>CM062818.1:1584705227-1586162578 GCA_031772625.1 Pinus tabuliformis | reverse complement strand
ATATCATATTTAAACAAATATGTTTTTATCATATACTAAGTAAATAAGAATTTATGAGTTTTTTACTGTAACCAAAGCTAGGTAAAGTTCATACAATGCACCATAAACACAATGGATATCTCTAAATATCTAAAAACCCCTTTCTCTAGCAGTATTCAAGGAAACATTTGGTGGCTTGAGTTTGATTGCACAATCTTCTTCTTTAATAATGTGCAAATTGACGGTTCTCAATGTCCCTATCCTAAATTTTACACGACTTGTTCTATCAAAATCGATTGTTTTCTTAATATATGTCAATAATGAAGCATTGGAATGTGTCCTTTGAAAGTAATAATGTCTAGGTTATGTTAGAAGAAACTCTAATATTATATAAAATAAATATATCCCACATTCACCATGGAGTAAAATTCCGTTGGAATAATATATTCTATAAAGAGTGAAACTGGATTACCCACATGTATTATTTTTTTCTATGTGTTCACGAACCCCAAAGATAAGTGATCGCTACATCAAGAGAATATTTGTACAAGAAAATCTAGCCAAGGGATCACTTTCTATTGGCTCAACCACAAAGCCAGGTCCTGAGAGTGTCGAGAGAATTGAATGTGTGACCTCCAAAAGCAAAGGAGTTTTAATGACAAGGACTCAAGCAATTAGGCTAACCCTCTGGGCTTATTATCTCACATGTATTATTGGGATGTAATTCCTCAATATCTATTAGTATATAAAAGAGGTAAGGGAGTACCATGAGAAACACAACATAAATTGTCAAATTCTTATATTTGTAAATTAGCGAAGTATTGTGGAGGTGCTCTTTGTAAGATTTGAGATTTATGAAGGTAGTAAAGGAACTATTACCATTTCATGGAATTTTTCCCAATTGGAATTTTACCATGTAAATTTGGTGTCTCCTTTCATTTTTCCTCCTTTGTATTGTTGATTAAGTGTTGCTATTATGTATAGGAGGTTAAATTTGTAAAGTACTTACTATTGTATATGCTGTTGCATGTTTCTACATATTTTCAATATCACGCAAAAAAAATAAGGTGACTTAAATCCATACAAACACATTATTGTTGTTGCAAAATGCACAGATTTGTTGCTGCTAATTTTGATTTGGGTTTGCTACAGTTTTTTTTCCTTTCCTCTTTTGTTTCCATGCAAATTCTTAGTTATGCAATGCAAATTTACAACTCAATATATAACCCCATAAAACTTTGGCATGTGGCTTGGGTTGGCTACATTAAAAATAAAATATGTGGGTTTTTTATATCTATTTTTAGTTAGCAAAGAACCAATTTAGTAACCAAAAATGAAAAAAAACTAGTCAAAATGGGTTACCTCCTTTGTTGTTTCTCATGGCATTAAATGAAACTTCTACGGGTATTTTATTATATAATATATTCTATTAAAAAATGTATCATAATATTATTATTATAGATAATAAAATTATATATATATATATATATATATATATATATATATATATAATATATATATATATATATATATATAAATATATATATATATAATTACAATATAATATATATGCTTTTATATTCTTTTTTCTCCACCAATAATCTCATATATTTACCCTCTCTGACTTTTCTTTTGGTTGACATAGTTTTTCTTTTTTTTTTTAGATTTTTGTTGTAAGGTATTTTAATTTTAGAGTGGAATTGGGATAATTTATGCTTTATATTATATCACTCACTTTGTCATAAAATTTTCAGAACTATACATAGCAATTTGCCTCCTTGGATTTCAAATCTATGATTTACATATCTATATAACTTTGCACATTTCTTTGTGATTGTCATAATGACATTTTTTGTCACGGAGTTGGATCCTCTTTTCCTTTAGTTCTTTACATCAATTTCTTAGTTTCTTAGTTTTTTTATTTATTCATTATGACTTCAAAGGTTGTTTCAATTCCTAAGTTTATTGTCACTAACTATCTTCCATGGAAGAAGAAGATGGTTGATGTTCTCAAGAATAAGAACCTATGTTGGCTAGTTAACAGTGAAATCCAACTATAAATTGAAGTTTAGTAAACTTCGCCTCTATAGGAGCCTTTGTAAAGATGTCTTCAACTTGATCATATTTTGAAAAATATTGCACTTCAAGAACATGGTCATGAATGAGCTTTCTGATGAAGTGCATGCGCAGTTCAATGTGTTTGTTGTGCTTATGTTGGACTGGATATTTGCATAGTTGAATGGCACTTTGATTATCACACCAATGTGTAGCTGGATACTGCTGCTGAAAGCCAAACTCTCACAAGATATGATGAATCCACAGGGCATCCTTACGAGCCTCTACAACACCACAATACTCTCCTTCTATTGAAGAAAGAAAAATGACACTTTGTTTCTTGCAAGCCCATGTTATAGGTCTTGAACCAAGAGTGAACACATAACCTGTAGTAGACTTCTGATCATCAGGGTCACTAGCCCAAATCGAAATAAGTGAAACCAACCAATAGAGGTGATGCTTCTACACTGTAATGAATACCAAACTAAACTGTACCTTGAACATAACGAAGTATTCTTTTAGCTTCTTTCAAATTACTTTCATGTGGGGTTTGCATAAACTAAGCAAGAAGTCCAACAGCAAAGGAAAGGTCAAGATGGGTATGGGTTATATACAAAATTTTTTCTACAAGTTGATGGTATAAGCTAGCATCAACTTCAGGGAAAGTACAAGTGACTAAAAGTTTTGCTCCAAACTGGAAGGGAGAAGGGGTTGTCTTACAGTCTTCCATGTGAAAATGGTGTAGAATATCACAAGAATACTTGGACCAGGAAAGGGAAATACCTTCCTTGGATTGCAAGACTTGAAGACCAAGCAAATAATGCAAGTGTCCTAAGTCTGTCATTTCAAACTTCTTTTTAAGGTTTGACTTCACATGGTTTATAAGGTTGGGATCACTATGAGTAGGGATAATATCATCAACATAAAGAACAAGAATGATAAGAGACTTGCCCACTTTTCTAGTGTAGACATTGTTGTTACAGTGACACCCAGGAAGGCAAGTTTCTGAAAGAAAGCTATCCATTTTGGCATACCAAGCTTAAGGGGCCTGCTTGAGACCATAAAGGGATTTCTTAAGCTGACATACAAGGCTGGAGTTTTTTGTATAAATCCAGTAGGTTGTTCGATATAGATTTCTTCATTCAAGTCCCCATGAAAGAAGGCCGATATAACATCGATCTAATGGAATTCCCATTTGAAAGAGGTAGCAAGGGAAAGAACAAGGATAATAGAGTTCATTTTGGCAATAGGTGAGAAGGTTTTAATATAGTCAATGTCTTCAACTTGTGAAAAAAACTTAGCAACAAGATGAGCTTTATGTTTATCAACTTTTCGAACTCGTCCATACTTGGTTCTATAAACCCATTTGCATCTAACAATTTTTCATCCATTTGGCAGAGGAACGACATCCCATGTATCATTTGCTAATAATGAATGATATTCTTCATTCATAGCTGTGTCCCAATCTGGATGGCCCAAAGCTTCTGCAAAGGTGTCAGGATCATAATTCGCTGAAGCTTGAGCCAGTAAAGAAAAGACTCTATCGAACTAAGAACGTATACATCACTGATATATAGGATCACTGGGAAGAGAACGTGCTACATCCCGAATAGCACGGACCCATTTTGGAAGCTAAGTAGTTGAAGGAGGATCCTGAGAAGGTGGGGGAGGATTTTCATCCTCATTGTCATCATTTGAAGAAGAAATATTTTTATAAGTAGAAGGCATAGAGAGAGGTGGCACATCCCCCAAACTAGGCTCATAGGCCAATATATTTTCAACAAAATTTACATCTGTTATAATGATAACATTTTTGAACTTAAGTGGAATAAGTCTATAACCTTTGACATCTTCAGAATATCCAACAAAAATACATTTTTCACTCTAAGGTTCGAAAGCTTTATGTTTCTCATCTGGAATATGGCCCATGCTTCACTTCAAAAAGCACGAAAGTATGGGTGATATTATTTAAAACCTTAGTAAGAGTGTTATTTACTATCTAATTTGCACACTTAATTTCTTCTGCCCAAAATAAAGACTAAGTCCTTTAGGTTGAAGCATACAATTAGCCATTTACTTTAAGGTGTGATTCTTCCTCTGAGCTACACCATTTTGTTGTGGAGTATATGGAACAATATGTTGCATTTGAATTCCATTCTCATTGCAAAATTTGATGAATTTGTTGTTAACATATTATCCGCCATTATGAGATCTTAGGTTAAGAATTTGATGTCAAGATTGTTTTCCAACAAAGGCCTTAAGGGCCAAGAACATGTTAAATACTTCACTGTTGAGTTTTAAGAAATATATCCAAGTGCGTCTGGAGAAATCATCAATGAAAGCTAAGAAATACTTATATCTAGATAATGAATCAACTGGAAGTGGACCACATAAATCACTATTCATAAGCTCTAAAGGGGCTGAGGTGTGCCAAGAGGCATGTTTTTCAAAACTATCCCAATGAGGTTCTCCAAGTTCACATCCGTAACAAGAACCATCTCTATAAGATACCATTGGAAGACCTGTCACCATATTTTCATGGTGGTTTTGGATAAAAATCATGGCTTAATTTTTCTAAAGTGAATTTCTAAATGACTTAACAAAAATATAAAATGGGATGTCACATGTTGGTTCCCCATATTGAGTAGTAATAATTAGAATGTTACCCATACTAAACAAGCCACTTCCCCTCACTTCAAGGATGTTACCCATAGTAAACAAGCCTATTTAGGTTTTGGAAACCTATCTAAACAATTACAATTGTGTGGCCAGGTAGGAGGCCTAAGGACTTGACAACATGTCCTCCTTTTTCTCAACTTCATGTTGAGAATAGAAGGAATTATAGAACTCCTATACACTAGGCTATAGAAA
The DNA here is from genome assembly GCA_031772625.1 of Pinus tabuliformis. NCBI lineage: Eukaryota > Viridiplantae > Streptophyta > Pinopsida > Pinales > Pinaceae > Pinus > Pinus tabuliformis. The sequence continues at coordinate 1,586,157,673 of CM062818.1, read as the reverse complement.
GGGTCTTTAAATGCACTAATATTTTTTAAATAAATATATTATGAACTAATCCATATACCAAATATTTTGATTAACCAACTCACTCACACACATACACAATAAAAAATAATTGATGAAATCTATTATAATATTTAAAACCAAGAAAATTGCTTTTCACTATTTCCAACTAAATGATGACAATGAAAAGTAATTAAAACACAGATCAAACCAAGATTAAATAATGACATGACAAGGATGTTAATATTCATCTTTAAAAAAAAACATAATTTATAAGGGAATAGACCATAAATAGGAAAAGGCCCCAAATGAATAACTTTACTACATAAATTACATGAGCCCAATCTTTGATTTATGTTAAATAAATAAAAAGGCTCTTCAATAAATTATTTAAATGAAAAAAAATACAAATTCATTAAATATAATTTAGTATAACAATAAGCCTAGAGGGCTAATTCAATTGGCCTAGTTCTTTAAAGCACTTGTTATTGAGAGATAACTAAGTCAATTATCCTCAACACTCTTGAGGTTAGTCTTCTTTAATGAGCCAATAAGAAATGATCCCTTCTTGTAAATCTACATGTAGCAATGATTTTTTTTGGAGATAGTAATTATAACAACACATAAAACAGCATCTATACTACTTTTATTATCATACCAAATTTAAATAATTATTCTTTTAATTTTCTTCTTCAATTATCATATCTTTATGTTTAATGGTAAACTATATTTTAAAACTTTCGTACATGATGATGAATTAAATGTTTGAATATCTATCTATGAATAAACTTAGCAAATAGTTCCATCAAATTTCGTTCAGCAAATACTTCATATTTCGTTCAGCAAATAGCTTCATATTTCGTTCAGCAAATAGTTCCATCAAACACTTTTTTTATACCATTTCTATACTTTTGACATCTGTTAAAAAAAGTTGTGGCATACGAATAAATCAACCCTATGTGCTTTTCTTTTATGTAATATTATTAACCATTCTAAATTTCGTTTGATAACTCATTTCATTGGTTTAAAATTTTTGTAACATTGAAGATTATGCCCATATTTGTTTTCATTATATTTTCTTTAATCAAATTGGAACAGTTGTAAAAATAACTTCGTAATGTAAGATAATGTAAGATATTGTGTCAATGTGGTTTATTCATTTTATTTTAGGTTAATAATTGAATAAATCATTCCAATCAAATTTGAGTTAATAAATTTAATAAATGGTGAAGAAAATTTAAATATTTTATTAAATATTTGAAATATTTTTGTTTAGATATTTTTCTTTTAAAATAGATAAATAATATTTTTTAAAATTCAAATATTGTGTATCAAAATGGCATTTTGAAATCAAATTATTTTTCCAGCTTTTTATGAGATTTGAATTTAGATTTAATGGGATTAATTCCCACATAAACTAATTGATATACACCTCATGAGTTGGTAAGTCTATACATTGATAGATAAAATAAAAATTGTACAAATCTTATATTTCAATCCAAAACCCTAATTTAAATCCCTAAATTTACATATTGTTCTCTATCTTAAACCAACGAAGATATGAAATGTAACACCTACCAAGTCAAATAAGATATGAAATGTAACACATACCAAGTCAAATACCTTGATTATCTTCTAAGAAAATATTTATATATTATAAAAATGTCATAATTATGAAAAATAAAATAAAGGTTAAATTTTTTACATAATGATAGAAATTAATATTATAATGGATCATTTATCATGTTAAAAGTATAAATTTTATTTTAAATATTAAAGACATTTATTTTATATATGAAAAATTCTTTAAATATAAAATTTAGTATAGCTCACAAAGGCTATACTTAAAAAATGTATAAGAAAAGACAAATTATCGATAATAATGCAAGTTTATCTATATCTCTAAGACTTAGAATGAAAATCCATCCTTTAGGAAAAGGTAGAATGATTACAAAAGGTTTGGGAGAGTGAATGGAGGGGTTGGGGTTGTGTCATCTCTCCAAGCTATACTCTCAATTAGGCAAAGGAACTAATAACTATGTGGAACTTCACAATCTCAAGCTTCTTGTCTTGTTTTCTATTGAGAAGGGATGTCCACACTAAAGATTTTTGGAGACTCAAATATTATTATCAGTTGATTTAATGATTTTATGGACACACTTGATCCTATCCTTGAAGGGATTTTACAACTAAAGATTATTTTTTATACGATTTCATGTTGTCATATCTATAGGGAAAGGAACACAAGCACATACACACTCTCTAAGGCACGGTGAGGCAGGAGCATTCAACCCAAGAGAAAATCATTGTATTTAGTAGACATAGGGGGTTGAGTGTTTTAAGGAAGTTAGATTCCTAAGTGATGAAAATGTAACATTTAGGCTTTTGAGTGAGTATGATAAGCATTAATTAGATAATTTGAGGTTGTTTGTAAATGTTGTCAAATAAAGGAGAACATGAGTGGTTAATAAAGACAAAAGAGTTAAAAGTCAAATATAACTCTTAAAGCAGTTTCATGATTTGAGGAACTAGAGAGAGTTCTTAGGAATTAATTGAAGTTAGAAGTGGACATAGAGGATTTTGGAGTGAGTTCAGTAGATCTAGGATTTGAACCAGAATTAGTTCAAAGAACCTTTCTGGTATAAATGTAAGCCTACAAGTAGAGTAAGAGAGGAGGCCACTTATAGTTGAAGATCAGGCCTTTGAGAGACACAGAGTCTCGAATGTAATCACTTGTTTATACTTATGTATACAAAGTTTATTCCTAGCTATGTAAATGTGTGAAATGAGTATTTTATGAATGAATTACATATGATTTCGTAGGTTTTGTAAGAGGGTTACAGACAAAATTCTGTAGAATGCGCAGAGGGAGAGAATGATTCAGAGGAATCATCACGGGTTTTAGAATCCAAGTAAAGAAACAGAGTGAAGCTCTAGAGAGAAGTCGTGAAGTGAGAATTCAAAGAGGAGTTAAATTCAGAGAAGTTGAGCAGCAGAGATGAAATGCGAAACCCTGAAGAAAAAACCAAACCACACAGAAAAAGTTGAAGAATTAGCGTAAATTCTAAGTAAAAAATGAAGAGCATAGAAGCGAAGTATCAGTGCATATGAGCCTTTAGATCTCAAAGATCAACGGTCATCACGTGATAGAAGAGCATGGGAAGTAACTAGTTAAAACGACAGTTTATAAGTGAAATGGTATTTTGGGTGACAAAGAAACCATAAGTGGTATTGAGTGTTGAGCGCGCAATCCCATACATATCATGCCACATAGAAGCAAAGGTGAGAGGGGAAACCACTTTATCGGGCAGTTAATCCCCGTGTTTGTGGTTGATCTTAAATCTACCGTGAGCGTTGGATCTTGTGGGAGGAGATCAACGACGGGGAAGAGAATGCGACATGCAAAGTAAGTGGACCCGAAGGGATTTATATGGTGCAGCTAATATGTTTTGAGTTTTGGAGGTTAATCACATATCGAAGGAGATGGGGAACCGCATGTTAATGTGACCCGTGGACTATAGCAATTGCGATAAGCGAAAAGGTAAACCTCAACAAAAGTGCCAAGGCCGTACCAAGGCGGAAAAGGTGTGTTTGCATATATTTCCTTTGTAAATGGTTATAAAGGAAAATAGCATCAGAGGAAGATTGTGTGCGAGTTGCTGATTAGAAATCAAAGGAAAGTGACATCGCGATATCACCGATAGGCTAATATAGCACCAATGAGAGACCGGGCTAATCGGTAATCTGCGATCGGAGCAGTGCTATGGAGCGACTAAAGGTGCGGACCTGACGATAATCATGAATGCTCGTTTATAAGGTTTGAAGTCTGACCTATGTTTTTCGGTCGAGCTTTCCATTGTAATCTGATAAATTGAAGCCTCGGGTAAAAAGGTAAGATTGTGAGCATTTCCTTTGTAAATGGGTTATAAAGGAAAGTAGCGCCGATGGGAGAATTTACATGTTAATATATATAACCAATGACTAAAGAAGAGAAAAGTTATATATATATGGGTTAGGGGTTAATGAGAGGGTTTTAGTCTTGATAGGAAGGATTTGAAAGAAAGGCTTCAATAAAGTCATATTTGAAGGTTAAGGGCTGATTAAAGTCCCGAGACATGAATTTTGTATGTTGGTTTGCCTATGTCGATTAACACAACCTTAACCATTAGAGGTGAATATTTGACTCCTTGGTGAGTTAAATTCCTGGAAAAATGTATTTATGCAGTTTACGTGCATACTGTGGGTGTTAGCGGGATAACCCTTACATCATTTGGTATCAGAGCAGAATTTTAATTGAAACAATTGGTGTTAAAACAAAACAAATAAATTCTATGTGAAAGAATTGAAAACAAAGTTATGTGTCAAAGGTGTTTATGAAGGCAAGAGGAGGGATCAGATTCTAATGTGACAAACAGTAAGCACACAAAGGTGCGGTGTAGCAGAAATTGCAGATACAAGAAACAGAGGACAATCCATTGAAGGTACATGTGGAATGGTGAAACAAGATCATGCTGAGATCTTGAAGGTGAGGTGATATGTTCTGTTTTGATTTGAGAATGTGTGTTTGTACAATAACGCACAGATAAAGGTGAGAAGGTTGCAACATGTACAACAAGGAGTGCTTGAATTGGTTCTAGAGGAAAGAACTAGAGAAATTCTGAAAGATTGAGCTCAGAGGAAAGAAGCTTAGTGAGGCATATGTAGCAAGCAGGAGACTTGTTACTACAAAGGTATTGTTGTAGCTCACAAAGGTAATTCCACAAAGGATGTGGGTAGAATTACCAAGGTAATGAAGGAAGCTGGTAAGACTTTCTAAGTGAAAGAAGAGGTGGTCAGAAAGAAGTATTTCATTATGATTGAAATACAATAGGACAGTTGTGTTCTTCAGAAGTGCAAATGAGTTGAAGCCTAGAAGGAGCAGAGAGAAGTGCGCAAAGGAGGTTCAAGAGATAGAGAACCAAGGGCTTTCCAAAAGACCAAGTACAAAGGAAATCTTGGTGAGGTATGTTGCAACAAGGAGGACTTGTTGTTACAGAGGCTTTAATGCGGCTCATAGTTAGTAAGTGAGGAGCTCATGAAGATAGAGAAGAAGAAGATGGCTATTGATAGTCATAGTAGAGGTTCTGAGGAAGACCACAACAGAAGGAAGATGAAGAAAGTGGATGCCAAGGAAAATGGCAAGAGGATCAGTCAAGAGGAAATCGACAAAGAGATTGTAGAGTTAAAATAACAACTCGATGCATTAAGGAGGATACTAGAGGAAAACCAAAGACTAGGTTGGGTCTTGAGGAAGAAGCGAGTGAAGTGGCATAAGTTGTAGAGAAGGCTACAACATAAGCAGGTAAGGTGGCTCATGGAAAAACTCAAAGAAGCTGAGTTGGAAATTGAAGAGTCGATTTGTGAACTAGAACAGGGAGAAATTCTTGGAGAAAGTGAAGATGAAGACTTGAAGACTGGAATTTCAAGTGAGGCCAAAGGGTCACATGGTTTTAAATCTGACAATTTGTGTATGTTTTTAGGTGAAACATGTAAATAAGGACAATTCACTGATATTGTCATAAAGGAGGAAGAAGACAAACATAATCCAAATTATGTTCTGGAACAAGATGAGATAGATAGGTCCCATATTTAGTTTGGGAAAGATATCAAGCAACCAAGTGAAGGGGTTGAGGAGATTGAAGAAGAGACCATCAAATAATTTTTGAATCATATGAAGGATTTAGAACAACAAGGAGATATGGTGGTTGCAACATCAAGTGGGACCATAAGGTCTTATGTTTTTAATACTGATAGTTTGTCCGTCGATGCAGAACAAATGCAAGAGAATATTAATGCAGATGGTGAGGCAAGGATAGCTCTTGGAGAAGATAAACAACAAGAGATTGAAGGCAAACTTGAAGAAGAGACAATGTTAGATGAAAACATAGTAAAGGATCATGATTTCACTATAACGATAGGCACGGTGGAAATAGCCATGGAAACTATTGAGACAGTCAGTAAGAAAGAAGGACATCTACTGAAAGATGTTAAGAAGGAAGAAACCTATGCAAAGGATTTAACCTTGCGAGAAGGAATACTAACAAGGAGTGTTTTGTACAGGATGAGCAATCTTTTGAAGCTGTGAGAAGTATGGAAGAGTATCTTTTAGAAGATAAAAACTATGAAGTAAAGGAGGATGAAGAATGTCTCTTAAATGAGAGAAGCAGTGATTTATTGCAACAAAAAGAACTTAATAATGAATTGATATTTGAAACTGTGACAACACATGAACAACTTCTTGTGAAAGGAGGAGATGAAATTCAGTGTGAAGAGATGATATGTGAAACAACAATCGAGACTGTTGAACCTTGTGATTTTCAAATTGATAATTTGCTTATAAGTACAAGAATTATAAGTGATGATGAAGTACTTATGAAGTGTCACAGAGAAATTGCATTGCTGGAATATTTGCTGGAAAATTCAGAGTATGACAGTGTGATTACAGAAGAAGGAGTTCGCTAGAGTGGACAAGAGCAGGAAGACATCATTAGAGCAGATGATGTGGGGGAGGACTAGTTGACAGTCTCATGAATTCTTTTGAGAATTCAAAATATCATACTGATGTGTTGACAGAGGAGAAAGAACATAGCAACTAACTGAATTGTTGCCAAAGGAATATAAGGCACACAAAGCCTTTATGTTTTCTATTTTAACAAGTGTTTTGTGAGTTAGGTTTTGTTGCAGATGTTGGAGGAAGTTTGGCACAAATGAGTAGCCAAATAGAAATAGAAGAAGAAGATTTTGTGGAAGAATTTAATCCATGGAACAAAGATGCTCAATTGCTAAAGAGAATGTTAGAAAGTCATGATTCAGTACAGACAAAAATAATCATGAAAGAGGGTAAGGACGAAAGGGAGGAAGTAAGCATAGGAGACAGAGCAAAAGTAGAAGAAAATGTAAACCAGTAACTACAAAGTAAAAGTAACCAACAACAGTTTGAAGAGTTCGTGGACAACAACAACAACCTGAAAAAAGGAGAAAGAGGCAGAAGTAAGAGATAGAGTATGGACCAGTCCAAAAATGTGCTCGAAAAAGAAATTGAAGATTTGTGGCAGCTGATGATGAAACATGCCATATGGAGAAAGTTGATGACAGCAGGAAGGATGATCAATCAGAGAATGAGCCTGATTGACAAGGAGAAGAATGTGGAGAAAAAGACATTAGAAGTGCAGTAGCAACAAAGAAAAAAGACATTTGGGTAGTTGCAAAAAAAAGTATGGGATCCACGAAGACAACGGTGAGAAGACACATGATGAGGAGATCATGGATATTTTCTACTTTGGGAGTCTAATGTAGGAGCATTCAACCCAACATAAAATCATTGTATTTAGTAGACATAGGGGTTCAAGTGTTTTAAGGAAGTTAGATTCCTAAGTGATGAATTAATGTAACATTTAGGCTTTTGAGTGAGTAGGATAAGCATTAATTAAATAATTTGAGGTTGTTTGTAAATTCCTTCAAATAATGTAGAACATGAGTGGTTTGTAAAGAAAAAAGAGTTAAAAGCCAAATATAACTCTTAAGGTAGTTTCATGATTCGAGGAACAAGAGAGAGTTCTTAGGAATTAATTGAAGTTAGAAGTGCACATAAAGGATTTAGGAGTGAGTTCAGTAGATCTAGGATTTGAACCAGAATTTGTTCAAATAACCTTTCCAGTATAAATGTTAACCTACGGGCAGAGCAAGACAGGAGGCCACTAATAGTTAAAGATCAAGCCTATGAGAGACACAACGTCTTGAATGTAATCATTTTTTATACTTATCTATACACAGGTTTATTCCTAGATGTGTAAATGTGTCAAATGAGTATTTTATGAATGAATTACATATGAATTCGTAGGTTGTGTAAGAGGGTTGCACATAGAGTTCTGTAGAACGCACAGAGGAAGATAATGATTTAGAGGAATCTTCACGGGTTTTAGAATCCAATTGAAGAAATAGAGTAAAGCTCTCGAGAGAAGTAGCGAAGTGAGAATTAGCAGACGAGTTAAACTCAGAGAAGTTGAGGAGCAGAGGCGGGAAGAGAAACCCGAAGGAAAAACCCAAACCACACAGAAAAATTTGAAGAATTACCATAAATTCTAAGTAAAAAAAGAAGAGCGGAGAAGTGAAGTATCAGTGCATATGAATCGTTAGATCTCAAAGATCAACAATCATCGTGTGATAGAAGAGCGTGGGATGTAACTAGTTAAAAGTTTGGTTTATAAGCGAAATGGTATTTCGGGCGACAAATAAACCGTAAGTGGTATTGAGCGTTGAGCACCTGATCCCATATATATCACACCACGTAGCAGTGGAGGTCAGAGGCGAAACCGCTTTATCGAGCGGTTAAACCCATGTTTGTGGTCGATCGGAAATTTACCCTGAACCATTGGATCTTGTGGGAGGAGATCAAAGGTGGGGGAGAGAATGTAACACACAAAGTAAGCGAACCCAAAGGGAGTTATATGGTGCAATTAATATGTTTTGATTTCCGGAGGTTAATCGCATATCAGAGGAAATGGGGAACCGCATGTTAGTGTGACCCGCGGACTATAGCGATTGGCGATAACTGAAAAGGTAAACCTTGAAAAAAGTGCCAAGGTTGTACCAAGGCAGAAAAGGTGTGTTTGCATATATTTCCTTTGTAAATGGTTATAAAGGAAAATAGCATTGGAGGAATATTTCATGCGGGTGGTTGATCGAAGATCGAAGGAAAGCGACATCACGATATCACCGATAAGCTGATATAGCACCGATTGGCTCGATCGGTAATCAGGATTCAGAATAGTGCTGTGAAGCGACTAAAGGTGTGGATCCAAAGATAATCATGAACATGGGTTTATAAGGTTTGAAGTCAGGCCTATGTGTTTCGGTCAGGTTTTCCTTTGTAATCCAATAAAGTGAAGCCCCGGGTAAAAAGGTAAGATTGTGAGTATTTCCTTTGTAAATGGGTTATAAAGCAAGGTAGCGTCGATGGGAGAATTTATGTATTAATATATGTAACCAATGATTAATGAAGAGAAAGGTTATATATATATGGGTTTGGGGTTAATGAGAGGGTTTTAGTCCTGATAGGAAGGATTTAAAAGAAAGGCTTTAATAAAGTCATATTTGAAGGTTAAGGAGTGATTAAAGTCCCAAGACATGAATTTTGTATGTTGGTTTGCCTATGTTGATTAGCACGAACTTAACCATTAGAGGTGAAGATTTGACTCCTTGGTGAGCTCAATTCATAGGACAAATGTATTTATGCATTTTACATGCATACCCCTGCAAGAGGGGGGTGAAGCTAAATGTAGGCACTTGGAAGATCATGGAGAATCTAAATGAGACCTCTTATAAGTATTATCACTTTCTTAGAGAGTCTATTGATGAACACTTTAAGAGATCACTTATTACACTTATATGTTTGTGAGTTAAACTTCCTAGGAGACTAACATGATATATGTGTGTGCGTGTGTGATATTTTTATTAAGATGGAGGACATCTCTCTAGGCAATTACTTTTAAGTTATTATTATTCTTTAATTGAGCCCATATGTAAGTGTTTACATAAATATACACCCTTACAACAACTCCTAGTAACTTTTAGGTTTATTTCTAAAAATGTTATAAAATAAAATAAAATAAAATATTTATAGAAGGTTTTGATTTTGAAATGAGTTATGACATTTGGGAAAAGGGTATTGATAAGTTGTGGTATTGGCCCATGGTATTGTAACAAAGCCTATTTACAAGTTAATGATATCCATGATAAAATGGGGTTCAATATTCATGGTTGAGAATCTTGTTATATTGTTATATTGTATGCTTACTGTAAGTATTAAGTTTTAATATAAAAAATGTTATAAAATTAAATTTAAAGATGTATATTTATAAAAAAATGATTTTGAAATGAGTTATGGTTTTCAGGAAATTGGTAGTGACAAGTCATAGCATTGGCCAAAGCTATTGTAATAAAGTCTATTTAGAAGTTAATAATATCCATGTTAGAATGGCATGAATATTCATAATTAATAATCTTTGTAAATATTAATTTCTTATGTGATTATTAATACATTTAAATATGAATACAAAATCAATATTTTATTTTATATCGTAAAATGGATATTGATTTATAACTACGATTTCTATGTTATATATTTTAATATCATATGTATGTTATGATTTTTTTTATTTAAAAAATTATTCTAAATTTCCTTAATAGAAACACAATTGCACTATAAAAAAATGATTTTAGAAATACCCTATAGACCTTGTAGAAAGTGGCTAAGCATAATAAAAATAAAAAATCACAAATAAACTGATCACCTTTTTATAAATAAAATTTTCATAAAATGATAAAATATTTACAAATTTGAGATTCTCAAATGTTGCTTTCCAATTAATGTTCGCATCCATATATCCCCCACTTGGACACCCAGGCTCCAGTAACCATTGCCCAGTCTCCAATTTATAATGCAACATACTATTGCCTCCCCTTAACATAAGCCAAATATCGTCGTGGCAATCTCCAACTACAATAAAATCAGGTCCTTTTGATGATTTGATCATAATTTCAATCGATGCAATAGGGATGGTGTCAATCATAGACATGGATGGTGTCGATCATAGTCCATGTCTGTAACATACCCCGGTAACGTCACATGTAAAAGCAGGGAGTTGGAATTTTTTTATACAAATTACCCTCAAGAAATTATCCAAATCACAACTCTACATTCCTCATTAACCATTAGATATATTGTTCATTGGTACATAAAGTAAACTGCAATAAAGGATAGTAAGTTGCATAACCATTAACAACCACTGTGTTAGTGTAGTAACCTAAACTGTATTATGGACTTTGCATCCATTTCCTGATTTCCTTAGCCATATTACTTAAACACATACTTGGAAATTATGATTATCACATCAAATAAAGAATCATCATCATCAAGGATTCAACATCATCAAACTGACACAAAAGGCAATCACACCATTGAACACTGATATACCCTGGAAACCCCGTAGGGTTAAAACCAACAAACATTTAATCTTATTATTAAACGCTTGTGAAGCTTTTCACCCCTCACTCAATGGCTTATAAGGGATTCCATCCCTTAACCATTGTTATAAAATTATTACAATGAATTATCATTAAGTTGTCACATAACTAGCTAAAAGCTAATACATTTTCCATGAAACCCTTTACTTACATACCGCCACATGCAACATTCCTTGTGGCATGATTGTTCTAGCAATGTAAGATCCCGCATCTCGTACTCATCTGCATGGACCATTAATCCTTTTCCTGCCACAACGTTAACTATAATCTATGCCTTGTGCAAGTAATCCAACTTTACTTGCCCATGTTATCATTATCAACATTGACATCATGATTACATTTATAAATAATCATATTAACTAGCATTTCCCTTCACATAAGCACATATTCTAAGAGGACAAAACACTAAGGCATTCCTTTGAAGGGACTAACTAAAACATTAGTTATAATCTTTTTACATGAAAATTTACATAAACTTTATCAAAAGATCTAGTCCTTTAGCTATTACTTTTGATGCATGCAAATATATAAAGCAATCTCACACAACCTGTAGTATTTTCCCACATGCGAATATATATCCTTTCTAATGGAAACTAACACAAATCTCGTGTGCATACACATCTCATGCAACAAGAAACTAAGATAATAGTTATGTTAGCATAAAAGTAATCACATATCATTTTCCTAAAGAAAATGACTCAATAGTTCTTCAATCCATACAAATAATATATCTCTATAACACGTTGACTATACTTTGTGCATCTAATAGCTTATCATAAAAGTCCTTCTATTCCCTTCTTTGGAATTCTACCATCATTTCATGTAAACAGTTACATACTTCTTTATTAAAGGAGGTCATTATAACTGCATTTCTCTATCTTCCTCTATGTAATTTTCTCATGCTTCCCTTTCAAGAAATCATTATAGCTACCCATCTTTATGCTTAAAAATCAAGAAATAATATCCAACTTATCTAGCAAGACCATCTTTTCAAGAGATTAATATTTCCAAGGAAGTTAACATAGATTATTATTTTGAAGAGAGTCAACATAATACTTTCTCTATGTACACACCAAATCATATTTCCATTATTACCATAGCTACCCTTATGTGCATGCAACATGTGTTTTTCCTAACACAATTACTTTTACTTCAATGCACATAATATTTTCATGAAACAAGTATGGATTCTTGTTCTTGCATGAACACTATTCATATGTGTATTTTAACGAAAGAATCTCTATCTTTGTTTTCAAGAAATCTCGCATAAAGTCATTATTTTCATGCATGAAGAATGCACTCTTTTTCTAAATAGAAACTATATTTATGTGTATATAAAACATACTTTTTTCTTCAAGAAAATTAAAATGATTATCTATGTGCCTACAAGCACATCATTAGGAATTTCTATCATGCATGCAATGCATAATTATTTTACAAGAAACTTCAAAATTAACTAGTATCACAAATCATTTAAGCATATATCTGTTTTCAAGAAAATGACAAGTGACTTGGCATTTCACACACAAGACTCACTTGTAGTCTTTCTAAGAAGAACTACATATTTTCTTTATAAGAAAAACTACATATTTTCTTAGCTTTTAATTCCACTAATTTTTTCACATTCTTCTTTGCATACTATTATGCATATATTATCTATATTTGCTAGGAAATTCTTCAAGAAGATACCCAAATAAAACATACATATATTTTCTTCAAGAAAGCGAGCAATTTACTTTATCTTTTCATGGGATTGAGCGCCCAACAGTGAAGGCAATGCAACCTGAAATAATAAGCTCACAGAAAATCCAAATCGCAAGTAAGTCTCGGCGAAAAGCGTAGCCTCCCACATCTCCCTGGCCTCCTCCTGCAGAAAGAAGTACCACAACCTCTCTTCCAACACCATTGATCACCATCGCGGAGTCCTTGGGCCGAGGTGCTTTAATATAAGAAAGAATACATCTGGGGTCAATTTCTGCACAAGGGCAACGATGCCACGATCCAAACCAGTGTTCTTTTGGAAAGAATTTGGACATTTTGTCACTAATTCCAAGTCCAATAGGGGTGGTGGCATGAATTTTTATGTAGTGTGAATGTGCGATGCTGCCCCCAAAATAAAATTCATTTCCCAGAATAATATAAAACTACCATGAAAGAAGCATTTTCTTTTACTAAGATCTCCTCTCCCGAAAGCAACAAAAGCAAGTTGGACTCTTGAGTTGTTAGGGGCGCTGAGATATTTAGCTTTTCTGAGAATGGTAGCCGTCGCGCCATACAGTCTACCATGGCCGGTTTTTTCTCCAACTTTGTTCCCGTCTATCGAGCGCTCAAGGCAACTCCACTTCTTCCCCCGGCCCACCGCTTGTCGCAGAATGCAGAGTGGGGATATCTATGTCAACGCGTAAATGTTATAGTATTATACACACTCGCAGTAGATGATGTGAGCTATCAGTTCACAGTTTTGTTGCTCATTCTCGCACCAAAAATACATCAAGGTTCTATGAATCTGAGCAGCAAACCCTTGCCCTATCATTCGCTGCATGTAAAGAAAGGAACCATGATATAAGGTTCTATGAATCTGAGCATCAAACCGTTATTGTCTCTTTCGCAGCGTGTAAAGAACAGAACCATGATCTGATAGCTCGCATTAATAGAGTCTCCCTAATGTATAGTCATTTCTCGTATATCTATACTGTGAATTTGTCCTGATATTTAATGCATACAATCACTTTCTCTCCTTTCCTGATCTCAGTTTTCACAAATAACAATAATTAGTTCTGTAACTAACTCATAACTTTTATTTTACATTTGGCTATTTGGTTATTTACAAGATGAATATTACAATGTCATGTTTACTAGTTATATTCCCACAATCCTATATCAGCATGATGGTCTATGGGTAGCCTCCCATATACCTATTTTCCATCATCATTTTGCTTCACTCTTCCAACCAATATCATTCCTAAATCAATCTCTCCCCCAATATGGGGGACGACAGTGGGCAGAGTAATATTACTATAACATCCTCTTCCAGGAAGTTTCTCCATTTGAATTGTTTCTGGGAAATTCTCAATGTTATCATCAACTATTTCACCATAGGGTGTTTCGTCATTGTTATCTACAATATCATTATAAGGATAAGAAAACTATTGATAGGTTGCTAAGAAGCCATAAATAACATTGTCATCCTTATAACTCCATAACAGGGATGGAAAACTCTTAGATCTGATAAGATCTTCACTCACAAAATGGGGAAGTGGCTTCAATGTCCATATCCCAGAACATGAAGAAGACTTTTTCCATCATGATACCAATTACCAAACATAGAAACTCTAAAATTCCCTGTCTTGCTATGAGCCCACATCTCTGTTGTTCCATGGACAACAAGAAGGTTCAGAAATTTACCACGGTTAGGTGTCTTTAGAGAGAACCTGGGAAAACTCTTAACCTGGGCCGTGAGAGGATTAACAACATGCAATGTGTAGCCAGATCGAACTATTAAAAGCAAACCTTCACTGCTAGCTTTGATGCCTAGAGTTTTCATGCACATGTTATCCCAATTACAAGGGACCTTCAACAAAAACATCTCCTTGAGATAATGCTAAAAACCCACATGTCTAAGTTGTGGTTGTTAATCACGATGCATTTTTCAGTACAGGTACAATTTTCTTGAAAAAATTTGGAAGCACAGAGCGAAGCCCAGTAAGCACATACCGATCTACAAACCAACAGATCATGAAGGGGGAGTTTCAGAAAAATTTCCTTTAAAACATCTTCTAGAATATGAATGGATTCACCTCCCTTTTCTTTGCCCTTTTGAACAGACGACTTAACATCTCCTTTAATATCTCGAACACTTGTGCCTGCAGAAATTATTCTATGGTTATAAAATCCATTAAACTCACTAATCAAAATATCCATTGGAATTCTTTCTGCAACATGAATAACTGCTTCTCTCCATTCAGGGGTATGGACTTTGGCATCAAGATTCTTCTTCTCTCCACATTTCTGATCTTGATCGCCATCAATAGTCCTCTTCCTTCCACGTTTCTGACCTCTATTTTGAATCTGAAGTTTCTGCGAAATATAATCTTCCACCATTGGAAAGATTGCTTCCAACATAGAAGCATTGGACTTTCCTTTGTTGGGGTACTCCATATCAACGGGCGCAGTTGTCCTCAGGTTGTGAGGAAGATGATAAATAATGTACTTTATCTGATTCTATTCCTCTTTATATATAGTAATGCCACTAAGAAATAGGATGGGCAGCTGCATTTAGGAATTCTTTGTATTACGTCTCACACATGGGCAGATTTTGACCAGATTTACTCGTATTGGGGGCACCATAAGTTGGATACAGCTAACTAGGTCGCGACCTTTGTTCACAGGATGACTCATCTCTTATCTTAGTTCGAGGAGTTAATCCTGTGGTGTGCCCAAAATATTATCATTGGTGGCGTAATTCATTGTAAATCACAGAAATAGCATATAATATATATACAATATTCATATAGTTACATTTATATTTATAAAACATTATATGGGTTTAATTATTTGTAAATCGGGGTAATCCTAGATAATATATATAAAATATTTATACAATTATATTTATATTTACAAAATATTCATATATGATATTAGGGATAATTCTTGATAATATATATAAAATATTCATATGGTTACATTTATATTTATAAAATATTGATATGCCACCAGGTTTAATTCATTGTAAATCATGTCAATGCCACACAATATATATAGAATATTTATACAATTGCATTTCTATTTATAAAATATTCATATATTAGGGGTAATCCTCCATAATATATATAAAATATTTCTATAGTTATACTTATATTTATAAAATATTCATATATTAAGGGTGGGTTAAAATAATAGTTTTAGCGAATGAAAAATGATGTGTTACTGTGTTTATTAATGGGATATAATTACTAAAATTGATGTGTATTGCATGAGTATAGGCTAGGGTTTGTTTTAATTTTGAACGAAATATTATTTCAATATAAAGGAAGAGTTGTCACCAAAATTATAGTAGTTTTGGTCAAATATGGACATCCTCATCTTCAACCCATTTTCATAAAATTTGAACAAAATATAAAACCCCACACAAAAACATTAAAAAAAATTACAAAGCAATAATACCCTTAATTCCTTATTCAAATAAAATAAAATCACTATAAAACTTAAAATATTGGAAATTGTATTTAATTTTTTAAAGTTTATTATGGGAACTTCATCCATCATCACGGACCAAAGAGAGGCTTAATTTAAGTGTTGTCCCACTCTAAAGGTGTTTGCATCAAGTTTTAAGGTTTACTAAGAATTTCTAGAACATATAAAGAATATTTAGAATACTCAAAAGTAAATGTTGCAAGATAAATTGTCTATAGGATGGATGGTTAATTATGAATGACTCAATTTATTATAGGAAGATTATATGATATTTTTTATTCCATAAATTTTAAATTTATAAATAATTTTGTTATTTAATGTTGAATTAAAAAGGATGGTTTCAATATTGAATGAAAAATTGATATGCCAAAGTATGAGATAGTGTTACTAAAATTATGGTATGTTTGGTCAAGAATGGACATCCTCAAAGGATATAATTGGGAAGAGAGGAGCTCTACAACCCATTATGGGGTAGATCTCACGTAAACAATTAAACATTTAATGTTTAATATTTAACATTTAACATTTTTAATGTAATATGAACCCTATTTAAAAACCAATCTAAACATAAATTTAAAATATAAAGAGGTTTAGGAACACTCACAAAAGAGGTATGGTAAATAAATATAAATATAAATAAAATGGAGGTATGGTAATAAATAAAGCCTCTTTTGATAGTTACTCGAGAGGTATGGTAAATAAATAAAAATGGCATGGTAAATAAATACAAATATAAATAAATTAGAGGTATAATAAATAAATAAAACCTATTTTTATATTTACTCAGCAAGCCCCTTTATATTTACTAAAACTCAAATAAGAGATTTTATCTAGGTGAAGCCTCTCGGATGAATTATTGTTAATACCATGGGTTAAATACCATAGTTATAAAAGAGGTATGGTAAATGAATAATAAAAAAGAGGTATAAACAAGTATGGTAAATAAAAATTTTTATATCAAAGAGGATTAAATATCAACATCTAATTATGTATGAAGCCTATGATGGCAAATACCATGGTAAATAAAAGAGGTATGGTATAAATAAAAATATAAATAAATCAAAGGTATGGTAAATAAATAAAACCTATTTTTATATTTACTACATAAACTTCTTTATATTTAAAAACACTCAAAAAGGAAGTTTTAATTAGGTCAAGCCTATGCGCCAATTTATGATTAATACCATGCAAAAAAACATTATTAGCCCTAATACTAATATTAAAAGATTATTATTATTATTATTAAATCTAATATTCATATTAATATATTATAATATTAGTATTATTAAATTTAATAACTTTGGATTAATTCAATATTAAACTATTTATATTATAATATAAATCAATATATCATGATATGTATTAACTCTATATGTGTATGTGAGAGAAGAACAAAGACATAGAGTGATACATATGGAGATATAAGGGGAGGAGATATAGGGGGAATGACAAGTGAGAGATGAAGATAAGGAGAGGGGAGAGGAGGAATGAAGAGAGAAAGAGGGAGAGGAGTGAGAGAGGTAGATAAGGGTAAGAGAGGGACAGGGAGATACAAATATGGAGGGGGTAGATATAGAAGGAGAAAGGGAGGGATAGACTCAGAGGATTGGAGGGCATAGAGAGAGAGAGAGAGAGAGAGAGAGAGAGAGAGAGAGAGAGATGGGGAAAGATAGAAGGAGGTAGGAGAGAAAGAGATAGAGAGGAAGGACGAGAGAGAGGAGAGAGGGAGGGAGTGACAAGGGAGAGATTGAGAGAGAGTATGTATGTTTAGGGGTGAGACAAAGAGACAAATAAGGAGAGATGGAGAGAAGGGGAGAGAGAAGGAGAGAGGGCTTGATATAGTGACATAGTTGGAGAGAGAGAAAGAGAGAGAGAGTGAGAGAGATGGGGGAAGAGAGAGGATTTGAGGGAAAGGAGAGAGGGAGAGAGAGGGGGGGGGAAGAGGGAGGTAGGAGAGAAAGGGGGAGAGAGGGGGGAGAGAGGGAGGTAGGCGAGAAAGGGAGAGAGGGGAAGGACATGATAGAGGAGGAGAGAGGGAGTTATAGATATATGGAGTTGGATGGGGAGAGAGGGAGGGAAGAATAAATATATAGAGAGTGAGAAGTGGAGAGATAGAGGGAGTGACAAGGGAGAGATCGAGTGAGAGTGTGTATGTTTGGGGGTGAGATAAAGAGACAAAGAAGGAGTTATGGAGAGAAGGGGGGAGAGAAGGAGAGAGAGAGGGATATAGTAACAGACTTGGAGGGTGGAGAGAGAGAGAGAGAGAGAGGTTTGAGAGAGAGGGAGGTAGAGAGAGAGGATGTGAGAGAGTTGGGAGAGGGAGGGAAAGAGGGTTGGATTTGGAGGGGTGAAGAGAGGGAGGTAAGAAGAAAGACATAGAGAGAGAAAGGTGGTGAGAGAGAGAGAGAGAGGAGAGAGGAGACGAGAAGGGAGGAATAGATATATACATACTAGAGAAAGAGAGTGTATGTTTTGGGGGTGATATAGAGATATAGAGGGAGATAAAGATATAGATGGAAGGTGAAGAGAGGAAATAAGAGAGAGATGGAGAGAGGGAAGGAGTGACAGAGAGATTGATAGATGTGGAGTGAGAGAGCATGTGTTTTTGGGGGGGGTGAGATAGAGAGACAAAGAAGGATATACAGAGATAGATATAGATATAGATGGACTGGAGAGAGAGGGAAAAATATTTCTTACACTAGATGCATTGATTTCAGTGTAGATGGTGATTTTTAATCCTATTTGATTGATTTCACTAGATGCATTTATTTTACTGTAGATGTTGATTTCTAATGATATTTGATTGCTTTCACTAGATGCATTGATTTAAATGTAGATGATTTCTAATCCTATTTTGTTGTTTTCACTAAATGCATTTATTTCAATGTAGATGGTTATTTGTAATGTTTGCATTAGATGCATTCATTTCAATGTAGATTTTGATTTCTAATTATATTTGATTTCTAGAGCTAGATGCATTGATTTCAATGTAGATGATTTCTAATCCTATTTGATTACTTACATTAGATGCATTGATTTCAGCGTAGATGTTATTTTCTAATCCTATTTGATTTATTGCATTAGTTGCATTGATTTCAGTGTAGAGGTTGACTTGTAATTTGATGTAATTGGATGTATAATGGTACATTAATTTAAAATGGTTGGATTAAGGGTGTGCATTGATTTCAGTGTAAGCTGATCTTTTTTTTTATAATGTACATTGATTTTTTTGTGTTATAGTAATTCAACCTATTAATATTCGAGAGAAAGAGAGATACTATATGATGTTTACTACAACTACTCGAGCTAAAGATTTAAATGGTTTATGATTTCAAATGTCTTTTTCATATAATCAATATGAAAAGATGACAAAACTAACAAGGGTGACAATAAGAGTAGTAGAAGAAAATAGTTTGAGATTGATCACAATGAAGATTATTTGTAATTGACTACATTCTTATTATTCATATTTTCTCTCATTCAACACTATTACATTGTCACTTTGCATTCAAAATTTTATTTCATCATTTTTCATCACTAATGTTATAAACAATATATATTATATCAACAAACTTAGATAACTAAGAAAATTTAAAATTAAAATGAGAGATTAATCTTAGACATATATACCATATTTAAAATGATTATATTAATATTATATGCATTTACATATTATTGATAAAATTAATCATATCTTCAATAGAATTTCCTTGGCCACACACGACTATAACTAGTTTAGATCCATCTTAACTCCATATCTATCGAGGGTTGATACGGATCAAATCTCTCGAGGCACAAACCTTTCCTTGAGTTTTGCACGCAGAAAAGAGGTTTTCACCTCAAGAGATTTGATCCATCTCAGTGCATAGATGGGGAGTTAATATATATCTAGGCCATGCCTCTTTATGACATCATCCTTCATTGGCTTTCCTTAATTGGGATCTCCTTGGATCACCCCAATATGATTTGAGCTCGTCCAGCAAGAATTCATGGTCGTCAATGGGCTTAGATTATATTACAGAAAGAACTACTAGAGTTTCCTTTCTGTCTCTTTTCAAATTCTCTAAAACTGAAAAGGACCGAGTTATCTTTATCGTTAAACTCATTAAAACAATAGCGACAAACTTGTCCATCCAAACAAGAGCGAGTTTCACTGTCGCTAGGCTCACTAAAACATAGTGACAGGTTTTCCCGAAGGGAAAATTATACAACAAGCATATGTTATCCTCCTCAAGCTTGACAAAAATAAAGAGGCACTGGTCAGCAATCACTAGGGAGAAAGGGAAGAAAACTTGAAGAACTTCATTGGTAGCAAGTCGCTCTTTAGCATGGCACTTTCACTCCATCACCATGATTGAGTTGAGTTGGGTTATTTGTTCACCGATCATATCACCATTGGTCCTCTATACCATCCATTTTTTGGGGTTAACACTACCAAATCCATTCCAGTGTCACCGATATGTTCAAGAGAAGTTGCTTAGAGAATTCACCAACCTAGCTAACACCTCATCCACTGCAGTACCTTCGTGCTCCATTTTTCATGACCGCCACCCTGAACCTTGTATCATGAGATCATTTTCACCTCCACAAAATCATTTGCTCTGTTTCGTTTCGTAGAGATGGGATTCATTAAGGCCCTCCTCTGGCAGGTCACTTCTTGTCGATATCAGCTCATTATCCAAGAAGTCGACTTATGAACAACCCTTTCAGTACTTTGAAGCTTGCATGCCTCAATGGCAAGTTTCTCACTTTCGGCGGCAGGTTTACATCAATGACCTTCGACCGAAAGATTTTACATGGTGTTCAAAATCGACTCATGTATTCACACCACATGAATTGTACTGTAGTACCTTGATGGCCATTATCATTATCGGTGATTCCTCTCATGCCTTTTAAAAACTTACATCATTGGCTGGTAATTAGGCGATGTCTTTCCATGTTCGACGCTAGAACATCTTTTCACATGGATCTACTTGTACATCGAGCGAATATTAAACGAGTTTGAAGACCTCCGATCTAGTTTCGTCCACCCAGACCGTGATATATTGAGGAAAATAAAAGAATCAAATGTATTGCATAGCTGCACAGATAATCATACAAGCTAAGGGATGATGTCTCTACCAGAATCATCAGTCTTCCACACAGACACTTGTCTGTCCTATGTACATGAAAATGAATTTATAAATTTGAGCATGGGAATGCCTGCCTCAGCTAGATCATGAAAATATTATGAAGATAATGTATTGTATTGTATCTTATTATAGGTCGCCTTCTAGTTCCAAAAACCTCAGATCCTCATGATAAATCATTTCACTCGACATCAGAAGATTTACGACCTCATGCTTTAGGGGGCAACTTTTATAGACATATTTTGGCTCTGCAACCCCAATCACATATGTCGATAAACCAAGGGCTCTCAAACCCCTAAAGCATGTAATACAGTATAGCCGATAATGCAATGTCGAAACTTGTTAATAGCATAAATGACTGCTAAAAATTCTTTCTCGGTGACTGTATAGTTAAGTTCAGCAGGGGTCATATTTTTACTAATGAAATAGATTGCATAGGGAAGATTGTTCTCTTCTTGACCCAAGACAACTCCTATTGCAGAATCTGAAGCATCAGAGGATATATGAAAGGGGAGTGCCCAATCAGGTCCTCTTAAAATGGGAGTTGTAGACAATTGATGTTTGAGTTCATTAAATGCTTTTTGACAATCATCAGTCCACTTAAATTCAACATTTTTCATAAGTAACACAAACAAGGGAGAAGCTATTTTAGAAAAATCTTTGATAAATCTTCTATAATATCCAGCATGTCCTAAAAAACTTCTTACATCAGTTTGTGTTTTTGGGATAGGCAAAGTCTGAATTACTTGTACCTTAGCTGGATCAACTTGAATTCCTAGAATGAAATGAAGTGTCCTAAAACAATACCTTGATTCATCATCATATGACATTTTTCAGTACTTAAGGAAAGATGTGCTTCTATACACCTTTTAAGTACTTTTTCAAGTTTTTGTAAGATATCTTCAAAAGTCACACCATAAGGAGTAAAGTCATCCATAAATATTTCTAAGGAATC
Organism: Pinus tabuliformis; assembly: GCA_031772625.1. Classification (NCBI taxonomy): domain Eukaryota; kingdom Viridiplantae; phylum Streptophyta; class Pinopsida; order Pinales; family Pinaceae; genus Pinus; species Pinus tabuliformis. The sequence goes on along the minus strand of CM062818.1, from coordinate 1,586,135,335 downwards.
ATTAAGCATATCAGAGAAAATTCCTATCACTGCCCTTTGAAATGTTGCTGGGGCATTACATAGTCCAAATGGGAGAACTTTATAGGCAAAAGTTCCCCAGGGGCTAGTAAAAGTGGTCTTGTCTTGATCTTGGGGTCCAATCTTTGATCTGATTATAATCACTAAACCCATCGAAAAAGGAAAAGAATTTCTTGCCTGCCAAATTATCTAGTACCTGATCAATAAATGGTAAGGGAAAATGATCTTTCTGAGTAGCCTTATTCAGAGCTCTATAGTCCACACATGCTCTCCATTTTCCATTTTTCTTAGGTACTATCACTAATGGTGAAATCCCATTCGCTATCAGATATAGGATATATGAATCCTGCATTCAACAGTTTTTGAAGTTCCCCTTTTACAATTTCCCTTAGATTGGGATTCATTCGTCGTTGGGGTTGGCAGACTGGGTGGGATCCTTCTTTAATATAAATTCAGTGAGTACATAATTCAGAAGAAATTCCCTTCATATCTGTGTAATCCCATGCAAATGCTTGTTTATTTTCGTGGAGTAACTTTATTAACTGTTGTGTTTCAGCATCTGTTAGTTTAGGGTTTATATTTAATGTTTTGTCAGGCTCAATTTCGACAGCTATACTTTTGGAGGAAGTGCCAGCTACTGTGTAAGAAAAGTTTTCAGTTTTAAGATTCTGCTGTGGTTCAGATTCCAAGATTGCAGTCAAGTGGTCATGTAATTCAGAGTTAACTGAAGAAGGTTCAGAAATAAAACTACTAATTAATTCATCCTCGGTCGAATTTTTAAAAGTTAGGGCTTGCCCGACAGTCAAAATGGGTTGAATTTCATCATCCTCATAATCTAACCAAACTAAATTGTCATTGTTAATCATAGGTGTGGCATGAGGGTACAGAGTAAGTTGCTTGGTTTCAGATCCATTAGAGATTGTCATTGATCCTGACCTACAGCTGATGAGTGCATCTATCGTAGCCAGCCAAGGCCTTCCTAAAATCAATGGATGACCCCCCAACTTATTTTTGGTCTGTAGTACAACAAAATCAGCTGGGTAGTTCCAAGATTCTACTGAAATTATCAGGTCTTCAATGACCCCTTCTGGTTTAATTGTGGAGCGGTCAGCCAGTTCTAGAATGGTTGGGGTTTCCCTAATAAAAAAATTTAGCTGCAATAATTGTGTTGTTTCAAGTGTCATGATGTTTATTGCAGCACCGAGATCTACCAGAACTCTGGAAACAAAGGTTTTACCAACCTGGACTGTAACTGTAGGGTGACCAGGGTCACCATATTTTACAGGGGGATTTTTTTCTGACATGAGAGCAGCTAGATCACCCATCACATGAACTGTGAGGGGGTCTTTAGCTTTTCTTCCAGGTTTCTTAATACAAATATCTTTAACAGTTCTAGCATAAATCGGTACATCTCTTAATGCTTGTAAAAGTGGAATTTTAACATACAAATTCTGTAATTCTCCTAACAAATTAAAAGCAGGTGGCTCAAGGGTTTTGGTAAGAGCCAAACGTTCAGGGAATAGTGGCTCTGTTGTTTCAGCAGTCTTTTTGGAAGATGTTTCAACTGTTTCGACGTTCTTTTTAGAGGATGATACAACTGTTTCAGCATCAGGTGATTTTTCTTTTCTAATTTCTTCTTTATCTGAATCTGAAGTGATGTCATCAATAGTAGGTTCCATTATTCTTCATGAGCGTAAATGAATGTCATTGCATTGCAGAGGGGAAACTAGTTGGTTTTGAACATCGATTACTTGCAGAGCTTTATTATTATTCGGGTTGGGGTTAGGTTGTACAGGCAGCTGAGGTCTTATTGTCTGATTATTAGGTGGGGCATTTGATGGTAAGGAGAGATTTTGCTGATATTGAGGTAATTGATTTGGAAATGGGATTTTAGGAGCTGCCCAACTTGGGTTCCATTGATAGGGTTGCTGAAAAGCCCAGGGATTCCATATTGTGGGATCAGCAAAAGGAGGATTCGGTTGCTGCATGGGTGGGAAATTCATCTGATTGAAGGGTGGGTACTGCATTTGATTGAAGGTTGGATAATTTTCTTGAAAAGGAGAATGATTACTCCAACGATTAAATGGCATGTTAGAATTCATACCTTGTCCTCATGGTTGCCATTGTCTTCTCTGTGTGAGGAGGTACACTACTTCAACTTCCTCTTCGTTGGCTGCAGTGCTGCTTTTATTCCTGGCAGAGAAGGGCATTGTTGGGTCTCATGGTCCTTTTCACAGATAGTGCAAATTGGTACCTTGTCCAGGGGACATTCCCTTAGTGGGTGTTTCTCCCTGCATTTAGAGCAGAAAATAGCCAGAGCGGCTTCTGCTTCTGCCTGCTTCTTTTTAACCTGCAAAGTATCAATTTGTGAAGCAAAAGAGCTTAACATTTCAGTTTTAAATTCTTCAAGTAAGTTACCTATTTCGGCCCGTGTTGCTCCTCCACTTGCTGATTTCTGGACTCTTGAATACGTACTGTCCTTGCTCCTTGGTCTGCTTGCTGCTCCTCTTGAACATCTTTTACAGAGATCAATAATCTCATCATAGGATTCCTTAGATATGTCTCCTTTCCCAAGCATGTTTAACATATCTAAACAATCATCTCGTACCCCTCTTAGCAGTATTGATTTAAGAATATCCTTACTCATCTTAGGATGATCAGATCGTTGTAAATTATATTGTAATCTTTCCACGAAGTCTTCTAAACTTTCATCCTCTTTCTGAGTCATCTTGAAGAATTCCTCCTTTCTTTCTCTTGTTCGACAATAGTCTTGGTATTTAGCCAAAATATTTTCCTTCATCTGATCCCATGTTGTAATCACATGAGCTCCCAAGCTCATGAACCATCTTAATGCATTCCCTTTTAATGTAGCTCGGAACAATTTTAATTTCTGAGCAGAATTAATACAGTCATAGCTTCTATATAGTATATCGAATTCAAAGAGAAATTCATCAGGGTCTTCTGTGGATAACCCATGGAAGTTGGGTAATGCTGAAAGAGGGATATTCTTCATAGGAGTTGCCCCTCTGGGGAGGTCTCCAATGGGGAATTCCAGGGTAGAGAGAGAATTTTCTCCCCTTCACTCTATTTTGCGTCCTCCACCAAACAATCCTTCGTTGTTATCCTCCATGGGTTTTTTCCCTGATGCGCTTGCTCGGTCTTCGGAGTTTTCTGTTGGGATCTCAATATCCTGTACTGGTTCCTCCACCTTAACTTCCTCTATTGGTCGTTCGTCTTCTTCCTCTGGTTCCTCAGTGTATTCTGATGGTTCTAGAACCCTCTCTCGCCCTACTACTTCCTCTGTCTGAAAATCTGTCTGAGAAGAGTATTGGATCTGTGGCCTCCGAGAGCTTAGCCTCTGGGATGTCTCAGCTTTTGAAATAATATCGTCAATAAAAGTTTTTCTTCCTCCTCCTTTGCCTTTGCCACCTGAATGGTTAACCTTCTTGCGTCCTCTCATGCATCCTGCCTTTTCTACAAAGAAAAGAAAAATATGTTAATACCTTTAAAATTTTCAGTCGCCTTCGCCGGCAACGGCGCCAAAATGTTGGCTACTCGAATGGTTTATTTATTAAACAGTCGAGTACCACATTAAATTGTCAACCCGAGAAAGTCCTTTTGTCTCAAAGGTGACCTCGTACTGTATGCACTTAATTCTAAAAGTATTAAAAGTTGTAGTATAACTAATTTTTTATCAAACCCTTACTCTGTGTTACAACACTTATGAGATATTGCAGAAATTAAATGAAAACAATGAACTAAAGATAACAAATTTGCTGAAAGAAATGATGGCTTGTCTTGTAACCGAGGATCAGGACCCTATCGTCAGAGTAAGGATGTTCAGCACCTGCCCCTGTGATCAATTTGCCAATGCACACTGCAATCTCTAATCACTGGTGACACACTCTTGTATAGCGCCAATTGATTAAGAAAACAGAGTATCAGCAAAAGGGAAATATCAGAAGGAATGCCACACAGAAGTCACACACACACTCAACAGAAAAGGAATGGGTGAATCTTGGGAAGAAGGTGGGTCCTGTCCCTCTCACAATATTCCCCACGACATAGATACTAAGTATAAATGTTCAGGATAATGCTTTATTCATCTGCCAAAATGTCAAGTTACAGTAAAGATTTACACTTGATCTGTAATACAGTACCCTCGTTCCCCCCTTCCTTACTGTAGATGTCTCCTCTTTATAGAGGAGACATCTATTACAATAGATTTTCGTTACCCGTTTAATTGACCTTTTTGTACAAAAATAAGAAATGTTGTTACAACAGTATGTGATGTTATCATATCGGATCCTTTTGCTGTTGCACAGCTGACAGATTTCGCCCGTCCCTTTGAGATCCTCGTACAATCCTTGGTTGTTCCACCATTTTTGTTGATCTGGTGAATCTTAACTGTTCCCGTAAAGCTCTCGTGCTACTCCTGGTGTTCCAATATCTGCAACTGTGTTTTGTCAATTTTGGACAGCGGTTGGTCATGCTATATCAGCATCTGCAACATATTGTTCTGGCCGCTTCAGACAGTTACTGCTCCTGCTGGCCAATTGTTGTTCCAGATATCACGACCATTTGCAAAGTGAAGATTTACCTGGTTTAGTTAGTTGTTGTTTCTGGTATGGCAGCAGCTACGCAGTTGTTGTTTCTGGTGTTGCAGCAACTATGAATTATAATGCTGCAAGCTTTAAACAACTTAGTCAACTTCCAAGGATTAATTATAAAGATAGCATGCATATGTGTTGAATAATTAAACTTATAGTAATGAGGAGAGTTACTTCATACCTTTAGAATAATCAGGTCAAAATGTTATCAAGGCTTTCAACTTATGGGCTAAAGAGGGTAATATAATAACAAAATACAAGGTCAGAAGTAGACAATATGGAGTCCTAACACACATGTCTAATTTATCATTTCACAACTTTTCCTTAGCTTCTTTCCCTTCAAACCTTACATTTTTTGTATTCCAATGCTCCTTGGATTGTCTCCTACAGAAAAATAAATACCATGTATCATTATGCAACTTGCCTATGAAAGTGACTTAGATTTGCACCCAACTCATGATTTGCCTTCTTTGATGTACTACAATAACCTTGGAACCTTGAGAATGTAATTTGGAAGTAGAGAGGTCACGTAGATGCTTTTATTCAAATTGCTACATAAATTTCTTCTTTCTTACCAAATTTGGATTTGATGTTTACAAGATTTTATTTCCAATGTCTGTTTGCTATCCTTAAAAGATAGAGTATTGTGCTTTCACTTCATTGTAGATAGCATCATTTTCCTTGCTTTCTATATGCTATTCATGTTATGCAATTTCAATTTTCCTATAGCATAAAATAGTTCATTTTCTCTATGTACAACTATATATCATCTCAATACTTCCACCTATGTAAAAGTTAGGAAAGGGAAGAGATAGTTCCTACTACACATATAGTGTTGACCCTTCTTAAGTTTGTACAAAAGTTAGGTTGAAAATTTAAGCTATGACCCTTGGGAGTTGGAAAATTGTTGTTGAAATACTGAGGGCCATCTCTTTTTAACATCTTTGTTGGGGATATGTCATGTAACACCCCTAGTTATTAGACTTGTAACTTTATTTCCTTTTATCATTATTGGAAAAGTAAATTTAAGTAAGCTAGTCATCGTAAATTTTAAATTTTGTGATATAAAATATATGCATACTTCAATGTGGATAAAAATAAATTTATGATTATTGTTAACACTCCTAATCATTTTTTAAAATATATTAAAATCTATTAGGTGGAACTAAACCCTTATTGTGATAAAAATAGTTATTCCCAAAAAAAAAAAAAAAAAATCTAAGGGGGAGGAAATCAATTGTTCCCCTTTTTTAAACAATGGGGAGAGAAACATTGGGGGAGACCAGAAAAAGGAAGAAAAAAATGTTCCTTCAAGGGTTCAAGAAAATTAAAGATTCTAATATAGAATCATTGAAACCATTTCTCTGAAAGAAAGGGTAGAGCTAGAGGGAAGCTGGATTGAGAGAGATTCGGCTTATGGTTGGAAGGATCGTTACAGTTATAAATCAATAAAAACTGAGAGATAGGAAAAAGATTGAATTGATTATTAATTATATAATGTAGAACCATGTGATGAATATCAATCTTGATGATATTTGGGTATGTAAAATCTAACCTACAACAGGTAAAGTGTGCCCATGAGAAGAATGCTACAACTTGGGTAAAATAAATGGAAGTAAGGACTCTCTTGAAACTGTAAGTATATAAAGTTAAAGGTTGTATTTTTAAAAGGGTTGTAAAGTAGTATCCGTTTGTAAAGATACACTTAGGGTTGTCTATTTTCCTTTTATAGGTAACCTAATAGAGAGATAACATAATTACGAAGGATTTCATAAAGGAATGTCAGTTATGTATGGGTTGTTTACACAGGAATGCATATATATGAAGGATAAGGTAAGGGAAAAGAACAATGTTATGTACCTTAGAACAATTGTATGAAGTAAACACTTTTTTTTAGATTGGTGATAGTCCTAGGTCTAGGCTTTAGTAAGTCTCAAAAAAACATGTGGGTCCCATGACAAGTTCCACAATCACACCTTGACTATCACAATGCATGCAAGTAGATAGGGAACAAGATTATACATATATAATCAGATAAGTAAATATTTATAGGCATTAAATGGGAAGAAATGTGTTGTATTGATTCATAAATCTCTAATACTTTTAATATATTCCCTGGTATTATTTTCGAATAAGAAAACAAGTAGTCCAATCGTAAAGTAATGATCATAGAATTAGCCATATTGTTAAAAAAAATAAAAAATACTACAATCATGAGCTATTCATTTAGAAGATGCAAGAAAAGAAATGTGTTGTATGGATTTTCATAAATATCTAATACTTTTAATATATTCCATGGTGATAGAATTATCACAAATTATTTTGGAATAAGAAAATAAGTAGTCCAATAGTAAAGAAATGATCATATAATTAGCCATATTGTTAAAATATTCGAAAATAAGTAGTCCAATAGTAAGGTAATGATCATAGAATTAGCCATATTGTTAAAAAAGCAATCCAAAAACTCTTACCAAAAAGTATCTATGTAGTGGAACATACATGAGAAATTATAGTATTAAAATCCTTTGAATAATTTTGCATATAGAGACATGGAAATAATTCAGAAAATATTTTTTTTTAAACAACCCTGAGGTTCGGTTAATTGGGCTAAAATATACAGAGTAAATAAGAGTAATTATTTGACTAGTCACAATAACATACTTTTTAACCCGTAGGTGGAAGAGGGTTTCAGAGAACTGGTCCAGACTCCTTTTGTGGAAGAGACTCAACATAAACTAGTTCTAGAGACTAATAGTAATTCAAATCCTCTAAGACCCCATGTGAACTGTTGAGAGGGGTCTTGTCCATACAGTCAAAAACCCTAAGTATGAAGAGATAACTAAAATAAAAACCTCGAACGAAGCAAGTTGAACATTCTTCTAAGAATATTTGTTCATTAATAGTGATGTGAAAGGGTATGACCTATTTTATGCATAAGAACATTCTTGTGAGAAGATTGTTCATTAATAGTGAAGTGAACTCGTATGACCTCTTTTCTGCATAGGAGCTGCAACTGTAAGAATAAACCAGTTAAGTAAGAAGGCTTTGCAAGCATAGGTTTCAATGAAGACAACAAAAATAATTTTTTAATGATTGAGGTGTATTCTAAGACAAACTTTTAGAATTGCATGGGCATTGAGGAAAAATACATGGCCATGTTGTTCTACTTTGCAAACTCAACACACACATTTATTAGGGAAAAATAAAATTAAAGAATAGGAAGGAAAGTGAAAAACCCTAACCTAGTGTTAGAGAATATATTACCTCAAAATCTTTGTAGTGAAGAAGTAATGCACCCATTGGAACTTGATGCACCAACTAAATAAATTAGACTTCAACGCACATATGGGGGAAGGAAATTGTAACTATCCCTATAAGGAGAAATTACAAAAGGGTTAGCTCGGTTGAATGTGAGGAAAATTTATAGCAAAGTTGGCATTTAGAGTAAAAAAAAGAAGAGTATACAAACGAAAAATGAAGGACCCACCTAAAAATAATGACCATGGTTGTTAACTTGCCAACCAACCCTATTATGTAGGGAAGAAATGCATGGCCTTCCTTTCATGTAAAAGTAAGAACGAGAATCATATAAGAAAATTCAGGAAAAAAGCTTTTAGTGGAACCCTAGAGTTGTAAAGGCACTTTCTTGCAACATGAGGAATGAATAAGGCTGGGACGATGGAGATGGGGTGAGTGGCTACCTCCCAAAAATGATCTCGACCCATCTTGGTCATTTATTGATATCTAAAGGACGTTAGCCCTAGATCTGATGACACTTAAATGTTCTCAAGCCTCTAACAAGTAGCCAAGGTTGCTATATGCGTACTGTGTGGGTTACAACTAGCATGTTCAAAATCTTCTAATATAAACCCTATATTTGGCTGCAAAGCTTCCTTGTGGAGGAAGAAATTCCTTCATGATTAAATATTTTCATAATATAAGTCGATACTATGGAAAACTTTTAGTAAACCGATAACCCAAACCATTATAATATAAATACATAATGAACCATCACCGTGGTAAGAAAAGAAAAGTGCATCATAAAAAATAAAGTTTTCTCCACCATACTATCATATACATATTTCAATGGTTGTAATGTAAGAAAATCAAGGTTGAAATACCTTATAGATAATGTAATAAGAAACCACCCTTTTCTTGGAAGATGATACAATGTGACAATGTCACTAAACGTCCACCATAAATCAATAACATATGTTAACCCCTTTACATAGAGATATAGCACTAGTTCCCTAGAGAACATAAGTTGAGCTCATCGTAAATGAAGCTAAGAACATCATCAATGTTTTATGGTCAATAATAAACAAATCACATTATGTATGTAAAAAAAATAATTGGAACTTGGTAGTCTAAATTTGCAAAGTATCTAAAAAAAATTGTTCCTGAATTCTTTATGTGTAGGAAATTAGCCATATGTTCTCCAGAGATGTTACAAGTATGTACTATAATTTTCCTTATTTTATTTGATCATTCATTCATTTCATCTTCTATGAAAAGGAAAGAAACATTAACATCTTATTTTAAAAAAATACAAAAAACTTATATTTACATTCCTTTCTTTTTTTCCTTCAAGAATTAGGGACAGAATAAGAAATTTCTTACCAAAAACCCCCACTTCTACTAATAGACAGCCTCTCTTGGCTTACTCTGAGCCTCCTACCCTATCCATAGTGACCATTAAGGGCATTTTTGGTGAGAAAGTGAGGATCATTGAGGAGTTTGCAAAAGGAGAAACACTTTCACACCCCACCAACACTATGGTTGAGAATAAACAACTAGAAGTATTCACATTTCCCATTAGAGAGACATATGGAGAGGTTAAATTGAAAAATATTAATACATATTTCCTCCCTCACTTTTATGGTTTGATTACCAAACATCCTCAAACATTTATGTTTGAGTTTTTTGTAGTATGCAGGACTTCTGACAAGACCACTAATGAGCATGATCCTAAATTCTCTCCTTCCTCTCTAAAGGATGTGGCTGTTCAATGGTTAATGAGCCTAGAAGGAGAGATCATATCCTCATGAGAGTAAATGCAAGCATTTGGATGATTGCAAAGAAAAATATACCAACGACAATATATTTAGAAAGGTCCAAGGAGAAAATGAGTCTTTAGCATGTTTTGAGGAAATATTTCAGTTGAGTTATAGAAGGGTGCATAATTTCACCTTGCACTCAAATCCTTTGAATTTAGTCCTACTACCAGGAATCGGGGAAGAACTGATGGAAACAATCAATCTACTAACCAATGGACACATATATCAGCTAATTTATGATGATATCAAAATGAGTCTTTAAAAATCATTCAAGGGTTACCAAAGAAATAGGAAAGCTTGGTAAATCCCTCTTCCTCCTCCTTAATTACTAAAATTGACATAGTGGGTATGCTATTGGATATGAAGATATATCAAATAAATTTTACATGCATATGGACTCCCTATATCTCAAGAAAAAATAGGAGCAATCAGAAAAATCTTTTGCCATATTCTACACTCAATGCACTAAAATTTGTCCTAAGAATGAATGTCCTTTAAATTTCATATAAATATGTTTTATGTATGAGGATAATTATTCCACTAATAAGTTTCCACATTTTCTAAATCTGAAAGTTGTATACCAAGGTGCATAAGGGATCATGGTGCAATTATTCTTTGTTAACAAAAGGAGGCCACAAGCCCCTAGACAATCTCAACAAAGTATGAAATCTCCCTCTTCTTTCAATGCTAGCTAAAATTCTCATTATCAAACTTGGTATCCTCCTAAACATTCAATCTAGGGCATGTCCACTCCTCCATATCCTCCTCAAAATGTTACTCCACCTTTCCATGCATGCCCTACTCAACCTCATCAATGGGGTAATCCATCACTAGGATGGAGGCCCCATGTGGCCCAACCACCTACCCTAATTCGTCCTCCTCAACAATATCAAGCACCCTAAAACATTCCTCCAAAACAACCACAATTGTCTACCCAAAAAATTCCAAATCCGAACAGTAAGAAGGCTCAACCAATCTACAATGGAGAAACTACTTACCAAACTTATGTTGTAGAAATACAGGAAATCAACCTTAGGCCTAGGAAGGTCCTTCCATATGCTTATCCACCTCCTCTAACAAATAATATTGAGGAAGAGAAGGAAGAAATTGTACCTCAGGTCACCCAACCAAAACCTCCTAATCCTAAAAGGTTGACAACCCACAAAGTACACACCCCACAAGAAGCTAAACTTCTAGGAAAATTGGAAAATATGTGTGTCAAGATCCCTTGTCTTTAAGCCAACAATTATGTTCTTATTTACAAAATTTTCATTAAGTATGAATGTATTAAAGGGATGAGGAGAATGAAGAAGGATTCCCCTATTATTAATGTCATGGCTTAACTAGTTGATGATATGGGTGAGAGAGAAATCATCCCCAATTACTTAAATCCTTGCAGCTTAGTAGTAGACATGAAAATGAGGGACATTGCAGTTCGAAAAAATGTCATTGATTTGGAAACTACAAGCAATTTCATGACCAAGGAAACCATGCCCAAACTTAACCCCCAAGGATCCTTACCAAATAATTCTATTTTCCTATAAATTACTAATATATCTACAATAGTACTTCTAGTTATCATAGAATATGTAATTATATATAATGATTCTTCAGAGCTTCCAACCAATTTCCTTGTCCTTCACCCTATGACAAGTTAAATTCATACCCTATTATCTTTTTACCTTTTTACTCAAAAAATTGTGAATCATCCACCATGGTTGGCATCATCATATTGAATCTTATTGGTTCTCATAAAGTTGATTTTTGTGGTACATTTTTGTTTCTAGTCTCATTTTTTACCTCAAAATTTTTGGTCCTAATAGTGGCATGCAATGCAAGGTGTGAACAACCTAATCAACTAGCATTGAAACAAGGTGCAATTGACTTGAATAATTTTTTGTGTGATGAGTGTGATGTTTGGGGTTTCTCGTAGTTTGTATAATTATACATATGTTGTAGAATGCTTTAAAATCCATGTAAAGCTAAGTGTCAATCTTATGGGGTCAAATTGATATATGATTTCATATTGTCCCCACTAGTAATAGCTATTGTATGAGTATTGTACATGTTGAGGAGTGGCAATAGATGTATTTGTTGAATGGACTAATTGTATGTCGTTACATTGTTGTAGATGCCATGTCACTATATTGCTAGTGTTATGTTCCTAATAAGTATGTTATTGATATTAGTGTGTGATGAGTGAGTATGGTTGGGGAAAGTATGTTGCTGATGTTAGTTGGTTGTCCTAGAATTTAATTAATATTGTATAAGTCACATAGTGTATTTTAGGGGCTTGATTAGTAGATAATATTGATGTTATGGCTAGGAGAGTCGATATATTTTATAGCATTCCTTCCACAACCTTCTATATGTTGTTCCAAGGGTGCCAATAAAGTTGTTAAATAATGGATTTATTAAAATTCCTTATCAAAATAATACACAACAACCCCTCACTGGGTTTCAATATAGATTAGATGAAAAAGTAGAAGAGTAGTCAATGATATTCTACAAATGGAGCACTCAAGGGATGTGAAGAAGGAACAAGAGATAAGAAATTTTCTCTTTGTACTTGAGCCAGATTTGACGTTAATAAAGATGAAAGTAAAATCCCTTCTCAAATTTGAGGAAATAGACCCACATCTTTCCAAGGTGAACCAATCATATTACAGGAGCCTAAATTGGGCTCTAAAACCATCCATGCTTCCCTTGATACAACACAAGTTCTTGGAGCACCATTGTTAAGGGGTAAGACTTATGGTGGCTTCTTGTCTTAGTGATATTATAAGGTTGACTTCAATTATACCTCCTTACAATGATGACATTATGAGGATATTATCTCAAAATGGCATATTATGAGCATATCTTAATTAAATATGCTAAAGGTGTCATTTGGGAAGGATTATTTGGAGAAACACCATAGTGTAATAGCTCATTGGAACTAGAATGGAGAGATATATATCATAGGATGATGAAAAGTGAATTTTAGTGGTTGGAGAGATTGTAGAGCAATATTTACTATTTTTTGGAATTAAAAAGTGGCTTAAATAAAATTAAAAGTTAATTAAATGAAATGAAAAAGGGGAAGCCTCTAGAATAAAAATAAAATAAAGGTGCAAGGAATAATAAAATAAGTGTTTCTAGAATATTATAGAGAGATCCATAAAGTATTTATAAGTATGTGGGAGAAATTCATTTGGGCATATCATGGATTTGGAGTATTTTCTTTTGGAGAGTTTGGGAACTTGGGTTTTCAAGATCTAAAAGAGATGAAATCCATTGGGTTTCTTGGTGTGTTGGAAGAAACCTGAACTCATTGTTGTGTATATTTAATCTATAAATAGCATTGGGCTTAAACTAAATTAGTTGTTATGCCAGTTTGGAGAAGAACTTTGGATGAGTGGGCATCACCTAGATCTCCAATTAAAGCTTCATTTCTAGTTATAGTTTCGAGAGTCCAAATTCAATATTGGAGCAGTTTTTGGAGGCCATCAGCTCAACCACTTTCTGGCTAGTTTTTTTATTGGCATGTAATATCATAGTCCATATTTAATATATGATAAGAATGAGTTTCATTTCATTTGTCTCCTACTATCTATATATATATGCAATATTTTATTTTTAGTTTATTGGAGTGGCATTGCTTCTTAATTTCTAAGTTATTTGCCAACAATTCCTTAACTGTGAATTCACTAATTTTTCATGGTGGTTTTGGATAAAAATCAAATGACTTAACAAAAATATAAAATGGGATGTTACATGTTGGTTCCTCATATTGAGTAGTAATAATTAGAATGTTTTAATGGAACACACATCCGAATGATCAGATGCCACTTCTCCTCACTTCAAGGATGTTACCCATAGTAAACAAGCATATTTAGGTTTTGGAAACCTATCTAAACAATGACATTGGTGAGGCCAATATATCCATAAAGGTAGGAGGCCTAAGGACTTGACATCATGCCCTCCTTTTTGTCAACTTCATGTTGAGAATAGAAGGAATTACAGATCTCCTATACACTAGGCTATAGAAAGCTTCTTTCAATGCACTAATATTTTTTTAATAAATATATTATGAACTAATCCATATAGCAAATATTTTGATTAACCAACTCACTCGCACATACATACACAATCAACAATAATTGAATGAAATCTATTATAATATTTAAAACTAAGAAAATTGTTTTTCACTATTTTCCAACTAAATGATGACAATGAAAAGTAATTAAAACACAAATCAAACCAAGATTAAATAATGACATGATAAGGATGTTAATATTCATCTTTTAAACAAACATAATTTATAAGTGAGTAGACCATAAATAGGAAAATTCCCCAAATGAATAACTTTACTACATAAATTACATGATCTCAATCTTTGATTTATGCTAAATATATAAAAAAGAACTTAAATAAATTATTTAAATGAAAAAAATACAAATTCATTAAATATAATTCAGTATAACAATAAGCCCATAGGGCCAGTTCAATTGGCCTAGTAAATCTACATGTAACAATGTTTTTTTGTGAAAATAGTAGTCACCAATCTCAAAAATCCATAAACCACATATAAAAAAATCATTACAACACTATAAACCAGCATCTATACTACTTTTGTTATCAGACAAAATTTATATAATTAAGGTGAGGACACAACCATAATCATGAACGGCGGTTTATAAGATTTGATGTCTGGCCTATCTGTTTTGATCGGGATTTCCTTTGTAATCTGATAAAGTGAAGCCCTGGGTAAAAAGGTAAGATTGTGAGTATTTCCTTTGTAAATGAGTTATAAAGGAAAGTAGCGCCTATGGGAGAATTTACGTGTTAATACATGTAACCAATGATTAAAGAAGAAAAAGGTTATCTATATATATGTGTTAGGGGTTAATGAGAGGGTTTTAGTCGCCATAGGAAGGATTTAAAAAAAAGGCTTTAATAAAGTCATATTTGAAGGTTAATGGGTGATTGATTTGACTCCTTCGTGAATTAAATTCATGGGACAAATGTATTTATGCATTTTACATGCATACTGTGGGTGTTAGGGGTTAGGAGTTAGCGGGATAACCGTGCATGAGAGGGGTTGAACTAAATTAAGACACTTGGAATATCATGGAGAAACTAAATGGGACCCCTTATGAGTATTATGGCTTTCTTAGAGAGTCTATTGATGCACACTTTAATAGATCACTTATTGCACTTATGTGTTTGTGAGTTAAACTTCCTAGGAGACTAACATGATATATGTGTATGTGTGTGCCATTTTTATTGAGATGGAGGACATCTCTCTAGGCAATTACTTTTAAGTTATTATTATTCTTTAATTGAATCCATATGTAAGTGTTTACATAAATCTACACCATTACAACAACTCCATTAACTTTTAGATTTAATTCTAAAAATGTTATAAAATAAAATAAAATAAAATATTTATAGAAGGTTTTGATTTTGAAATGACCTATGATTTTTGGTAAAATGGTATTGATAAGCTGTGGTATTGCCCATGGTATTTTAACAAAGCCTATTTACAAGTTAATGATATCCATGGTAAAAGGTGGTTCAATATTCATGGTTGGGAATCTTGTTATATTGTTATATTGTATGTTTATTGTAAGTATTAAGTTTCAATTTAAAAAATGTTATAAAATTAAATTTAAAGATATATATTTATAAAAAAAAATGATTTTGAAATGAGTTATGGTTTTTAGTTAATTGGTAGTGACAAGTCATAGCATTGGCCAATGGTATTGTAAGAAACTCTATTTAGAAGTTAATAATTTCCATGTTAAAATGGTGTGAATATTCATAATTAATTATCTTTGTAAACACTAATTTTTTATGTGCTTATTAATACATTTAAATATGCATACAAAATCAATATTTTATTTTATACAGTAAAATGGATATTGATTTAGAACTATTATTTATATGTTATATATTTTAATATCATATGTATGTTATGATTTTTTTTATTTAAAAAATTGTACTAAATTTCCTTAATGGAAACGAAATTGCAGCATAAAAAGTTGATTTTAAAAATACCCTATACACCTTGTAGAAAGTGGTTGAGCACAATAAAAATAAAAAACAACAAATAAACTGATCACCTTTTTATAAATAAAATTTTCATAAAATTATATAAAATATTTACAAAAGTAAAAATATAGATCAATAATCAAAATTAAACATTCACTTTAACATTAAATTTGAGATTGTCAAATGTGGCTTTCCAATGAATGTTGGCATCCATATATCCCCCACCTGGACACCCAGGCTCCAGTAACCATTGCCTAGTCTCCAATTTATAATGCAACATACTATTGCCTCCCCTTAACATAAGCCAAATATCCTCGTGGCAATCTCCAACTACAATAAAATCAGTCCCTTCTGATGATTTGATCATACTTTCAATTGATGCAACAGGGATGGTGTCAATCATAGTCCATGTCTGGTTTACTAGATTATATTCCCACAATCCTATATCAGCATGACAGGCTATGGGTAGCCTCCCATATACCTGTTTTCCATCATCATTTTGCTTCACTCTTCCAACCAATATCACTCCTAAATCAATCTCTTCCACAATATGGGGGATCATAGTGGGTAAAGCAATATTACTGTAACATCCTCTTCTATAACGTTTTTCCATTTCAATTGTTTCTGGGAAATTCTCAATGTTATTATCCAGTATTTCACCATAGGGTATTTCGTCATTGTTATCTACAGGATAAAAGAAATATTGATAGGTGGCTGAGAAGCCATAAATAACCTTGTGATCCATATCCTTATAACTCCGTAAAGGGGATGGAAAACTCTTAGATCTCACAAGATCTTCACTCACAAAATGGCGAAGTGGCTTCAATGTCCACATCTCAGTTATGGAATTATATCTTGCAGTTATGGAATTATATCTTGCAAGATGAAGAACACTTTTGCCATCATGATACCAAGTACCAAACATACAAACTCTAAAATGCCCAGTCATGCTGTCAGGCCACATCTCTGCTGTTCCATGGACAACAAGAAGGTTCAGAAATTTACCACTGTTAGGTGTCTTTAGAGAGATCTTGGGCAAGCTCTTAACCTGGCCGGTGAGAGGATTAACAACATGCAATGTGTAGTCAGATCGAGCTACTAAGAACAAACCTTCACTGCCAGCTTTGATGCCGAGAGTTTTCATGCCCATGTTATCCCAATTACAAGGGACCTTCAACAAAAACCATCTCTTTGAGATAATGCTAAAAACCCAGATGTCTAAGTTGTGGTTGTTAATCAGGATGCATTTTTCAGTACTGGTACAATTTTCTTGAAAAATTTTGGAATCACAGACAGAAGCCCAATAATCACATACCGATCTACAAGCCAAGAGATCATGAAGGGGGAGTTTCAGAAAAATTTCCTTTAAAACAAC
Source organism: Pinus tabuliformis (assembly GCA_031772625.1). Classification (NCBI taxonomy): domain Eukaryota; kingdom Viridiplantae; phylum Streptophyta; class Pinopsida; order Pinales; family Pinaceae; genus Pinus; species Pinus tabuliformis. The sequence goes on along the minus strand of CM062818.1, from coordinate 1,586,118,239 downwards.
TTCTGGAAAATGAATGGATTCACCTTCCTTTTCTTTGCCCTTCTGAACAGAAGACTTAACATCTCCTTTAATATCTCGAACACTTGAACACTTGTGCCTGCAGAGATTATGTTGCGCTTATAAAATCTATTAAACTCACTAATCAAAATATCCATTGGAATTCTTTCTGCAACATGAATAACTGCTTTTCTCCATTCAGGGGTATGGACTTTGGCATCAAGATTCTTCTTCTCTCCACGTTTCTGATCTTGATCGCCATCAATAGTCCTCTTCCTTCCACGTTTCCTCTTCCTTCCACGTTTCTGACCTCTATTTTGAATTTGAAGATTCTGCGAAATATAATCTTCCACCATTGGAAAGATTGCTTCCAACGTAGAAGCGTTGGACTTTCCTTTCTTGGGGCACTCCATATCAGCCGGCGTAGTTGTCCTGAGGTTGTCAAGAAGAGGATAAATACTGTACTTTATCTGATTCTATTCCTCTGTATTTATAGTACTTTGTATTCTTTGTATTATTTACTCGTATGGGCAGATTTTGACCAGATTTACTCGTATTGGGGGCACCATAAGTTGGATACAGCTAACTAGGCCGCGGTCTTTGTGCACGAGATGACTCATCTCTAATCTTAGTTCGAGGAGTTAATCCTGGTGGCCTGCTCAAAATATTATCGTGGGTGGTTTAATTCATTGTAAATCGCAGCAATAGCATATAATATATATAAAATATTCATACAGTTACCTTTATATTTATAAAATATTATATGGGTTTAATTCGTTGTAAATCAGGGTAATCCCAAATAATATATATACAGTTATATTTATATTTATAAAACATTCATATATCATATTACGGATAATCCTGGATAATATATATAACATATTCATACAGTTACATTTGTATTTATAAAATATTGATATGCCACCAAATTTAATTCATTGTAAATCACAGAAATCCGAAATAATATATATAAAATATTTATACAGTTACATTTATATTTATAAAATATTCATATATGAGGGGCCGTCCAGGATATTCTATATAAAATATTCATACAGTTACATTTATATTTATAAAATATTCATATCTAAGGGTTAATCCTCCATAATATATATAAAATATTTCTATAGTTATAGTTATATTTATATTTATAAAATATTCATATATCAATGCGGGTCAAAACAATAGTGTCAACGAATGAAAAATCATGTGTTAATGGGTTTATTAATGGGATATAATTACTAAAATTGATGTATATTTGGTCAAGCATCAGTATAGGATAGGGTTTGTTTTAATGTTGAATGAAAAATTATTTCAATATTGAAAGGAAAATTTGTCACCAAAAATATAGTAGTTTTAGTCAAATATGGACATCCTCATCTTCAACCCATTTTCATAAAATTTGAACAAAATATAAAACCCCACACAAAAACATTAAAAATAAATAAAAAGCAATAATACCCTTAATTTCTTATTCGATAAAATAAAATAACAATAAAAGTTAAAATATTGTAAATTGTATTTAATTTTTTAAAGTTTATTTGGGAACTCCATCCATCATCACGGACCAAAGAATATTTAGAATACTCAAAACTAAATGTTGCAAGATAAATAGTCTATCGGATGGATGGTTAATTATGAATGACTCAATTTATTATAGGAAGATTATATGATAGTTTTATTCCATAAATTTTAAATTTATAAATAATTTTGTTATTTAATGTTGAATTAAAAAGGATGGTTTCAATATTGAATGGAAAATTGATATGCTAAAGTATGAGATAGTGTTACTAAATTATGGTGGGTTTGGTCAACAATCGACATCCTCAAAGGATATAACTTGGAAGAGAGGAGCTCTACAACCCATTATGGGGTAGATCTCATGTAAACAGTTAAACATTTAATGTTTGATATTTAATATTTAACATTTTTAATCTAATATGAGCCCTATTTAAAAACCAATCTAATTATTATTATATATAAAAGAGGTATGGTAAATAAATATAAATATAAAAAAATGGATGTATGGTAAATAAATAAAAATGGTATGGTAAATAAATACAAATATGAATAAATTAGAGGTATAATAAATAAATAAAACCTCTTTTTATGTTTACTCCGCAAACCCCTTTATATTTACTAAAACTCAAAAAATAGGTTTTATTTAGGTGAAGCCTATGTGCCAAATACCATGGGACAAATTATTGTTAATACCATGGGTTAAATACCATAGTCATAAAAGAGGTATGGTAAATAAATAAATAAAAAAGGAGGTATGAAGAAGTATGGTAAATATTTTTTTGACATCAAAGAGGATTAAAAATCAACATCTAATTATATACGAAGCCTATGATGGAAAATACCATGGTAAATAAAAGAAGTATGGTATAAATAAAAATATAAATAAATCAAAGTTATGGTAAATAAATAAAACCTATTTTTGTATTTACTACATAAACTTCTTTATATTTAAAAACACTCAAAAAGGAAGTTTTATTTAGGGGAAGCCTATGCACCAAATTATTATTATTACCATGCAAAAAAACATTATGAGCCCTAATACTAATATTAAAATATTGTTATTATTATTATTATTATTATCATTATTATTATTAAATCAAAGAAGCTTATTTCTTAACTGATACCCAAACCAGAGGTGAAGAGGATTTAGACTGGAAAATGATATGGGAAAGTAATTGGTGGCCTAAAGTCTCCATATTTATTTGGCTGGCAACTAAGAAAAAGATTTTAACCTGGGATCAACTTCAGAAGAAAGGCTTCAATGGTCCTTCGAGGTGCTGTCTATGTAACACTGATACAGAGACTAGAAATCATCTTCTGCTTAAGTGTCCGTCTACAAAGAAGCTGTGGATGAACACCAAGCGAGCTTTTGGTAAATCCGAGATAATTCCTAGCGAATTCACTGAAACGATCTTTCAATGGAATAAGGAGGTTTTCCAATGTAGAGTGGTCAAAAGAGCGTGGAGTCTCATCTTAGTGTTTGTATTGTGGATGATATGGAAGGAGAGGAATCGCAGGGTATTTCAAAATACAGAAAAAGAACCTGAAGTAATCTCGGAAACAGCAGTCAAGTTAATGCGGGAAACAATCTTGGTCGAAAAGTGGGATGGAGAGGATTGGAAGGCCAACCCGGTTGAGGAGGGCATTCTGAACAAGTTGAACCTCAAATATGAGATGGTTCACTTCAAGAAGAATTCTCAATTGGATATGCGGACTCAAAGCCCTGATAAATTTAGCTTCCCCAGTGGAAATTTTATCAAATTAAACTTCGACGGGGCCTCGAAGGGGAACCCGGGAGAAGCTGGCTTTGGGGGCATTTTCCGGGATAGTAACAAGCAGGTAAGATGGATCTTCGTAGACTGGGGTGGAGAAAACAAATGTAGGAGAAAATTAACACAAATGGTGAGGCAAGGATAGCTCTTGGAGAAGGTAAACAACAAGAGATTAAAGGAAAACTGGAAGAAGAGACTATGTTAGATGAAAACATACTAAAGGATCATCAATTCACTATGATGACAGGCACAGTGGAAATAGCCATGGAAACTATTGAGACAGTCAGTAAGAAAGAATGACATCTACTGAAAGATGTTTAGAAGGAAGAAACCTATGCAAAGGATTTAACCTTGGGAGAAGGAATACTAACAAAGGAGTGTTTTGCAGAGGATGAGCAATCTTTTGAAGCCATGAGAAGTATGGAAGAATATCTCTTAGAAGATAAAAACTCTGAAGTAAAGGAGGATGGAGAATGTCTCCAAAATGAGAGAAGCAGTGATTTATTGAAGGAGAAAGAACTTAATAATGCATTGGTATTTGAAATTGTGACAACACATGAACATATTGTGAAAGAAGTAGATGAAATTCAGTGTGAAGAGCTGATATGTGAAGCAATAGTTAAGACTATTGAACCTTGTGATTTTCAAATTGATAATTTGTTTATAAATACAAGAATTATAAGTGATGATGAATTACTTATGAAGTATCATAGAGAAATTGCATTGCTAGAATATTTGCTGGAAAATTCAGAGTATGACAGTGTGATTGCAGAAGGAGTTCACTAGAGTGGACAGGAGCAGGAAGACATCATTAGAGTAGATGATGTGGGGGAGAGACTAGTTGATAGTCTGATGAATTCTTTTGAGAATTCAAAACGACATACTTATGTGCTGACAAAGGAGAAAGAACAAAGAAGCAAACTAAATATTTGCCAAAGGAAGATAAGGCACAGAAAGCCTTACATTTTTTATTTTAACAAGTGTTTTGTGAGTGCAGGTTTTGTTGCATATGCTGGATGAAGTTTGGCACACATGAGCAACCAAATAGAAATAGAAGAAGAATATTTTGTGGAAGAATTTAATCCATGGAACAAAGATTCTCAATTGCTGGAGAGAATGCTAGAAAGTAATGATTCAATACAGACACACATAATCATGAAAGAGGGTAAGGATGAAAGGGATGCAATAAGCATAGGAGAGAGAGAAAAAGTAGAAGAAAAAGTAAACCAACAACTACAAAGTAAAAGTAACCAACAACAGTTTGAAGAGTTGGTGGACAACAGCAACAACTTGAAACAAAGAGAAAGAGGTAGAAAGATGATCAATCAGAGTATTCACTTGATTGACAAGGAGAAGAAGATGGAGCAAGAGATAGCAGAAGTGCAACAACAACAAAGGAACAAGACATTTGGGTAGTTACAAAACAAAGTATGGGATCCACGAAGACAAAGATTAGAAGACACATGATCAGGAGATCACGAATATTTTCTAGTTTGGGAGTCTGATGTAGGATCATTCAACCCAAGAGAAAATCATTGTATTTAGTAGACATAGGGGGTCAAGTATTTTAAGAAAGTTAGATTCCTAAGTGATGAATTAATATAACATTTAGGCTTCTGAGTGAGTAAGATAACCATTAATTACATAATTTGAGGTTGTTTGTAAATGCTCTCGAATAAAGGAGAACATGAGTGGTTAGTAAAGATAGAAGAGTTAAAAGTCAAATATAACTCTTAAAACACTTTCATGATTCGAGGAAGTAGAGAGAGTTCTTAGGAATTAATTGAAGTTAGAAGTGGACATAGAGGATTTAGGAGTGAGTTTAGTAGATCTAGGATTTTAACAAGAATTAGTTCAGAGAACCCTTCTGGTATAAATGAAAGCCTACGAGCAGAGTAAGAGAGGAGGCCACTAATAGTTGAAGATCACGCCTACGAGAGACACAGAGTCTCGAATGTAATCATTTGTTTATACTAATGTGTACACAGGTTAATTCCTAGAAGTGTAAATGTGTGAAACGAGTATTTTATGAATGAATTACATATGAATTCATCGGTTGTATAAAAGGGTTGCACAAAAAGTTCTGTAGAACGCGCAGAGGGAGAGAATGATTTAAAGCAATGATCACGGGTTTTAGAATGAAATTAAGGAAACAGAGTGAAGCTCTCGAGAGAAGTAGTAAAGTGAGAATTTGCAGAGGAGTTAAACTCAGAGAAGTTGAGGACCAAAGGTGGAAATTGAAACCCTGAAGAAAAACCCAAACCACACAGAAAACAATGAAGAATTATCATAAATTCTAAGTCAAAAAAGGAAGAGCAGAGAAGTTAAGTATGGGTGCATATGAATCGTTAGATCTCAAATATCAACGGTCATTGCGTAATAGAAGAGCCTGGTAAGTAACTAGTTAAAAGGTTGGTTTATAAGCAAAATGGTATTTCAGGCGGCAAAGAAACCATAAATGGTATTGGGCATTGAGAACTCAATACCATACATATCACACCACGTAGCAGTGGAGGCGAGAAGGGAAAACGCTTTATCGAGTGGTTAAACTCCGTGTTTGTGCTCGATCCAAAATCTACCATGAACCGTTGGATCTTGCGGGAGGAGATCAATGGCAGGGGAGAGAATGCGACACGCAAACTAAGTAGTCCCAAAGGGAGTTATATGGCACAGTTAATATGTTTTGAGTTCCATAGGCTAATCGCATATCTGAGGAGATGGGGAACCACATGTTAGTGTGACCCGCGGACTATAGCGATTCCGATAAGAGAAAAGGTAAACCTTGGCAGAAGTTGCAAGGTCGTACCAAGGCGGAAAAGGTGTGTTTGCATATATTTCCTTTCTAACTGGTTATAAAGGAAAATAGCGTCGGAGAAAGATTACGTGTGAGTTGTTGATCGAAGATTGAAGGAAAGTGACATTGCGATATCAACAATAGGCCGATATAGTGCCTATGAGGTTGATATCGGTAATCAGGGATCAGAACAACGCTATGGAGTGACTAAAGGTGCAGACGCGATGATAATCATGAATGCGGGTTTATAAGGTTTGAAGCCTGGCCTATCTGTTTCGATCAGGATTTCCTTTGTAATCCGATAAAGTGAAGCCTTGGGTAAAAAGGTAAGATTGTGAGTATTTCCTTTGTGAATGGGTTATAAAGGAAAGTAGCGCCTATGGCAGAATTTACGTGTTAATATATGTAACCAATGATTAAAGAGGAAAAAGGTTATATATATATATGGGTTAGGGGTTAATGAGAGGGTTTTAGTCCCGATAGGAAGGATTTTAAAGAAAGGCTTTAATAAAGTCATATTTGAAGGTTAATGGGTTATTAAAGTCCCGAGACATGAATTTTGTATGTTGGTTTGCCTATGTTGATTAACATGGTCTTAACCATTAGAGGTGAAGATTTGACTCCTTCGTGAATTGAATTCATGGGACAAATGTATTTATGCATTTTACATGCATATTGTGGGTGTTAGGGGTTAAGTGTTAGTGGGGTAACCCATGCATGAGAGGGGTTGAACTAAATTAAGACACTTGGAAGATCATGGAGAAACTAAATGGGACCCCTTATGAGTATTATTGCTTTCTTAGAGAGTCTATTGATGGACACTTTAATAGATCACTTATTACACTTATGTGTTTGTGAGTTAAACTTCCTAGGAGACTAACATGATATATATGTGTGTGTGTGTGTGCTATTTTTATTGAGATGGAGGACATCTCTCTACGCAATTACTTTTAAGTTATTATTATTCTTCAATTGAGCCCATATGTAAGTGTTTACATTAATCTACACCATTACAACAACTCCCATTAACTTTTAGATTTAATTCTAAAAATGTTATAAAATAAAATAAAATACAATATTTATAGAAGGTTTTGATTTTGAAATGAGTTATGATTTTTGGGAAAATGGTATTGATAAGTTGTGGTATTGGCCCATGGTATTGTAACAAAGCCTATTTACAAGTTAATGATATCCATGGTAAAATGGGGTTCAATATTCATGGTTGGGAATCTTGTTATATTGTTATATTTTATGTTTATTGTAAGTATTAAGTTTTAATTTAAAAAATGTTATAAAATTAAATTTAAAGATATATATTTATAAAAAAAAAAAACGATTTTGAAATGAGTTATGGTTTTTAGGTAATTGGTAGTGACAAGTCATAGCATTGGCCAATGGTATTGTAAGAAAGTCTATTTAGAAGTTAATAATATCCATGTTAAAATGGTGTGAATATTCATAATTAATAATCTTTGTAAATACTAATTTTTTATGTGCTTATTAATACATTTAAATATGCATACAAAATCAATATTTTATTTTATATGGTAAAATGGATATTGATTTAGAACTATTATTTATATATTATATATTTTAATATCATATGTATGTTATGATTTTTTTTATTTAAAAAATTGTTCTAAATTTCCTTAATATAAGAGAAATTGCACCATAAAAAGTTGATTTTAAAAATACCCTATACACCTTGTAGAAAGCGGTTGAGCACAATAAAAATAAAAAACAACAAATCAACTCATCACCTTTTTATAAATAAAATTTTCATAAAATTATATAAAATATTTACAAAAGTAAAAATATAGATCAATAATCAAACTTAAACATTCACTTTAACATTAAATTTGAGATTCTCAAATGTAGCTTTCCAATGAATGTTGGCATCCATATATCCCCCACCAAGGCTCCAGTAACCATTGCCTAGTCTCCAATTTATAATGCAACATACTATTGCCTCCCCTTAACATCAGCCAAATATCCTCGTGGCAATCTCCAACTACAATAAAATCAGTTCCTTCTGATGATTTGATCATACTTTCAATTGATGCAATAGGGATGGTGTCAATCATAGTCCATGTCTGGTTTACTAGATTATATTCCCACAATCCTATATCAGCATGACAGGCTATGGGTAGCCTCCCATATTCCTGTTTTCCATCATCATTTTGCTTCACTCTTCCAACCAATATCATTCCTAAATCAATCTCTTCCACAATATGGGGGATCATAGTGGGTAAAGCAATATTACTGTAACATCCTCTTCCATGACGTTTTTCCATTTGAATTGTTTCTGGGAAATTCTCAATGTTATTATCAAGTATTTCACCATAAGGTGTTTAGTCATTGTTATCTACAAGATGAAAGAAATATTGATAGGTGGCTGAGAAGACATAAATAACATTGTCATCCATATCCTTATAACTCCATAAAGGGGATGGAAAACTCTTAGATCTCACAAGATCTTCACTCACAAAATGGCGAAATGGCTTCAATGTCCACATCTCAGTTATGGAATTATATCTTGCAACATGAAGAAGACTTTTGCCATCATGATACCAATTACCAAACATACAAACTCTAAAATGCCCTGTCTTGCTGTCAGCCCATATCTCGGCTGTTCCATGGACAACAAGAAGGTTCAGAAATTTACCACGGTTAGGTATCTTTAGAGAGATCTTGGACAAACTCTTAACCTTGCATGTGAGAGGATTAACCACATGCAATGTGTAGTCAGATCGAGCTACTAAGAACAAACATTCACTGCTAGCTTTGATGCCTAGAGTTTTCATGCCCATGTTATCCCAATTACAAGGGACCTTTGTCACATGTCTACATGCTAATACTTATATGCATAAAAAAAAAAAAATTGTTATACAGTGCCATACCTTAGATATGCATCAGCACTCTATTAAATATATGTAACATCATGTGTGCCGCCACCACCACGTATTCAGGCCTAACCTAAGGCGATATATGGTGGCAGGTAATGTTTTATTAAACCAATGTTTAATCAATGCGCACTGATGGTCTATTGTTTAACCTTGATACGATGGTGTAACATCACCCTTCGAGCAAATCAAGCCTGTGTTGACTTCGTTGGCTGGCACCTCCAGCTCTGGACATCTGGCAACAATGTTAAATTCCACTGTCCGGATCACGTGACAGGGGTATGGTCACTGAGCATGGAACTTTCCCGCGCCTTCCTCTTTGGTAGTATCGCCTCCATCGATGGTGTGCATCTGCTGCCGGAGATCAAAGGCCAGCATTGTTCCACGCTCTCATCACTGGTAGGCAAAGTATATACGTGGTTTCCTCCGGTATTTTCGAAGTTTCCCTCCCTCTGCTCAGCGATCTCCAGCTCTCTCTGCTTACCACTGCAAAGGGTGCTGCTCCGCCATTCCGCGCCGAGACCACCGCTACTTCAGGTACATGCGCCATTCCAAAGGGGTTTCACTCCATGGATCTCCAGTCTTGGTTCGGCCAGGTAAACACGCAACCAGTTTAATGATTTGATACGATTCTGCGTTTTACAGGTTTATGCAAATATCTAATGTTTGTTCTTTTGGTTGCCAGGTGTGAACGGCATCTCCCAACTTCTGCGGATTTGAAAGAGTCCCTCCAAATGAGGCCCGCCGAGCTACAGAGGTATCTATCTAATTACCAGGGTTTGGTTCCGGTTGATGCATCTTCATCTCTCTCGGGTTGCCAGAGGGTTTCCTCTGTTTTTAGAATGAGACCCCAACCTGATATTACATGGTTGGCCGCAGGTTATGACGGACCCATGGTCTCATTCTGGTTACAATGTCTTGAGCAAATTGATTAAGGAGTCTAGCACCTTTCTGTTTGCGGTGATTTGGGTTTTTACCCTAGCTCCCGAGGCTATAGATTTCACTTGGTCTACTAGACAGATGTGTATTATTCCTTACGTTTTTGTTGAACATTTTTGTGGCTACAGCCATATATTCGGAATATTGTGAAACCCTGGTTGACAACCAGCTTGTTACTAAATTTTGAACTCATATATAGCTCACGGCCTATGGTTTATAATATATGCATACATATCACGGTTGTATTTCGGTATTGTTTGCTCATTATGCTGGTAGGAATGGCTTCCTTCTATAAATCGTAGGGTTTACTGGTTAACCGAATGCGTAATACATTCTTCTTATTTGGAATCCTGCTTGCTCGGATAATGTCCTGCATGCATTTTATTACAGAATGATTCAATGGTTTATGCCGTATATTTTTTGAAATACTTATGTGTAAAGGATAGCAGAGTTGTCGCACCTGCATCTGACCTCTATAGATGTATGGTCGATCAGCTAAGGGTTCACCGCGACAGGAACCCTGAGGAACTGTAAATTGTATAATGGTTACGCAGTATGGATTATAGACTCCTGTTATGATTCTAGCAGTCGATACATCTGCGACTTAATGCTAACGAGTTTTGATACTTCCTCAGCATATTTCAATGTTTATGTGATACATTTCCGGAATGTCTGTTAATATCCTGCATGACTCTTGTCTGATATTGGTAATAACTCACGTATTAAATCTTTGTGGTATTATACTATCAGCTGCACAAAACTTTAGATTCGAATTTATGTTTAAGATTTCTTTGTCGTCGTTTCGGACTCGCCAGAAACCCCACCTGCTACGGCTGGACCGATTCAGGGTTTCAGAGTTTGTTATTGCCTTCCCATTGTCTTATTTAATCTCTATTTGACATTACCAGCCGGTCGAGGCTATAGGAAAGGCATTTGTTTTTAACATTATCATAAGAGTTTATGGCTGACTGTGATCATTGGACCACGAAATGAAATCGACCAGAATGATTATCGGGGTTTGAGTAACCAGTTTTTCTAGCTTGGATATTCTTAGACTGTGAACCAATCCTCTTGTAAGAATAGGCTTGTTTAATGGTTCTATCGTCTTCTTTGTTTGGATATTCAAATGTCTCAGTACTCTGTCTCTTGAATTTTACAGATACTCTAAATATAATGTTCTTTCGTAGAGAAAGTCAAGGATATATTTCTTGTTTGTACAGATAACCGAAATTGCTCTGTCTTTTGGTTTACAGCTATACTGTCTCTAACTTGTACAGTTGACCATAATCACACTGTGTTTTCTTTCTTTACAGCTAGGTTGTTTATATCTGGTACAGATAACCATAGTTGTACTATCTTTCGTTCTTTACAGTTAGTAATGTTTACATCCTGTACTGCTAACTACAACTTCATTATAACAGACAATCACAAATACTTTTATAAGTTACACAGATAAATATGGAGACATAAGGGTCCGTTACTTACCTGGTCTCCACTGACAAGGTGAGTCTGGAACAAGTCTCCTGGCCAAATCTCTGTGTAAAGCTTGTTATCCACCCAACCGTGAGACCAGTCCTTCTAGACCTGAGTCTCCCCCCAAGCTTCTGCTTACCGGATCACTATCCTCAGTAAGCCAGCACTGTGTGCTTGACTATCTCGTCCTTACCAGACTTAGTCCATACAGGGTTTTTCCTTCCCTTTCTCTTTCTCTGCCTGTCTCTACAGCCCAGAGTTTCTCAACCAACCCCCATTTTCCCTGGAAACCCTTCCAGTTAGGGAAGGTGGTTATTTCTAGTTTTATTAACTAACTTTTCTTTTCCAGTTCCCTTTGGGAATTCAGATATCTTCATGATTAATTCTTTTAATCATTAATTTAGTGCACATGTCAAATCAACAGAATATCTTCAAAAGAAAATAAATTCCTCAATATTATTTCAATTTAGTTTTCTATGCTGTAGTAACTTTTTAAACAATTACATTTTTACGGGGTCATCACATCTCCCCCTCCTGAGATTGGACATCGTCCCGATGTCTAGTGTCTCCAAACAGTTCCGGATAAGCTTTCCGAAATAGCTCTTCGTCCTCCCAAGTAGCCTCTTCAGGCCCATAGTGCTGCCACTACACTTTAATTTGGGTAATAACCCGCTTCCTCAACTGCACTTCTCTCCTGTCGAGAATGCTCAGCGGCTCGACCAGGACCTCTCCTTCCGGTTCGACCTGCAACCAATAACAGTATTAGTCTTTTGTTGCAATCACTTTTTCAATTAGTTCAACTAAAAACAATCCTTACCCTTATATCCTGCCACTTGATCACATGCTTAGGGTCATAAATATACTTCTTAAGCATGGATACATGGAAAACATTATGAATTCTAATGTGGCTTGGTAAGGCTAGCTGATAAGCTACCGGCCCAACCCTCGCTAAGACCTGAAAAGGTCCAAAGTAACGTGGTGCAAGTTTAGCACAACTGCTCCACTGCAGAGTACTTTTCCTGGCCTGAATTCTGATGTAAATGTGATCGCCCACCTGATACTCTTTGAACCTTCTTTTCCGATCTGCAAAATTTTTCTGCCGATCTTGAGCGGCCTTCAGGTTGGCTCGCACCTTTTTGACCATGTCCTCCATCTCCTTGAGCATTTCTGGTCCCAATCTTAATTTGTCCTCCGGGCCATTCCAATTTGAGGGCGTCCAACATTTTCGTCCATACAAGACTTCAAATGGAGACATCTGAATTGATGTGTGATATCCATTGTTGTAAGCGAATTCTACCAGGTGCAAATAGTCCTCCCATTGTGTCGGTTTCTGCATGACACATGCCCTCAACATGTCCTCCACCATCTGATTTACTCTCTCCGTCTGTCCATCAGTCTGGGGGTGGTAAGCTGTGCTAAAATTCAGCTGTGTACCCAATTTTGCAAATAGCGCTCTCCAAAAGGCGGACGTAAACTTTACGTCCCGATCTGATATTATAGTCTTTGGGAGTCCATGAAGTCTGAACACATTTTGCATGAAGATGTGCGCAATTTGCACTGCCCTGTAGGTGGATTGTACTGGTATGAAGTGTGCTGCCTTGCTTAACTTATCAACCACTACCATAATAGAGTCATTGTTTCTTTTTGTTTTAGGCAGCCCAGTTATGAAGTCCATTGATATAATTTCCCATTTCCATTCTAGAATGGGCAGGGGTTGCAGTAATCCAACCGGATGCTGATGCTCCATCTTGATCTGCTCACACTCCAAACATCGCGCTAAATATTCAACCACATGCTTTTTCATTCCCGACCAGTAATATTCCTTCCGAAGTGCAGTCAACATTTTCTGGTACCCGGGATGGCCAGCGTAATGGCTAGTATGAAACTCATTCAAGATTAAGTTTTTGAGGTTGTTGTCATTTGGTACAAACAATCTTTTTTGTAAAGCAGCATTCCATCCCTGCTAACCTCATATTCCTGCGGACTTCCCTCGCTGGAAAGTGGCATTTGTTGCTTCACCCGTTGGTATTCAGCATCTTGGCTTGCTGATGTTTTCATCATTCCCCGCAAGGAATTTTCCCACTTACTGAATGTAACTTCATACAGACATTGTACCTTCCGACTTAGTGCGTCTGCTACGCGATTTTCCTTTCCCTTTAGATGTTTAATTTCAAAGTCGAACCCACTTAAGAAGTCTGCCCAACGAGCTTGTCTTGCATTCAGTGTGGGCTGACTAAAATAATTTGTTAAGCTGTGATGATCTGTTAATAACAGGAATTTCCTTCCCAAAAGGTAGTACTGCCACATCTTAAGCGCATGTATGACAGCTTCCAATTCCAAATCATAGGCAGAATACTTCTGCTCATGTTCCTTCAGTTTTCTCGATTCATAGGCGATTACTTTCCCTTCTTGCATTAACACACCTCCGACGCCTTCTCCGCTGGCATCGGTGCATACCACATAGTCTTTGTTCGGATCAGCTATACTTAAAACAGGAGCAGACGTGAGTAATTGCTTAAGCTTCTCAAAACTTTGTTGACATTCAGAACTCCATTTGAATGAACTTCCTTTCTTTTGCAAAGACGTGATGGGATATGCCACCCTTGAAAAACCTTCAACGAATCTTCTGTAGTATCCAGCCAATCCCATGAAGGATCTGATATCTTCCACATCTTTTGGCACAGGCCAATCCAGTATGGTTTTTATTTTCTCAGGATCCACGGCAATCCCTTCCTTTGAAATCACATGACCCAAATACTGGATTTCCTCTTTATAGAAATCACATTTGCTGAGCTTAGCATACAACTGATGTTCTCGCAAAGTTTGCAGTACCATCCGAAGATGTTCCTCGTGCTCCTCCTTAAAGCGAGAATAGATCAAAATGTCATCAATGAATATTAGTACAAATTTGTCTAAAAATTGATGGAACACGATGTTCATTAAACACATGAGCGTGGCGGGTGCATTAGTCAATCCAAAAGGCAGCACTACAAACTCGTAGTGTCCATACTGGGTCCAGAAGGCTGTTTTAGCGATATCTTCTTCTTTAATTCTGATCTGATGGTATCCAGATCGCGGATCAATTTTAGAAAATACCGTCGTTCCCTTGACTTGATAAAAAAGCTCATCGATCCGAGGTAAAGGGTATTTATTTTTAATTGTGAGCTTGTTTAGTTGCCGGTAATCAATACACATTCTAAGAGTTCCATCCTTCTTTCTGACGAATAACACCGGAGCTCCCCATGGAGATACACTGGGGCAGATATAATTTTTATCCAGCAATTCTTGCAATTGCATTTTCAATTCAGTCAACTCCGGTACACTCATTCTATAAGGTGTCCGCGAAACTGGAGCAGCTCCTGGTATTAACTCAATGGTAAAGTCTATGTCCCTCTTTGGAGGTAATCCAGGAATGTATTCTGGAAATACATCTGCGAACTCTTTTATCACCGGGAGGTGTTCTAACGGGTTTTCCTTATTCTTAGTTTCTGCATAGCCCACCTGAATAGCATACATTTGGCATCTATTCCAGATGCATTTTGCCAGCTGAGATGTAGTGATTGGTCGGACTTGCACTGGTCGTTTAATTCCCTGCATTTCTTGTTCTATTCCAGCATCATCCTTGTACCGTATAACCTTTGTTTTGCAGTTCACTAAATCCCAATGCTTCTCTAGCCAGTCCATCCCAATTAAGACATCATTGGACCCGAGGGGAAGCATGTTCAGGTCTGCCACCACTGGTTGTCCTGCTATCACTATAGGGCAGCTTTTGACCTTTGCCATTACTCGTCTTTTGGTCCCTGTAGCTAGCTGTACCATCCAAGGATTCCTGAATTTTTCAGGTTGCAATTTACACTGTTCAACTATCTTTGGACTAATATAACTTAAAGTAGCTCCAGGATCAATTAGAACAGAGATGGAAAGGTCTAAAATTTTACCTTCAAACTCTACCATGGTGGGCTGGTATTCTGCTTGGCGGTCGTCCAAGGCTGCATTAATTCTTGGCATACTTCGTCCCACGTCACCCACATTTGATGCCTCATGAATCTGGGATATCTAGTCAGTTCTCTTCCTTTGCGGACAATTCTTGACATAGTGCGGTCCACCACAACCCCAACACTGCACTGGGGGTCGGGTTGCTCCCTCAGTATCCATCTTGGCGGGTTGTTCACTCATTCTGGTTTCACCGATGGACATGGCCCTGAATGCACTTCTCGGTGCTGCTCTACTGTTTTGGCTCTTGCTGCTTCCTTTGATTCCACCGCTTCGGCTACCCCTATTATTTCCAATAGCTTTACTGTTCTTTTTCTCATTCCATTTTCTGTTGGAACTGTCCCCTTTCTGTTTGCTCTGCTGATAGCAGATTCTGGCCTTGCGAATCGCTTCATCCATGGTTCTAGGATTGTCAAATTCAATCCTTTCCCTCATATACATGGGTAGACTGCTAACAAACCGCTGCACCTTGGCTTTTTCTTCTTTAAGGTAGGGTACATAGCGAAGCAAAGATTTGAAATGATTGATAAACTCATCCATAGTCTGCTGTCCCAATCGCAGATCATGGAATTCCTTTGCCTTTTCATCATAAAACCGTTCCGTCAATTATCTCTCCTTAAAATATTTCTGGAATTTTTCCCATGTTATGGTTCATTCAGTTACCCCTTTAACGATTTTCACTTCCTCCCACCACAATGTCGCCTTCCCTTGTAACTGGAAGATGGCCAATCGTGCCTTCAAGTTATGATCATATTCATATAACTGAAAGTATTTATTCATATTGATTAGCCATGCCTCAGCTGCTTCCTCTTGTTCCCCATCGTAATGTGGATGTTTAATCTTTCGAAATTCTCCTTGCAATTCCACCTTTTGACGCTTTGAGGTCTGTTGTTCTGATGCATTATCAGATTGGTCCTCTCCTTCTACAGGGATTTCAGATTCTCCGTGATAGCGTTCCTCCTCTGTTATTCTCTGCTGTTCTGCGCTGGGGTTAGCTAGTGGCGGGTTCTGTTTGTCATACAAACTTTTTAATATCCTTTCCTGCTCCATTGTCAATCGTGCATTATCCTCCCGGAGCCGGGCCATTTCATTTTTCAGTTCTTGAACTGTTTCTAGTATGGCCAGATTCGTGCTGCGGGTCTCTTCGCCCAGCTGCACCCACAATTCTGGCTTGTCTCCAAAATTTGTTGCAGGCCCCCAATTGGCTGCAGGCCTGTGCGGTGCGCTGCCAGACCCCTGCATGCTAACTATTACTTGTGGTACCTTTGTTGCTCTTTTCCTTCTTCTTGACTAGCCTGTACCTAGCCTGGTCTGATCATGAAACATATAACATTGTGAGCTACCTGCACAATTTTGTAATCCCAAAAGATTATTAATGTCATAATGACCTTCTCATCTTTTAATACTTATTCACATCCCAGAGGCCACAGTATGGTTAATCTGGGCTCTGATACCAATTGTCACATGTCTACATGCTAATACTTATATGCATAAAAAAAAAAAATTGTTATACAGTGCCATACCTTAGATATGCATCAGCACTCTATTAAATATATGTAACATCATGTGGGTCGCCACCACCACGTATTCAGGCCTAACCTAAGGCGATATATGGTGGCAGGTAATGTTTTATTAAACCAATGTTTAATCAATGCGCACTGATGGTCTATTGTTTAACCTTGATACGATGGTGTAACATCACCCTTCGAGCAAATCAAGCCTGTGTTGACTTCGTTGGCTGGCACCTCCAGCGCTGGACATCTGGCAACAGTGTTAAATTCCACTGTCCGGATCACGTGACAGGGGTATGGTCACTGAGCATGGATCTTTCCCGCGCCTTCCTCTTTGGTAGTATCGCCTCCATCGACGGTGTGCATCTGCTGCCGGAGATCAAAGGCCAGCATTGTTCCACGCTCTCACCACTGGCAGGTAAAGTATATACGTGGTTTCCTCCGGTATTTTCGAAGTTTCCCTCCCTCTGCTCAGCGATCTCCAGCTCTCTCTGCTTACCACTGCAAAGGGTGCTGCTCCGCCATTCCGCGCCGAGACCACCGCTACTTCAGGTACATGCGCCATTCCAAAGGCGTTTCACTCCATGGATCTCCAGTCTTGGTTCGACCAGGTAAACACGCAACCAGTTTAATGATTTGTTACGATTCTGCGTTTTACAGGTTTATGCAAATATCTAATGTTTAATCTTTTGGTTGCCAAGTGTGAACGACATCTCCCAACTTCTGCGGATTTGAACGTGTCCCTCCAAATGAGGCCCGCCGAGCTACAGAGGTATTTATCTAATTACCAGGGTTTGGTTCCGGTTGATGCATCTTCATCTCTCTCGGGTTGCCAGAGGGTTTCCTCTGTTTTTAGAATGAGACCCCAACTTGATATTACATGGTTGGCCGCAGGTTATGACGGACCCATGGTCTCATTCTGGTTACAATGTCTTGAGCAAATTGATTAAGGTGTCTGGCACCTTTCTGTTTGCGGTGATTTGGGTTTTTACCCTAGCTCCCGAGGCTAAAGATTTCACTTGGTTCTACTAGACAGATGTGTATTATTTCTTTCGTTTTTGTTGAACATTTTCGTGGCTACAGCCATATATTCTGAAAATTGTGAAACCCTGGTTGACAACCAGCTTGTTACTAAATTTTGAACTCATATATAGCTCACGGCCTATGGTTTTTAATATATGCATACATATCACGGTTGTATTTCGCTATTGTTTGCTCATTATGCTGGTAGGAATGGTTTCCTTCTATAAATCGTAGGGTTTACTGGTTAACCGAATGCATAATACATTCTTCTTATTTGGAATCCTGCTTGCTCGGATAATGTCCTGCATGCATTTTATTACAGAATGATTCAAAGGTTTATGTCGTATATTTGTTGAAATACTTATGTGTAAAGGATAGCAGAGCTATCGCACCTGCATCTGACCTCTATAGATGTATGGTCGATCAGCTAAGGGTTCACCGCGACAGGAACCCTGAGGAACTGTAAATTGTATAATGGTTACGCAGTATGGATTATAGACTCCTGTTATGATTCTAGCAGTCGATACATCTGCGACTTAATGCTAACGAGTTTTCATATTTCCTCGGCATATTTCAATGTTTATGTGATACATTTCCGAAATGTCTGTTAATATCCTGCATGACTCTTGTCTGATATTGGTAATAACTCACGTATTAAACCTTTGTGGTATTATACTATCAGCTGAACAAATCTTTAGATTCGAATTTATGTTTAAGATTTCTTTGTCGTCGTTTCGGACTCGCCAGAAACCCCACCTGCTACGGCTAGACCGATTTAGGGTTTCAGAGTTTGTTATTGCCTTCCCATTGTCTTATTTAATCTCTATTTGACATTACCAGCCGGTCGAGGCTACAGGAAAGGCATTTGTTTTTAAGATTATCATAAGAGTTTATGGCAGACTGTGATCATTGGAGCACGAAATGAAATCGACCAGAATGATTATCGGGGTTTGAGTAACCAGTTTTTCTGGCTCGGATATTCTTAGATTGTGAACCAATCTTCTTCTAAGAATAGGCTTGTTTAATGGTTCTATCATCTTCTTTGTTTGGATATTCAAATGTTCTCAGTACTGTGTCTCTTGAATTTTACAGATACTCTAAATATAATGTTCTTTCGTACAGAAAGTCAAGGATATATTTCTTGTTTGTACATATAACCGGAATTGCTCTGTCTTTTGGTTTACACCTATACTGTCTCTAACTTGTACAGTTGACCATAATCACATTGTGTTTTCTTTCTTTATAGCTAGGTTGTTTATATCTCGTACAGATAACCATAGTTGTACTATCTTTCGTTCTTTACAGCTAGTAATGTTTACATCCTGTACTGCTAACTACAGCTTCATTATAACAGACAATCACAAATACTTTTATAAGTTACACAGATAAATATGGAGACATAAGGGTCCGTTACTTACCTGGTCTCCACTGACAAGGTGACTCTGGAACAAGTCTCTTGGCCAAATCTCTGTGTAAAGCTTGTTATCCACCCAACCGTGAGACCAGTCCTTCTAGACCTGAGTCTCCCCCCAAGCTTCTGCTTACCGGATCACTATCCTCAGTAAGCCAACACTGTGTGCTTGACTATCTGGTCCTTACCAGACTTAGTCCATACAGGGTTTTTCCTTCCCTTTCTCTTTCTCTCCCTGTCTCTACAGCCCAGAGTTTCTCAACCAACCCCCTTGTTCCCTTTGAGTTAGGGAAGGTGGTTATTTCTAGTTTTATTAACTAACTTTTCATTTCCAGTTCCCTTTGGGAATTCAGATATCTTCATGATTAATTCTTTTAATCATTAATTTAGTGCACATGTCAAATCAACAGAATATCTTCAAAAGAAAATAAATTCCTCAATATTATTTCAATTCAGTTTTCTATGCTGTAGTAACTTTTTAAATAATTACATTTTTACGGGGTCATCACAACCTTCAACAAAAACCATCTCTTTGAGATAATACTAAAAACCCACATGTCTAAGTTGTGGTTATTAATCACCATGCATTTTTCAGTACTGATACAATTTTCTTGAAAAAATTTGGAAGCACAGAAAGAAGCCCAATAATCACATACCGATCTACAAACCAACAGATCATGAAGGGGGAGTTTCAGAAAAATTTCCTTACATCATCTGGAAAATGAATGGATTCACCTTCCTTTTCTTTGCCCTTCTGAACAGAAGACTCAACATCTCCTTTAATATGTCGAACACTTGTGCCTGCAGAGATTATTCTGCCCTTATAAAATCTATTAAACTCACTAATCAAAATATCCATTGGAATTCTTTCTGCAACATGAATAACTGCTTCTCTCCATTCAGGGGTATGGACTTTGGCATCAAGATTCTTCTTCTCTCCACGTTTCTGATCTTGATCGCCGTCAATAGTCCTCTTCCTTCCACGTTTCCTCTTCCTTCCACGTTTCTGACCTCTATTTTGAATCTGAAGATTCTGCGAAATATAATCTTCCACCAGTGGAAAGATTGCTTCCAACGTAGAAGCGTTGGACTTTCCTTTCTTGGGGCACTCCATATCAACTGGCGTAGTTTAATTCATTGTAAATCGCAACAATAGCATATAATATATATAAAATATTCATACAGTTACCTTCATATTTATAAAATATTATATGGGTTTAATTCGTTGTAAATCAGGGTAATCGCAGATAATATATAAAAAAATATATATACAATATTTATACAATTATATTTATATTTATAAAATATTCATATATCATATTAGGGATAATCATCGTGGGTGGTTTAATTCATTGTAAATCGCAACAATAGCATATAATATATATAAAATATTCATACAGTTACCTTCATATTTATAAAATATTATATGGGTTTAATTCGTTGTAAATCAGGGTAATCGCAGATAATATATAAAAAAATATATATACAATATTTATACAATTATATTTATATTTATAAAATATTCATATATCATATTAGGGATAATCATGGATAATATATATAATATATTCATACAGTTACATTTATATTTATAAAATATTGATATGCCACCAAATTTAATTCATGGTAAATCACAAAAATCCCAGATAATATATATAAAATATTCATACAGTTACATTTATATTTATAAAATATTCATATCTAAGAGTTAATCCTCCATAATATATATAAAATATTTCTATAGTTATATTTATATTTATAAAATATTCATATATCAGTGGGGGTCAAAACAATAGTGTCAACTAATGAAAAATCATGTGTTAATGGGATTATTAATGGGATATAATTACTAAAATTGATGTATATTTGATCAAGCATTAGTATAGCCTAGGGTTTGTTTTAATGTTGAATGAAAAATTATTTCAATATTGAAAGGAAAATTTGTCACCAAAATTATAGTAGTTTTGGTCAAATATGGACATCCTCATCTTCAACCCATTTTCATAAAATTTGAACAAAATATAAAACCCCATACAAAAACATTAAAAAAAATTAAAAAGCAATAATACCCTTAATTTCTTATTCAAATAAAATAAAATAACAATAAAAGTTAAAATATTGTAAATTGTATTTAATTTTTTAAAGTTTATTATGGGAACTCCATCCATCCTCATGGACCAAAGAGACACTTAATTTAAGTGTTATCCCACTGTAAAGGAGTTTGCATAAAGTTTTATGGTTTATTAAGAATTTCTAGAATATCTAAACAATATTTAGAATACTCAGAAGTAAATTGTTGCAAGATAAATGGTCTATAGGATGGGTGGTTAATTATGAATGACTCAATTTATTCTAGGAAGATTATATGATATTTTTTATTCCATAAATTTGAAATTTATAAATAATTTTGTTATTTAATGTTGAGTTAAAAAGGATGGTTTCAATATTGAATGGAAAATTGATATGCTAAAGTATGAGATAGTGTTACTAAAATTATGGTAGGTTTGGTCAAGAATGGACATCCTCAAAGGATATAACTGGGAAGAGAGGAGCTCTACAACCCATTATGGGGTAGATCTCACGTAAACACTTAAACATTTAATGTTTGATATTTAACATTTAACATTTTTAATCTAATATGAGCCCTATTTAAAAACCAATCTAATTATTATTATATATAAAAGATGTATGGTAAATAAATATAAATATAAATAAAATGGAGGTATGGTAAATAAATACAAATATGAATAAATTAGAGGTATAATAAGTAAATAAAACCTCTTTTTATATTTACTCAGCAAACCCCTTTATATTTACTAAAACTCAAAATAGAGGTTTTACTTAGGTGAAGCCTATGGGCCAAATACCATGGGACAAATTATTGTTAATACCATGGGTTAAATAACATAGTTATAAAAGAGGTATGGTAAATAAATAAATAAAAAAAGAGGTATGAAGAAGTGTGGTAAATAATTTTTTTGACATCAAAGAGGATTAAAAATCAACATCTAATTATATACGAAGCCTATGATGGCAAATATCATGGTAAATAAAAGAAGTATGGTATAAATAAATCAAAGGTATGGTAAATAAATAAAACCTATTTTTATATTTACTACATAAACTTCTTTATATTTAAAAACACTCAAAAAGGAAGTTTTATTTAGGTGAAGCCTATGCACCAAATTATTATTAATACCATGCAGAAAAAAATTATTAGCCCTAATACTAATATTATTATTATTATTATTATTATTATTATCATCATCATTATCATTATCATTATCATTATCATTATTATTATTATTAAATCTAATATTCATATTAATATATTATAATATTAGTATTATTAAATTTAATAACTTTGGATTAATTCAATGTAAATTTTTTTATATTATAATATAAATCACTATGTCATGTTATATATTAACTGTATATGTGTATGTGAGAGAAAAACAAAGACATGGAGTGATACATATGGAGATATAAGGGGAGTGACAAGGGAGAGATGAAGATAAGGAGAGGGGAGAGGAGGAATGAAGAGAGAGAGAGAGGGAGAGGAGTGAGAGAGGTAGATAAGGGTAAGAGAGGGAGAGGGAGATACAAAGATGGACGGGGGACGGACAGAAGGAGAGAGGGAGGGAGAGACTCAGAGGATTGGAGGGCAGAGAGAGTGAGAGATGGGGAAAGATAGAGAGATGTAGGGGAGAAAGTGAGAGAGAGGAAGGACGAGAGAGAGGAGAGAGGGAGGGAGTGATAAGGGAGAGATGGAGATAGAGTGTGTATATTTAGGGGTGAGACACAGAGAAAAAGAAGGAGAGATGGAGAGAAGGGGAGAGATAAGGAGAGAGGGCTTGATATAGTGACTTAGTTGGAGAGAGAGAGAGAGAGATGGGGGAAGAGAGAGGATTGAAGGGAAAGGAGAGAGGGACAGAGAGGGGGCGGAGGGAAGGAGGTAGGAGAAGGATGTGAGAGAGAAGGAGAGAGGGAATTATAGATATATGGAGTTGGATGTGGAGAGAGGGAGGGAAGAATAAACATATAGAGAGTGAGAAGTGGAGAGATAGAGGGAGTGAAAAGGGAAAGATGGAGTGAGAGTGTGTATGTTTGGGGGTAAGATAAAGAGACAGGGAAGGAGGGATGGAGAGAAGGGGGGAGAGAAAGAGAGAGGGTGGGATATAATAACAGACTTGGAGGGTGGAGAGAGAGAGAGAGAGGGAGAGAGAGGAAGAAAGAGAGAGAGGATGTGAGAGTGGGGAGAGGGAGGGAAACAGGGATGGATTTGGATGGGGGGAGAGATGGAGGTAAGAAGAAAGACATAGAGAGAGAAAGGTGGTGAGAGAGAGAGGGAGAGAGGAAAACATGAGGGAAGAGAGATATACTTGGGGGAGAGGGAGGGAAGGGTAAGAGAGAGGGAGAGAGGGAGAGGGGGAGGGAGGAATATATATATATATATATATATATATATATATATATATATATTTGAGAAAGAGAGTGTATGTTTTGGGAGTGATATAGAGGTATAGAGGGAGATAGAGATATGGATGGAAGGTGAGGAGAGGGAATAAGAGAGATATGGAGAGAGGGAAGGAGGGACAAAGAGATTGATAGATATGGAGTGAGAGAGCGTGTGTTTTTGGGGGAGTGAGATAGAGAGACAAAGAAGGATATACAGAGCGAGATATAGATATAGATGGACAGGAGAGAGAGGGGGAAATATTTCTTACACTAGATGCATTGATTTCAATGTAGATGGTGATTTTAATCCTATTTGATTGATTGGACTAGATGCATTGATTTTACTGTAGATGTTGATTTCTAATGATATTTGATTGCTTTCACTAGATGCATTGATTTAAACGTAGATGATTTATAATCCTACTTTATTGTTTTCACTAAATGTATTGATTTCAATGTAGATGGTGATTTCTAATCCTATTTGATTGTTTGCATTAGATGCATTGATTTTTAATTATGTTTGATTTCTTGCACTAGATGCATTGATTTCAATGTAGAATATTTCTAATCCTATTTGATTGCTTACACTAAATGCATTGATTTCAATGTAAATGTTGATTTCTAATGCTATTTCGTTTTTTTGCTAAAGCATGAGACGATCCTTCTATTTCAATAAACCAAAAGTGATGTCGCAGCATATACAAAAAGCCTGACTTCTTCATGGACTCATGAGAAATCAAGGGCATTTTGCCAAAGAAATGACCCTCCCTTCTACAAAAAGTAAAGCTAACCTCTCAAATAATACCTTCGGTTGACCTTTATGATTTCTTAACCCAAAGTGAAACTCCGCTAACCCTCACGTCACTGTCACAAAAGGCCTGAAAGGACTAGCGGCCCCACAAAACAGCACGGCCAAATCTGACCATCGATTCACTCTTCAAAATTGAATGGCTCGGAGAGAAATCACATTTCCAAGATTCTCGCTCATTAATGCACGATGGATGGTGGTATTCCTTACCACATCGTTGCCACGTGTTGGGAGCCTAATGGAATCGCTCCTGAAATTCCAATACCACTTACCATTCAAAAGGCATGCGATCACCCGGAAACTGCTTTGCACCTGGATTTTCATTCCGAAAGAGGAATGCCAAAAAATATTCACCACCGGAAATATCCAACTGCCCTTCCTATGAAAGCCTGCTACGAAACTTGCATCGAAGACTGCCGCTGACTGAATATTGATACCTGTGTTACAATTCGAAGGAAAAAGGAGACTGGTCAATTTACACCAGGGTATTATGTGACCGCTCTAAGATTTCCTTTCTTCAAGGTACCAACTGGAGTAATGTGATTGAACTTTTATAGAAAGCTTCATTTCAGACCTTTCCCTCTGGCCCAATGTCTAAAAATTTCTCTGTGCTCTACCGCTTGTTCATTGTAGAGAGATTTTAATGTGCTCTAAGGCATCTCCTTCCACTTCATCTCAATCCTGAAAGCTGAATTCACCACTCCTTGGTTGGCTAGTATATCCGCTATTTATTAGCTTTTCGTCGAACATGGTTGAAGCTAACAGTTCGAAGACTTAGGAGATGATTTTAAATTCTTTGGTACACTTGTATTAGTCTCGAGTGATTTGAGACCTTCCCTGGCATTGTTCCAAAACTGATTCTTTTAACCGCATTAATGGATATCTCTGAGTCTTCTTCTATAATGACATTTGAGCTATGATTTAGTTTTAGAAGCTCTAGACATTGTTCCAATGCCATTAATTTAGCCATATTATTGGTGGATTTACCTAAATGGTAGTGGAATGTAAAGATTATGTTTCCTTCTTCATCTCTGAACACCCCTCCATAACCTGTTGTTCCAGGGTTGCATTTTGAAGCCCCATCAATATTGGATTTCAGATAACCTTTCAGTGGAGGATGCCAGAACTCCTTTTCTGTTTCCAAATCTCTTTCCTTTCTTCTTAGTCCACGTGGAATGATCTCTTGCATTCATAGATGCCTGAGAATTCTCAATTCATTTTTTGTAGGAGGATTCTTGGGATAATTGCGCACAGTGGTGCAAACAATCTCCTTAATATGTTTCAAAATCAGATCCATCAGGCGAAGAGGAATAGTTTTTTCTTCCTCGAAAATTCTTTTATTCCTTTCTTTTCAAACATTCCAGATAATGAAGCTTGGCGTAAAGGTCCAGGCCAAATTAAGGAGCTCATTCTCTGAAAAAAAAATTCTCTCCTTCTTTAGGGTTTTAATGATACTTCCTTTATCTCTGTATGTCTGTTGAAAAATGGTGTCAAAAGTATCCCACAGCCATGAGGTGTAGGTGCAGCTGTTGAGAATATGCTCCATTGTCTCCTCTTGAGCTTCACATAGTTGACATCTAGAAGGCCCAATAACACCCATTTTCGAATATTGTCCCAAGTTAAGATTTTCTTGTCATGAACTAACTACATGAAAAGCTTGATCTTCATCCACCCTTGGTGGCTCGACAGTTGTTGCCAGGATTTCACCCAAACACAGGGATCTAGGTTCAGGATAATTTTTTTTACTTCCCTAATATTAAAGGTGCCTTCTTTATTGAGGCTCCATCTTAACTGATCCTGCGCATCTGTTACGAAGATCTTCCTTTGTTTTAACATGCTCATGAGTTCCTCTGCTTTTATTTTTATGAGGTTGTCATCTCTGTAGTCTATGCTTCTCTAGTTTCTCCAGCTTCTGGAGTTATGAGGAAGGCTACATAAATCTTTAACTTTGATTAATCCTTCGGAGTCTGTTTCCTACTTGAGGCTCATAAAGTCCTCTCTTAACAGTATTGGTTCTTGTTGCCATTTGTCTTCCGAGAAGAGAGCTAAATTTCCTCCTCTGATTTCCCAGAAACTATTATTTTGTAATAGGCTTCTATTTTCATAGACTTTATTCCAGATGTAAGAGCCTTTTATGTTTAAGATCACTTGTTTGCGAGGATCTTGCATATTTTTCTTTCCAGGTTTTAGCCCATTGAGCTTCTAGTTATTTAACCCATCTCCACCAGAGCTTGGCTCCTAAAACATTACTCAAAATTTCCTTGTTTCCTCCTTGCTCCAAAGGAAGTCTCTATGGATATTCCTGAATTGTTTAAGGCCCCTTTGGGAGCAGGAAGGGCTGATAAAAAGAAAACAGGGATTGATTGCAGAACGGCCTTTGTCAGAATCAACCTCCCCGCTAGGTTGAACAATCTGATGGTCCATTTTTTGACCTTGTCTTCCATCTTGTTGAGC
Source organism: Pinus tabuliformis (assembly GCA_031772625.1). Lineage (NCBI taxonomy): Eukaryota > Viridiplantae > Streptophyta > Pinopsida > Pinales > Pinaceae > Pinus > Pinus tabuliformis. The sequence continues at coordinate 1,586,091,182 of CM062818.1, read as the reverse complement.
ACTGGTTCCCAAATACTTTTGTGTAATGGTCTGGATGTAAGGGGAATTCCCAAATACTTTGAAGGGAGGGAATCCATTTGAAAGCCCAATTCTGGAGATATTCCTCTGTATTGCAATGTTAGTATTTAAGAAAAAAAAATGATTTGGATCGATTAACTTCCATACCTGTAGCCAAGGAAAAGTCATTTAGGATTTGTTTGTACGTTGAAGCTTCTTTAAATATGGGGATACCTTGCACAATGGTGTCATCCACAAATTGTTGGTGAGTCATTGCCTAACCATTCTCCATTAATTGGAGTCCCTTAATCTTTCCCAAGGCTTTGGCATGATTAATGGATCTATCCAGTCCTTCCATCATGAGGATAAAGAGAAAAGGAGAGAGTGGGTCTCCCTGCCTGCGGCCTCTAGAAGGAGAGAAGATCTCTGAGGGCAAGCAATTCCCCAAAATCGACAAGCTAGAAGAAGTTACCAGAGCCATAACCCATCTAACCTAGTTGTGATCGAAACCAAAAGCAGTAAGGACCTTCTTGATATAGATCCAGTTCACCTTGTCATATGCTTTGGCAATATCTAATTCCATGATCATACCAGCCTGCCTCTTATTGGTTAGCATGTGAACCACCTCGTGGGCTTGAATAATTTTATTTAGGATTTGTCTGCCTTCCACATAACCAGATTGTTCCCCTGAAACTAAAGAAGGAAGTAGAGGTTTGAGTCTGCTATCCAAAATCTTGGATATAATTCTGTATACCACATTGCATAAAGCAATGGGTCTGTACTTATCAGCAGTCAGGAATGAATCTTGTTTGAGGATCAGGGAGATGAAGGAGGTGTTGAGGGCTTTTAGAATAGTCTTGTTTCTTCTAGAATCTTACACAACATTCAAAATATCCTGTTTGACAACATTCCAGCAGGTCTTAAAAAAGTCTACATTGAAACCATTTGGTCTTGGAGCTTTTCCATTCTACATATCTTTGATGACCTCACTGACTTCCTCTTCAGTTACTGGTTTATTCAGGTTAAAATTGTCCTCTCTAGACACCATCTTAGGGATATTTTTTGTAATTTCCTTAACGCATTGCTCTCTGTCTAGATTATTTTCCTTAGTGATGCCTCTGAAATGTTGTACCAACACGGCTTCGATATTCTTATGAGAGGTTTGAAGCTACCCATTCTCATTCAATATCGAAGAGATTCTATTGTGTGCTCTATTGGCCATGGTGGATCTATGGAAAAATCTGGTATTGTGTTCACCTTCATTGAGCCATTGAACTCGAGACTTTTGTCTCCAAAAGGTTTCCTCTTGTTTGCATAAATTCTCCAATTCTTGGTTGTGTTTATCAGCTTGCTCAATTTTGACTTTATCAAAACCATCAGTGATCAGTGCTTGATTTAGTTCCTGTAGTTTGAGTTCCACTGATTTTTTGTTCACAAAATTGTTACCAAAATCCTTCTTGTTCCATTCTTTGAGTCTGAGTTTCATGTGCTTTAGTCTTTTATGTAGGAGGAACATTTTAGTGCCCTGGATCTTTAGATCATCGAACCACCATTTTTCAATGTTGCTAATGAAATCTTGGTGGGAGAGCCAAATATTCTCAAATCTAAAGGGTCTATTCCTGGGAGAATCGATCCCCTTGATTTCTAATTGAATTGGCCAATAATCAGAGCCTCCAAAGGGGAGAACTCTAGCTATTATTTCTCTATTTGTGAGCATCAGCTCCTCCGAGATAAAAAAATTGTCTAACTTGGAGGTGACCTCGCCCTCACCTCCTCTTTTGTTGTTCCAAGTAAAAAGGCCATTGTGTGTTTCAGAGTCAACCGATTTCATATCTTCTGTGAAGGATTGGAATGCTACAAAATCTTTACTTAGCATTCAGGTACCTCCTTTTTTTCCGAAAGAGATTTAATGATGTTGAAATCTCCTCTCAAGACCTGGGGTATTTCTTCATGTCTACTTCTAAGATCTACCAGGGAGTCAAGAAAAATGAATTTCTCATCTATTCTTTGAGGACCATAAAAATTTGTGACTAGGAAGGTGTGTGAAACCCCCACTTGTTGAATGATTACTAATAGATAATTTCTTGATGACTCCGCATCTATTATGCTGATTTTTTGGGGGTTCCATAGAGTGAGAATGCCCCTAGCTGTGTTCTCTGCTTTAACTTCTAAGAACTCAAATCTATTAAGCCATTTGCTATATATTTGTTTTAATTTATGAATGGAGCATTTTGTTTCCTGAATGAAGATTATGTTTGGTACTGCTAGTCTCATTATGTTACTTAACATTCTTTGTTTTCTTTTACTACCTAGACCTCTGATATTCCAAGATATGAAATTCATAATTAAATATTTATAAAGGAGTAACCGGTTAGATCTTTCATCTTACCTGAATCTATCATTAGCTTTCCACACTCCCTCAAGAGCTCATTTTGCTTTTTCTTGCCCCTCTTCTTTGCTGGATTTATAGTCGCTAATCCTAGAGTTGATTTCATTTTTTTCACACCTCTGTGCTCATGCTTGTGAATGTTTTTATCTTTATCTAACCCTCTTTCCTAAGTTTTCCATAAAAAAACTGTTGTATTCTGTTGCATTCTTCTTGAGGCAATGAATCTATTCCTCCTTTGGTTCCCTACATCAAGAATCCTTCGAGATCCAGGTTTTCCTTATCGAGAATTTCTTTTAGTTCATGATCTTACAGATCTATTTCACTCTGGGTAATTTCCCGTTCCATTTCTATTTCACTTATCAATGTCTCTTTTTGAGAACCAATATCTTGATTTTGTATATTTTCCTCTTCTTTGTCTTTTTCATTAGGACCTTTTGGCTGAGATTGGTTTTCTCTTGTGATTTCGTCATTCTCTTCCTACACTTGAAACTTGTTCTGACTGACCTTCTGCCCCTCATTACGTTGTTGCTTTAGCTACTTTTTTCCTCCTTTTCCTCTACTTGCAACTTTCTGAAAGCTTTTTGAGTCCTTCGTTGTATTAATTTTACCTTTGTTGTCTGCTTTACTCAGAGGGAAGTCTCTGAACTGATGTCCATGTTCATGACATCTACGGTATTTGAATGGGATATGCTCGTAGTCCACTATCTGCACCCACTCCTCATCAAAAACTTCCAAGATAACTTCATCCGAAAGCGCTCCTGATAGATCCATTTCCATAGATATCCTTGCAAAGGAGTTATATCTCCCTCTTCCTGTGGCTTCAAAAGCTTTGACAAAACGTCCTAGTTTATTGCCAATGGCAGCTAGCGATTCAGTTTGCCAATAATCAAGAGGTAGAGAATAGAGCCTTACATAAACTGGAACTGAAGAGAAATTCTCCCGCTTTGGGACAAAGCTCATCCTCCAAGGCCTCATATAGAGACCGACTACTGGATAAAAGTAGGGTCCTCCTTTGAATATTCTACCTTTATCTTCGATGTTTGAGAACACCACTGTGAAGAATCCCTTTAACCCAAGATGTAGGTCAATGCTTCGATTGGGTTTCTAGTGATACATGATCCACGTCTGTAAAGCTTTTTTAAGTGAGCCATAGTCCCATGAATTTACAGATAATGGCGTAGGTCCCCATGTGTTCCCTGTGCACCTACAGAGCAGGATCATATAATATCACTCTCGGAGTGATTTTTTCTTTTAGTTCACAAGGTACCTTTTTTTTTTGTCTCTTGAACCCTAACTTTTGTCTTCTTCCTCCTTGTCCTTTGTGCTACTGTTTTCCTTGGTCTTGGTCACATCTGTCTCCTTTTCATTCTTCCTGTTCCTTTCATCCGCAAAACCTATGTTGTTCACCATCAATGTTTTACCTCTGTTGGCAACAACATCTTTGTAGGAGGGAGTCGAGCTCCCTCATCTGCCACTCTCCATTAGAAACGATCCCTACAATTTTTTGTAACCCTAGCTGATTGCTTCATCTCTCCCGTGTGTTTTTCCAAACTCTCATTGGAGATTTCTAATCCTATTTCATTCCTTGCACTAGACGAAATTATTTGAGTGTAGATCTATGTCTCTAATCCTATTTTCTTACTTGCATTAGATGAATTGATTTGTGTGTAGATTTTGATTTCTAATCCTAATTGATTGCTTACATTAGATGCATTGATTCTAGTGTAGATGTTATTTCCTAATCTTATTTGATTTATTGCATTAGATGCATTGATTTCAGTGTAGAGGTTGACTTGTAATTTGATGTAATTGGATGTATAATGGTACATTAATTTTAAAATGGTTGGATTAAGGGTGTGCATTGCTTTCAGTGTAAGAAGATTTTTTTTTATAATGTACATCGATGTTATGTGTTATAGTAAATCAACGTATCAATATTGGAGAGAAAGAGAGACATTGTATTATGTTTACTACAACTACTCGAGCTAAAGATTTAAATGGTTTACGATTTCAAATGTCTTTTTCATATAATCGATATGAAAAGATGACAAAACTAAAAAGGGTGATAATAACAATAGTCGAAGAAAATAGTTTGAGATTGATCACAATGAAGACTATTTGTAATTGACTACATTCTTATTATTCATATTTTCTCTCATTCAACACTATTACATTGTCACTTGGCATTCAAAATTTTGTTTCATCATTTTTCATCACTAATGTTATAAACAATATATATTATGTCAACAAACTCATGTAACTAAGAAAATTTAAAATTAAAATGAGGAGATTAATCTTAGACATATTTACCATATTTAAAATGATTATATTAATATTATATGCATTTACATATTATTGATAAAATTAATCATATCTTCAACAGAATTTCCTTGGCCACACATGACTAGAACTAGCTTAGATCCATCTTAACTCCATATCTACTGAGGGTCAATACGGATCAAAGATCCCAACGCACAAACCTTTCCATGAGCTTTGCACACAAAAAAGAGGTTTGCACCTCAGGAGATTTCATCCATCTTGGCACATAGATCGAGAGTTAATATATATCTAGGCTATGCCTCTTTATGACATCATCGTTCATTGGCTTTCGTTAATTGGGATCTCCTTGGATCACCCCAATATGATTTGAGCTTGTCGAGCAAGAATTCATGTCATCAATGGTTGCTAAAATTGTTTAAACTATTGATCACTCAAGGAATCTACTCAATAGTAGATAAACACATTAATTACATTGTGCTTCATGCATCCAATCACTTATGCAAATCTATTGTATCACATGGACATCTAGACAACAAATGTTCTAAAATAGATAGAAATTATCATGTTAAGTATTTTATGCAAGTAGTCAAATTTTGGAAATCTTGTGGCGAATTTTTTTAGAAAAATATAATATTTTCATTTCACGCATTAACACACCTCGTGTCTCTCTATTTAAATTGTTTCTATGATCTCATTCTTCATCTTGTCATGGGAATGAACCACACTTGATGGTTCCAAAAGAGTAGACAAATGAATTTTGATGTGATTATTGTCAAAAACATGTCTCAAAAACTTATATGGATCACAAAAGCCTTAATGTAATAATATTAAAATTATTTATTTTTAAATAAAAAGTTAATTTACTTTATAGAATTTTCATGAATTATTTTAAAAATATTAACACTCCAATTTCTAATTTTCTATAAAATATTTAAATATATATATATATATATATATATATATTCATTACCACAAAAATAAAAATAAAAAAAATGACACTATAATCTCATGTTTAAAAAAAAAAAACACTAATTCCAACCAGTTCTTTTAAACACACATTTATTAAACCTTTTGCACGCTTTTATGTAGCTTAACAAATTATTTTGATCCATCAGTACATTTGAGAATACCAATTATTTAGCCAATATTAATATGTATTTACAAATATTTTCCACTATGTTTTCCATTTAACTTTATTAAAATAATAGGTAATTTCAATTTTGTACCATAATCATTTTGCATCACTTTAAATTATAAGATTTATAATATCTTAACTATGATTTTGTTATTCCTTTCATTCATGGATAGATCTCAATCAATTTGGGATAATTAGATAAATTACATAATTTAAATTTGTGATTATAAACCAATAAACATTTTAACTCTTTTTTGTTTTAATTGCTTTATATCATATATATATATATATATATATATATATATATTAATTTAAATATATATAATATAAAATAATATGCATAAAAATATTTTAGATAACATTTGCATTGACACTTTTATTTTATTAGCTATATTGTTCACATTAAAATGGTCTTTTTCTTATTAATAAATTTTTAATTATATGCCAATATTGCTTCTCCTCTTTTTTTGTGGTTCATTTTATTGGAGATGAGTATGTCCTCTCTACATCTAATATGTAAAATCAAATTTGATTTTTTTTAATCTGTTTTCATGTCAACATAGATACTTTGCATATGTTTCACAATAAACAAGAGCCATGTAGTGGCAATGTGCAAAAAGACAAAAGCCACATTGCCACCATATAACTCTTATTGTATATTAATAATAAAAAGGAAAACAATATCATCTAAGGACCTTATTAATTTAATGTTTACCATATTTGTTCATTTTTATTTAAGTACACCACCCTATGAAAAATAATAATTCAAGAAGAATTTCCACGACATAAGAAAATGATGAAACTTCAAAAATAAGTCGGCCTAAAATTGGAATCTTTCTATCCAATAACTTTTAATAACAAGTTTAGTTGTAATTTTAGTGTTATCATCCTCAATTACTTCATTTTTTTATGAGTGTGCATTTATCTATCCAAGATAAATAAGACTCCTAATAGTTAAATAACTTGATTATGCTAAATATTAATAAACTTCCAACTATAGTAAGGAAAGTTAATTACAAGAGACTAAGATTTCCCAAAAAATGGATTCTTGTATGCATAATTTGATTCTCTTTGTTGAGGGTTAATTTTAATTTTGTAGGAGTCAATTATATCATATTTAAACAAATATGTTTTTATCATATACTAAGTATATAAGAATTTATGAGTTTTTTACTGTAACCAAAGCTAGGTAAAGTGTCATACAATGCACCATAAACACAATGGATATCTCTAAATATCTAAAAACCCCTTTCTCTAGCAGTATTCAAGGAAACATTTGGTGGCTTGAGTTGGATTGCACAATCTTCTTCTTTAATAATGTGCAAATTGACGGGTCTCAATGTCCCTATCCTAAATTTTACACGACTTGTTCTATCAAAATCGATTGTTTTCTTAATATATGTCAATAATGAAGCGTTGGAATGTGTCCCTTTGGAAAGTAATAATGTCTAGGTTATGTTAGAAGAAACTCTAATATTATATAAAATAAATATATCCCACATTCACCATGGAGTAAAATTCCGTTGGAATAATATATTCTATAAAGAGGTGAAACTGGATTACCCACATGTATTATTTTTTCTATGTGGTTCACGAACCCCAAAGATAAGTGATCGCTACATCAAGAGAATATTTGTACAAGAAAATCTAGCCAAGGGATCACTTTCTATTGGCTCAACCACAAAGCCAGGTCCTGAGAGTGTCGAGAGAATTGAATGTGTGACCTCCCAAAAGCAAAGGAGTTTTAATGACAAGGACTCAAGCAATTAGGCTAACCCTCTGGGCTTATTATCTCACATGTATTATTGGGATGTAATTCCTCAATATCTATTAGTATATAATAGAGGTAAGGGAGTACCATGAGAAACACAACATAAATTGTCAAATTCTTATATTTGTAAATTAGCGAAGTATTGTGGAGGTGCTCTTTGTAAGATTTGAGATTTATGAAGGTAGTAAAGGAACTATTACCATTTCATGGAATTTTTCCCAATTGGAATTTTACCATGTAAATTTGGTGTCTCCTTTCATTTTTCCTCCTTTGTATTGTTGATTAAGTGTTGCTATTATGTATAGGAGGTTAAATTTGTAAAGTACTTCATTGTATATGCTGTTGCATGTTTCTACATATTTTCAATATCACGCAAAAAAAATAAGGTGACTTAAATCCATACAAACACATTATTGTTGTTGCAAAATGCACAGATTTGTTGCTGCTAATTTTGATTTGGGTTTGCTACACTTTTTTTTCCTTTCCTCTTTTGTTTCCATGCAAATTCTTAGTTATGCAATGCAAATTTACAACTCAATATATAACCCCATAAAACTTTGGCATGTGGCTTGGGTTGGCTACATTAAAAATAAAATATGTGGGTTTTTTATATCTATTTTTAGTTAGCAAAGAACCAATTTAGTAACCAAAAATGAAAAAAAAACTAGTCAAAATGGGTTACCTCCTTTGTTGTTTCTCATGGCATTAAATGAAACTTCTACGGGTATTTTATTATATAATATATTCTATTAAAAAATGTATCATAATATTATTATTATAAATATAAAATTATATATATATATATATATATGTTACAATATAATATATATGCTTTTATATTCTTTTTTCCACCAATAATCTCATATATTTACCCTCTCTACACTTTTCTTTTGGTTGATAATATTTGACTTTGGTATGTAGACATAGTTTTTCTTTTTTTTTAGATTTTTGTTGTAAGGTATTTTAATTTTAGAGTGGAATTGGGATAATTTATGCTTTATATTATATCACTCACTTTGTCATAAAATTTTCAGAACTATACATAGCAATTTGCCTCCTTGGATTTCAAATCTATGATTTACATATCTATATAACTTTGCACATTTCTTTGTGATTTTCATAATGACATTTTTTGTCACGGAGTTGGATCCTCTTTTCCTTTAGTTGTTTACATCAATTTCTTAGTTTCTTAGTGATTTTCTTTATTCATTATGACTTCAAAGGTTGTTTCAATTCCTAAGTTTATTGTCACTAACTATCTTCCATGGAAGAAGAAGATGGTTGATGTTCTCAAGAATAAGAACCTATGTTGGCTAGTTAACAGTGAAATCCAACTATAAATCGAAGTTTAATAAACTTCGCCTCTATAGGAGCCTTTGTAAAGATGTCTTCAACTTGATCATATTTTGAAAAATATTGCACTTCAAAAACATGGTCATGAATGAGCTTTCTGATGAAGTGCATGCACAGTTCAATGTGTTTGTTGTGCTTATGTTGGACTGGATATTTGCATAGTTGAATGGCACTTTGATTATCACACCAATGTGTAGCTGGATACTGCTGCTGAAAGCCAAACTCTCACAAGATATGATGAATCCACAGGGCATCCTTACGAGCCTCTACAACACCACAATACTCTCCTTCTATTGAAGAAAGAAAAATGACACTTTGTTTCTTGCAAGCCCATGTTATAGGTCTTGAACCAAGAGTGAACACATAACCTGTAGTAGACTTCTGATCATCAGGGTCACTAGCCCAAATCGAAATAAGTGAAACCAACCAATAGAGGTGATGCTTCTACACTGTAATGAATACCAAACTAAACTGTACCTTGAACATAACGAAGTATTCTTTTAGCTTCTTTCAAATTACTTTCATGTGGGGTTTGCATAAACTAAGCAAGAAGTCCAACAACAAAGGAAAGGTCAAGATGGGTATGGGTTATATACAAAATTTTTCCTACAAGTTGATGGTATAAGCTAGCATCAACTTCAGGGAAAGTACAAGTGACTAAAAGTTTTGCTCCAAACTGGAAGGGAGAAGGGGTTGTCTTACAGTCTTCCATGTGAAAATGGTGTAGAATATCACAAGAATACTTGGACCAGGAAAGGGAAATACCTTCCTTGGATTGCAAGACTTGAAGACCAAGCAAATAATGCAAGTGTCCTAAGTCTGTCATTTCAAACTTCTTTTTAAGGTTTGACTTCACATGGTTTATAAGGTTGGGATCACTATGAGTAGGGATAATATCATCAACATAAAGAACAAGAATGATAAGAGACTTGCCCACTTTTCTAGTGTAGACACTATTGTTACAGTGACACCCAGGAAGGCAAGTTTCTGAAAGAAAGCTATCCATTTTGGCATACCAAGCCTAAGGGGCTTGCTTGAGACCATAAAGGGATTTCTTAAGCTGACATACAAGGCTGGAGTATTTTTGTATAAATCCAGTAGGTTGTTCGATATAGATTTCTTCATTCAAGTCCCCATGAAAGAAGGCCGATATAACATCGATCTAATGGAATTCCCATTTGAAAGAGGCAGCAAGGGAAAGAACAAGGATAATAGAGTTCATTTTGGCAATAGGTGAGAAGGTTTTAATATAGTCAATGTCTTCAACTTGTGAAAAAAACTTAGCAACAAGATGAGCTTTATGTTTATCAACTTTTCGAACTCGTCCATACTTGGTTCTATAAACCCATTTGCATCTAACAATTTTTCATCCATTTGGAAGAGGAACGACATCCCATGTATCATTTGCCAATAATGAATGATATTCTTCATTCATAGCTGTGTCCCAATCTGGATGGCCCAAAGCTTCTGCAAAGGTGTCAGGATCATAATTCGCTGAAGCTTGAGCCAGTAAAGAAAAGACTTTATCGAGCTAAGAACGTATACATCGCTGATATATAGGATCACTGGGAAGAGAACCTGCTACATCCCGAATAGCACGGACCCATTTTGGAAGCTAAGTAGTTGAAGGAGGATCCTGAGAAGGTGGGGGAGGATTTTCATCCTCATTGTCATCATTTGAAGAAGAAATATTTTTATAAGTAGAAGGCATAGAGAGAGGTGGCACATCCCCCAAACTAGGCTCATAGGCCAATATATTTTCAACAAAATTTACATCTGTTATAATGATAACATTTTTGAACTTAAGTGGAATAAGTCTATAACCTTTGACATCTTCAGAATATCCAACAAAAATACATTTTTCACTCTAAGGTTCGAAAGCTTTATGTTTCTCATCTGGAATATGGGCCCATGCTTCACTTCCAAAAGCACGAAAGTATGGGTGATATTATTTAAAACCTTAGTAAGAGTGTTATTTACTATCTAATTTGCACACTTAATTTCTTCTGCCCGAAAATAAAGACTAAGTCCTTTAGGTTGAAGCATACAATTAGCCATTTACTTTAAGGTGTGATTCTTCCTCTGAGCTACACCATTTTGTTGTGGAGTATATGGAACAATATGTTGCATTTGAATTCCATTCTCATTGCAAAATTTGATGAATTTGTTGTTAACATATTATCCGCCATTATGAGATCTTAGGTTAAGAATTTGATGTCAAGATTGTTTTCCAACAAAGGCCTTAAGGGCCAAGAACATGTTAAATACTTCACTGTTGAGTTTTAAGAAATATATCCAAGTGCGTCTGGAGAAATCATCAATGAAAGCTAAGAAATACTTATATCTAGATAATGAATCAACTGGAAGTGGACCACATAAATCACTATTCATAAGCTCTAAAGGGGCTGAGGTGTGCCAAGAGGCATGTTTTTCAAAACTATCCCAATGAGGTTCTCCAAGTTCACATCCGTAACAAGAACCATCTCTATAAGATACCATTGGAAGACCTGTCACCATATTTTCATGGTGGTTTTGGATAAAAATCATGGCTTAATTTTTCTAAAGTGAATTTCTAAATGACTTAACAAAAATATAAAATGGGATGTCACATGTTGGTTCCCCATATTGAGTAGTAATAATTAGAATGTTACCCATAGTAAACAAGCCACTTCCCCTCACTTCAAGGATGTTACCCATAGTAAACAAGCCTATTTAGGTTTTGGAAACCTATCTAAACAATTACAATTGTGTGGCCAGGTAGGAGGCCTAAGGACTTGACAACATGTCCTCCTTTTTCTCAACTTCATGTTGAGAATAGAAGGAATTATAGAACTCCTATACACTAGGCTATAGAAAGGGTCTTTAAATGCACTAATATTTTTTAAATAAATATATTATGAACTAATCCATATACCAAATATTTTGATTAACCAACTCACTCACACACATACACAATAAAAAATAATTGATGAAATCTATTATAATATTTAAAACCAAGAAAATTGCTTTTCACTATTTCCAACTAAATGATGACAATGAAAAGTAATTAAAACACAGATCAAACCAAGATTAAATAATGACATGACAAGGATGTTAATATTCATCTTTAAAAAAAAACATAATTTATAAGGGAATAGACCATAAATAGGAAAAGGCCCCAAATGAATAACTTTACTACATAAATTACATGAGCCCAATCTTTGATTTATGTTAAATAAATAAAAAGGCTCTTCAATAAATTATTTAAATGAAAAAAAATGCAAATTCATTAAATCTAATTTAGTATAACAATAAGCCGAGAGCGCTAATTCAATTGGCCTAGTTCTTTAAAGCACTTGTTATTGAGAGATAACTAGGTCAATTATCCTCAACACTCTTGAGGTTAGTCTTCTTTAATGAGCCAATAAGAAATGATCCCTTCTTGTAAATCTACATGTAGCAATGATTTTTTTGGAGATAGTAATTATAACAACACTATAAACCAGCATCTATACTACTTTTATTATCATACCAAATTTAAATAATTATTCTTTTAATTTTCTTCTTCAATTATCATATCTTTATGTTTAATGGTAAACTATATTTTAAAACTTTCGTACATGATTAAAATCTTTAAAAAAATTAATATATATATAGATGAATTAAATGTTTGAATATCTATCTATGAATAAACTTAGCAAATAGTTCCATCAAATTTCGTTCAGCAAATACTTCATATTTCGTTCAGCAAATAGCTTCATATTTCCTTCAGCAAATAGTTCCATCAAACGCTTTTTTTATACCATTTCTATACTTTTGACATCTGTTAAAAAAAAGTGGCATACGAATAAATCAACCCTATGTGCTTTTCTTTTCTAATATATGTTATTTTTTTAAATGCTATTATATAGATATTTATGTGATATTGTTAACCATTCTAAATTTCGCTTGATAACTCATTTCATTGGTTTAAAATTTTTGTAACATTGAATATTATGCCCATATTTGTTTTCATTATATTTTCTTTAATCAAATTGGAACAATTGTAAAAATAACTTCGTAATGTAAGATAATGTAAGATATTGTGTCAATGTGGTTTATTCATTTTATTTTAGGTTAATAATTGAATAAATCATTCCAATCAAATTTGAGTTAATAAATTTAATAAATGGTGAAGAAAATTTAAATATTTTATTAAATATTTGAAATATTTTTTTTTAGATATTTTTCTTTTAAAATAGATAAATAATATTTTTTAAAATTCAAATATTGTGTATCAAAATGGCATTTTGAAATCAAATTATTTTTCCAGCTTTTTATGAGATTTGAATTTAGATTTAATGGGATTAATTCCCACATAAACTAATTGATATACACCTCATGAGTTGGTAAGTCTATACATTGATAGATAAAATAAAAATTGTACAAATCTTATATTTCAATCCAAAACCCTAATTTAAATCCCTAAATTTACATATTGTTCTCTATCTTAAACCAACGAAGATATGAAATGTAACACCTACCAAGTCAAATAAGATATGAAATGTAACACATACCAAGTCAAATACCTTGATTATCTTCTAAGAAAATATTTATATATTATAAAAATGTCATAATTATGAAAAATAAAATAAAGGTTAAATTTTTTACATAATGATAGAAATTAATATTATAATGGATCATTTATCATGTTAAAAGTATAAATTTTATTTTAAATATTAAAGACATTTATTTTATATATGAAAAATTCTTTAAATATAAAATTTAGTATAGCTCACAAAGGCTATACTTAAAAAATGTATAAGAAAAGACAAATTATCGATAATAATGCAAGTTTATCTATATCTCTAAGACTTAGAATGAAAATCCATCCTTTAGGAAAAGGTAGAATGATTACAAAAGGTTTGGGAGAGTGAATGGAGGGGTTGGGGTTGTGTCATCTCTCCAAGCTATACTCTCAATTAGGCAAAGGAACTAATAACTATGTGGAACTTCACAATCTCAAGCTTCTTGTCTTGTTTTCTATTGAGAAGGGATGTCCACACTAAAGATTTTTGGAGACTCAAATATTATTATCAGTTGATTTAATGATTTTATGGACACACTTGATCCTATCCTTGAAGGGATTTTACAACTAAAGATTATTTTTTATACGATTTCATGTTGTCATATCTATAGGGAAAGGAACACAAGCACATACACACTCTCTAAGGCACGGTGAGGCAGGAGCATTCAACCCAAGAGAAAATCATTGTATTTAGTAGACATAGGGGGTTGAGTGTTTTAAGGAAGTTAGATTCCTAAGTGATGAAAATGTAACATTTAGGCTTTTGAGTGAGTATGATAAGCATTAATTAGATAATTTGAGGTTGTTTGTAAATGTTGTCAAATAAAGGAGAACATGAGTGGTTAATAAAGACAAAAGAGTTAAAAGTCAAATATAACTCTTAAAGCAGTTTCATGATTTGAGGAACTAGAGAGAGTTCTTAGGAATTAATTGAAGTTAGAAGTGGACATAGAGGATTTTGGAGTGAGTTCAGTAGATCTAGGATTTGAACCAGAATTAGTTCAAAGAACCTTTCTGGTATAAATGTAAGCCTACAAGTAGAGTAAGAGAGGAGGCCACTTATAGTTGAAGATCAGGCCTTTGAGAGACACAGAGTCTCGAATGTAATCACTTGTTTATACTTATGTATACAAAGGTTTATTCCTAGCTATGTAAATGTGTGAAATGAGTAATTTATGAATGAATTACATATGATTTCGTAGGTTTTGTAAGAGGGTTACAGACATAATTCTGTAGAATGCGCAGAGGGAGAGAATGATTCAGAGGAATCATCACGGGTTTTAGAATCCAAGTAAAGAAACAGAGTGAAGCTCTAGAGAGAAGTCGTGAAGTGAGAATTCAAAGAGGAGTTAAATTCAGAGAAGTTGAGCAGCAGAGATGAAATGCGAAACCCTGAAGAAAAAACCAAACCACACAGAAAAAGTTGAAGAATTAGCGTAAATTCTAAGTAAAAAATGAAGAGCATAGAAGCGAAGTATCAGTGCATATGAGCCTTTAGATCTCAAAGATCAACGGTCATCACGTGATAGAAGAGCATGGGAAGTAACTAGTTAAAATGACAGTTTATAAGTGAAATGGTATTTTGGGTGACAAAGAAACCATAAGTGGTATTGAGTGTTGAGCGCGCAATCCCATACATATCATGCCACATAGAAGCAAAGGTGAGAGGGGAAACCACTTTATCGGGCAGTTAATCCCCGTGTTTGTGGTTGATCTTAAATCTACCGTGAGCGTTGGATCTTGTGGGAGGAGATCAACGACGGGGGAGAGAATGCGACATGCAAAGTAAGTGGACCCGAAGGGATTTATATGGTGCAGCTAATATGTTTTGAGTTTTGGAGGTTAATCACATATCGAAGGAGATGGGGAACCGCATGTTAATGTGACCCGTGGACTATAGCAATTGCGATAAGCGAAAAGGTAAACCTCAACAAAAGTGCCAAGGCCGTACCAAGGCGGAAAAGGTGTGTTTGCATATATTTCCTTTGTAAATGGTTATAAAGGAAAATAGCATCATAGGAAGATTGTGTGCGAGTTGCTGATTAGAAATCGAAGGAAAGTGACATCGCGATATCACCGATAGGCTAATATAGCACCAATGAGAGACCGGGCTAATCGGTAATCTGCGATCGGAGCAGTGCTATGGAGCGACTAAAGGTGTGGACCTGACGATAATCATGAATGCTCGTTTATAAGGTTTGAAGTCTGACCTATGTTTTTCGGTCGAGCTTTCCATTGTAATCTGATAAATTGAAGCCTCGGGTAAAAAGGTAAGATTGTGAGCATTTCCTTTGTAAATGGGTTATAAAGGAAAGTAGCGCCGATGGGAGAATTTACATGTTAATATATATAACCAATGACTAAAGAAGAGAAAAGTATATATATATATGGGTTAGGGGTTAATGAGAGGGTTTTAGTCTTGATAGGAAGGATTTAAAAGAAAGGCTTCAATAAAGTCATATTTGAAGGTTAAGGGGTGATTAAAGTCCCGAGACATGAATTTTGTATGTTGGTTTGCCTATGTCGATTAACACAACCTTAACCATTAGAGGTGAATATTTGACTCCTTGGTGAGTTAAATTCCTGGGAAAAATGTATTTATGCAGTTTACGTGCATACTGTGGGTGTTAGCGGGATAACCCTTACATCATTTGGTATCAGAGCAGAATTGTAATTGAAACAATTGGTGTTAAAACAAAACAAATAAATTCTATGTGAAAGAATTGAAAACAAAGTTATGTGTCAAAGGTGTTTATGAAGGCAAGAGGAGGGATCAGATTCTAATCTGACAAACAGTAAGCACACAAAGGTGCTGTGTAGCAGAAATTGCAGATACAAGAAACAGAGGACAATCCATTCAAGGTACAGGTGGAATGGTGAAACAAGATCATGCTGAGATCTTGAAGGTGAGGTGATATGTTCTGTTTTGATTTGAGAATGTGTGTTTGTACAATAACGCACAGATAAAGGTGAGAAGGTTGCAACATGTACAACAAGGAGTGCTTGAATTGGTTCTAGAGGAAAGAACTAGAGAAATTCTGAAAGATTGAGCTCAGAGGAAAGAAGCTTAGTGAGGCATATGTAGCAAGAAGGAGACTTGTTACTACAAAGGTATTGTTGTAGCTCACAAAGGTAATTCCACAAAGGATGTGGGTAGAATTACCAAGGTAATGAAGGAAGCTGGTAAGACTTTCTAAGTGAAAGAAGAGGTGGTCAGAACGAAGTATTTCATTATGATTGAAATACAAGAGGACAGTTGTGTTCTTCAGAAGTGCAAATGAGTTGAAGCCTAGAAGGAGCAGAGAGAAGTGCTCAAAGGAGGTTCAAGAGATAGAGAACCAAGGGCTTTCCAAAAGACCAAGTACAGAGGAAATCTTGGTGAGGTATGTTGCAACAAGGAGGACTTGTTGTTGCAGAGGCTTTAATGCGGCTCATAGTTAGTAAGTGAGGAGCTCATGAAGATAGAGAAGAAGAAGATGGCTATTGATAGTCATAGTAGAGGTTCTGAGGAAGACCACAACAGAAGGAAGATGAAGAAAGTGGATGCCAAGGAAAATGGCAAGAGGATGAGTCAAGAGGAAATTGACAAAGAGATTGCAGAGTTAAAATAACAACTCGATGCATTAAGGAGAATACTAGAGGAAAACCAAAGACTAGGTTGGGTCTTGAGGAAGAAGCTAGTGAAGTGGCATAAGTTGTAGAGAAGGCTACAACAAAAGCAAGTAAGGTGGCTCATGGAAAAACTCAAAGAAGCTGAGTTGGAAATTGAAGAGTCCATTTGTGAACTAGAACAGGGAGAAATTCTAGGAGAAAGTGAAGATGAAGACTTGAAGACTGAAATTTCAAGTGAGGCCAAAGGGTCACATGGTTTTAAATCTGACAATTTGTGTATGTTTGTAGGTGAAACATGTAAAGAAGGACAATTCACTGATATTGTCATAAAGGAGGAAGAAGACAAACATAATCTAAATTATGTTCTGGAACAAGATGAGATAGATAGGTCTCATATTTAGTTTGGGAAAGATATCAAGCAACCAAGTGAAGGGCTTGAGGAGATTGAAGAAGAGACCATCAAATAATTTTTGAATCATATGAAGGATTTAGAACAACAAGGAGATATGGTGGCTGAAACATCAAGTGGGACCACAAGGTCTTATGTTTTTAAGACTGATAGTTTGTCCGTCGATGCAGAACAAATGCAAGAGAATATTAATGCAGATGGTGAGGCAAGGATAGCTCTTGGAGAAGATAAACAACAAGAGATTGAAGGAAAACTTGAAGAAGAGACTATGTTAGATGAAAACATAGTAAAGGATCATGATTTCACTATAACGATAGGCACGGTGGAAATAGCCATGGAAACTATTGAGACAGTCAGTAAGAAAGAAGGACATCTACTGAAAGATGTTAAGAAGGAAGAAACCTATGCAAAGGATTTAACCTTGCGAGAAGGAATACTAACAAGGGAGTGTTTTGTACAGGATGAGAAATCTTTTGAAGTAAAGGAGGATGAAGAATGTCTCTTAAATGAGAGAAGCAGTGATTTATTGCAACAAAAAGAACTTAATAATGAATTGATATTTGAAACTGTGACAACACATGAACAACTTCTTGTGAAAGGAGGAGATGAAATTCAGTGTGAAGAGATGATATGTGAAACAACAATCGAGACTGTTGAACCTTGTGATTTTCAAATTGATAATTTGCTTATAAGTACAAGAATTATAAGTGATGATGAAGTACTTATGAAGTGTCACAGAGAAATTGCATTGCTGGAATATTTGCTGGAAAATTCAGAGTATGACAGTGTGATTACAGAAGAAGGAGTTCGCTAGAGTGGACAAGAGCAGGAAGACATCATTAGAGCAGATGATGTGGGGGAGAGACTAGTTGACAGTCTCATGAATTCTTTTGAGAATTCAAAATATCATACTGATGTGTTGACAGAGGAGAAAGAACATAGCAACTAACTGAATTGTTGCCAAAGGAATATAAGGCACACAAAGCCTTTATGTTTTCTATTTTAACAAGTGTTTTGTGAGTTAGGTTTTGTTGCAGATGTTGGAGGAAGTTTGGCACAAATGAGTAGCCAAATAGAAATAGAAGAAGAAGATTTTGTGGAAGAATTTAATCCATGGAACAAAGATGCTCAATTGCTAAAGAGAATGTTAGAAAGTCATGATTCAGTACAGACAAAAATAATCATGAAAGAGGGTAAGGACGAAAGGGAGGAAGTAAGCATAGGAGACAGAGCAAAAGTAGAAGAAAATGTAAACCAGTAACTACAAAGTAAAAGTAACCAACAACAGTTTGAAGAGTTCGTGGACAACAACAACAACCTGAAAAAAGGAGAAAGAGGCAGAAGTAAGAGATAGAGTATGGACCAGTCCAAAAATGTGCTCGAAAAAGAAATTGAAGATTTGTGGCAGCTGATGATGAAACATGCCATATGGAGAAAGTTGATGACAGCAGGAAGGATGATCAATCAGAGAATGAGCCTGATTGACAAGGAGAAGAATGTGGAGAAAAAGACATTAGAAGTGCAGTAGCAACAAAGAAAAAAGACATTTGGGTAGTTGCAAAAAAAAGTATGGGATCCACGAAGACAACGGTGAGAAGACACATGATGAGGAGATCATGGATATTTTCTACTTTGGGAGTCTAATGTAGGAGCATTCAACCCAACATAAAATCATTGTATTTAGTAGACATAGGGGTTCAAGTGTTTTAAGGAAGTTAGATTCCTAAGTGATGAATTAATGTAACATTTAGGCTTTTGAGTGAGTAGGATAAGCATTAATTAAATAATTTGAGGTTGTTTGTAAATTCCTTCAAATAATGTAGAACATGAGTGGTTTGTAAAGAAAAAAGAGTTAAAAGCCAAATATAACTCTTAAAGTAGTTTCATGATTCGAGGAACAAGAGAGAGTTCTTAGGAATTAATTGAAGTTAGAAGTGCACATAGAGGATTTAGGAGTGAGTTCAGTAGATCTAGGATTTGAACCAGAATTTGTTCAAATAACCTTTCCAGTATAAATGTTAACCTACGGGCAGAGCAAGACAGGAGGCCACTAATAGTTGAAGATCAAGCCTATGAGAGACACAGCGTCTCGAATGTAATCATTTTTTTATACTTATCTATACACAGGTTTATTCCTAGACGTGTAAATGTGTCAAATGAGTATTTTATGAATGAATTACATTTGAATTCGTAGGTTGTGTAAGAACGCATAGAGGAAGAGAATGATTCAGAGGAATCTTCACAGGTTTTAGAATCCATTTGAAGAAATAGAGTAAATCTCTCGAGAGAAGTAGCGAAGTGAGAATTAGCAGACGAGTTAAACTCAGAGAAGTTGAGGAGCAGAGGTGGGAAGTGAAACCCTAAAGAAAAACCCAAACCACACAGAAAACGTTGAAGAATTACCATAAATTCTAAGTAAAAAAAGGAAGAGCGGAGAAGTGAAGTATCAGTGCATATGAATCGTTAGATCTCAAAGATCAACAATCATCGTGTGATAGAAGAGCGTGGGATGTAACTAGTTAAAAGTTTGGTTTATAAGCGAAATGGTATTTCGGGCGACAAATAAACCGTAAGTGGTATTGAGCGTTGAGCACCTGATCCCATATATATCACACCACGTAGCAGTGGAGGTCAGAGGCGAAACCGCTTTATCGAGCGGTTAAACCCCATGTTTGTGGTCGATCGGAAATTTACCCTGAACCATTGGATCTTGTGGGAGGAGATCAAAGGTGGGGGAGAGAATGTAACACACAAAGTAAGCGAACCCAAAGGGAGTTATATGGTGCAATTAATATGTTTTGATTTCCGGAGGTTAATCGCATATCAGAGGAAATGGGGAACCGCATGTTAGTGTGACCCGCGGACTATAGCGATTGGCGATAACTGAAAAGGTAAACCTTGAAAAAGTGCCAAGGTTGTACCAAGGCAGAAAAGGTGTGTTTGCATATATTTCCTTTGTAAATGGTTATAAAGGAAAATAGCATTGGAGGAATATTTCATGCGGGTGGTTGATCGAAGATCGAAGGAAAGCGACATCACGATATCACCGATAAGCTGATATAGCACTGATTGGCTCGATCGGTAATCAGGATTTGGAATAGTGCTGTGAAGCGACTAAAGGTGTGGATCCAACGATAATCATGAACATGGGTTTATAAGGTTTGAAGTCGGGCCTATGTGTTTCGGTCAGGTTTTCCTTTGTAATCCAATAAAGTGAAGCCCCGGGTAAAAAGGTAAGATTGTGAGTATTTCCTTTGTAAATGGGTTATAAAGCAAGGTAGCGTCGATGGGAGAATTTATGTATTAATATATGTAACCAATGATTAATGAAGAGAAAGGTTATATATATATGGGTTTGGGGTTAATGAGAGGGTTTTAGTCCTGATAGGAAGGATTTAAAAGAAAGGCTTTAATAAAGTCATATTTGAAGGTTAAGGAGTGATTAAAGTCCCAAGACATGAATTTTGTATGTTGGTTTGCCTATGTTGATTAGCACGAACTTAACCATTAGAGGTGAAGATTTGACTCCTTGGTGAGCTCAATTCATAGGACAAATGTATTTATGCATTTTACATGCATACCCCTGCAAGAGGGGGGTGAAGCTAAATGTAGGCACTTGGAAGATCATGGAGAATCTAAATGAGACCTCTTATAAGTATTATCACTTTCTTAGAGAGTCTATTGATGAACACTTTAAGAGATCACTTATTACACTTATATGTTTGTGAGTTAAACTTCCTAGGAGACTAACATGATATATGTGTGTGCGTGTGTGATATTTTTATTAAGATGGAGGACATCTCTCTAGGCAATTACTTTTAAGTTATTATTATTCTTTAATTGAGCCCATATGTAAGTGTTTACATAAATATACACCCTTACAACAACTCCTAGTAACTTTTAGGTTTATTTCTAAAAATGTTATAAAATAAAATAAAATAAAATATTTATAGAAGGTTTTGATTTTGAAATGAGTTATGACTTTTGGGAAAAGGGTATTGATAAGTTGTGGTATTGGCCCATGGTATTGTAACAAAGCCTATTTACAAGTTAATGATATCCATGATAAAATGGGGTTCAATATTCATGGTTGAGAATCTTGTTATATTGTTATATTGTATGTTTACTGTAAGTATTAAGTTTTAATATAAAAAATGTTATAAAATTAAATTTAAAGATGTATATTTATAAAAAAATGATTTTGAAATGAGTTATGGTTTTCAGGTAATTGGTAGTGACAAGTCATAGCATTGGCCAAAGCTATTGTAATAAAGTCTATTTAGAAGTTAATAATATCCATGTTAGAATGGCATGAATATTCATAATTAATAATCTTTGTAAATATTAATTTCTTATGTGCTTATTAATACATTTAAATATGAATACAAAATCAATATTTTATTTTATATGGTAAAATGGATATTGATTTATAACTACGATTTCTATGTTATATATTTTAATATCATATGTATGTTATGATTTTTTTTATTTAAAAAATTATTCTAAATTTCCTTAATAGAAACACAATTGCACTATAAAAAAATGATTTTAGAAATACCCTATATACCTTGTAGAAAGTGGCTAAGCATAATAAAAATAAAAAATCACAAATAAACTGATCACCTTTTTATAAATAAAATTTTCATAAAATGATAAAATATTTACAAATTTGAGATTCTCAAATGTTGCTTTCCAATTAATGTTCGCATCCATATATCCCCCACTTGGACACCCAGGCTCCAGTAACCATTGCCCAGTCTCCAATTTATAATGCAACATACTATTGCCTCCCCTTAACATAAGCCAAATATCGTCGTGGCAATCTCCAACTACAATAAAATCAGGTCCTTTTGATGATTTGATCATAATTTCAATCGATGCAATAGGGATGGTGTCAATCATAGACATGGATGGTGTCGATCATAGTCCATGTCTGTAACATACCCCGGTAACGTCACATGTAAAAGCAGGGAGTTGGAATTTTTTTATACAAATTACCCTCAAGAAATTATCCAAATCACAACTCTACATTCCTCATTAACCATTAGATATATTGTTCATTGGTACATAAAGTAAACTGCAATAAAGGATAGTAAGTTGCATAACCATTAACAACCACTGTGTTAGTGTAGTAACCTAAACTGTATTATGGACTTTGCATCCATTTCCTGATTTCCTTAGCCATATTACTTAAACACATACTTTGAAATTATGATTATCACATCAAATAAAGAATCATCATCATCAAGGATTCAACATCATCAAACTGACACAAAAGGCAATCACACCATTGAACACTGATATACCCTGGAAACCCCGTAGGGTTAAAACCAACAAACATTTAATCTTATTATTAAACGCTTGTGAAGTTTTTCATCCCTCACTCAATAGCTTATAAGGTATTCCATCCCTTAACCATTGTTATAAAATTATTACAATGAATTATCATTAAGTTGTCACATAACTAGCTAAAAGCTAATACATTTTCCAAGAAACCCTTTACTTACATACCGCCACATGCAACATTCCTTGTGGCATGATTATTCTAGCAATGTAAGATCCCGCATCTCGTACTCATCTGCATGGACCATTAATCCTTTTCCTGCCACAACGTTAACTATAATCTATGCCTTGCGCAAGTAATCCAACTTTACTTGCCCATGTTATCATTATCAACATTGACATCACGATTACATTTATAAATAATCATATTAACTAGCATTTCCCTTCACATAAGCACATATTCTAAGAGGAGAAAACACTAAGGCATTCCTTTGAAGGGACTAACTAAAACATTAGTTATAATCTTTTTACATGAAAATTTACATAAACTTTATCAAAAGATCTAGTCCTTTAGCTATTACTTTTGATGCATGCAAATATATAAAGCAATCTCACACAACCTGTAGTCTTTTCCTACATGCGAATATATATCCTTTCTAATGAAAGCTAACACAAATATCGTGTGCATACACATCTCACTCAACAAGAAACTAAGATAATAGTTATGTTAGCATAAAAGTAATCACATATCATTTTCCTAAAGAAAATGACTCAATACTTCTTCAATCCATAAAAAGAATATATCTCTATAACACGTTGACTATACTTTGTGCATCTAATAGCTTATCATAATAGTCCTTCTATTCCCTTCTCTGGAATTCTACCATCATTTCATGTAAACAGTTACATACTTCTTTATTAAAGGAGGTCATTATAACCCCATTTCTCTATCTTCCTATATGTAAGTTTCTCGTGCTTCCCTTTCAAGAAATTATTTATAGATACCCATCTTTATGCTTAAAAATCAAGAAACAATATCCAACTTATCTAGCAAGACAATCTTTTCAAGAGATTAATATTTCCAAGGAAGTTAACATAGATTATTATTTTGAAGAGAGTCAACATAATACTTTCTCTATGTACACACCAAATCATATTTCCATTATTACCATAGCTACCCTTATGTGCATCCAACATGTGTTTTTGCTAACACAATTACTTTTACTTCAATGCACATAATTTTTTCATGAAACGAGTATGGATTCTTGTTCTTGCATGAACACTATTCATATGTGTCTTTTAAGGAAAGAATCTCTATCTTTGTTTTCAAGAAATCTTGCATAAAGTCATTATTTTCCTGCATGAAGAATGCACTATTTTTCAAAAAAGAAACTATATTTATGTGTATATGAAACATATGTTTTTCTTCAAGAAAATTAAAATGATTATCTATGTGCCTACAAGCACATCATTAGGAATTTCTATCATGCATGCAATGCATAATTATTTTACAAGAAACTTCAAAATTAACTAGTATCACAAATCATTTAAGCATATATCTGTTTTCAAGAAAATGACAAGTGACTTGGCATTTCACACACAAGACTCACTTGTAGTCTTTCTAAGAAGAACTACATATTTTCTTTATAAGAAAAACTACATATTTTCTTAGCTTTTAATTCCACTAATTTTTTGACATTCTTCTTTGCATACTATTATGCATATATTATCTATATTTGCTAGGAAATTCTTCAAGAAGATACCCAAATAAAACATACATATATTTTCTTCAAGAAAGCGAGCAATTTACTTTATCTTTTCATGGGATTGAGCGCCCAACAGTGAAGGCAATGCAACCTGAAATAATAAGCTCACAGAAAATCCAAATTGCAAGTAAGTCTCGGCGAAAAGCGTAGCCTCCCACATCTCCCTGGCCTCCTCCTGCAGAAAGAAGTACAACAACCTCTCTTCCAACACCATTGATCACCATCGCAGAGTCCTTGGGCCGAGGTGCTTTAATATAAGAAAGAATACATCTGGGGTCAATTTCTGCACAAGGGCAATGATGCCACGATCCAAACCAGTGTTCTTTTGGAAAGAATTTGGACATTTTGTCACTAATTCCAAGTCCAATAGGGGTGTTGGCATGAATTTTTATGTAGTGTGAATGTGCGATGCTGCCCCAAAAATAAAATTCATTTCCTAGAATAATATAAAACTACCATGAAAGAAGCATTTTCTTTTACTAAGATCTCCTCTCCCGAAAGCAACAAAAGCAAGTTGGACTCTTGAGTTGTTAGGGGCGCTGAGATATTTAGCTTTTCTGAGAATGGTAGCCGTCGCGCCATACAGTCTACCATGGCCGGTTTTTTCTCCAACTTTGTTCCCGTCTATCGAGCACTCAAGGCAACTCCACTTCTTCCCCCGGCCCACCGCTTATCGCAGAATGCAGAGTGGGGATATCTATGTCAACGCGTAAATGTTATAGTATTATACACACTCGCAGTAGATGATGTGAGCTATCAGTTCACAATTTTTTTGCTCATTCTCGCACCAAAAATACATCAAGGTTCTATGAATCTGAGTAGCAAACCCTTGCCCTATCATTCGCTGCATGTAAAGAAAGGAACCATGATATAAGGTTCTATGAATCTGAGCATCAAACCGTTATTGTCTCTTTCGCAGCGTGTAAAGAACAGAACCATGATCTGATAGCTTGCATTAATAGAGTCTCCCTAATGTATAGTCATTTCTCGTATATCTATACTGTGAATTTGTCCTGATATTTAGTGCATACAATCACTTTCTCTCCTTTCCTGATCTCAGTTTTCACAAATAACAATAATTAGTTCTGTAACTAACTCATAACTTTTATTTTACATTTGGCTATTTGGTTATTTACAAGATGAATATTACAATGTCATGTTTACTAGTTATATTCCCACAATCCTATATCAGCATGATGGTCTATGGGTAGCCTCCCATATACCTATTTTCCATCATCATTTTGCTTCACTCTTCCAACCAATATCATTCCTAAATCAATCTCTCCCCCAATATGGGGGACGACAGTGGGCAGAGTAATATTACTATAACATCCTCTTCTAGGAAGTTTCTCCATTTGAATTGTTTCTGGGAAATTCTCAATGTTATCATCAACTATTTCACCATAGGGTGTTTCGTCATTGTTATCTACAATATCATTATAAGGATAAGAAAACTATTGATAGGTTGCTAAGAAGCCATAAATAACATTGTCATCCTTATAACTCCATAATAGGGATGGAAAACTCTTAGATCTGATAATATCTTCACTCACAAAATGGGGAAGTGGCTTCAATGTCCATATCCCAGAACATGAAGAAGACTTTTTCCATCATGATACCAATTACCAAACATAGAAACTCTAAAATTCCCTGTCTTGCTATGAGCCCACATCTCTGTTGTTCCATGGACACCAAGAAGGTTCAGAAATTTACCACGGTTAGGTGTCTTTAGAGAGAACCTGGGAAAACTCTTAACCTGGGCCGTGACAGGATTAACAACATGCAATGTGTAGCCAGATCGAACTATTAAAAGCAAACCTTCACTGCTAGCTTTGATGCCTAGAGTTTTCATGCACATGTTATCCCAATTACAAGGAACCTTCAACAAAAACATTTCCTTGAGATAATGCTAAAAACCGACATGTCTAAGTTGTGGTTGTTAATCACGATGCATTTTTCAGTACATGTACAATTTTCTTGAAAAAATTTGGAAGAACAGAGCGAAGCCCAGTAAGCACATACCGATCTACAAACCAACAGATCATGAAGGGGGAGTTTTAGAAAAAATTCCTTTAAAACATCTTCTAGAATATGAATGGATTCACCTCCCTTTTCTTTGCCCTGTTGAACAGACGACTTAACATCTCCTTTAATATCTCGAACACTTGTGCCTGCAGAAATTATTCTATGGTTATAAAATCCATTAAACTCACTAATCAAAATATCCATTGGAATTCTTTCTGCAACATGAATAACTGCTTCTCTCCATTCAGGGGTATGGAATTTGGCATCAAGATTCTTCTTCTCTCCACATTTCTGATCTTGATCGCCATCAATAGTCCTCTTCCTTCCATGTTTCTGACCTCTATTTTGAATCTGAAGTTTCTGCGAAATATAATCTTCCACCATTGGAAAGATTGCTTCCAACATAGAAGCATTGGACTTTCCTTTGTTGGGGTACTCCATATCAACGGGCGCAGTTGTCCTCAGGTTGTGAGGAAGATGATAAATAATGTACTTTATCTGATTCTATTCCTCTGTATATATAGTAATGCCACTAAGAAATAGGATGGGCAGCTGCATTTAGGAATTCTTTGTATTACGTCTCACACATGGGCAGATTTTGACCAGATTTACTCCTATTGGGGGCACCATAAGTTGGATACAGCTAACTAGGTCGCGACCTTTTTTCACAGGATGACTCATCTCTTATCTTAGTTCGAGGAGTTAATCCTGTGGTGTGCCCAAAATATTATCATTGGTGGCGTAATTCATTGTAAATCACAGAAATAGCATATAATATATATACAATATTCATATAGTTACATTTATATTTATAAAACATTATATGGGTTTAATTATTTGTAAATCGGGGTAATCCTAGATAATATATATAAAATATTTATACAATTATATTTATATTTACAAAATATTCATATATGATATTAGGGATAATTCTTGATAATATATATAAAATATTCATATGGTTACATTTATATTTATAAAATATTGATATGCCACTAGGTTTAATTCATTGTAAATCATGTCAATGCCACACAATATATATAGAATATTTATACAATTACATTTATATTTATAAAATATTCATACGGAAAGGTTAATCCTCCATAATATATATAAAATATTTCTATAGTTATACTTTTTTTTCCAAGGGAAAAAATCGGTAACTTTTTATTAAAAAGATAATGAAAAGTTACACAAGCAGATGCATTTAAGAATTCCATAGGCTGCCTCAAGGGCCCGAGTGCTTTCGCACCCCACGCAACGTTAGAGGACTAACGTGCAAAAAGAATAAGAAAAGAGAAGAGAGAAGAGAGTATGAAAGGAGCAAAAACTGGAATCCGGCAGTGAGTAGGAACTCACGCTTCAAGTTTTTCTCCCCTTTTTCTTTTCGACCTTGCGCCATACTCCTTGTGTGGGCTCGATCGAAGCAATGACTAACTGTGTCTCTGTGTTCTGTGGGCCAGGTTCCTTGTCTGAATCTGAGGTATCTGAGTGGTGGTGCCGTTTGGTGCCTCCCGTACTAAGATCCATGCTTGTCTCCACTGCCTTGTTGTCTGATGGGGTTCCTTTCTGTTTCTCCATTTCTTGGGTTACCTCAGTTTTCTCTGCTGGAGGTTCTTCCTCTGCTGCTTCTGATTCTTCATCCTCTGAATCTGGGGGAGGAAAATTCCAACCTTTCCTCTGCTTCCCTTTCTGCTTCTTTCTATTCTTGGCTTCTGGACATGTGCTTTGTAAGTGGCCTGTCTGCCTACAGATCCTACATCTGAAAGCGGTGTTTTCATAATCTAGTACCTGTAACCAGTTCTGTTGTTTGTAGATCAACCTTATATTTTCCGGTAGCCCTTTACTTAAGTCTACTTCCACACAGATGCGTGCGTAAGTGTAGATCCTTTCATCAATCCTGTCCTGGTCTGTTTTGATATACTTCCCTATGTTGTTCCCAATACCTTCCAGCACCCGTTCATCCCAAAAGTGCAATGGAAGATTGTGTAGTCTAATCCAAACTGGCATTCTGGTTACCGTCATTTTATTTGGATCGAAATCTGGGAACTATGGAGTCACAAACAGCCCTGCTGTTCCCCAAAACCATGGCCCGGTACTGATGACTGTATCTCTGACTTCCTTGGATGTGAATCTCACAATGAAAAAACCTTTTGCACATAAATGAATGTCACACTCCATGGTCCAACTGGTGAAGATCCAGTGGAAAAGATCCATAGGTTTAGGCCAAAAACTGTTGAAACGACAGATTAAAGCTTTCGTTTCATAGGACTTGACGAAATCATCGAGCCCTGAGGAATCTAAGTTTAAATCTGGGATTTGCTCTAACTGATCTACTATGTATGGCCTGGGCAGGTGTCCTCCTTGATTTGGGGATGGCCCTGAATTTCTGCTGCCCTGTAAAATGTTTTTATAGGATTGCTGGGCTGCAGCTTTTTTCCCCTTGTCTCCCCCTGAGGAACTTGGTTGTCCCTGAGGCAGAGCCCCTCCTCTCAATCTGAGATTTAAAATAATAATTGATCCTGGCCCAATCTCATAACTTTCCAGAGATCTACAGTCCTGGAGGGACCACCTTCCACTGACCAGATGCTGGGTCTGAACTGGGTACCCCATTTCTGCCCATATTTGTTGTTTTAGCTGCATGGGGGTATCTCCTGCATGAACCCATACTAATCGAGATTTCCCCTGAGGGGGTTTAATCAGAATCTGAAAACAAATATTTGTTACCTGCTTTGACTGATGGCGAAGTTCCAGATCTGGCTCCGTTTTGATTCTTTTTTCCTTTTGCTTGTCTGGATCTGCATAAAACCTGCCCGATCTAGGGTTGTTGTCTCCGTTCTGCCGCCTGGACTCCAGCTGTTCTCGGATAAGTACTCGGGTAAGGCCTAGATCGTGTAGATCCATGCCGTAGCTACCAAGTTTGAGCCCATTCGTTGGAAAGGGGGGCAGATCTGCAACATGCATACCCCCCCTGCCGTTTCTCCATGCATTCTGGTTTTGACGGGCCCTGGCCCCTAAACGCCATACGGCCCAACGGCTTTTTTGTTCATACGCGCAGTTTTGTGCTTCGATCTTCAGCCAGAGAAAAACCTCCTCGCCGATCCACACAGGAAGGTGATCTTCCGTTGTTTCCCACACCTCACAAACTCGCTGAAAGCTTGTGTTTCGCTTCCAAAGCAGGGTCATTTGGTCCCATGTGACAGAAAACCCTACAGTTGCGCCGCCGCACTGATCTAGGTATGTTTGATTCGATTGTCTGCTGGAGATAGGGCATTTCTCTGAAAATGCTTGCCGTATAAACATCCATCCCACAGCATTCACTGTTATCCCAAGACCTGGGACGCCTTCGAGACCTGAGACTGGCTTGGGAGCCACTGCGGCTGCAAAACGCGCTTCGCTCGACCATACCCTAGTCATCGCCATCGCTCCGCTCCGTGGCTAAACTAAAACTCTTGAGTGTGGATCTATTACTGATCAAACTCATATTCCACCTTTCTATAGTTATACTTATATTTATAAAATATTCATATATTAGGGTGGGTTAAAATAATAGTTTTAGCGAATGAAAAATGATGTGTTACTGTGTTTATTAATGGGATATAATTACTAAAATTGATGTGTATTGCATGAGTATAGGCTACGGTTTGTTTTAATTTTGAACGAAATATTATTTCAATATAAAGGAAGAGTTGTCACCAAAATTATAGTAGTTTTGGTCAAATATGGACATCCTCATCTTCAACCCATTTTCATAAAATTTGAACAAAATATAAAACCCCACACAAAAACATTAAAAAAATTACAAAGCAATAATACCCTTAATTCCTTATTCAAATAAAATAAAATCACTATAAAACTTAAAATATTGGAAATTGTATTTAATTTTTTAAAGTTTATTATGGGAACTTCATCCATCATCACGGACCAAAGAGAGGCTTAATTTAAGTGTTGTCCCACTCTAAAGGTGCTTGCATCAAGTTTTAAGGTTTACTAAGAATTTCTAGAACATATAAAGAATATTTAGAATACTCAAAAGTAAATGTTGCAAGATAAATTGTCTATAGGATGGATGGTTAATTATGAATGACTCAATTTATTATAGGAAGATTATATGATATTTTTTATTCCATAAATTTTAAATTTATAAATAATTTTGTTATTTAATGTTGAATTAAAAAGGATGGTTTCAATATTGAATGAAAAATTGATATGCCAATGAGATAGTGTTACTAAAATTATGGTATGTTTGGTCAAGAATGGACATCCTCAAAGGATATAATTGGGAAGAGAGGAGCTCTACAACCCATTATGGGGTAGATCTCACGTAAACAATTAAACATTTAATGTTTAATATTTAACATTTAACATTTTTAATGTAATATGAACCCTATTTAAAAACCAATCTAAACATAAATTTAAAATATAAAGAGGTTTAGGAACACTCACAAAAGAGGTATGGTAAATAAATATAAATATAAATAAAATGGAGGTATGGTAATAAATAAAGCCTCTTTTGATAGTCACTCGAGAGGTATGGTAAATAAATAAAAATGGCATGGTAAATAAATACAAATATAAATAAATTAGAGGTATAATAAATAAATAAAACCTATTTTTATATTTACTCAGCAAGCCCCTTTATATTTACTAAAACTCAAATAAGAGATTTTATCTAGGTGAAGCCTCTCGGATGAATTATTGTTAATACCATGGGTTAAATACCATAGTTATAAAAGAGGTATGGTAAATGAATAATAAAAAAGAGGTATAAACAAGTATGGTAAATAAAAATTTTTATATCAAAGAGGATTAAATATCAACATCTAATTATGTATGAAGCCTATGATGGCAAATACCATGGTAAATAAAAGAGGTATGGTATAAATAAAAATATAAATAAATCAAAGGTATGGTAAATAAATAAAACCTATTTTTATATTTACTACAAAAACTTCTTTATATTTAAAAACACTCAAAAAGGAAGTTTTAATTAGGTCAAGCCTATGCACCAATTTATGGTTAATACCATGGAAAAAAAAATTATTAGCCCCAATACTAATATTAAAAGATTATTATTATTATTATTAAATCTAATATTCATATTAATATATTATAATATTAGTATTATTAAATTTAATAACTTTGGATTAATTCAATATTAAGCTATTTATATTATAATATAAATCAATATATCATGATATGTATTAACTCTATATGTGTATGTGAGAGAAGAACAAAGACATAGAGTGATACATATGGAGATATAAGGGGAGGAGATATAGGGGGAATGACAAGTGAGAGATGAAGATAAGGAGAGGGGAGAGGAGGAATGAAGAGAGAAAGAGGGAGAGGAGTGAGAGAGGTAGATAAGGGTAAGAGAGGGACAGGGAGATACAAATATGGAAGGGGTAGAGATAGAAGGAGAAAGGGAGGGATAGACTCAGAGGATTGGAGGGCAGAAGAGAGAGAGAGAGAGAGAGAGAGAGAGAGAGAGAGAGAGAGAGAGAGAGAGAGAGAGAGATGGGGAAAGATAGAAGGAGGTAGGAGAGAAAGAGATAGAGAGGAAGGACGAGAGAGAGGAGAGAGGGATGGAGTGACAAGGGAGAGATTGAGAGAGAGTATGTATGTTTAGGGGTGAGACAGAGAGACAAAGAAGGAGAGATGGAGAGAAGGGGAGAGAGAAGGAGAGAGGGCTTGATATAGTGACATAGTTGGAGAGAGAGAAAAAGAGAGAGAGTGAGAGAGATGGGGGAAGAGAGAGGATTTGATGGAAGGGAGAGAGGGAGAGAGGGGGGGGGGGCAGAGGGAGGTAGGAGAGAAAGTGGGAGAGAGGGGGGAGAGAGGGAGGTAGGCAAGAAAGGGAGAGAGGGGAAGGACATGATAGAGGAGGAGAGAGGGAGTTATAGATATATGGAGTTGGATGGGGAGAGACGGAGGGAAGAATAAATATATAGAGAGTGAGAAGTGGAGAGATAGAGGGAGTGACAAGGGAGAGATGGAGTGAGAGTGTGTATGTTTGGGGGTGAGATAAAGAGACAAAGAAGGAGTTATGGAGAGAAGGGGGGAGAGAAGGAGAGAGAGAGGGATATAGTAACAGACTTGGAGGGTGGAGAGAGAGAGAGAGAGAGAGAGAGAGAGGTTTGAGAGAGAGGGAGGAAGAGAGAGAGGATGTGAGAGAGTTGGGAGAGGGAGGGAAAGAGGGTTGGATTTGGAGGGGTGAAGAGAGGGAGGTAAGAAGAAAGACATAGAGAGAGAAAGGTGGTGAGAGAGAGAGAGAGGGAGAGAGGGAGACGAGAAGGGAGGAATAGATATATACATAGTAGAGAAAAAGAGTGTATGTTTTGGGGGTGATATAGAGATATAGAGGGAGATAAAGATATAGATGGAAGGTGAAGAGAGGAAATAAGAGAGAGATGGAGAGAGGGAAGGAGTGACAGAGAGATTGATATATGTGGAGTGAGAGAGCATGTGTTTTTTTTTGGGGGGGGGGTGAGATAGAGAGACAAAGAAGGATATACAGAGATAGATATAGATATAGATGGACTGGAGAGAGAGGGAAAAATATTTCTTACACTAGATGCATTGATTTCAGTGTAGATGGTGATTTTTAATCCTATTTGATTGATTTCACTAGATGCATTTATTTTACTGTAGATGTTGATTTCTAATGATATTTGATTGCTTTCACTAGATGCATTGATTTAAATGTAGATGATTTCTAATCCTATTTTGTTGTTTTCACTAAATGCATTTATTTCAATGTAGATGGTTATTTGTAATGTTTGCATTAGATGCATTCATTTGAATGTAGATTTTGATTTCTAATTATATTTGATTTCTAAAGCTAGATGCATTGATTTCAATGTAGATGATTTCTAATCCTATTTGATTACTTACATTAGATGCATTGATTTCAGTGTAAGCTGATCTTTTTTTTTATAATGTACATTGATTTTTTTGTGTTATAGTAATTCAACCTATTAATATTCGAGAGAAAGAGAGATACTATATGATGCTTACTACAACTACTCGAGCTAAAGATTTAAATGGTTTATGATTTCAAATGTCTTTTTCATATAATCAATATGAAAAGATGACAAAACTAACAAGGGTGACAATAAGAGTAGTAGAAGAAAATAGTTTGAGATTGATCACAATGAAGATTATTTGTAATTGACTACATTCTTATTATTCATATTTTCTCTCATTCAACACTATTACATTGTCACTTTGCATTCAAAA
This sequence comes from Pinus tabuliformis, assembly GCA_031772625.1. NCBI lineage: Eukaryota > Viridiplantae > Streptophyta > Pinopsida > Pinales > Pinaceae > Pinus > Pinus tabuliformis. Next base: position 1,586,057,374 of record CM062818.1, on the reverse strand, counting down.
TTTTATTTCATCATTTTTCATCACTAATGTTATAAACAATAAATATTATATCAACAAACTTAGATAACTAAGAAAATTTAAAATTAAAATGAGAGATTAATCTTAGACATATATACCATATTTAAAATGATTATATTAATATTATATGCATTTACATATTATTGATAAAATTAATCATATCTTCAATAGAATTTCCTTGGCCACACACGACTATAACTAGTTTAGATCCATCTTAACTCCATATCTATCGAGGGTCGATACGGATCAAATTTCTCGAGGCACAAACCTTTCCTTGAGTTTTGCACGCAGAAAAGAGGTTTTCACCTCGAGAGATTTGATCCATCTCAGTGCATAGATGGTGAGTTAATATATATCTAGGCCATGCCTCTTTATGACATCATCCTTCATTGGCTTTCCTTAATTGGGATCTCCTTGGATCACCCCAATATGATTTGAGCTCGTCCAGCAAGAATTCATGGTCGTCAATGGGCTTAGATTATATTACAGAAAGAACTACTAGAGTTTCCTTTCTATCTCTTTTCAAATTCTCTAAAACTGAAAAGGACCGAGTTATCTTTATCATTAAACTCATTAAAACAATAGCGACAAATTTGTCCATCCAAACAAGAGCGAGTTTCATTGTCGCTAGGCTCACTAAAACATAGTGACAGGTTTTCCCGAAGGGAAAATTATACAACAAGCATATGTTATCGTCCTCAAGCTTGAAAAAAATAAAGAGGCACTGGTTAGCAATCACTAGGGAGAAAGGGAAGAAAACTTGAAGAACTTCATTGGTAGCAAGTCGCTCTTTAGCATGGCACTTTCACTCCATCACCATGATTGAGTTGAGTTGGGTTATTTGTTCACCGATCATATCACCATTGGTCCTCTATACCATCCATTTTATGGGGTTAACAGTACCGAATCCATTCCAATGTCACCGATATATTCAAGAGAAGTTGCTTAGAGAATTCACCAACCTAGCTAACACCTCATCCACTGCAGTACCTTCGTGCTCCATTTTTCATGACCACCACCCTGAACCTTGTATCATGAGATCATTTTCACCTCCACAAAATCATTTGCTCTGTTTCATTTCCTAGAGATGGGATTCATTAAGGCCCTCCTCTGGCAGGTCACTTCTTGTCGATATCAACTCATTATCCAAGAAGTCGACTTATGAACAACCCTTTCAGTACTTTGAAGCTTGCATGCCTCAATGGCAAGTTTCTCACTTTCGACGGCAGGTTTACATCAATGACCTTCGACTGAAAGATTTTACATGGTGTTCAAAATCGACTCATGTATTCACACCACATGAATTGTACTGTAGTACCTTGATGGCCATTATCATTATCGGTGATTCCTCTCATGCCTTTTAAAAACTTACATCATTGGCTGGTAATTAGGCGATGTCTTTCCATGTTCGACGCTAGAACATCTTTTCACATGGATCTACTTGTACATCGAGCGAAGATTAAACGAGTTTGAAGACCTTCGATCTAGTTTCGTCCACCCAGACCGTGATATATTGAGGAAAATAAAAGAATCAAATGTATTGCATAGCTGCACAGATAATCATACAAGCTAAGGGATGATGTCTCTACCAGAATCATCAGTCTTCCACACAGACACTTGTCTTTCCTATGTACATGAAAATGAATTTATAAATTTGAGCATGGGAATGCCTGCCTCAACTAGATCATGAAAATATTATGAAAATAATGTATTGTATTGTATCTTATTATAGGTCACCTTCTAGTTCCAAAAACCTCAGATCCTCATGATAAATCATTTCACTCGACATCAGAAGATTTACGACCTCATGCTTTAGGGGGCAACTTTTATAGACATATTTTGGCTCTGCAACCCCAATCACATATGTTGATAAACCAAGGGCTCTCAAACCCCTAAAGCATGTAATACAGTATAGCCGATAATGCAATGTCGAAACTTGTTAATAGCATAAATGACTGCTAAAAAGTTCTTTCTCGGTGACTGTATAGTTAAGTTCAGCAGGGGTCATATTTTTACTAATGAAATAGATTGCATAGGGAAGATTGTTCTCTTCTTGACCCAAGACAACTCCTATTGCAGAATCTAAAGCATCAGAGGATATATGAAAGGGGAGTACCCAATCAGGTCCTCTTAAAATGGGAGTTGTAGACAATTGATGTTTGAGTTGATTAAATGCTTTTTGACAATCATCGGTCCACTTAAATTCAACATTTTTCATAAGTAACACAAACAAGGGAGAAGCTATTTTAGAAAAATCTTTGATAAATCTTCTATAATATCCAGCATAAAAAACTTCTTACATCAGTTTGTGTTTTTGGGATAGGCAAAGTCTGAATTACTTGTACCTTAGCTGGATCAACTTGAATTCCTAGAATGAAATGAAGTGTCCTAAAACAATACCTTGATTCATCATCATATGACATTTTTCAGTACTTAAGGAAAGATGTGCTTCTATACACCTTTTAAGTACTTTTTCAAGTTTTTGTAAGATATCTTCAAAAGTCACAGCATAAGGAGTAAAGTCATCCATAAATATTTCTAAGGAATCATTAAGCATATCAGAGAAAATTCCTATCACTGCCCTTTGAAATGTTGTTGGGGCATTACATAGTCCAAATGGGAGAACTTTATAGGCAAAAGTTCCCCAGGGGCTAGTAAAAGTGGTCTTGTCTTGATCTTGGGGTCCAATCTTTGATCTGATTATAATCACTAAACCCATCGAAAAAGGAAAAGAATTTCTTGCCTGCCAAATTATCTAGTACCTGATCAATAAATGGTAAGGGAAAATGATCTTTCTGAGTAGCCTTATTCAGAGCTCTATAGTCCACACATGCTCTCCATTTTCCATTTTTCTTAGGTACTATCACTAATGGTGAAACCCATTCGCTATCAGATATAGGATATATGAATCCTGCATTCAATAGTTTTTGAAGTTCCCCTTTTACAATTTCCCTTAGATTGGGATTCATTCGTCGTTGGGGTTGGCAGACTGGGTGGGATCCTTCTTTAATATAAATTTAGTGAGTACATAATTCAGAAGAAATTCCCTTCATATATGTGTAATCCCATGCAAATGCTTGTTTATTTTCGTGGAGTAACTTTATTAACTGTTGTGTTTCAGCATCTGTTAGTTTAGGGTTTATATTTAATGTTTTGTCAGGCTCAATTTCGACAGCTATACTTTTGGAGGAAGTGCCAGCTACTGTGTAAGAAAAGTTTTCAGTTTTAAGATTCTACTGCGGTTCAGATTCCAAGATTGCAGTCAAGTGGTCATGTAATTCAGAGTTAGCTGAAGAAGGTTCAGAAATAAAACTACTAATTAATTCATCCTCGGTCGAATTTTTAAAAGTTAGGGCTTGCCCGGCAGTCAAAATGGGTTGAATTTCATCATCCTCATAATCTAACCAAACTAAATTGTCATTGTTAATCATAGGTGTGGCATGAGGGTACAAAGTAAGTTGCTTGGTTTCAGATCCATTAGAGATTGTCATTGATCCTGACCTACAGCTGATGAGTGCATCTATTGAAGCCAGTCAAGGCCTTCCTAAAATCAATGGATGACCCCCCAACTATTTTTGGTCTGTAGTACAACAAAATCAGCTGGGTAGTTCCAAGATTCTACTGAAATTATCAGGTCTTCAATGACCCCTTCTGGTTTAATTGTGGAGCGGTCAGCCAGTTCTAGAATGGTTGGGGTTTCCTTAATAAAAAAATTTAGCTGCAATAATTGTGTTGTTTCAAGTGTCATGATGTTTATTGTAGCACCGAGATCTACCAGAACTCTGGAAACAAAGGTTTTACCAACCTGGACTATAACTGTAGGGTGACCAGGGTCACCATATTTTACAGGGGGATTCTTTTCTGACATGAGAGCAGCTAGATCACCCATCACATGAACTGTGAGGGGGTCTTTAGCTTTTCTTCCAGGTTTCTTAATACAAATATATTTAACAGTTCTAGCATAAATCGGTACATCTCTTAATGCTTGTAAAAGTGGAACCTTAACATACAAATTTTGTAATTCTCCTAACAAATTAAAAGCAGGTGGCTCAAGGGTTTTGGTAAGAGCCAAACGTTCAGGGAATAGTGGCTCTGTTGTTTCAGCAGTCTTTTTGGAAGATGTTTCAACTGTTTCGACGTTCGTTTTAGAGGATGATACAACTGTTTCAGCATCAGGTGATTTTTCTTTTCTAATTTCTTCTTTATCTGAATCTGAAGTGATGTCATCAATAGTAGGTTCCATTATTCTTCATGAGCGTAAATGAATTTCATTGCATTGCAGAGGGGAAACTAGTTGGTTTTGAACATCAATTACTTGTAGAGCTTTATTATTATTCGGGTTGGGGTTAGGTTGTACAGGCAGCTGAGGTCTTATTGTCTGATTATTAGGTGGGGCATTTGATGGTAAGGAGAGATTTTGCTGATATTGAGGTAATTGATTTGGAAGTGGGATTTTTGGAGCTGCCCAACTTGGGTTCCATTGATAGGGTTGCTGAAAAGCCCAGGGATTCCATATTGTGGGATCAACAAAAGGAGGATTCGGTTGCTGCATGGGTGGGAAATTCATCTGATTGAAGGGTGGGTACTGCATTTGATTGAAGGTTGGATAATTTTCTTGAAAAGGAGAAGGTACACTACTTCAACTTCCTCTTTGGTTGGCTGCAGTGCTGCTTTTATTCCTAGCAGAGAAGGGCATTGTTGGGTCTCATGGTCCTTTTCACAGATAGTGCAAATTGGTACCTTGTCCAGGGGACATTCCCTTAGTGGGTGTTTCTCCCTGCATTTAGAGCAGAAAATAGCCAGAGCGGCTTCTGCTTCTGCCTGCTTCTTTTTAACCTGCAAAGTATCAATTTGTGAAGCAAAAGAGCTTAATATTTCAGTTTTAAATTCTTCAAGTAAGTTACCTATTTCGGCTCGTGTTGCTCCTGCACTTGCTGATTTCTGGACTCTTGAATATGTACTGTCCTTGCTCCTTGGTCTGCTTGCTGCTCCTCTTGAACATATTTTACATAGATCAATAATCTCATCATAGGATTCCTTAGATATGTCTCCTTTCCCAAGCATGTTTAACATATCTAAACAATAATCTCGTACCCCTCTTAGCAATATTGATTTAAGAATATCCTTACTCATCTTAGGATGATTAGACCGCTGTAAATTATATTGTAATCTTTCCACGAAGTCTTCTAAACTTTCATCCTCTTTCTGAGTCATCTTGAAGAATTCCTCCTTTCTTTCTCTTGTTCGACAATAGCCTTGGTATTTAGCCAAAATATTTTCCTTCATTTGATCCCATGTTGTAATCACATGAGCTCCCAAGCTCATGAACCATCTTAATGCATTCCCTTTTAATGTAGCTCGGAACAATTTTAATTTCTGAGTAGAATTAATACAGTCATAGCTTCTATATAGTATATCGAATTCAAAGAGAAATTCATCAGGGTCTTCTGTGGATAACCCATGGAAGTTGGGTAATGCTGAAAGAGGGATATTCTTCATAGGAGTTTCCCCTCTGGGGAGGTCTCCAATGGGGAATTCCAGGGTAGAGAGAGAATTTTCTCCCCTTCACTCTATTTTGCGTCCTCCACCAAACAATCCTTTGTTGTTATCCTCCATGGGTTTTTTCCCTGATGCGCTTGCTCGGTCTTCGGAGTTTTCTGTTGGGATCTCAATATCCTATACTGGTTCCTCCACCTTAACTTCCTCTATTGGTCTTTCGTCTTCTTCCTCTGGTTCCTCAATGTATTCTGATGGTTCTAGAACCCTCTCTCACCCTACTACTTCCTCTGTCTGAAAATCTGTCTGAGAAGAGTATTGGATCTGTGGCCTCCGAGAGCTTAGCCTCTGGGATGTCTCAGCTTTTGAAATAATATCGTCAATAAAATTTTTTCTTCCTCCTCCTTTGCATTTGCCACCTGAATGGTTAACCTTCTTGCGTCCTCTCATGCATCCTGCCTTTTCTACAAAGAAAAGAAAAATATGTTAATACCTTTAAAATTTTCAGTCGCCTTCGCCGGCAACGGCGCCAAAATGTTGGCTACTCGAATGGTTTATTTATTAAACAGTCGAGTACCACATTAAATTGTCAACTCGAGAAAGTCCTTTTGTCTCAAAGGTGACCTCGTACTATATGCACTTAATTCTAAAAGTATTAAAAGTTGTAGTATAACTAATTTTTTATCAAACCCTTACTCTGTGTTACAGCACTTATGAGATATTGCAGAAATTAAATGAAAACAATGAACTAAAGATAACAAATTTGCTGAAAGAAATGATGGCTTGTCTTGTAACCGAGGATCAGGATCCTATCGTCAGAGTAAGGATGTTCAGCACCTGCCCCTGTGATCAATTTGCCAATGCACACTGCAATCTCTAATCATTGGTGACACACTCTTGTATAGCGCCAATTGATTAAGAAAATAGAGTATCAGCAAAAGGGAAATATCAGAAGGAATGCCACACAGAAGTCACACACACACTCAACAGAAAAGGAATGGGTGAATCTTGGGAAGAAGGTGGGCCCTGTCCCTCTCACAATATTCCCCACGACATAGATACTAAGTATAAATTTTCAGGATAATGCTTTATTCATCTGCCAAAATGTCAAGTTATAGTAAAGATTTACACTTGATCTGTAATACAGTACCCTCGTTCCGCCCTTCCTTACTGTAGATGTCTCCTCTTTATAGAGGAGACATCTATTACAATAGATTTTTGTTACCCGTTTAATTGACCTTTTTGTACAAAAATAAGAAATGTTGTTACAACAGTATGTGATGTTATCATATCGGATCCTTTTGCTGTTGCACAGCTAACAGATTTCGTCCGTCCCTTTGAGATCCTCGTACAATCCTTGGTTGTTCCACCATTTTTGTTGATCTGGTGAATCTTAACTGTTCTCGTAAAGCTCTCGTGCTACTCCTGGTGTTCCAATATCTGCAACTGTGTTTTGTCAATTTTGGACAACGGTTGGTCATGCTATACAGCATCTGCAACATATTGTTCTGGCCGCTTCAGACAGTTACTGGTCCTGCTGGCCAACTGTTGTTCCAGATATCACGACCATTTGCAAAGTGAAGATTTACCTGGTTTAGTTAGTTGATATTTCTGGTATGGCAGCAGCTACGCAGTTGTTGTTTCTGGTGTTGCAGCAACTATGAATTATAATGCTGCAAGCTTTAAACAACTTAGTCAACTTCCAAGGATTAATTATAAAGATAGCATGCATATGTGTTGAATAATTAAACTTATAGTAATGAGGAGAGTTACTTCATACCTTTAGAATAATCAGGTCAAAATGTTATCAAGGCTTTCAACTTATGGGCTAAAGAGGGTAATATAATAACAAAATACAAGGTCAGAAGTAGACAATATGGAGTCCTAACAGACATGTCTAATTTATAATTTCACAACTTTTCCTTAGCTTCTTTCCCTTCAAACCTTACATTTTTTGTATTCCAATGCTCCTTGGATTGTCTCCTACAGAAATATAAATACCATGTATCATTATGCAACTTGCCTATGAAAGTGACTTAGATTTGCACCCAACTCATGATTTGCCTTCTTTGAAGTACTACAATAACCTTGGAACCTTGAGAATGTAATTTGGAAGTACAGAGGTCACGTAGATGCTTTTATTCAAATTGCTACATAAATTTCTTCTTTCTTACCAAATTTGGATTTGATGTTTACAAGATTTTATTTCCAATGTCTGTTTGCTATCCTTAAAAGATAGAGTATTGTGCTTTCACTTCATTGTAGATAGCATCATTTTCCTTGCTTTCTATATGCTATTCATGTTATGCAATTTCAATTTTCCTATAGCATAAAATAGTTCATTTTCTCTATGTACAACTATATATCATCTCAATACTTCCACCTATGTAAAAGTTAGGAAAGGGAAGAGATAGTTCCTACTACACATATAGTGTTGACCCTTCTTAAGTTTGTACAAAAGTTAGGTTGAAAATTTAAGTTATGACCCTTGGGAGTTGGAAAATTGTTGTTGAAATACTGAGGGCCATCTCTTTTTAACATCTTTGTTGGGGATATGTCATGTAACACCCCTAGTTATTAGACTTGTAACTTTATTTCCTTTTATCATTATTGGAAAAGTAAATTTAAGTAAGCTAGTCATCGTAAATTTTAAATTTTGTGATATAAAATATATGCATACTTCAATGTGGATAAACATAAATTTATGATTATTGTTAACACTCCTAATCATTTTTTAAAATATATTAAAATCTATTAGGTGGAACTAAACCCTTATTGTGATAAAAATAGTCATTCCCAAAAAAAAAAAAAAAAAAAATCTAAGGGGGAGGAAATCAATTGTTCCCCTTTTTTAAACAATGGGGAGAGAAACATTGGGGAAGACCAGAAAAAGGAAGAAAAAAATGTTCCTTCAAGGGTTCAAGAAACTTAAAGATTCTAATATAGAATCATTGAAACCATTTCTGTGAAAGAAAGGGTAGAGCTAGAGGGAAGCTGGATTGAGAGAGATTCGGCTTATGGTTGGAAGGATCGTTACAGTTATAAATCAATAAAAACTGAGAGATAGGAAAAAGATTGAATTGATTATTAATTATATAATGTAGAACCATGTGATGAATATCAATCTTGATGATATTTGGGTATGTAAAATCTAACCTACAACAGGTAAAGTGTGCCCATGAGAAGAATGCTACAACTTGGGTAAAATAAATGGAAGTAAGGACTATCTTGAAACTGTAAGTATATAAAGTTAAAGGTTGTATTTTTAAAAGGGTTGTAAAGTAGTATCCGTTTGTAAAGATACACTTAGGGTTGTCTATTTTCCTTTTATAGGTAACCTAATAGAGAGATAACATAATTACGAAGGATTTCATAAAGGAATGTCAGTTATGTATGGGTTGTTTACATAGGAATGCATATATATGAAGGATAAGGTAAGGGAAAAGAACAACGTTATGTACCTTAGAACAATTGTATGAAGTAAACACTTTTTTTTAGATTGGTGATAGTCCTAGGTCTAGGCTTTAGGAAGTCTCAAAAAAACATGTGGGTCCCATGACAAGTTCCACAATCACACCTTGACTATCACAATGCATGCAAGTAGATAGGGAACAAGATTATACATATATAATCAGATAAGTAAATATTTATAGGCATTAAATGGGAAGAAATGTGTTGTATTGATTCATAAATCTCTAATACTTTTAATATATTCCCTGGTATTATTTTCGAATAAGAAAACAAGTAGTCCAATCGTAAAGTAATGATCATAGAATTAGCCATATTGTTAAAAAAAATAAAAAATACTACAATCATGAGCTATTCATTTAGAAGATGCAGGAAAAGAAATGTGTTGTATGGATTTTCATAAATATCTAATACTTTTAATATATTCCATGGTGATAGAATTATCAAAAATGATTTTGGAATAAGAAAATAAGTAGTCCAATAGTAAAGAAATGATCATATAATTAGCCATATTGTTAAAATATTCGAAAATAAGTAGTCCAATAGTAAGGTAATGATCATAGAATTAGCCATATTGTTAAAAAAACAATCCAAAAACTCTTACCAAAAAGTATCTATGTAGTGGAACATACATGAGAAATTATAGTATTAAAATCCTTTGAATAATTTTGCATATAGAGACATGGAAATAATTCAAAAAATATTTTTTTTTAAACAACCCTGAGGTTCGGTTAATTGGGCTAAAATATACAGAGTGAATAAGAGTAATTATTTGACTAGTCACAATAACATACTTTTTAACCCGTAGGTGGAAGACGGTTTCAGAGAACTCGTCCAGACTCCTTTTGTGGGAGAGACTCAACATAAGCTAGTTCTAGAGACTAATAGTAATTCAAATCCTCTAAGACCCCATGTGAACTGTTGAGAGGGGTCTTGTCCATACAGTCAAAAACGCTAAGTATGAAGAGATAACTAAAATAAAAACCTCGAACGAAGCAAGTTGAACATTCTTCTAAGAATATTTGTTCATTAATAGTGATGTGAAAGGGTATGACCTATTTTATGCATAAGAAAATTCTTGTGAGAAGATTGTTCATTAATAGTGAAGTGAACTCGTATGACCTCTTTTCTGCATAGGAGCTACAACTATAAGAATAAACCAATTAAGTAAGAAGGCTTTGCAAGCATAGGTTTCAATGAAGACAACAAAAATAATTTTTTAATGATTGAGGTGTATTCTAAGACAAACTTTTAGAATTGCATGGGCATTGAGGAAAAATACATGGCCATGTTGTTCTACTTTGCAAACTCAACACACACATTTATTAGGGAAAAATAAAATTAAAGAATAGGAAGGAAAGTGAAAAACCCTAACCTAGTGTTAGAGAATATATTACCTAAAAATATTTGTAGTGAAGAAGTAATGCACCCATTGGAACTTGATGCACGAACTAAATAAATTAGACTTCAACGCACATATGGGGGAAGGAAATTGTAACTATCCCTATAAGGAGAAATTACAAAAGGGTTAGCTCGGTTGAATGTGAGGAAAATTTATAGCAAATTTGGAATTTAGAGTCAAAAAAAGAAGAGCATACAAACGAAAAATGAAGGACCCACCTAAAAATAATGACAATGGTTGTTAACTTGCCAACCAACCCTATTATGTAGGGAAGAAATGCATGGCCTTCCTTTCATGTAAAAGTAATAACGAGAATCATATAAGAAAATTCAGGAAAAAAGCTTTTAGTGGAACCCTAGAGTTGTAAAGGCACTTTCTTGCAACATGAGGAATGAATAAGGCTGGGACGATGGAGATCGGGTGAGTGGCTACCTCCCAAAAATGATCTCGACCCATCTTGGTCATTTATTGATATCTAGAGGACGTTAGCCCTAGATCTGATGACACTTAAATGTTCTCAAGCCTCTAACAAGTAGCCAAGGTTGCTATATGCGTACTGTGTGGGTTACAACTAGCATGTTCAAAATCTTCTAATATAAACCCTATATTTGGCTGCAAAGCTTCCTTTTGGAGGAAGAAATTCCTTCATGATTAAATATTTTCATAATATAAGTCGATACTATGGAAAACTTTTAGTAAACCAATAACCCAAACCATTATAATATAAATACATAATGAACCATCACCGTGGTAAGAAAAGAAAACTGCATCATAAAAAATAAAGTTTTCTCCACCATACTATCATATACATATTTCAATGGTTGTAATGTAAGAAAATCAAGGTTGAAATACCTTATAGATAATGTAATAAGAAACCACCCTTTTCTTGGAAGATGATACAATGTGACAATGTCACTAAACGTCCACCATAAATCAATAACATATGTTAACCCCTTTACATAGAGATATATCACTAGTTCCCTAGAGAACATAAGTTGAGCTCATCGTAAATGAAGCTAAGAACATCATCAATGTTTTATGGTCAATAATAAACAAATCACATTATGTATGTAAAAAAAATAATTGGAACTTGGTAGTCTAAATTTGCAAAGTATCTAAAAAAAATTGTTCCTGAAATCTTTACGTGTAGGAAATTAGCCATATGTTCTCCAGAGATGTTACAAGTATGTACTATAATTTTCCTTATTTTATTTGATCATTCATTCATTTCATCTTCTATGAAAAGGAAAGAAACATTAACATCTTATTTTAAAAAAATACAAAAAACTTATATTTACATTCCTTTCTTTTCTTCCTTCAAGAATTAGGGACAGAATAAGAAATTTCTTACCAAAAAACCCCACTTCCACTAATAGACAGCCTCTCTTGGCTTACTCTGAGCCTCCTACCCTATCCATAGTGACCATAAAGTGCATTTTTGGTGAGAAAGTGAGGATCATTGAGGAGTTTGCAAAAGGAGAAACACTTTCACACCCCACCAACACTATGGTTGAGAATAAACAACTAGAAGTATTCACATTTCCCATTAGAGAGACATATGGAGAGGTTAAATTGAAAAATATTAATACATATTTCCTCCCTCACTTTTATGGTTTGATTACCAAACATCCTCAAACATTTATGTTTTAGTTTTTTGTAGTATGCAGGACTTCTGACAAGACCACTAATGAGCATGATCCTAAATTCTCTCCTTCCTCTCTAAAGGATGTGGCTGTTCAATGCTTAATGAGCCTAGAAGGAGAGATCATATCCTCATGAGAGTAAATGCAAGCATTGGGATTATTGCAAAGGAAAATATACCAACGAAAATATATTTAGAAAGGTCCAAGGAGAAAATGAGTCTTTAGCATGTTTTGAGGAAATATTTCAGTTGAGTTATAGAAGGGTGCATAATTTCACCTTGCACTCAAATCCTTTGAATTTAGTCCTACTACCAGGAATCGGGGAAGAACTGATGGAAACAATCAATCTACTAACCAATGGACACATATATCAGCTAATTTATGATGATATCAAAATGAGTCTTTAAAAATCATTCAAGGGTTACCAAAGAAATAGGAAAGCTTGGTAAATCCCTGTTCCTCCTCCTTAATTACTAAAATTGACATAGTGTGTATGCTATTGGATATGAAGATATATCAAATAAATTTTACATGCATATGGACTCCCTATATCTCAAGAAAAAATAGGAGCAATCAAAAAAATCTTTTGCCATATTCTACACTCAATGCACTAAAATCTGTCCTAAGAATGAATGTCCTTTAAATTTCATATAAATATGTTTTATGTATGAGGATAATTATTCCACTAATAAGTTTCCACATTTTCTAAATCTGAAAGTTGTATACCAAGGTGCATAAGGGATCATGGTGCAATTATTCTTTGCTAACAAAAGGAGGCCACAAGCCCCTAGACAATCTCAACAAAGTATGAAATCTCCCTCTTCTTTCAATGCTAGCTAAAATTCTCATTATCAAACTTGGTATCCTCCTAAACATTCAATCTAGGGCATGTCCACTCCTCCATATCCTCCTCAAAATGTTACTCCACCTTTCCATGCATGCCCTACTCAACCTCATCAATGGGGTAATCCATCACTAGGATGGAGGCCCCATGTGGCCCAACCACCTACCCTAATTCGTCCTCCTCAACAATATCAAGCACCCTAAAACATTCCTCCAAAACAACCACAATTGTCTACCCAAAAAATTCCAAATCTGAACAGTAAGAAGGCTCAACCAATCTACAATGGAGAAACTACTTACCAAACTTATGTTGTAGAAATACAGGAAATCAACCTTAGGCCTAGGAAGGTCCTTCCATATGCTTATCCACCTCCTCTAACAAATAATATTGAGGAAGAGAAGGAAGAAATTTTACCTCAGGTCACCCAACCAAAACCTCCTAATCCTAAAAGGTTGACAACCCACAAAGTACACACCCCACAAGAAGCTAAACTTCTAGGAAAATTGGAAAATATGTGTGTCAAGATCCCTTGTCTTTAAGCCAACAATTATGTTCTTATTTACAAAATTTTCATTAAGTATGAATGTATTAAAGGGATGAGGAGAATGAAGAAGGATTCCCCTATTATTAATGTCATGGCTTAACTAGTTGATGATATGGGTGAGAGAGAAATCATCCCCAATTACTTAAATCCTTGCAGCTTAGTAGTAGACATGAAAATGACGGACATTGGAGTTTGAAAAAATGTCATTGATTTGGAAACTACAAGCAATTTCATGACCAAGGAAACCATGCCCAAACTTAACCCCCAAGGATCCTTACCAAATAATTCTATTTTCCTATAAATTACTAATATATCTACAATAGTACTTCTAGTTATCATAGAATATGTAATTATATATAATGATTCTTCAGAGCTTCCAACCAATTTCCTTGTCCTTCACCCTATGACAAGTTAAATTCATACCCTATTATCTTTTTACCTTTTTACTCAAAAAATTGTGAATCATCCACCATGGTTGGCATCATCATATTGAATCTTATTGGTTCTCATAAAGTTGATTTTTGTGGTACATTTTTGTTTCTAGTCTCATTTTTTACCTCAAAATTTTTGGTCCTAAGAGTGGCATGCAATGCAAGGTGTGAACAACCTAATCAACTAGCATTGAAACAAGGTGCAATTGACTTGCATAATTTTTTGTGTGATGAGTGTGATGTTTGGGGTTTCTCGTAGTTTGTATAATTATACATATGTTGTAGAATGCTTTAAAATCCATGTAAAGCTAAGTGTCAATCTTATGGGGTCAAATTGATATATGATTTCATATTGTCCCCACTAGTAATAGCTATTGTATGAGTATTGTACATGTTGAGGAGTGGCAATAGATGTATTTGTTGAATGGACTAATTGTATGTCGTTACATTGTTGTAGATTCCATGTCACTATATTGCTAGTGTTATGTTCCTAATAAGTATGTTATTGATATTAGTGTGTGATGAGTGAGTATGGTTGGGGAAAGTATGTTGCTGATGTTAGTTGGTTGTCCTAGAATTTAATTAATATTGTATAAGTCACATAGTGTATTTTAGGGGCTTGATTAGTCGATAATATTGATGTTATGGCTAGGAGAGTCGATATATTCTATAGCATTCCTTCCACAACCTTCTATATGTTGTTCCAAGGGTGCCAATAAAGTTGTTAAATAATGGATTTATTAAAATTCCTTATCAAAATAATACACAACAACCCCTCACTGGGTTTCAATATAGATTAGATGAAAAAGTAGAAGAGTAGTCAATGATATTCTACAAATGGAGCACTCAAGGGATGTGAAGAAGGAACAAGAGATAATAAATTTTCTCTTTGTACTTGAGCCAGATTTGACGTTAATAAAGATGAAAGTAAAATCCCTTCTCAAATTTGAGGAAATAGACCCAAATCTTTCCAAGGTGAACCAATCATATTAGAGGAGCCTAAATTGGGCTCTAAAACCATCCATGCTTCCCTTGATACAACACAAGTTCTTGGAGCACCATTGTTAAGGGGTAAGACTTATGGTGGCTTCTTGTCTTAGTGATATTATAAGGTTGACTTCAATTATACCTCCTCACAATGATGACATTTATTAAATTAAATAACATTTATTGGGTTAGGGATCCATTATTATATCGCCATTATTTGGGAAGGATTATTTGGAGAAACACCATAGTGTAATAGCTCATTGGAACTAGAATGGAGAGATATATATCATAGGATGATGAAAAGTGAATTTTAGTGGTTGGAGAGATTGTAGAGAAATATTTACTATTTTTTGGAATTAAAAAGTGGCTTAAGTAAAATTAAAAGTTAATTAAATGAAATGAAAAAGGGGAAGCCTCTAGAATAAAAAAAAAATAAAGGTGCAAGGAATAATAAAATAAGTGTTTCTAGAATATTATAGAGAGATCCATAAAGTATTTATAAGTATGTGGGAGAAATTCATTTGGGCATATCATGGAGTTGGAGTATTTTCTTTTGGAGAGTTTGGGAACTTGGGTTTTCAAGATCTAAAAGAGATGAAATCCATTGGGTTTCTTGGTGTGTTGGAAGAAACCTGAACTCATTGTTGTGTATATTTAATCTATAAATAGCATTGGGCTTAAACAAAATTAGTTGTTATGCCAGTTTGGAGAAGAACTTTGGATGAGTGGGCATCACCTAGATCTCCAATTAAAGCTTCATTTCTAGTTATAGTTTCGAGAGTCCAAATTCAATATTGGAGCAGTTTTTGGAGGCCATCAGCTCAACCACTTTCTGGCTAGTTTTTTTATTGGCATTTAATATCATAGTCCATATTTAATATATGATAAGAATGAGTTTCATTTCATTTGTCTCCTACTATCTATATATATATATATGCAATATTTTATTTTTAGTTTATTGGAGTGGCATTGCTTCTTAATTTCTAAGTTATTTGCCAACAATTCCTTTACTGTGAATTCACTAATTTTTCATGGTGGTTTTGGATAAAAATCAAATGGCTTAACAAAAATATAAAATGGGATGTCACATGTTGGTTCCTCATATTGAGTAGTAATAATTAGAATGTTTTAATGGAACACACATCCGAATGATCAGATGCCACTTCTCCTCACTTCAAGGATGCTACCCATAGTAAACAAGCATATTTAGGTTTTGGAAACCTACCTAAACAATGACATTGGTGAGGCCAATATATCCATAAAGGTAGGAGGCCTAAGGACTTGACATCATGCCCTCCTTTTTGTCAACTTCATGTTGAGAATAGAAGGAATTACAGATCTCCTATACACTAGGCTATAGAAAGCTTCTTTCAATGCACTAATATTTTTTTAATAAATATATTATGAACTAATCCATATATCAAATATTTTGATTAACCAACTCACTCGCACATACATACACAATCAACAATAATTGAATGAAATCTATTATAATATTTAAAACTAAGAAAATTGTTTTTCACTATTTTCCAACTAAATGATGACAATGAAAAGTAATTAAAACACAAATCAAACCAAGATTAAATAATGACATGATAAGGATGTTAATATTCATCTTTTAAACAAACATAATTTATAAGTGAGTAGACCATAAATAGGAAAATTCCCCAAATGAATAACTTTACTACATAAATTACATGAGCTCAATCTTTGATTTATGCTAAATATATAAAACAGAACTTAAATAAATTATTTAAATGAAAAAAAATACAAATTCATTAAATATAATTCAGTATAACAATAAGCCCATAGGGCCAGTTCAATTGGCCTAGTAAATCTACATGTAACAATGTTTTTTTGTGGAAATAGTAGTCACCAATATCAGAAATCCATAAACCACATATAAAAAAATCATTACAACACTATAAACCATGTCACATGTCTACATGCTAATACTTATATGCATAAAAAAAAAAAAAATTGTGATACAGTGCCATACCTTAGATATGCATCAGCACTCTATTAAATATATGTAACATCATGTGTGCCGCCACCACCACGTATTCAGGCCTAACCTAAGGCGATATATGGTGGCAGGTAATGTTTTATTAAACCAATGTTTAATGAATGTGCACTGATGGTCTATTGTTTAACCTTGATACGATGGTGTAACATCACCCTTCGAGCAAATCAAGCCTGTGTTGACGTCGTTGGCTGGCACCTCCAGCGCTGGACATCTGGCAACAGTGTTAAATTCCACTGTCCGGATCACATGACAGGGGTATGGTCACTGAGCATGGATCTTTTCCTCGCCTTCCTCTTTTGTAGTATCGCCTCCATCGACGGTGTGCATCTGCTGCCGGAGATCAAAGGCCAGCATTGTTCCACGCTCTCACCACTGGCAGGCAAAGTATATACGTGGTTTCCTCCGGTATTTTCGAAGTTTCCCTCCCTCTGCTCAGTGATCTCCAGCTCTCTCTACTTACCACTGCAAAGGGTGCTGCTCCGCCATTCCGCGCCGAGACCACCGCTACTTCAGGTACATGCGCCATTCCAAAGGGGTTTCACTCCATGGATCTCCAGTCTTGGTTCGGCCAGGTAAACACGCAACCAGTTTAATGATTTGATACGATTCTGCGTTTACAGGTTTATGCAAATATCTAATGTTTGTTCTTTTGGTTGCCAGGTGTGAACGACATCTCCCAACTTCTGCGGATTTGAAAGAGTCCCTCCAAATGAGGCCCGCTGAGCTACAGAGGTATTTATCTAATTACCAGGGTTTGGTTCCGGTTGATGCATCTTCATCTCTCTCGGGTTGCCAGAGGGTTTCCTCTGTTTTTAGAATGAGACCCCAACCTGATATTACATGGTTGGCCGCAGGTTATGACGGACCCATGGTCTCATTCTGGTTACAATGTCTTGAGCAAATTGATTAAGGCGTCTGGTACCTTTCTGCTTGCGGTGATTTGGGTTTTTACCCTAGCTCCCGAGGCTATAGATTTCACTTGGTCTGCTAGACAGATGTGTATTATTCCTTTCGTTTTTGTTGAACATTTTCGTGGCTACAGCCATATATTCTGAATATTGTGAAACCCTGGTTGACAACCAGCTTGTTACTAAAATTTGAACTCATATATAGCTCACGGCCTGTGGTTTTTAATATATGCATACATATCACGGTTGTATTTCGCTATTGTTTGCTCATTATGCTGGTAGGAATGGTTTCCTTCTATAAATTGTAGGGTTTACTGGTTAACCGAATGCGTAATACATTCTTCTTATTTGGAATCCTGCTTGCTCGGATAATGTCCTGCATGCATTTTATTACAGAATGATTCAAAGGTTTATGCCGTATATTTGTTGAAATACTTATGTGTAAAGGATAGTAGAGCTGTCGCACCTGCATCTGACCTCTATAGATGTATGGTCGATCAGCTAAGGGTTCACCGCGACAGGAAACCCTGAGGAACTGTAAATTGTATAATGGTTACGCAGTATGGATTATAGACTCCTGTTATGATTCTAGCAGTCGATACATCTGCGACTTAATGCTAACGAGTTTTGATATTTCCTCGGCATATTTCAATGTTTATGTGATACATTTCCGGAATGTCTGTTAATATCCTGCATGACTCTTGTCTGATATTGGTAATAACTCACGTATTAAATCTTTGTGGTATTATACTATCAGCTGCACAAATCTTTAGATTCGAATTTATGTTTAAGATTTCTTTGCCGTCGTTTCGGACTCGCCAGAAACCCCACCTGCTACGGCTGGACCGATTCAGGGTTTCAGAGTTTGTTATTGCCTTCCCATTGTCTTATTTAATCTCTATTTGACATTACCAGCCGGTCGAGGCTATAGGAAAGGCATTTGTTTTTAAGATTATCATAAGAGTTTATGGCTGACTGTGATCATTGGACCACGAAATGAAATCGACCAGAATGATTATCGGGGTTTGAGTAACCAGTTTTTCTGGCTCGGATATTCTTAGACTGTGAACCAATCTTCTTGTAAGAATAGGCTTGTTTAATGGTTCTATCGTCTTCTTTGTTTGGATATTCAAATGTTCTCAGTACTCTGTCTTTTGAATTTTACAGATACTCTAAATATAATGTTCTTTCGTACAGAAAGTCAAGGATATATTTCTTGTTTGTACAGATAACCGGAATTGCTCTGTCTTTTGGTTTACAGCTATACTGTCTCTAACTTGTACAGTTGACCATAATCACACTGTCTTTTCTTTCTTTACAGCTAGGTTGTTTATATCTGGTACAGATAACCATAGTTGTACTATCTTTCGTTCTTTACAACTAGTAATGTTTACATCCTGTACTGCTAACTACAGCTTCATTATAAGAGACAATCACAAATACTTTTATAAGTTACACAGATAAATATGGAGACATAAGGGTCCGTTACTTACCTGGTCTCCACTGACAAGGTGAGTCTGGAACAAGTCTCCTGGCCAAATCTCTGTGTAAAGCTTGTTATCCACCCAACCGTGAGACCAGTCCTTCTAGACCTGAGTCTCCCCCCAAGCTTCTGCTTACCGGATCACTATCCTCAGTAAGCCAGCACTGTGTGCTTGACTATCTGGTCCTTACGAGACTTAGTCCATACAGGGTTTTTCCTTCCCTTTCTCTTTCTCTGCCTGTCTCTACAGCCCAGAGTTTCTCAACCAACCCCCTTTTTCCCTCGAAACCCTTCCAGTTAGGGAAGGTGGTTATTTCTAGTTTTATTAACTAACTTTTCTTTTCCAGTTCCCTTTGGGAATTCAGATATCTTCATGATTAATTCTTTTAATCATTAATTTAGTGCACATGTCAAATCAACAGAATATCTTCAAAAGAAAATAAATTCCTCAATATTATTTCAATTCACTTTTCTATGCTGTAGTAACTTTTAAATATTTACATTTTTACGGGGTCATCACATCTCCCCCTCCTGAGATTAGACATCGTCCCGATGTCTAGTGTCTCCAAACAGTTCCGGATAAGCTTTCCGAAACAGCTCTTCGTCCTCCCAAGTAGCCTCTTCAAGCCCATAGTGCTGCCACTGCACTTTAATTTGGGTAATAACCCGCTTCCGCAACTGCACTTCTCTCCTGTCGAGAATGCTCAGCGGCTCGACCAGGACCTCTCCTTCCGGTTCGACCTGCAACCAATAACAGTATCAGTCTTTTGTTCCAATCACTTTTTCAATTAGTTCAACTAAAAACAATCCTTACCCTTATATCCTGCCACTTGATCACATGCTTAGGGTCATAAATATACTTCTTAAGCATGGATACATGGAAAACATTATGAATTCTAATGTGGCTTGGTAAGGCTAGCTGATAAGCTACCGGCCCAACCCTCGCTAAGACCTGAAAAGGTCCGAAGTAACGGGGTGCAAGTTTAGCACAACTGCTCCACTGCAGAGTACCTTTCCTGGCCTGAATTCTGATGTAAACGTGATCGCCCACCTGATACTCTTTGAACCTTCTTTTCTGATCTGCAAAATTTTTCTGCCGATCTTGAGCAGCCTTCAGGTTGGCTCGCACCTTTTTGACCATGTCCTCCATCTCCTTGAGCATTTCTGGTCCCAATCTTAATTTGTCCTCCGGGCCACTCCAATTTGAGGGCGTCCGACATTTTCGTCCATACAAGACTTCAAATGGAGACATCGGAATTGATGTGTGATATCCATTGTTGTAAGAGAATTCTACCAAGTGCAAATAGTCCTCCCATTGTGTCAGTTTCTGCATGACACATGCCCTCAACATGTCCTCCACCATCTGATTTACTCTCTCTGTCTGTCCATCAGTCTGGGGGTGGTCAGTTGTGCTAAAATTCAGCTGTGTACCCAATTCTGCAAATAGCGCTCTCCAAAAGGCGGACGTAAACTTTACATCCCGATCTGATATTATAGTATTTGGGAGTCCATGAAGTCTGAACACATTTTGCATGAAGATGTGCGCAATTTGCACTGCCCTGTAGGTGGATTGTACTGGTATGAAGTGTGCTGCCTTGCTTAACTTATCAACCACTACCATAATAGAGTCATTGTTTCTTTTTGTTTTAGGCAGCCCAGTTATGAAGTCCATTGATATAATTTCCCATTTCCATTCTGGAATGGGCAGGGGTTGCAGTAATCCAGCCGGATGCTGATGCTCCGTCTTGATCTGCTGACACTCCAAACATCGCGCTAAATATTCAGCCACATGCTTTTTCATTCCCGGCCAGTAATATTCCTTCCGAAGTGCAGTCAGCATTTTCTGGTACCCGGGATGGCCAGCGTAATGGCTAGTATGAAACTCATTCAAGATTAAGTTTTTGAGGTTGTTGTCATTTGGTACAAACAATCTTTTTTTGTAAAGCAGCATTCCATCCCTGCTAACCTCATATTCCTGCGGACTTCCCTCGCTGGAAAGTGGCATTTGCTGCTTCACCCGTTGGTATTCAGCATCTTGGCTTGTTGTTGTTTTCATCATTTCCCGCAAGGAATTTTCCCACTTACTGAATGTAACTTCATACAGACATTGTACCTTCCGACTTAGTGCGTCTGCTACGTGATTTTCCTTTCCCTTTAGATGTTTAATGTCAAAGTCAAACCCACTTAAGAAGTCTGCCCAACGAGCTTGTCTTGCATTCAGTGTGGGCTGACTAAAATAATTTGTTAATCCTTGATGATCTGTTAATAACAGAAATTTCCTTCCCAAAAGGTAGTGCCGCGACATCTTAAGCGCATGTATGACAGCTGCCAATTCCAAATCACAGGCAGAATACTTCTGCTCATGTTCCTTCAATTTTCTCGATTCATAGGCGATTGCTTTCCCTTCTTGCATTAACACACCTCCGATGCCTTCTCCGCTGGCATCGGTGCATACCACATAGTCTTTGTTCGGATCAGCTATACTTAAAACAGGAGTAGACGTGAGTAATTGCTTAAGCTTCTCAAAACTTTGTTGACATTCATAACTCCATTTGAATGACCTTCCTTTCTTTTGCAAAGACGTGATGGGATATGCCACCCTTGAAAAACCTTCCA
The DNA here is from genome assembly GCA_031772625.1 of Pinus tabuliformis. NCBI lineage: Eukaryota > Viridiplantae > Streptophyta > Pinopsida > Pinales > Pinaceae > Pinus > Pinus tabuliformis. The sequence goes on along the minus strand of CM062818.1, from coordinate 1,586,035,508 downwards.
CGAATCTTATGTAGTATCCAGCCAATCCCATGAAGGATCTGATATCTGCCACATCTTTTGGCACAGGCCAATCCAGTATGGTTTTTATTTTCTCAGGATCCACGACAATCCCTTCCTTTGAAATCACATGACCCAAATACTGGATTTCCTCTTTATAGAAATCACATTTGCTGAGCTTAGCATACAACTGATGTTCTCGCAAAGTTTGAAGTACCATCCGAAGATGTTCCTCATGCTCCTCCTTAGAGCGAGAATAGATCAAAATGTCATCAATGAATATTAGTACAAATTTGTCTAAAAATTGATGGAACACGCTGTTCATTAAACACATGAACGTGGCGGGTGCATTAGTCAATCCAAAAGGCAGCACTACAAACTCGTAGTGTCCATACCGGGTCCGGAAGGCTGTTTTAGCGATATCTTCTTCTTTAATTCTGATCTGATGGTATCCAGATCGCAGATCAATTTTAGAAAATACCGTCGCTCCCTTGACTTGATCAAAAAGCTCATCGATCCGAGGTAAAGGTTATTTATTTTTAATTTTGAGCTTGTTTAGTTGCCGGTAATCAATACACATTCTAAGAGTTCCATCCTTCTTTCTGACGAATAACACCGGAGCTCCCCATGGAGATACACTGGGGTGGATATAATTTTTATCCAGCAATTCTTGCAATTGCATTTTCAATTCAGTCAACTCCAGTACACTCATTCTATAAGGTGTCTACGAAATTGGAGCAGCTCCTGGTATTAACTCAATGGTAAAGTCTATGTCCCTCTTTGGAGGTAATCCAGGAATGTCTTCTGGAAATACATATGCGAACTCTTTTATCAGCTGGAGGTGTTCTAGCGGGTTTTCCTTATTCTTAGCTTCTGCATAGCCCACCTGAATAGCATACACTTGGCATCTATTCCGAATGAATTTTGCCAGCTGAGATGCAGTGATTGGTCGGACCTGCACTGGTCGTTTAATTCCCTGCATTTCTTGTTCTATTTCAGCATCATCCTTGTACCGTATAACCTTTGTTTTGCAGTTCACTAAAGCCCAATGCTTCTCTAGCCAGTCCATCCCAATTAAGACATCATAGGACCCGAGGGGAAGCATGTTCAAGTCTGCCACCACTGGCTGTCCTGCTATCACTATAGGGCAGCTTTTGACCTTTGCCATTACTCGTCTTTTGGTCCCTGTAGCTAGCTGTACCAGCCAAGGATTCCTGAATTTTTCAGGCTGTAATTTACACTGTTCAACTATCTTTGGACTAATATAACTTAAAGTAGCTCCAGGATCAATTAGAACAAAGATGGAAAGGTCTAAAATTTTACCTTCAAACTCTACCATGGCGGGCTGGTATTCTGCTTGGCGGTCGTCCAAGGCTGCATTAATTCTTGGCATACTTCGTCCCACGTCACCCACGGTTGATGCCTCATGAATCTGGGATATCTGGTTAGTTCCCTTCCTTTGCGGACAATTCTTGACATAGTGTGGTCCACCACAACCCCAGCACTGCGCTGGGGGTCGGGTTGCTCCCTCAATATCCATGTTGGCGGGTTGTTCACTCATTCTGGTTTCACCGATGGACTTGGCCCTGAATGCACTTCTCGGTGCTGCTCTACTATTTTGGCTCTTGCTGCTTCCTTTGATTCCACCGCTTCAGCTACCCCTATTATTTCCAACAGCTTTACTGTTCTTTTTCTCATTCCATTTTCTGTTGGAACTGTCCCCTTTCTGTTTGCTCTGCTGATAGCAGATTCTGGCCTTGCGAATTGCTTCATCCATGGTTCTAGGATTGTCAAATTCAATCCTTTCCCTCATATACATGGGTAGACTGCTAACAAACCGCTGCACCTTGGCTTTTTCTTCTTTAAGGTAGGGTACATAGCGAAGCAAAGATGTGAAACGATTGATGAACTCATCCATAGTCTGTTGTCCCAATCGCAGATCATGGAATTCCTTTGCCTTTTCATCATAAAACTGTTATGTCAAGTATCTCTCGTTAAAATATTTCTAGAATTTTTCCCATGTTATGGTTTGTTCAGTTACCCCTTTAACGATTTTCACTTCCTCCCACCACAATGTCGCCTTCCCTTGTAACTGGAAGATGGCCAATCGTGCCTTCAAGTTATGATCGTATTCATATAACTGAAAGTATTTATTCATATTGATTAGCCATGCCTCAGCTGCTTCCTCTTGTTCCCCATCGTAATGTGGAGGTTTAATCTTTCGAAATTCTCCTTGCAATTCCACCTTTTGATGCTTTGAGGTCTGCTGTTCTGATGCATTATCAGATTGGTCCTCTCCTTCTACAGGGATTTCAAATTCTGCGTGATAGCGTTCCTCCTCCGTTATTCTCTGCTGTTCTGCACTGGGGTTAGCTAGTGGTGGGTTCTGTTTGTCAGACAAACTTTTTAATATCCTTTCCTGCTCCATTGTCAATCGTGCATTATCCTCCCGGAGCCGGGCCATTTCATTTTTCAGTTCTTGAACTATTTCTAGTATGGCCAAATTCGTGCTGCGGGTCTCTTCGCCCAGCTGCACCCACAATTCTGGGTTGTCTCCAAAATTTGTTGCAGGCCCCCAATTGGCTGCAGGCCTGTGCGGTGCGCTGCCAGACCCCTGCATGCTAACTATTACTTGTGGTACCTTTGTTGCTCTTTTCCTTCTTCTTGACTAGCCTGTACCTAGCCTGGTCTGATCATGGAACATATAACATTGTGAGCTACCTGCACAATTTTGTAATCGGAAAAGATTATTAATTTCATAATGACCTTCTCATCTTTTAATACTTATTCACATCCCAGAGGCCACAGTATGGTTAATCTAGGCTCTGATACCAATTGTCACATGTCTACATGCTAATACTTATATGGATAAAAAAAAAAAAATTGTTATACAGTGCCATACCTTAGATATGCATTAGCACTCTATTAAATATATGTAACATCATGTGTGCCGCCACCACCACGTATTCAGGCCTAACCTAAGGCGATATATGGTGGCAGGTAATGCTTTATTAAACCAATGTTTAATCAATGCGCACTGATGGTCTATTGTTTAACCTTGATACGATGGTGTAACATCACCCTTCGAGCAAATCAAGCCTGTGTTGACTTCGTTGGCTGGCACCTCCAGTGCTGGACATCTGGCAACAGTGTTAAATTCCACTGTCCGGATCACGTGACAGGGGTATGGTCACTGAGCATGGATCTTTCCCGCGCCTTCCTCTCTGGTAGTATCGCCTCCATCGACGGTGTGCATCTGCTGCCGGAGATCAAAGGCCAGCATTGTTCCACGCTCTCACCACTGGCAGGCAAAGTATATACGTGGTTTCCTCCAGTATTTTTGAAGTTTCCCTCCCTCTGCTCAGCGATCTCCAGCTCTCTCTGCTTACCACTGCAAAGGGTGCTGCTCCGCCATTCCACGCCGAGACCACCGCTACTTCAGGTACATTCGCCATTCCAAAGGGGTTCCCACTCCATGGATCTCCAGTCTTGGTTCGGCCAGGTAAACACGCAACCAGTTTAATGATTTGATACGATTCTGCGTTTATAGGTTTATGCAGAAATCTAATGTTTTTTCTTTTGGTTGCCAGGTGTGAACGGCATCTCCCAACTTCTGCGGATTTGGAAGAGTCCCTCCAAATGAGGCCCGCCGAGCTACAAAGGTATTTATCTAATTACCAGGGTTTGGTTCCGGTTGATGCATCTTCATCTCTCTCGGGTTGCCAGAGGGTTTCCTCTGTTTTTAGAATGAGACCCCAACCTGATATTACATGGTTGGCCGCAGGTTATGACGGACCCATGGTCTCATTCTGGTTACAATGTCTTGAGCAAATTGATTAAGGCGTCTGGCACCTTTCTGCTTGCGGTGATTTGGGTTTTTACCCTAGCTCCCGAGGCTATAGATTTCACTTGGTCTACTAGACAGATGTGTATTATTCCTTTCGTTTTTGTTGAACATTTTCGTGGCTACAGCCATATATTCTGAATATTGTGAAACCCTGGTTGACAACCAGCTTGTTACTAAATTTTGAACTCATATATAGCTCACGGCCTATGGTTTTTAATATATGCATACATATCACGGTTGTATTTCGCTATTGTTTGCTCATTATGCTGGTAGGAATGGTTTCCTTCTATAAATCGTAGGGTTTACTCGTTAACCGAATTCGTAATACATTCTTCTTATTTGGAATCCTTCTTGCTCGGATAATGTCCTGCATGCATTTTATTACAGAATAATTCAAAGGTTTATGCCGTATATTTGTTGAAATACTTATGTGCAAAGGATAGCAGAGCTGTCGCACCTGCATCTGACCTCTATAGATGTATGGTCGATCAGCTAAGGGTTCACCGCGACAGGAAACCCTGAGGAACTGTAAATTGTATAATGGTTACGCAGTATGGATTATAGACTCCTGTTATGATTCTAGCAGTCGATACATCTGCGACTTAATGCTAACGAGTTTTGATATTTCCTCAGCATATTTCAATGTTTATGTGATACATTTCCGGAATGTCTGTTAATATCCTGCATGACTCTTGTCTGATATTGGTAATAACTCACGTATTAAATCTTTGTGGTATTATACTATCAGCTGCACAAATCTTTAGATTCGAATTTATGTTTAAGATTTCTTTGCCATCGTTTCGGACTCGCCAGAAACCCCACCTGCTACGGCTGGACTGATTCAAGGTTTCAGAGTTTGTTATTGCCTTCCCATTGTCTTATTTAATCTCTATTTGACATTACCAGCCGGTCGAGGCTATAGGAAAGGAATTTGTTTTTAAGATTATCATAAGAGTTTATGGCTGACTGTGATCATTGGGCCACGAAATGAAATCGACCAAAATGATTATCGGGGTTTGAGTAACCAGTTTTTCTCGCTCGGATATTCTTAGACTGTGAACCAATCTTCTTGTAAGAATAGGCTTGTTTAATGGTTCTATCGTCTTCTTTGTTTGGATATTCAAATGTTCTCAGTACTCTGTCTTTTGAATTTTACAGATACTCTAAATATAATGTTCTTTCGTACAGAAAGTCAAGGATATATTTCTTGTTTGTACAGATAACCGGAATTGCTCTGTCTTTTGGTTTACAGCTATACTGTCTCTAACTTGTACAGTTGACCATAATCACACTGTGTTTTCTTTCTTTACAGCTAGGTTGTTTATATCTGGTACAGATAACCATAGTTGTACTATCTTTCGTTCTTTACAGCTAGTAATGTTTACATCCTGTACTGCTAACTACAGCTTCATTATAACAGACAATCACAAATACTTTTATAAGTTACACAGATAAATATGGAGACATAAGGGTCCGTTACTTACCTGGTCTCCACTGACAAGGTGAGTCTGGAACAAGTCTCCTGGCCAAATCTCTGTGTAAAGCTTGTTATCCACCCAACCGTGAGACCAGTCCTTCTAGACCTGAGTCTCCCCCCAAGCTTCTGCTTATCGGATCACTATCCTCAGTAAGCCAACACTGTGTGCTTGACTATCTGGTCCTTACGAGACTTAGTCCATACAGGGTTTTTCCTTCCCTTTCTCTTTCTCTGTCTGTCTCTACAGCCCAGAGTTTCTCAACCAACCCCCTTTTTCCCTCGAAACCCTTCCAGTTAGGGAAGGTGGTTATTTCTAGTTTTATTAACTAACTTTTCTTTTCCAGTTCCCTTTGGGAATTCAAATATCTTCATGATTAATTCTTTTAATCACTAATTTAGTGCACATGTCAAATCAACAGAATATCTTCAAAAGAAAATAAATTCCTCAATATTATTTCAATTCAGTTTTCTATGCTGTAGTAACTTTTAAATAATTACATTTTTACGGGGTCATCACAAACCAGCATGTATACTACTTTTGTTATCAGACAAAATTTATATAATTAAGGTGAGGACACAACCATAATCATGAACGGCGGTTTATAAGATTTGATGTCTGGCCTATCTGTTTTGATCGGTATTTCCTTTGTAATCTGATAAAGTGAAGCCCTGGGTAAAAAGGTAAGATTGTGAGTATTTCCTTTGTAAATGAGTTAGAAAGGAAAGTAGTGCCTATGGGAGAATTTACGTGTTAATACATGTAGCCAATGATTAAAGAAGAAAAAGGTTATATATATATGTGTTAGGGGTTAATGAGAGGGTTTTAGTCGCCATAGGAAGGATTTAAAAAAAAGGCTTTAATAAAGTCATATTTGAAGGTTAATGGGCGATTGATCTGACTCCTTCGTGAGTTAAATTCATGGGACAAATGTATTTATACATTTTACATGCATACTGTGGGTGTTAGGGGTTAGGAGTTAGCGGGATAACCCGTGCATGAGAGGGGTTGAACTAAATTAAGACACTTGGAATATCATGGAGAAACTAAATGGGACCCCTTATGAGCATTATCGCTTTCTTAGAGAGTCTATTGATGCACACTTTAATAGATCACTTATTGCACTTATGTGTTTGTGAGTTAAACTTCCTAGGAGACAAACATGATATATGTGTATGTGTGTGCCATTTTTATTGAGATGGAGGACATCTCTCTAGGCAATTACTTTTAATTTGTTATTATTCTTTAATTGAATCCATATGTAAGTGTTTACATAAATCTACACCATTACAACAACTCCATTAACTTTTAGATTTAATTCTAAAAATGTTATAAAATAAAATAAAATAAAATATTTATAGAAGGTTTTGATTTTGAGATGAGCTATGATTTTTGGTAAAATGGTATTGATAAGCTGTGGTATTGCCCATGGTATTGTAAAAGGTGGTTCAATATTCATGGTTGGGAATCTTGTTATATTGTTATATTGTATGTTTATTGTAAGTATTAAGTTTTAATTTAAAAAATGTTATAAAATTAAATTTAAAGATATATATTTATAAAAAAAAAATGGTTTTGAAATGAGTTATGGTTTTTAGTTAATTGGTAGTGACAAGTCATAGCATTGGCCAATGGTATTGTAAGAAACTCTATTTAGAAGTTAATAATTTCCATGTTAAAATGGTGTGAATATTCATAATTAATTATCTTTGTAAACACTAATTTTTTATGTGCTTATTAATACATTTAAATATGCATACAAAATCAATATTTTATTTTATACAGTAAAATGGATATTGATTTAGAACTATTATTTATATGTTATATATTTTAATATCATATGTATGTTATGATTTTTTTTATTTAAAAAATTGTACTAAATTTCCTTAATGGAAAGGAAATTGCAGCACAAAAAGTTGATTTTAAAAATACCCTATACACCTTGTAGAAAGTGGTTGAGCACAATAAAAATAAAAAACAACAAATAAACTGATCACCTTTTTATAAATAAAATTTTCATAAAATTATATAAAATATTTACAAAAGTAAAAATATAGATCAATAATCAAAATTAAACATTCACGTTAACATTAAATTTGAGATTCTCAAATGTGGCTTTCCAATGAATGTTGGCATCCATATATCCCCTACCTGGACACCCAGGCTCCAGTAACCATTGCCTAGTCTCCAATTTATAATGCAACATACTATTGCCTCCCCTTAACATAAGCCAAATATGGTCGTGGCAATCTCCAACTACAATAAAATCAGTCCCTTCTGATGATTTGATCATACTTTCAATTGATGCAACAGGGATGGTGTCAATCATAGTCCATGTCTGGTTTACTAGATTATATTCCCACAATCCTATATCAGCATGACAGGCTATGGGTAGCCTCCCATATACCTGTTTTCCATCATCATTTTGCTTCACTCTTCCAACCAATATCACTCCTAAATCAATCTCTTCCACAATATGGGGGATCATAGTGGGTAAAGCAATATTACTGTAACATCCTCTTCTATAACGTTTTTCCATTTCAATTGTTTCTGGGAAATTCTCAATGTTATTATCCAGTATTTCACCATAGGGTATTTCGTCATTGTTATCTACAGGATAAAAGAAATATTGATAGGTGGCTGAGAAGCCATAAATAACCTTGTGATCCATATCCTTATAACTCCATAAAGGGGATGGAAAACTCTTCGATCTCACAAGATCTTCACTCACAAAACGGCGAAGTGGCTTCAATGTCCACATCTCAGTTATGGAATTATATCTTGCAAGATGAAGAACACTTTTGCCATCATGATACCAAGTACCAAACATACAAACTCTAAAATGCCCAGTCATGCTGTCAGCCCACATCTCTGCTGTTCCATGGACAACAAGAAGGTTCAGAAATTTACCACGGTTAGGTGTCTTTAGAGAGATCTTGGGCAAACTCTTAAACTGGCCGGTGAGAGGATTAACAACATGCAATGTGTAGTCAGATCGAGCTACTAAGAACAAACCTTCACTGCTAGCTTTGATGCCGAGAGTTTTCATGCCCATGTTATCCCAATTACAAGGGACCTTCAACAAAAACCATCTCTTTGAGATAATGCTAAAAACCCACATGTCTAAGTTGTGGTTGTTAATCACGATGCATTTTTCAGTACTGGTACAATTTTCTTGAAAAATTTTGGAAGCACAGACAGAAGCCCAATAATCACATACCGATCTACAAGCCAAGAGATCATGAAGGGGGAGTTTCAGAAAAATTTCCTTTAAAACAACTTCTGGAAAATGAATGGATTCACCTTCCTTTTCTTTGCCCTTCTGAACAGAAGACTTAACATCTCCTTTAATATCTCGAACACTTGTGCCTGCAGAGATTATGTTGCGCTTATAAAATCTATTAAACTCACTAATCAAAATATCCATTGGAATTCTTTCTGCAACATGAATAACTGCTTTTCTCCATTCAGGGGTATGGACTTTGGCATCCAGATTCTTCTTCTCTCCACGTTTCTGATCTTGATCGCCATCAATAGTCCTCTTCCTTCCACGTTTCCTCTTCCTTCCACGTTTCTGACCTCTATTTTGAATCTGAAGATTCTGCGAAATATAATCTTCGACCATTGGAAAGATTGCTTCCAACGTAGAAGCGTTGGACTTTCCTTTCTTGGGGCACTCCATATCAGCCGGCGTAGTTGTCCTGAGGTTGTCAAGAAGAGGATAAATACTGTACTTTATCTGATTCTATTCCTCTGTATTTATAGTACTTTGTATTCTTTGTATTATTTACTCGTATGGGCAGATTTTGACCAGATTTACTCGTATTGGGGGCACCATAAGTTGGATACAGCTAACTAGGCCGCGGTCTTTGTGCACGAGATGACTCATCTCTAATCTTAGTTCGAGGAGTTAATCCTGGTGGCCTGGTCAAAATATTATCGTGGGTGGTTTAATTCATTGTAAATCGCAGCAATAGCATATAATATATATAAAATATTCATACAGTTACCTTTATATTTATAAAATATTATATAATATTATATGGGTTTAATTCGTTGTAAATGAGGGTAATCCCAAATAATATATATACAGTTATATTTATATTTATAAAATATTCATATATCATATTAGGGATAATGCTCGATAATATATATAACATATTCATACAGTTACATTTGTATTTATAAAATATTGATATGCAACCAAATTTAATTCATTCTAAATCATAGAAATCCGAGATAATATATATAAAATATTTATAAAGTTACATTTATATTTATAAAATATTCATATATGAGGGGCCGTCCACGATATTCTATATAAAATATTCATACATTGACATTTATATTTATAAAATATTCATATCTAAGGGTTAATCCTCCATAATATATATAAAATATTTCTATAGTTATAGTTATATTTATATTTATAAAATATTCATATATCAATGCGGGTCAAAACAATAGTGTCAACGAATGAAAAATCATGTGTTAATGGGTTTATTAATGGGATATAATTACTAAAATTGATGTATATTTGGTCAAGCATCAGTATAGGCTAGGGTTTGTTTTAATGTTGAATGAAAAATTATTTCAATATTGAAAGGAAAATTTGTCACCAAAAATATAGTAGTTTTAGTCAAGTATGGACATCCTCATCTTCAACCCATTTTCATAAAATTTGAACAAAATATAAAACCCCACACAAAAACATTAAAAATAAATAAAAAGCAATAATACCCTTAATTTCTTATTCAATAAAATAAAATAACAATAAAAGTTAAAATATTGTAAATTGTACTTAATTTTTTAAAGTTTATTTGGGAACTCCATCCATCATCACGGACCAAAGAATATTTAGAATACTCAAAAGTAAATGTTGCAAGATAAATAGTCTATCGGATGGATGGTTAATTATGAATGACTCAATTTATTATAGGAAGATTATATGATAGTTTTTATTCCATAAATTTTAAATTTATAAATAATTTTGTTATTTAATGTTGAATTAAAAAGGATGGTTTCAATATTGAATGGAAAATTGATATGCTAAAGTATGAGATAGTGTTACTAAATTATAGTGGGTTTGGTCAAGAATCGACATCCTCAAAGGATATAACTTGGAAGAGAGGAGCTCTACAACCCATTATGGGGTAGATCTCATGTAAACAGTTAAACATTTAATGTTTGATATTTAATATTTAACATTTTTAATCTAATATGAGCCCTATTTAAAAACCAATCTAATTATTATTATATATAAAAGATGTATGGTAACTAAATATAAATATAAATAAAATGGATGTATGGTAAATAAATAAAAATGGTATGGTAAATAAATACAAATATGAATAAATTAGAGGTATAATAAATAAATAAAACCTCTTTTTATATTTACTCCGCAAACCCCTTTATATTTACTAAAACTCAAAAAATAGGTTTTATTTAGGTGAAGCCTATGTGCCAAATACCATGGGACAAATTATTGTTAATACCATGGGTTAAATACCATAGTCATAAAAGAGGTATGGTAAATAAATAAATAAATAAGGAGGTATGAAGAAGTATGGTAAATATTTTTTTGACATCAAAGAGGATTAAAAATCAACATCTAATTATATACGAAGCCTATGATGGAAAATACCATGGTAAATAAAAGAAGTATGGTATAAATAAAAATATAAATAAATCAAAGTTATGGTAAATAAATAAAACCTATTTTTATATTTACTACATAAACTTCTTTATATTTAAAAACACTCAAAAAGGAAGTTTTATTTAGGGGAAGCCTATGCACCAAATTATTATTATTACCATGCAAAAAAACATTATTAGCCCTAATACTAATATTAAATTATTATTATTATTATTATTATTATCATTATTATTATTATTAAATCAAAGAAGCTTATTAGACTGGAAAATGACATGGGAAAGTAATTGGTGGCCTAAAGTCTCCATATTTATTTGGCTGGCAACTAAGAAAAAGATTTTAACCTGGGATCAACTTCAGAAGAAAGGCTTCAATGGTCCTTCGAGGTGTTGTCTATGTAACACTCATACAGAGACTAGAAATCATCTTCTGCTTAAGTGTCCGTTTGCAAAGAAGCTGTGGATGAACACCAAGCGAGCTTTTGGTAAATCCGAGATAATTCCTAGCGAATTCATTGAAACAATCTTTCAATGGAATAAGGAGGTTTTCCAGTGTAGAGTGGTCAAAAGAGCATGGAGTCTCATCTTAGGGTTTGTATTGTGGATGATATGGAAGGAGAGGAATCGCAGGGTATTTCAAAGTACAGAAAAAGAACCTGTAGTAATCTGGGAAAGAGCAGTCAAGTTAATGCGGGAAACAATCATGGTCGAAAAGTGGGATGGAGAGGATTGGAAGGCCAACCTGGTTGAGGAGGGCATTCTGAACAAGTTGAACCTCAAATATGAGATGGTTCACCTCAAGAAGAATTCTCTATTGGATATGCGGACTCAAAGCCCTGATAAATTTAGCTTCCCCAGTGGAAATTTTATCAAATTAAACTTCGACGGGGCCTCGAAGGGGAACCCGGGAGAAGCTGGCTTTGGGGGCATTTTCCGGGATAGTAACAAGCAGGTAAGATGGATCTTCGCAGACTGGGGTGGAGAAAACAAATTTAGGAGAAAATTAGCACAAATGGTGAGGCAAGGATAGCTCTTGGAGAAGGTAAATAACAAGAGATTAAAGTAAAACTTGAAGAAGAGACTATGTTAGATGAAAACATACTAAAGGATCATCAATTCACTATGATGATAGGCACAGTGGAAATAGCCATGGAAACTATTGAGACAATCAGTAAGAAAGAATGACATCTACTAAAAGATGTTTAGAAGGAAGAAACCTATGCAAAGGATTTAACCTTGGGAGAAGGAATACTAAGAAAGGAGTGTTTTGCAGAGGATGAGCAATCTTTTGAAGCCATGAGAAGTATGGAAGAGTATCTCTTAGAAGATAAAAACTCTGAAGTAAAGGAGGATGGAGAATGTCTCCAAAATGAGAGAAGCAGTGATTTATTGAAGGAGAAAGAACTTAATAATGCATTGGTATTTGAAACTGTGACAACACATGAACATATTGTGAAAGAAGTAGATGAAATTCAGTGTGAAGAGCTGATATGTGAAGCAATAGTTAAGACTATTGAACCTTGTGATTTTCAAATTGATAATTTGTTTATAAATATAAGAATTATAAGTGATGATGAATTACTTATGAAGTATCATAGAGAAATTGCATTGCTAGAATATTTGCTGGAAAATTCAGAGTATGATAGTGTGATTGCAGAAGGAGTTCACTAGAGTGGACAGGAGCAGGAAGACATCATTAGAGTAGATGATGTGGGGGAGAGACTAGTTGATAGTCTGATGAATTCTTTTGAGAATTCAAAACGACATACTTATGTGCTGACAAAGGAGAAAGAACAAAGAAGCAAACTGAATATTTGCCAAAGGAAGATAAGGCACAGAAAGCCTTACATTTTTTATTTTAACAAGTGTTTTGTGAGTGCAGGTTTTGTTGCATATGCTGGATGAAGTTTGGCACACATGAGCAACCAAATAGAAATAGAAGAAGAAGATTTTGTGGAAGAATTTAATCCATGGAACAAAGATTCTCAATTGCTGGAGAGAATGGTAGAAAGTAATGATTCAATACAGACACACATAATCATGAAAGAGGGTAAGGATGAAAGGGATGCAGTAAGCATAGGAGAGAGAGAAAAAGTAGAAGAAAAAGTAAACCAACAACTACAAAGTAAAAGTAACCAACAACAGTTTGAAGAGTTGGTGGACAACAGCAACAACTTGAAACAAAGAGAAAGAGGTAGAAGGATGATCAATCAGAGTATTCACCTGATTGACAAGGAGAAGAAGATGGAGCAAGAGATAGCAGAAGTGCAGCAACAACAAAGGAACAAGACATTTGGGTAGTTACAAAACAAAGTATGGGATCCACGAAGACAAAGATTAGAAGACACATGATCAGGAGATCACGAATATTTTCTACTTTGGGAGTCTGATGTAGGAGCATTCAACCCAAGAGAAAATCATTGTATTTAGTAGACATAGGGGGTCAAGTGTTTTAAGGAAGTTAGATTCCTAAGTGATGAATTAATATAACATTTAGGCTTCTGAGTGAGTAAGATAACCATTAATTACATAATTTGAGGTTGTTTGTAAATGCTCTCGAATAAAGGAGAACATGAGTGGTTAGTAAAGACAGAAGAGTTAAAAGTCAAATATAACTCTTAAAACACTTTCATGATTCGAGGAAGTAGAGAGAGTTCTTAGGAATTAATTGAAGTTAGAAGTGGACATAGAGGATTTAGGAGTGAGTTTAGTAGATCTAGGATTTTAACAAGAATTAGTTCAGAGAACCCTTCTCGTATAAATGAAAGCCTCCGAGCAGAGTAAGAGAGGAGGCCACTAATAGTTGAAGATCACGCCTACGAGAGACACAGAGTCTCGAATGTAATCATTTGTTTATACTAATGTGTACACAGGTTAATTCCTAGAAGTGTAAATGTGTGAAACGAATATTTTATGAATGAATTACATATGAATTCATCGGTTGTATAAAAGGGTTGCACAAAAAGTTCTGTAGAACGCGCAGAGGGAGAGAATGATTTAAAGCAATGATCACGGGTTTTAGAATGAAATTAAGGAAACAGAGTGAAGCTCTCGAGAGAAGTAGTAAAGTGAGAATTCGCAGAGGAGTTAAACTCAGAGAAGTTGAGGAGCAAAGGTGGAAAGTGAAACCCTGAAGAAAAACCCAAACCACACAGAAAACAATGAAGAATTACCGTAAATTCTAAGTAAAAAAAGGAAGAGCAGAGAAGTTAAGTATGGGTGCATATGAATCGTTAGATCTCAAATATCAACGGTCATTGCGTAATAGAAGAGCCTGGTAAGTAACTAGTTAAAAGGTTGGTTTATAAGCAAAATGGTATTTCAGGCGGCAAAGAAACCATAAATGGTATTGAGCATTGAGCACTCAATCCCATACATATCACACCACGTAGCAGTGGAGGTGAGAAGGGAAAACGCTTTATCGAGTGGTTAAACTCCGTGTTTGTGCTCGATCCAAAATCTACCATGAACCGTTGGATCTTGCGGGAGGAGATCAATGGCGGGGGAGAGAATGCGACACACAAACTAAGTAGTCCCAAAGGGAGTTATATGGCACAGTTAATATGTTTTGAGTTCCATAGGTTAATCGCATATCTGAGGAGATGGGGAACCACATGTTAGTGTGACCCGCGGACTATAGCGATTCCGATAAGAGAAAAGGTAAACCTTGGCAGAAGTTGCAAGGTCGTACCAAGGCGGAAAAGGTGTGTTTGCATATATTTCCTTTCTAAATGGTTATAAAGGAAAATAGCGTCGGAGAAAGATTGCCTGTGAGTTGTTGATCGAAGATTGAAGGAAAGTGACATTGCGATATCAACAATAGGCCGATATAGCGCCTATGAGGCTAATATCGGTAATCAGGGATCAGAACAACGCTATGGAGTGACTAAAGGTGCAGACGCGACGATAATCATGAACGCAGGTTTATAAGGTTTGAAGCCTGGCCTATCTGTTTCGATCAGGATTTCCTTTGTAATCCGATAAAGTGAAGCCTTGGGTAAAAAGGTAAGATTGTGAGTGTTTCCTTTGTGAATGGGTTATAAAGGAAAGTAGCGCCTATGGCAGAATTTACGTGTTAATATATGTAACCAATGATTAAAGAAGAAAAAGGTTATATATATATGGGTTAGGGGTTAATGAGAGGGTTTTAGTCCCGATAGGAAGGATTTTAAAGAAAGGCTTTAATAAAGTCATATTTGAAGGTTAATGGGTGATTAAAGTCCCGAGACATGAATTTTGTATGTTGGTTTGCCTATGTTGATTAACATGGCCTTAACCATTAGAGGTGAAGATTTGACTCCTTCGTGAATTGAATTCATGGGACAAATGTATTTATGCATTTTATATGCATACTGTGGGTGTTAGGGGTTAAGTGTTAGTGGGGTAACCCGTGCATGAGAGGGGTTGAACTAAATTAAGACACTTGGAAGATCATGGAGAAACTAAATGGGACCCCTTATGACTATTATTGCTTTCTTAGAGAGTCTATTGATGGACACTTTAATAGATCACTTATTACACTTATGTGTTTGTGAGTTAAACTTCCTAGGAGACTAACATGATATATTTGTGTGTGTGTGTGTGCTATTTTTATTGAGATGGAGGACATCTCTCTACGCAATTACTTTTAAGTTATTATTATTCTTCAATTGAGCCCATATGTAAGTGTTTACATTAATCTACACCATTACAACAACTCCCATTAACTTTTAGATTTAATTCTAAAAATGTTATAAAATAAAATAAAATGCAATATTTATAGAAGGTTTTGATTTTGAAATGAGTTATGATTTTTGGGAAAATGGTATTGATAAGTTGTGGTATTGGCCCATGGTATTGTAACAAAGCCTATTTACAAGTTAATGATATCCATGGTAAAATGGGGTTCAATATTCATGGTTGGGAATCTTGTTATATTGTTATATTTTATGTTTATTGTAAGTATTAAGTTTTAATTTAAAAAATGTTATAAAATTAAATTTAAAGATATATATTTATAAAAAAAAAACGATTTTGAAATGAGTTATGGTTTTTAGGTAATTGGTAGTGACAAGTCATTGCATTGGCCAATGGTATTGTAAGCAAGTATATTTAGAAGTTAATAATATCCATGTTAAAATGGTGTGAATATTCATAATTAATAATCTTTGTAAATACTAATTTTTTATGTGCTTATTAACACATTTAAATATGCATAAAAAAATCAATATTTTATTTTATATGGTAAAAGGGATATTGATTTAGAACTATTATTTATATATTATATATTTTAATATCATATGTATGTTATGATTTTTTTTATTTAAAAAATTGTTCTAAATTTCCTTAATAGAAAGGAAATTGCACCATAAAAAGTTGATTTTAAAAATACCCTATACACCTTGTAGAAAGTGGTTGAGCACAATAAAAATAAAAAACAACAAATAAACTGATCACCTTTTTATAAATAAAATTTTCATAAAATTATATAAAATATTTACAAAAGTAAAAATATAGATCAATAATCAAACTTAAACATTCACTTTAACATTAAATTTGAGATTCTCAAATGTGGCTTTCCAATGAATGTTGGCATCCATATATCCCCCACCAAGGCTCCAGTAACCATTGCCTAGTCTCCAATTTATAATGCAACATACTATTGCCTCCCCTTAACATCAGCCAAATATCCTCGTGGCAATCTCCAACTACAATAAAATCAGTTCCTTCTGATGATTTGATCATACTTTCAATTGATGCAATAGGGATGGTGTCAATCATAGTCCATGTCTGGTTTACTAGATTATATTCCCACAATCCTATATCAGCATGACAGGCTATGGGTAGCCTCCCATATACCTGTTTTCCATCATCATTTTGCTTCACTCTTCCAACCAATATCATTCCTAAATCAATCTCTTCCACAATATGGGGGATCATAGTGGGTAAAGCAATATTACTGTAACATCCTCTTCCATGACGTTTTTCCATTTGAATTGTTTCTGGGAAATTCTCAATGTTATTATCAAGTATTTCACCATAAGGTGTTTAGTCATTGTTATCTACAAGATAAAAGAAATATTGATAGGTGGCTGAGAAGCCATAAATAACATTGTCATCCATATCCTTATAACTCCATAAAGGGGATGGAAAACTCTTAGATCTGACAAGATCTTCACTCACAAAATGGCCAAGTGGCTTCAATGTCCACATCTCAGTTATGGAATTATATCTTGCAACATGAAGAAGACTTTTGCCATCATGATACCAATTACCAAACATACAAACTCTAAAATGCCCTGTCTTGCTGTCAGCCCATATCTCGGCTGTTCCATGGACAACAAGAAGGTTCAGAAATTTACCACGGTTAGGTATCTTTAGAGAGATCTTGGACAAACTCTTAACCTTGCATGTGAGAGGATTAACCACATGCAATGTGTAGTCAGATCGAGCTACTAAGAACAAACCTTCACTGCTAGCTTTGATGCCTAGAGTTTTCATGCCCATGTTATCCCAATTACAAGGGACCTTCAACAAAAACCATCTCTTTGAGATAATGCTAAAAACCCACATGTCTAAGTTGTGGTTATTAATCACCATGCATTTTTCAGTACTGATACAATTTTCTTGAAAAAATTTGGAAGCACGGACAGAAGCCCAATAATCACATACCGATCTACAAACCAACAGATCATGAAGGGGGAGTTTCAGAAAAATTTCCTTACATCATCTGGAAAATGAATGGATTCACCTTCCTTTTCTTTGCCCTTCTGAACAGAAGACTCAACATCTCCTTTAATATCTCGAACACTTGTGCCTGCAGAGATTATTCTGCCCTTATAAAATCTATTAAACTCACTAATCAAAATATCCATTGGAATTCTTTCTGCAACATGAATAACTGCTTCTCTCCATTCAGGGGTATGGACTTTGGCATCAAGATTCTTCTTCTCTCCACGTTTCTGATCTTGATCGCCGTCAATAGTCCTCTTCCTTCCACGTTTCTGACCTCTATTTTGAATCTGAAGATTCTGCGAAATATAATCTTCCACCAGTGGAAAGATTGCTTCCAACGTAGAAGCGTTGGACTTTCCTTTCTTGGGGCACTCCATATCAACTGGCGTAGTTTAATTCATTGTAAATCGCAACAATAGCATATAATATATATAAAATATTCATACAGTTACCTTCATATTTATAAAATATTATATGGGTTTAATTCGTTGTAAATCAGGGTACCTTCATATTTATAAAATATTATATGGGTTTAATTCGTTGTAAATCAGGGTAATCGCAGATAATATATAAAAATATATATATACAATATTTGTACAATTATATTTATATTTATAAAATATTCATATATCATATTAGGGATAATCATCGTGGGTGGTTTAATTCATTGTAAATCGCAACAATAGCATATAATATATATAAAATATTCATACAGTTACCTTCATATTTATAAAATATTATATGGGTTTAATTCGTTGTAAATCAGGGTAATCGCAGATAATATATAAAAAAATATATATACAATATTTATACAATTATATTTATATTTATAAAATATTCATATATCATATTAGGGATAATCATGGATAATATATATAATATATTCATACAGTTACATTTATATTTATAAAATATTGATATGCCACCAAATTTAATTCATGGTAAATCACAAAAATCCCAGATAATATATATAAAATATTCATACAGTTACATTTATATTTATAAAATATTCATATCTAAGAGTTAATCCTCCATAATATATATAAAATATTTCTATAGTTATATTTATATTTATAAAATATTCATATATCAGTGGGGGTCAAAACAATAGTGTCAACTAATGAAAAATCATGTGTTAATGGGATTATTAATGGGATATAATTACTAAAATTGATGTATATTTGATCAAGCATTAGTATAGCCTAGGGTTTGTTTTAATGTTGAATGAAAAATTATTTCAATATTGAAAGGAAAATTTGTCACCAAAATTATAGTAGTTTTGGTCAAATATGGACATCCTCATCTTCAACCCATTTTCATAAAATTTGAACAAAATATAAAACCCCATACAAAAACATTAAAAAAAATTAAAAAGCAATAATACCCTTAATTTCTTATTCAAATAAAATAAAATAACAATAAAAGTTAAAATATTGTAAATTGTATTTAATTTTTTAAAGTTTATTATGGGAACTCCATCCATCCTCATGGACCAAAGAGACACTTAATTTAAGTGTTATCCCACTGTAAAGGAGTTTGCATAAAGTTTTATGGTTTATTAAGAATTTCTAGAATATCTAAACAATATTTAGAATACTCAGAAGTAAATTGTTGCAAGATAAATGGTCTATAGGATGGGTGGTTAATTATGAATGACTCAATTTATTATAGGAAGATTATATGATATTTTTTATTCCATAAATTTGAAATTTATAAATAATTTTGTTATTTAATGTTGAGTTAAAAAGGATGGTTTCAATATTGAATGGAAAATTGATATGCTAAAGTATGAGATAGTGTTACTAAAATTATGGTAGGTTTGGTCAAGAATGGACATCCTCAAAGGATATAACTGGGAAGAGAGGAGCTCTACAACCCATTATGGGGTAGATCTCACGTAAACACTTAAACATTTAATGTTTGATATTTAACATTTAACATTTTTAATCTAATATGAGCCCTATTTAAAAACCAATCTAATTATTATTATATATAAAAGATGTATGGTAAATAAATATAAATATAAATAAAATGGAGGTATGGTAAATAAATACAAATATGAATAAATTAGAGGTATAATAAATAAATAAAACCTCTTTTTATATTTACTCAGCAAACCCCTTTATATTTACTAAAACTCAAAATAGAGGTTTTACTTAGGTGAAGCCTATGGGCCAAATACCATGGGACAAATTATTGTTAATACCATGGGTTAAATAACATAGTTATAAAAGAGGTATGGTAAATAAATAAATAAAAAAAGAGGTATGAAGAAGTGTGGTAAATAATTTTTTTGACATCAAAGAGGATTAAAAATCAACATCTAATTATATACGAAGCCTATGATGGCAAATATCATGGTAAATAAAAGAAGTATGGTATAAATAAAAATATAAATAAATCAAAGGTATGGTAAATAAATAAAACCTATTTTTATATTTACTACATAAACTTCTTTATATTTAAAAACACTCAAAAAGGAAGTTTTATTTAGGTGAAGCCTATGCACCAAATTATTATTAATACCATGCAGAAAAAAATTATTAGCCCTAATACTAATATTATTATTATTATTATTATTATTATTATTATTATTATTATCATCATCATCATTATCATTATCATTATCATTATTATTATTATTAAATCTAATATTCATATTAATATATTATAATATTAGTATTATTAAATTTAATAACTTTGGATTAATTCAATGTAAATTTTTTTATATTATAATATAAATCACTATGTCATGTTATATATTAACTGTATATGTGTATGTGAGAGAAAAACAAAGACATGGAGTGATACATATGGAGATATAAGGGGAGTGACAAGGGAGAGATGAAGATAAGGAGAGGGGAGAGGAGGAATGAAGAGAGAGAGAGAGGGAGAGGAGTGAGAGAGGTAGATAAGGGTAAGAGAGGGAGAGGGAGATACAAAGATGGACGGGGGAGGGACAGAAGGAGAGAGGGAGGGAGAGACTCAGAGGATTGGAGGGCAGAGAGAGTGAGAGATGGGGAAAGATAGAGAGATGTAGGGGAGAAAGTGAGAGAGAGGAAGGACGAGAGAGAGGAGAGAGGGAGGGAGTGATAAGGGAGAGATGGAGAGAGAGTGTGTATATTTAGGGGTGAGACACAGAGAAAAAGAAGGAGAGATGGAGAGAAGGGGAGAGATAAGGAGAGAGGGCTTGATATAGTGACTTAGTTGGAGAGAGAGAGAGAGAGATGGGGGAAGAGAGAGGATTGAAGGGAAAGGAGAGAGGGACAGAGAGGGGGGGAGGGAAGGAGGTAGGAGAAGGATGTGAGAGAGAAGGAGAGAGGGAATTATAGATATATGGAGTTGGATGTGGAGAGAGGGAGGGAAGAATAAACATATAGAGAGTGAGAAGTGGAGAGACAGAGGGAGTGAAAAGGGAGAGATGGAGTGAGAGTGTGTATGTTTGGGGGTAAGATAAAGAGACAGGGAAGGAGGGATGGAGAGAAGGGGGGAGAGAAAGAGAGAGGGTGGGATATAGTAACAGACTTGGAGGGCGGAGAGAGAGAGAGAGAGGGAGAGAGAGGAAGAAAGAGAGAGAGGATGTGAGAGTGGGGAGAGGGAGGGAAACAGGGATGGATTTGGATGGGGGGAGAGATGGAGGTAAGAAGAAAGACATAGAGAGAGAAAGGTGGTGAGAGAGAGAGGGAGAGAGGAAAACATGAGGGAAGAGAGATATACTTGGGGGAGAGGGAGGGAAGGGTAAGAGAGAGGGAGAGAGGGAGAGGGGGAGGGAGGAATATATATATATATATATATATATATATATATATATATATATATTTGAGAAAGAGAGTGTATGTTTTGGGAGTGATATAGAGGTATAGAGGGAGATAGAGATATGGATGGAAGGTGAGGAGAGGGAATAAGAGAGATATGGAGAGAGGGAAGGAGGGACAAAGAGATTGATAGATATGGAGTGAGAGAGCGTGTGTTTTTGGGGGAGTGAGATAGAGAGACAAAGAAGGATATACAGAGAGAGATATAGATATAGATGGACGGGAGAGAGAGGGGAAAATATTTCTTACACTAGATGCATTGATTTCAATGTAGATGGTGATTTTTAATCCTATTTGATTGATTGGACTAGATGCATTGATTTTACTGTAGATGTTGATTTCTAATGATATTTGATTGCTTTCACTAGATGCATTGATTTAAACGTAGATGATTTATAATCCTACTTTATTGTTTTCACTAAATGTATTGATTTCAATGTAGATGGTGATTTCTAATCCTATTTGATTGTTTGCATTAGATGCATTGATTTTTAATTATGTTTGATTTCTTGCACTAGATGCATTGATTTCAATGTAGAATATTTCTAATCCTATTTGATTGCTTACACTAAATGCATTGATTTCAATGTAAATGTTGATTTCTAATGCTATTTCGTTTTTTTGCTAAAGCATGAGACGATCCTTCTATTTCAATAAACCAAAAGTGATGTCGCAGCATATACAAAAAGCCTGACTTCTTCATGGACTCATGAGAAATCAAGGGCATTTTGCCAAAGAAATGACCCTCCCTTCTACAAAAAGTAAAGCTAACCTCTCAAATAATACCTTCGGTTGACCTTTATGATTTCTTAACCCAAAGTGAAACTCCGCTAACCCTCACGTCACTGTCACAAAAGGCCTGAAAGGACTAGTGGCCCCACAAAACAGCACGGCCAAATCTGACCATCGATTCACTCTTCAAAATTGAATGGCTCGGAGAGAAATCACATTTCCAAGATTCTCGCTCATTAATGCACGATGGATGGTGGTATTCCTTACCACACCGTTGCCACGTGTTGGGAGCCTAATGGAATCGCTCCTGAAATTCCAATACCACTTACCATTCAAAAGGCATGCGATCACCCGGAAACTGCTTTGCACCTGGATTTTCATTCCGAAAGAGGAATGCCAAAAAATATTCACCACCGGAAATATCCAACTGCCCTTCCTATGAAAGCCTGCTACGAAACTTGCATCGAAGACTGCCGCTGACTGAATATTGATACCTGTGTTACAATTCGAAGGAAAAAGGAGACTGGTCAATTTACACCAGGGTATTATGTGACCGCTCTAAGATTTCCTTTCTTCAAGGTACCAACTGGAGTAATGTGATTGAACTTTTATAGAAAGCTTCATTTCAGACCTTTCCCTCTGGCCCAATGTCTAAAAATTTCTCTGTGCTCTACCGCTTGTTCATTGTAGAGAGATTTTAATGTGCTCTAAGGCATCTCCTTCCACTTCATCTCAATCCTGAAAGCTGAATTCACCACTCCTTGGTTGGCTAGTATATCCGCTATTTATTAGCTTTTCGTCGAACATGGTTGAAGCTAACAGTTCGAAGACTTAGGAGATGATTTTAAATTCTTTGGTACACTTGTATTAGTCTCGAGTGATTTGAGACCTTCCCTGGCATTGTTCCAAAACTGATTCTTTTAACCGCATTAATGGATATCTCTGAGTCTTCTTCTATAATGACATTTGAGCTATGATTTAGTTTTAGAAGCTCTAGACATTGTTCCAATGCCATTAATTTAGCCATATTATTGGTGGATTTACCTAAATGGTAGTGGAATGTAAAGATTATGTTTCCTTCTTCATCTCTGAACACCCCTCCATAACCTGTTGTTCCAGGGTTGCATTTTGAAGCCCCATCAATATTGGATTTCAGATAACCTTTCAGTGGAGGATGCCAGAACTCCTTTTCTGTTTCCAAATCTCTTTCCTTTCTTCTTAGTCCACGTGGAATGATCTCTTGCATTCATAGATGCCTGAGAATTCTCAATTCATTTTTTGTAGGAGGATTCTTGGGATAATTGCGCACAGTGGTGCAAACAATCTCCTTAATATGTTTCAAAATCAGATCCATCAGGCGAAGAGGAATAGTTTTTTCTTCCTCGAAAATTCTTTTATTCCTTTCTTTTCAAACATTCCAGATAATGAAGCTTGGCGTAAAGGTCCAGGCCAAATTAAGGAGCTCATTCTCTGAAAAAAAAATTCTCTCCTTCTTTAGGGTTTTAATGATACTTCCTTTATCTCTGTATGTTTGTTGAAAAATGGTGTCAAAAGTATCCCACAGCCATGAGGTGTAGGTGCAGCTGTTGAGAATATGCTCCATTGTCTCCTCTTGAGCTTCACATAGTTGACATCTAGAAGGCCCAATAACACCCATTTTCGAATATTGTCCCAAGTTAAGATTTTCTTGTCATGAACTAACTACATGAAAAGCTTGATCTTCATCCACCCTTGGTGGCTCGACAGTTGTTGCCAGGATTTCACCCAAACACAGGGATCTAGGTTCAGGATAATTTTTTTTACTTCCCTAATATTAAAGGTGCCTTCTTTATTGAGGCTCCATCTTAACTGATCCTGTGCATCTGTTACGAAGATCTTCCTTTGTTTTAACATGCTCATGAGTTCCTCTGCTTTTATTTTTATGAGGTTGTCATCTCTGTAGTCTATGCTTCTCTAGTTTCTCCAGCTTCTGGAGTTATGAGGAAGGCTACATAAATCTTTAACTTTGATTAATCCTTCGGAGTCTGTTTCCTGCTTGAGGCTCATAAAGTCCTCTCTTAACAATATTGGTTCTTGTTGCCATTTGTCTTCCCAGAAGAGAGCTAAATTTCCTCCTCTGATTTCCCAGAAACTATTATTTTGTAATAGGCTTCTATTTTCGTAGACTTTATTCCAGATGTAAGAGCCTTTTATGTTTAAGATCACTTGTTTGCGAGGATCTTGCATATTTTTCTTTCCAGGTTTTAGCCCATTGAGCTTCTAGTTATTTAACCCATCTCCACCAGAGCTTGGCTCCTAAAACATTACTCAAAATTTCCTTGTTTCCTCCTTGCTCCAAAGGAAGTCTCTATGGATATTCCTGAATTGTTTAAGGCCCCTTTGGGAGCAGGAAGGGCTGATAAAAAGAAAACAGGGATTGATTGCAGAACGACCTTTGTCAGAATCAACCTCCCCGCTAGGTTGAACAATCTGATGGTCCATTTTTTGACCTTGTCTTCCATCTTGTTGAGCACTGGTTCCCAAATACTTTTGTGTAATGGTCTGGATGTAAGGGGAATTCCCAAATACTTTGAAGGGAGGGAATCCATTTGAAAGCCCAATTCTGGAGATATTCCTCTGTATTGCAATGTTAGTATTTAAGAAAAAAAAATGATTTGGATCGATTAACTTCCATACCTGTAGCCAAGGAAAAGTCATTTAGGATTTGTTTGTACGTTGAAGCTTCTTTAAATATGGGGATACCTTGCACAATGGTGTCATCCACAAATTTTTGGTGAGTCATTGCCTAACCATTCTCCATTAATTGGAGTCCCTTAATCTTTCCCAAGGCTTTGGCATGATTAATGGATCTATCCAGTCCTTCCATCATGAGGATAAAGAGAAAAGGAGAGAGTGGGTCTCCCTGCCTGCGGCCTCTACAAGGAGAGAAGATCTCTGAGGGCAAGCAATTCCCCAAAATCAACAAGCTAGAAGAAGTTACCAGAGCCATAACCCATCTAACCTAGTTGTGATCGAAACCAAAAGCAGTAAGGACCTTCTTGATATAGATCCAGTTCACCTTGTCATATGCTTTGGCAATATCTAATTCCATGATCATACCAGCCTGCCTCTTATTGGTTAGCATGTGAACCACCTCGTGGGCTTGAATAATTTTATTTAGGATTTGTCTGCCTTCCACATAACCAGATTGTTCAACTGAAACTAAAGAAGGAAGTAGAGGTTTGAGTCTGCTATCCAAAATCTTGGATATAATTCTGTATACCACATTGCATAAAGCAATGGGTCTGTACTTATCAGCAGTCAGGAATGAATCTTGTTTGAGGATCAGGGAGATGAAGGAGGTGTTGAGGGCTTTTAGAATAGTCTTGTTTCTTCTAGAATCTTACACAACATTCAAAATATCCTGTTTGACAACATTCCAGCAGGTCTTAAAAAAGTCTGCATTGAAACCATTTGGTCTTGGAGCTTTTCCATTCTACATATCTTTGATGACCTCACTGACTTCCTCTTCAGTTACTGGTTTATTCAGGTTAAAATTGTCCTCTCTAGACACCATCTTAGGGATATTTTTTGTAATTTCCTTAACGCATTGCTCTCTGTCTAGATTATTTTCCTTAGTGATGCCTCTGAAATGTTGTACCAACACGGCTTCGATATTCTTATGAGAGGTTTGAAGCTACCCATTCTCATTCAATATCGAAGAGATTCTATTGTGTGCTCTATTGGCCATGGTGGATCTATGGAAAAATCTGGTATTGTGTTCACCTTCATTGAGCCATTGAACTCGAGACTTTTGTCTCCAAAAGGTTTCCTCTTGTTTGCATAAATTCTCCAATTCTTGGTTGTGTTTATCAGCTTGCTCAATTTTGACTTTATCAAAACCATCAGTGATCAGTGCTTGATTTAGTTCCTGTAGTTTGAGTTCCACTGATTTTTTGTTCACAAAATTGTTACCAAAATCCTTCTTGTTCCATTCTTTGAGTCTGAGTTTCATGTGCTTTAGTCTTTTATGTAGGAGGAACATTTTAGTGCCCTGGATCTTCAGATCATCGAACCACCATTTTTCAATGTTGCTAATGAAATCTTGGTGGGAGAGCCAAATATTCTCAAATCTAAAGGGTCTATTCCTGGGAGAATCGATCCCCTTGATTTCTAATTGAATCGGCCAATAATCAGAGCCTCCAAAGGGGAGAACTCTAGCTATTATTTCTCTATTTGTGAGCATCAGCTCCTCCGAGATAAAAAATTTGTCTAACTTGGAGGTGACCTCGCCCTCACCTCCTCTTTTGTTGTTCCAAGTAAAAAGGCCATTGTGTGTTTCAGAGTCAACCGATTTCATATCTTCTGTGAAGGATTGGAATGCTACAAAATCTTTACTTAGCATTCAGGTACCTCCTTTTTTTCCGAAAGAGATTTAATGATGTTGAAATCTCCTCCCAAGACCTGGGGTATTTCTTCATGTCTACTTCTAAGATCTACCAGGGAGTCAAGAAAAATGAATTTCTCATCTATTCTTTGAGGACCATAAAAATTTGTGACTAGGAAGGTGTGTGAAACCCCCACTTGTTGAATGATTACTAATAGATAATTTCTTGATGACTCCGCATCTATTATGCTGATTTTTTGGGGGTTCCATAGAGTGAGAATGCCCCTAGCTGTGTTCTCTGCTTTAACTTCTAGGAACTCAAATCTATTAAGCCATTTGCTATATATTTGTTTTAATTTATGAATGGAGCAT
Organism: Pinus tabuliformis; assembly: GCA_031772625.1. NCBI lineage: Eukaryota > Viridiplantae > Streptophyta > Pinopsida > Pinales > Pinaceae > Pinus > Pinus tabuliformis. The sequence goes on along the minus strand of CM062818.1, from coordinate 1,586,008,538 downwards.
TTTGTTTCCTGAATGAAGATTATGTTCGGTACTGCTAGTCTCATTATGTTACTTAACATTCTTTGTTTTCTTTTACTACCTAGACCTCTGATATTCCAAGATATGAAATTCATAATTAAATATTTATAAAGGAGTAACCGGTTAGATCTTTCATCTTACCTGAATCTATCATTAGCTTTCCACACTCCCTCAAGAGCTCATTTTGCTTTTTCTTGCCCCTCTTCTTTGCTGGATTTATAGTCGCTAATCCTAGAGTTGATTTCATTTTTTTCACACCTCTGTGCTCATGCTTGTGAATGTTTTTATCTTTATCTAACCCTCTTTCCTAAGTTTTCCATAAAAAAACTGTTGTATTCTGTTGCATTCTTCTTGAGGCAATGAATCTATTCCTCCTTTGGTTCCCTACATCAAGAATCCTTCGAGATCCAGGTTTTCCTTATCGAGAATTTCTTGTAGTTCATGATCTTACATATCTATTTCACTCTCGGTAATTTCCCGGTCCATTTCTGTTTCACTTATCAATGTCTCTTTTTGAGAACCAATATCTTGATTTTGTATATTTTCCTCTTCTTTGTCTTTTTCATTAGGACCTTTTGGCTGAGATTGGTTTTCTCTTGTGATTTCGTCATTCTCTTCCTACACTTGAAACTTGTTCTGACTGACCTTCTGCCCCTCATTATGTTGTTGCTTTAGCTCATTTTTTCCTCCTTTTCCTCTACTTGCAACTTTCTGAAAGCTTTTTGAGTCCTTCGTTGTATTAATTTTACCTTTGTTGTCTGCTTTACTCGGAGGGAAGTCTCTGAATAGATGTCCATGTTCATGACATCTACGGTATCTGAATGGGATATGCTCGTAGTCCACTATCTGCACCCACTCCTCATCAAAAACTTCCAAGATAACTTCATCCGGAAGCGCTCCTGATAGATCCATTTCCATAGATATCCTTGCAAAGGAGTTATATCTCCCTCTTCTTGTGGCTTCAGAAGCTTTGACAAAACGTCCTAGTTTATTGCCAATGGCAGCTAGCGATTCAGTTTGCCAATAATCAAGAGGTAGAGAATAGAGCCTTACATAAACTGGAACTGAAGAGAAAGTCTCCCGCTTTGGGACAAAGCTCATCCTCCAAGGCCTCATATAGAGACCGACTACTGCATAAAAGTAGGGTCCTCCTTTGAATATTCTATCTTTATCTTCGATGTTTGAGAACACCACTGTGAAGAATCCCTTTAACCCAAGATGTAGGTCAATGCTTCCATTGGGTTTCTAGTGATACATGATCCACGTCTGTAAAGCTTTTTTAAGTGAGCCATAGTCCCATGAATTTACAGATAATGGCGTAGGTCCCCATGTGTTCCCTGTGCGCCTACAGAGCAGGATCATTTAATATCACTCTGGGAGTGATTTTTTCTTTTGGTTCACAAGGTCCCTTTTTTTTTGTCTCTTGAACCCTAACTTTTGTCTTCTTCCTCCTTGTCCTTTGTGCTACTGTTTTCCTTGGTCTTGGTCCCATCTGTCTCCTTTTCATTCTTCCTGTTCCTTTCATCCGCAAAACCTATGTTGTTCACCATCAATGTTTTACCTCTGTTGGCAACAACGTCTTTGTAGGAGGGAGTCGAGCTCCCTCCTCTGCCACCCTCCATTAGAAACGATCCCTACAATTTTTTGTAACCCTAGCTGATTGCTTCATCTCTCCCGTGTGTTTTTCCAAACTCTCATTGGAGATTTCTAATCCTATTTCATTCCTTGCACTAGACGAAATTATTTGAGTGTAGATCTATGTCTCTAATCCTATTTTCTTACTTGCATTAGATGAATTGATTTGTGTGTAGATTTTGATTTCTAATCCTAATTGATTGCTTACATTAGATGCATTGATTCTAGTGTAGATGTTATTTCCTAATCTTATTTGATTTATTGCATTAGATGCATTGATTTCAGTGTAGAGGTTGACTTGTAATTTGATGTAATTGGATGTATAATGGTACATTAATTTTAAAATGGTTGGATTAAGGGTGTGCATTGATTTCAGTGTAAGAAGATTTTTTTTTTATAATGTACTTCGATTTTATGTGTTATAGTAATTCAACCTATCAATATTGGAGAGAAAGAGAGACATTGTATTATGTTTACTACAACTACTCGAGCTAAAGATTTAAATGGTTTACGATTTCAAATGTCTTTTTCATATAATCGATATGAAAAGATGACAAAACTAACAAGGGTGATAATAACAATAGTCGAAGAAAATAGTTTGAGATTGATCACAATGAAGACTATTTGTAATTGACTACATTCTTATTATTCATATTTTCTCTCATTCAACACTATTACATTGTCACTTGGCATTCAAAATTTTGTTTCATCATTTTTCATCACTAATGTTATAAACAATATATATTATGTCAACAAACTCATGTAACTAAGAAAATTTAAAATTAAAATGAGGAGATTAATCTTAGACATATTTACCATATTTAAAATGATTATATTAATATTATATGCATTTACATATTATTGATAAAATTAATCATATCTTCAACAGAATTTCCTTGGCCACACATGACTAGAACTAGCTTAGATCCATCTTAACTCCATATCTACTGAGGGTCAATACGGATCAAAGATCCCAACGCACAAACCTTTCCATGAGCTTTGCACACAAAAAAGAGGTTTGCACCTCAGGAGATTTGATCCATCTTGGCACATAGATCGAGAGTTAATATATATCTAGGCTATGCCTCTTTATGACATCATCGTTCATTGGCTTTCGTTAATTGGGATCTCCTTGGATCACCCCAATATGATTTGAGCTTGTCGAGCAAGAATTCATGTCATCAATGGTTGCTAAAATTGTTTAAACTATTGATCACTCAAGGAATCTACTCAATAGTAGATAAACACATTAATTACATTGTGCTTCATGCATCCAATCACTTATGCAAATCTATTGTATCACATGGACATCTAGACAACAAATGTTCTAAAATAGATAGAAATTATCATGTTAAGTATTTTATGCAAGTAGTCAAATTTTGGAAATCTTGTGGCGAATTTTTTTAGAAAAATATAATATTTTCATTTCATGCATTAACACACCTCGTGTCTCTCTATTTAAATTGTTTCTATGATCTCATTCTTCATCTTGTCATGGGAATGAACCACACTTGATGGTTCCAAAAGAGTAGACAAATGAATTTTGATGTGATTATTGTCAAAAACATGTCTCAAAAACTTATATGGATCACAAAAGCCTTAATGTAATAATATTAAAATTATTTATTTTTAAATAAAAAGTTAATTTACTTTATAGAATTTTCATGAATTATTTTAAAAATATTAACACTCCAATTTCTAATTTTCTATAAAATATTTAATATATATATATATATATATATATATATATATATATATATATATATATATATATATATATTCATTACCACAAAAATAAAAATAAAAAAAATGACACTATAATCTCATGTTTAAAAAAAAAAACACTAATTCCAACCAGTTCTTTTAAACACACATTTATTAAACCTTTTGCATGCTTTTATGTAGCTTAACAAATTATTTTGATCCATCAGTACATTTGAGAATACCAATTATTTAGCCAATATTAATATGTATTTACAAATATTTTCCACTATGTTTTCCATTTAACTTTATTAAAATAATAGGTAATTTCAATTTTGTACCATAATCATTTTGCATCACTTTAAATTATAAGATTTATAATATCTTAACTATGATTTTGTTATTCCTTTCATTCATGGATAGATCTCAATCAATTTGGGATAATTAGATAAATTACATAATTTAAATTTGTGATTATAAACCAATAAACATTTTAACTCTTTTTTGTTTTAATTGCTTTATATCATATATATATATATATATATATATATATATATATATATATATATATATATATATTTTATTTAAAATATATAATATAAAATAATATGCATAAAAATATTTTAGATAACATTTGCATTGACACTTTTATTTTATTAGCTATATTGTTCACATTAAAATGGTCTTTTTCTTATTAATAAATTTTTAATTATATGCCAATATTGCTTCTCCTCTTTTTTTGTGGTTCATTTTATTGGAGATGAGTATGTCCTCTCTACATCTAATATGTAAAATCAAATTTGATTTTTTTTAATCTGTTTTCATGTCAACATAGATACTTTGCATATGTTTCACAATAAACAAGAGCCATGTAGTGGCAATGTGCAAAAAGACAAAAGCCACATTGCCACCATATAACTCTTATTGTATATTAATAATAAAAAGGAAAACAATATCATCTAAGGACCTTATTAATTTAATGTTTACCATATTTGTTCATTTTTATTTAAGTACACCACCCTATGAAAAATAATAATTCAAGAAGAATTTCCACGACATAAGAAAATGATGAAACTTCAAAAATAAGTCGGCCTAAAATTGGAATCTTTCTATCCAATAACTTTTAATAACAAGTTTAGTTGTAATTTTAGTGTTATCATCCTCAATTACTTCATTTTTTTATGAGTGTGCATTTATCTATCCAAGATAAATAAGACTCCTAATAGTTAAATAACTTGATTATGCTAAATATTAATAAACTTCCAACTATAGTAAGGAAAGTTAATTACAAGAGACTAAGATTTCCCAAAAAATGGATTCTTGTATGCATAATTTGATTCTCTTTGTTGAGGGTTAATTTTAATTTTGTAGGAGTCAATTATATCATATTTAAACAAATATGTTTTTATCATATACTAAGTATATAAGAATTTATGAGTTTTTTACTGTAACCAAAGCTAGGTAAAGTGTCATACAATGCACCATAAACACAATGGATATCTCTAAATATCTAAAAACCCCTTTCTCTAGCAGTATTCAAGGAAACATTTGGTGGCTTGAGTTGGATTGCACAATCTTCTTCTTTAATAATGTGCAAATTGACGGGTCTCAATGTCCCTATCCTAAATTTTACACGACTTGTTCTATCAAAATCGATTGTTTTCTTAATATATGTCAATAATGAAGCGTTGGAATGTGTCCCTTTGGAAAGTAATAATGTCTAGGTTATGTTAGAAGAAACTCTAATATTATATAAAATAAATATATCCCACATTCACCATGGAGTAAAATTCCGTTGGAATAATATATTCTATAAAGAGGTGAAACTGGATTACCCACATGTATTATTTTTTCTGTGTGGTTCACGAACCCCAAAGATAAGTGATCGCTACATCAAGAGAATATTTGTACAAGAAAATCTAGCCAAGGGATCACTTTCTATTGGCTCAACCACAAAGCCAGGTCCTGAGAGTGTCGAGAGAATTGAATGTGTGACCTCCCAAAAGCAAAGGAGTTTTAATGACAAGGACTCAAGCAATTAGGCTAACCCTCTGGGCTTATTATCTCACATGTATTATTGGGATGTAATTCCTCAATATCTATTAGTATATAATAGAGGTAAGGGAGTACCATGAGAAACACAACATAAATTGTCAAATTCTTATATTTGTAAATTAGCGAAGTATTGTGGAGGTGCTCTTTGTAAGATTTGAGATTTATGAAGGTAGTAAAGGAACTATTACCATTTCATGGAATTTTTCCCAATTGGAATTTTACCATGTAAATTTGGTGTCTCCTTTCATTTTTCCTCCTTTGTATTGTTGATTAAGTGTTGCTATTATGTATAGGAGGTTAAATTTGTAAAGTACTTCATTGTATATGCTGTTGCATGTTTCTACATATTTTCAATATCACGCAAAAAAAATAAGGTGACTTAAATCCATACAAACACATTATTGTTGTTGCAAAATGCACAGATTTGTTGCTGCTAATTTTGATTTGGGTTTGCTACAGTTTTTTTTCCTTTCCTCTTTTGTTTCCATGCAAATTCTTAGTTATGCAATGCAAATTTACAACTCAATATATAACCCCATAAAACTTTGGCATGTGGCTTGGGTTGGCTACATTAAAAATAAAATATGTGGGTTTTTTATATCTATTTTTAGTTAGCAAAGAACCAATTTAGTAACCAAAAATGAAAAAAAACTAGTCAAAATGGGTTACCTCCTTTGTTGTTTCTCATGGCATTAAATGAAACTTCTACGGGTATTTTATTATATAATATATTCTATTAAAAAATGTATCATAATATTATTATTATAGATAATAAAATTATATATATATATATATATATATATATATATATATATATATATATATATATATATATATATGTTACAATATAATATATATGCTTTTATATTCTTTTTTCCACCAATAATCTCATATATTTACCCTCTCTACACTTTTCTTTTGGTTGATAATATTTGACTTTGGTATGTAGACATAGTTTTTCTTTTTTTTTAGATTTTTGTTGTAAGGTATTTTAATTTTAGAGTGGAATTGGGATAATTTATGCTTTATATTATATCACTCACTTTGTCATAAAATTTTCAGAACTATACATAGCAATTTGCCTCCTTGGATTTCAAATCTATGATTTACATATCTATATAACTTTGCACATTTCTTTGTGATTTTCATAATGACATTTTTTGTCACGGAGTTGGATCCTCTTTTCCTTTAGTTGTTTACATCAATTTCTTAGTTTCTTAGTGATTTTCTTTATTCATTATGACTTCAAAGGTTGTTTCAATTCCTAAGTTTATTTTCACTAACTATCTTCCATGGAAGAAGAAGATGGTTGATGTTCTCAAGAATAAGAACCTATGTTGGCTAGTTAACAGTGAAATCCAACTATAAATCGAAGTTTAGTAAACTTCGCCTCTATAGGAGCCTTTGTAAAGATGTCTTCAACTTGATCATATTTTGAAAAATATTGCACTTCAAAAACATGGTCATGAATGAGCTTTCTGATGAAGTGCATGCACAGTTCAATGTGTTTGTTGTGCTTATGTTGGACTGGATATTTTCATAGTTGAATGGCACTTTGATTATCACACCAATGTGTAGCTGGATACTGCTGCTGAAAGCCAAACTCTCACAAGATATGATGAATCCACAGGGCATCCTTACGAGCCTCTACAACACCACAATACTCTCCTTCTATTGAAGAAAGAAAAATGACACTTTGTTTCTTGCAAGCCCATGTTATAGGTCTTGAACCAAGAGTGAACACATAACCTGTAGTAGACTTCTGATCATCAGGGTCACTAGCCCAAATCGAAATAAGTGAAACCAACCAATAGAGGTGATGCTTCTACACTGTAATGAATACCAAACTAAACTGTACCTTGAACATAACGAAGTATTCTTTTAGCTTCTTTCAAATTACTTTCATGTGGGGTTTGCATAAACTAAGCAAGAAGTCCAACAACAAAGGAAAGGTCAAGATGGGTATGGGTTATATACAAAATTTTTCCTACAAGTTGATGGTATAAGCTAGCATCAACTTCAGGGAAAGTACAAGTGACTAAAAGTTTTGCTCCAAACTGGAAGGGAGAAGGGGTTGTCTTACAGTCTTCCATGTGAAAATGGTGTAGAATATCACAAGAATACTTGGACCAGGAAAGGGAAATACCTTCCTTGGATTGCAAGACTTGAAGACCAAGCAAATAATGCAAGTGTCCTAAGTCTGTCATTTCAAACTTCTTTTTAAGGTTTGACTTCACATGGTTTATAAGGTTGGGATCACTATGAGTAGGGATAATATCATCAACATAAAGAACAAGAATGATAAGAGACTTGCCCACTTTTCTAGTGTAGACACTATTGTTACAGTGACACCCAGGAAGGCAAGTTTCTGAAAGAAAGCTATCCATTTTGGCATACCAAGCCTAAGGGGCCTGCTTGAGACCATAAAGGGATTTCTTAAGCTGACATACAAGGCTGGAGTATTTTTGTATAAATCCAGTAGGTTGTTCGATATAGATTTCTTCATTCAAGTCCCCATGAAAGAAGGCCGATATAACATCGATCTAATGGAATTCCCATTTGAAAGAGGTAGCAAGGGAAAGAACAAGGATAATAGAGTTCATTTTGGCAATAGGTGAGAAGGTTTTAATATAGTCAATGTCTTCAACTTGTGAAAAAAACTTAGCAACAAGATGAGCTTTATGTTTATCAACTTTTCGAACTCGTCCATACTTGGTTCTATAAACCCATTTGCATCTAACAATTTTTCATCCATTTGGCAGAGGAACGACATCCCATTTATCATTTGCTAATAATGAATGATATTCTTCATTCATAGCTGTGTCCCAATCTGGATGGCCCAAAGCTTCTGCAAAGGTGTCAGGATCATAATTCGCTGAAGCTTGAGCCAGTAAAGAAAAGACTCTATCGAACTAAGAACGTATACATCACTGATATATAGGATCACTGGGAAGAGAACGTGCTACATCCCGAATAGCACGGACCCATTTTGGAAGCTAAGTAGTTGAAGGAGGATCCTGAGAAGGTGGGGGAGGATTTTCATCCTCATTGTCATCATTTGAAGAAGAAATATTTTTATAAGTAGAAGGCATAGAGAGAGGTGGCACATCCCCCAAACTAGGCTCATAGGCCAATATATTTTCAACAAAATTTACATCTGTTATAATGATAACATTTTTGAACTTAAGTGGAATAAGTCTATAACCTTTGACATCTTCAGAATATCCAACAAAAATACATTTTTCACTCTAAGGTTCGAAAGCTTTATGTTTCTCATCTGGAATATGGGCCCATGCTTCACTTCCAAAAGCACGAAAGTATGGGTGATATTATTTAAAACCTTAGTAAGAGTGTTATTTACTATCTAATTTGCACACTTAATTTCTTCTGCCCGAAAATAAAGACTAAGTCCTTTAGGTTGAAGCATACAATTAGCCATTTACTTTAAGGTGTGATTCTTCCTCTGAGCTACACCATTTTGTTGTGGAGTATATGGAACAATATGTTGCATTTGAATTCCATTCTCATTGCAAAATTTGATGAATTTGTTGTTAACATATTATCCGCCATTATGAGATCTTAGGTTAAGAATTTGATGTCAAGATTGTTTTCCAACAAAGGCCTTAAGGGCCAAGAACATGTTAAATACTTCACTGTTGAGTTTTAAGAAATATATCCAAGTGCGTCTGGAGAAATCATCAATGAAAGCTAAGAAATACTTATATCTAGATAATGAATCAACTGGAAGTGGACCACATAAATCACTATTCATAAGCTCTAAAGGGGCTGAGGTGTGCCAAGAGGCATGTTTTTCAAAACTATCCCAATGAGGTTCTCCAAGTTCACATCCGTAACAAGAACCATCTCTATAAGATACCATTGGAAGACCTGTCACCATATTTTCATGGTGGTTTTGGATAAAAATCATGGCTTAATTTTTCTAAAGTGAATTTCTAAATGACTTAACAAAAATATAAAATGGGATGTCACATGTTGGTTCCCCATATTGAGTAGTAATAATTAGAATGTTACCCATACTAAACAAGCCACTTCCCCTCACTTCAAGGATGTTACCCATAGTAAACAAGCCTATTTAGGTTTTGGAAACCTATCTAAACAATTACAATTGTGTGGCCAGGTAGGAGGCCTAAGGACTTGACAACATGTCCTCCTTTTTCTCAACTTCATGTTGAGAATAGAAGGAATTATAGAACTCCTATACACTAGGCTATAGAAAGGGTCTTTAAATGCACTAATATTTTTTAAATAAATATATTATGAACTAATCCATATACCAAATATTTTGATTAACCAACTCACTCACACACATACACAATAAAAAATAATTGATGAAATCTATTATAATATTTAAAACCAAGAAAATTGCTTTTCACTATTTCCAACTAAATGATGACAATGAAAAGTAATTAAAACACAGATCAAACCAAGATTAAATAATGACATGACAAGGATGTTAATATTCATCTTTAAAAAAAAACATAATTTATAAGGGAATAGACCATAAATAGGAAAAGGCCCCAAATGAATAACTTTACTACATAAATTACATGAGCCCAATCTTTGATTTATGTTAAATAAATAAAAAGGCTCTTCAATAAATTATTTAAATGAAAAAAAATGCAAATTCATTAAATCTAATTTAGTATAACAATAAGCCGAGAGCTAATTCAATTGGCCTAGTTCTTTAAAGCACTTGTTATTGAGAGATAACTAGGTCAATTATCCTCAACACTCTTGAGGTTAGTCTTCTTTAATGAGCCAATAAGAAATGATCCCTTCTTGTAAATCTACATGTAGCAATGATTTTTTTGGAGATAGTAATTATAACAACACTATAAACGAGCATCTATACTACTTTTATTCTCATACCAAATTTAAATAATTATTCTTTTAATTTTCTTCTTCAATTATCATATCTTTATGTTTAATGGTAAACTATATTTTAAAACTTTCGTACATGATTAAAATCTTTAAAAAAATTAATATATATATAGATGAATTAAATGTTTGAATATCTATCTATGAATAAACTTAGCAAATAGTTCCATCAAATTTCGTTCAGCAAATACTTCATATTTCGTTCAGCAAATAGCTTCATATTTCCTTCAGCAAATAGTTCCATCAAACACTTTTTTTATACCATTTCTATACTTTTGACATCTGTTAAAAAAAGTTGTGGCATACGAATAAATCAACCCTATGTGCTTTTCTTTTCTAATATATGTTATTTTTTTAAATGCTATTATATAGATATTTATGTGATATTATTAACCATTCTAAATTTCGCTTGATAACTCATTTCATTGGTTTAAAATTTTTGTAACAATGAAGATTATGCCCATATTTGTTTTCATTATATTTTCTTTAATCAAATTGGAACAATTGTAAAAATAACTTCGTAATGTAAGATAATGTAAGATATTGTGTCAATGTGGTTTATTCATTTTATTTTAGGTTAATAATTGAATAAATCATTCCAATCAAATTTGAGTTAATAAATTTAATAAATGGTGAAGAAAATTTAAATATTTTATTAAATATTTGAAATATTTTTTTTAGATATTTTTCTTTTAAAATAGATAAATAATATTTTTTAAAATTCAAATATTGTGTATCAAAATGGCATTTTGAAATCAAATTATTTTTCCAGCTTTTTATGAGATTTGAATTTAGATTTAATGGGATTAATTCCCACATAAACTAATTGATATACACCTCATGAGTTGGTAAGTCTATACATTGATAGATAAAATAAAAATTGTACAAATCTTATATTTCAATCCAAAACCCTAATTTAAATCCCTAAATTTACATATTGTTCTCTATCTTAAACCAACGAAGATATGAAATGTAACACCTACCAAGTCAAATAAGATATGAAATGTAACACATACCAAGTCAAATACCTTGATTATCTTCTAAGAAAATATTTATATATTATAAAAATGTCATAATTATGAAAAATAAAATAAAGGTTAAATTTTTTACATAATGATAGAAATTAATATTATAATGGATCATTTATCATGTTAAAAGTATAAATTTTATTTTAAATATTAAAGACATTTATTTTATATATGAAAAATTCTTTAAATATAAAATTTAGTATAGCTCACAAAGGCTATACTTAAAAAATGTATAAGAAAAGACAAATTATCGATAATAATGCAAGTTTATCTATATCTCTAAGACTTAGAATGAAAATCCATCCTTTAGGAAAAGGTAGAATGATTACAAAAGGTTTGGGAGAGTGAATGGAGGGGTTGGGGTTGTGTCATCTCTCCAAGCTATACTCTCAATTAGGCAAAGGAACTAATAACTATGTGGAACTTCACAATCTCAAGCTTCTTGTCTTGTTTTCTATTGAGAAGGGATGTCCACACTAAAGATTTTTGGAGACTCAAATATTATTATCAGTTGATTTAATGATTTTATGGACACACTTGATCCTATCCTTGAAGGGATTTTACAACTAAAGATTATTTTTTATACGATTTCATGTTGTCATATCTATAGGGAAAGGAACACAAGCACATACACACTCTCTAAGGCACGGTGAGGCAGGAGCATTCAACCCAAGAGAAAATCATTGTATTTAGTAGACATAGGGGGTTGAGTGTTTTAAGGAAGTTAGATTCCTAAGTGATGAAAATGTAACATTTAGGCTTTTGAGTGAGTATGATAAGCATTAATTAGATAATTTGAGGTTGTTTGTAAATGTTGTCAAATAAAGGAGAACATGAGTGGTTAATAAAGACAAAAGAGTTAAAAGTCAAATATAACTCTTAAAGCAGTTTCATGATTTGAGGAACTAGAGAGAGTTCTTAGGAATTAATTGAAGTTAGAAGTGGACATAGAGGATTTTGGAGTGAGTTCAGTAGATCTAGGATTTGAACCAGAATTAGTTCAAAGAACCTTTCTGGTATAAATGTAAGCCTACAAGTAGAGTAAGAGAGGAGGCCACTTATAGTTGAAGATCAGGCCTTTGAGAGACACAGAGTCTCGAATGTAATCATTTGTTTATACTTATGTATAAAGAGGTTTATTCCTAGCTATGTAAATGTGTGAAATGAGTAATTTATGAATGAATTACATATGATTTCGTAGGTTTTGTAAGAGGGTTACAGACAAAATTCTGTAGAATGCGCAGAGGGAGAGAATGATTCAGAGGAATCATCACGGGTTTTAGAATCCAAGTAAAGAAACAGAGTGAAGCTCTAGAGAGAAGTCGTGAAGTGAGAATTCAAAGAGGAGTTAAATTCAGAGAAGTTGAGCAGCAGAGACGAAATGCGAAACCCTGAAGAAAAAACCAAACCACACAGAAAAAGTTGAAGAATTAGCGTAAATTCTAAGTAAAAAATGAAGAGCAGAGAAGCGAAGTATCAGTGCATATGAGCCTTTAGATCTCAAAGATCAACGGTCATCACGTGATAGAAGAGCATGGGAAGTAACTAGTTAAAACGACAGTTTATAAGTGAAATGGTATTTTGGGTGACAAAGAAACCATAAGTGGTATTGAGTGTTGAGCGCGCAATCCCATACATATCATGCCACATAGAAGCAAAGGTGAGAGGGGAAACCACTTTATCGGGCAGTTAATCCCCGTGTTTGTGGTTGATCTTAAATCTACCGTGAGCGTTGGATCTTGTGGGAGGAGATCAACGACGGGGAAGAGAATGCGACATGCAAAGTAAGTGGACCCGAAGGGATTTATATGGTGCAGCTAATATGTTTTGAGTTTTGGAGGTTAATCACATATCGAAGGAGATGGGGAACCGCATGTTAATGTGACCCGTGGACTATAGCAATTGCGATAAGCGAAAAGGTAAACCTCAACAAAAGTGCCAAGGCCGTACCAAGGCGGAAAAGGTGTGTTTGCATATATTTCCTTTGTAAATGGTTATAAAGGAAAATAGCATCAGAGGAAGATTGTGTGCGAGTTGCTGATTAGAAATCAAAGGAAAGTGACATCGCGATATCACCGATAGGCTAATATAGCACCAATGAGAGACCGGGCTAATCGGTAATCTGCGATCGGAGCAGTGCTATGGAGCGACTAAAGGTGCGGACCTGACGATAATCATGAATGCTCGTTTATAAGGTTTGAAGTCTGACCTATGTTTTTCGGTCGAGCTTTCCATTGTAATCTGATAAATTGAAGCCTCGGGTAAAAAGGTAAGATTGTGAGCATTTCCTTTGTAAATGGGTTATAAAGGAAAGTAGCGCCGATGGGAGAATTTACATGTTAATATATATAACCAATGACTAAAGAAGAGAAAAGTTATATATATATGGGTTAGGGGTTAATGAGAGGGTTTTAGTCTTGATAGGAAGGATTTGAAAGAAAGGCTTCAATAAAGTCATATTTGAAGGTTAAGGGCTGATTAAAGTCCCGAGACATGAATTTTGTATGTTGGTTTGCCTATGTCGATTAACACAACCTTAACCATTAGAGGTGAATATTTGACTCCTTGGTGAGTTAAATTCCTGGGAAAAATGTATTTATGCAGTTTACGTGCATACTGTGGGTGTTAGCGGGATAACCCTTACATCATTTGGTATCAGAGCAGAATTTTAATTGAAACAATTGGTGTTAAAACAAAACAAATAAATTCTATGTGAAAGAATTGAAAACAAAGTTATGTGTCAAAGGTGTTTATGAAGGCAAGAGGAGGGATCAGATTCTAATGTGACAAACAGTAAGCACACAAAGGTGCGGTGTAGCAGAAATTGCAGATACAAGAAACAGAGGACAATCCATTGAAGGTACATGTGGAATGGTGAAACAAGATCATGCTGAGATCTTGAAGGTGAGGTGATATGTTCTGTTTTGATTTGAGAATGTGTGTTTGTACAATAACGCACAGATAAAGGTGAGAAGGTTGCAACATGTACAACAAGGAGTGCTTGAATTGGTTCTAGAGGAAAGAACTAGAGAAATTCTGAAAGATTGAGCTCAGAGGAAAGAAGCTTAGTGAGGCATATGTAGCAAGCAGGAGACTTGTTACTACAAAGGTATTGTTGTAGCTCACAAAGGTAATTCCACAAAGGATGTGGGTAGAATTACCAAGGTAATGAAGGAAGCTGGTAAGACTTTCTAAGTGAAAGAAGAGGTGGTCAGAAAGAAGTATTTCATTATGATTGAAATACAATAGGACAGTTGTGTTCTTCAGAAGTGCAAATGAGTTGAAGCCTAGAAGGAGCAGAGAGAAGTGCGCAAAGGAGGTTCAAGAGATAGAGAACCAAGGGCTTTCCAAAAGACCAAGTACAAAGGAAATCTTGGTGAGGTATGTTGCAACAAGGAGGACTTGTTGTTACAGAGGCTTTAATGCGGCTCATAGTTAGTAAGTGAGGAGCTCATGAAGATAGAGAAGAAGAAGATGGCTATTGATAGTCATAGTAGAGGTTCTGAGGAAGACCACAACAGAAGGAAGATGAAGAAAGTGGATGCCAAGGAAAATGGCAAGAGGATCAGTCAAGAGGAAATCGACAAAGAGATTGTAGAGTTAAAATAACAACTCGATGCATTAAGGAGGATACTAGAGGAAAACCAAAGACTAGGTTGGGTCTTGAGGAAGAAGCGAGTGAAGTGGCATAAGTTGTAGAGAAGGCTACAACATAAGCAGGTAAGGTGGCTCATGGAAAAACTCAAAGAAGCTGAGTTGGAAATTGAAGAGTCGATTTGTGAACTAGAACAGGGAGAAATTCTTGGAGAAAGTGAAGATGAAGACTTGAAGACTGGAATTTCAAGTGAGGCCAAAGGGTCACATGGTTTTAAATCTGACAATTTGTGTATGTTTTTAGGTGAAACATGTAAATAAGGACAATTCACTGATATTGTCATAAAGGAGGAAGAAGACAAACATAATCCAAATTATGTTCTGGAACAAGATGAGATAGATAGGTCCCATATTTAGTTTGGGAAAGATATCAAGCAACCAAGTGAAGGGGTTGAGGAGATTGAAGAAGAGACCATCAAATAATTTTTGAATCATATGAAGGATTTAGAACAACAAGGAGATATGGTGGTTGCAACATCAAGTGGGACCATAAGGTCTTATGTTTTTAATACTGATAGTTTGTCCGTCGATGCAGAACAAATGCAAGAGAATATTAATGCAGATGGTGAGGCAAGGATAGCTCTTGGAGAAGATAAACAACAAGAGATTGAAGGCAAACTTGAAGAAGAGACAATGTTAGATGAAAACATAGTAAAGGATCATGATTTCACTATAACGATAGGCACGGTGGAAATAGCCATGGAAACTATTGAGACAGTCAGTAAGAAAGAAGGACATCTACTGAAAGATGTTAAGAAGGAAGAAACCTATGCAAAGGATTTAACCTTGCGAGAAGGAATACTAACAAGGGAGTGTTTTGTACAGGATGAGCAATCTTTTGAAGCTGTGAGAAGTATGGAAGAGTATCTTTTAGAAGATAAAAACTATGAAGTAAAGGAGGATGAAGAATGTCTCTTAAATGAGAGAAGCAGTGATTTATTGCAACAAAAAGAACTTAATAATGAATTGATATTTGAAACTGTGACAACACATGAACAACTTCTTGTGAAAGGAGGAGATGAAATTCAGTGTGAAGAGATGATATGTGAAACAACAATCGAGACTGTTGAACCTTGTGATTTTCAAATTGATAATTTGCTTATAAGTACAAGAATTATAAGTGATGATGAAGTACTTATGAAGTGTCACAGAGAAATTGCATTGCTGGAATATTTGCTGGAAAATTCAGAGTATGACAGTGTGATTACAGAAGAAGGAGTTCGCTAGAGTGGACAAGAGCAGGAAGACATCATTAGAGCAGATGATGTGGGGGAGAGACTAGTTGACAGTCTCATGAATTCTTTTGAGAATTCAAAATATCATACTGATGTGTTGACAGAGGAGAAAGAACATAGCAACTAACTGAATTGTTGCCAAAGGAATATAAGGCACACAAAGCCTTTATGTTTTCTATTTTAACAAGTGTTTTGTGAGTTAGGTTTTGTTGCAGATGTTGGAGGAAGTTTGGCACAAATGAGTAGCCAAATAGAAATAGAAGAAGAAGATTTTGTGGAAGAATTTAATCCATGGAACAAAGATGCTCAATTGCTAAAGAGAATGTTAGAAAGTCATGATTCAGTACAGACAAAAATAATCATGAAAGAGGGTAAGGACGAAAGGGAGGAAGTAAGCATAGGAGACAGAGCAAAAGTAGAAGAAAATGTAAACCAGTAACTACAAAGTAAAAGTAACCAACAACAGTTTGAAGAGTTCGTGGACAACAACAACAACCTGAAAAAAGGAGAAAGAGGCAGAAGTAAGAGATAGAGTATGGACCAGTCCAAAAATGTGCTCGAAAAAGAAATTGAAGATTTGTGGCAGCTGATGATGAAACATGCCATATGGAGAAAGTTGATGACAGCAGGAAGGATGATCAATCAGAGAATGAGCCTGATTGACAAGGAGAAGAATGTGGAGAAAAAGACATTAGAAGTGCAGTAGCAACAAAGAAAAAAGACATTTGGGTAGTTGCAAAAAAAAGTATGGGATCCACGAAGACAACGGTGAGAAGACACATGATGAGGAGATCATGGATATTTTCTACTTTGGGAGTCTAATGTAGGAGCATTCAACCCAACATAAAATCATTGTATTTAGTAGACATAGGGGTTCAAGTGTTTTAAGGAAGTTAGATTCCTAAGTGATGAATTAATGTAACATTTAGGCTTTTGAGTGAGTAGGATAAGCATTAATTAAATAATTTGAGGTTGTTTGTAAATTCCTTCAAATAATGTAGAACATGAGTGGTTTGTAAAGAAAAAAGAGTTAAAAGCCAAATATAACTCTTAAGGTAGTTTCATGATTCGAGGAACAAGAGAGAGTTCTTAGGAATTAATTGAAGTTAGAAGTGCACATAAAGGATTTAGGAGTGAGTTCAGTAGATCTAGGATTTGAACCAGAATTTGTTCAAATAACCTTTCCAGTATAAATGTTAACCTACGGGCAGAGCAAGACAGGAGGCCACTAATAGTTAAAGATCAAGCCTATGAGAGACACAACGTCTTGAATGTAATCATTTTTTATACTTATCTATACACAGGTTTATTCCTAGATGTGTAAATGTGTCAAATGAGTATTTTATGAATGAATTACATATGAATTCGTAGGTTGTGTAAGAGGGTTGCACATAGAGTTCTGTAGAACGCACAGAGGAAGATAATGATTTAGAGGAATCTTCACGGGTTTTAGAATCCAATTGAAGAAATAGAGTAAAGCTCTCGAGAGAAGTAGCGAAGTGAGAATTAGCAGACGAGTTAAACTCAGAGAAGTTGAGGAGCAGAGGCGGGAAGAGAAACCCGAAGGAAAAACCCAAACCACACAGAAAAATTTGAAGAATTACCATAAATTCTAAGTAAAAAAAGGAAGAGCGGAGAAGTGAAGTATCAGTGCATATGAATCGTTAGATCTCAAAGATCAACAATCATCGTGTGATAGAAGAGCGTGGGATGTAACTAGTTAAAAGTTTGGTTTATAAGCGAAATGGTATTTCGGGCGACAAATAAACCGTAAGTGGTATTGAGCGTTGAGCACCTGATCCCATATATATCACACCACGTAGCAGTGGAGGTCAGAGGCGAAACCGCTTTATCGAGCGGTTAAACCCCATGTTTGTGGTCGATCGGAAATTTACCCTGAACCATTGGATCTTGTGGGAGGAGATCAAAGGTGGGGGAGAGAATGTAACACACAAAGTAAGCGAACCCAAAGGGAGTTATATGGTGCAATTAATATGTTTTGATTTCCGGAGGTTAATCGCATATCAGAGGAAATGGGGAACCACATGTTAGTGTGACCCGCGGACTATAGCGATTGGCGATAACTGAAAAGGTAAACCTTGAAAAAGTGCCAAGGTTGTACCAAGGCAGAAAAGGTGTGTTTGCATATATTTCCTTTGTAAATGGTTATAAAGGAAAATGGCATTGGAGGAATATTTCATGCGGGTGGTTGATCGAAGATCGAAGGAAAGCGACATCACGATATCACCGATAAGCTGATATAGCACCGATTGGCTCGATCGGTAATCAGGATTCAGAATAGTGCTATGAAGCGACTAAAGGTGTGGATCCAACGATAATCATGAACATGGGTTTATAAGGTTTGAAGTCGGGCCTATGTGTTTCGGTCAGATTTTCCTTTGTAATCCAATAAAGTGAAGCCCCGGGTAAAAAGGTAAGATTGTGAGTATTTCCTTTGTAAATGGGTTATAAAGCAAGGTAGCGTCGATGGGAGAATTTATGTATTAATATATGTAAGCAATGATTAATGAAGAGAAAGGTTATATATATATGGGTTTGGGGTTAATGAGAGGGTTTTAGTCCTGATAGGAAGGATTTAAAAGAAAGGCTTTAATAAAGTCATATTTGAAGGTTAAGGAGTGATTAAAGTCCCAAGACATGAATTTTGTATGTTGGTTTGCCTATGTTGATTAGCACGAACTTAACCATTAGAGGTGAAGATTTGACTCCTTGGTGAGCTCAATTCATAGGACAAATGTATTTATGCATTTTACATGCATACCCCTGCAAGAGGGGGGTGAAGCTAAATGTAGGCACTTGGAAGATCATGGAGAATCTAAATGAGACCTCTTATAAGTATTATCACTTTCTTAGAGAGTCTATTGATGAACACTTTAAGAGATCACTTATTACACTTATATGTTTGTGAGTTAAACTTCCTAGGAGACTAACATGATATATGTGTGTGCGTGTGTGATATTTTTATTAAGATGGAGGACATCTCTCTAGGCAATTACTTTTAAGTTATTATTATTCTTTAATTGAGCCCATATGTAAGTGTTTACATAAATATACACCCTTACAACAACTCCTAGTAACTTTTAGGTTTATTTCTAAAAATGTTATAAAATAAAATAAAATAAAATATTTATAGAAGGTTTTGATTTTGAAATGAGTTATGACTTTTGGGAAAAGGGTATTGATAAGTTGTGGTATTGGCCCATGGTATTGTAACAAAGCCTATTTACAAGTTAATGATATCCATGGTAAAATGGGGTTCAATATTCATGGTTGAGAATCTTGTTATATTGTTATATTGTATGTTTATTGTAAGTATTAAGTTTTAATATAAAAAATGTTATAAAATTAAATTTAAAGATATATATTTATAAAAAAATGATTTTGAAATGAGTTATGGTTTTCAGGTAATTGGTAGTGACAAGTCATAGCATTGGCCAAAGCTATTGTAAGAAAGTCTATTTAGAAGTTAATAATATCCATGTTAGAATGGCGTGAATATTCATAATTAATAATCTTTGTAAATATTAATTTCTTATGTGCTTATTAATACATTTAAATATGAATACAAAATCAATATTTTATTTTATATGGTAAAATGGATATTGATTTATAACTACGATTTCTATGTTATATATTTTAATATCATATGTATGTTATGATTTTTTTTATTTAAAAAATTGTTCTAAATTTCCTTAATAGAAACACAATTGCACTATAAAAAATTGATTTTAGAAATACCCTATAGACCTTGTAGAAAGTGGCTAAGCATAATAAAAATAAAAAATCACAAATAAACTGATCACCTTTTTATAAATAAAATTTTCATAAAATGATAAAATATTTACAAATTTGAGATTCTCAAATGTTGCTTTCCAATTAATGTTCGCATCCATATATCCCCCACTTGGACACCCAGGCTCCAGTAACCATTGCCCAGTCTCCAATTTATAATGCAACATACTATTGCCTCCCCTTAACATAAGCCAAATATCGTCGTGGCAATCTCCAACTACAATAAAATCAGGTCCTTTTGATGATTTGATCATAATTTCAATCGATGCAATAGGGATGGTGTCAATCATAGACATGGATGGTGTCGATCATAGTCCATGTCTGTAACATACCCCGGTAACGTCACATGTAAAAGCAGGGAGTTGGAATTTTTTTATACAAATTACCCTCAAGAAATTATCCAAATCACAACTCTACATTCCTCATTAACCATTAGATATATTGTTCATTGGTACATAAAGTAAACTGCAATAAAGGATAGTAAGTTGCATAACCATTAACAACCACTGTGTTAGTGTAGTAACCTAAACTGTATTATGGACTTTGCATCCATTTCCTGATTTCCTTAGCCATATTACTTAAACACATACTTTGAAATTATGATTATCACATCAAATAAAGAATCATCATCATCAAGGATTCAACATCATCAAACTGACACAAAAGGCAATCACACCATTGAACACTGATATACCCTGGAAACCCCGTAGGGTGAAAACCAACAAACATTTAATCTTATTATTAAACGCTCGTGAAGTTTTTCACCCCTCACTCAATGGCTTATAAGGGATTCCATCCCTTAACCATTGTTATAAAATTATTACAATGAATTATCATTAAGTTGTCACATAACTAGCTAAAAGCTAATACATTTTCCATGAAACCCTTTACTTACATACCGCCACATGCAACATTCCTTGTGGCATGATTGTTCTAGCAATGTAAGATCCCGCATCTCGTACTCATCTGCATGGACCATTAATCCTTTTCCTGCCACAACGTTAACTATAATCTATGCCTTGCGCAAGTAATCCAACTTTACCTGCCCATGTTATCATTATCAACATTGACATCATGATTACATTTATAAATAATCATATTAACTAGCATTTCCCTTCACATAAGCACATATTCTAAGAGGACAAAACACTAAGGCATTCCTTTGAAGGGACTAACTAAAACATTAGTTATAATCTTTTTACATGAAAATTTACATAAACTTTATCAAAAGATCTAGTCCTTTAGCTATTACTTTTGATGCATGCAAATATATAAAGCAATCTCACACATCCTGTAGTCTTTCCCACATGCGAATATATATATATATCCTTTCTAATGAAAGCTAACACAAATCTCGTGTGCATACACATCTCACTCAACAAGAAACTAAGATAATAGTTATGTTAGCATAAAAGTAATCACATATCATTTTCCTAAAGAAAATGACTCAATACTTCTTCAATCCATAAAAAGAATATATCTCTATAACACGTTGACTATACTTTGTGCATCTAATAGCTTATCATAATAGTCCTTCTATTCCCTTCTCTGGAATTCTACCATCATTTCATGTAAACAGTTACATACTTCTTTATTAAAGGAGGTCATTATAACCCCATTTCTCTATCTTCCTATATGTAAGTTTCTCATGCTTCCCTTTCAAGAAATTATTATAGATACCCATCTTTATGCTTAAAAATCAAGAAACAATATCCAACTTATCTAGCAAGACAATCTTTTCAAGAGATTAATATTTCCAAGGAAGTTAACATCGATTATTATTTTGAAGAGAGTCAACATAATACTTTCTCTATGTACACACCAAATCATATTTCCATTATTACCATAGCTACCCTTATGTGCATGCAACATGTGTTTTTCCTAACACAATTACTTTTACTTCAATGCACATAATTTTTTCATGAAACGAGTATGGATTCTTGTTCTTGCATGAACACTATTCATATGTGTCTTTTAAGGAAAGAATCTCTATCTTTGTTTTCAAGAAATCTCGCATAAAGTCATTATTTTCATGCATGAAGAATGCACTATTTTTCTAAAAAGAAACTATATTTATGTGTATATGAAACATATGTTTTTCTTCAAGAAAATTAAAATGATTATCTATGTGCCTAGAAGCACATCATTAGGAATTTCTATCATGCATGCAATGCATAATTATTTTACAAGAAACTTCAAAATTAACTAGTATCACAAATCATTTAAGCATATATCCGTTTTCAAGAAAATGACAAGTGACTTGGCATTTCACACACAAGACTCACTTGTAGTCTTTCTAAGAAGAACTACATATTTTCTTTATAAGAAAAACTACATATTTTCTTAGCTTTTAATTCCACTAATTTTTTCACATTCTTCTTTGCATACTATTATGCATATATTATCTATATTTGCTAGGAAATTCTTCAAGAAGATACCCAAATAAAACATACATATATTTTCTTCAAGAAAGCGAGCAATTTACTTTATCTTTTCATGGGATTGAGCGCCCAACAGTGAAGGCAATGCAACCTGAAATAATAAGCTCACAGAAAATCCAAATCGCAAGTAAGTCTCGGCGAAAAGCGTAGCCTCCCACATCTCCCTGGCCTCCTCCTGCAGAAAGAAGTACCACAACCTCTCTTCCAACACCATTGATCACCATCGCGGAGTCCTTGGGCCGAGGTGCTTTAATATAAGAAAGAATACATCTGGGGTCAATTTCTGCACAAGGGCAACGATGCCACGATCCAAACCAGTGTTCTTTTGGAAAGAATTTGGACATTTTGTCACTAATTCCAAGTCCAATAGGGGTGGTGGCATGAATTTTTATGTAGTGTGAATGTGCGATGCTGCCCCCAAAATAAAATTCATTTCCCAGAATAATATAAAACTACCATGAAAGAAGCATTTTCTTTTACTAAGATCTCCTCTCCCGAAAGCAACAAAAGCAAGTTGGACTCTTGAGTTGTTAGGGGCGCTGAGATATTTAGCTTTTCTGAGAATGGTAGCCGTCGCGCCATACAGTCTACCATGGCCGGTTTTTTCTCCAACTTTGTTCCCGTCTATCGAGCGCTCAAGGCAACTCCACTTCTTCCCCCGGCCCACCGCTTGTCGCAGAATGCAGAGTGGGGATATCTATGTCAACGCGTAAATGTTATAGTATTATACACACTCGCAGTAGATGATGTGAGCTATCAGTTCACAGTTTTGTTGCTCATTCTCGCACCAAAAATACATCAAGGTTCTATGAATCTGAGCATCAAACCGTTATTGTCTCTTTCGCAGCGTGTAAAGAACAGAACCATGATCTGATAGCTCGCATTAATAGAGTCTCCCTAATGTATAGTCATTTCTCGTATATCTATACTGTGAATTTGTCCTGATATTTAATGCATACAATCACTTTCTCTCCTTTCCTGATCTCAGTTTTCACAAATAACAATAATTAGTTCTGTAACTAACTCATAACTTTTATTTTACATTTGGCTATTTGGTTATTTACAAGATGAATATTACAATGTCATGTTTACTAGTTATATTCCCACAATCCTATATCAGCATGATGGTCTATGGGTAGCCTCCCATATACCTATTTTCCATCATCATTTTGCTTCACTCTTCCAACCAATATCATTCCTAAATCAATCTCTCCCCCAATATGGGGGACGACAGTGGGCAGAGTAATATTACTATAACATCCTCTTCCAGGAAGTTTCTCCATTTGAATTGTTTCTGGGAAATTCTCAATGTTATCATCAACTATTTCACCATAGGGTGTTTCGTCATTGTTATCTACAATATCATTATAAGGATAAGAAAACTATTGATAGGTTGCTAAGAAGCCATAAATAACATTGTCATCCTTATAACTCCATAACAGGGATGGAAAACTCTTAGATCTGATAAGATCTTCACTCACAAAATGGGGAAGTGGCTTCAATGTCCATATCCCAGAACATGAAGAAGACTTTTTCCATCATGATACCAATTACCAAACATAGAAACTCTAAAATTCCCTGTCTTGCTATGAGCCCACATCTCTGTTGTTCCATGGACAACAAGAAGGTTCAGAAATTTACCACGGTTAGGTGTCTTTAGAGAGAACCTGGGAAAACTCTTAACCTGGGCCGTGAGAGGATTAACAACATGCAATGTGTAGCCAGATCGAACTATTAAAAGCAAACCTTCACTGCTAGCTTTGATGCCTAGAGTTTTCATGCACATGTTATCCCAATTACAAGGGACCTTCAACAAAAACATCTCCTTGAGATAATGCTAAAAACCCACATGTCTAAGTTGTGGTTGTTAATCACGATGCATTTTTCAGTACAGGTACAATTTTCTTGAAAAAATTTGGAAGCACAGAGCGAAGCCCAGTAAGCACATACCGATCTACAAACCAACAGATCATGAAGGGGGAGTTTCAGAAAAATTTCCTTTAAAACATCTTCTAGAATATGAATGGATTCACCTCCCTTTTCTTTGCCCTTTTGAACAGACGACTTAACATCTCCTTTAATATCTCGAACACTTGTGCCTGCAGAAATTATTCTATGGTTATAAAATCCATTAAACTCACTAATCAAAATATCCATTGGAATTCTTTCTGCAACATGAATAACTGCTTCTCTCCATTCAGGGGTATGGACTTTGGCATCAAGATTCTTCTTCTCTCCACATTTCTGATCTTGATCGCCATCAATAGTCCTCTTCCTTCCACGTTTCTGACCTCTATTTTGAATCTGAAGTTTCTGCGAAATATAATCTTCCACCATTGGAAAGATTGCTTCCAACATAGAAGCATTGGACTTTCCTTTGTTGGGGTACTCCATATCAACGGGCGCAGTTGTCCTCAGGTTGTGAGGAAGATGATAAATAATGTACTTTATCTGATTCTATTCCTCTGTATATATAGTAATGCCACTAAGAAATAGGATGGGCAGCTGCATTTAGGAATTCTTTGTATTACGTCTCACACATGGGCAGATTTTGACCAGATTTACTCGTATTGGGGGCACCATAAGTTGGATACAGCTAACTAGGTCGCGACCTTTGTTCACAGGATGACTCATCTCTTATCTTAGTTCGAGGAGTTAATCCTGTGGTGTGCCCAAAATATTATCATTGGTGGCGTAATTCATTGTAAATCACAGAAATAGCATATAATATATATACAATATTCATATAGTTACATTTATATTTATAAAACATTATATGGGTTTAATTATTTGTAAATCGGGGTAATCCTAGATAATATATATAAAATATTTATACAATTATATTTATATTTACAAAATATTCATATATGATATTAGGGATAATTCTTGAAAATATATAAAATATTCATATGGTTACATTTATATTTATAAAATATTGATATGCCACCAGGTAATTCATTGTAAATCATGTCAATAAAATATATATAGAATATTTATACAATTACATTTCTATTTATAAAATATTCATATATTAGGGGTAATCCTCCATAATTATATAATCATATTAATCCTCCATAATATATATAAAATATTTCTATAGTTATACTTATATTTATAAAATATTCATATATCAGGGTGGGTTAAAATAATAGTTTCAGCGAATGAAAAATGATGTGTTACTGCGTTTATTAATGGGATATAATTACTAAAATTGATGTGTATTGCATCAGTATAGGCTAGGGTTTGTTTTAATTTTGAACGAAATATTATTTCAATATAAAGGAAGAATTGTCACCAAAATTATAGTAGTTTTGGTTAAATATGGACATCCTCATCTTCAACCCATTTTCATAAAATTTGAACAAAGTATAAAACCCCACACAAAAACATTAAAAAAAAATTACAAAGCAATAATACCCTTAATTCCTTATTCAAATAAAATAAAATCACTATAAAACTTAAAATATTGGAAATTGTATTAAATTTTTTAAAGTTTATTATGGGAACTTCATCCATCATCACGGACCAAAGAGAGGCTTAATTTAAGTGTTGTCCCACTCTAAAGGTGTTTGCATCAAGTTTTATGGTTTACTAAGAATTTCTAGAACATATAAAGAATATTTAGAATACTCAAAAGTAAATGTTGCAAGATAAATTGTCTATAGGATGGATGGTTAATTATGAATGACTCAATTTATTATAGGAAGATTATATGATATTTTTTATTCCATAAATTTTAAATTTATAAATAATTTTGTTATTTAATGTTGAATTAAAAAGGATGGTTTCAATATTGAATGAAAAATTGATATGCTAAAGTATGAGATAGTGTTACTAAAATTATGGTAGGTTTGGTCAAGAATGGACATCCTCAAAGGATATAATTGGGAAGAGAGGAGCTCTACAACCCATTATGGGGTAGATCTCACGTAAACAATTAAACATTTAATGTTTAATATTTAACATTTAACATTTTTAATGTAATATGAACCCTATTTAAAAACCAATCTAAACATAAATTTAAAATATAAAGAGGTTTAGGAACACTCACAAAAGAGGTATGGTAAATAAATATAAATATAAATAAAATGGAGGTATGGTAATAAATAAAGCCTCTTTTGATAGTTACTCGAGAGGTATGGTAAATAAATAAAAATGGCATGGTAAATAAATACAAATATAAATAAATTAGAGGTATAATAAATAAATAAAACCTATTTTTATATTTACTCAGCAAGCCCCTTTATATTTACTAAAACTCAAATAAGAGATTTTATCTAGGTGAAGCCTCTCGGATGAATTATTGTTAATACCATGGGTTAAATACCATAGTTATAAAAGAGGTATGGTAAATGAATAATAAAAAAGAGGTATAAACAAGTATGGTAAATAAAAATTTTTATATCAAAGAGGATTAAATATCAACATCTAATTATGTATGAAGCCTATGATGGCAAATACCATGGTAAATAAAAGAGGTATGGTATAAATAAAAATATAAATAAATCAAAGGTATGGTAAATAAATAAAACCTATTTTTATATTTACTACATAAACTTCTTTATATTTAAAAACACTCAAAAAGGAAGTTTTAATTAGGTCAAGCCTATGCGCCAATTTATGATTAATACCATGCAAAAAAACATTATTAGCCCTAATACTAATATTAAAAGATTATTATTATTATTATTAAATCTAATATTCATATTAATATATTATAATATTAGTATTATTAAATTTAATAACTTTGGATTAATTCAATATTAAACTATTTATATTATAATATAAATCAATATATCATGATATGTATTAACTCTATATGTGTATGTGAGAGAAGAACAAAGACATAGAGTGATACATATGGAGATATAAGGGGAGGAGATATAGGGGGAATGACAAGTGAGAGATGAAGATAAGGAGAGGGGAGAGGAGGAATGAAGAGAGAAAGAGGGAGAGGAGTGAGAGAGGTAGATAAGGGTAAGAGAGGGACAGGGAGATACAAATATGGAGGGGGTAGAGATAGAAGGAGAAAGGGAGGGATAGACTCAGAGGATTGGAGGGCAGAGAGAGAGAGAGAGAGAGAGAGAGAGAGAGAGAGAGAGAGATGGGGAAAGATAGAAGGAGGTAGGAGAGAAAGAGATAGAGAGGAAGGACGAGAGAGAGGAGAGAGGGAGGGAGTGACAAGGGAGAGATTGAGAGAGAGTATGTATGTTTAGGGGTGAGACAGAGAGCCAAAGAAGGAGAGATGGAGAGAAGGGGAGAGAGAAGGAGAGAGGGCTTGATATAGTGACATAGTTGGAGAGAGAGAAAGAGAGAGAGAGTGAGAGAGATGGGGGAAGAGAGAGGATTTGAGGGAAAGGAGAGAGGGAGAGAGAGGGGGGGGGGAAGAGGGAGGTAGGAGAGAAAGGGGGAGAGAGGGGGGAGAGAGGGAGGTAGGCGAGAAAGGGAGAGAGGGGAAGGACATGATAGAGGAGGAGAGAGGGAGTTATAGATATATGGAGTTGGATGGGGAGAGAGGGAGGGAAGAATAAATATATAGAGAGTGAGAAGTGGAGAGATAGAGGGAGTGACAAGGGAGAGATGGAGTGAGAGTGTGTATGTTTGGGGGTGAGATAAAGAGACAAAGAAGGAGTTATGGAGAGAAGGGGGGAGAGAAGGAGAGAGAGAGGGATATAGTAACAGACTTGGAGGGTGGAGAGAGAGAGAGAGAGAGAGAGAGAGAGAGAGAGTTTGAGAGAGAGGGAGGAAGAGAGAGAGGATGTGAGAGAGTTGGGAGAGGGAGGGAAAGAGGGTTGGATTTGGAGGGGTGAAGAGAGGGAGGTAAGAAGAAAGACATAGAGAGAGAAAGGTGGTGAGAGAGAGAGAGAGAGGAGAGAGGGAGACGAGAAGGGAGGAATAGATATATACATACTAGAGAAAGAGAGTGTATGTTTTGGGGGTGATATAGAGATATAGAGGGAGATAAAGATATAGATGGAAGGTGAAGAGAGGAAATAAGAGAGAGATGGAGAGAGGGAAGGAGTGACAGAGAGATTGATAGATGTGGAGTGAGAGAGCATGTGTTTTTGGGGGGGGTGAGATAGAGAGACAAAGAAGGATATACAGAGATAGATATAGATATAGATGGACTGGAGAGAGAGGGAAAAATATTTCTTACACTAGATGCATTGATTTCAGTGTAGATGGTGATTTTTAATCCTATTTGATTGATTTCACTAGATGCATTTATTTTACTGTAGATGTTGATTTCTAATGATATTTGATTGCTTTCACTAGATGCATTGATTTAAATGTAGATGATTTCTAATCCTATTTTGTTGTTTTCACTAAATGCATTTATTTCAATGTAGATGGTTATTTGTAATGTTTGCATTAGATGCATTCATTTCAATGTAGATTTTGATTTCTAATTATATTTGATTTCTAGAGCTAGATGCATTGATTTCAATGTAGATGATTTCTAATCCTATTTGATTACTTACATTAGATGCATTGATTTCAGCGTAGATGTTATTTTCTAATCCTATTTGATTTATTGCATTAGTTGCATTGATTTCAGTGTAGAGGTTGACTTGTAATTTGATGTAATTGGATGTATAATGGTACATTAATTTAAAATGGTTGGATTAAGGGTGTGCATTGGTTTCAGTGTAAGCTGATCTTTTTTTTTATAATGTACATTGATTTTTTTGTGTTATAGTAATTCAACCTATTAATATTCGAGAGAAAGAGAGATACTATATGATGTTTACTACAACTACTCGAGCTAAAGATTTAAATGGTTTATGATTTCAAATGTCTTTTTCATATAATCAATATGAAAAGATGAAAAAACTAACAAGGGTGACAATAAGAGTAGTAGAAGAAAATAGTTTGAGATTGATCACAATGAAGATTATTTGTAATTGACTACATTCTTATTATTCATATTTTCTCTCATTCAACACTATTACATTGTCACTTTGCATTCAAAATTTTATTTCATCATTTTTCATCACTAATGTTATAAACAATATATATTATATCAACAAACTTAGATAACTAAGAAAATTTAAAATTAAAATGAGAGATTAATCTTAGACATATATACCATATTTAAAATGATTATATTAATATTATATGCATTTACATATTATTGATAAAATTAATCATATCTTCAATAGAATTTCCTTGGCCACACACGACTATAACTAGTTTAGATCCATCTTAACTCCATATCTATCGAGGGTCGATACAGATCAAATCTCTCGAGGCACAAACCTTTCCTTGAGTTTTGCACGCAGAAAAGAGGTTTTCACCTCAAGAGATTTGATCCATCTCAGTGCATAGATGGGGAGTTAATATATATCTAGGCCATGCCTCTTTATGACATCATCCTTCATTGGCTTTCCTTAATTGGGATCTCCTTGGATCACCCCAATATGATTTGAGCTCGTCCAGCAAGAATTCATGGTCGTCAATGGGCTTAGATTATATTACAGAAAGAACTACTAGAGTTTCCTTTCTGTCTCTTTTCAAATTCTCTAAAACTGAAAAGGACCGAGTTATCTTTATCGTTAAACTCATTAAAACAATAGCGACAAACTTGTCCATCCAAACAAGAGCGAGTTTCACTGTCGCTAGGCTCACTAAAACATAGTGACAGGTTTTCCCGAAGGGAAAATTATACAACAAGCATATGTTATCCTCCTCAAGCTTGACAAAAATAAAGAGGCACTGGTCAGCAATCACTAGGGAGAAAGGGAAGAAAACTTGAAGAACTTCATTGGTAGCAAGTCGCTCTTTAGCATGGCACTTTCACTCCATCACCATGATTGAGTTGAGTTGGGTTATTTGTTCACCGATCATATCACCATTGGTCCTCTATACCATCCATTTTTTGGGGTTAACACTACCAAATCCATTCCAGTGTCACCGATATGTTCAAGAGAAGTTGCTTAGAGAATTCACCAACCTAGCTAACACCTCATCCACTGCAGTACCTTCGTGCTCCATTTTTCATGACCGCCACCCTGAACCTTGTATCATGAGATCATTTTCACCTCCACAAAATCATTTGCTCTGTTTCGTTTCGTAGAGATGGGAATCATTAAGGCCCTCCTCTGGCAGGTCACTTCTTGTCGATATCAGCTCATTATCCAAGAAGTCGACTTGTGAACAACCCTTTCAGTACTTTGAAGCTTGCATGCCTCAATGGCAAGTTTCTCACTTTCGGCGGCAGGTTTACATCAATGACCTTCGACCGAAAGATTTTACATGGTGTTCAAAATAGACTCATGTATTCACACCACATGAATTGTACTGTAGTACCTTGATGGCCATTATCATTATCGGTGATTCCTCTCATGCCTTTTAAAAACTTACATCATTGGCTGGTAATTAGGCGATGTCTTTCCATGTTCGACGCTAGAACATCTTTTCACATGGATCTACTTGTACATCGAGCGAAGATTAAACGAGTTTGAAGACCTCCGATCTAGTTTCGTCCACCCAGACCGTGATATATTGAGGAAAATAAAAGAATCAAATGTATTGCATAGCTGCACAGATAATCATACAAGCTAAGGGATGATGTCTCTACCAGAATCATCAGTCTTCCACACAGACACTTGTCTGTCCTATGTACATGAAAATGAATTTATAAATTTGAGCATGGGAATGCCTGCCTCAGCTAGATCATGAAAATATTATGAAGATAATGTATTGTATTGTATCTTATTATAGGTCGCCTTCTAGTTCCAAAAACCTCAGATCCTCATGATAAATCATTTCACTCGACATCAGAAGATTTACGACCTCATGCTTTAGGGGGCAACTTTTATAGACATATTTTGGCTCTGCAACCCCAATCACATATGTCGATAAACCAAGGGCTCTCAAACCCCTAAAGCATGTAATACAGTATAGCCGATAATGCAATGTCGAAACTTGTTAATAGCATAAATGACTGCTAAAAAGTTCTTTCTCGGTGACTGTATAGTTAAGTTCAGCAGGGGTCATATTTTTACTAATGAAATAGATTGCATAGGGAAGATTGTTCTCTTCTTGACCCAAGACAACTCCTATTGCAGAATCTAAAGCATCAGAGGATATATGAAAGGGGAGTGCCCAATCAGGTCCTCTTAAAATGGGAGTTGTAGACAATTGATGTTTGAGTTCATTAAATGCTTTTTGACAATCATCAGTCCACTTAAATTCAACATTTTTCATAAGTAACACAAACAAGGGAGAAGCTATTTTAGAAAAATATTTGATAAATCTTCTATAATATCCAGCATGTCCTAAAAAACTTCTTACATCAGTTTGTGTTTTTGGGATAGGCAAAGTCTGAATTACTTGTACCTTAGCTGGATCAACTTGAATTCCTAGGAATGAAATGAAGTGTCCTAAAACAATACCTTGATTCATCATCATATGACATTTTTCAGTACTTAAGGAAAGATGTGCTTCTATACACCTTTTAAGTACTTTTTCAAGTTTTTGTAAGATATCTTCAAAAGTCACACCATAAGGAGTAAAGTCATCCATAAATATTTCTAAGGAATCATTAAGCATATCAGAGAAAATTCCTATCACTGCCCTTTGAAATGTTGCTGGGGCATTACATAGTCCAAATGGGAGAACTTTATAGGCAAAAGTTCCCCAGGGGCTAGTAAAAGTGGTCTTGTCTTGATCTTGGGGTCCAATCTTTGATCTGATTATAATCACTAAACCCATCGAAAAAGGAAAATAACTTCTTGCCTGCCAAATTATCTAGTACCTGATCAATAAATGGTAAGGGAAAATGATCTTTCTGAGTAGCCTTATTCAGAGCTCTATAGTCCACACATGCTCTCCATTTTCCATTTTTCTTAGGTACTATCACTAATGGTGAAATCCATTCGCTATCAGATATAGGATATATGAATCCTGCATTCAACAGTTTTTGAAGTTCCCCTTTTACAATTTCCCTTAGATTGGGATTCATTCGTCGTTGGGGTTGGCAGACTGGGTGGGATCCTTCTTTAATATAAATTCAGTGAGTACATAATTCAGAAGAAATTCCCTTCATATCTGTGTAATCCCATGCAAATGCTTGTTTATTTTCGTGGAGTAACTTTATTAACTGTTGTGTTTCAGCATCTGTTAGTTTAGGGTTTATATTTAATGTTTTGTCAGGCTCAATTTCGACAGCTATACTTTTGGAGGAAGTGCCAGCTACTGTGTAAGAAAAGTTTTCAGTTTTAAGATTCTGCTATGGTTCAGATTCCAAGATTGCAGTCAAGTGGTCATGTAATTCAGAGTTAACTGAAGAAGGTTCAGAAATAAAACTACTAATTAATTCATCCTCGGTCGAATTTTTAAAAGTTAGGGCTTGCCCGGCAGTCAAAATGGGTTGAATTTCATCATCCTCATAATCTAACCAAACTAAATTGTCATTGTTAATCATAGGTGTGGCATGAGGGTACAGAGTAAGTTGCTTGGTTTCAGATCCATTAGAGATTGTCATTGATCCTGACCTACAGCTGATGAGTGCATCTATCGTAGCCAGCCAAGGCCTTCCTAAAATCAATGGATGACCCCCCAACTTATTTTTGGTCTGTAGTACAACAAAATCAGCTGGGTAGTTCCAAGATTCTACTGAAATTATCAGGTCTTCAATGACCCCTTCTGGTTTAATTGTGGAGTGGTCAACCAGTTCTAGAATGGTTGGGGTTTCCCTAATAAAAAAATTTAGCTGCAATAATTGTGTTGCTTCAAGTGTCATGATGTTTATTGCAACACCGAGATCTACCAGAACTCTGGAAACAAAGGTTTTACCAACCTGGACTATAACTGTAGGGTGACCAGGGTCACCATATTTTACAGGGGGATTCTTTTCTGACATGAGAGCAGCTAGATCACCCATCACATGAACTGTGAGGGGGTCTTTAGCTTTTCTTCCAGGTTTCTTAATACAAATATCTTTAACAGTTCTAGCATAAATCGGTACATCTCTTAATGCTTGTAAAAGTGGAATCTTAACATACAAATTCTGTAATTCTCCTAACAAATTAAAAGCAGGTGGCTCAAGGGTTTTGGTAAGAGCCAAACGTTCAGGGAATAGTGGCTCTGCTGTTTCAGCAGTCTTTTTGGAAGATGTTTCAACTGTTTCGACGTTCTTTTTAGAGGATGATCCAACTGTTTCAGCATCAGGTGATTTTTCTTTTCTGATTTCTTCTTTATCTGAATCAGAAGTGATGTCATCAATAGTAGGTTCCAGTATTCTTCCTGAGCGTAAATGAATGTCATTGCATTGCAGAGGGGAAACTAGTTGGTTTTGAACATCGATTACTTGCAGAGCTTTATTATTATTCGGGTTGGGGTTAGGTTGTACAGGCAGCTGAGGTCTTATTGTCTGATTATTAGGTGGGGCATTTGATGGTAAGGAGAGATTTTGCTGATATTGAGGTAATTGATTTGGAAATGGGATTTTTGGAGCTGCCCAACTTGGGTTCCATTGATAGGGTTGCTGAAAAGCCCAGGGATTCCATATTGTGGGATCAGCAAAAGGAGGATTCGGTTGCTGCATGGGTGGGAAATTCATCTGATTGAAGGGTGGGTACTGCATTTGATTGAAGGTTGGATAATTTTCTTGAAAAGGAGAATGATTACTCCAACGATTAAATGGCATGTTAGAATTCATACCTTGTCCTCATGGTTGCCATTGTCTTCTCTGTGTGAGGAGGTACACTACTTCAACTTCCTCTTCGGTTGGCTGCAGTGCTGCTTTTATTCCTAGCAGAGAAGGGCATTGTTGGGTCTCATGGTCCTTTTCACAGATAGTGCAAATTGGTACCTTGTCCAGGGGACATTCCCTTAGTGGGTGTTTCTCCCTGCATTTAGAGCAGAAAATAGCCAGAGCGGCTTCTGCTTCTGCCTGCTTCTTTTTAACCTGCAAAGTATCAATTTGTGAAGCAAAAGAGCTTAACATTTCAGTTTTAAATTCTTCAAGTAAGTTACCTATTTCGGCCCGTGTTGCTCCTGCACTTGCTGATTTCTGGACTCTTGAATACGTACTGTCCTTGCTCCTTGGTCTGCTTGCTGCTCCTCTTGAACATATTTTACAGAGATCAATAATCTCATCATAGGATTCCTTAGATATGTCTCCTTTCCCAAGCATGTTTAACATATCTAAACAATCATCTCGTACCCCTCTTAGCAGTATTGATTTAAGAATATCCTTACTCATCTTAGGATGATCAGACCGTTGTAAATTATATTGTAATCTTTCCACGAAGTCTTCTAAACTTTCATCCTCTTTCTGAGTCATCTTGAAGAATTCCTCCTTTCTTTCTCTTGTTCGACAATAGTCTTGGTATTTAGCCAAAATATTTTCCTTCATCTGATCCCATGTTGTAATCACATGAGCTCCCAAGCTCATGAACCATCTTAATGCATTCCCTTTTAATGTAGCTCGGAACAATTTTAATTTCTGAGCAGAATTAATACAGTCATAGCTTCTATATAGTATATCGAATTCAAAGAGAAATTCATCAGGGTCTTCTGTGGATAACCCGTGGAAGTTGGGTAATGCTGAAAGAGGGATATTCTTCATAGGAGTTGCCCCTCTGGGGAGGTCTCCAATGGGGAATTCCAGGGTAGAGAGAGAATTTTCTCCCCTTCACTCTATTTTGCGTCCTCCACCAAACAATCCTTCGTTGTTATCGTCCATGGGTTTTTTCCCTGATGCGCTTGCTTGGTCTTCGGAGTTTTCTGTTGGGATCTCAATATCCTGTACTGGTTCCTCCACATTAACTTCCTCTATTGGTCTTTCGTCTTCTTCCTCTGGTTCCTCAGTGTATTCTGATGGTTCTAGAACCCTCTCTCACCCTACTACTTCCTCTGTCGAAAATCTGTCTGAGAAGAGTATTGGATCTGTGGCCTCCGAGAGCTTAGCCTCTGGGATGTCTCAGCTTTTGAAATAATATCGTCAATAAAAGTTTTTCTTCCTCCTCCTTTGCATTTGCCACCTGAATGGTTAACCTTCTTGCGTCCTCTCATGCATCCTGCCTTTTCTACAAAGAAAAGAAAAATATGTTAATACCTTTAAAATTTTCAGTCGCCTTCGCCGGCAACGGCGCCAAAATGTTGGCTACTCGAATGGTTTATTTATTAAACAGTCGAGTACCACATTAAATTGTCAACTCGAGAAAGTCCTTCTGTCTCAAAGGTGACCTCGTACTGTATGCACTTAATTCTAAAAGTATTAAAAGTTGTAGTATAACTAATTTTTTATCAAACCCTTACTCTGTGTTACAACACTTATGAGATATTGCAGAAATTAAATGAAAACAATGAACTAAAGATAACAAATTTGCTGAAATAAATGATGGCTTGTCTTGTAACCGAGGATCAGGACCCTATCCTCAGAGTAAGGATGTTCAGCACCTGCCCCTGTGATCAATTTGCCAATGCACACTGCAATCTCTAATCACTGGTGACACACTCTTGTATAGCGCCAATTGATTAAGAAAACAGAGTATCAGCAAAAGGGAAATATCAGAAGGAATGCCACACAGAAGTCACACACACACTCAATAGAAAAGGAATGGGTGAATCTTGGGAAGAAGGTGGGCCCTGTCCCTCTCACAATATTCCCCACGACATAGATACTAAGTATAAATTTTCAGGATAATGCTTTATTCATCTGCCAAAATGTCAAGTTACAGTAAAGATTTACACTTGATCTGTAATACAATACCCTCGTTCCGCCCTTCCTTACTGTAGATGTCTCCTCTTTATAGAGGAGACATCTATTACAATAGATTTTCGTTACCCGTTTAATTGACCTTTTTGTACAAAAATAAGAAATGTTGTTACAACAGTATGTGATGTTATCATATCGGATCCTTTTGCTGTTGCACAACTGACAGATTTCGCCCCTCCCTTTGAGATCCTCGTACAATCCTTGGTTGTTCCACCATTGTTGTTGATCTAGTGAATCTTAACTGTTCCCGTAAAGCTCTCGTGCTACTCCTGGTGTTCCAATATCTGCAACTGTGTTTTGTCAATTTTGGACAACGGTTGGTCATGCTATATCAGCATCTGCAACATATTGTTCTGGCCGCTTCAGACAGTTACTGCTCCTGCTGGCCAATTGCAGTTCCAGATATCACGACCATTTGCAAAGTGAAGATTTACCTGGTTTAGTTAGTTGTTGTTTCTGGTATGGCAGCAGCTACGCAGTTGTTGTTTCTGGTGTTGCAGCAACTATGAATTATAATGCTGCAAGCTTTAAACAACTTAGTCAACTTCCAAGGATTAATTATAAAGATAGCATGCATATGTGTTGAATAATTAAACTTATAGTAATGAGGAGAGTTACTTCATACCTTTAGAATAATCAGGTCAAAATGTTATCAAGGCTTTCAACTTATGGGCTAAAGAGGGTAATATAATAACAAAATACAAGGTCAGAAGTAGACAATATGGAGTCCTAACAGACATGTCTAATTTATCATTTCACAACTTTTCCTTAGCTTCTTTCCCTTCAAACCTTACATTTTTTGTATTCCAATGCTCCTTGGATTGTCTCCTACAGAAATATAAATACCATGTATCATTATGCAACTTGCCTATGAAAGTGACTTAGATTTGCACCCAACTCATGATTTGCCTTCTTTGAAGTACTACAATAACCTTGGAACCTTGAGAATGTAATTTGGAAGTACAGAGGTCACGTAGATGCTTTTATTCAAATTGCTACAGAAATTTCTTCTTTCTTACCAAATTTGGATTTGATGTTTACAAGATTTTATTTCCAATGTCTGTTTGCTATCCTTAAAAGATACAGTATTGTGCTTTCACTTCATTGTAGATAGCATCATTTTCCTTGCTTTCTATATGCTATTCATGTTATGCAATTTCAATTTTCCTATAGCATAAAATAGTTCATTTTCTCTATGTACAACTATATATCATCTCAATACTTCCACCTATGTAAAAGTTAGGAAAGGGAAGAGATAGTTCCTACTACACATATAGTGTTGACCCTTCTTAAGTTTGTACAAAAGTTAGGTTGAAAATTTAAGCTATGACCCTTGGGAGTTGGAAAATTGTTGTTGAAATACTGAGGGCCATCTCTTTTTAACATCTTTGTTGGGGATATGTCATGTAACACCCCTAGTTATTAGACTTGTAACTTTATTTCCTTTTATCATTATTGGAAAAGTAAATTTAAGTAAGCTAGTCATCGTAAATTTTAAATTTTGTGATATAAAATATATGCATACTTCAATGTGGATAAAAATAAATTTATGATTATTGTTAACACTCCTAATCATTTTTTAAAATATATTAAAATCTATTAGGTGGAACTAAACACTTATTGTGATAAAAATAGTTATTCCCAAAAAAAAAAAAAAAAAAATCTAAGGGGGAGGAAATCAATTGTTCCCCTTTTTTAAACAATGGGGAGAGAAACATTGGGGGAGACCAGAAAAAGGAAGAAAAAAATGTTCCTTCAAGGGTTCAAGAAAATTAAAGATTCTAATATAGAATCATTGAAACCATTTCTCTGAAAGAAAGGGTAGAGCTAGAGGGAAGCTGGATTGAGAGAGATTCGGCTTATGGTTGGAAGGATCGTTACAGTTATAAATCAATAAAAACTGAGAGATAGGAAAAAGATTGAATTGATTATTAATTATATAATGTAGAACCATGTGATGAATATCAATCTTGATGATATTTGGGTATGTAAAATCTAACCTACAACAGGTAAAGTGTGCCCATGAGAAGAATGCTACAACTTGGGTAAAATAAATGGAAGTAAGGACTCTCTTGAAACTGTAAGTATATAAAGTTAAAGGTTGTATTTTTAAAAGGGTTGTAAAGTAGTATCCGTTTGTAAAGATACACTTAGGGTTGTCTATTTTCCTTTTATAGGTAACCTAATAGAGAGATAACATAATTACGAAGGATTTCATAAAGGAATGTCAGTTATGTATGGGTTGTTTACATAGGAATGCATATATATGAAGGATAAGGTAAGGGAAAAGAACAATGTTATGTACCTTAGAACAATTGTATGAAGTAAACACTTTTTTTTAGATTGGTGATAGTCCTAGGTCTAGGCTTTAGTAAGTCTCAAAAAAACATGTGGGTCCCATGACAAGTTCCACAATGACACCTTGACTATCACAATGCATGCAAGTAGATAGGGAACAAGATTATACATATATAATCAGATAAGTAAATATTTATAGGCATTAAATGGGAAGAAATGTGTTGTATTGATTCATAAATCTCTAATACTTTTAATATATTCCCTGGTATTATTTTCGAATAAGAAAACAAGTAGTCCAATCGTAAAGTAATGATCATAGAATTAGCCATATTGTTAAAAAAAATAAAAAATACTACAATCATGAGCTATTCATTTAGAAGATGCAAGAAAAGAAATGTGTTGTATGGATTTTCATAAATATCTAATACTTTTAATATATTCCATGGTGATAGAATTATCAGAAATTATTTTGGAATAAGAAAATAAGTAGTCCAATAGTAAAGAAATGATCATATAATTAGCCATATTGTTAAAATATTCGAAAATAAGTAGTCCAATAGTAAGGTAATGATCATAGAATTAGCCATATTGTTAAAAAAGCAATCCAAAAACTCTTACCAAAAAGTATCTATGTAGTGGAACATACATGAGAAATTATAGTATTAAAATCCTTTGAATAATTTTGCATATAGAGACATGGAAATAATTCAGAAAATATTTTTTTTAAACAACCCTGAGGTTCGGTTAATTGGGCTAAAATATACAGAGTAAATAAGAGTAATTATTTGACTAGTCACAATAACATACTTTTTAACCCGTAGGTGGAAGAGGGTTTCAGAGAACTGGTCCAGACTCCTTTTGTGGAAGAGACTCAACATAAGCTAGTTATAGAGACTAATAGTAATTCAAATCCTCTAAGACCCCATGTGAACTGTTGAGAGGGGTCTTGTCCATACAGTCAAAAACCCTAAGTATGAAGAGATAACTAAAATAAAAACCTCGAACGAAGCAAGTTGAACATTCTTCTAAGAATATTTGTTCATTAATAGTGATGTGAAAGGGTATGACCTATTTTATGCATAAGAACATTCTTGTGAGAAGATTGTTCATTAATAGTGAAGTGAACTCGTATGACCTCTTTTCTGCATAGGAGCTGCAACTGTAAGAATAAACCAGTTAAGTAAGAAGGCTTTGCAAGCATAGGTTTCAATGAAGACAACAAAAATAATTTTTCAATGATTGAGGTGTATTCTAAGACAAACTTTTAGAATTGCATGGGCATTGAGGAAAAGTACATGGCCATGTTGTTCTACTTTGCAAACTCAACACACACATTTATTAGGGAAAAATAAAATTAAAGAATAGGAAGGAAAGTGAAAAACCCTAACCTAGTGTTAGAGAATATATTACCTCAAAATCTTTGTAGTGAAGAAGTAATGCACCCATTGGAACTTGATGCACCAACTAAATAAATTAGACTTCAACGCACATATGGGGGAAGGAAATTGTAACTATCCCTATAAGGAGAAATTACAAAAGGGTTAGCTCGGTTGAATGTGAGGAAAATTTATAGCAAAGTTGGCATTTAGAGTCAAAAAAAGAAGAGTATACAAACGAAAAATGAAGGACCCACCTAAAAATAATGACCATGGTTGTTAACTTGCCAACCAACCCTATTATGTAGGGAAGAAATGCATGGCCTTCCTTTCATGTAAAAGTAAGAACGAGAATCATATAAGAAAATTCAGGAAAAAAGCTTTTAGTGGAACCCTAGAGTTGTAAAGGCACTTTCTTGCAACATGAGGAATGAATAAGGCTGGGACGATGGAGATGGGGTGAGTGGCTACCTCCCAAAAATGATCTCGACCCATCTTGGTCATTTATTGATATCTAAAGGACGTTAGCCCTAGATCTGATGACACTTAAATGTTCTCAAGCCTCTAACAAGTAGCCAAGGTTGCTATATGCGTACTGTGTGGGTTACAACTAGCATGTTCAAAATCTTCTAATATAAACCCTATATTTTGCTGCAAAGCTTCCTTGTGGAGGAAGAAATTCCTTCATGATTAAATATTTTCATAATATAAGTCGATACTATGGAAAACTTTTAGTAAACCGATAACCCAAACCATTATAATATAAATACATAATGAACCATCACCGTGGTAAGAAAAGAAAAGTGCATCATAAAAAATAAAGTTTTCTCCACCATACTATCATATACATATTTCAATGGTTGTAATGTAAGAAAATAAAGGTTGAAATACCTTATAGATAATGTAATAAGAAACCACCCTTTTCTTGGAAGATGATACAATGTGACAATGTCACTAAACGTCCACCATAAATCAATAACATATGTTAACCCCTTTACATAGAGATATAGCACTAGTTCCCTAGAGAACATAAGTTGAGCTCATCGTAAATGAAGCTAAGAACATCATCAGTGTTTTATGGTCAATAATAAACAAATCACATTATGTATGTAAAAAAAATAATTGGAACTTGGTAGTCTAAATTTGCAAAGTATCTAAAAAAAATTGTTCCTGAATTCTTTATGTGTAGGAAATTAGCCATATGTTCTCCAGAGATGTTACAAGTATGTATTATAATTTTCCTTATTTTATTTGATCATTCATTCATTTCATCTTCTATGAAAAGGAAAGAAACATTAACATCTTATTTTAAAAAAATACAAAAAACTTATATTTACATTCCTTTCTTTTCTTCCTTCAAGAATTAGGGACAGAATAAGAAATTTCTTACCAAAAACCCCCACTTCCACTAATAGACAGCCTCTCTTAGCTTACTCTGAGCCTCCTACCCTATCCATAGTGACCATTAAGGGCATTTTTGGTGAGAAAGTGAGGATCATTGAGGAGTTTGCAAAAGGAGAAACACTTTCACACCCCACCAACACTATGGTTGAGAATAAACAACTAGAAGTATTCACATTTCCCATTAGAGAGACATATGGAGAGGTTAAATTGAAAAATATTAATACATATTTCCTCCCTCACTTTTATGGTTTGATTACCAAACATCCTCAAACATTTATGTTTGAGTTTTTTGTAGTATGCAGGACTTCTGACAAGACCACTAATGAGCATGATCCTAAATTCTCTCCTTCCTCTCTAAAGGATGTGGCTGTTCAATGGTTAATGAGCCTAGAAGGAGAGATCATATCCTCATGAGAGTAAATGCAAGCATTGGGATTATTGCAAAGAAAAATATACCAACGACAATATATTTAGAAAGGTCCAAGGAGAAAATGAGTCTTTAGCATGTTTTGAGGAAATATTTCAGTTGAGTTATAGAAGGGTGCATAATTTCACCTTGCACTCAAATCCTTTGAATTTAGTCCTACTACCAGGAATCGGGGAAGAACTGATGGAAACAATCAATCTACTAACCAATGGACACATATATCAGCTAATTTATGATGATATCAAAATGAGTCTTTAAAAATCATTCAAGGGTTACCAAAGAAATAGGAAAGCTTGGTAAATCCCTCTTCTTCCTCCTTAATTACTAAAATTGACATAGTGGGTATGCTATTGGATATGAAGATATATCAAATAAATTTTACATGCATATGGACTCCCTATATCTCAAGAAAAAATAGGAGCAATCAGAAAAATCTTTTGCCATATTCTACACTCAATGCACTAAAATTTGTCCTAAGAATGAATGTCGTTTAAATATCATATAAATATGTTTTATGTATGAGGATAATTATTCCACTAATAAGTTTCCACATTTTCTAAATCTGAAAGTTGTATACCAAGGTGCATAAGGGATCATGGTGCAATTATTCTTTGTTAACAAAAGGAGGCCACAAGCCCCTAGACAATCTCAACAAAGTATGAAATCTCCCTCTTCTTTCAATGCTAGCTAAAATTCTCATTATCAAACTTGGTATCCTCCTAAACATTCAATCTAGGGCATGTCCACTCCTCCATATCCTCCTCAAAATGTTACTCCACCTTTCCATGCATGCCCTACTCAACCTCATCAATGGGGTAATCCATCACTAGGATGGAGGCCCCATGTGGCCCAACCACCTACCCTAATTCGTCCTCCTCAACAATATCAAGAACCCTAAAGCATTCCTCCAAAACAACCACAATTGTCTACCCAAAAAATTCCAAATCCGAACAGTAAGAAGGCTCAACCAATCTACAATGGAGAAACTACTTACCAAACTTATGTTGTAGAAATACAGGAAATCAACCTTAGGCCTAGGAAGGTCCTTCCATATGCTTATCCACCTCCTCTAACAAATAATATTGAGGAAGAGAAGGAAGAAATTGTACCTCAGGTCACCCAACCAAAACCTCCTAATCCTAAAAGGTTGACAACCCACAAAGTACACACCCCACAAGAAGCTAAACTTCTAGGAAAATTGGAAAATATGTGTGTCAAGATCCCTTGTCTTTAAGCCAACAATTATGTTCTTATTTACAAAATTTTCATTAAGTATGAATGTATTAAATGGATGAGGAGAATGAAGAAGGATTCCCCTATTATTAATGTCATGGCTTAACTAGTTGATGATATGGGTGAGAGAGAAATCATCCCCAATTACTTAAATCCTTGCAGCTTAGTAGTAGACATGAAAATGAGGGACATTGCAGTTCGAAAAAATGTCATTGATTTGGAAACTACAAGCAATTTCATGACCAAGGAAACCATGCCCAAACTTAACCCCCAAGGATCCTTACCAAATAATTCTATTTTCCTATAAATTACTAATATATCTACAATAGTACTTCTAGTTATCATAGAATATGTAATTATATATAATGATTCTTCAGAGCTTCCAACCAATTTCCTTGTCCTTCACCCTATGACAAGTTAAATTCATACCCTATTATCTTTTTACCTTTTTACTCAAAAAATTGTGAATCATCCACCATGGTTGTCATCATCATATTGAATCTTATTGGTTCTCATAAAGTGGATTTTTGTGGTACATTTTTGTTTCTAGTCTCATTTTTTACCTCAAAATTTTTGGTCCTAATAGTGGCATGCAATGCAAGGTGTGAACAACCTAATCAACTAGCATTGAAACAAGGTGCAATTGACTTGAATAATTTTTTGTGTGATGAGTGTGATGTTTGGGGTTTCTCGTAGTTTGTATAATTATACATATGTTGTAGAATGCTTTAAAATCCATGTAAAGCTAAGTGTCAATCTTATGGGGTCAAATTGATATATGATTTCATATTGTCCCCACTAGTAATAGCTATTGTATGAGTATTGTACATGTTGAGGAGTGGCAATAGATGTATTTGTTGAATGGACTAATTGTATGTCGTTACATTGTTGTAGATGCCATGTCACTATATTGCTAGTGTTATGTTCCTAATAAGTATGTTATTGATATTAGTGTGTGATGAGTGAGTATGGTTGGGGAAAGTATGTTGCTGATGTTAGTTGGTTGTCCTAGAATTTAATTAATATTGTATAAGTCACATAGTGTATTTTAGGG
The DNA here is from genome assembly GCA_031772625.1 of Pinus tabuliformis. Taxonomy (NCBI): domain Eukaryota; kingdom Viridiplantae; phylum Streptophyta; class Pinopsida; order Pinales; family Pinaceae; genus Pinus; species Pinus tabuliformis. The sequence continues at coordinate 1,585,964,538 of CM062818.1, read as the reverse complement.
GCTTGATTAGTAGATAATATTGATGTTATGGCTAGGAGAGTCGATATATTCTATAGCATTCCTTCCACAACCTTCTATATGTTGTTCCAAGGGTGCCAATAAAGTTGTTAAATAATGGATTTATTAAAATTTCTTATCAAAATAATACACAACAACCCCTCACTGGGTTTCAATATAGATTAGATGAAAAAGTAGAAGAGTAGTCAATGATATTCTACAAATGGAGCACTCAAGGGATGTGAAGAAGGAACAAGAGATAAGAAATTTTCTCTTTGTACTTGAGCCAGATTTGACGTTAATAAAGATGAAAGTAAAATCCCTTCTCAAATTTGAGGAAATAGACCCACATCTTTCCAAGGTGAACCAATCATATTAGAGGAGCCTAAATTGGGCTCTAAAACCATCCATGCTTCCCTTGATACAACACAAGTTCTTGGAGCACCATTGTTAAGGGGTAAGACTTATGGTGGCTTCTTGTCTTAGTGATATTATAAGGTTGACTTCAATTATACCTCCTCACAATGATGACATTATGAGGATATTATCTCAAAATGGCATATTATGAGCATATCTTAATTAAATATGCTAAAGGTGTCATTTGGGAAGGATTATTTGGAGAAACACCATAGTGTAATAGCTCATTGGAACTAGAATGGAGAGATATATATAATAGGATGATGAAAAGTGAATTTTAGTGGTTGGAGAGATTGTAGAGCAATATTTACTATTTTCTGGAATTAAAAAGTGGCTTAAGTAAAATTAAAAGTTAATTAAATGAAATGAAAAAGGGGAAGCCTCTAGAATAAAAATAAAATAAAGGTGCAAGGAATAATAAAATAAGTGTTTCTAGAATATTATAGAGAGATCCATAAAGTATTTATAAGTATGTGGGAGAAATTCATTTGGGCATATCATGGAATTGGAGTATTTTCTTTTGGAGAGTTTGGGAACTTGGGTTTTCAAGATCTAAAAGAGATGAAATCCATTGGGTTTCCTGGTGTGTTGGAAGAAACCCGAACTCATTGTTGTGTATATTTAATCTATAAATAGCATTGGGCTTAAACAAAATTAGTTGTTATGCCAGTTTGGAGAAGAACTTTGGATGAGTGGGCATCACCTAGATCTCCAATTAAAGCTTCATTTCTAGTTATAGTTTCGAGAGTCCAAATTCAATATTGGAGCAGTTTTTGGAGGCCATCAGCTCAACCACTTTCTGGCTAGTTTTTTTATTGGCATGTAATATCATAGTCCATATTTAATATATGATAAGAATGAGTTTCATTTCATTTGTCTCCTACTATCTATATATATATATGCAATATTTTATTTTTAGTTTATTGGAGTGGCATTGCTTCTTAATTTCTAAGTTATTTGCCAACAATTCCTTTACTGTGAATTCACTAATTTTTCATGGTGGTTTTGGATAAAAATCAAATGACTTAACAAAAATATAAAATGGGATGTTACATGTTGGTTCCTCATATTGAGTAGTAATAATTAGAATGTTTTAATGGAACACACATCCGAATGATCAGATGCCACTTCTCCTCACTTCAAGGATGTTACCCATAGTAAACAAGCATATTTAGGTTTTGGAAACCTATCTAAACAATGACATTGGTGAGGCCAATATATCCATAAAGGTAGGAGGCCTAAGGACTTGACATCATGCCCTCCTTTTTGTCAACTTCATGTTGAGAATAGAAGGAATTACAGATCTCCTATACACTAGGCTATAGAAAGCTTCTTTCAATGCACTAATATTTTTTTAATAAATATATTATGAACTAATCCATATAGCAAATATTTTGATTAACCAACTCACTCGCACATACATAAACAATCAACAATAATTGAATGAAATCTATTATAATATTTAAAACTAAGAAAATTGTTTTTCACTATTTTCCAACTAAATGATGACAATGAAAAGTAATTAAAACACAAATCAAACCAAGATTAAATAATGACATGATAAGGATGTTAATATTCATCTTTTAAACAAACATAATTTATAAGTGAGTAGACCATAAATAGGAAAATTCCCCAAATGAATAACTTTACTACATAAATTACATGAGCTCAATCTTTGATTTATGCTAAATATATAAAAAAGAACTTAAATAAATTATTTAAATGAAAAAAAATACAAATTCATTAAATATAATTCAGTATAACAATAAGCCCATAGGGCCAGTTCAATTGGCCTAGTAAATCTACATGTAACAATGTTTTTTTGTGGAAATAGTAGTCACCAATCTCAGAAATCCATAAACCACATATAAAAAAATCATTACAACACTATAAACCAGCATCTATACTACTTTTGTTATCAGACAAAATTTATATAATTAAGGTGAGGACACAACCATAATCATGAACAGCGGTTTATAAGATTTGATGTCTGGCCTATCTATTTTGATCGGGATTTCCTTTGTAATCTGATAAAGTGAAGCCCTGGGTAAAAAGGTAAGATTGTGAGTATTTCCTTTGTAAATGGGTTATAAAGGAAAGTAGCGCCTATGGGAGAATTTACGTGTTAATACATGTAACCAATGATTAAAGAAGAAAAAGGTTATATATATATATATGTTTGTTAGGGGTTAATGAGAGGGTTTTAGTCGCCATAGGAAGGATTTAAAAAAAAGGCTTTAATAAAGTCATATTTGAAGGTTAATGGGTGATTGATTTGACTCCTTCGTGAATTAAATTCATGGGACAAATGTATTTATGCATTTTACATGCATACTGTGGGTGTTAGGGGTTAGGAGTTAGCGGGATAACCCGTGCATGAGAGGGGTTGAACTAAATTAAGACACTTGGAATATCATGGAGAAACTAAATGGGACCCCTTATGAGTATTATCGCTTTCTTAGAGAGTCTATTGATGCACGCTTTAATAGATCACTTATTGCACTTATGTGTTTGTGAGTTAAACTTCCTAGGAGACTAACATGATATATGTGTATGTGTGTGCCATTTTTATTGAGATGGAGGACATCTCTCTAGGCAATTACTTTTAAGTTATTATTATTCTTTAATTGAATCCATATGTAAGTGTTTACATAAATCTACACCATTACAACAACTCCATTAACTTATAGATTTAATTCTAAAAATGTTATAAAATAAAATAAAATAAAATATTTATAGAAGGTTTTGATTTTGAAATGAGCTATGATTTTTGGTAAAATGGTATTGATAAGCTGTGGTATTGCCCATGGTATTGTAACAAAGCCTATTTACAAGTTAATGATATACATGGTAAAAGGTGGTTCAATATTCATGGTTGGGAATCTTGTTATATTGTTATATTGTATGTTTATTGTAAGTATTAAGTTTTAATTTAAAAAATGTTATAAAATTAAATTTAAAGATATATATTTATAAAAAAAAATGATTTTGAAATGAGTTATGGTTTTTAGTTAATTGGTAGTGACAAGTCATAGCATTGGCCAATGGTATTGTAAGAAACTCTATTTAGAAGTTAATAATTTCCATGTTAAAATGGTGTGAATATTCATAATTAATTATCTTTGTAAACACTAATTTTTTATGTGCTTATTAATACATTTAAATATGCATACAAAATCAATATTTTATTTTATACAGTAAAATGGATATTGATTTAGAACTATTATTTATATGTTATATATTTTAATATCATATGTATGTTATGATTTTTTTTATTTAAAAAATTGTACTAAATTTCCTTAATGGAAAGGAAATTGCAGCATAAAAAGTTGATTTTAAAAATACCCTATACACCTTGTAGAAAGTGGTTGAGCACAATAAAAATAAAAAACAACAAATAAACTGATCACCTTTTTATAAATAAAATTTTCATAAAATTATATAAAATATTTACAAAAGTAAAAATATAGATCAATAATCAAAATTAAACATTCACTTTAACATTAAATTTGAGATTCTCAAATGTAGCTTTCCAATGAATGTTGGCATCCATATATCCCCCACCTGGACACCCAGGCTCCAGTAACCATTGCCTAGTCTCCAATTTATAATGCAACATACTATTGCCTCCCCTTAACATAAGCCAAATATCGTCGTGGCAATCTCCAACTACAATAAAATCAGTCCCTTCTGATGATTTGATCATACTTTCAATTGATGCAACAGGGATGGTGTCAATCATAGTCCATGTCTGGTTTACTAGATTATATTCCCACAATCCTATATCAGCATGACAGGCTATGGGTAGCCTCCCATATACCTGTTTTCCATCATCATTTTGCTTCACTCTTCCAACCAATATCACTCCTAAATCAATCTCTTCCACAATATGGGGGATCATAGTGGGTAAAGCAATATTACTGTAACATCCTCTTCTATAACGTTTTTCCATTTCAATTGTTTCTAGGAAATTCTCAATGTTATTATCTAGTATTTCACCATAGGGTATTTCGTCATTGTTATCTACAGGATAAAAGAAATATTGATAGGTGGCTGAGAAGCCATAAATAACCTTGTGATCCATATCCTTATAACTCCATAAAGGGGATGGAAAACTCTTAGATCTGACAAGATCTTCACTCACAAAATGGCGAAGTGGCTTCAATGTCCACATCTCAGTTATGGAATTATATCTTGCAACATGAAGAACACTTTTGCCATCATGATACCAAGTACCAAACATACAAACTCTAAAATTCCCAGTCATGCTGTCAGCCCACATCTCTGCTGTTCCATGGACAACAAGAAGGTTCAGAAATTTACCACGGTTAGGTGTCTTTAGAGAGATCTTGGGCAAACTCTTAACCTGGCGGGTGAGAGGATTAACAACATGCAATGTGTAGTCAGATCGAGCTACTAAGAACAAACCTTCACTGCTAGCTTTGATGCCGAGAGTTTTCATGCCCATGTTATCCCAATTACAAGGGACCTTCAACAAAAACCATCTCTTTGAGATAATGCTAAAAACCCACATGTCTAAGTTGTGGTTGTTAATCACGATGCATTTTTCAGTACTAGTACAATTTTCTTGAAAAAATTTGGAAGCACAGACAGAAGCCCAATAATCACATACCGATCTACAAGCCAAGAGATCATGAAGGGGGAGTTTCAGAAAAATTTCCTTTAAAACAACTTCTGGAAAATGAATGGATTCACCTTCCTTTTCTTTGCCCTTCTGAACAGAAGACTTAACATCTCCTTTAATATCTCGAACACTTGTGCCTGCAGAGATTATGTTGCGCTTATAAAATCTATTAAACTCACTAATCAAAATATCCATTGGAATTCTTTCTGCAACATGAATAACTGCTTTTCTCCATTCAGGGGTATGGACTTTGGCATCAAGATTCTTCTTCTCTCCACGTTTCTGATCTTGATCGCCATCAATAGTCCTCTTCCTTCCACGTTTCCTCTTCCTTCCACGTTTCTGACCTCTATTTTGAATCTGAAGATTCTGCGAAATATAATCTTCCACCATTGGAAAGATTGCTTCCAACGTAGAAGCGTTGGACTTTCCTTTCTTGGGGCACTCCATATCAGCCGGCGTAGTTGTCCTGAGGTTGTCAAGAAGAGGATAAATACTGTACTTTATCTGATTCTATTCCTCTGTATTTATAGTACTTTGTATTCTTTGTATTATTTACTCGTATGGGCAGATTTTGACCAGATTTACTCGTATTGTGGGCACCATAAGTTGGATACAGCTAACTAGGCCGCGGTCTTTGTGCACGAGATGACTCATCTCTAATCTTATCGAGGAGTTAATCCTGGTGGCCTGGTCAAAATATTATCGTGGGTGGTTTAATTCATTGTAAATCGCAGCAATAGCATATAATATATATAAAATATTCATACAGTTACCTTTATATTTATAAAATATTATATGGGTTTAATTCGTTGTAAATCAGGGTAATCCCAAATAATATATATACAGTTATATTTATATTTTTATAAAATATTATATATTCGTTGTAAATCAGGGATAATCCCGAATAATATATATACACATATTCATAAAATATTATATGGGTTTAATTCGTTGTAAATCAGGGTAATCCCAAATAATATATATACAGTTACCTTTATATTTATAAAATATTATATTTTAATTCGTTGTAAATCAGGGTAATCCCAAATAATATATATACAGTTATATTTATATTATAAAATATTCACATATTATAATCCTCGATAATATATAAATATTCATACAGTTACATTTGTATTTATAAAATATTGATATGCCTCCAAATTTAATTCATTGTAAATCACAGAAATCCGAGATAATATATATAAAATATTTATACAGTTACATTTATATTTATAAAATATTCATATATGAGGGGCCGTCCACGATATTCTATATAAAATATTCATACAGTTACATTTATATTTATAAAATAATCATATCTAAGGGTTAATCCTCCATAATATATATAAAATATTTCTATAGTTATAGTTATATTTATATTTATAAAATATTCATATATCAATGCGGGTCAAAACAATAGTGTCAACGAATGAAAAATCATGTGTTAATGGGTTTATTAATGGGATATAATTACTAAAATTGATGTATATTTGGTCAAGCATCAGTATAGGCTAGGGTTTGTTTTAATGTTGAATGAAAAATTATTTCAATATTGAAAGGAAAATTTGTCACCAAAAATATAGTAGTTTTAGTCAAATATGGACATCCTCATCTTCAACCCATTTTAATAAAATTTGAACAAAATATAAAACCCCACACAAAAACATTAAAAATAAATAAAAAGCAATAATACCCTTAATTTCTTATTCAATAAAATAAAATAACAATAAAAGTTAAAATATTGTAAATTGTATTTAATTTTTTAAAGTTTATTTGGGAACTCCATCCATCATCACGGACCAAAGAATATTTAGAATACTCAAAAGTACATGTTGCAAGATAAATAGTCTATCGGATGGATGGTTAATTATGAATTTCTCAATTTATTATAGGAAGATTATATGATAGTTTTTATTACATAAATTTTAAATTTATAAATAATTTTGTTATTTAATGTTGAATTAAAAAGGATGGTTTCAATATTGAATGGAAAATTGATATGCTAAAGTATGAGATAGTGTTACTAAATTATGGTGGGTTTGGTCAAGAATCGACATCCTCAAAGGATATAACTTGGAAGAGAGGAGCTCTACAACCCATTATGGGGTAGATCTCATGTAAACAGTTAAACATTTAATGTTTGATATTTAATATTTAACATTTTTAATCTAATATGAGCCCTATTTAAAAACCAATCTAATTATTATTATATATAAAAGAGGTATGGTAAATAAATATAAATATAAATTAAATGGATGTATGGTAAATAAATAAAAATGGTATGGTAAATAAATACAAATATGAATAAATTAGAGGTATAATAAGTAAATAAAACATCTTTTTATATTTACTCCACAAACCCCTTTATATTTACTAAAACTCAAAGAATAGGTTTTATTTAGGTGAAGCCTATGTGCCAAATACAATGGGACAAATTATTGTTAATACCATGGGTTAAATACCATAGTCATAAAAGAGGTATGGTAAATAAATAAATAAAAAAGGAGGTATGAAGAAGTATGGTAAATATTTTTTTGACATCAAAGAGGATTAAAAATCAACATCTAATTATATACGAAGCCTATGATGGAAAATACCATGGTAAATAAAAGAAGTATGGTATAAATAAAAATATAAATAAATCAAAGTTATGGTAAATAAATAAAACCTATTTTTATATTTACTACATAAACTTCTTTATATTTAAAAACACTCAAAAAGGAAGTTTTATTTAGGGGAAGCCTATGCACCAAATTATTATTATTACCATGCAAAAAAACATTATTAGCCCTAATACTAATATTAAAATATTATTATTATTATTATTATTATTATCATTATTATTATTATTAAATCAAAGAAGCTTATTTCTTAACTGATACCCAAACCAGAGGTGAAGAGGATCTAGACTGGAAAATGATATGGGAAAGTAACTGGTGGCCTAAAGTCTCCATATTTATTTGGCTGGCAACTAAGAAAAAGATTTTAACCTGGGATCAACTTCAGAAGAAAGGCTTCAATGGTCCTTCGAGGTGCTGTCTATGTAACACTGATACAGAGACCAGAAATCATCTTCTGCTTAAGTGTCCATTTGCAAAGAAGCTGTGGATGAACACCAAGCGAGCTTTTGGTAAATCCGAGATAATTCCTAGCGAATTCACTGAAACGATCTTTCAATGGAATAAGGAGGTTTTCCAGTGTAGAGTGGTCAAAAGAGCGTGGAGTCTCATCTTAGGGTTTGTATTGTGGATGATATGGAAGGAGAGGAATCGCAGGGTATTTCAAAATACAGAAAAAGAACCTGAAGTAATCTGGGAAAGAGCAGTCAAGTTAATGCGGGAAACAATCCTGGTCGAAAAGTGGGATGGAGAGGATTGGAAGGCCAACCCGGTTGAGGAGGGCATTCTGAACAAGTTAAACCTCAAGTATGAGATGGTTCACTTCAAGAAGAATTCTCAATTGGATATGCGGACTCAAAGCCCTGATAAATTTAGCTTCCCCAGTGGAAATTTTATCAAATTAAACTTCGACGGGGCCTCGAAGGGGAACCCGGGAGAAGCTGGCTTTGGGGGCATTTTCCGGGATAGTAACAAGCAGGTAAGATGGATCTTCGCAGACTGGGGTGGAGAAATGACTAATAATGAGGCAGAATTCTGGGCTCTCCACCAGGGATTGCGAATTGCTGTAAGAAACGGTTACACCAATTTAGAAATTGTTGGAGACTCTCAGATTGCGGTCGAGACTCTGAAAAAGCTTAGCAATGGTCGGGATTGGGAGAAGGTCACGAATAGTTGGCGCACAGCAGGAATTATCCAGGAAATTGCTGATCTTCTGAAAAGAATTAATTACAAAATTATAAACCACGTTAGAAGGAAAGGTAACCAGGCGGCCGATTTCATGGCAAACTGGGGCTGTAAAGGTCGGGGCAGCACGGTAGATAATCAATGGAGAGCAGTCTGCGGGCACAGGGAGTGGAAGGACCTGGCAGAAATAATAAAATCTGACTATGATCAAGCCACAAGCGGGAACACGAGGATCAATGAGCTGGAGCAATGAGAGGACGTGGAGGTCCCGAGTAATGATCCCAAATCAGATGGGACAGAGAAAAGATATGATCATAAGACACAGGCTAGTACAGTGGCGGCGGGCGTGGAGAACGGCCCAGGAAGACATCCGAGGTGAAATAATAAATGAGCGAGACATTAGAGGAGGTCGGAGCGGTCTGTCAGATCCTTTGACAGCGGGAATTAATCAGGGAATGATGGCAGGGGGAATCGTCATCCCGGAAAGCTACCGGCGGCAAACGAAAACTGAACCAAGGAGGTACGATAAGGGTAGGAAATCGATATATACCCAAACGGGGATGGGAGATCACTTACTAAGCTGTTTCCCAATTTGGAGAACTGCGGACATTGCTGCTGAGAAACAACATCTAAAGGTAAAAGCTTCCGAGAACCCGAGATCTCTCTGCGCCAGTCCCGCGGGCAGTATGGAAACGAGACAGAAAGATAGGGAGACAGAGGAGCAGTATAATGCAGCTGATGAGAATAAGAGCAGGAAAGGAAAAGGAATTATGAAGGACGACCAGCCAATCAAGGTCTGGGACATCGAGGATGAGTCGGAGGAAGAGCTTCCACAGGGCGAGGGGAATGTGCGGTCTTTCTCTCAGGACAGGGCAGCAGACGACAAGCACCAACAGACGGAAGAGAATTACCCTGCTCCGCAGGAGGTTAAGTTTCGACGTTATGGTATGAGAAAACGAGAGAGGGGCCCCGGCAGAGGCGTGGACTTGAACAGGAAAAGGGGCCGGGGACAGAATAGGAGGACGCAGGAAGAAGGAGAGAACTCCAGGCAGGACAAGATTCCGGCTAAAAAGGCAAGGAGGACGGTGAATCACAGGGTTCGGCGGGCAGAAAGGGCCTACCAGCGTAACTCCAACCCAGCAGTGAGGAGAATTATGCAGTATCTGGAGGAGGAATCTCTTCAAGATCAATCTGAAGAGGACATGGAGGAGTGGGAGTTCCTGCTTCACGATCCTGGGCATACAAGGGGGAGAATGTCACTGTTTAAACAATCTTTGCACATATATTGGGTTATGAAGGGGCTGGTGGCAAAGGCTCTAGAGCAGGTGGCTACGGAAATGGTTGAGCTGGCCCAGGGAAACCCGGACATGCGCAGGGAATTAAGCTTTATCCGCATTGCGATGGAGAGGCAAGAGGAGAAGCTGGATGCAATTCATCAGCTGCTGAAGGGAGACCAGCAAGATGCAGAGAAAGGAGCAAGTCAGCAACCAGCAATGGACACTGTTTGACATGAGATATGTTTAAAAGATCTGACAGTCCTTTTGATTATAGTTTTTTGTATGACGTAAATAGAGATATGTATTTTCTGCAGACTAGTAGCATTAGGAAATCTCAAGACTGCCTTGTTTATTTGGCTAAGATTTTCAGACTTTGGGCCTTTTACTTTTGGGCGGCTATAAAAAACTATAGATGGAGTAGTCACCCGGTTTCCCCATGTGGGAGGGTCTGCAAGTTTTTTGATATGATGTAATGTTTTATTTTCTATCCAGTAATAGAAAGAGTACCACCTCAGCTTACAAAAAAAAATTATTATTATTATTAAATCTAATATTCATATTAATATATAATAATATTAGTATTATTAAATTTAATAACTTTGGATTAATTCAATGTTAAATTTTTTATATTATAATATAAATCACTATGTCATGATATATATTAACTCTATATGTCTATGTGAGAGAAGAACAAAGACATGGAGTGATACATATGGAGATATAAGGGGAGTGACAAGGGAGAGATGAAGATAAGGAGAGGGGAGAGGAGGAATGAAGAGAGAGAGAGAGGGAGAGGAGTGAGAGAGGTAGATAAGGGTAAGAGAGGGAGAGGGAGATACAAAGATGAAGCGAGGAGGGACAGAAGGAGAGAGGGAGGGAGAGACTCAAAGGATTGGAGGGCAGAGAGAGTGAGAGATGGGGAAAGATAGAGAGATGTAGGGGAGAAAGTCAGAGAGAGGAAGGACGAGAGAGAGGAGAGAGGGAGGGAGTGATAAGGGAGAGATGGAGAGATAGTGTGTATGTTTAGGGGTGAGACAGAGAGAAAAAGAAGGAGAGATGGAGAGAACGGGAGGGAGAAGAAGAGAGGGCTTGAAATAGTGACTTAGTTGGAGAGAGAGAGAAAGAGATGGGGGAAGAGAGAGGATTGGAGGGAAAGGAAAGAGGGACAGAGGGGGGGGGGAGAGAGTGAGGTAGGAGAGAAATGGAGAGAGGGGAAGGACGTGAGAGAGAAGGAGAGAGGGAATTATAGATATATGGAGTTGGATGGGGAGAGAGGGAGGGAAGAATAAATATATAGAGAGTGAGAAGTGGAGAGACAGAGGGAGTGACAAGGGAGACATGGAGTGAGAGTGTGTATGTTTGGGGGTAAGATAAAGAGACAAAGAAGGAGGGGTGGAGAGAAGGGGGGAGAGAAAGAGAGAGGGAGGGATAACGTAACACACTTGGAGGGTGGAGAGAGAGAGAGAGAGAGAGAGAGTTGGAGAGAGATGGAGGGAGAGGAAGAAAGAGAGAGAGGATGTGAGAGAGTGGGGAGAGGGAGGGAAGGTTAGGAGAGAGGGAGAGACGGAGAGGGGGAGGGAGAATAGAGATATATATATATATATATATATATATATATATTGGAGAAAGACAGTGTATGTTTTGGGAGTGATATAGAGGTATAGAGGGAGATAGAGATATAGATGGAAGGTGAAGAGACGGAATAAGAGAGAGATGGAGAGAGGGAAGGAGGGACAGAGAGATTGATAGATATGGAGTGAGAGAGCGTGTGGTTTTGGGGGGATGAGATAGAGAGACAAAGAAGGATATACAGAGAGAGACATAGATATAGATGGACGGGAGAGAGGGGAAAATATTTCTTACACTAGATGCATTGATTTCAATGTAGATGGTGATTTTTAATCCTATTTGATTGATTGCAATAGATGCATTGATTTTACTGTAGATGTTGATTTCTAATGATATTTGATTGCTTTCACTAGATGCATTGATTTAAATGTAGACGATTTATAATCCCACTTTATTTTTTTCACTAAATGCATTGATTTCAGTGTAGATGGTGATTTCTAATCCTATTTGATTATTTGCATTAGATGCATTAATTTTTAATTATATTTGATTTCTTGCACTATATGCATTGATTTCAATGTAGAAGATTTCTAATCCTACTTGATTGCTTGCACTAAATGCATTGATTTCAATGTAAATGCTGATTTCTAATGTTATTTCATTTTTTTTGCTAAAGCATGAGACGATCCTTCTATTTTAATAAACCAACAGTAATTTTGTAGCATATACAAAAAACCTGACTTCTTCATGGACTCGTGAGAAATCAGGGGCATTTTGCCAAAGAAATGACCCTCCCTTCTACAAAAAGTAAAGCTAACCTCTCAAATAATACCTTCGGTTGACCTTTATGATTTTTTAACCCAAAGTGAAACTCCGCTAACCCTCACGTCACTCTCATGAAAGGCCTGAAAGGACTAGCGGCCCCACAAAACAGCACGGCCAAATCTGACCATCGATTCACTCTACAAAATTGAATGCCTCGGAGAGAAATCACATTTCCAAGATTCTCGCTCATTAATGCATGATGGATGGTGGTATTCCTTACCACACCCTTGCCACGTGTTGGGAGCCTAATGGAATCGCTTCCAAAATTCCAATACCACTTACCATTGAAAAGCCATGCGATCACCTGGAAACTGCTTTGCACCTGGATTTTCATTCCGAAAGAGGAATGCCAAAAAATATTCGCCACTGGAAAGATCCAACTGCATTTCCTATGAAAGCATGCTTCAAAACTTGCATCGAAGACTGCCGCTGACTGAATATTGATACCTATGTTGCAATTCGAAGGAAAAAGGAGACTGGTCAATTTACACCAGGGTATTATGTGACCGCTCTAAGCTTTCCTTTCTTCATGGTACCAAATGGAGTAATGTGATTGAACTTGTATAGAAAGCTTCATTTCAGACCTTTCCCTCTGGCCCAATGTCTAAAAATTTCTCTGTGCTCTATCGCTTGTTCATTGTAGAGAGCTTTTAATGTGCTCTGAGGCATCTCCTTCCACTTCATCTCAATCCTGAAAGCTGAATTCACCACTCCTTGGTTGGCTAGTATATCCGCTAGTTTATTAGCTTTTCGTCGAACATGGTTGAAGCTAACAGTTCGAAGACTCAGGAGATGATTTTCAATTCTTTGTTACACTTGTATTAGTCTCGAGTGTTTTGAGACCTTCTCTCGCGTTGTTCCCCAACTGATTCTTTTAACCGCATTAATGGATATCTCAGAGTCTTCTTCTATAATGACATTTGAGCTATGATTTAGTTTTAGAAGCTGTAGACATCGTTCCAATGCAATTAATTCAGCCATATTATTGGTGGCTTTACCTAAATGGCAGTGGAATGTAAAGACTATGTTTCCTTCTTCATCTCTAAAAACCCCTCCATAACCTGTTGTTCCAGGGTTGCATTTCGAAGCCCCATCAATATTTCATTTCAGATAACCTTTCAGTGGAGGATGCCAGAACTCCTTTACTGTTTCTAAATCTCTTTTCTTTCTTCTTAGTCCACGGGGAATGATCTCTTGCATTCATAGATTCCCCGGAGTTCTCAATTCATTTTTTGTGGGAGGATTCTTGGGATAATTGCGCACAGTGGTGCAAACAGTCTCCTTAATCTGTTTCAAAATCAGAGCCATCAGGCGTAAAGGTCCAGGGCAAATTAAGGAGCAGGGAAAATTAAGGAGCTCATTCTTTGAAAAAAAATTCTCCACTTATTTAGGGTATTAATGATACTTCCTTTATCTCTGTCTGTATGTTGAAAAATGGTGTCAAAAGAATCCCACAGCCATGAGGTGTAGGTGTAGCTGTTGAGAATATGCTCCATTGTCTCCTCTCGAGCTTCACATAGTTGACATCTAGAAGGCCCAACAACACCCATTTTTCGAATATTGTCCCAAGCTAAGATTTTCTTGTGATGAACTAACCACATGAAAAGCTTGATCTTCATCAAACCTTGGTGGCTCGATTGTTGTTGCCAGAATTTCACCGAAACACAGGGATCTAGGTTCAGGATAATTTTTTTTGCTTCCTTAATATTAAAGGTGCCTTCTTTATTGAGACCCCATTCTTAACTGATCCTGCCCATCTCTTACCAAGATCGTCCTTTGTTTTAACATGCTCATGAGTGCCTCTGCTTTTATTTTTATGGGGTTGTCATCTCTGTAGTCTATGCTTCTCTAGTTTCTCCAGTTTCTGGAGTTATGAGGAAGGCTCCAGAAATCTTTAACTTTGATTAATCCTTGGGAGTCTCTTTCCTGCTTGAGGCTCATAAAGTCCTCTCTTAATAGTATTGGTTCTTGTTGCCATTTTTCTTCCCAGAAGAGAGCCAAATCTCCTGCTCTGATTTCCCATAAACTATTATTTTGTACTAGGCTTCTGTTTTCCCAGACTTTATTCTAGATGTAAGAGCCTTTTATGTTTCCAAACATTCTTTATCAGATCACTTGTTTCCAAGGAGCTTGCATATTTTTCTTTCCAGGATTTAGCCCATTGAGCTTTTATTTATTTAACCCATCTCCAACAGAGCTTGGCTCCTAAAACGTTACTCAAAATCTCCTGATCATCTAAGCCTAGACCTTTGTGACCTTTGGGTTTACAGATTTTATTCCAAGAAACAAGGGCCCATTTATTCCTTGTTTCCTCCTTACTCCAAAGGAAGTCTCTCTGGATATTCCAGAATTTTTGTAAGGCCCCTTTGGGAGCAAGAAGGGGTGATAAAAAGAAAACATGGATTGATTGGAGAACGACCTTTGTCAAAATCAACCTCCCCGCTAGGTTCAATGATCTGATGGTCCATTTTTTACCTTGTCTTCCATCTTGTTGAGCACTCGTTCCCAAATAATTTTTTGTAATGGTTTGGCTGTAAGGGGAGTTCCCAAATACTTTGAAGGGAGGGAATCCATTTGAAAGCCCAATTCTGGAGATATTTCTTTGAATTGCAATGTTAGTATTTCAGAAAAAAAATTGATTTGGATCGATTAACTTCCATACGTGTAGCCAAGGAAAAGTCATTTAGGATTTGTTTGTACGTTGAAGCTTCTTTAACTATGGGGATACCTTGCAACATGGTGTCATCCACAAATTGTTGGTGAGTCATTGCCTAACCATTCTCCATTAATTGGAGTCCCTTAATCTTTCCCAAGGCTTTGGTGTGATTGATGGACCTGTCGAGTCCTTCCATCATGAGGATAAAGAGAAAAGGAGAGAGTGAGTCTCCCTGCCTGAGGCCTCTAGAAGGTGAGAAGATCTTTGAGGGCAAGCCATTCACCATTATCGAAAAGCTAGAAGAAGTTACCAGAGCCATAACCCATCCGACCTAGTTGTGATCGAAACCAAAAGCAATAAGGACCTTCTTGATATAGATCCAATTCACCTTGTCATACACTTTGACAATATCTAATTCCATGATCATACCAGCCTGCCTCTTATTGGTTAGCATGTGAACTACCTCGTGGGCTTGAATAATGTTATTTAGGATTTGTCTGCCTTCCACATAACCATATTGTTCCCCTGAAATTAAAGAAGGAGGTAGAGGTTTGATTCTGGTAGCCAAAATCTTGGATATAATTTTGTATACCACGTTGGATAAAGTAATGGGTCTGTACTTATGAGTAGTCAGGAATGAATCCTATTTGAGGATCAGGGAGATGAAGGAGTTGTTGAGGGCTTTTAGTATAGTCATGTTTCTTCTAGAATCCTACACAACATTCAAAATATCATGTTTGACAACATTCCAGCAGGCCTTAAAAAAGTCTACATTAAAACCATTTGGTCCTGGAGCTTTTCCGTTCTACATATCTTTGATGACCTCACTGACTTCCTCTTCAGTTACTGGTTTATTCAGGTTAAAATTGTCCTCTCTAGACACCATCTTAGGGATATTTTTTGTAATTTCCTTAATGCATTGCTCTGTGTCTAGATTATTTTCCTTAGTGATGCCTTTGAAATGTTATACCAACATGGCTTCGATATTCTTATGAGAGGTTTGAAGCTCCCCATTCTCATTCAATATCGAAGAGATTCTATTGTGTGCTCTATTGGCCATGGTGGATCTATGGAGAAATCTGGTATTGTGTTCACCTTCATTGAGCCATTGAACTCGAGACTTTTGTCTCCAAAAGATTTCCTCTTATTTGCATAAATTCTCCAATTCTTGGTTGTGTTTATCAGCTTGCTCAGTTTTGACTTTATCAAAACCATCAGTGGTCAGTGCTTGATTTAGTTCCTATAGTTTGAGTTCCACTGATTTTTTGTTCACAAAAATGTTACCAAAATCCTTCTTGTTCCATTCTTTGAGTCTGAGTTTCATGCGCTTTAGTCTTTTATGTAGGAGGAACATTTTAGTGCCTTGGATCTACAGATCTTTGAACCACCATTTTTCAATGTTGCTGATGAAATCTCGGTGGGGGAGCCAAATATTCTCAAATCTAAAGGGTCTATTCCTGGGAGAATCGATCCCCTTGATTTCTAATTGAATCGGCCAATGATCAGAGCCTCCAAAGGGGAGAACTCTAGCTGTTATTTCTCTATTTGTGAGCATCAGCTCCTTTGAGATAAAAAATCTGTCTAACTTGGAGGTGACCTCAGCCTCACCTCCTCTTTTGTTGTTCCAAGTAAAAAGGCCATTGTGTGTTTCAGAGTCAACCAGTTTCATATCTTCTGTGAAGGATTGTAATGCTACACAATCTTTACTTAGCATTCTGGTACCTCCTTTTTTTCCGAAAGAGATTTAATGATGTTGAAAACTCCTCCCAAGACCCAGGTTATTTCTTCATGTCTACTTCTAAGATCTACCAGGGAGTCAAGAAAAATTAATTTCTCATCTATTCTTTGAGGACCATAAAAATTTGTGACTAGGAAGGTGTCTGAAACCCCCACTGGTTGAATGATTACTAATAGATAATTTCTTGATGCGCCCGCATATATTATGCTGATTTTTTGGGGGTTCCATAGAGTGAGAATGCCCCCAGATGTGTTCTCTGCTTTAACTTCTAGGAACTCAAATCTATTAAGCCATTTGCTATAGATTTGTTTTAATTTCTGAATGGAGCATTTTGTTTGCTGAATGAAGATTATGTCAGGTATTGCTAGTTGCATTCTGTTACTTAACATTCTTTATTTTATTTTACTACCTAGACCTTCTATATTCCAAGATATAAAATTCATAATTAAATATTTATAAAGGAGTAACCGGTTAGATCTTTCATCTTACCTAAATCTATCATTAGCTTTCCACACTCCATCAAGAGCTCATTTTGCTTTTTCTTGCCCCTCTTCTTTGCTGGATTTATAGTCGCTAATCCTAGAGTTGATTTCATTGTTTTCACACCTCTGTGCTCCTGCTTGTGAATGTTTTTAACTTTATCTAGCCCTCTTTCCTAAGCTTTCCATAAAAAAATTGTTGTATTATGTTGCATTTTTCTTGAGGCAATGAATCTATTCTTCCTTTGGTTCCCTCCATTAAGAATCCTTCCAGATCTAGGTTTTCCTTATCGAGAATTTCTTGTAGTTCATGATCTTCCAAATCTATTTCACTTTGGGTAATCTCCTGGTCCATCTCCATTTCTGTTTCACTTATCATTGTCTCTTTTTGAGAACCAATATCTTGATATTGTATAATGTACTCCTCTTTCTCTTTTTCATTAGGACCTTCCTCCTGAGATTGGTTTTCTCTTGTGATTTCATCATTCTCTTCCTACACTTGAAACTTGTCCTGACTGACCTTCTGCCCCTCATTATGTTGTTGCTTTAGCCCCTTTTTTCCTCCTTTTACTCTACTTGCAACTTTTTGAAATCTTTTTGAGTCCTTCGTTGTATTAAGTTTACCTTTGTTGTTTGCTTTACTGGGAGGGAAGTCTCTGAATAGATGTCCATGTTCATGACATCTACGGTATCTGAATGGGATATGCTCGTAGTCCACTATTTGCACCCACTCCTCATCAGAAACTTCCAAGATAACTTCATCTGGAAGCGCTCTTGATATATCCATTTCCAGATATATCCTTGCAAAGGAGTTATATCTTCCTCTTCTTCTGGCTTTCGAATCTTTGACAAAACGTCCTAGTTTTTTGCCAATGGCAGCTAGCGATTTAGTTTGCCAATAATCAAGAGGTAGAGAATAGAGCCTTACCTAAACCGGAACTGAAGAGAAAGTCTCCCGCTTTCGGACAAAGCTCATCCTCCAAGGCCTCATATAGAGACAAACTACTACATAAAAGTAGGGTCCTCCTTCGAATATTCTATCTTTATCTTCGATGTTTGAGAACACCACTATGAAGAATCCCTTTGACCTAAGATGTAGGTCAATGCTTCCTTTGGGTTTCCAGTGATACTTGATCCATGTCTGTAAAGCTTTTTTAAGTGAGCCATAGTCCCAAGAATTTACAGATAATGGCGTAGGTCCCCATGTGTTCCCTGTGTGCCTACAGAGCAGGATCATTTAATATCACTCTAGGAGTGATTTTTGATTTTGGTTCACAAGGTCCCTTTTTTTTGTCTCTTGAACCCTAACTTTTGTCTTCTTCCTCCTTGTCCTTTGTGCTACTATTTTCCTTGGTCTTGGTCCCATCTGTCTCCTTTTCATTCTTCCTGTTCCTTTCATCCGCAAAACCTATGTTGTTCACCATCAATTTTTTACCTCTGTTGGCAACAACGTTTTTGTAGGAGGGAGTCGAGCTCCCTCCTCTGCCACCCTCCATTAGAAAGGATCCCTACAATTTTTTGTAACCCTAGCTGATTGCTTCGTCTCTCCCGCGTGTTTTTCTAAACTCTCATTGGAGATTTCTAATCCTATTTCATTCCTTGCACTAGACGAAATTATTTGAGTGTAGATGTATGTCTCTAATCCTATTTTCTTACTTGCATTAGATGCATTGATTTCAGTATAGAGGCTGACTTGTAATTTGATGTAATTGGATGTATAATGGTACATTAATTTTAAAATGGTTTGATTAAGGGTGTGCATTGATTTCAGTGTAAGAAGATTTTTTTTTATAATGTACATTGATTTTATGTGTTATAGTAATTCAACCTATTAATATTGGAGAGAAAGAGAGACATTCTATTATGTTTACTACAACTACTCGAGCTAAAGATTTAAATGGTTTACGATTTCAAATGTCTTTTTCATATAATCGATATGAAAAGATCACAAAACTAACAAGGGTGATAATAAGAGTAGTAGAAGAAAATAGTTTGAGATTGATCACAATGAAGACTATTTGTAATTGACTACATTCTTATTATTCATATTTTCTCTCATTCAACACTATTACATTGCCACTTTGCATTCAAAATTTTATTTGATCATTTTTCATCACTAATGTTATAAACAATATATATTATGTCAACAAACTCAGGTAACTAAGAAAATTTAAAATTAAAATGAGGAGATTAATGTTAGACATATTTACCGTATTTAAAATGATTATATTAATATTATATGCATTTACATATTATTAATAAAATTATTCATATCTTCAATAGAATTTCCTTGCCCACACATGACTAGAACTAGCTTAGATCCATCTTAACTCCATATCTATTAAGGGTCAATACAGATCAAAGATCCTGAGGCACAAACCTTTTCATGAGTTTTGCACGCAAAAAAGAGGTTTGCACCTCAGGAGATTTGATCCATCTTGGCACATAGATCGAGAGTTAATATATATCTAGGCTATGCCTCTTTATGACATCATCCTTCATTGGCTTTCCTTAATTGGGATCTCCTTGGATCACCCCAATATGATTTGAGCTCGTCGAGCAAGAATTCATGTCATCAATAGTTGCTAAAATTGTTTAAACTATTGATCACTCAAGGAATCTACTCAATAGCAGATAAACCCATTAATTACATTGTGCTTCATGCATCTAATCACTTATGCAAATCTATTGTATCACATGGACATCTAGACAACAAATGTTCTAAAATAGATAGAAATGACCATGTTAAGTATTTTATGCAAGTAGTCAAATTCTGAAAATCTTGTGGCGAAATATTTTTAGAAAAATATATTATTTTCATTTCATGCATTAACACACCTCATGTCTCTCTCTTTAACTTGTTTCTATGATCTCATTCTTCATCTTGTCATGGGGATGAACCACACATGATGGTTCCAAAAGAGTAGACAAATGAATTTTGATGTGATTATTGTCAAAAACATGTCTCAAAAACTTAAATGGATCACAAAAACCTTAATGCAATAATGTTAAAATTATTTTTTTTTAAATAAAAAGTTAATTTACTTATATAATTTTCATGAATTATTTTAAAAATATTAACACTCCAATTTTTCTTTTAAACATAAAATAAATTTAATAAAATAAAATTTCTAATTTTCTATATAAAAAATTTATAATTTATATATATATATATATATATATATATATATATATATATATATATGATTTATATTTTCATTACCACAAAACTAAAAAAAATTAATTGACACTATAATCTCATGTTTAAAAAAAAAAACACTAATTCCAACCAGTTCTTTTAAACACACATTTATTAAACCTTTTGCATGCTTTTATGTAGCTTAACAAATTATTTTGACGCATCAGTACATTTAGGAATACCAATTATTTAGTCAATATTAATATGTATTTACAAATATTTTCCACTATGTTTTCCATTGAACTCTATTAAAATAATAGGTAACTTCAATTTTGTAGCATAATCAATTTGTAATGATTTTGCATCACTTTAAATTATAAGACTTATAATATCTTAACTATGATTTTGTTATTCATTTTGCTCATTCATGGATAGATCTCAATCATTTTGGGATAATTAGATAAATTACATAATTTAAATTTGTGATTCTAAAAATTCTTTATTAAAATTATGAAATTTGAGAAGAAGAAACAATAAACCAATAAACATTTTAACTCTTTTTTGTTTTAATTGCTTTATATCATATATACATATTTTAATTTAAAATATATAATATAAAATAATATGCATAAAAATATTTTAGATAACATTTGCATTGATGCTTTTATTTTATGAGCTATATTGTCCACATTAAAATGGTCTTTTTCTTATTAATAAATTTTGAAGTATACGCCAATATTGCTTCTCCTCTTTTTTTGTGGTTCATTGTATTGGAGATGAGTATGTCCTCTCTACATCTAATATGTATAATCAAATTTGCTTTTTTTTTAATCTGTTTTCATGTCAACATAGATACTTTGCATATGTTTCACAATAAACAAGAGCCATGCTGTGGCAATGTGCAAAAAGACAAAAGCCACATTGCCACCATATAACTCTTATTGTATATAAATAATAAAAAGGAAAACAATATCATCTAAGGACCTTACTAATTTAACGTTTACCATATTTGTTCATTTTTATCTAAGTACACCACCCTATGAAAAATAATAATTCAAGAAGAATTTCGACGACATAACAAAATGATGAAACTTCAAAAATAAGTCGGCCTAAAATTGGAACCTTTCTATCCAATAACTTTTAATAGCAAGTTTAGTTGTAATTTTAGTGTTATCATCCTCAATTACTTCATTTTTTTATGAGTGTGTATTTATCTATCCAAGATAAATAAGACTCCTAATAGTTAAATAACTTGATTATGCTAAATGTTAAGAAACTTCCTACTATAGTAAGGAAAGATAATTGCAAGAGACTAAGATTTCCCAAAAAATGGATTCTTGTATGCATAATTTGATTCTCTTTGTTGAGGGTTAATTTTAATTTTGTAGGAGTCAATTATATCATATTTAAACAAATATGTTTTCATCATGTACTAAGTATATAAGAATTTATGAGTTTTTTACTGTAACCAAAGCTAGGTAAAGTGTCAGACAATGCACCATAAACACAATGGATATCTCTAAATATCTAAAAAACCCTTTCTCTAGCAGTATTCAAGGAAACATTTGGTGGCTTGAGATGGATTGCACAATCTTCTTCTTTAATAATGTGCAAATTGACGGGTCTCAATGTCCCTATCCTAAATTTTACACGACTTGTTCTATCAAAATCCATTGTTTTCTTAATATATGTCAATAATGAAGTGTTGGAATGTTTCCCTTTAGAAAGTAATAATGTCTAGGTTATGTTAGAAGAAACTCTAATATTATATAAAATAAATATATCCCACATTCACCATGGAGTAAAATGCCTTTGTAATAATATATTCTATAAAGAGGTGAAACTCGATTACCCACATGTATTATTTTTTTTGTGTGGTTCATGGACCCCAAAGATAATTGATCGCTACATCAAGAGAATATTTGTACAGGAAAATCCACCCAAGGGATCACTTTCTATTGGCTCAACCACAAAGCCAAGCCCTGAGAGTGTCAAGAGAATTGAATGTGTGACCTCTCAATAGGAAAGGAGTTTTAATGACAAGGACTCAAGCAATTAAGCTAACCCTCTGGGCTTATTATCTCACATTTATTATTGGGATGTAATTCCTCAATATCTATTAGTATATAATAGAGGTAAGGGAGTACCATGAGAAACACAACATAAAATATCAAATTCTTATATTTGTAAAGTAGTGAAGTATTTGTGGAGGTGCTCTTTGTAAGATTTGAGATTTATGAAGGTAGTAAAGGAACTATTACCATTTCATGGAATTTTTCCCAATTGGAATTTTACCATGTAAATTTGGTGTCTTCTTTCATTTTTCCTCCTTTGTATTGTTGATTAAGTGTTGCTATTATGTATAGGAGGTTAAATTTATAAAGCACTTCATTGTATATGTTGTTGCATGTTTCTACATATTTTCAATACTATGCAAAAAAAAAATAAGGTGACTTAAATCCATACAAACACATTATTGTTGTTGTAAAATGCACAGATTTGTTGCTGCTAATTTTGATTTGGGTTTGCTACAATTTTTTTCCCTTTCGTCTTTTGCTTCCATGCAAATTCTTAGCTATGCAATGCAAATTTACAACTCAATATATAACCCCATAAAACTTTGGCATGTGGCTTGGGTTGGCCACATTAAAAATAAAATATCTTGGTTTTTTATATCTATTTTTAGTTAGCAAAGAACCAATTTAGTAACCAAAAATGAAAAAAAACTAGTCAAAATGGGTTACCTCCTTTGTTGTTTCTCATGGCATTAAATGAAACTTCTACAGGTATTTTTACTATATAGTATATTCTATTAAAAAATGTATCATAATATTATTATTATAGATAATAAAATTATATATATATGTTACATTATAATATATATGCTTTTATATTCTTTTTTCCACCAATAATCTCATATATTTACCCTCTCTACACTTTTCTTTTGGTTGATAATATTGGACTTTGGTATGTAGACATAGTTTTTCTTTTTTTTTAGGTTTTTGTTGTAAGGTATTTTAATTTTTAGAGTGGAATTGGGATCATTTATGCTTTATATTATATCACTCACTTTGTCATAATATTTGCAGAACTATACATAGCAATTTGCCTCCTTGGATTTCAAATCTATGATTTACATATCTATATAACTTTGCACATTTCTTTGTGATTGTCATAGTGACATTTTTTGTCACGGAGTTGGATCCTCTTTTTATTTAGTTATTTACATCAATTTCTTAGTTTCTTAGTTTTTTTCTTTATTCATTATGACTTCAAAGGTTGTTTCAATTCCTAAGTTTATTGTCACTAACTATCTTCCATGGAAGAAAAAGATGGTTGATGTTCTCAAGAATAAGAACCTATGATGGCTAGTTAACAGTGAAATCCAACTATAAATCGAAGTTTAGTAAACTTCGCCTCTGTAGGAGCCTTTGTAAAGATGTCTTCAACATGATCATATTTTGAAAAATATTGCACTTCAAGAACATTGTCATGAATGAGCTTTCTGATGAAGTGCATGCACAGTTCAATGTGTTTGTTGTGCTTATGTTGGACTGGATCTTTGCATAGTTGAATGGACTTTGATTATCACACCAAAGTGTAGCTGGATACTGCCGCTGAAAGCCAAACTCTGACAAGATATGACAAATCCACAGGGCTTCCTTACTAGCCTTTACAACACCACAATACTCTCCTTCAATTGAAGAAAGAGAAATGGAACTTTGTTTCCTGCAAGCCCATGTTATAGGTCCTGAACCAAGAGTGAACACATAACCTGTAGTAGACATCCGATCATCAGGGTCACTAGCCCAAATCGAAATAAGTGAAACCAATTAATAGAGGTGATGCTTCTACACTGTAATAAATCCCAAACTAAACTGTACCTTGAACATAACGAAGTATTCTTTTAGCTGCTTTCAAATTACTTTCATGTGGGTTTTGCATAAACTAAGCAAGAAGGCCAACAACAAAGGAAAGGTCAAGATGAGTATGGGTTATATACAAAAGTTTTCCTACAAGTTGATGGTATAAGGTAGCATCAACTTGAGGGAAAGTACAAGTGACTAAAAGTTTTGCTCCAAACTGGAAGGGAGAAGGGGTTCTCTTACAGTCTTCCATGTTAAAATGGCGTAGAAGATCACAAGCATACTTGGACTCGGAAAGGGAAATACCTTGCTTGGATTTCAAGACTTGAAGACCAAGAAAATAATGCAAGTGTCCTAAGTCTGTCATTTCAAACTTCTTTTTAAGGTTTGACTTCACATGGTTAAAAAGGTTGGGATCACTACGAGTAAGGATAATATCATCAACATAAGGAACAAGAATGATAAGAGGCTTGCCCACTTTCCTAGTGTAGACACTATTGTTAGAGTGACACCCAGGAAGGCGAATTTCTGAAAGAAAGCTATCCATTTTGGCATACGAAGCCCAAGAGGCTTGCTTGAGACCATAAAGCGATTTCCTAAGCTGACATATAAGGCTGGAGTCTATTTGTATAAATCTAGTAGGTTGTTTGATATAGATTTCTTCATTCAAGTCCCCATGAAAGAAGGTCGATTTAACATCGATCTGATGGACTTCCCATTTGAAAGAGGCAGCAAGGGTAAGAACAAGGATAATAGAGTTCATTTTGGCAATACGTGAGAAGGTTTTAATATAGTCAATGCCTTCAACTTGTGAAAAAAACTTAGCAACAAGATGAACTTTATGTTTATCAACTTTTCGATCTCGTCCATACTTGGTTCTATAAACCCATTTGCATCTAACAATTTTTCATCCATTTGGAAGAGGAACAACATCCCATGTATCATTTGCCAATAATGAATGATATTCTTCATTCATAGCTGTGTCCCAATCTGGATGGCCCAAAGCTTCTGCAAAGGTGTCAGGATCATAATTCGCTGAAGGTTGAGCTAGTAAAGAAGAGACTCTATCGAACTAAGAACGTGTACATCGCTGATCTATAGTACCACTGGTAGGAGAACCTGCTACATCCCGAATAGCACAGACCCGTTTTGGAAGCTAAGTAGTTGAAGGAGGATCCTGAGAAGGTGGGGGAGGATTTCATCCTTGTTGTCATCATTTGAAGAAGAAATATTTTTAGAAGTAGAAGGGATAGAGAGAGGTGGCACATCCCCCAAACTAGGCTCGTAGGCCAATATATTTTTAGCAAAATTTACATCTCTTATAATGATAACATTTTCGGAATTAAGTGGAACAAGTCTACATCTTCAGAATATCCAACAAAAATACATTTTTCACTCTGAGGTTCAAAAGCTTTATGTTTCTCATCTGGAATATGGGCCCATGCTTCACTTCCAAAAGCACGAAAGTATGGGTGATATTCTTTAAAACCTTAGTAGGAGTGTGATTTACTATCTAATTTGCACACTTAATTTCTTCTGCCCAAAAATTAAGACTAAGTCCTTTAGGTTGAAGCATACAATTAGCCTTCTGCAGATGCAGAAGTTTTGTACTATATTTTCTTTTGTTAATATCAAAAGCTGACTTACACAAAAAAAAGAAGCATACAGTTAGCCATTTCCTTTAAGGTGTGATTATTCCTCTCAGCTGCACCATTTTGTTGTGGAGTATATGGAACACTATGTTGCATTTGAATTCCATTCTCATTGCAAAAGTTGATGAATTTGTTGTTAACATATTCTCCGCCATTATGAGATCTTAGCTTAAGAATTTGAAGTCAAGATTGTTTTTCAACAAAGGCCTTAAGGGCCAAGAACATGTTAAATACTTCATTGTTGAGTTTTAAGAAGTATACCCAAGTGCGTCTCGAGAAATCATCAAAGAAAGCTAAGAAATACTTATATCTAGATAATGAATCAACTGGAAGTGGACCACATAAATCACTACTCACAAGCTGTAAAGGGGCTGAGGTGTGCCAAGATGCATGTTTTTCAAAACTATCTCGATGAGGTTCTCCAAGTTCACATCCGTAACAAGTACCATCTCTATAAGATACCATTGGAAAACCTGTCTCCATATTTTCATGGTGGTTTTGGATAAAAATCATGGCTTAATTTTTCTAATGTGAATTTCTGAATGACTTAACAAAAATATAAAATGGGATGTCACATGTTGGTCCCGCATATTGAGTAGTAATAATTAGAATGTTACCCATAGTAAACAAGCCACTTCACCTCACTTCAAGGATGTTACCCATAGTAAACAAGCCTATTTAGGTTTTGGAAACCTATCTAAACAATGACTTTGGTGTGGCCAATATATCCATTAAAGTAGGAGGCCTAAGGACTTGACATCATGACCTCCTTTTTCTCAACTTCATGTTGAGAATAGAAGGAATTATAGATCTTCTATACACTAGACTATAGAAAGCGTCTTTCAATGCACTAATATTTTTTAAATAAATATATTATGAACTAATCCATATACCAAATATTTTGATTAACCGACTCACTCACACACACATACACAATTAAAAATAATTGATGAAATCTATTATAATATTTAAAACCAAGAAAATTGTTTTTCACTATTTTCCAACTAAATGATGACAATGAAAAGTAATTAAAACACAGATCAAACCAAGATTAAATAATGACATGACAAGGATGTTAATATTCATCTTTAAAAAAAAACATAATTTATAAGTGAATAGACCATAAATAGGAAAAGGCCCCAAATGAATAACTTTACTACATAAATTACATGAGCCCAATCTTTGATTTATGTTAAATATATAAAAAAGAACTTCAATAAATTATTTAAATGAAAAAAATACAAATTCATTAAACATAATTTAGTATAACAATAAGCCCCGGGGCCAATCCAATTGGCCTAGTTCTTTAAAGCACTTGTTATTGAGAGATAACTAGGTCAATTATCCTCAACACTCTTGAGGTTAGTCTTCGTTAATGAGCCAATAAAAAATAATCCCTTCTTATAAATCTACATGTAGCAATGTTTTTTGTGGAGATAGTAGTTACCAAGCTCAGAAATCCATAAACCACATCTAAAAAATCATTATAACAACACTATAAACCAACATCTATACTACTTTTGTTATCATACAAAATTTAAATAATTATTCTTTTTATTTTCTTCTTCAATTATCAACTTAGCAACACCCTAAAATATGTCATGTATACTTCACATTGAATGCATCGCTTCATATTTTTACTGTAAAAGATTTTGGACCATGATTTTCCATATGAAAAAGGAGAGGAAGGTATGTTATAGATCACATCATTAGAAGATCAGTAAATTCACTTTTACATCCTTCATTAGTATGTCCTTAAAAATGGCGTGTTTATGTAAAAGAGTCGTTATTAGAACACTATTCAGGTATTTCGTTTAGCAAATAGTTCCATCAAACATTTTTTTATACCATTTCTATACTTTTGACATCGGTTAAAAAAAAGTTGTGGCATACGAATAAATCAACCCTATGTGCTTTTTTTCTTTTCTAATATATGTTATTTTTTTAAATGCTATTATATAGATATTTATGTGGTATTATTAACCATTCTAAATTTTGTTTGATAACTCATTTCATTGGTTTAAAATTTTTGTAACATTGAAGATTATTGCCATATTTGTTTTCATTATATTTTCTTTAATCATTAAATTGGAATAGTTGTAAAAATAACTTCGTAATATAAGATATTGTGTCAGTATGGTTTATGCATTTTATGTTAGGTTAATAATTTAATAAATCATTCCAATCAAATTTGAGTTAATAAATTTAATAAATGGTTAAGAAAATTTAAATATTTTATTAAATATTTCAAATATTTTTGTTTAGATATTTTTCTTTTAAAATAAATAAATAATATTTTTAAAAATTTAAATATTGTATATTAAAATGGCATTTTAAAATCAAATTATTTTTCCAGCTCTTCATGAGATTTGAATTTTGATTTAATGGGATTAATTCCCACATAAACTAATTGATCTACACCTCATGAGTTGGTAAGTCTATACATTGATAGATAAAATAAAAATTGTACAAATCTTATATTTCAATCCAAAGCCCTAATTTAAATCCCTAAATTTACATATTTATTCTCTATCTTAAACCAATGAAGATATGAAATGTAACACATACCAAGTCAAATACCTTGATTACCTTCTAAAAAAATATTTATATATTATAAAAATGTCATAATTATGTAAAAATAAAATAAAGGTTAAATTTTTTACATAATGATAGAAATTAATGTTATAATGGATCATTTATCATGTTAAAAGTATAAATTTTATTTTAAATATTAAAGACATTTATTTTATATATGAAAAATTCTTTAAAGATAAAATTTAGTATAATTCACAAAGGCTATACTTAAAAAGTGTATAAGAAAAGACAAATTATGGATAATAATGCAAGTTTATCTATATCTCTAAGACTTAGAGTGAAAATCCATCCTTTAGGAAAAGGTATAATGATTACAAAAGGTTTGGGAGAGTGAATGGAGGGGTTGGGGTTGTGTTATACCTCAACCATAATCATTTCTCCAAGCTATACTCTCAATTAGGAAAAGGAACTAATAACTATGTGGAACTTCACAATCTCAAGCTTCTTGTCTTGTTCGCTATTGAGAAGGGATGTCCACACTAAAGATTTTTGGAGACTCAAATATTATTATCAATTGATTTAATGAGTTTATGGACACACTTGATCCTATCCTTGAAGGGATTTTACAA
Organism: Pinus tabuliformis; assembly: GCA_031772625.1. Lineage (NCBI taxonomy): Eukaryota > Viridiplantae > Streptophyta > Pinopsida > Pinales > Pinaceae > Pinus > Pinus tabuliformis. Next base: position 1,585,935,305 of record CM062818.1, on the reverse strand, counting down.
CTAAAGATTATTTTTATACGATTTCATGTTGTCATATCTATAGGGAAAGGAACACAAGCACATACACACTCTCTAAGGCACGGTGAGGCACGAGCATTCAACCCAAGAGAAAATCATTGTATTTACTAGACATAGGGGGTTGAGCGTTTTAAGGAAGTTAGATTCCTAAGTGATGAATTAAAGTAACATTTAGGCTTTTGAGTGAGTATGATAAGCATTAATTAGATAATTTGAGGTTGTTTGTAAACGCTCTCAAATAAAGGAGAACATGAGTGGTTAATGAAGACAAAAGAGTTAAAGTCAAATATAACTCTTAAAGCAGTTTCATGATTTGAGGAACTAGAGAGAGTTCTTAGGAATTAATTGAAGTTAGAAGTGGACATAGAGGATTTTGGAGTGAGTTCAGTAGATCTAGGATTTGAACCAAAATTAGTTCAAAGAACCTTTCTAGTATAAATGTAAGCCTACAAGTAGAGTAAGAGAGGAGGCCACTGATAGTTGAAGATCAGGCTTCTGAGAGACACAGAGTCTCGAATGTAATCATTTGTTTATACTTATGTATACAGAGGTTTATTCCTAGCTATGTAAATGTGTTAAATGAGTATTTTATGAATGAATTACATATGATTTCGTAGGTTTTGTTAGAGAGAATTCTATAGAATGCGCAGAGGGAGAGAATGATTCAGAGGAATCATCACGAGTTTTAGAATCCAAGTAAAGAAACAGAGTGAAGCTCTGGAGAGAAGTCATGAAGTGAGAATCCAAAGAGGAGTTAAACTCAAAGAAGTTGAGCAGCAGAGGCAAAATGCGAAACCCTGAAGAAAAAGCCAAACCACAGAGAAAACGTTGAAGAATTAGCATAAATTCTAAGTAAAAAAAGGAAGAGAGGAGAAGTGAAGTATGAGTGAATAAGAGCCATTAGATCTCAAAGAGCAACGGTCATCGCGTGATAGAAGAACATGGGAAGTAACTAGTTAAAACTCTGGTTATAAGTGAAATGGTATTTTGGGCGGCAAAGAAACCATAAGTGGTATTGAGTGTTGAGCGCACAATATCATACATATCACACCACGTAGAAGCAGAGGTGAGAGGGGAAACCACTTTATCAGGCAGTTAAACACCGTGTTTGTGGTTGATCTGAAATCTACCGTGAACTATTGGATCTTGTGGGAGGAGATCAACGACGGGGGAGAGAATGCGACATGCAAAGTAAGTGGACCCGAAGGGAGTTATATGGCACAGCTAATATGTTTTGAGTTATGGAGGTTAATCAAATATCGGAGGAGATGGGGAACCGCACGTTAATGTGACCCGTGGACTATAGCAATTGCGATAAGCGAAAAGGTAAACCTCAGCAAAAGTCCCAAGTCCGTACCAAGGCGGAAAAGGTGTGTTTGCATATATTTCCTTTGTAAATGGTTATAAAGGAAAATAGCATCAGAGGAAGATTGCGTGCGAGTTTTTGATTAGAGATCGAAGGAAAGTGACATCGCGATATCATTGATAGGCCGATATAGCGCCAATGAGAGACCGGGCTAATCGGTAATCTGGGATTGGAGTAGTGCTATGGAGCGACTAAAGGTGCAGACCCGACGATAATCATGAACGCGGGTTTATAAGGTTTGAAGTTTGACCTATGTTTTTCAGTCGAGCTTTCCTTTGTAATCCGATAAAGTGAAGCCTCAGGTAAAAAGGTAAGATTATGAGTATATCCTTTGTAAATGGGTTATAAAGGAAAGTAGTGTCGATGGGAGAATTTACGTGTTAATGTATGTAACCAATGATTAAAGAAGAGAAAAGTTATATATATATATATATATATATATATATATATATATGGGTTAGGGGCTAATGAGAGGGTTTTAGTCCTGATAGGAAGGATTTAAAATAAAGGCTTCAATAAAGTCATATTTGAAGGTTAAGGGGTGATTAAAGTCCCGAGACATGAATTTTGTATGTTGGTTTTCCTGTGTTGATTAACACAACCTTAACCATTAGAGGTGAATATTTGACTCCTTGGTGAATTAAATTCCTGAGACAAATGTATTTATGCATTTTACATGAATATTGTGGGTGTTAGCGGGAACCCTTACACCATTTGGTATCAGAGCAGAATTGTAATTGAAACAATTGGTTCTAAAACAAAACAAAGAAATTATATGTGAAATAATTGAGAACAAAGTTATGTGTCAAAGGTGCTTATGCAGGCAAGAGGAGGGATCAGATTCTAATCTGACAAACAGTGATCACATAGAGGTGTTGTGTAGCAGAAATTGCAGATACAAGAAACATAGGACAATCCATTCAAGTTACAGGTGGAATGGTGAAACAAGATCATGTTGAGATCTTGAAGGTGAGGTGATATGTTCTGTTTTGATTTGAGAATGTGTGTTTGTACAATAACGCACAGATAAAGGTGTGAAGGTTGCAACATCTAGAGCAAGGAGTGCTTGAATTGGTTCTAGAGAAAATAACTAGAGAAATGTTGAAAGACTAAGCTCAGAGGAAAGAAGCTTAGTGAGACATATGTAGCAAGAAGGAGACTTGTTACTACAGAGTTATTGTTGTAGCTCACAAAGGTAATTCCACAAAGGATGTGGGTAGAATTACCAAGGTAATGAAGGAAGCTGGTAAGACTTTCTAAGTGAAAGAAGAGGTGGTCAGAACCAAGTATTTCATTGTGATTGAAATATAAGACGAAAATTGTGTTCTTCAGAAGTGAAAATGAGTTGACGCCTAGAAGGAGCAGAGAGAGGTGCTCAAAGGAGGTTCAAGAGATAGAGAACCAAGGGATTTCTAAAAGACCAAGTACAGAGGAAATCTTGGTGATGTATGTTGCAACAAGGAGGACTTGTTGTTGCAGAGGCTTTAATGCGACTCATAGTTAGTAAGTGAGGAGCTCATGAAGATAGAGAAGAAGAAGATGGCTATTGGTAGTCATAGTAGAGGTTCTGAGGAAGACCACAGCAGAAGGGAGATGAAGAAAGTGGATGCCAAGGCAAATGGCAAGAGGATGAGTCAAGAGGAAATTGAAAAAGAGATTGCGGAGTTAAAATAACAACTCGATGCATTAAGGAGAATACTAGAGGAAAACCAAAGACTAGGTTGGGCGTTGAGGAAGAAGCCAGTGAAGTGGCATAAGTTGTAGAGAAGGCTACAATAAAAGCAAGTAAGGTGGCTCATTGAAAAACTCAAAGAAGCTGAGTTGGAAATTGAAGAGTCCATTTGTGAACTAGAACAAGGAGAAATTCTGGGAGAAAGTGAAGATGAAGATGTGAAGACTGAAGTTTCAAGTGAGGCCAAAGGGTCACATGTTTTTAAATTTGACAGTTTGTGTATTTTTGTAGGTGAAACATGTAAAGAAGGAAAATTCGTGGATATTTTCATAAAGGAGGAAGAAGAAAAACAGAGTCTAAATTATGTTCTGGAACAAGATGAGATAGATAGGACTCATATTTAGCTTGGGAAAGATATTAAGAAACCAAGTGAAGGGCTTGAGGAGATTGAAGAAGAGACCATCGAATAATTTCTGAATAATATGAAGGATTTAGAACAGCAAGGAGATATGGTAGCTGAAACATCAAGTGGGACCACAAGGTCTTATGTTTTTAAGACTGATAGTTCGTCCATAAATGCAAAACAAATATAGGAGAATATTAATGCAGATGGTGAGGCAAGGATAGCTCTTGGAGAAGATAAACAACAAGATATTGAAGGCAAATTTGAAGAAGAGACTATGTTAGATGAAAACATAGTAAAGGATCATGATTTCACTATGATGATAGGCACAGTGGAAATATCCATGGAAACTATTGAGGCAGTCAGTAAGAAAGAAGGACATCTACTGAAAGATGTTAAGAAGGAAGAAACCTATGCAAAGGATTTAACCTTGGGAGAAGGAATACTAACAAAGGAGTGTTTTGTAGAGGATGAGCAATCTTTTGAAGCTATGAGAAGTATGGAAGAGTATCTTTGAGAAGATAATAACTATGAAGTAAAGGAGGATGGACAATGTCTCTTAAATGAGAGAAGCATTTATTTATTGCAGCAGAAAGAACTTAATAATGAATTGATATTTGAAACTGTGACAACACACGAAAAACTTCTTGTGAAAGAAGGAGATGAAATTTAGTGTGAAGAGTTGATATGTGAAACAACAGTTGATACTGTTGAACCTTGTGATTTTCAAATTAATAATTTGTTTATAAGTACAAGAATTATAAGTGATTATGAAGTACTTATGAAGTGTCACAGAGAAATTGCATTACTGGAATATTTGCTGGAACATTCAGAGTATGACAGTGTGATTGCAGAAGGAGTTCTCTAGAGTGGACAAGAGCAGGAAGACATCATTAGAGCAAATGATGTGGGGGAGAGACTAGTTGATAGTCTCATGAATTCTTTTGAGAATTCAAAATAACATATTGATGTGTTGACAGAGGAGAAAGAACAAAGCAACAAACTGAATTGTTGCCAAAGTAAGATAAGACACACAAAGCCTTATGTTTTCTGTTTTAACAAGTGTTTTGTGAGCGTAGGTTTTGTTGCAGATGTTGGAGGAAGTTTGGCACAGATGAACAACCAAATAGAAATAGAAGAAGAAGATTTTGTGAAAGAATTTAATACGTGGAACAGAGATGCTCAATTGCTAGAGAGAATTTTAGAAATTCATGATTCAGTACAGACATAAATAATCATGAAAGAGAGTAAGGATGAAAGTGAGGCAGTAAGCATAGGAGAAAGAGCAAAAGTAGAAGAAAAGGTAAACTAGTAACTACAAAGTAAAAGTAACCAACAACAGTTTGAAGAGTTCGTGGACAATAGTAACAACCTGAAACAAGGAGAAAGAGACAGAAGTAAGAGACAGAGTATGGACCAGTCCAAAGATGTGCTCGAAAAAGAAATTGAAGATTTGTGGCAGTTGATGATGAAACATGCCATATGGAGAAAGTTGATGACAACAGGAAGGATGATCAATAACAGTATGAACCTGATTGACAAGGAGAAGAAGATGGAGCAAAAGGCATTAGAAGTACAGTAGCAACAAAGGAAAAAGACATTTGGGCAGTTACAAAACAAAGTATGTGATCCACGAAGACAAAGATCAGAAGACACATGATCAAGAGATCATGAATATTTTCTACTTTGGGAGTCTCATGCAGGAGCATTCAACCCAACAGAAAATCATTGTATTTAGTAGACATAGGGGGTTATGTGTTTGAAGGAAGTTAGATTCCTGAGTGATGAATTCATTTAAAATTTAGGCTTTTGAGTGAGTAGGATAAGCATTAATTAGATAATTTGAGGTTGTTTGTAAATGCTCTCAAATAAAGTAGAACATGAGTGGTTAGTAAAGACAAAAGAGTTAAAAGTCAAATATAAATCTTAAAGTAATTTCATGATTCAAGGAACAAGAGAGGGTTCTTCGGAATTAATTGAAGTTAGAAGTGCACATAGAGGATTCAGGAGTGAGTTCAGTAGATCTAGGATTTGAACAAGAATTTGTTCAATTAACCTTTCCAGTATAAATGTTAACCTACAGGTAGAGCAACAGAGGAGGCCACTAATAGTTGAAGATCAAGCCTATGAGAGACATAGCATCTCGAATGTAATCATTTGTTTATACTTATATATACACAGGTTTATTCCTAGATGTGTAAATGTGTCAAATGAGTATTTTATAAATGAATTACATATGAATTCGTAGCTTGTGTAAGAGGGTTGCACATAGAGTAATGTAGAACGCACAGAGGAAGAGAATGACTCAAAGGAATCTTCACAGGTTTTAGAATCTAATTGAAGAAATAGAGTGAAGCTCTCGAGAGAAGTAGCGAAGCGAAAATTAGCAGAGGAGTTAAACTCAGAAAAGTTGAGGAGCAGAGGTGGGAATCGAAACCCTAAAGAAAAACCCAAGCCACAAAGAAAACGTTGAAGAATTACCGTAAATTCTAAGTAAAAAAGGGAATAGCGGAGAAGTGAATTATCGATGCATATGAATCTGTTATGAAACCAGCTCAAGAAAAGATAGAAAAGATAGGTCAACGCCTTAGAATTCAGCCTCTTCGAGGGGGCAACCTCCTTTACATTACATAAATGAACAATTCTTTGATGATTCAAATGACAAAGCCTCCTTTCTATATATAGGAGTCTAAGGAGTCACAATATAATCTAGCCGACCTAACAATAATAATATAGTCACAAAAATAACAATAGAGGGATTCTATGGGGCACAGTAATAACAATATGGGGGAAATAGGGACACAACAATATTAATAAGGGGTATAACTACAATAGTAATGGGGTAATCACTAGTATTATAGGGACCCAACATGCCCCTCTCCTTCAAAAAAGTGTTGTCCTTAATGCTTGAGTAGTTCTTGATACTTTTTCATAAAATTCTCATCCTCCCATGTGGAATCTTGAGTGCATAAGTTCTTCCACTTGATAACATACTTTGAAATTGATCGATTTCATAGCTATTGATTTCTTTTTTCTGTGACTGCTTCCAGCTCCAATATAATTTTTCCTTCCTCGTCAAGTTCTGGAAATATTGTTTGAACTGGGAGCTTGTTGCCTATAACCTTCTTTAAACATGAAACATGGAAAACTGGGTGCAATCGAGAACCTGCAGGAAGCTCCAATTTGTATGCCATAGTACCAATCTTTTGCAACACCTTGTACGAACCATAATACTTTGGTGATAATTTATTATCCTTCTTAGCTTGCTTGAGGGACATTTGCTTATATGGTTGTAGCCGTAGGAATACAGTCACCTACATCAAAACTTCTTTCACTGCGATGTTGGTTTGCCTGTTGTTTCATTCTATTTTGTGCCAACACGAGGTTATCCTTTAAGAGTTGGAGGACTTGTTGTTGATGTTCGATGTGATTTTCCACTACCTGAACCTTAGAGTTTTCTCCTAAATATGATGTGATGGATGGTTGTTGATACCCATAAAGTGCCATAAATGGGGTCATTCTTGTTGCTGTATGGAAGGATGTGTTATGCCACCATTCAGCTAGAGGCAACCATTTGACCCATTGTGTCTGTTTATCAGATACAAAGCAACGAAGATATCCTTCCAAACATTTGTTTACTATCTCAGTTTGCCCATCAGATTGAGGATGATAAGATGAGCTATGAGCTAACTGAGTACCAAGACAAGAAAATAATTTTGTCCAAAAATTTCGAGTGAAAATGGGATCTCTGTCACTTACAATAATCTTTGGGTTTCCATGTAGCTTTTGAATTACTTCCATAAATGCAGTAGAAACCGTACTGGCTTTAAATGGATGTGATAATGCACAAAAGTGTGCATACTTAGTAAGTCTATCAACAACCACCATGATGACACTATTTCCCTCAGACTTGGGTAAACCTGTGATAAAATCCATTGAAACCTCTTCCCAACGTTGGCTTGGAATGGATAAAGGTTGTAATAGACCCGGTGTGTTAATTGTTTCAACTTTATTTTGTTGGCAAACCAAACATTCCGCCACAAACTTTTGAATATCTGATTTAAGGCCATCCCAAAAAAATTCCTTCTTAACCCTGTGGTAAGTTTTTAAAAATCTTGAGTGCCCTCCTAAGGGAGAAGTTTGCAATTCCATAAGAATCTTTTGTTTTAGCTGGGAATTCTTACAGAGATATAAGCGATATTTGTATGATAACGAATCATTTTGCCAGCTAAATGTATCAGACGTACTGGAATCTTATTGTAACTTTTGAATAAGTGCCCAAATTTCTTTGTCATTCTTCCATTCCTCCCTTGCTTCGTTTATCCAATCTGGTTGGATAATAGAAATGGCGCACACCAATGCTTCCACATCCTCATCCTTTCTTGGGAGTGCACCTACCACCACATTTTGCTTCCCTTTTTTGTATATGATTTCAAAGTCATAACCCAACATCTTTGTGACCCACTTTTGTTGCTCTTCAGAGGATAAACTTTGTTCTAAAAATTATTTAAGGCTATCATGGTCCATTTTTACCTTGAAGTGTCTTCCCATTAGGTAGGGTCACCATTTCTTAAGTGAATGAGGTATTGCAAACATTTCCTTCTCATAAATATCTTTTCTTAAAAACTTTCCCTTGATTGGACGACTTTCAAAAGCAATGGGTCTTTCATCTTGCATTAGAACAACACCAATTCCATTTCCTGAAGCATCACATTCCACAATAAAGGTTTTTGTGAAGTCCGGTGTAGCTAAGACTGGTGCTTGGAACATTGCCTCTTTAAGATGTTCAAAGGCCTTTATTGCTTCCGAAGTCCATGAAAAGGCATCTTTCTTTAATAATGTTGTTAGACGTGTTGTTATTCTCCCATAATTCTTAACAAACTTGCAATAATACCTTGTCAACCCGAGAAATCCTCACAGATGCTTTATGGATATGGGGATTTTACATTCCTTAATGGCTTTAATTTTGCTAGGGTCTACCATAACTCCTTCATGAGATACAATATGACCCAGATATTCCACCTCCTGGACTCCAAAGAAACATTTGGATCTTTTTGCATATAATTGTTTCTCCTCCAATAGTTGTAGCACCCGGTCAACATGTTCAACATGATCCTTCCAAGACTTGTTGTAGATTAGTATATCATCAAAAAATACTAACACAAATTTTCTAAGCAATGGTTTGAAAATTGAATTCATCAAACCTTGAAATGTTGAAGCTGCATTGGTAAGGCCAAAATGCATGACCAAAAATTCACAATGACCCTCATGAGCTCTAAATGTTGTTTTTGGAATGTCTTCATTCTTCACTTTGACTTGATGATATCCTGAACGAAGATCCAACTTGGTGAAGTAAATTCATCCATGCAATTCATCCAGTAATTCATCAATGACAAGAATGGGGAACATATCTTTAATAGTGAGCTTGTTGAGCTCCCTATAATCCAGACACATGCGCCATGATCCATCCTTCTTGTGCACCAATACTACTGGAGTAGAGAAAGAACTTTGAATTGGTTGAATTATACCAGCCTCTAGAATTTCTACAACCATACATTCAATTTCACTCTTTTGGACATAGGGATATCTATACGGCCTAATTTTTGGAGGAACACTTCCTGGAATCAGATGAATAGCATGATCATGATCACGCATAGGTGGGAGACCTTTGGGAGTCTCAAATACCTTGGAATGATTTTCCAGGGCTTTTTGGAGATCTGGAGAAATAGATGATTCCGATGTGGAAACATCTAGTGAACATAATTGTGCAATTACACCTCTTTGCACCTTTTTTTGAAGCTTTGTCATACCATTAGGGCTGATTATCTTTCCCGGTTTCCCTGCAATACCCCTTAATTCAACTTCCTTTCCTTCCATAGAAAATTTGATGAAAAGTTCTTGAAAATTAAAAGCTATTGTACCCAAGGATTGTAGCCATTGGACTCCTAGTACAACATTAGCACCTCCCATTTGAATGGAAAGCATTAGGCTAGTCAATACATATTCTCCCATGGATAGCTTGATATTATGGCACTTTCTAGAGAAATTTATTGTTCCTCCATTTGCAATCATCACTTGACACTCTGGTGCTAGATATAGGAAGCAATTCAATTCTTTTGCTACCTTACAATGAATAAAATTGTGGGTGCTTCCTGAATCAATCAACATTATTACTGTTTTCTTCTTGATTTGTCCTTCTATCTTGATGGTTTGAGGAGTGGTAATTCTCGCCAATGCATTACAAGATATGGTCGAATATCTTTTGACCTTTCTTGCTCCTTTTCTTCTTCCTCTTCACAATCTATGTAGAATAATTTCTTCTCAGCATACTTATGACCTTTAGTGTATTTTCTATCACAACTGTAACAAAACCCTTTTTCTCTTTTTTCTTCCAATTGTTGTGGTGTCAACCTTATAGGTTGTGGAAGACTAGGGGCAACAACACTTCTTTCTTTATAGTTGTGAGTGGTATGCTTCCTGGTTTCCATAATTTTTCTTTCCATTTTTCTTGCTAACTTGAATGCCTTCTCTAATGAATCACGTTCCCAAAGGCAAGCATCATGTTGGATATTATCCTTTAAAGACCCTATGAACACATCAATCCTATGCTCCTCTGGAATATCTTTTACCCTTATGTTAAATGTTTGGAACTCCTCAATGTGCTCCATTATTGAACCCTTTTGTTTGAGACTTATCAATTGGCTAAAAAAAGTGTTGCTTTTTGTATCCTCATAATGTGCTATCAATTCTTCCGTACAAATTGCCCAAGTGATAAATTGTTTACGAGAGCAAAGCCATTGATACCATAAAAATTGATTTGGTTCCAAATATAAAGTTTCCATACGTATCTTTTGTGTGTTTTGCACATTATTGAGATCGAAGAATTTCTCCATCTGTAATATCCATGTGGCGGGATCCTTGCCATCAAACTTCCTCATATCAATTTCTGAAATATGGTGAGTCTTCGATCCAACATTAGAGTCTATGGAATCATGATTAACATTTCTTTTGTTCTCATCATGATTTTCCTTTAGTACCCTTTCACCCTTATTGACCATTTCTTGTAGCAACTTATTCATATTTATCTTCAATTCTTCCATCTTATCATCCATGCCATCAATTTTAGCTTCTACGCCTTTCTTTAAACAATCCATCTTAGCTTCTACACCTTTCATTAAACCATCCATCTTAGCTTCTACATCTTCCCTTAAACCATCCATCTTAGATTCTGTTGCTTTTTGTGCAAGTGACACTTGTTGCACTTGTTCTTGTAATTTTAATATATCATATAGCATTTCTTCTTCTTCTTCTTCATGAGTCATGCTAGAGCTTTCAGGTTCCTTACTAGGTGTTTGCATTTTCTTTCCTTGGGGCATCAATTATGGATAATAATGCTCTATTATGCCCTTTGAATTCCTTCAAAATAAATTTTCAGACCAAGTTTAAGCAAAAATTTAAGAAAATATACACATCGTTTTTCACTTTGTAGAAGCTCTATATTGTATCTGATGTATCTTTGTACTTTCCGATCATCTAGTTTTGAATTTGTGACCTGAAGTTTCCCTTTGTGTCCTCTTTCCAATTCCACAAGTTTGACCCAAATTTGATTCTCCAAGGAAGAGTTATGCGAAATTTCCCATAGTGACTTGATTATACACTAGTTTAGTAGAGCGAACTTGTATGATGTGCCACGAGTCATTGTTTCGACCTTTGGATCTGAAAAATGCATATAAAAAACTGCAGTTCATCCTCTTTCTGTACTTCCTTATGAAATTTCAATCCAGTCCCAAGAGAGAAAGTTATGACGATTTTCCCCAGGTCACCTGTTTGGAATGTAATTCAGGAGTCTACAGAAAGACAAACTTCCTTAGATCATATCTCCGCAAATATAGTGCGAAAAGATCGGAAAATTGCACCCAAGGTTTAGCACAATTTCTTCTCAAATAGGTTTTTTTTCAAGTTCTGAAATGTTGCAGAAAACAATTTATAGCGAAAATGCCACGATGACCTGTTTGGAGCAGCGAAACCCTAGAATCCAAAGCTCTGATACCAAATGTTATGAAACCAGCTCAAGAAAAGATAGAAAATATAGATCAATGCCTTAGAATTCAACCTCTTCGAGGGGCAACCTCCTTTACATTACATAAATGAACAATTCTTTAATGATTCAAATAACAAAACCTCCTTTCTATATATAGGAGTCTAAGGAGTCACAATATAATCTAGCCGACCTAACAATAATAATATAAAGCCACAAAAATAACAATAGAGGAATTCTATGGGGCACAGTAATAACAATATGGGGGCAATAGGGGCACAACAATATTAATAAGGGGTATAACTACAATAGTAATGGGGTAATCACTAGTATTATAGGGACGCAACAGAATCATTAGATCTCAAAGATCAATGGTCATCGTGTGATTGAAGAGCGTGGGAACTAACTAGTTAAAAGGCCGGTTTATAATCAAAATGGTATTTTGGGTGACAAAGAAACCATAAGTGGTATTGAGAGTTGAGCGCCTAATCACGTACATATCACACCACATAGCAGTGGAGGTGATAGGGGAAACCGTTTTATCGGGAAGTTAAACCCCATGCTTGTGGTCGATCAAAAATCTATCGTGAACTGTTGGATCTTGCGGGAGGAGATAAAAGGTGCGGGAGAGAATGCGATATGCAAAGTAAGCAGACCCAAAGGGAGTTATATGGTGTAGTTAATATGTTTTAAGATCCGAAGGTTAATCGCATATCGGAGGAGATGGGAACCACATGTTAGTGTGACCCGCAGACTATATCGATTGTGATAAGTGAAAAGGTAAACCTTGAAAAAAGTGCCAAGGTTGTACCAAGGCAGAAAAGGTGTGTTTGCATATATTTCCTTTGTAAATGGTTATAAAGGAAAATAGCGTTGGAGGAATATTGCATGCAAGTTGTTGATCGAAGATCGAAGGAAAGTGACATCGAAATATCACCGATGCCGATATAGCACCAATCGGAATCGGTAATCGAGAATCATAGTAGCGTAAAGGTTAATCATATGTAACTGGCCTAAGGTTTTCCTTTGTAATTAAAGTGAAGAAGAAAAAGGTTATATATATATGGGTTTACGGGGTTAATGAGAGGGTTTTTGTCCTGATAGGAAGGATTTAAAAGAAATACTTTAATAAAGTCATATTTGAACTTTAAGGGGTGATTAAAGTCCCAAGACATGAATTTTGTATGTTGGTTTGCCTATGTTGATTAACACGGCCTTAACCATTAGAGGGGAAGATTTGACTCCTTGGTGAGCTAAATTCGTAGGAAAAATGTACTTATGCATTTTACATGCATAGCCCTGCATGAGAGGGGTTGATGAACACTTTAAGAGATCACTTATTGCACTTATATGTTTATGAGTTAAACCTCCTAGGAGACTAACATGATATATGTGTGTGTGTATGTGCTATTTTTTTTGAGATGGAGGACATCTCTTCTAGGCAATTACTTTTAAGTTATTATTATTCTCTAATTGAGCCCATATGTAAGTGTTTACATAAATATACAACCTTACAACAACTCCTAGTAACTTTTAGATTTGTTTCTAAAAATGTTATAAAATAAAATAATTATAGAAGGTTTTGATTTTGAAATGAGTTATGATTTTTGGGAAAATGGTATTGATAAGATGTGGTATTGGCCCATGGTATTGTAACAAAACCTATTTATAAGTTAATGATATCCATGGTAAAATGAGGTTCAATATTCATGGTTGAGAATCTTGTTATATTGTTATATTTTATGCTTATTGTAAGTATTAAGTTTTAATATAAAAAATGGTATAAAATTAAATTTAAAGATATACATTTAAAAAAAAAATGATTTTGAAATGAGTTATGGTTGTCAGGTAATTGGTGGTGATAAGTAATAGCATTGGCCAAAGGTATTGTAAGAAAGTCTATTTAGAAGTTAATAATATCCATTTTAGAATCACATGAATATTCATAATTAATAATCTTTGTAAATATTAATTCCTTATGTGCTTATTAATACATTTAAATATGCATACAAAATCAATATTTTATTTTATAGGGTAAAATGGATATTGATTTATAACTATGATTTATATGTTATATATTTTAATATCATATGTATGTTATGTTTTTTTTTTTTTTTTTTTTTAAATTGTTCTAAATTTACTTAATAGAAATACAATTGCACTATAAAAAAATGATTTTAAAAATACCCTATAGACCTTGTAGAAATTGGCTAAGCACAATAAAATAAAAAAGAACAAATAAAATGATCACCTTTTTATAAATAAAATTTGCATGAAATGATATAAAATATTTACAAAATTAAAAATATAGATCAATAATCAAACTTAAACATTCACTTTAACATTAAATTTGAGATTCTCAAATGTTGCTTTCCAATGAATGCTCGTATACATATATCCCCCACCTGGACACTGAGGCTCCAGTAACCATTGCCTAGTCTCCAATTTATAATGCAACATACTATTGCCTCCCCTTAACATAAGCCAAATATCGTCATGGCAATCTCCAACTACAATAAAATTAGTTCCTTTTGATGATTTGATCATACTTTCAATCGATGCAATAGGGATGGTGTCAATCATAGACATGGATGGTGTCAATCATAGTCCATGTCTGTAATGGGAGTTGGAATTTTTTTATACAAATTACACTCAAGTAATTATCCAAATCACAACTCCACATTCCTCATTAACCATTAGATATATTGTTCATTGGTACATAAAGTAAACTGCAATAAAGGATAGTAAGTTGCATAACCATTAACAACCACTGTTGTAGTGTAATAACCTAAACTCTCTTATGGACTTTGCATCCATTTCCTGATTTCCTTAGCCATATTACTTAAACACATACCTGGAAATTATGATTATCACATCAAATAAAGAATCATCATCATCAAGGATTCAACATCATCAAACTGACACAAAAGGCAATCACACCATTGAACACCTATATACCCTGGAAACCCCGTAGGGTGAAAACCAGCAAACATTTAATCTTATTGTTAAATGCTCGTGAGGGTTTTCACCCCTCACTCAATGGCTTATAAGGGATTCCATCCCTTAACCATTGTTATAAAATCACCACAATGAATTATCATTAAGTTGTCACATAACTAGCTAAAAGCTAATACATTTTCCATGAAACCCTTTACTTACATACCGCCACATGCAACATTCCTTGTGGCATGATTGTTCTAGCAATGTAAGATCCCGCAACTCGTACTCATCTACATGGACCGTTAATCCTTTTCCTGCCACAACGTTAACTATAATCTATGCCTTGCACAAGTAATCCAACTTTACTTGCCCATGTTATCATTATCAACATTGACATCATGATTACATTTATAAATAATCATATTAACTAGCCTTTCCCTGCACATAAGCACATATTCTAAGAGGAAAAAACACTAAGGCATTCCTTTGAAGGGAATAACTAAAACATTATTTATAATCTTCTTACATGAGAAATTACATAAAATTTATCAAAAGATCTAGTCCTTTAGCTATTACTTTTGATTAATGCAAATATATAAAGCAATCTCACACAACCTATAGTCTTTTCCCGCATGCAAATATATATCGCTTCTAATGAAAGCTAACACAAATATCATGTGCATACACATATCACTCAACAAGAAACTAAGATAATAGTTATGTTAGCATAAAAGTAATCACATATAATTTTCCTAAAGAAAATGACTCAATACTTCTTCAATCCATCCAAAGAATACTTGGCTATACTTTGTGCATCTAATAGCTTATCATAATAGCCCTTCTATTCCCTTCTCTGGAATTCTACCATCATTTCATGTAAACAGTTACATACTTATTTATTAAAGGAGGTCATTATAACCCCATTTCTCTATCTTCCTATATGTAAGTTTCTTGTGCTTCCCTTTCAAGAAAATATTTATAGATACCCATCTTTATGCTTAAAAATCAAGAAACAATATCCAACTTATCTAGCAAGACAATATTTTCAAGAGATTAATATTTCCAAGGAAGTTAACATCGATTATTATTTTCAAGAGAGTCAACATAATACTTTGTCTACGTACACACCAAACCATATTTCCATTGTCACCATAGCTACCCTTATGGGCATGCAACATGTGTTTTTCCTAACACAGTTACTTTTACTTCAATGCACATAATTGTTCCATGAAACCAGTATGGATTCTTGTTCTTGCATGAACACTATTCATATGTGTCTTTTGAGGAAAGAATCTCTATCTTTGTTTTCAAGAATTCTCGCATAAAGTGATTATTTTCATGCATGAAGAATGCACTCTTTTTATAAAAAGAAACTATATTTATGTGTATATGAAACATATGTTTTTCTTCAAGAAAATTAGAATGATTATCTATGTGCCTAGAAGCACATCATTAGCAATTTCTATCATGCATGCAATGCATAATTATTTCACAAGAAACTTCAAAATTAACTAGTATCACAAATCATTTAAGCATATATCCCTTTTCAAGAAAATGACAAGTGACTCAACATTTCACACACAAGACTCACATGTAGTCTTTCTAAGAGGAACTACATATTTTCTGTATAAGAAAAACTACATATTTTCTTAGCTTTTGAGTCCACAAATTTTTTCACATTCTTATTTGCATACTATTATGCATATATTATCTATATTTGCTAAGAAATCCTTCAAGAAGATACCCGAATAAAACATACATATATTTTTGTTCAAGAAAGCAAGAAATTTACTTTATCTTTTAATGGGATTGAGAGCCCAATAGTGAAGGCAATGCAACCTGAAACAATAAGCTGATAGAAAATCCAGACCGCAAGTAAGTCTCAGCGAAATGCACAGCCTCCCACATCTCCCTGGCCTCCTCCTACAAAAAGAAGTACCACAAGCTCTCCTCCAACACCATTGATCGCCATCGCGGAGTCCTTGGGCTGAGGTGCTTTAATATAAGCAAGAATACATCTGGGGTCAATTTCTCCATAGGGGCAATGATGCCATGGTCCAAACCAGTGTTCTTTTGGAAAGAAGTTAGAAATTTTGTCACTAATTCCAAATCCAATAGGGGTCGTGGCATTAATTTTTATGTAGTGTGAATGTGTGATCCTGCCCCCAAAATAAAAGACGTTTCCAAGAATAATATAAAACTACCCTGAAAGAATCATTTCCTTTTACTAAGATCTCCTCTACTGAAAGCAACAAAATCAAGTTGGGTGGTCGAGTTCTTAGGCGTGCTAAGGGCTTTAGCTTTTCTGAGAATGGTAGTCGTTGAGCCATACAGTCTACCATGGACAGTTTTTGCTCTAACTTTGTTCCTGTCTATCGAGCGCTCAAGTCAACTCCACTTCTTCCCCCGGCCCACCGCTTGTCATAGAATGCAGAGTGGGGATATATATGTCAACACGTAAATATTATAGTATTATACAGACTCGCGTAGATGATGTGAGCTATCAGCTCACAGTTTTGTTGCTCATTCTTGCACCAAAAATACATCAAGGTTCTATGAACCTCAGCAGCAAACCCTTGCCCTATCTTTCGTTGCATGTAAGGAAATGAACCATGATCTGAGGTTCTATGAATCTGAGCAGCAAACCGTTACCTTCACTTTCGCAGCATGTAAAGAATAGAACCATGATCTGATAGCTCGCATTAATAGAGTCTCCCTAATGTATAGTCATTGCCCATATATCTATACTGTGAATTTGTCCCAATATTTAATGCATACAATCATTTTCTTTCCTTTATTGATCTCAGTTTTCACAAATAACAAGAATTAGTTTTGTAACTAACTCATAAATTTTATTTTACATTTGGCTATTTGGTTATTTACAAGATGAATATTACAATGTCATGTTTACTAGATTATATTCCCACAATCCTATATCAGCATGACGGGCTATGGGTGGCCTCCCTTATACCTATTTTCCATCATCATTTTGCTTCACTCTTCCAACCAATATCATTCCCAAATCAATCTCTTCCCCAATATGGGGGATGACAGTGGGTAAAGTAATATTACTATAACATCCTCTTCTAGCAAGTTTTTCCATTTGAATTGTTTCTGGGAAATTCTCAATGTTATCATCAACTATTTCACCGTACGGTGTTTCGTCATTGTTATCTACAGGATCATTATAAGGACAAAAAAAATATTGATAGGTTGTTGAGAAGCCATAAATAACATGTTCATCCTTATAACTCCATAACAGGGATGGAAAACGCTTAGATATGACAAGATCTTCACTCACAAAATGGGGAAGTGGCTTCAATGTCCACATCCTAGAACATGAAGAAGACTTTTGCCATCATGATACCAATTACCAAACATAGAAACTCTATAATGACCTATCTTTCTATCAGCCCACATCTCTGTTGTTCCATGGACAACAAGAAGGTTCCGAAATTTACCATGGTTAGGTGTCTTTAGAGAGAACTTCGGCAAACTTTTAACCTGGGTTGTGGGAGGATTAACAACATGCAATGTCTAGTCAGATCGAACTACTAAAAGCAAACCTTCACTGCTAGCTTAGATGCCTAGAGTTTTCATGCACATGTTATCCCAATTACAAGGGACCTTCAACAAAAACCATCTCTTTGAGATAATGCTAAAAACCCACATGTCTAAGTTGTGGTTGTTAATCACGATGCATTTTTCAAGTACTGGTACAATTTTCTTGAAAAAATTTGGAAGCACAAATAGAAGCCAAGTAATCACATACCAATCTACAAACCAACAGATCATGAAGGAGGAGTTTCAGAAAAATTTCCTTTAAAACATCTTCTATAACATGAATGGTTTCACCTTCCTTTTCTTTGCCCTTTTGAACAGAAGACTTAACATCTCCTTTAATATCTCGAACACTTGTGCCTGCAGAAATTATTCCACGCTTATAAAATCCATTAAACTCACTAGTCAAAATATCCATTGGAATTCTTTCTGCAACATGAATAACTGCTTCTCTCCATTCAGGGGTATGGACTTTGGCATCAAGATTCTTCTTCTCTCCACGTTTCTAATCTTGATCGCCATCAATAGTCCTCTTCCTTCCACGTTTCTGACCTCTATTTTGAATCTGAAGTTTCTGCAAAATATAATCTTCCACCATTGGAAAGATTGCTTCCAACGTAGAAGCATTGGACTTTCCCTTGTTGGGGTACTCCATATCCCTCGGTGAAATTGTCCTAAGGTTGTCAGGAATATGATAAATAATGTACTTTATTTGATTCTATTCCTCTGTATATATAGTAATGCCACTAAGAAATAGGGTTGGCACGTGCATTTAGGAATTCTTTACATGTTGACTAGATTTACTCATATTTGGGGCACCATAAGTTGGATACAACTAACTAGGCCATGGCCTTTGTTCATAGGATGACTCATCTCTTATCTTAGTTCAAGGAGTTAATCGTGGGGGCCTGCCCAAAATATTATCATTGGTGGCTTAATTCATTGTAAATCACAAAAATAGCATATAATATATATAAAATATTCATAGAGTTACATTTATGTTTATAAAATATTATATGGGTTTAATTAGTTGTAAATCAGGGTAATCCTAGATAATATATATAAAATATTTATACGGTTATATTTATATTTATAAAATATTCATATATCATATTAGGGATAATTCTTGATAATATATATAAAATATTCATACGGTTACATTTATATTTATAAAATATTGATATGCCACCAAGTTTAATTCATTGTAAATCATGCCAATCCCATTTAATATATATATAATATTCATAGAGTTACATTTATATTTATAAAATATTCATATGTAAAGGTTAATCCTCCATAATATATATAAAATATATCTATAATTATACTTATATTTATAAAACATTCATATATCAGAGTGGGTTAAAATAATATTTTTAGTGAATGAAAATAATATTTTTAGTGAATGAAAAGTGATGTGTTAATGAGTTTATTAATGGGATATAATTACTAAAATTCATGTGTATTTGATCAAGCATCAGTATAGGCTAGGGTTTGTTTTAATTTTGAATGAAAAATTATTTCAATATTGAAAGGAAAAATTGTCACCAAAATTATTGTAGATTTGGTTAAATATGTACATCCTCATCTTCAACCCATTTTCATAAAATTTGAACAAAATATAAAACCCCACACAAAAACATTAAAAAAAATTAATTCCTTTTTCAAATAAAATAAAATAACAATAAAACTTAGAATATAAATACCCTTAATTCATGGACCAAAGAGAGGCTTAATTCAAATAAAATAAATAATTTTGAACATCTAAAGAATATTTAGAATGTAAATGAAGATAAATGGTCTATAGGATGGATGGTTAATTATGAATGATGGAAGATTTATGATATTTTTTATTCATATTTTATTGTTATTTAATGTTGAATTAAAAAGCATGGTTTCAATATTGAATGGAAAATTGATATGCTAAAGTATGAGATAGTGTTACTAAAATTATGGTAGGTTTGGTCAAGAATGGACATCTTCAAAGGATATAATTGAGAAGAGAGGAGCTCTACAACCCATTATTGGGTACATCTCACGTAAAAAATTAAACATTTAATGTTTAATATTTAATATTTAACATTTTTAATGTAATATGAGCCCTATTTGAAAACCAATCTAAATATAAATTTAAAATATAAAGAGGTTTAGGAACACTCATAAAAGAGGTATGGTAAATAAATAAAAATGGCATGGTAAATAAATACAAATATAAATAAATTAGAGTATAATAAATAAATAAAACCTATTTTTATATTTACTCCGCAAACCCCTTTATATTTACTAAAACTCAAAAAAAAGGTTTTATTTAGGTGAAGCCTCTTGGACAAATTATTGTTAATACCATGGGTTAGATACCATAGCTATAAAAGAGGTTTGGTAAATGAATAATAAAAAAGAGGTATAAAGGAGTATGGAAAATAAATTTTTTTATATCAAAGAGGATTAAAAATCAACATTTAATTATGTATGAAGCGTATAATGGCAAATACCATGGTAAATAAAAGAGCTATGGTATAGATAAAAATATAAATAAATCAAAGGTATGGTAAATAAATAAAACCTATTTTTATATTTACTACATAAACTTCTTTATATTTAAAAACACTCAAAAAGGAAGTTTTATTTAGGTGAAGCCTATGGGCCAATTTATTATTAATACCATGCAAAAAAAAAATTATTAGCCCTAATACTGTTATTAAAAGATTATTATTATTATTATTATTAAATCTAATATTCATATTAATATATTATAATATTAGTATTATTAAATTTAATAACTTTGGATTAATTCAATATTAAACTTTTTATATTATAATATAAATCAATATATCATGATATATATTAACACTATATGTGTATGTGAGAGAAGAAAAAAGACATAAAGTGATACATATGGAGATATAAGGGGAGGAGATATAAGGGTAAAGACAAGGGAGAGATGAAGATAAGGAGATGGGAGAGGAGGAATGAAGAGAGAAAGAGGGAGAGGAGTGAGAGAGGTATATAAGGGTAAGAGAGAGAGAGGGAGATACAAAGATGGAGGGAGGAGAGACAGAAGGAGAAAGGGAGGGAGAGACTCAGAGGATTGGAGGGTAGAGAGAGAGAGAGAGAGATATGGGGAAAGATAGAGGGAGGTAGGAGAGAAAGGGAGAGAGAGGAAGGATGAGAGAGAGGAGAGAGGGAGGGTGTGACAAGGGAGAGATGGAGAGAGAGTGTGTATGTTTAGGGGTGAGACAGAGAGACAAAGAAGGAGAGATGAAGAGAAGGGGAGAGAGAAGGAGAGAGGGCTTGATATAGTGACATAGTTGGAGAGAGAGAGAGAGAGAGAGAGAGAGAGAGAGACAAAGAGACAGAGAGAGATGGGGGAAGAGAGAGGATTGGAGGGAAAGGAGAGAGGGAGAGAGAGGGGGGGAAGAGGGAGGTAGGAGAGAAAGGGGGAGAGAGGGAGGTAGGCGAGAAATGGAGAGAGGAGAAGGACGTGAGAGAGGAGGAGAGAGGGAGTTATAAATATATGGAGTTGGACGGGGAGAGAAGGAGGGAAGAATAAATATATAGAGAGTGAGAAGTGAAGATATAGAGGGAGTGACAAGCGAGAGATGGAGTGAGAGTGTGTATGTTTGGAGGTGAGATAAAGAGACAAAGAAGGAGTTATGGAGAGAAGGGGGGAGAGAAGGAGAGAGAGGGAGAGAGAGGGAGGAAGAGAGAGAGGATGTGAGAGAGTGGGGAGAGGGAGGGAAAGAGGGTTGGATTTGGAGGGGGGAAGCGAGAGAGGTAAGAAGAAAGACATAGAGAGTGAAAGGTGGTGAGAGAGAGAGAGAGAGGGAGAGAGGGAGAGGAGGAGGGAGGAATAGATATATATATATTGGAGAAAGAGAGTGTATGTTTTGGGGGTGATATAGAGATATAGAGGGAGATAGAGATATAGATGGAAGGTGAAGAGAGGGAATAAGAGAGAGATGGAGAGAGGGAAGGAGGAACAAAGAGATTGATAGATATGGATTGAGAGAGCATGTGTTTTTGGGGGGTGAGATAGAGAGACAAAGAAGGATATACAGAGATAGATATAGATATAGATGGACGGGAGAGAGAGGGAAAAATATTTTTTACACTAGTTGCATTGATTTCAATGTAGATGGTGATTTTTAATCCTATTTGATTGATTGCACTGGATGTATTGATTTTACTGTAGATGTTGATTTCTAATGATATTTGATTTCTTTCACTAGATCCATTGATTTAAATGTAGATGATTTCTAATCCTATTTGTTGTTTTCACTAAATGCATTTATTTCAATGTAGATGGTGATTTCTAATCCTATTTGATTGTTTGCATTAGATGCATTGATTTCAAAGTAGATGTTGATTTCTAATTATATTTGATTTCTTGCACTAGATGCATTGATTTTAATGTAGATGATTTCTAATCCTATTTGATTGCTTGCATTTATTTCAATGTAAATGGTGATTTCTAAACCTATTTCATTCCTTGCACTAGATGAATTTATTTGAGTGTAGATGTAGGTCTCTAATCCTATTTTCTTAGTTGCATTGGATGCATTGATTTCTGTGTAGATGTTGATTTCTAATCCTATTTGATTGCTTACATTAGATGCATTGATTTCAGTGTAGAGCTTGACTTGTAATTTGATGTATAATGGTACATTAATTTTAAAATGGTTGGATTAAGGGTGTGCATTGATTTGAGTGTAAGCTGATTTTTTTTTATAATGTACATTGATTTTTTTGTGTTATAGTAATTCAACCTATTAATATTCGAGAGAAAGAGAGACACTATATGATGTTTACTACAACTACTCGAGCTAAAGATTTAAATGGTTTATGATTTCAAATGTCTTTTGCATATAATCGATATGAAAAGATGACAAAAAAAACAAGGGTGAAAATAAGAGTAGTAGAAGAAAATAGTTTGAGATTGATCACAATGAAGACTATTTGTAATTGACTACATTCTTATTATTCATATTTTCTCTCATTCAACAGTATTACGTTGTCACTTTGCATTCAAAATTTTATTTCATCATTTTTCATCACTAATGTTATAAACAATATATATTATATCAACAAACTCAGGTAACTAAGAAAATTTAAAATTAAAATGACGAGATTAATCTTAGACATATATACCATATTTAAAACGATTATATTAATATTGTATGAATTTACATATTATTGATAAATTTAATCATATCTTCAATAGAATTTCCTTGGCCACACATGACTAGAACTAGCTTAGATCCATATTAACTCCATGTCTATCAAGGGTTGATACGGATCAAGGCTCTCAAGGCATAAACCTTTCCTTGAGTTTTGCACGCAGAAAAGAGGTTTGCACCTCAAGAGATTTGATCTATCTCGGTGAATAGATCGAGAGTTAATATATATCTAGGCTATGCCTCTTTATGACATCATCCTTCATTGGCTTTCCTTAATTGGGATCTCCTTGGATCACCCCAATATGATTTGAGCTCGTCCAGCAAGAATTCATGGTCCTCAATGGGCTTAGATTATACTACAAAAAAGGACTACTGGAGTTTCCTTTTTTTCTCTTTTTAGATTCTCTAAAACTGAAAAGGAACGAGTTATCTTTGTCGTTAAACTCATTAAAACAATAGCGACAAACTTGTCCATCTGGACAAGAGCGAGTTTCACTGTCACTAGGCTCACTAAAACATAGCGACACGTTTTCCCAAAGGGAAAATTATACAACAAGCATATGTTATCCTCCTCAAGCTTGAGAAAAATAAAGAGGTACTGGTCAACAATGACTAGGGAGAAAGGGAAGAAAACTTGAAGAACTTCAATGGTAGTAAGTCGCTCTTTAACATGACACTTTCACTCCATCACCATGATTGAGTCGAGTTGGGTTATTTTGTTCACCGGTCATATCACCATTGGTTCTGTGTACCATCCATTTTTTGGGGTTAACACTACCAATCCATTCCAGTGTTATGGATATGTTCGAGAGAAGTTACTTAGAGAATTCACCAACCTATCTAACACCTCATCCACTGCAGTACCTTCGTGGTCCTTTTTTCATGACCGCCACCCTAAACCTTGTATCATCAGATCGTTTTCACACCCACAAAAGCATTTGCTCTGTTTCGTGTCGTAGACATGGGATTCATTAAGGCCCTCCTACGATAGGTCACTTCTTATCGATATCAGCTCGTTATCCAAGAAGTATACTTAGGAGCAATCATTTCAATACTTTTAAGCTTGCATACCTCAATGGCAAGTTTCTCACTTCCGGTGACAAGTTTACATTAATGGCCTTCGACCAAAAGATTTTATGTGGTGTTTGAAATCGACACATGTATTCACACCACATGAATTGTACTGTAGTACCTTGATGGTCATTATCATTATTGGTGATTCCTCTCACACCTGTTAACATTGTACATTATTGGCTGGTAATCAGGAGATGTCTTTCAATGTTTGGCGCCAGAACATCTTTTCACATGGATCGACTTGTACATTGGGTGAAGATTAAATGAGTTTGAAGACCTAGGATCTAGTTACATCCATCCAGGCCATGATATATTCAGGAAAATAAAAGCATCAAATGTACTGCATAGTTGCAAAAATAATCATCCAAGCTAAGGGATGATGTCTCCACCAGAATCATTAGTCTGCCACATAGACGGTTGTCTATTTTATGTACATGAAAATGAATTTATAAATTTCAGCATGGGAATGCCTCCCTCAGCTAGATCATGAAAATATTATGTAGATAATGTATTGTATTGTATCTTATTATAGGTTGCCTTCTAGTTCGAAAAACATCAGATCCTCATGATAAAGCATTTCAACTGACATCAGAAGATTTACGACCTCATGCTTTAGGGGGAAACTTTTATAGACATATTTTGGCTCTGCAACCCCAATCACATATGTCGATAAAACAAGGGATCTCAAACCCCTAAAAGTGTTGTTTCATACCCTAAAGGATCAAGGTCAACTCATTACATCATTTCCCAGAAGTTCTCCCTGAAAAACTGCTCGGAACTGGTCAAGACGCAACCATACAGACTGCTCCATGCTGAGGGTGTGATGCATCTCACCTACTACACACAAAGGGTGCGATGGATACTGAAAATACCTTTTGTAGGATGCGATTAGAGAGAGTAGACAAATGGAAAAGGCAATTTCTAGGTGGAAACTTAGAGAATCTTCTAGAAACTGCTCATATGACACTTGCCTCTCTAAATTCCCCCAGGGATGAGTAAGAGATCATGAAATCTCCAAGTGGAACTAAGAACTATCAGTGAAATGACACTAATCAAAATCCTAGCAGCTCACTCACCCCCCTGCAAATATCTATATATGGATCCCTCATCCTAGAGATCTAGAGGTTGGAATTTTGTAAGTTGTAAGTAAGTGCTATTGGTTTCTCTTTGAGACATTGTTTTCTTGGGTGATCTTGCTTTTCATGAGGTGAAGAGTGCTTTCATGCTGCGAGGATGGCTCTGGATTAGAGAGCTGGATTGTAATCCTCTCTTCTACTACTTCTATCAATAAAGCTATATGAGTTTTCCTCCATATACTTCTATATTTCTAAATCTTATATTTTTGTATGCATTTATATGGTTAATGTACATCTCATTCTACATTGTTTATGGTTATAGATCTCTATGCTTTGATGGTATTTTGTTGCTTTGACTCTACAAGTGTTCTTTGAAGTGGGACAAGTGAGAAAGGAGTGGCGAAGCTCTATCAAAGGAGAGGGGAAACAAGAAAGGAGCCAAGCGAAAGACTAACATTGGTACTCTTTGCTTCTGTCTCATCTATCTCTCATAAAAGAAAACACAAGCTACTTTGAATTGTTTGTTTCTAAGATAGCTACCCATCTTAGTGGGACTAGTAGCTCTTACTGGACACTAGTTTTCCCGGAAACACTACTGCTTTGCAATGACCAAGAAGACATGAATCAACTTTTTAAGTATTTTGGAGGGAAATAATTCATCCATAAATGAAGTTTTTCCTTACCCATATTGTATAAATAGAGGGCTTAAGTAGCCCATTATAAGTAGTAGGAGCAGAAGCATAACAAAGTGGAGCATTATGAGAATTTTATAGTTCACGTTTTCTAATCTTTTGCATGTACAAGAAAGCTTTAGTTAATGGATGTGATATCTGATTTTGGCTCTTAGCTTGGATTTTTCATAAGGGTTTTTTGCCTCCTTTGTTTAGGGCTCACCCTAGGTTCACAATATCCCTCTTGTACCATTTCCATTCATGCATTTCTTTATCTTTTCAATTTTTTTTTTTAGCATTGCTTTTATGTATGGCTATTTAGATAGTTTATGAGCAATGTTTTATTGCACATTATCTTAGCTTTAGTCGATGATATTTGAAATGGTCGCATTGCTCAGAGAGAATTCGTATTCCTAAATTTGATTCACTTTCCTTAATGATGTTTAGTTTTCTTCCATCATTCAGTATTCTTTTTTTCCACAGAGTCCCTTGTTTTGCAACTACAAGAAACCCCATAACCTTTCACCTTGCTACATTAACCCTACCACAAGATGATGTGATGCCTTGGACATGTCTAATTTATCATTTCAAAATTTTTCCTTAGCTTCTTTCCCTTCAAAACTTACATTTTGTGTATTCCAATGCTCCTTGGATTGTCTCCTACAAAAAAATAAATACCATGTATCATTATGCAACTTGCCTATGAAAGTGACTTAGATTTGCACCCAACTCATGATTTTCCTTCTTTCATGTACTACAATAACCTTGGAACCTTGAGAATGTAATTTGGAAGTAGAGAGGTCACGTAGATGCATTTATTCGAATTGCTACATAAATTTCTTCTTTCTTACCAAATTTGGATTTGATGTTTACAATATTTTATTTCCAATGTGTGTTTTCTATCCTTAAAAGATAGAGTATTGTGCTTTCACTTCATTGTAGATAGAATCATTTTCCTTCCTTTCTATATGCTATTCATGTTATGCAATTTCAATTTTCCTATAGCATAAAATAGTTAATTTTCTCTATGTACAACTATATATCATCTCAATACTTCCACCTATGTAAAAGTTAGGAAAGGGAAGAGATAGTTCCTACTACACATATAGTGTTGACCCCTCTTAAGTTTGTACAAAAATTAGGTTGAAAATTTAAGCTATGACCCTTGGGAGTTGGAAAATTGTTGTTGAAATACTGAGGGCCATCTCTTCCTAACATCTTTGTTGGGGATATGTCATGTAACACCCCTAGTTATTAGACTTGTAACTTTATTTCCTTTTATCATTATTGGAAAAGTAAATTTAAGTAAGCTAGTCATTGTAAATTTTTTATTTTTGTGATATAAAATATATGCATACTTCAATGTGGATAAAAATAAATTTATGATTATTCTTAACACTCCTAATAATTTGTTAGAATATATTAAAAGCTATTAGCTGGAACTAAACCCTTATTGTGAGAGAAATAGTTATTCCCCAAAAAAAAAAAAATCTTAGGGGGGAGGAAATCAATTTTTCCCCTTTTTTAAACAATGGGGAGAGAAACAGTGGAGGAGACCAGAAAAAGGAAGAAAAAAATGTTCCTTCAAGGGTTCAAGAAAATTAAATATTCTAATACAGAATCATTCAAACCATATCTCTAAAAGAAAGGGTAGAGCTAGAGGGAAGCTGGATTGAGAGAGATTCGGCTTATGGTTGGAACGATCGTTACAGTTCTAAATCAATAAAAACTAAGAGATAGGAAACTGATTGAATCAATTATTAATTATATAATGTAGAACCATGTGATGAATATCAATCTTGATGATATTTGGGTATGTAAAATATAACCTACAATAGGTAAAGTGTGCCCATGAGAAGAATGCTACAACTTGGATAAAATAAATGGAAGTAAGGACTCTCTTGAAACTGTAAGTATATACAGTTAAAGGTTGTATTTTTAAAAGGGTTGTAAGGTAGTATCCTTTTGTAAAGATACACTTAGGGTTATCTATTTTCTTTTTATAGGTAACCTGATAGAGAGATAACATAATTACGAAGGATTTCATAAAGGAATGTCACTTTATGTACGGGTTGTTTACATAGGAATGCATATATATGAAGGATAAGGTATGGGAAAAGAACAAGGTTATGTAGCTTTGAACAAGTGTATGAAGTAGACACTTTTTTTAGATTGGTGATAGTCCTAGGTCTAGACTTTAGTAAGTCTCAAAAAAACATGTGGGTCCCATGACAAGTTCCACAATCATACCTTCATTATCACAATGTATACAAGTAGATAGGGTACAAGATTATACATATATAATGAGATAAGCAAATATTTATAGGCATTAAATGGGAAGAAAACCAAAGGCACTTTGAAACAAAAAATTAAATGAAAAAAAAGATTAACCTTTAGTATAAGGTGCTAAACCTTCTCTATATTTGTTATTGTTTTGTAGAAAAAAATTATGCAATCATGAGCTATTCATTTCTAAGATGCAATGAAAGAAATGTGTTGTATTGATTCATAAATCTCTAATACTTTTAATATATTCCCTGCTATTATTTTAGAATAAGAAAACAAGTATTCCAATCGTAAAGTAATGATCATAGAATTAGCCATATTGTTAAAAAAATTAAAAATTACTACAATCATGAACTATTCATTTAGAAGATGCAAGAAAAGAAATGTGTTGTGTGGATTTTCATAAATATCTAATACTTTTAATATATTCCATGGTGATAGAATTATCACAAATTATTTTGGAATAAGAAAATAAGTAGTCCAATAGTAAA
Source organism: Pinus tabuliformis (assembly GCA_031772625.1). NCBI lineage: Eukaryota > Viridiplantae > Streptophyta > Pinopsida > Pinales > Pinaceae > Pinus > Pinus tabuliformis. The sequence continues at coordinate 1,585,906,532 of CM062818.1, read as the reverse complement.
GCAATGATCATAGAGTTAGCCATATTTTTAAAATATTCGAAAATAAGTAGTCCAATAGTAAGGTAATGATCATAGAATTAGCCATATTGTTAAAAAAACAATCTAAAAACTCTTACCAAAAAGTATCTATGTAGTGGAAGAGACACGAGAAATTATAGTATTAAAATCCTTCGAAAAATTTGGCATATAGAGACATGGAAATAATTTAGAATTTTTTTTTTTTTTAAAACACTAAGGTTCGGTTAATTGGGCTAAAATATACAGATTAAATAAGAGTAATTAGTTGACTAGTCAAAGTAACATACTTTTTAACCCCTAGGTGGAAGAGGGTTTCAGAGAACTAGTCCAAACTCCTTTTGTGGAAGAGACTCAACATAAACTAGTTCTAGAGACTAATAGTAATGCAAATCCTCTAAGACCCCATGTGAATTGTTCAGAGGGGTCTTGTCCATACAGTCAAAAACCCTAAGTATGAAGAGATAACTAAAATAAAAACCTCGAAGGAAGCAAGTTGAAGAACATTCTTCTAAGAATATTTGTTCATTAATAGTGATGTGAAAGGGTATGACCTATTTTATGCATAGGAACATTCTTGTGAGAATATTGTTCATTAATAGTGATCAGAAGTGGTATGACCTCTTTTCTGCATAGGAGATGCAACTGTAAGAATAAACCATTTAAGTTTAAGTAAGAAGACTTCGCAAGCATAGTTTTCAATGAAGACAACAAAAATAATTTTTTAATGATTGAGGTGTATTCTAAGACAAACTTTTAGAATTGCATGGGCATTGAGGAAAAATACAAGGTGATGTTGTCTACTTTGCAAACTCAACACACACATTTATTAGGGAAAAATAAAATTAAAGAATAGGAAGGAAAGTGAAAAACCCTAACATAGGGTTAGAGAATATATTACCTCAAAATCTTTGTAGTGAAGAAGTAATGCACTCCATGTACGGCAAGAAGCCTTCCTCTTTTTTTCAGACTAATGCATAGCAACCGAACTTGTTAAAAAAAAGAAGAAGTAATGCACCCATTGGAACTTGATGCACCTACTAAATAAATTAGACTTCAATGCACATATGGGGAAAGGAAATTGTAACTATCACTATAAGGAGAAATTACAAAAGGGTTATCTCGGTTGAATGTGAGGAAAATTTATAGCAAAGTTGGCATTTAGAATCAAAAAAAAATTCTAAAGAGTATACAAACAAAAAATGAAGGACCCACCTAAAAATAGTGACCATGGTTGTTAACTTGCCAACCAACCCTATTATGTAGGGAAGAAATGCATGGCCTTCCTTGCATGTAAAAGTAAGAACTAGAATCATATAAGAAAATTCAAGAAAAAAAGTTTTAGTGGAACCCTAGAGTTGTAAAGGCACTTTCTTGCAACATGAGGAATGAATAAGGCTCGGATGATGGAGATGGGGTGAGTGGCTACCTACCAAAAATGATCTCGACCCATCTTGGTCATTTATTGTTATCTAAAGGACGTCAGCCCTAGATCTGATGAAACTTCAATGTTCTCAAGCCTCTAACAAGTAGCCAAGGTTGCTATATGCGTACTGTGTGGGTTACAACTAGCATGTTTCAAAATCTTCTAATATAAACCATATATTTGGCTGAAAAAGGTTCCTTTTGGAGGAAAAAATTCCTTCATGATTAAATATTTTCATAATATAGGTTGATACTATGGAAAAGTTTTAGTAAACCGATAACCCAAACCATTATAATATAAATACACAATGAACCATCACCGTGGTAAGAAAAGAAAAGTTCATCATAAAAAATAAAGTTTTCTCCACCATACTATTATATACATATTTCAATGGTTGTAATGTAAGAAAATCAAGGTTGAAATACCTTATAGATAATGTAATAAGAAACCACCCTTTTCTTGGAAGATGATCCAATGTGACAATGTCACTTAACATCCACCATAAATCAATAACATATGTTAACCACTTTACATAGAGATATAGCACTATTTCCGTAGAGAACATAAGTTGAGATCATCGTAAATGAAGCTAAGAACATCATTAGTGTTTTATGGTCAATAATAAACAAATCACATTATGTATGTAAAAAATAATAATTGGAACTTGGTAGTCTAAATTTGCAAAGTATCTAAAAAAAATTGTTCCTGAATTCTTTGTGTAGGAAATTAGCCATATGTTCTCGAGAGATGTTACAAGTATGTACTGTAATTTTCCTTATTTTATTTGATCATTCATTCATTTCATCTTCTATGAAAAGGAAAGAAACATTAGCATCTTATTTTCAAAAAATACAAAAAACTTATATTTACATTCCTTTCTTTTTTTCCTTGAAGAATTAGGGACAGAATAAGAAATTTCTTACCAAAACCCCCCACTTCTACTAATAGACAGCCTCTCTTGGCTTACTGCGAGCCTCCTACCCTATCCATAGTGACCATTAAGGGAATTTTTGGTGAGAAAGCGAAGATCATTGAGGTGTTTGCAAAAGGAGAAAAACTTTCACACCCCACCAACACTATGGTTGAAAATAAACAACTAGAAGTATTCACATTTCCCATTAGAGAGACATATGGAGTATTTAAATTGAAAAATATTAATACATATTTCCTACCTCACTTTTATGGTTTGATTACCAAACATCCTCAAACATTTATGTTTGAGTTTTTTGTAGTATGCAGGACTTGTGACTAGACAACTAATGAGCATGATCTTAAATTCTCCCCTTCCTCTCTAAAGGATGTGGCCGTTCAATGGTTAATGAGCCTAGAAGGAGAGATCATATCCTCATGAGAGTAAATTCAAGAATTGGGATTATTCCAAAGAAAAATATACTAACGACAATATATTTAGAAAGGTCCAAGGTGAAAATGAGTCTTTAGAATTTTTTGAGGAAATATTTCAGTTGAGTTATAGAAGGGTGCATAATTTCACCTTGCACTCAAATTCTTTGAAGTTAGTCCTACTACCAGGAATCGGGGAAGAAATAATGGAAACAATCAATCTACTAACCAGTGGACACGTATATCAGCTCATTTATGATGATATCAAAATGAGTCTTTAAAAATCATTCAAGGGTTACTAGAAAAATAGGCAAGCTTGGTAAATCCCTCTTCCTCCTCCTTAATTACTAAAATTGACATATTAGGTATGCTATTGGATATGAAGATATATCAAATAAATTTTATATGCATATGGACTCACTATATATCAAGAAAAATAGGAGCAATCAGAAAAATCTCTTGCCATATTCTACCCTCAATGCACTAAAATGTGTCCTAAGAATGAATATCCTTTAAATTTCATATAAATATGTTCTATGTATGAGGATAATCATTCCACTAATAAGTTTCCACATTTTCCAAATCTGAAATTTGTATACCAAGGTGCATAAGGGATCATGGTGCAATTATTCTTTGTTAACAAAAGGAGGCCACAAGCCCCTAGACAATCTCAACAAAGTATGAAATCTCCCTTTTTTTCAATGCTAGCTAAAATTCTCATTATCAAACTTGGTATCCTCCTAACCATTCAGTCTAGGGTATGCCCACTCCTCCATATCCTCCTCAAAATGTTACTCCACCTTTCCATGCATGCCCTACTCAACCTCATCAATGGGGTAATCCATCACTAGGTGGAGGCCTCATGTGGCCCAACCACCTACCCTAATTCCTCCTCCTCAACAATATCAAGCACCCTTAAACATTCCTCCAAAACAACCACAATTGTCTACCCAAAAAATTCCAAATCCTAACAGTAAGAAGGCTCAACCAATCTACAATGGAGAAACTACTTACCAAACTTATGTTGTAGAAATACAGGAAATCAACCTTAGGAATAGGAAGGTCCTTCCATATGCTTATGAACCTCCTCTAACAAATAATATTGAGGAAGAGAAGGAAGAAATTGTACCTGAGGTCACCCAACCAAAACCTCCTAATCCTAAAAGGTTGACAACCCAAAAAGCACATACCCCAGAATAAGCTAAACTTCTAGGAAAATTGAAAAATATGTGTGTCAAGATCCCTTGCCTTTAAGCCAACAATTATGTTCCTATTTACAAAATTTTCATTGTATGAATATCTAAAAGGATGAGGAGAATGAAGAAGGATTCCCCTATTATTAGTGTCATGGCTTAACTAGTTGATGTTATGGGTGGGAGAGAAATCATCCCCAATTACTTAGATCCTTGTAGCTTACTAGTGGACATGCAAATGAGGGACATTGTAGTTGGAAAAAATGTCATTGATTTGGAAACTACAAGCAATTTCATGACCAAGGAAACCATGCCCAAACTTAACCCCCAAGGATCCTTACCAAATACTTCTATTTTCCTATAAATTACTAATAGATCTACAATAGTACTTCTAGGTATCATAGAATATGTAATTATATATAATGATTCTTCAGAGCTTCCAACCAATTTCCTTGTCCTTCACCCTATGACAAGTTAAATTCATACCCTATTATCTTTTGCCTTTCACTCAAAAAATGGTGAATCATCCACCATGGTTGACATCATTATATTGAATCTTATTGGTTCTTATAAAGTTGATTTTCGTGGTACATTTTTGTTTCTAGTTTGATTTTTTACCTCAAAATTTTTGTTCCTAATAGTGGCATGCAATGCAAGGTGTGAACAACCTAATCAACTAGCATTGAAACAAGGTGCAATTGACTTGAATAATTTTTTGTGTGATGAGTGTGATGTTTTGGGGTTGCCCGTAGTTTGTAGAATTATAGATATGTTGCAGAATGCTTTAAAATCCATGTGAAGCTAAGTGTCAATCTTATGGGCTCAAATTGATATATGATTTCATATTGTCCCCACTATTAATAGCTATTGTGTGAGTAGTGTACATGTTGAGCAGTGACAATAGATGTATTTGTTGAAAGGACTAATTGTATACATGTTGTTACATTGTTGTAGATGCCATGTCACTATATTGCTAGTGTTATGTTCCTAATAAGTATGTTATTGATATTAGTGTGTGATGAGTGAGTATGGTTGGGGAAAGTATGTTGTTGATGTTAGTTGGTTGTCCTAGAATTCAATTAATATTGTATAAGTCACATAGTGTATTTTAGGGGCTTGATTAGTAGATAATATTGATGGTATGGCTAGGAGAGTCTATATATTCTATAGCATTCCTTCCACAACCTTCTATATGTTGTTGCAAGGGTGACAATACAGTTGTTAAATAATGGATTTATTAAAATTCCTTATGAAAATAATACACAACAACCCCTCTCTAGGTTGTAATATAGATTAGATGAAAAAGTAAAAGAGTAGTCAATGATATTCTACAAATGGATCACCGAAGGGATGTGCAGAAGGAAAAAGAGATAAGAAATTTTCTCTTTGCACTTGAGCCAGATTTGAAGTTAATGAAGATGAAAGTAAAATCCCTTCTCAAATTTGAGGAAATAGACTCACATCTTTCGAAGGTGAACCAATCATATTATAGGAGCCTAAATAGGGCTCTAAAACCATCCATGCTTCCCTTGATACAACACAAGTTCTCGGAGCACCATTGTTAAGGGGTAAGACTTATGGTGGCTTCTTGTCTTAGTGATATTATAAGGTTGACTTCAGTTATACCTCATTACAATGATGACATTATGAGGATATTATCTCAAAATGACATATTATGAGCATATTTTAATTAAATATGCTAAAGGTGTCATTTGGGAAGGATTATTTGGAGAAACATCATAGTGTAATAGCTCATTGGAACTACAATGGAGAGATATATATCATAGGATGATGAAAAGTGAATATTAGTGGTTGGAGAGGTTGTAGAGCAATATTTACTATTTTTTGGAATTAAAAAGTGGCTTGAATAAAATTAAAAGTTAATTACATAGAATGAAAAAGGGGAAGCCTCTAGAATAAAAATAAAATAAAGGTGCAAGGAATAATAAAATAAGTGTTTCTATAATATTACAGAGAGATCCATAGAGTATTTATAAGTATGAGGGAGAAATTAATTTGGGCATATCATGGATTTGGAGTATTTTCTTTTGGAGAGTTTGGGAACTCGGGTTTTCAAGATCTAAAAGAGATGAAATCCATTAGGTTTCTTGGTGTGTTGGAAGAAACCTGAACTCATTGTTGTGTATATTTAATCTATAAATAGCATTGGGCTTAACTAAATTAGTTGTTATGCCGGTTTGGAGAAGAACTTTGGATGAGTGGGGATCACCTAGATCTCCAATTAAAGCTTTGTTTCTAGTTATAGTTTTGAGAGTCCAAATTCAATATTGGAGCAGTTTTCGGAGGCCATCAGCTCAACCACTTTCTGGCTAGTTTTTTTTATTGGCATGTAATATCATAGTCCATATTTAATATATGATAAGAATGGGTTTCATTTCATTTGTCTCCTACTATCTATATATATTCAATATTTTATTTTTAATTTATTGGAGTGGCAATGCTTCTTAATTTCTAGGTTATTTGCCAACAATATCTTTACTTCGAATTTACTAATTTTTCATGGTGGTTTTGGATAAAAATCAAGGCTTAATTTTTCTAACGTAAATTTCTTAATGACTTAACAAAAATATAAAATGGGATGTTACATGTTGGTCCCTCATATTGAGTAGTAATAATTAGAATGTTTTAATCGAACACACATCCGAAGGACCACATGCCACTTCTCCTCACTTCAAGGATGTTACCCATAGTAAACAAGCCTATTTAGGTTTTGGAAACCTATCTAAACAATGACATTGGTGAGGCCAATATATCCATAAAGGTAGGAGGCCTAAGGACTTGACATCATGAGCTCCTTTTTGTCAACTTCATGTTGAGAATAGAAGGAATTACACATCTCCTATACACTAGGCTATAGAGAGCCTCTTTCAATGCACTAATATTTTTTTAATAAATATATTATGAACTAATCCATATAGCAAATATTTTGATTAGCCAACTCACTCACACATACATACAAAATCAACAATAATTGAATGAAATCTATTACAATATTTAAAACCAAGAAAATTGTTTCTCACTATTTTCCAACTAAATGGTGACAATGAAAAGTAATTAAAACACAAATCAAACCAAGATTAAATAATGACATGATAAGGATGTTAATATTCATCTTTTAAAAAAAAAAAATTCTATGTGAATAGACCATAAATAGGAAAATTCCCCAAATGAATAACTTACTACATAAATTACATGAGCCCAATCTTTGATTTATGTTAAATATATAAAAAAGAACTTCAATAAATTATTTAAATGAAGAAAAAATACAAATTCATTAAATATAATTCAGTATAACAATAAGCGCCTAGGGCCATTTCAATTGGCCTAGTTCTTTAAAGCAATTGTTATTGAGAGATAACTAGGTCAATTATCCTCAACACTCTTGAGGTTAGTCTTCTTTAATGAGCCAATAAGAAGTTATCCCTTCTTGTAAATCTACATGTAACAGTGTTTTTTTTGTGGAAATAGTAGTCACCAATCTCTGAAATCCATAAACCACATATAAAAAAGTCATTATAACACTAAAAACCAGCATCTATACTACTTTTCTTATCAAACAAAATTTAAATAATTATTCTTTTTATTTTCTTCTTCCATTACCATATTCTCATGTTTAATTGTAAACTGTATTTTAAAACATTCCTACATTATTAAAAACTTAAAAAAAATTAATGTATATATATATATGAATTAAATGTTGCATATTTATCTATGAATAAACTTACAAACACCCTAAAATATGTCATGTATACTTCAGCTTGAATACATCGCTCCATATTTTCACTGTAAAAGATTTTGGATGATGATGAAAAATGAGAGGAAGGTATGTTATAGATCACATCTTTAGAACATCAGTAAATTCACTTTTATATCTTTCATTAATACGTCCTTACAAATAAAATATTTATAGAAGGTTTTTATTTTGAAATGAGTTATGATTTTTGGGAAAATGGTATTGATAAGCTGTGTTATTGGCCCATGGTATTGTAACAAAGCCTATTTACAAGTTAATGATATCCATGGTAAAATGGGGTTCAATATTCATGGTTGAGAATCTTGTTATATTTTTATATTGTATGTTTATTGTAAGTATTAAGTTTAAATTTAAAAAATGTTATAAAACTAAATTTAAAGATACCTATTTATAAAAAAAATGATTTCGAAATGAGTTATGGTTTTTAGGTAATTGGTAGCGAAAAGTCATAGCATTGGCCAATGGTATTATAACAAAGTCTATTTAGAAGTTAATAATATCCATGTTAAAATGGTGTGAATATTCATAATTAATAATCTTTGTAGATACTAGTTTTTTATGTGCTTATTAATACATTTAAATATGCATACAAAATAAATATTTTATTTTATACGGTAAAATGGATATTGATTTAGAACTACTATTTATATGTTATATATTTTAATATCATATGTATGTTATGATTTTTTTTATTTAAAAAATTTGTTCTAAATTTCCTTAATAGAAATAAAATTGCACCATAAAAAGCTGATTTTAAAAATACCCTATACACCTTGTAGAAAGTGGCTGAGCACAATAAAAATAAAAAACAACAAATAAACTGGTCACATTTTTAAAAATAATTTTTTCATAAAATTATATAAAATATTTACAAAAGTAAAAATATAGATAAATAATCAAACTTAAACATTCACTTTAGCATTAAATTTGAGATTCTCAAATATGGCTTTCCAATGAATGTTGGCATCCATATATCCCCCACCTGGACACCTAGGCTCTAGTAACCACTGCCTAGTCTCCAATTTATAATGCAACATACTATTGCCTCCCCTTAACATAAGCCGAATATCGTCGTGGCAATCTCCAGATACAATAAAATCAATTCCTTCTAATGATTTGATCATACATTTAATTGATGCAATAGGGATGGTGTCAATCATAGTCCATGTTTGGTTTACTAAATTATATTCCCACAATCGTATATCAGCATGACAAGCTATGGGTAGCCTCCCATATACCTGTTTTCATCATCATTTTGCTTCACTCTTCCAACCAATATCATTCCTAAATCAATCTCTCCCAAAATATGGGGGATCGTAGTGGGTAAAGCAATGTTACTGTAACATCCTCTTCCATGACGTTTTTCCATTCGAATTGTTTCTGGGAAATTCTAAATTTTATCATCAACTATTTCACCATAGGGTGTTTCGTCATTGTTATCAACAGGATAAAAAAAATATTGATAGGTGGTTGAGAAGCCATAAATAACATTGTCATCCTTATAAATCCATAAAGGGGATGGAAATCTCTTAGATCTGACAAGATCTTCACTCACAAAATGGCGAAGTGGCTTCAATGTCCACATCTCAGTTATGGAATTATATCTTGCAACATGAAGAATGCTTTTGCCATCATGATACCAATTACCAAACATACAAACTCTAAAATGCCCTATCTTTCTGTTAGCCCACATCTCTGTTGTTCCATGGACAACAAGAAGGTTCAGAAATTTACCACGGTTAGGTGTCTTTAGAGAGATCTTGGGCAAACTCTTAACCTGGCTAGTGAGATTTTTAACAACATGCAATGTGTAGTCAGATCGAGCTACTAAAAACAAACCTTCACTGCTAGCTTTGATGCTTAGATTTTTCATGCCCATGTTATCCCAATTACAAGGGAGCTTCAACAAAAACCATCTCTTTGAGATAATGCTAAAAACCCAAATGTTTAAGTTGTGGTTTTTAATCACGATGCATTTTTGAGTACTGGTACAATTTTCTTGAAAAATTTGGAAGCACAGACAGAAGCCCAGTAATCACATACCGATCTACAAACCAACAGATAATGAAGGGGGAGTTTCAGAAAAATTTCCTTTAAAACGTCTTCTGGAAAATGAATGGATTCACCTTCCTTTTCTTTGCCTTTTGAACAGAAGACTTAACATCTCCTTTGATATCTCGAACATGTTAGGATATTCTGACACATAGGAAATAGTTAAGTATAACTTGGTCTACTGTAGAGTTAGGTAAATTGTGTTTCCTTACTATGTACATTTTATAACTTACAATCAAAAGGTCACGATATGTAGTGATCATATGGTTCATTCTCTCCTCGGTATTACCGACACTTGATCCGTGGCTTAACACCTGATTGGTCCATGATCTCTACTTAAAGAGCATGGACAGTCATTTTTAGTGTAACCATCCATGAGAGAATCTTATGTAAATTTTCATTCTTTTATTAATAAATTGCCTGAAGTGGCCGCGTTGGCTCAGGCCGTGGACTATTTCCCTCTTTGAGGGTTTTAACCACGTAAAAAATACTGGTGTATTGATCTATGATCTATTTGTGCGCGGTTTCCTTTGGTGTTCTGTCTGAGGAACTTACCCCGTAAATTCCTACATGGTATCAGAGCTATTTGAGGGCCGCGTCCATTGGTGATCCAAATCTGAAGCCAGTAGAACTGCATCTGAATGTCGTTTACTAGATCTACTATTTCTAACTACTTTCGGGCTGAGAGGCCTGGTCTATTATGTTAGGAGCATCTGTTCTAGTGAGGAACCCCTTTCATTTCACGGGAAAAGGTTTCTGGTAGCCCTAGCTACGTCATTTTGAAGATCTGGAGGTATACAGTATTTATTTGCAGTTTACAGTTATTTTCTCTCTGTTTATTTCAGTTTATTTAGCTTTTTTAATTACCAGATCTATACGTTTCATTTCTGCATATTCTCTTTTCCCCATGACTCTGTGCGATCTGGGCAAATTAGAAACAGATAGGAAGGATTTTTCTCATGCGTATGTTGTTTTCCACTGCACCTTAGTGTGATCTCGGAAAATCAGAAACATTGAGGAAAATATTTAGTTTCCAGCTAAAGCTAACTTCGAGCCATAAGGCTCATTTTTTTTTTATGTCTGTGTTGGGTTTTGTGTTTTTTGTTTTGTAGGGAAAAAGAGCTTTCTCAAGCAAGCACGCAACCCAATTCTTCAGTGACTAAAAAAACACCCCCCCCTCTCTCTCTCTCTCAAACTTTTAGTTTAGCTCACTTGGTCCAAAGCTAATTTATGAGAGTAGAGGTCTTGAGTTCAAGTCTCCTTTTTGTGGGGGCGGATTTTTCATTTCCGCACATTCCCGCACTTCGTCGGCATCTTAATCAACTTTTCTTCAAAAAGCCATAACTTCTTAATCCGGAAGCCATTTTTTTTTAACCAACCTAAGTTTTCGAGATTTTTCCATTGGAACACTCAGTTTTAGCATCTATAGCTTCAGTTTTTGTTAAAATGGAAATTCCATGCCAAGTTATTCTTGACAGCACCAACTACTTTCAATGGTGGTCCTACATTGTGGATTTACTTAGAAGTAAAGGTCTCTACAGAATAGCCTCAGGCCAAGAAACGAAACCAAAAGATGAACATAAGGTAGCTAAATGGGAAAATAGGCAAGATCAAGCACGTGGGTTGATATGGATGTCTATTTCTCCCGATCTTAGATTCCATATTGTAGAACTTGATACTCCTAAGGAAGCAATGAAAGAGATCACTTAAGTTTTTAGAATTAAAAATGAACTTAAAGCCCATAAACTTGAAAATGAGTTGCTTACATTGGACCCCAATAATTTTTATTGCATTGAAGATTTTCTATCCAAGTTCAAGACCCTTAGACTTCTCTTGGAAGGTGTTAAGGTTAAGAAAGAAGATAGTAGCCTTATCTATTCCATTCTTACTAAGTTGGGACCAGCCTATTCTGTGTTTGTTTCCACCTTCCATTCTATAAGAGAAGCCTTCATTTCTCAAGCACCAACCTACAAGTCCCCTTCCTTTGATTCCTTTTGTAATTCTTTAATAAGATAACAAGAAAAACTCTTACACCTTGGTCTTCTTAATATTCGAAACTCTTCTACGAAAGAATTAGCCACTCAGTAGCAACCAAATTCAAATAATCTTAAGAAGTTGTATCCTAAAAGGAATGGTCCTAAACCAAACAAGGGTCCTAAGCAGTTTCAGCCTCAAAATGAAAAATAATTTCAAGAAAATGATAAGACAAATTAAAAAAAAAGGGAAGAAGACTGATAGACAATGCACCTTTTGTAATCGAGATGGCCACTTAGAATCCAAATGCTTTAAGAAGATGGAAGCCTTGGAAGCAACAATGAAGAAGCATAACATCCATTTGGAGCACTCTTCAACTTCAACTTCATCTTCAGGAATAGCACTTTTTGCATGTGGTTTTCAAGCATCTCGCCCTGGCTATGTACTAAATGTATCTTCTTCTTCTCATTCTCATGAGTGGCTCATTGATTCTGGAGCTTCTTATCACATGGCCAAAAACAAAGCCATGTTTTCTTCTTTAAATGATTGTAACACCAAAAATATATATGTTGGTGATGATAGATCTCTTAGTGTTGTAGGGACTGGAACTGTTCATATAAACAATGGTCAATTTAATGATGTATTAGGTGTTCCAACCTTATCCTGCAGCCTTGTATCTGTATATCATATAACTCATTCAGGTGAAGGTAAAATCGTTGAATTTTCACCTCACGATGTTGTAATTAAGGACCTAAGAGATCCTAGAGAGATTCTAACTACTGGCATTGTTGATGATTCTACAAGGTTGTATAAATTTCACAACTTTGGGTCATCAAATCTTCCCTCAGTATTTGTTGCTCATAATGATGAAGTGAGAAAACTTTGGCATGAGCGATTTGGTCACTTAAACTATCGCTCTCTTCAGAATCTATGTAAAGAAAATATGGTGACAGGTTTACCAATAGTATCTTGCAGAGATGGTGTTTTTTCTGGATGTGTACTCGGAAAACATCATCAGAACAGTTTTGAAAAACGTGCCTCTTGGCACACCTCAGCCCCTTTACAGCTTGTGCATAGTGATTTATGTGGTTCACTTCCAGTTGTGTCATTCTCTCACTACAAGTATTTATTAACTTTCATTGATGATTTCTCCAAATGCACTTGGGTATACTTCTTAAAACTCAAGAGTGAAGTATTTAACATGTTCTTGGCCTTTAAGGCCTTTGTTGAAAAACAATCTGTACATCAAATTCTTAAGTTGAGATCTGATAATGGCGGAGAATATGTTAACAACAAATTCATCAACTTTTGCATTGAGAATGTAATTCAAATGCAACATACTGTTCCATATACTCCACAACAAAATGGTGTAGCTGAAAGGAAGAATCGCACCTTAAAGGAAATGGCTAATTGTATGCTTCAATCTAAAGGACTTAGTCTTAATTATTGGGCAGAAGCAATTAACTATACAAATTACATAATAAATCACACTCCTCCTAAGGCTTTAAAGAATATCACTCCGGAAGAAGCATGGAGCTCAATTAAACTAGATGTAAGTCACTTTCGTGTTTTTGGAAGTGAAGCATGGACCCATATTCCAAATGAGAAACATAAAGCTTTAGAACCTACAAGTGAAAAATGTATTTTTGTTGGATATTATGAAGATCACAAAGGATATAGACTTATTCCACTTAAGTCTAAAAATGTTATCATTAGAAGAGATGTAAATTTTGTTGAAAATATATCGGCCTACGACCCTAGTTCTTCGGATGTGCCATCTCTCCCTATCTCTTCTACTTTTGAAAATATTTCTTCTTCAGATGAGGAAAACGAGGATGAAAATCCTCCCCCACCTTCTCAGGATCCTCCTTCAGCTCCTCAACTTCCAAAATGGGTCCGTACTACTCGGGATGCAGCAAGTGATCTTGTCGGTGATCCTACAGATCAGCGACATACATGTTCTCAGTTTGATAGAGCCTCTTCTTTACTGGCTCAAGCTTCAGTGATTTATGATCCTGACACCTTTGCAGAAGCTTCATGCCATCCAGATTGGGAAGCAGCTATGAATGAATAATATCATTCATTATTGGCAAATGATACATGGGATCTTGTTCCTCTACCAAAGGGATGAAAACTTGTTAGATGCAAATGGGTTTACAGAACCAAGTATGGACCAGATGGGAAATTTGATAAACATAAAGCTCGTGTTGTTGCTAAGGGTTTTTGACAAGTTGAAGGCATTGAGTACACTGAAACCTTCTCCCCTGTTGCCAAAATGAACTCTATTCGCCTTGTTCTTTCCCTTGCTGCCTCTTTCAAATGGGAAGTCCATCACATGGATGTTGAATCTGCCTTCTTGTAAGGGGACTTGCATGAAGAAATATATATGGAACAACCTATTGGCTTTATACAAATAGACTCTAGCCTTGTATGTCAACTTAAGAAATCCCTTTATGGTCTCAAGCAAGCTCCTCAAGCTTGGTATGCCAATATCGATAACTTTCTTTTAGAAAATGGCTTTTCTAAGTGTCATTCTGACAATACTGTCTACACCAAGAAAGTGGGCAAGTCTCTTATCATTCTTGTCCTTTATCTTTATGATCTTATCCTGACTGGTAGTGATCCGAACCTTATAAACCATGTCAAGTCTAGCCTTAAAAGGAAGTTTGAAATGACAAACTTAGGACACTTACATTATTTTCTTGGTCTTCAAGTCTTGCAATCAAAGGAAGGTATTTCCCTTTCCCAGTCCAAGTATGCCTGTGATATTCTACGCCATTTTCACATGGAATACTGTAAGCCAGCCCCTTATCCCTTTCAGTCTGGAGTCAAACTTTCAGTCACTTGTACTTCTCCTGAGGTTGATGTTACCTTATACCGTCAACTTGTAGGAAAAATTTTGTATCTAACCCATACTCGTCCTGACCGTTCCTTTGTCGTTGGCCTTATTGCTCGGTTTATGCAAAACCCACATGAAAGTCATTGGAAAGCAGCTAAAAGAATACTTCGTTATGTTCGAGGTACAGTTCAGTTTGGGACTCATTATAATGCCGAAGCAGCTCCCCTATTGGTTGGTTTCACTGATTCCAATTGGGCTGGTGACCCTGATGATTTGAAGTCTACTGCATGTTATGTGTTCACTCTTGGTTCAGGACATATTACATGGGCTTGCAAGAAACAAGTTGCCATTTCTCTTTCTTCACCAGAGGCAGAGTGTCGTGGTGTTGTAGAAGCCAGTAAGGGACTTGTGGCTTTGTCATATCCTGTCGGAGTTTGGCTTTCAGCAGCAACATCCGACTACACTTTGGCATGATAATCAAAGTGCCATTCAACTATTCAAAGATCCAGTCCAACATCAGCGTGGCAAACACATTGAACTACACATGCACTTCATCAGAAAGCTCATTCACGACCATGTTCTTGAAGTGCAATATTTTTCAACAGATGATTAAGTTGTAGACACCTTTACAAAGGCTCTCACAGAGGCGAAGTTTACTAAACTTCGATTTAAGGTTGGAGTTCAGGAAGTTGTCACTAAGGTGGGATAGGCTGTAGTGCCTCCTTCCTTCTCCTATTGGGTCATATTTGTAAATCCTTCAATCCTATCCCAAATTGTTCTTAAGGGGGGATGTTAGGATATTCTGACACATAGGAAATAGTTAAGTATGACTTGGTCTAGTGTAGAGTTAGGTAAAGTGTGTTTACTTACTATGTACATTTTGTAACTTACAATCTGATGGTTCATTCTATCCTCTGTATTATCGACACTTAATCTGTGGCTTAACACCCAATTGGTCCATGATCTCTATTTAAAGAGCATGGAGGGTCATTTTTAGTGTAACCATCCATGAGAGAAGCTTATGTAAATTTTCATTCTTTTATTAATAAATTGCCGTAAGTGGCCGTGTTGGCTCACGCCGTGGACTGTTTCCCTCTTTGAGGGTTTTAACCATGTCAAAAATACTGGTGTATTGATATATGATCTGTTTGTGAGCGGTGTCCTTTGGTGTTCTGTCTCAGGAACTTACCCTATAAATTCCAATTCCTACAGAACACTTGTGCTTGCAGAGATTATTCTATGGTTATAAAATCTATTACAATCACTAATCGAAATATCCATTGGAATTCTTTCTGCAACATGAATAACTACTTCTCTCCATTTAGGGGTATGGACTTTGGCATCGAGATTCTTCTTCTCTCCACGTTTCTGATCTTGATCGCCATCAATAGTCCTCTTCCTTCCACGTTTCTGACCTCTATTTTGAATCTGAAGATTCTGTGAAATATGATCTTCCACCATTGGAAATATTGCTTCCAATGTAGAAGCGTTGGACTTTCCTTTATTGGGGCACTCCATATCAATGAGCGTAGTTTTCCTGAGGTTGTCAAGAAGAGGATAATATTGTACTTTATTTTATTCTATTCCTCTGTATATACAGCGATTCCACTAAGAAATAGGATTGGCAGCTGCATTTAGGAATTCTTTGTATTGTGTCCCACACATGGGTAGATTTTGACCAGATTTACTCGTATTGGGGGCACCATAAGTTGGATACAACTAATTAGGCCGCGGCCTTTGTGCACGAGATGACTCATCTCTTATCTTAGTTCGACGAGTTAATCCTAGTGGCCTGCCCAAAATATTATCGTTGGTGGTTTAATTCATTGTAAATTGCAGCAATAGCATATAATATATATAAAATATTCATACAGTTACCTTCATATTAATAAAATATTATATGGGTTTAATTCGTTGTAAATCAGGGTAATCCTAGATAATATATATAAGATATTTATAGAGTTATATTTATATTTATAAAATTTTCATATATCATATTAGGGATAATCCTTGATAATATATATAACATATTCATACAGTTACATTTACATTTATAAAATATTGATATGCCACCAAATTAAATTCATTGTAAATCACAAAATCCTAGAAAATATATATATAATATTTATACAGTTACATTTATATTTATAAAATATTCATACAGTTACATTTATATTTATAAAATATTCATATGTAAGGGTTAATCCTCCATAATATATATAAAATATTTCTATAGTTATATTTATATTTATAAAATATTCATATGTCAGTGCGGGTTAAAACAATAGTGCCAATGAATGAAAAATCATGTGTTAATGGGTTTATTAATGGGATATAATTACTAAAGTTGATGTATATTTGATCAAGCATCAATATAGGCTAGGGTTTGTTTTAATATTGAATGAAAAATTATATCAATATTGAAAGGAAAATTTGTCACCAAAATTATAGTAGTTTTGGTCAAATATGGCCATCCTCATCTTCAACCGATTTTCATAAAATTTGAACAAAATATAAAACCCCATACAAAAACATTAAAAAAAATTAAAAAGCAATAATACCCTTAATTTCTTATTCAAATAAAAAAAATAACAAAAAAAGTTAAAATATTGTAAATTGTATTTAATTTTTTAAAGTTTATTATGGGAACTTCATCCATCATCATGGACCAAAGAGACACTTAATTACAGTGTTGTCCCACTCTAAAGGAGTTTCCATAAAGTTTTATGGTTTATTAAGAATTTCTATAACATCTAAAGAATATTTAGAATACTCAAAAGTAAATGTTGCAAGATAAATGGTCTATAGGATGGATGGTTAATTATGAATGACTCAATTTATTAGAGGAAGATTATATGATATTTTTTATTCCATAAATTTTAAATTTATAAATAATGTTGTTATTTAATGTTGAATTAAAAAGGATGGTTTCAATATTGAATGGAAACTTGATATGCTAAAGTATGAGATAGTGTTACTAAAATTATGGTAGGTTTGGTCAATAATGGACATCCTCAAAGGATATAACTGGGAAGAGAGGAGCTCTACAACCCATTATGGGATAGATCTCATGTAAACAGTTAAACATTTAATGTTTAATATTTAACATCTAACATTTTTAATCTAATATGAGCCCCATTTAAAAACCAATCTAATTATTATTATATATAAAAGAGGTATGGTAAATAAATATAAATATAAATAAAATGGAGGTATGGTAAATAAATAAAAATGGTAAGGTAAATGATTTGGGATGCTCGAAACGGCGGATGGAGCAGGAGAGTCGGCGGCGATCGGCGGGCTAGGGTTTGCAGGTGGAATAGCAGGGAGGGCTGGAAGAAACACGCGCAGGGGAAAAGAGCATGGGAAGCCGGGGTGGAGCGAAAGAGATAGCAAGAAACCCTAGCACAAGAGCGGAAGCTGTTAATTCAGTTCGTGTTGAGGGCAAAAATGGAAAATCGGCAAGGGAGGGGAGAGATCCCCTCCTATAAGAATATCGTTGCAGGAGAGGCAAGCGGCAGCGGCAACCAGAACGAGGCCAGGGAGAATAATAAAGAAGCACCAGTGATGGGCAATTTGTGGCAAATGAAGACTGGAGGAAAGTTCTTACCTAGGGCTCAGAAAAAACCTAGATACATAATACCCAACAACAAGCTAGAGGAATACAACAACTACATGAAAGATCATGCACTGATCTGCAAGTTCGTAGGGTATTGGCCTACTGAAAAAGAACTACATAGGTGGATTTACCAAAGGTGGAGGCCAAAAGGGCACATTGAGATGAAACTAGGAGCAAAAGGGTTTTTTACAGCCATATTTACGAATCTGGGGGATAAAGAAAGGGTTTTTGAGGAAGGGCCATATTTCATGAACAATGCAGGACTGTTCATGAAGTACTGGGAAGAAAGATATAACCCTGGTAATGAAAAGATGCTGGAAGCCCCGATCTGGGTCAGACTGTTTGAATTACCAGTGGAATTTTGGGATCCTAATATTATGGAGGGGATAGGCAACACGATTGGTGCTTTTGTCAAAGTAGCGGAAGCAACGAAAAAAGGAAAGTATACATCTTATGCAAGATGGTGTGTATACATGAATATAGCCGAACCTCAGCCGGAATACATAGAACTAGAATACCACGATGAAGTATGGCAACAGCCATTAGATTATGAGCATATCCCCTTCAGATGCAGAAGATGTCATGAGTATGGTCACCTATATAGACAATGCCCTTTAAACAACGAGGAAGAATACATAAGGAAAAAAGAAGAACAACAAAGGGAAGTAGAGAGAACTGAGGAGACAGACAAGGGTTTCCAACAGGTTACCAGAAAGAAGAAAGCTGGTAAAGAAGGTCTAAGAACACAGACACAAGCGAAATCACTGAGCATTGAAAGTCAGAACAAGTTCAAAATCCTCCAGGAAAATAGTGAAGAGGGTGAGGACAAAGTGGTAGAGGAAGAAGATCCAGAGAATGAACCCATGGAAATAGTCAAGGAAACCAGAGAAAAAGACACAGGAGCAAGAGTAATGAATGAAGGGGAAACTGCTGAAAAGATAGAAATACTAACTAACCAAACCCAAATGGAGACGAAAAGCCAGAAGGAAAACGAGGCAGAGGAAGAAAGAATTATGAGACAATTAATTCAGGAATGGAAAAACTTGGACGAAAGATTCATACCAGACAGTCAAAAACAATTATATAAGGAGGCATTTCAAAAATATAAAGAAAGAAATGGGGAGAATATGGATAAACAAGATACCACATGAGGAGAACAGGAAAGAGGTCAGATGGGAATAGGCGGTGTTGGAAAAGGCAGCAGGAAAAGAGGGAGGAAAACAATGAATGAAACGATCCAAACAGTTGGTGAAGTATTGATAAACTTAGGTAAAGTGATACCTCTGTCAGAGGTATTTTTCCACTCCTCCAAAAGTTTAAAATGATTATTATCAGTTGGAATAATAGGGGTCTGAATAGTAAGGTTAAGCATAGATATATGAAAGAGAAACTTAAAAAAGACAGACCAAGTATTATGATCCTACAAGAGACAAAGATCACCATGCAGTGGATGGAAGGAATAATAAAAAACAACAAACTCCAATATGAAGTCATGGGACAAGATGCAATCGGATCAGCGGGAGGCATTGCAATATTGTGGAACCCAAACGAGATAATTTTTGAGAGCTAGACCAGCATGACCAGAATCCTTACAGGCGCAGGAAGAATAGCGGGGACGAAGGAAAGGGTCATCATCTCAGGGGTCTATGGTCCTCATACTCCGCGAGACAGAGAAAATTTCATTAAAAATATACAAGCAACTCGAAGATTACATCCAAAGACAACATGGATTGTAGGAGGAGATTTCAATTTAATCCGATCCCTAAAAGAGAAAAAGGGAGGTATAAGGAAAACAGACCAATATATGGAAATGTTCAATGACATGATAGATGGTCTGAGGCTCGTAGATTTACCAACTATCAATGGAGTCTATACATGGAATAACAGGAGAGGGGGAAGGAATCAAATATCATCCAGATTAGATCGGTTCTTAGTATCATAAACAATTATGAACATAGATGTATTCATAGAAGCAAAGATCGTGCCATCCCTTGGCTCAGATCACTGGCCAATTAGACTGGAAGTGGATATTAAGAATAACCTTGGCAAGAAGCCCTTCAGATTTGAAGCTTTTTGGATTAGAGACCTGGAATTTATCAAAAAAATGGAAGAATGGTGGACGCAAAGCACAGTACAGGGAAAAGGAAAAATGCATGCCTTCCAACTTAAACTTAAGGAGTTAAAAGGAAGGATAAATAAATGAACAAGGAAGAATTCAGAAACATCATGGAGGAAAAACATAAGCTGGAAGAAGAAATGGAAGCTTTGCAAAAGAGGATAATAAATGAAGGGAGAATAGAGGAAAGTAGCAGAGAAGAAGGGATAATTCTAGGAAAACTGGAGGAGAGGAGAAAGCAGGAAGAAGTTTTATGGAGACATAAATCTAGAATAAAGTGGCTTAGGGAGGGGGAAAGGAACACTAGATTTTTTCATCAAGCAATGATACAACATAGGCAAAGCAATAGGATACTTTCTATCAAGAACGAGAGTGGAGAGAGGATTGTTGATCAGGAAGGAATTGAAAAAGTGTTGATGGAATACCACAAAGAAATATTGACTGAACCCACATGGACAGGTCTGAAGCTATAAAGGAAGTCTGCAAGGCCATTCCCAGGATTGTCACTCAAGACCAGAATAGAGCCCTAATGACAACAACTAGCTTGGAAGAGGTGGAGGAAGTGGTGATGAGCATGAAGAAGGGTACAGTGCCAGGACCAGACGGCTTTACGGTTGATTTCTATCAAGAGGGCTGGCACTTTATGGGAAGGGAGATTCTAGACCTAATAGAAGAATCTCGTATAAATCAAAAGGTATGGCCAACCATTAACTCTACTTTTTTCACTTTGATTCCAAAAAAAGACAATGAAGAGGATGCTAAGGGATTTAGACCCATTGCCCTATGTAATGTTATCTACAAAATAATTGCATCACTAATGGCCAAAACACTGAAACCCCTGTTAGACAGATCAATATCTCCTGAACAAACTGGTTTCGTAGAAGGTAGACAAATTCTAGATGGTCTAGTGGTTACTCAAGAAGTAATTCATTCACTGAAGGCAAGGAAGCAAAAAGGAATGATGATTAAACTAGACTTGTCAAAAGCTTATGATAGAATCAACTGGTAATACTTGGAAGAAATCTTGGGAAGTTTCGGTTTTGGTACTAGGTGGATAAAGTGGGTTCACAGTCTTATATCAACTCCAAATTTTTCAATATTAGTCAATGGAACTCCCTCGAAAACCTTTAAGGCATCTAGAGGAATAAGACAAGGTGATCCCTTATCTCCTTTCCTATTTATACTAGCAGCAGAGGGTCTGGGCAGGTATCTTAAAAAAGAAAGAGCAGCAAATAAAATCAAAGGGCTAAGACTATGGGGTAACGAATTGCCAATAACCCACCAGCAATTCGTTGATGATATCATGTTATTTGGGGAGCCAACCGTAAAAGAAGTGAGAAATCTGAAGAAGGTTTTGGACTTATTTGCGGAAGCATCTGGGATGGAAATCAATAAGGAAAAATCATGCACCTTTATATTCAATACCATGGAGTCAGTCAAAATCCACTTGACCAGGAAGCTAGGTTTTAAGCAAGGGGAACTCCCAACTAAATTCTTGGGAAACGTATTGGATTTCAACTCTAAAAGACAGAAAAATTGGCAAGGAGTCTTAGAGAAATTAAAAAACAGAGTGGCTAACTGGGCCTTTAGAACTTTAAATATTGCTAGAAGGATTGTTTTAGTGAAATCAGTGTTGCAAGCAATCCCCATATATCCGCTATCGATTATGGCAGTACCTCAAGGGGTCTGCACCAAGATCAAAGAAATTCTGAGGAAGTTCATTTGGGGAGGATCGACCCAACAAAAGAAGTGGGCCATAGTATCATGGAAACACCTCACGAAATGAAAGGAGGAAGGAGGCTTGGGTCTGCGCGATCTGGATAAACTCAACAAGGTGCTCTGTGCAAAACTTTGGTGGCGATGGCTAAGAGGGGGAAATGACCTATGGAAGGCACAATGGAGGCACAAGTATAATATGCCTGACACTACCGAGGATATTTACCGGATGCAGGAAACCCCGAAAGGCTCGGAAATCTGGGATCTAGCTCGACAAAATCGTGATATAGTAGAAAAGAATGCTTTTTGGGAAATTCGAGGAGGATGGGAGGCCAAATTCTGGGAAGAGAAATGGCAGCAAAGGGGGAAAATGAGAAAAATACAAAAAATCCAAAACATACAAGAAAAAATCGGGGACAACCATATATACGTCAAAGATTACTGGAAAGAAGACGAATTGGATGGAATCTGACGGAAATGGACAACACCAGAGGAATGGGGTATCGAGATAGATCAAGAAGAACAGGAAGAGTTCATGGAAAAGGTAGAGTCCAGGAAAATAAAAGCTCGAATGGGTAGGGATATCCTCAGATGGGGGAATTCAATGAAAGGATCCTTTACGGTCAAGGAGGCATACTATCTGGCAGACCAACAGGGAACCAACAATGAAAACCAAGACTGGAAGGTCATCTGGGATAAAAACTGGTGGCTGAAAATTACCTTATTTTCATGGCTAGTCGCTAAGGGCAAGATCCTGATGTGGGATAAACTTCAAAAGAAAGGTTTCAGTGGGCCCTCAAAATGTTATCTGTGTAATAAGGAAGCTGAAACTCAAGATCATCTGTTAATCAAGTGTGTATATGCCAAGAAGCTATGGATGGAAACCAGAAAACTATTCCAGAAACTTGAGAGGTCCCCGAGAGAAACAAATGAAGTGATTTTTCATTGGCAGAAGGAAAAATTCCAATGTAAAGTAGTCCAAAAGGCCTGGGATCTCATTGCGGGTTTTGTGATTTGGATGTTATGGAAAGAAAGGAACCGTAGAGTATTCCAAGACAAATCTAAAAACACGGAAACAATATGGAACAAAGTAGTGAACTTAACTAGAGAATCAATTCTGGTAGAGAAATGGGATGCGGATGATTGGAAAGCAGATCAGGGAGAGGAACAAATTTTAAAGAACCTAAATTTGAAATATGAAATGGTGCATAACAAAAAATTGGCAGACTTAGTACGAGACCTCAAAGCTATGACAAGTTTGCATACCCCAAAGACAATTTTACGAAGTTAAACTTTGACGGGGCATCGAAGGGGAACCCAGGTAATGCCGGATTCAGAAGAATCTTCCGAGACAGTCAGAGAAACACCAGATGGATCTATGCAGAGTGGGGTGGGGAGGTGACAAATAATGAGGCCGAGTTATGGGCGATTCACCAAAGTTTGAGAATTGCGATTAGAAATGGCTATAAAAACCTAGAGATAGAAGGAGACTCTCAGATAGCAATTTAAATCCTAAATAAACTTAATAACTGGAAGAACTGGGAGCAGGTCACCAATAGCTCGCGAACGGCAGGGATTGTTCAAGAAATGGTGGATCTTCTAAAAAGAATTGACTATAAAATCTTTAATCATGTGAAAAGGAATGGAAACCGAGCGGCAGATTTCCTTGCGAATTGGGGTTGCAAGGGTCGAAATGGCAAGATAGACAATCAGTGGAGAACGTTGCGGCCCAACAGAGAATGGGAGGAATTGGCCAGTATTATTAATTATGACCATGAACAAGCAACGAATGAAAATAATGAGCAAGCAGCAAACGAGAATCATAGCATTCGTGCGACGGACAGGTGAGATGGATCGGCAATCCCAGAAATTTAATGAGTGTCAGTCAAGGCGGGGAAATGATATAATGGGCAGGCAAGCTACAGTACAGCAGAAGTGTGCGACGACAGGTAAGAAGCAACCACCACACAGCAAGATAATAAACGCAAGTGATCGGAGAGGAGGAAAAAACGGTATGTCAGAATCCATAAATGGAAATGAGGGAAGACGGATAATTGATAGGAAAGGCAGAGGGCAAAGAAATAGGTGGCAGTGAAAGGCCAAGTTGACAGGTAGGCGGATTAGAGCAAGGAAGATTATAAACGGGTGGCAGCGAAAGAATCGACAACGAGGAAACTGTTTAGGAACTCAGAGAGTGAGGAGAGGAAAGGTGGTGGAGAGCTGGTACAGAGCGAAGTTGCGCCAAAAACTCACTGAGGACGCTATGGGAACCAGGAAGAGAGCAAGGGCAGTAGAGGAATTGGAAGCCGCGGAGCACAGAGACAGGGACAGAAAAGGTAAGGCGGTAGCGAAGGAAGAGACTGTTGAGGAGATATATGAAATATACGATGACTCTGAGGATGAAGAGGATCGGCAAGATCAATGCAGGCAGGGTAAGGAGCGAGACAGAAATGTAGGAGGCTGGGATACCCAAGAAACCAGCGACGAGTAGCTAGGATTGTGGGAGGGAAAAGTAAGGCAGCGCGATAGACAGAGGGGAAGAAGAGGCGCGGGAAGCAGGCTGGAACCGAGCAGTAGGAGAGGCAGAGGAACGAGCAGATACCGAGGAGAAAGGGGAGGACGACAGGGGCAGAGAGGGAGACTGGGCAAAAAGATAAGCCGGTCGTTGGATAAGAAAATTCAGGAAGCAGAGAAGGCGTATAATCAGAACACGAACCCAAGAATTAGGAGAATTATCCAGAATATGGAGGAAGACGCGCTTCGAGCTCAGTTCGATTCAGTGATGGAGGATTGGGAGTTTTTACTCCACGACCCTAGCAACACTAGGGGTAGAATGTCTCTATTTAAACAGTCCTTACATATCTACTGGGTGATGAGGAGAATGCTGGCTAAAGCTTTGGAACAAGCTGCAAAAGAGATGGCAGAACTGGCGTAAGGAGTCCCCAACCCAAGGAGGGAGCTGCGAATTATTCAGATTACATTGGAGATGCAAGAAAAGAAGCTTGAGGAGATTCAGCAAATGATAAGGGAAGGACATCAGAATGCAAACAAGGAGACTAACGAGCAACCAGAGGCAGAAGCTGATTAAATATAAATATGCATTAATTTTGATGAAGCTGCATAGTACAGATAATTTCAGTTTGTTTAAAGTATTAGAGGAGGAAAATCGTTATATGCATGCAAGTAGAATTAGAAATCTGCAAGACTATTTAGTGTATTTATCCTGGATAATCAAACTATGGATCTTCTATTTTTGGTCGGCTATTAAGAACTTTAGGTTGCTGAAATACTCGGTTTCCCCAAGAGGGCGAGTTGAAGGCAACCTCACTCATACTGTTTATTTTTGATTTGAAGTAATAGAAAAAGAAGAGCAACACCGTAGCTTACAAAAAAAAAAAAAAATGGTATGGTAAATAAATACAAATATAAATAAATTAGAGGTATAAATAATTTACTAAAGCTCAAAAAAGAGGTTTTATTTAGGTGAAGCCTATGCGCCAAATTATTATTAATACCATGCAAAAAAATATTATCAGCCCTAATACTAATATTAAAATATTATTATTATTATTATTATTATTATTATTATTATTAAATCTAATATTAATATTAATATATTATAATATTAGTATTATTAAATTTAATAACTTTGGATTAATTCAATATTATAATTTTATATTATAATATAAATCACTATGTCATGATATATATTAACTCAATATCTGTATGTGAGAGAAGAACAAAGACATGGAGTGATACATATGGAGATATAAGGGGAGTGACAAGGGAGAGATGAAGATAAGGAGAGGGGAGAGGAGGAATGAAGAGAGAGAGAGAGAGGGAGAGGAGTGAGAGAGGTAGGTAAGGGTAAGAGAGGGAGAGGGAGATACAGAGATGGAGGGGGGAGAGACAGAAGGAGAGAGGGAGGGAGAGACTTAGAGGATTGGCGGACAGAGAGAGTGAGAGATGGGGAAAGATAGAGGGAGGTAGGAGAGAAAGTGAGAGAGAGGAAGGATGAGAGAGAGGAGAGAGGGAGGGAGTGATAAGGGAGAGATGGAGAGAGAGTGTGTATGTTTAGGGGTGAGACAGAGAGAAAAGGAAGGAGAGATGGAGAGAAAGGGAGAGAGAAGGAGAGAGGGCTTGATATAGTGACATAGTTGGAGAGAGAGAGAGAGATGGGGGAAGAGAGAGGATTGGAGGGAAAGGAGAGAGGGAGAGAGAGAGGAGGGGGGGGGGGAGAGGAAGGTAGGAGAGGAAGGGAGAGAGGGGAAGGACGTGAGAGAGAAGTAGAGAGGGAATTTTAGATATATGGATTTGGATGGGGAGAGAGGGAGGGAAGAATAAATATATAGAGAGTGAGCAGTGGAGAGATAGAGGGAGTGACAAGGGAGAGATGGAGTGAGAGTGTGTATGTTTGGGGGTAAGATAAAGAGACAAAGAAGGAGGGATGGAGAGAAGGGGGGAGAGAAAGAGAGAGGGAGGGATATAGTAACAGACTTGGAGGGCAGAGAGAGAGAGAGAGGTTGGAGAGAGAGGGAGAGAGAGCGAGAGAGAGAGAGGATGTGAGAGAGTGGGGAGATGGAGGGAAAGAGGGATGGATTTGGATGGGAGGAGAGAGGGAGGTAAGAATAAAGACATAGAGAGAGAAAGGTGGTGAGAGAGAGAGAGGGAGAGAAGAAAACAAGAGGGAAGCTCTGGGGAGAGGGAGGGAAGGGTAAGAGAGAGGGAGAGAGGGAGAGGGGAAGGGAGGAATAGACATATATATTGGAGAAAGAGAGTGTATGTTTTGGGGGTGATATAGAGTTATAGAGGGAGATAGAGATATAGATGGAAGGTGAAGAGATGGAATAAGAGAGAGATAGAGAGAGGGAAGGAGGGACAGAAAGATTGATAGATATGGAGTGAGAGAGCGTGTGTTTTTGGGGGATGAGATAGAGAGACTAAGAAGGATATACAGAGAGATATAGATATAGATGGACAAGAGAGAGAGGAGAAAATATTTCTTACACTAGATGCATTGATTTCAGTTTAGATGGTGATTTTTAATCCTATTTGATTGATTTCACTAAATGCATTGATTTTACTGTAGATGTTGATTTCTAATGATATTTGATTGCTTTCACTAGATGCATTGATTTAAATGTAGATGAATTATAATCCTACTTTATTGTTTTCACTAAATGCACTGATTTCACTGTAGATGGTGATTTCTAATCCTATTTAACTGTTTTGCATTAGTTGCATTGATTTTTAACTATATTTGATTTCTTACACTAGATGCATTGATTTCAATGTAGAAGATTTCTAATCCTATTTGATTGCTTGCACTAAATGCATTGATTTCAATGTAAATGGTGATTTCTAATTCTATTTCATTTTTTTCATAAAGCAAGAGACGATCCTTCTATTTAAATAAACCAAAAGTAATGTTGCAGTATATACAAAAAACCTGACTTCTTCATGGACTCATGAGAAATCAAAGGCATTTTTCCAAAGAAATGACCCTCCCTTCCACAAAAAGTAATGCTAACCTCTCCAATAATACCTTTGGTTGACCTTTATGATTTTTTAACGCAAAGTGAAACTCCGCTAACCCTCACGCCACTGTCATGAAAGGCTTGAAAGGACTAGCAACCCCACAAAATAGCACGGCCAAATTGACCATCGATTCACTCTGCAAAATTGAATGGCTAAGAGAGAAATCACATTTCCAAGATTCTCTCTCATTAATGCGCGATGGAGGGTGGTATTCCTTA
Source organism: Pinus tabuliformis (assembly GCA_031772625.1). Lineage (NCBI taxonomy): Eukaryota > Viridiplantae > Streptophyta > Pinopsida > Pinales > Pinaceae > Pinus > Pinus tabuliformis. Next base: position 1,585,878,710 of record CM062818.1, on the reverse strand, counting down.
CAACACCCTTGCCACGTGTTGGGAGCCTAATGGAATCACTCCCAAAATTCCAATACCACTTACCATTCAAAAGCCACGTGATCACCTGGAAACTTCTTTGCACCTGGGTTTTCATTCCGAAAGAGGAATGCCGAAAAACATTCACCACTAGAAAGATCCAACTGCCCTTCCTGCAAAAGCATGCTTCGAAACCTGCATCGAAGACTACCGTTGGCTGAATATTGATACCTATGTTGCAATTCAAAGGAAAAAGGAGACTAGTCAATTTACAGGAGGGTATTATGTGACTTCTCTAAGCTTGCCTTTCTTCAAGGTACCAATGGGAGTAATGTGCTTAAACTTGTATAGAAAGCTTCATTCCGTACCTTTCCCTCTGGCCCAGTGTCTAAAAATTTCTCTATCCTCTACCGCTTGTTCATTGTAGAGAGCTTTTAATCTGCTCTGAGGCATCTCCTTCCACTTCATCTCAATCCTGAAATCTAAATTCACCACTCTTTGGTTGGCTAGTATATCCACTAGTTTATTAGCTTTTCGCCGAACATGGTTGAAGCTAACAGTTCGAAGACTTACGATATGATTTTGAATTCTTTGTTACACTTGTATTAGTCTCCAGTGTTTTGAGACCTTCTCTGGCGATGTTCCACAACTGATTCTTTTAACTGCGTTAATGGATATCTCTGAGTCTGCTTCTATAATGACATTTGAGCTATGATTTAGTTTTAGAAGCTCCAGACATTGTTCCAATGCCATTAATTCAGCCATATTATTGGTGGCTTTACCTAAACGGCAGTGGACATTTAAAGATGATGTTTCCTTCTTCATCATTGAACACCTCTCCATAACCTGTTGTTCGAGGGTTGCATTTTAAAGCCCATCAATATTGCATTTCAGATAACCTTTCAGTGGAGGATCCCAGGACTCCTTTTCTGTTTCCAAATCTCTTTCCTTTCTTCTTAGTCCATGGGGAATGATCTCTTCCATTCCTATATGCCTCAGAGTTCTCAATTTATTTTTTGTGGGAGGAATCTTGGGATAATTGCGCACAGTGGTCCAAACAGTCTCCTCAATCTGTTTCAAAATCTGATCCATCAGGCGAAGAGGAATATTTTTTTCTTCCTTGACAATTCTTTTATTCCTTTCTTTCCAAACATTCTAGATAATGAAGCTTGGCATAAATGTCCAAGCTAAGTTAAGGAGCTCATTCTCTGAAAAGTTTTTTCCCCACTTGTTTAGGGTATTAATGATACTTCCTTTATCTATGTATGTCTATTGAAAAATGGTGTCAAAAGGATCCCACAGCCATGAGGTGTAGGTGCAACTGTTGAGAATATGCTCCATTGTCTCCTCTTGAGCTTCAAGTAGTCGACATGTAGAAGGCCCAATAATACCCCTTTTTCAAATATTGTCCCAAGTTAAGATTTTCTTATGATGAACTAACCACATGAAAAGCTTGATATTCATCCACCCTCGGTGGCTCCACAGTTGTTTCCAGGATTTCGCTGAAACACAGGGATCTAGGTTCAGGAATTTTTTTTTTGCTTCCCTAATATTAAGGGTGACTTCTTTATTGATGCCCCATCTTAATTGATCATGCTCATTTGTTACCGAGATCTTCCTTTGTTTTAACATGCTCATGAGTTCCTCTACTTTTATTTTTATGGGGTTGTCATCTATGTAGTCTATGCTTCTCTAGTTTCTCTAGTTTCTGGAGTTATGAGGAAGACTCCAAAAATCTTTAACTTTGATTAATACTTGGGAGTCTGTTTCCTCCTTGAGGCTCATAAAGTCCTCTCTTAACAGTATTGGTTCTTGTTGCCATTTGTCTTCCCATAAGAGAGCTAGATCACGTGCTCTGGTTTCCCAGAAACTATTATTTTGTACTAGGCTTCTGTTTCCCAATCTTTATTCCAGATGTAAGAGCCTTTTATGTTTCGAGACATTCATATAAGATCACTTGTTTGCTAGGAGCTTGCATATTTTTTCTTTCTAGGTTTTAGCCCATTGAGCTTTTGGTTCATTAACCCATCTCCAGTAGAGCTTGGCTCCTAAAACGTCACTCAAAATCTCGTGATCATCTAAGCCTAGACCTCCGTGACCTTTGGGTTTACAGATTTTATCCCAAGAAACAAGGGCCCATTTCTTCCTTGTTTCCTCCTTGCCCCAAAGGAAGTCTCTCTGGATATTCTTGAATTTTTGTAAGACCCATTTGGGAGTAGGAAGGGCTGAGAAAAAGAAAATAGGGATTGATTGCAGAATGGCCTTTGTCAAAATCAACCTCCCCGCTAGGTTCAATGATCTGATGGTCCATTTTTTGACTTTGTCTTGCATCTTGTTGAGCACCGGCTCCCAAATACTTTTGTGTAATGGTCTGGCTGTAAGGGGAATTCCAAAATACTTTGAAGGGAGGGAATTCCTTTGAAAGCCTAGAATTCTGGAGATATTTCTCTGAATTGCAATGTTAGTAATCAAGAAAAAAAATCTATTTGGATCGATTAACTTCCATACTTGTAGCCAAGGAAAAGTCATTTAGGATTTGTTTGTAGGCTAAAGCTTCTCTAACTGTGGGGATACGTTGTAGCATGGTGTCATCCACAAATTGTGGGTGATTCATTGCCTGAGCATTCTCCGTTAATTGGAGTCCCTTAATCTTTCCCAAGGCTTTGGCGTGATTAATGGACCTGTCCAATCCTTCCATCATGAGGATAAAGAGAAAAGGAGAGAGTGGGTCTCCCTGCCCAAGGCCTCTAGAAGGAGAGAAGATCTCTGAGAGTGAGCCATTCACCAAAATCGAAAATCTAGAAGAATTTACGAGAGCCATAACCCATCTGACATAGTTGTGATCGAACCCAAAAGCAGTAAGGACCTTCTTGATATAGATCCAGTTCACCTTGTCATACAATTTAGCAATATCTAATTGCATGATCATACCAGCCTACCTCTTATTGGTTAGCGTGTGAACTACCTCATGGGCTTGAATAATGTTATTTAGGATTTGTCTACCTTCCACATAACTAGATTGTTCCCCTGAAATTAAAGAAGGAAGTAGAGGTTTGAGTCTGCTAGCCAAAATCTTGGATATAATTTTGTATACCACATTGCATAAAGCAATGGGTCTGTACTTATCAGCAGTCAGGACTAAATCTTGTTTGAGGATCAAGGAGATGAAGGAGGTGTTGAGGGCTTTTAGAATAGTCTCGTTTCTTCTGGAATCCTCCACAACATTCAAAATATCCTGTTTGACAACATTCTAGCAGGCCTTAAAAAAGTCTACATTGAAACCATTTGGTCTTGGAGCATTGCCATTCTGCATATCTTTGATAACCTCACTGACTTCCTCTTCAGTTACTGGTTTATTCAGGTTAAAATTATCCTCTCTAGACACCATCTTAGGGATATTTTTGTAATTTCCTTAATGCATTTCTCTCTGTTTAGATTATTTTCCTTAGTGATGCCTCTGAAATGTTGTACCAACATAACTTCGATATTCTTATGAGAGGTTTGAAGCTCCCCATTCTCATTCAATGTCGAAGAGATTCTATTGTGTGCTCTATTGCCCATGGTGGATCCATGGAAAAATCTGGTATTGTGTTCACCTTCTTCGAGCCATTGAACTCGAGACTTTTGTCTCCAAAAGATTTCCTTTGTTTGCATAAATTCTTCGATTCTTGGTTTTTTTTATCAGCTTGCTTAGTTTTGAATTTATCAATACCATCAGTGACCAATGATTGATTTAGTTCCTGTAGCTTGAGTTCCACTGATTTTTTGTTCACAAAAATGTTACCAAAGTCTTTCTTATTCCATTCTTTGAGTTTGAGTTTCATGCGCTTAGTATTTTATGTAGGAGGAACATTGTAGTGCCCTGGATCTACAAATCCTCGGACCACAATTTTTCAATGTTGCTAATGGAATCTGGGTGGTAGAGCAAAATATTCTCAAATCTAAAGGGTCTATTCCTGGGAGAATCGGTCCCCTTGATTTCTAATTGAATCAACCAATGATCAGAGCCTCCAAAGGGGAGAACTCTGACTGTTATTTCTCTATTTGTGAGCATAAACTCCTCTGAGATCAAAAATCTATCTAACTAGGAGGTGACATGGCCCTCACCTCCTCTTTTTTTGTTCCAAGTAAAAAGGCCATTTTGTGTTTTAGAGTCAACCAGTTTCATATCTTTTGTGAAGGATTGGAATGCTACAAAATCTTTTCTACAATCTCCTCCCAAGACCCAGGGTGTTTCTTCATGTCTACTTCTAAGATCTACCAGGGAGTCAAGAAAACTGAATTTCTCATCTATTCTTTGAGGACCATAAAAATTTGTGACAAGGAAGTGTCTGAAACCCCCACTGGTTGAATGATTACTGATAGATAATTTCTTGATGCCTTCGCATCTATTATGCTGATTTTTTGGGGGTTCCATAGAGCAAGAATGCCCCCAGCTGTATTCTTTGCTTTAACTTCTAGGAACTGAAATCTATTAAGCCATTTGTTATAGATTTGTTTTAATTTCTGAATGGAGCATTTCATTTCCTAAATGAAGGTTATGTCCGGTATTGCTAGTTTCATTCTGTTACTTAACATTCTTTATTTTCTTTTACTACCTAGACCTCTGATATTTCAAGATATGAACTTCATAATTAAAGATTTTGTAAAGGAGTAACTGGTTAGATCTTTCATCTTACCCGAATCTATCATTAGATTTCCACACTCCATCAAGAGGTCATTTTTCTTTTTCTTGCCCCTCTTCTTTCCTAGATTTCTAGTCGCTAATCCTGGAGTTGATTTCATTGCTTTCACACCTCTGTGCTCCTGCTTGTGTATTCTGTTCCATTCTTGTTGAGGCAATGAATCTATTCCTCCTTTGGTTCCCTGCATCAAGAATCCGTCCGGATTTAGATTTTCCTTATCGAGAATTTCTTGTAGTTCATGATCTTCCAGATTTATTTCACTTTGGGTAATTTCCTGGTCCATCTCCATTTCTATTTCACTTATCATTGTCTCTTTTTGAGAACCAATATCTTGATATTGTATATTGTCCTCTTCTTTCTCTTTTCACTAGGACCTTCCTCCTGAGATTGGTTTTCTCTTGTGATTTCGTCATTCTCTTCCAGCACTTGAAAATTGTTCTAACTGACCTTCTGTCGCTTATTATGTTGTTTCTTTAGCCCTTTTCTTCCTCCTTTTCCTCTACTTGCCACTTTCTGGAAGCTTTCTGAGTCCTTCATTGTATTAAGTTTACCTTTGTTGTCTGCTTTACTGGGAGGGCAGTATCTAAACATATGTCCATGTTCATGACATCTATGGTATCTCAATGGGATATGCTCGTAGTCCACTATCTACACCCACTACTCATCAGAAACTTCCAAGATAACTTCATCCGGAAGCGCTCCTGATAGATACATTTCCACAAATATCCTTGCAAAGGAGGTATATTTCCCTCTTCTTGTGGCTTCAGAAGCTTTGACAAAACGTCATAGTTTATTGCCAATGGCAGCTAGTGACTCAATTTGCCAATAATCAAGAGGTGGAGAATAGAGCCTTACCTAAACTGGAACCGAAGAGAAAGTCTCCCGCTTTAGGTTAAAGCTCATCCTCCAAGGCCTCATATAGAGACCGACTGCTGCATAAAAGTAGGGTCCTCCTTCGAATATTCTATCTTTATCTTTGATGTTTGAGAACACCATTGTGAAGAATCCCTTTGACCCAAGATGTAGGTCAATGCTTCCTTTGGGTTTCCAGTGATACTTGATCCACGTCTGTAAAGGTTTTTTAAGTGGGCCATAGTCCCATGAATTTACAGATAATGTCGTAGGTCCCCATGTGTTCCCTGTGCGCCTACAGAGCAGGATCATTTAATATCACTCTCAGAGTGATTTCTGCTTTCTGTTTGCAAGGTCCCCTTTTTTGTGTCTCTTGAACCCTAACTTTTGTCTTCTTCCTCCTTGTCCTTTGTGCTACTGTTTTCCTTGGTCTTAGTCCCATCTGTCTCCTTTTCATTCTTCCTGGTCCTTTCATCCGTGATGCGGGAGCATCCAACTCAAAGGGAATTATTGTAAATAATAGACATAGGGGTCATGCATTAGTTTCCTAAATTCCAAGTTACTTAGATATTCTCAAAATAAATAAATGAGTAAATATGAATTAAGGAGAGCTTTTAGGCATAAAGGAACGGATGTGGATCATAAGGAAGCTTTTCTATTTTAGAACAAGGAAAAAGACGGAATAAAGATGAAAAGATGCTTTTGGCCATATGTATGCATTGCATGTAGAGTCTTAGAGCTTTAGTTTAGTGATTTTAGGAATTTTTTTATCATGCTAAGTTTAATAAATTAGGGAGCCTCAAAGGAATGGAAGGCAAGGAGGAAGTGTGAGGAGTGAGTGTGAGAAGTGAGAAAGGATTCTCCTTGGGAGCCTTCGGGAAGTTTGTAAAAGGGCCATGGATTTGCATATCTGGCCATGAATATAACTATGTGAATGTTTGTTTTATGTAAATATAAGTATGTCGCATTTGACTTTGTATGGATATGCTTGTGTTTAACCGACTCTAAGATATGGCTCTGCACATGGGGCAGAACTGATGTTATATAATATTGAATTTGCATAAAGGGCTAATGGCTTTATTTCCCATAATGGTGAATCGATTTTCCTTTCGTTGATATATAGACAGTCTTGATTCTCCATTTACGCATAGTGGCGCACATATATGCTTGTTATATAGTGTTGAATTTGCATGGTGATGATAGTTCTGGTTTTGATTCATACGAAAATTGTTGTGTGTTAATCCGGGTGACTTCCTTTTGAAGACATACCGCCGAGAATGAATTCTAACCGCTGTATATGCGAGTTTAACTCTTTGACTGAAGATACGCAGGGTTATCATTCTTGGTTGGGACTATCCGGCGCCTGAGATTTTGAAACTGGTCATAAGAGATTTACATCATGATATTGCTATGCGTTCGTGGCCAAAGGACTACAATTTGCATTCATGCAGGTCTGGAGGTGACTGTGGTTAGTTTCCACGTTGAGGTCGAGGTTTGAAGCCGTGCAATTCTGGACTAAATCCACAGCGGAACAAGGCGGGGACTTATAAAACGTTGTATATATATATACATGTATCGTTGAGTTCGAGGACCGTGAATTGTGAAGACAGCGGATCTGGTTTGGCGACAACAACGTATGGTTGTGTTGATCGAACTGTATAAAGGCGAAGATACATAGCTGTCTATACGAGCCCGTCTATGGTTTAAAGTGATGCCATATATACATACGAAACTGTGTTATGAACATAGCTGTAAGCCGGTGTATGGTAAATTAGAGCCTTTGTTTAAATAATACCAGACTATAACCAGCGGCGGCATCAAGAAGAAGGGAAGGTATATATATTTGTTGAATGCGCATGGCCATTCTCCACATATTGTATGATTCTTTTAAAGAATTGCATGAAGAACACCGTATGTTATAAAGTATGGTTTCCATAGCGCAGTGAGTTAAATTCAAGCATGCTTTTTTTAGTCATGAGATTACAATGATATAAATAAGCTTTCAAATTTTCAAGTCTACACCCGGGAGTGTGTTGAGGTGCATGGTTTATGTGCAAGGTTGTCGAGGATCCTGGTAGGAGTGGCCTGGGAGTGGCTTGGGCTGCATCAGGTGGTATCAGAGTGGGAATACTTTATTGAAGAAAGTTTGTTTTTATTGAATGAGTACAGTCGAGAATTGAAGTGCAATGAATGATTTTTAATCTGGTATGCAAACTACACAAGTGAACAGGATTGCAGAAAAGAAAAGAAGACAAGATCATGCAAGATCTTAAAGGTAAGATGATCTCCTGATTTGAAATTTGTAATTGAAGTTTATGGTTGCAGAGAAGTGGAAGTGAACCTGAAGAATCCAATAAGGAGAAGGTTCCAGAAAAAGGATCGTGCTTACCAAAAGACTAAGTAAGGAGAGCTTAGTGAGGTAAGATTGCAGCCAAGAGGACTAGGTGTTGCAGAGGCTTGTTGCAAAGGAGATTCAACAGAGGTTGAATAAAGTTGTAGATAAGAGAAGCCTGAAGGAGCAGGAGAGGATGCTCAAAAGGTTCCAGCAGAGGACCAATGATTACCAAAAGACTAGATTCGGAGGGAAGGATTGGTGAGTTAAGTGGCAGCAAGAGAGTTTGCTGTCGTAGAGGCTTCATGCAACTCATAGGTGAGGAACTCATGGCGAAGGAGATGACTACTGAAGGTCATAAAGGAGATAGCAGAGGTTCAGGAAAAAGCCACGGTAGAGGACATAAGAAAGAGGATTCCAAGGTAAATGGCAAGAAGATGAGTCCAGAGGAAGTTGAAATGGAAGAATACATTTGTGAACCAGAACAAGGAGAATTTCTAGGAGATAGTGAAGATGAAGGCTTGAAGACTGAAACTTCAAGTAAGACCAAAGGGTCATATATTTTTAAATCTCACAATTTGTGGATGTTTGCAGGTGAAAGACAATTTGCTGATATTGTCATGAAGAAGGAAAAAGACCAGCAGAATCAAAATTCTGTTCTGGAAAAGTAGAAGGTAGATAGGCCTTATATACAGCTAGAGAAGGTGATCATGGAGAATCAGAGAAGAGATCTAGATAAATGGCACAGAAATGGGATGACTGCAGGAGTTCGAGAAAGAGAGATTGCAGTAATGAAGGTACAATTGCAGGTACTAAAAGAATTGCTACAAGAGCAGAAAAATCAAAATAGAAAATGGATCTTTCCATTGAAGGGAATGAGAGTGATTTGGCAACAGTTGCAGAGGAGGTTGAGGCAAATTGTGATTGCCTTGTTGAAAAAGGGACTTAGAGTTCTTGCGCCAGAGTTGGAGTTTGAAATTCCCACATGCAGATATATTAAAAGGAAAATGTTGAAGGAAGCAGTCAAGACTGAAAAGTCTTGTGGTTTTAAAACTAATGAGTTGCACATGTTTGCAGGTACAGAACAGGAAGATAAACAAGCTTTAGAGTTTGTGCAAGAAGAATTGAACCTGAAGGCTATTCAGATCAATAATGAGTTAGCAAGATCTGAGAAGCAGATGGGGAAGAAGGAGTCTAATCAGGATGTTGATGCAGAAAGAGAAGGACGAGCTGATGATTGGTCAACCACTAGTGGAGGTATATAAAATTATGTGAAATTTCCAAGGTCTACTCATAATGAAGTTGTTGAATTGTATAGGAAACTAGATCTCCAGAGAAGAGAGTTGGAGAGACAGAGGACTTATTGGATGAAGAAACAAGGGAAGAGAGTCTTTATGAATGACAGTCATAAAGCAGGAGATGGTAAGAAGGAAGGACTAGCTAACAGTCTCATGGTGAGGGTAAATCAGCATACTGATGTGCTGACAGAGAAGTTGGGAAGAAACTCAGAGCAGCATACTGAAGTGTTGCCAGAGAAAGCTGAGGAAAAAGTTGCAGATGAAATTTCAGATGAACTTGCAGGTGACAAGCAAACGAATGTTGCAGGGGGACAGGAAGTTTGGGAGGCAGCAACATTCATAGAAACAGCTAGAGCAACATGTGGAGCGACACTAGCAGCAAAAGAGGCACTGATGCCTTATATTTTTTATTCTAACAATTGTTTTGTGAGTACAGGTCTTACTGAAGAAGCTGGAGAAAATCTGCTAGACAAAGAAATTGAAATGATGAGGCGGATGATGATGAAGGAATTCCGGAAGAGACCAGCAACAGTGAAACAAAAGAGAAGCAGCAAGAGGAAGACAGCAGAAGATTGCAAGAGTACAACTAGTGGAGCAAAGCAGCATAAAGTGTGGAGACCTGGAGAAGAACAACAGACAGAAGCAGCGGCAATTGGAAAATTACAGTACAAGATATGGGATCCAGGCAAACATAGGGCTGAACACATGATCAGGAGATCATGAAAATTTTCTACCTCGGGAGTATGATGCGGGAGCATCCAACTCAAAGGGAATTATTGTAAATAATAGACATAGGGGTCATGCATTAGTTTCCTAAATGCCAAGTTACTTAGATATTCTCAAAATAAATAAATGAGAAAATATGAATTAGGGAGAGCTTTTAGGCATAAAGGAATGGACGTGGATCATAAGGAAGCTTTTTTATTTTAGAACGAGGAAAAAGACGGAATAAAGCTGAAAAGATGCTTTTGGCCATATGTATGCATTGCATGTAGAGTCTTAGAGCTTTAGTTCAGTGATTTTAGGATTTTTTTTATCATGCTAAGTTTAATAAATTAGGGAGCCTCAAAGGCATGGAAGGCAAGGAGGAAGTGTGAGGAGTGAGTGTGAGAAGTGAGCAAGGATTCTCCTTGGGAGCCTTCGGGCAGTTTGTAAAAGGGCCATAGATTTGCATATCTGGCCATGAATATAACTGTGTGAATGTTTGTTTTATGTGGATATAAGTATGTCGAATTTGACTTTGTATGGATATGCTTGTGTTTAACCGACTCTAAGAGATGGCTCTACACATGGGGCGGAACTGATGTTATATAATATTGAATTTGCATAAAGGGCTAATGGCTTTATTTCCCATAATGGTGAATCGATTTTCCTTTCGTTGATATATAGACAGTCTTGATTCTCCATTTACGCATAGTGGCGCACATATATGCTTGTTATATAGTGTTGAATTTGCGTGGTGATGATAGTTCTAGTTTTGATTCATATGAAAATTGATGTGTGTTAATCCGGGTGACTTCCTTTTGAAGACATACCGCTGAGAACGAATTCTAACCGTTGTATATGCGTGTTTAACTCTTTGACTGAAGATACGCAGGGTTATCATTCTTGATTGGGACTATCCGACGCCTGAGATTTTGAAACTGGTCGTAAGATATTTGCATCATGATATTGCTATGCGTTCGTGGCCAAAGGACTACAGTTTGCATTCATGCAGGTCTGGAGGTGACTGTGGTTAGTTTCCGCGTTGAGGTCGAGGTTTGAAGCCGTGCAATTCTGGACTAAGTCCACAGTGGAACAAGGCAGAGACTTATAAAACGCTGTATATATATACATGTATCGTTGAGTTTGAGGACCGTGAATTGTGAAGACAGCGGATCTGGTTTGGCGACAACAACGTATGGTTGTGTTGATCGAACTGTATAAAGGCGAAGATACATAGCTGTCTATACGAGCCCGTCTATGGTTTAAAGTGATGCCATATATACATACGAAACTGTGTTATGAACATAGCTGTAAGCCGGTGTATGGTAAATTAGAGCCTTTGTTTAAATAATATCAGACTATAACCAGTGGCGGCATCAAAAGAAGGGAAGGTATATATATTTATTGAATGCGCATGGCCATTCTCCATATATTGTATGATTCTTTTAAAGAATTGCATGAAGAACACCGTATGTTATAAAGTATGGTTTCCATAGCGCAGTGAGTTAAATTCAAGCATGGTTTTTTTAGTCATGAGATTACAATGATAGAAATAAGCTTTCAAATTTTCAAGTCTACACCTGGGAGTGTGTTGAGGTGCATGGTTTATGTGCACGGTTGTCGAGGATCCTGGTAGGAGTTGCCTGGGAGTGGGCTGGGCTGCATCAATCCGCAAAACCTATGTTGTTCACCATCGATGTTTTACCTCTGTTGGCAACAACATCTTTGTAGGAGGGAATCGAGCTTCCTCCTCTCCCACCCTCCATTACAAAGGATCCCTACAATTTTTTGTAACCCTAGCTGATTGCTTCGGCTCTCCCGCGTGCTTTTCCAAACTCTCATTGGAGATTTTTAATCCTATTTCATTCCTTGCACTAGACAAATTTATTTGAGTGTAGATGTAGGTCTCTAATCCTATTTTCTTACTTGCATTAGATGCATTGATTTGTGTGTAGATGTTGATTCCTAATCGTAATTGATTGCTTACATTCGATGCATTGATTTTAGTGTAGATGTTATTTTCTAATCTTGTTTGATTTATTGCATTAGATGCATTGGTTTCAGTGTAGAGGTTGACTTGTAATTTGATGTAATTGGATGCATAACAGTACATTAATTTTAAAATTGTTGGATTAAGGGTGTGCATTGATTTCATTGTAAGCAGATATTTTTTTATAATGTACATTGATTTTTTGTGTTATAGTAATTCAACCTATTAATATTGGAGAGAAAGAGAGACATTGTATGATGTTTACTACAACTACTTGAGCTAAAGATTTAAATGGTTTACGATTTCAATTGTCTTTTTCATATAATCGAGATGAAAAGATGACAAAGCTAACAAGGGTGATAATAAGAGTAGTAGAATAAAATAGTTTGAGATTGATCACAATAAAGACTATTTGTAATTGATCACATTCTTATTATTCATATTTTCTCTCATTCAACACTATTACATTGTCACTTTGCATTCAATATTTTATTTCATCATTTTTCATCACTAATGTTATAAACAATATATATTATGTCAACAAACTCAGGTAACTAAGAAAATTTAAAATTAAAATGAGGAGATTAATCTTAGACATATTTACGATATTTAAAATGATTATATTAATATTATATTAATTTACATATTATAAATAAAATTAATCATATCTTCAATAGAATTTCCTTGGCCACACATGACTAGAACTAGCTTACATCCATCTTAACTCCATATCTATTGAGGGTCAATACAGATCAAAGATCCCGAGGCACAAACCTTTCCATGAGTTTTGCACGCAGAAAAGAGGTTTGCACCTCAGGAGATTTGATCCATCTTGGCACATAGATCAAGAGTTAATATATATCTAGGATATGCCTCTTTATGACATCATCCTAATCTGGCTTTCCTTAATTGGGATCTCCTTGGATCACCCCAATATGATTTGAGCTCGTCCAGCAAGAATTCATGTCATCAATGGTTGCTAAAATTGTTTAAACTATTGATCACTAAAGGAATCTATTCAATAGCATATAAACCCATTAATTACATTGTGCTTCATGCATCCAATCACTTATGCAAATCTATTGTATCACATGGATGTCTGGACAACAAATGTTCTAAAATAGATAGAAATTATCATGTTTAGTATTTTATGCAAGTAGTCAAATTTTGAAAATCTTGTGGCGAACTTTTTTTAGAAAAATATATTATTTTCATTTCATGCATTAACACACCTCGTGTCTCTCTATTTAACTTGTTTCTATGATCTCATTCTTCATCTTGTCATGGGGATGAACCACACTTGATGGTTCCAAAAGAGTAGACAAATGAATTTTGATGTGATTATTGCCAAAAACATGTCTCAAAAACTTATATGGATCACAAAAACCTTAATGCAATAATATTAAAATTATTTATTTTTAAATAAAAAGTTTACTTTATAGAATTTTCATAAATTATTTTAAAAATATTAACACTCCAATTTTTCTTTTAAACATAAAAAAAATAATGCAATAAAATTTAACATATAAAAATTTCTAATTTTCTATAAAATATTCAAATATATATATATATATATATATATATATATAAAATAAATATATATATAAAATAAATATATATTTTTATTACCACAAAAATAAAAAATAAAAATAGTTGACACTATAATCTCATGTTTAAAAAAAACACTAATTCCAACGAGTGCTTTCAAACACACATTTATTAAACTTTTTGCATGCTTTTATGTAGCTTAACAAATTATTTTGACCCATGAGTGCATTTGAGAATACCAATTTTTTAGCCAATATTAATATGTATTTACAAATATTTTCCACTATGTTTCCCATTTAACTCTATTAAAGTAATAGGTAACTTCAATCTTGTAGCATAATCAATTTGTAATCATTTTGCATCACTTTAAATTATAAGATTTATAATATCTTAACTATGATTTTCTTATTCCTTTCATTCATTCATGGATAGATCTTAATCAGTTTGGGATAATTAGATAAATTACATAATTTAAATTTGTGATTCTAAAAATTCTTTATTAAAATTATGAAATTTGAGAAGAAGAAACAAAAAACCAATAAACATTTTAAACCTTTTTTGTTTTAATTTCTTTATATCATATATACATATTTTAATTTAAAATATATAATATAGAATAATATGCATAAAAATATTTTCGATAACATTTGCATTGACGCTTTTATTTTATGAGCTATATTGTCCACATTAAAATGGTCTTTCTCTTATTAATAAAATTTTAAGTATATGGCAATATTGCTTCTCCTCTTTTTTTGTGGTTCATTGTATTGGAGATGGGTATGTCCTCTCTACATCTAATATGTAAAATCAAATTTGATTTTTTTTTATGCGTTTTCATGTTAACATAGATACTTTGCATACGATTCACAATAAACAAGAGCCATGTAGTGGCAAGGTGAAAAAAGACAAAAGCCACATTGCCACCATATAACTCTTATTGTATATAAATAATAAAAAAGAAAACAATATCATCAAAGGACCTTACTAATTTAATGTTTACCATATTTGTTCACTTTTACTTAAGTACACCACCCTATGAAAAATAATAATTCAAGAAGAATTTCCACGACATAAGAAAATGATGAAACTTCAAAAATAAGACGGCCTAAAATTGGAATCTTTCAATCCAATAACTTTTAATAATGAGTTTAGTTTTAATTTTAGTGTTATCATCCTCAATTACTTCATTTTTTAATGAGTGTGCATTTATCTATCCAAGATAAATAAGACTCCTAATAGTTAAATAACTTGATTATGTTAAATATTAAGAAATTTCCAACTATAGTAAGGAAAGATAATTACAAGAGACTAAGATTTCCCAAAAAATGGATTCTTCTATGCATAATTTGATCCTCTTTGTTGAGGGTTAATTTTAATTTTGGAGGAGTCAATTATGTCATATTTAAACAAATATGTTTTCATCATATACGAAGTATATAATAATTTATGAGTTTTTTACTCTAACCAAAGCTAGTAAAGTGTCATACAATGCACCATAAACACAACGGATATCTCTAAATATCTAAAAACCCCTTTCTCTAGCAGTATTCAAGGAAACATTTGATGCCTTGAGTTGGATTGCACAATCTTCTTCTTTAATAATGTGAAAATTGACGGGTCTCAATGTCCCTATCCTAAATTTTATACGACTTGTTCTATCAAAATCCATTGTTTTCTTAATATATGTCAATAATGAAGCGTTGGAATGTGTCACTTTGGAATATATAACGTCTAGTTTATGTTAGAAGAAACTCTAATATTATATAAAATAAGTATATCCCACTTTCACCATGGAGTAAAATGCCCTTGTAATAATATATTCTATAAAGAGGTGAAACTGCATTACCCACAAGTATTATATTTTCTGTGTGGTTCACGGACCCCAAAGATAAGTGATCGCTACATCAAGGGAATACTTGTACAGGAAAATCCACCCAAAGGGATCACTTTCTATTGGCTCAACCACAAAGTCGGGCCCTGAGAGTGTCGAGAGAATTGAATGTGTGACCTCTCAATAGCAAAGGAGTTTTAATGACAAGGACTCAAGCAATTAAGCTAACCCTCTGGGCTTATTATCTCACATGTATTATTGGGATGTAATTCCTCAATATTTATTAGTATATAATAGAGGTAAGGGAGTACCATGAGAAGCACAACATAAAATATCCAATTCTTATATTTGTAAAGTAATGAAGTATTTGTGGAGGTGCTCTTTGTAAGACTTGAGATTTATGAAGGTAGTAAAGGAATTATTACCATTTCATGGAAATTTTCCCAATTGGAATTTTACCATGTAAATTTGGTGTCTCCTTTCATTTTTCCTCTGTATTGTTGATTAAGTCTTGCTATTATGTATAGGAGGCTAAATTTGTAAATTCCTTCATTGTATATGTTGTTGCATGTCTCTGCATATTTTCAATATTATGCAAAACAAAATAAGGTGACTTAAATCCATACAAACACATTATTGTTGTTGCAAAATGCATAGATTTGTTGCTGCTAATTTTGATTTGGGTTTGCTACATTTTTTTTTCCTTTCCTGTTTTGTTTCCATGCAAATTCTTAGTTATGCAATGCAAATTTACAACTCAATATATAACCCCATAAAACTTTGGCATGTGGCTTGGGTTGGCCACATTAAAAATAAAATATGTGGGTTTTTTATATCTATTTTTAGTTAGCAAAGAACCAATTTGGTAACCAAAAATGAAAAAAAAACTAGTAAAAAATGGCATTAAATGAAACTTCTACGGGTATTTTTCTTATATAATATATTCTATTAAAAAATGTATCATAATATTATTATTATAGATAATATATATAAGTTACATTATAATATATATGCTTTTATATTCTTTTTTCCACCAATAATCTCATATATTTACCCTCTCTACACTTTTCTTTTGGTTGATAATATTGGACTTTGGTATGTAGACATAGGTTTTCTTTTTTTTTAGATTTTTATTGTAAGGTATTTTAATTTTTAGAGTGGAATTGGGATCGTTTATGCTTTATATTATATCACTCACTTTGTCATAATATTTTCATAACTATACATAGCAATTTGCCTCCTTGGATTTCAAATATATGATTTACATCTCTATATAACTATGCACATTTCTTTGTGATTGTCGTAGTGACATATTTTGTCACGGAGTTGGATCCTCTTTTTTTTTAGTTCTTTGCATCAATTTCTTAGTTTCTTAGTTTTTTTATTTATTCATTATGACTTCAAAGGTTGTTTCAATTCCAAAGTTTATTGTCACTAACTATCTTCCATGGAAGAAAAAGATGGTTGATGTTCTCAAGAATAAGAACCTATGATGGCTAGTTAACAGTGAAATCCAACTATAAATCGAAGTTTAGTAAACTTCGCCTCTGTGAGAGCCTTTTGTAAACTTGATCATCTTTTTAAAAATATTGCACTTCAAGAACATGGTCATGAATGAGCTTTTTGATGAAGTGCATGTGCAGTTCAATGTGTTTGTTGTGCTTATGATGGACTGGATCTTTGCATAGTTGAATGGAACTTTGATTATCACACTAAAGTGTAGCTGGATGGTGCTACTGAAAGCCAAACTCTGACAAGATATGAAGAAGCCACAGGGCTTCCTTACTAGCCTCTACCACACCACAATACTCTCCTTCTATTGAAGAAGGAGAAATGGCACTTTGTTTCTTGCAAGCCCATGTTATAGGTCCTGAACCAAGAGTGAACACATAACCTATAGTAGACTTCCGATCATCAAGGTCACTAGCCCAAATTGAAATTACTGAAACCAGCCAGTAGAGGTGATGCTTCTACATTGTAATGAATCCCAAACTAAACTGTACCTTGAACATAAAAAAGTATTCTTTTAGCTGCTTTCAAATTAATTTCATGTGGGTTTTGCATAAACTAAGCAATAAGGCCAATAGCAAAGGAAAGGTCAAGATGAGTATGGGTTATATACAAAATATTTCCTACAAGTTGATGGTATAAGGTAGCATCAACTTCAGGGAAAGTACAAGTGACTAAAAGTTTTGCTCCAAACTGAAAGGGAGAAGGGGTTGACTTATAGTCTTCCATGTGAAAATGGCATAGAGGACCACAAGCATACTTGGACTGGGGAAGGGAAATACCTTCCTTGGATTGCAAGACTTGAAGACCAAGAAAATAAAGCAAGTGTCCTAAGTCTGTCATTTCAAACTTCTTTCTAAGGTTGGACTTCACATGGTTTATAAGGTTGGGATCACTAAGAGTAAGGATAAGATCATCAACATAGAGAGCAAGAATGATAAGAGACTTGCCCACTTTCCTGGTGTAGACACTATTGTTAGAATGACACCTAGAAAGGCAAGTTTCTAAAAGAAAGCTATCCATTTTGGCATACCAAGCCCATGGGGCTTCCTTGAGACCATAAATGGATTTCTTAAGCTGACATACAAGGCTGGAGTCTATTTGCGTAAAGCCAGTAGGTTGTTCGATATAGATTTATTCATTCAAGTCCCCATAAAAGAAGGTCGATTTGACATCGATCTGATGGACTTCCCATTTGAAAGAGGCAACAAGGGAAGGAACAAGGATAACAGAGTTCATTTTGGCAATAGGTGAGAAGGTTTTAATATAGTCAATGCCTTCAACTTGTGAAAAAACCTTAGCAACAAGATGAGTTTTATGTTTATCAACTTTTTGATCTCATCCATACTTGGTTCTATAAGCCCATTTGCATCTAACAATTTTTCATCCATTTCAAAGAGGAACAACATCCCATGTATCATTTGCCAATAATGAATGATATTCTTCATTCATAGTTGTGTCCTAATCTGGATGGCCCAAAGCTTCTGCAAAGGTGTCAGGATCATAATTCACTGAAGCTTGAGCCAGTAAAGAGGAGACTCTATCGAACTAAGAACGTGTACATCGTTGATCTATAGGATCACCAATAAGAGAAACTGCTACATCCCGAATAGCATGGACCCATTTTGGAAGCTAAGTAGATGAAGGAGGATCCTCAAAAGGTGGGGGAGGATTGTCATACTCATTGTCATCATTTGAAGAAGAAATATTTTTAGAAGTAGAAGGGATAGAGAGAGGAGGCACATCCCCCGAACTAGGCTCATAGGCCAGATATTTTCAGCAAAATTTACATCTCTTATAATGATAACATTTTTGGACTTAAGTGGAATAAGTCTATATCCTTTGACATCTTCAGAATATCCAACAAAAATACATTTTTCACTCTCAGGTTCAAAAGGTTTATGTTTCTCATCTGGAATATGGGCCCATGCTTCACTACCAAAAGCACGAAAGTATGGGTGATATTCTTTAAAACCTTAGTAGGAGTGCGATTTACTATGTAATTTGCACACTTAATTGCTTCTGCCCAAAAATTAAGACTAAGTCCCTGAGGTTGAAGCATACAATTAGTCATTTCCTTTAAGGTGTGATTCTTCCTCTGAGCTACACCCTTTTGTTGTGGATTATATGGAACAATATGTTGCATTTGAATTCCATTCTCATTGCAAAAGTTGATGAATTTGTTGTTAACATATTCTCCACCATTATCAGATCTTAGCTTAAGAATTTGATGTTGAGATTGTTTTTCAACAAGGGCCTTAAGGGCCAAGAACATGTTAAATATTAAGAAGTATACCCAAGTGCGTCTCGAGAAATCATAAATGAAAGTTAAGAAATACTTATATCCACATAATGAATCAACTCAAAGTGGACAACATAAATCACTATGCACAAGGTGTAAAGGGGTTGAGGTGTGCCAAGAGGCATGTTTTTCAAAACTATCCCGATGAGGTTCTCCAAGTTCACATCCGTAACAAGTACTGTTTCTATAAGATACCATTGGAAGACCTGTCACCATATTTTCATGGTGGTTTTGGGTAAAAATCATGGCTTAATTTTTCTAAAGTGAATTTCTGAATGACTTAACAAAGATATAAAATGGGATGTCACATGTTGGTCCCTCATATTGAGTAGTAATAATTAGAATGTTACCCATAGTAAACAAGCCACTTCCCCTCACTTCAAGCATGCTACCCATAGTAAACAAGCCTATTTAGGTTTTGGAAACCTATCTAAACAACGACATTGGTGTGGCCAATATATCCATAAAGGTAGGAGGCCTAAGGACTTGACATCATGACCTCCTTTTTCTCAACTTCATGTTGAGGATAGAAGGAATTATAGATCTCCTATACACTAGGCTATAGAAAGCGTCTTTCAATGCACTAATATTTTTTTAATAAATATATTATGAACTAATCCATATACCAAATATTTTGATTAACCAACTAACTCACACACACATACACAATAAAAACTAATTGAATGAAATCTATTATAATATTTAAAACCAATAAAATTGCTTTTCACTATTTTCCAACTAAGTGATGACAGTGAAAAGTAATTAAAACAAAAATCAAACCAAGATTAAATAATGACATGACAAGGATGTTAATATTCATCTTTAAAAAAAAAACATAATTTATAAGTGAATAGACCATAAATAGGAAAATGCCCCAAATGAATAACTTTACTACATAAATTACATGAGCCCAATCTTTGATTTATGTTAAATATATAAAAAAGAACTTCAATAATTTATTTAAATAAAAAAAAATACAAATTCATTAAATATAATTTAGTATAACAATAAGCCCCTAGGCCAGTTCAATTGGCCTAGTTCTTTAAAGCACTTGTTATTGAGAGATAACTAGGTCAATTATCCTCAACACTCTTGAGGTTAATCTTCTTTAATGAGCCAATAAGAAATGATCCTTTTTTGTAAATCTACATGTAGCAATGATCTTTTGTGGAGATAGTAGTTACCAACCTCAGAAACCCATAAATAACATCTAAAAAAATCATTATAACAACACTATAAACGGGCATCTATACTACTTTTGTTATGATACAAAATTTAAATAATTATTCTTTTTATTTTCTTCTTCACTTAGCATATTAATGGTAAACTGTATTTTAAAACTTTCATACATAATTAAAATCTTAAAAAAAAATATATATATATATATATATATATATATATATATATATATATATATATATATATATTAAATGTTGAATATTTATCTATGAATAAACTTAGCAACACCCTAGAATATGTCATGTATACTTCAGATTGACTGCATCTTTAGAAGATCAGTAAATTCACTTTTACATCCTTCCTTAGTATGTCGTTAAAAATGGCGTGTTTATGTAAAAGAGTCGTTATTAGAACACTATTCAGGTATTTCGTTTAGCAAATAGTTCCATCAAACACTTTTTTTATACCATTTCTATACTCATGACATCTGTTAAAAAAATTGTGGCATACGAATAAATCAACCCTATGTGCTTTTCTTTTCTAATATATGTTATTTTTTTAAATGCTATTATATAGATATTCATGTGACATTATTAACCATTCTAAATTTCGTTAAGATTGAAGATTATGCCCATTTTTGTTTTCATTATATTTTCTTTAATCGAATTGGAAGAGTTGTAAAAATAACTTCGTAATATAAGATATGTGTCAGTATGGTTTCTTCATTTTATCTTACGTTAATAATTTAATAAATCATTCCAATCAAATTTGAGTTAATAAATTTAATAAATGGTTAAGAAAATTTAAATATTTTATTAAATATTTGAAATATTTTTGTTTAGATATTTTTTTTTTCAAAATAAATAAATAATATTTTTAGAAATTCAAATATTGTGTATTAAAATGGTATTTTGAAATCAAATTATTTTTCTAGCTCTTCATGAGATTTGAATTTTGATTTAATCGGATTAATTCCCACATAAACTAATTCATCTACATCTCATGAGTTGGTAAGTCTATACATTGATAGATAAAATAAAAATTGTACAAATCTTATATTTCAATCCAAAATCCTAATTTAAATCCCTAAATTTACATATTTATTCTCTATGTTAAACCAATGAAGATATGAAATGTAACACATACCAAGTCAAATACCTTGATTATCTTCTAAAAGAATATTTATATATTATAAAAATGTCATAATTATGAAAAAATAAAATAAAGGTTAAATTTTTTAGATAATGATAGAAATTAATATTATAATGGATCATTTATCATGTTAAAAGTATAAATTTTATTTTAAATATTAAGGAAATCTATTTTATATATGAAAAATTCTTTAAAGATAAAATTTAGTATAACTCACAAAGGCTATGCTTAAAAAATTATAAGAAAATACAAATTATTGATAATAATGCAAGTTTATCTATATCTCTAAGACTTAGAGTGAAAATCCATCCTTTAGGAAAAGGTAGAATGATTACAAAAGGTTTGGGAGAGTGAGTGGAGGGGTTGGGGTTGTGTTATACCTCAACCATAATCATTTCTCCAAGCTATACTCTCAATTAGGCAAAGGAACTAATAACTATGTGGACTTCACAATCTCAAGATTCTTGTCTTGTTTGCTATTGAGAAGGGATGTCCACACTAAAGATTTTTGGAGACTCAAATATTATTATCAATTGATTTAATGAGTTTATGGACACACTTGATACTATCCTTGAAGTTATTTTACAACTAATGATTATTTTTTATACGATTTCATGTTGTCATATCTATAGGGAAAGGAACACAAGCACATACACACTCTCTAAGGCATGGTGAGGCAGGAGCATTCAACCCAAGAGAAAATCATTGTATTTAGTAGACATAGGGGGTTAACTGTTTTAAGGAAGTTAGATTCGTGTGTGATGAATTATTTTAACATTTAGGCTTTTTAGTGAGTATGATAAGCATTAATTACACAATTTGAGGTTGTTTGTAAATTCTCTCTAATAAAGGAGAACATGAGTGGTTAATAAAGACAAAAGAGTTAAAAGTCAAATATAACTCTTAAAGCAGTTTCATGATTTGAGGAACTAGAGAGAGTTCTTAGGAATTAATTGAAGTTAGAAGTGGACATAGCGGATTTAGGAGTGAGTTCAGTAGATCTATTATTTAAACGAGAATTAGTTCAAAGAACCTTTCTCGTATAAATGTAAGCCTACAGGCAGAGTAAGAGAGGAGGCCACTGATAGTTGAAGATCAGGCCTCTGAGAGACACAGAGTCTCGAATGTAATCATTTGTTTATACTTATGTATACATAGGTTTATTCCTAGCTATGTAAATGTGTGAAATGATTATTTTATGAATGAATTACATATGATTTCGTAGGTGTTGTAAGAAGCTTGCACACAGAATCCTATAGAATGCACAGAGGGAGAGAATTATTCAGAGGAATCATCACGGGTTTTAGAATCCATGTAAAGAAATAGAGTGAAGCTCTGAAGAGAAGTAGTGAAGTGAGAATTCAAAGAGGAGTTAAACTCAGAGAGGTTGAGCAATAGAGGCGAAATGCGAAACCCTGAAGAAAAAACCAAACCACACAGAAAACGTTAAAGAATTAGTGTAAATTCTAAGTAAAAAAGGAAGACTGGAGAAGTGAAGTATCGGTGCATATGAGCTGTTATATCTCATATGCATGGGAAGTAACTAGTTAAAACACCGGTTTATAAGTGAAATGGTATTTTGGGCGACAAATAAACCATAAGTGGTATTGAGTGTTGAGCGTGCGATACAGTTATTGTGTGATAGAAGAGCATGGGAAGTAACTAGTTAAAACACCAGTTTATAAGTGAAATGGTATTTCGGGTGACAATGAAACCATAAGTGGTATTGAGTGTTAAGCGCACGATCCCATACATATCACACCATGTAGAAGCAGAGGTGAGAGCGGAAACCACTTTATCGGGTAGTTAAACCCCGTGTTTGTGGTTGATCTGAAATCTATCGTGAACCGTTGGATCTTGCAGGAGGAGATCAATGGTGGGGGCCGGGGAGAGAATGCGACATGCAAAGTAAGTGGACCCAAAGGGAGTTATATGGCGCAGCTAATATGATTTGAGTTTTGGAGGTTAATTGCATATCAGAGGAGATGGGGAACAACACATTAATGTGAACCGTGTACTATAGTGATTGCGATAAGCAAAAAGGTAAACCTCAGCAAAAGTGTTAAGGTCGTACAAAGGCGGAAAAGGTGTGTTTGCATATATTTCCTTTGTAAATGGTTCTAAAGGAAAATAACATCAGAGGAAAATTGCGTGCGGGTTGTTGATCAGAGATCAAAGGAAAGTGACATCGGGATATCACCAATAGGCCGATAGAGTGCCAATGAGAGACCGGGCTAATCGGTAATCTGGGATTGGAGCAGTGTTATGGAGCGACTAAAGGTGCGGACCCGACGATAATCATGAACGCGAGTTTATAAGGTTTGAAGTATGACCTATGTTTTTCAGTCGAGCTTTCCTTTGTAATTTGATAAAGTGAAGCCTTGGGTAAAAAGGTAAGATTGTGAGTATTTCCTTTGTGAATGGGTTATAAAGGAAAGTAGTGCCGAAGCGAGAATTTACGTGTTAATATATGTAACCAATTATTAAAGAAGAGAAAATTTATATATATATATGGGTTAGGGGTTAATGAGAGGGTTTTAGTCTCGATAGGAAGGATTTAAAAGAAAGGCTTCAATAAAGCCATATTTGAAGGTTAAGGGGTGATTAAAGTCCCAAGACATTAATTTTGTATGTTGGTTTGCCTATGTCGATTAACACAACCTTAACCATTAGACGTGAATATTTGACTCCTTGGTGAGTTAAATTCCTGAGACAAATGTGTTTATGCATTTTACATGCATATGTGTCAAAGGTGTTTATGCAGGCAAGAGGAGGGATCAGATTCTAATCTGACAAACAGTAAGCACATAGAGGTGTTCTTTAGCAGAAATTGTAAATACAAGAAACAGAGGACAATCCGTTCAAGGTACAGGTGGAATGGTGAAACAAGATCATGCTGAGATCTTAAAGGTGAGGTGATATGTTGTGTTTTGATTTGAGAATGTGTGTTTGTACAATAATGCACAGATAAAGGTGAGAAGGTTGAAACATGTAGAGCAAGGAGTGCTTGAATTGGTTCTAGAGGAAAGAAAGTGAGAAATGTTGAAAGACTGAGCTCAGAGGAAAGAAGCTTAGTGAGGAATATGTAGCAAGAAGGAGACTTGTTACTGTAGAGGTATTGTTGTAGCTCACAAAGGTAATTCCACAAAGGATGTGGGTAGACATTGTTGGGAAATTTCATTACTTAAATTGCTTTCATTAAATTATCAACCAGGGAAACTCGTAAGCTTGTGATGGTGCCAGCAAAATATATGCAAGAGTAGGCAACTAACTCTATGTCTAACTAAATTATTTACGATTCAATATAATATGCAAGGGAAGAGACTCCTAATTAAGGAGGTCCTCGTTGTCCTTCCCTACAGTATCATAGAGAAATCATTGATTTCATAAAACGAGAAACTTGAAATAAAGACAAGAGATTGAACTTTAATTATTGTTTAGATTCAAATAGAGAGAAAGACTAACTTACTCCCTTGATTGTCCCCTCATATACTAATCCAAACTAAACTAAGATTCATTCATAAGCATAAGAAATGAAATACTTGAAACATAAAAGCGAAAGAATGAATTTCAATTATCATGCAAGTCAAATGGAGAGAGAGCCTAACTTAGACCCTTGGTTATCCCCTCATATGATACTTGAAACATAAAAGCAAAAGAATGAGTTTCAATTATCATGCAAATAAAATGGAGAGAGAGCCTAACTTAAACCCTTGGTTATCCCCTCATATGCTGATAAGATTTAAAACTCATTCATCAATCACAAACAAATCCTCAAACATCTAAGCAATTAAATGAAATAAGATCTATTATGAAATAAAATGTTTCTTTCATCCTTTCAGAGTGAGCTCAATTCTCTTAAGAACAAAGTGACAAATTATTCCATTTACTACACTTAGACAACTTATATCTAAAACTATATAATGGAAATTTATGTAAAATGAAGCTTTATTCTATTCCATCATAAGTTGGATACATGCTCCAAGAGTCCTCCCTTTGGAATGGAGGAGGTACTTCTATTTATAAAATGGGATGAGCTAACAAACTCATAATGATGATCAACTAATCTCTCTTTAGTTCCATACATTTCTCAACCATCTAGACACATAACCCCCTTTTGTCCTTGATCTTCTCCATGAGATCATGATATTTTCCATGAGGCTTATCTTATCAAATTCGAATTTGATCCTTCAAGGCCACATAAAGGTGTCTTGGAAGCTTCCTTAGAACCTACACATGTCACAAAAACAACCCACTTTCCATATATAAAGTAGAATATATTATTTTCTAATATTTAATCAAGAATTTCTCTCAAAAATGGTTAAAAATAAACAATATTTGGAAAATATAAATGAGACCCATTAATGGTGAATAGTAGGGAAAATGGAGTGACAAGGTGGTGAATAGTGAGTGATATAATGGAAGCATAGGTGAAAAATGTATGGTAATGAGTGATATTTGTATGACATTTTTGGAGCCCAACAGACTTACCAAGGTAATGAAGGAAGTTGGTAAGACTTTCTAAGTGAAAGAAGAGGTGGTCAGAACCAAGTATTTCATTGTGATTGAAATACAAGAGGACAATTGTGTTCTTCAGAAGTGCAAATGAGTTGAAGCCTAGAAGGAGCAGAGAGAAGTGCTCAAGCGAGGTTCGAGAGATAGAGAACCAAGGGCTTTCCAAAATACCAAGTACAGAGGAAATCTTAGTGAGGTATGTTGCAACAAGAAGGACTTGTTGTTGCAGAGGCTTTAATGTGGCTCATAGTTAGTAAGTGAGGAGCTAATGAAGATAGAGAAGAAGAATATGGCTACTGATAATCATAGTAGAGGTTCTGAGGAAAACCACAATAGGAGGAAGATGAAAAAAGTTGATGCCAAGGAAAATGGCAAGAGGATGAGTGAAGAGGAAATTGACAAAGAGATTGTAGAGTTAAAAGAACAACTCAATGCATTAAGGAGAATACTAGAGGAAAACTAAAGACTAAGTTGGGTCTTGAGGAAGAAGCCAGTGAAGTGGCATAAGTTGCAGAGAAGGCTAATGCAATAGAAAGTAAGGTGGCTCATGGAAAAACTCAAAGAAACTGAGTTGGAAATTGAAGAGTCCATTTGTGAACCAGAACAGGGGGAAATTCTAGGAGAAAGTGAAAATGAAGACTTGAAGACTGAAATTTCAAGTGAGGCCAAAGGGTCACATGGTTTTAAATCTGACAATTTGTGTATGTTTGTAGGTGAAACATGCAAAGAAGGACAATTCATTAATATTGTCATAAAGGAGGAAGAATACAAACAAAATCTAAATTATGTTCTGGAACAAGATGAGACAGATAGATCTCATATTTAGTTTGTGAAGATATCAAGCAACCAAGTGAAGGGCTTGAGGATATTGAAGAAGAGACCATCGAATAATTTCTGAATCATATGAAGGATTTAGAACAACAAGGAGATATGGTGGTTGAAACATCAAGTGGGACCACAGGGTCTGATGTTTTTAAGACTGATAGTTTGTTTGTCGGTGCAGAACAAATGCATGAGAATATTAATGTAGATGGTGAGGCAAGGATAGCTCTTGGAGAAGGTAAACAACAAGAGATTGAAGGAAAACTTGAATAAGAGACTATGTTAGATGAAAACATAGTAAAGGATCATGATTTCACTATGATGATAGGAACAGTGGAAATAGCCATGGAAACTATTGAGATAGTCAGTAAGAAAGAAGAACATCTATTGAAAGATGTTAAGAAGGAAGAAACCTATGTAAAGGATTTAACTTTGGGAGAAGGAATACTAACAGAGGAGTGTTTTGTAGAGGATGAGCAATATTTTGAAGTTGTGAGAAGTATGGAAGAGTATCTTTCAGAAGATAAAAACTCTGAATCATAGGAGGATGGAGAATGTCTCTTAAATGAGAGAAGCAATGATTTATTGCAGCAGAAAGAACTTAATAATGAATTGATATTTGAAACTGTGACAACACATAGACAAATTCTTGTGAAAGAAGGAGATGAAATTCAGTGTGAAGAGTTGATATGTGAAACAACAGTTGAGACTATTGAACCTTGTGATTTTCAAATTGATAATTTGTTTATAATTACAAGAATTATAAGTGATGATGAAGTACTTATGAAGTTTCACAGAGAAATTGCATTACTGGAATATTTGCCAGAAAATTTAGAGTATGACATTGTGATTGTGTTAGG
Organism: Pinus tabuliformis; assembly: GCA_031772625.1. Taxonomy (NCBI): domain Eukaryota; kingdom Viridiplantae; phylum Streptophyta; class Pinopsida; order Pinales; family Pinaceae; genus Pinus; species Pinus tabuliformis. Next base: position 1,585,851,133 of record CM062818.1, on the reverse strand, counting down.
CCCCTATACTACTAGTGTAACCCCTTATTGTTATTAGTATAACCCACTTATTATATTTATGTACCCTTGTAGTGCCCATATTGTTACTATTGTGCCCAATAGAAGCCCACTATTGTTATTATTGTGCCCTTACATTATTATTGTTATGTCGGCTCTGATTATGTTATGACCCCTTAGACTCCTATATATATAAAGGAGGTATTTTCATTTGTATCATCCAAGAATTGTTCATTTATGTAATGTAAAGGAGGTTTCGCCCTCGAAGAGGCTAAATTCTAAGGCGTTGATCTATCTTTTCTATCTTGTCTTGAGCTGGTTTCATAACATTTCGTATCAGAGCTTTGGATTCTAGGGTTTCGCTGCTCCAAACAGGTCATCGTGGAATTTTCGCTATAACGCTTTTTCTGTGACGTTTCAGAAGTCGCAAAAAGAACCCATTTGAGAAGAAATCGCACTGAACCTTGGGTTCGAATTTCAGATGTTTTCGTGAAATATTTTCGAAGATATGATCTAAGAAAGTTAGTCTTTTTACAGACTCCTGAATTACATTCAAAACAAGTGACTTGGGGAAAATCGTCATAACTTTCTTTCTGGGCATCGGATTGAAATTTTGAAACAAGGTACAGAAAGAGGACAGACAATAGTTTTCTTTTATATATTTTTTAGATTTAAAGCTTGAAATAGTGACACGTGGCACTTCATATAAGTTCGCTCTACTGAACTAGTCTACAATCAGGTCACTGCGGGAGATTGTGCATAACTCTTTCTTGGAGAATCCATCAGACTAGTGGAATTGGAAATAGGACATAGAACGCTACTACAAGTTGCAATTTTAGAACTTAAAGATCCAAAAGTACAAAGTTAAAGTCGTTTCAAGGTCGAGCTCCTAAAATCAAGAAAAACCAAGATGAGAAAGTTTGATGGCAGGTATATGGTAAATTCGATACTGCAGATGGAGCAATATTTTGATCTACATGGTGTACAACTGTTACAAAAGGTATGTATTTCATCTTCATATTTAGAACCAGATCAATTTTTATGGTACAAGGGGCTTTGTTCTCGTAAACAACATGTTACGTGGTCAATTTTCATGGAGGAAATGATAGTGCATTATGAGGATACAAAGAGCAACACCTTCTTTAGAGCAACACCACAACAATTGGAAAGAGTAAAAGGGCTTTGTGACATAGTGGAAAGCAAAATTATGGAAACCAGGAAGCCTACCCCTCACAACTATAAAGATGGATGTGTTGTTTCTCCTAGCCTTCCACAACCTACAAGGGTTACACCACAACAACTGGAAGAAAAAAGAGAAAAAGGGCTTTGTTACAATTGTGATAGCAAATGCACTAAAGGTCATAAGTGTGCTGAGAAAAAATTATTTTACATAGAATATGAAGAGGAGGAAGAAAAGGATCAAGAAACATCAAAATAAGAAGATATACGCCAGGACCCCACCGCAAAAGAAAGAAGAAACGAATCAGACCATATCTTGTAAAGCATTGGCAAGAATTACCACTCCTGAAACTCTCAAGATAGAAGGACATATCAAGAAGAAAAAGGTGCAAGAAGTGAAATATCACATCGAGAAAGAAGAAATGAATCCAACCATATATTGTAATTCATTGTTCGAAATTACCACTCCTCAAACTATCAAGATAGAAGGACATATCAAGAAGAAAAATGTTCAAGAAGTGAAAGATCACATAGAGCATCAAGAAATGAACCTGACCATATCTTGTAAAGGATTGGAAAAAATTACCACTCCTCAACCTCTAGAGATGGAAGGACATATCAAGAAGAAAAAGGTTCAAGCAGTGAAAGATCACATCGAGCATCAACAACAAGTTCTCCAAGTTTTAAAGGATAACGCCACTTCGGTGCAAAATCAAACGAAACAATAGGTAGGTCAACATCGTAGTGAAAAATGTTTTGATGTAGGTGATTGGTTATTTTCACTGCTACATCTCAAGCAAGCTATTTATGAGAATGAAATGTTGGAAATACTACATGCACTTAAAAAATGGCAACCTTACCGAATGGGAAGACTCTTCAAAGATGAGGATGTGGAAGCATTGTTTTGTGCTATTTATATTATCCAACAAGATTGGATAAAGGAAGCAAGGGATGAACGGAAGAAGGACGAAGAAGTATTGCCACTTATTCGAAAGTTGCAAAAGATCCCAATTCAAACAATATTGCCAGAAATTGAAGAGGAAGGAAAAATCATATTGGAACTTGGAGCAGTCACAAAAACAAGAACCCGACAGCTATGAAATCGATCAATTTCAGAGTATCTCATCAAGTGGAAGAACTTACCCGCTGAATATTCCACATGGGAGAACAAGAATTTTATACAGAAGCATCAAGAACTACTCAAGCGTTGAGGACAACACTTTTTCAACGAGAGGGGCATGTTAGGCACCTATACTACTAGTGTAACCCCTTATTGTTATTAGTATAACCCACTTATTATATTTATGTACCCTTGTAGTGCCCATATTGTTACTATTGTGCCCAATAGAAGCCCACTATTGTTATTATTATGCCCTTACATTATTATTGTTATGTTGGCTCTAATTATGTTATGACCCCTTAGACTCCTATATATATAAAGGAGGTCTTTTCATTTGTATCATCCAAGAATTGTTCATTTATGTAATGTAAAGGAGGTTGCCCCTCGAAGAGGCTGAATTCTAAGGCGTTGATCTATCTTTTCGATCTTTTCTTGAGCTGGTTTCATAACAGATTGCAGAAGAATGGGTTCGCTAGAGTGGAAAAGAGCAAGAAGACATCATTAGAGCAGATGATGTGGGGGAGAGACTAGTTGACAGTCTCACGAATTCTTTTTAGAATTCAAAATAGCATACTGATGTGTTGACAGAGGAGAAATAACAGAGCAACAAACTGAATTGTTGCCAAAGGAAGATAAGGAACACAAAGCCTTATGTTTTCTATTTTAACAATTGTTTTGTGAGTGCAGGTTTTGTTGCAAATGTTGGAGGAAGTTTGGCATAGATGAGTAGCCAAATAGAAATAGAAGAACAAGATTTTGTGGAAGAATTTAATCCATGGAACAAAGATGCTCAATTGTTGTAGAGAATGTCAGAAAGTCATGATTTATTACAGATAGAAATAATCATGAAAGAGGGTAAGGATGAAAGGGAGGCAGTAAGCATAGGAGACAGAGCAAAAGTAGAAGAAAAGGTAAACGAGTAACTACAAAGTAAAAGTAACCAAAAATAGTTTGAAGAGTTGGTGGACAACAGAAACAACCTGAAACAAGGAGAAAGAGGCAGAAGTAAGAGACAGAGTATGGACCAGTCAAAAGATGTACTCGAAAAAGAAATTGAAGATTTGTGGTAGCTGATGATGAAACATGCCATATGGAGAAAGTTGATGACAGTAGGAAGGATGATCAATCAGAGTATGAACCTGATTGACAAGGAGAAGAAGATGGAGCAAAAGACATTAGAAGTGCAGTAGAAACAATGGAAAAAGACATTTGGGCAGTTACAAAACAAAGTATGGGATCCACGAAGACAAAGATCACAAGACACATGATCAGGAGATCATGAATATTTTCTACTTTGGGAGTCTGATGCAGGAGCATTCAACCCAAGAGAAAATCATTGTATTTAGTAGACATAGGGGGTCAAGTGTTTTAAGGAAGTTATATTCTTGTGTGATGAATTAATGTAACATTCAGGCTTTTGAGTGAGTAGGATAAGCATTAATTAGATAAATTGAGGTTGTTTGTAAATGCTCTCAAATGAAGTAGAACATGAGTGGCTAGTAAAGACAGCAGAGTTAAAAGTGAAATATAACTCTTAAAGTAGTTTCGTGATTCGAGGAACTAGAGAGAGTTCTTAGGAATTAATTGAAGTTAGAAGTGCACATAGAGGATTTAGGAGTGAGTTCAGTAGATTTATGATTTGAACCAGAATTTGTTCAAATAACCTTTCCAGTATAAATGTTAACCTATGGGTAAAGCAAGAGAGGAGGCCACTAATAGTTGAAGATCAAGCCTATGAGAGACACAACGTCTCAAATGTAATCATTTGTTTATACTTATCTATGCACAAGTTTATTCCTAGATGTGTAAATGTGTCAAATGAGTATTTTATGAATGAATTACATATGAATTCATAGGTTGTGTAAGAGGGTTGCACATAGAGTTCTCTAGAATGCGCAGAAGAAGAGAATGATTCAGAGGAATCTTCAAGGGTTTTAGAATCCAATTGAAGCAATAGAGTGAAGCTCTCGAGAGAAGTAGTGAAGTGAGAATTAGCAGAGGAGTTAAACTCAGAGAAGTTGAGGAGCAGAGGCGGAAAGCGAAACCCTGAAGAAAAAGCCAAACCACACAGAAAACATTGAAGAATTACTGTAAATTCTAAGTAAAAAAAGGAATAGCGGAGAAGTGAAGTATCGGTGCATATGAATCATTAGATCTCAAAGATGAATGGTCATCGTGTGATAGAAGAGCGTGGAAAGTAACTAGTTAAAAGGTTGGTTTATAAGCTAAATGGTATTTCAGGTGACAAAGAAACCATAAGTGGTATTGAGCATTGAGCGCCGATCCCATACATATAACAACACATAGCATCAGAGGTGAGAGGGGAAACCGCTTGATCAGGCAGTTAAACCCCATGTTTGTGGTCGATCAGAAATCTACCATGAACCATTGGATCTTGCGGGAGGAGATCAAAGGTGGGGGAGAGAATGCGACACGCAAAGTAAGTAGACCCAAAGGGAGTTATATGGTTTAGTTAATATGTTTTGAGTTCCAGAGGTTAATCGCATACTAGAGGAGATGGGGAACCACATGATAGTGTGACCCACAGACTATAGCGATTGCGATAAGTGAAAAGGTAAACCTTTAAAAAAGTGTCAAGGCTATACCAAGGCGGAATAGGTGTGTTTGAATATATTTCCTTTGTAAATGGTTATAAAGGAAAATAGCGTTGGAGGAATATAGCACTGATTGGGCCAATCAGTAATCGGGAATCAGAGCAGCATTATGAAGTGACTAAAGGCGCGGACCCGATGATAATCCTGAACATGGGTTTATAAGGTTTGAAGTCCGGCCTATGTGTTTCGGTCAGGATTTCCTTTGTAATCCAATAAAGTGAAGCCCCAGGTAAAAAGGTAAGATTGTGAGTATTTCCTTTGTAAATTTGTTATAAAGCAAGGTGGTGTTGATGGGAGAATTTACATGTTAATATATGTAACCAATGATTAAAGAAGAGAAAAGTTATATATATGGGTTTGGGGTTAATGAGAGGGTTTTAGTCTTGATAGTAAGTATTTAAAAGAAAGGCTTAAAGTAATATTTGAACGTTAAGGGGTGATTGAAGTCCCAAGACATGAATTTTAAATGTTGGTTTTTCTATGCTGATTAACACGGCCTTAATCATTAGAGGTGAAGATTTGACTCCTTGGTGAGCTAAATTCGTAGGACAAATGTATTTATGCATTTTACAAGCATAGCCCTGCATGAGAGGGGTTGAGCTAAATGTTGGAACTTGGAAGATCATGGAGAAACTAAATGAGACCTCTTGTAAGAATTATAACTTTCTTAGAGAGTCTATTGATGAAAACTTTAATAGATCACTTATTACAATTATATGTTTGTGAGTTAAACTTCCTAAGAGACTAACATGATATATGTGTGTGTGTGTGCTATTTTTATTGAGATGGAGGACATCTCTCCAGTCAATTACTTTTAAGTTATTATTATTCTTTAACTGAGCCCATATGTAAGTGTTTACATAAATCTACACCCTTACAACAACTCCTAGTAACTTTTAGATTTATTTCTAAAAATGTTATAAAATAAAATAAAATAACATATTTATAGAAGGTTTTGATTTTGAAATGAGTTATGATTTTTGGGAAAATGGTATTGATAAGTTGTGGTATTGGCCCATGGTATTGTAACAAAGCCTATTTACAAGTGAATGATATCCATGGTAAAATGGGGTTCAATATTCATGGTTGAGAATCTTGTTATATTGTGTGCTTATTGTAAGTATTAAGTTTTAATATAAAAAATGTTATAAAATTAAATTTAAAGATATATATTTATAAAAAAAAATGATTTTGACATGAGTTATGGTTTTCAGGTAATTGGTAGTGATAAGTCATAGCATTGGCCAAAGGTATTGTAAGAAAGTCTATTTAGAAGTTAATAATATCCATATTAGAATTGCATGAATATTCATAATTAATAATCTTTGAAAATATTAATTTTTTATGTGCTTATTAATACATTTAACTATGCATACAAAATCAATATTTTATTTTATAGGGTAAAATGGATATCGATTTATAACTATGATTTATATCTTATATATTTTAATATCATATGTATGTTATGATTTTTTTTATTTAATTTTTTTTTCTAAATTTCCTTAATAGAAACACAATTGCACTATAAAAAACTGATTTTAAAAATACCCTATAGACCTTGTAGAAAGCTGCTAAGCACAATAAAAATAAAAAATAACAAATAAACTGATCACCTTTTTATAAATAAAATTTTCATAAAATGATATAAAATATTTACAAAAGTAAAATATAGATCAATAATCAAACTTAAACATTCACTTTAACATTAAATTTGAGATTCTTAAATGTTGCTTTCCAATGAATGTTCGCATCCATATACCCCCCACCTCGACACCGAGGCTCGAGTAACCATTGCCTAGTCTCTAATTTATAATGCAACATACTATTTCCTCCCCTTAACATAAGCCAAATATTGTCATGGAAATCTCCAACTACAATAAAATTAGTTGCTTTTGATGACTTGATCATAATTTCAATGGATGCAACACGTATGGTGTTAATCATAGACATGGATGATGTCAATCATAGTCCATGTCTATAACATACCCTGGTAACGTCACATGTAAAAACAGGGAGTTGGAATTTTTTTATACAAATTACCCTCAAGTAATTATCCAAATCACAACTCCACATTCCTCATTAACCATTAGATATATTATTCATTGGTACATAAAGTAAATTGCAATAGAGGATAGTAAGTTACATAACGATTAACAACCAATGTTGTAGTGTAATAACCTAAACTCTCTTATGGATTTTTCATCCATTTCCTGATTTTCTTAGCCATATTACTTAAGCACATACTTGGAAATTATGATTATCACATCAAATAAAGAATCATCATCATCAAGGATTCAACATCATCAAACTGACACAAAAGGCAATCACACCATTGAACACCGATATACCCTGGAAACCTCGTAGGGTGAAAACCAACAAACATTTAATCTTAATATTAAATGCTCGTGAGGGTTTTCACCCATCACTCAATGGCTTATAAGGGATTCCATCCCTTAACCATTGTTATAAAATTATTACAATGAATTATCACATAACTAGCTAAAAGCTAATACATTTTCCATGAAACCCTTTACATACATACCGCCACATGCAACATTCCTTGTGGCATGATTGTTCTAGCAATGTAAGATCTCGCAACTCGTACTCATCTGCATGGACCATTAATCCTTTTCCTGCCACAACGTTAACTATAATCTATGCCTTGTGCAAGTAATCAAAATTTACCTGCCCATGTTATCATTATCAACATTGACATCATGATTACATTTATAAATAATCATATTAACTAGCATTTCCCTTCACATAAGCACATATTCTAAGAAGACAAAACACTAAGGCATTCCTTTGAAGGGACTAAATAAAACATTAGTTATAATCTTCTTACATGAAAATTTACATAAACTCTATCAAAAGATCTAGTCCTTTAGCTATTACTTTTGATGCATGAAAATATATAAAGCAATCTCACACAACCTGTAGTCTTTTCCCGCATGCAAATTATATATCCTTTCTAATGAAAGCTAACACAAATCTCCTGTGCATACACATCTCACTCAACCAGGAACTAAGATAATAGTTATATTAGCATGAAAGTAATCACATCTCATTTTCCTAAAGAAAATGACTCAATACTTCTTCAATCCATACAAAGAATACTTGACTATACTTTTTGCATCTAATAGCTTATCATAATAGCCCTTCTATTCCCTTCTCTGGAATTCTACCATCATTTCATGTAAACAGTTACATACTTCTTTATTAAAGGAGGTCATTATAACCCCATTTCTCTATCTTCCTATATGTAAGTTTCTCATGCTTCCCTTTCAAGAAATTATTATAGATACCCATATTTATGCTTAAAAATCAAGAAACAATATCTTACTTATCTAGAAAGACAATCTTTTCAAGAGATTAATATTTCCAAGGAAGTTAACATCGATTATTATTTTCAAGAGAGTCAACATAATACTTTCTCTACGTACACACCAAATCATATTTCCAATGTCACCATAGCTACCCTTATGTGCATGCAACATGTGTTTTTCCTAACACAATTACTTTTACTTCAATGGACATAATTTTCTCATGAAACGAGTATGGATTCTTGTTCTTGCATGAACACTATTCATATGTGTCTTTTAAGGAAAGAATCTCTATCTATGTTTCAAAAAATCTCGCATAAAGTCATTATTTTCATGCATGAAGAATGCACTCTTTTTCTAAAAAGAAACTACATTTATGTGTATATGAAACATATGTTTTTCTTCAAGAAAATTAGAATGATTATCTATGTTCCTAGAAGCACATAATTAGCAATTTATATCATGCATGCAATGCAAAATTATTTCACAAGAAACTTCAGAATTAACTAGTATCACAAATCATTTAAGCATATATCCCTTTTCAAGAAAATGACAAGTGACTTGAAATTTCACACACAAGACTCACATGTAGTCTTCCTAAGAGGAACTACATATTTTCTATATAAGAAAAACTACATATTTTCTTAGCTTTTAAGTCCACTAGTTTTTTCACATTCTTCTTTGCATACTATTATGCATATATTATATATATTTGCTAAGAAATCCTTCAAGAAGATACCCGAATAAAACATACATATATTTTTCTTCAAGAAAGAAATTTACTTTATCCTTTCATGGGATTGAGTGCCCAATAGTGAAGGCAATGCAACCTGAAACAATAAGCTGACAGAAAATCCAGACCGCAAGTAAGTCTCGGCGAAACGCGCAGCCTCCCACATCTCCCTGGCCTCCTCCTACGGAAAGAAGTACCACAACCTCTCTTCCAACACCATTGATCACCATCACGGAGTCCTTGGGCCGAGGTGCTTTAATATATGCAAGAATACATCTGGGGTTAATTTCTCCACAGGGGCAACGATGTTATGGTCCAAACTAGTGTTCTTTTGAAAAGAAGTTGGACACTTTGTCACTAATTCGAAATCCAATAGGGGTGGTGGCATGAATTTTTATGTAGTGTGAATGTGCGATGCTGCCCCCAAATTAAAATTCGTTTCCCATAATAATATAAAACTACCATGAAAGAAGCATTTCCTTTTACTAAGATCTCCTCTGCCGAAAGAGACAAAAGCAAGTTGGCTAGTTGAGTTGTTAGGCACGCTAAGACCTTTAGCTTTTCTGATAATAGTAGTCGTCGATCTATACAGTCTGCCATGGCTAGTTTTTGCTCCAACTTTGTTCCCATCTATTGAGCGCTCAAGGCAACTCCACTTCTTCCCCCAGCCCACCTCTTGTCGCAGAATGCAGAGTGGGGATATCTATGTCAATGTGTAAATATTATAGTATTATACAAACTTGCAGTAGATGATGTGAGCTGCCAACTCACATTTTTGTTGCTCATTCTCGCACCAAAAATACATCGAGGTCCTATGAATCTGAGCAAAAATCCCTTGCCCTATCTTTCGATGCATGTAAAGAAAGGAACCATGATCTAAGGTTTTATGAATCTGAGCAGCAAACCGTTACCGTCTCTTTCGCAACATGTAAATAACAGAACCATGATCTGATAGCTCGCATTTATAGAGTCTCCCTAATGTATAGTCATTGCCCATATATCTATACTGTGAATTTGTCCCAATATTTAATGCATACAATCATTTTCTTTCCTTTCTTGATCTCAGTTTTCACAAATAACAAGAATTAGTTTTTTAACTAACTGATAACTTTTATTTTACATTTGGCTATTTGGTTATTTACAAGATGAATATTACAATGTCATGTTTACTAGATTATATTCCCACAATCCTATATCAGCATGACGGGCTATGGGTAGCCTCCCATATACCTATTTTCCATCATCATTTTGCTTCACTCTTCCAACAAATATCATTCCTAAATCAATCTCTCCCCCAATATGGGGGATGACAGTGGGTAAAGTAATATTACTGTACATCCTCTTCCAGGAAGTTTTTCCATTTGAATTGTTTATGGGAAATTCTCAATGTTATCATCAACTATTTCACCATAGGGTGTTTCGTCAATGTTATCTAGAAGATCATTATAAGGACAAAAAAAATATTGGTAGATTGCTGAGAAGCCATCAATAACATTGTCATCCTTATAATTCCATAACAAGGATGGAAAACTCTTAGATCTCACTTCACTCATAAAATGGGGAAGTGGCTTCAATGTCCACATCCCAAAACATGAAGAAGACTTTTTCCATCATGATACCAATTACCAAACATACAAACTCTAAAATGACCTATCTTGCTATCAGCCCACATCTCTGTTGTTCCATGGACAACAAGAAGGTTCAGAAATTTACCACAGTTAGGTGTCTTTAGAGAGAACTTGGGCAAACTCTTAACCTGGGCCGTGGGAGGATTAACAACATGCAATGTGTAGCCAGATCGAACTACTAAAAGAAAAACTTCATTGCTAGCTTAGATTCCTAGAGTTTTCATCCACATGTTATCCCAATTACAACAAACCTTCAACAAAAACCATCTCTTTGAGATAATGCTAAAAACCCACATGTATAAGTTGTGGTTGTTAATCACGATGCATTTTTCAGTACTGGTACGATTTTCTTGAAACCAATAGATCGTGAAGAGGGAGTTTCGGAAAAGCTTCCTTTAAAACATCTTCTAGAATATGAATGGATTCACCTTCCTTTTCTTTGTCGTTTTGAATAGAGGGCTTAACATCTCCTTTAATATCTCGAACACGTGTGCCTGGAGTAATTATTCTGAGCACTTGATCCCATACATATCACACCACGTAGTAGTGGAGGTGAGAAGGGAAACCGCTTTATCGGGTGGTTAAACCCCGTGTTTGTGCTCAATCCAAAATCTACCGTGAACCGTTGGATCTTGTGGGAGGAGATCAACGACGGGGGAGAGAATGCGAAAAGAAAACTAAGCGAACCCAAAGGGAGTTATATGGCGCAGTTAATATGTTTTGAGTTCCAGAGGTTAATCGCATAACTGAGGAGAAGGGGAACCACTTGTTAGTGTGACCCGTGGACTCTAGCGATTCTTATAAGAGAAAAGGTAAACCTCGGCAAAAGTTCCAAGGCCATACCAAGGCGGAAAAGGTGTGTTTGCATATATTTCATTTGTAAATGGTTATAAAGGAAAATAGCATCGGAGAAAGATCGTGTGTGAGTTATTGATCAGAGGTTAAAGGAAAGTGGCATTGTGATATTAACGATAGGCTGATATAGCCTAAAGGTGCGGACGCAATGATAATCATGGACGCGGGTTTATAAAGTTTGAAGTCTGGCCTATCTGTTTCGATCGGGATTTCCTTTGTAATCCGATAAAGTGAAGCCCTAGGTAAAAAGGTAAGATTGTGACTATTTCCTTTGTAAATGGGTTATAAAGGAAAGTAGTGCCTATGGGAGAATTTACGTGTTAATATATGTAACCAATGATTAATGAAGAAAAAGGTTATATTATATATATATATATATATATATATATATATATATATATATATATATATATATATATATATATATATATATATATGGGTTAGGGGTTAATGAGAGGGTTTTAGTCCTGATAGGAAGGATTTAAAAGAAAGGCTTTAATAAAGTCATATTTGAAGGTTAATGGGTGATTAAAGTCCCGAGACATGAATTTTGTATGTTGGTTTGACTATGTTGATTAACATGGCCTTAACCATTAGAGGTGAATATTTGACTCCTTCATGAATTAAATTCATGGGACAAATGTATTTATGGATTTTACATGCATACTGTGGGTGTCAGCGGTTAGGTGTTAGTGGGGTAACCCGTGAATGAGAGGGGTTGAACTAAATTAAGACACTTGGAATATCATGGAGAAACTAAATGGGACCCCTTATGAGTATTATCGCTTTCTTAGAGAGTCTATTTATGGACACTTTAATAGATCACTTATTACACTTATTTGTTTGTGAGTTAAACTTCCTAGGAGACTAACATGATATATGTGTGTGTGCGCTATTTTTACTGAGATGGAGGACATCTCTCTAGGCAATTACTTTTAGGTTATTATTATTCTTTAATTGAGCCCATATGTAAGTGTTTACATAAATCTACACCATTACAACAACTCCCATTAACTTTTATATTTAATTCTAAAAATGTTATAAAATAAAATAAAATAAAATATTTATAGAAGGTTTTGATTTTGAAATGAGTTATGATTTTTGGGAAATGGTATTGATAAGGTGTGGTATTGGCCCATGGTATTGTAACAAAGCCTATTTACAATTTAATGATATCCATGGTAAAATGGGGTTCAATATTCATGGTTGGGAATCTTGTTATATTGTTATATTGTATGTTTATTGTAACTATTAAGTTTTAATTTTAAAAATGTTACAAAATTAAATTTAAAGATATATATTTATTAAAAAAAATGATTTTGAAATGAGTTATGATTTTTAGGTAATTGGTAGTGACAAGTCATAGCATTGGCCAATGGTATTGTAAGAAAGTCTATTTAGAAGTTAATAATATCCATGTTAAAATGGTGTGAATATTCATAATTAGTAATCTTTGTAAATACTAATTTTTATGTGCTTATTAATACATTTTAATATGCATACAAAATCAATATTTTATTTTATATGGTAAAATGGATATTGATTTAGAACTATTATTTATATAACAATATGCTATATATTTTAATAGCATATGTATGTTATGATTTTTTTTATTTAAAAAATTGTTCTAATTTCTTTAATAGAAACGAAATTGCACCATAAAAAGTTGATTTTAAAAATACCCTATACACCTTGTAGAAAGTGGTTGAGCACAATAAAAATAAAAAACAACAAATAAACTAATCACCTTTTTATAAATAAAATTTTCATAAAATTATATAAGATATTTAGAAAAGTAAAAATATAGATCAATAATCAAACTTAAACATTCACTTTAACATTCAATTTGAGATTCTCAAATGTGGCTTTCCAATGAATGGTGGCATCCATATATCCCCCACCTAGACACCCGGGCTCAGTGACCATTGCCTAGTCTCCAATTTATAATGCAACATACTATTGCCTCCCCTTAACATAAGCCAAATATAGTCGTGGCAATCTCCAACTACAATAAAATCCGTTCCTTCTGATGATTTGATCATACTTTCAATTGATGCAACAGGGATGGTGTCAATCATAGTCCATGTCCGAAAACTAGATTATATTCCCACAATCCTATATCAGCATGAGAGGCTATGGGTAGCCTCCCATATACCTGTTTTCCATCATCATTTTGCTTCACTCTTCCAACCAATATCATTCCTATATAAATCTCTTCTACAATATGGGGATCATAGTGGGTAAAGCAATATTACTGTAACAACCTCTTCCATAATGTTTTTCCATTTGAATTGCTTATGGGAAATTCTCAATGTTATTATCAAGTATTTCACCATAGCGTGTTTCGTCATTGTTATCTACAGGATAAAAGAAAAGAAATATTGATAGGTGGCTGAGAAGACATAAATAACATTGTGATCCATATCCTTATAACTCCATAAAGGGGATGGAAAACTCTTAGATCTGACAAGATCTTCACTCACAAAATGGCTAAGTGGCTTCAATGTCCACGTCTCAGTTATGGAATTATATCTTGCAACATGAAGAAGACTTTTGCCATCATGATACCAATTACCAAACATACAAACTCTAAAATGCCTCTTTTTGCTGTCAGCCTACATCTCTACTGTTCCATGGACAACAAGAAGGTTCAGAAATTTACCACAGTTAGGTGTCTTTAGAGGATTAACAACATGCAATGTGTAGTCAGATCGAGCTACTCAGAACAAACCTTCACTGCTAGTCTTCATGCCTAGAGTTTTCATGCCCATGTTATCCCAATTACAAGGGACCTTCAACAAAAACCATCTCTTTGAGATAATGCTAAAAACCCACATGTCTAAGTTGTGGTTGTTAATCACCATGCATTTTTCAGTACTGGTACAATTTTCTTGAAAAATTTTGGAAGCACAGACAGAAGCCTAATAATCACATATCGATCTACAAACCAACAGATCATGAATGGGGAGTTTCAGAAAAATTTCATTTAAAACATCTTCTGGAAAATGAATGGATTCACCTTCCTTTTCTTTGCCCTTCTGAGCAGAAGACTGAACATCTCCTTTAATATCTCGAACACTTGTGCCTGCAGAGATTATTCTGGGCTTATAAAATCTATTAAACTCACTAATCAAAATATCCATTGCAATTCTTTCTGCAACATGAATAACTGCTTCTCTCCATTCAGGGGTATGGACTTTGGCATCAAGATTCTTCTTCTCTCCACGTTTCTGATCTTGATCGCCAACAATAGTCCTCTTCCTTCCACGTTTCTGACCTCTATTTTGAATCTGAAGATTCTGCGAAATATAATCTTCCACCATTGGAAAGATTTCTTCCAACGTAGGAGCGTTGGACTTTCCTTTCTTGGGGCAGTCCATATCAACGGGCGTAGTTGTCCTGAGGTTGTCAAGAAGAGGATAAATACGGTACTTTATTTGATTCTATTCCTCTGTATATATAGTAATGCCACTAAGAAATAGGATTGGCAGCTGCATTTAGGAATTCTTTGTATTATGTCCCACACATGGGCAGATTTTGACCAGATTTACTCGTATTGGGTACCATAAGTTGAATACAACTAACTAGGCCGCCGCCTTTGTGCACGAGATGACTCATCTCTAATCTTGGTTCGAGGAGTTAATCCTGGTGGCCTGCCCAAAATATTATCGTGGGTGGTTTAATTCATTGTAAATCGCAGCAATAGCATATAATATATATAAAATATTCATACAGTTACCTTCATATTTATAAAATATTATATGGGTTTAATTCGTTGTAAATCAGGGTAATGGCAGATAATATATATAAAATATATATACAATATTTATACAGTTATATTTATATTTATAAAATATTAATATACTACCAAATTTAATTCATTGTAAATCACAGAAATCACAATATATATACAATATTTATACAGTTATATTTATATTTATAAAATATTAATATACTACCAAATTTAATTCATTGTAAATCACAGAAATCACAGATAATATATATAAAATATTTATACAGTTACATTTATATTTATAAAATATTCATATATGAGGGGCAATCCTACATAATATATATAAAATATTCATACAATTATATTTATATTTATAAAATATTCATATCTAAGGGTTAATCCTTCATATAAAATATTTATATAGTTATATTTATATTTATAAAATATTCATAGATCAGTGCCGGTCAAAACAATAGTGTCAACTAATGAAAAATCATGTGTTAATGGGTTTATTAATGGGATATAATTACTAAAATTGATGTATATTTGATCAACCATGAGTATAGGCTAGGGTTTGTTTTAATGTTGAATGAAAAATTATTTCAATATTGAAAGGAAAATTTGTCACCAAAATTATAGTGGTTTTGGTCAAATATGGACATCCACATCTTCAACCCATTTTCAAAAAATTTGAACAAAATATAAAACCCCACACAAAAACAATAAAAAATAAATTAAAAAGCAATAATACCCTTAATTTCTTATTCAAATAAAATAAAATAACAATAAAAATTAAAATATTGTAAATTGTATTTACTTCTTTAAAGTTTATTATGGGAACTTCATCCATCATCATGGACCAAAGAGAGACTTAATTTCAGTGTTTTCCCACTCTAAAGGAGTTTGCATGAAGTTTTATGGTTTATTAAGAATTTCTGGAACATCTAAAGAATATTTAGAATACTCAAAAGTAAATGTTGCAAGATAAATGGTCTATAGGATGGACGGTTAATTATGAATGACTCAATTTATTATAGGAAGATTATATGATATTTTTTATTCCATAAATTTTAAATTTATAATAATTTTGTTATTTAATGTTGAATTAAAAAGGATGGTTTCAATATTGAATGGAAAATTGATATGCTAAAGTATGAGATAGTGTTACTAAAATTATCGTAGGTTTGGTCAAGAATGTACATCCTCAAAGGATATAACTCAGAAGGGAGGAGCTCTACAACCCATTATGGGGTAGATCTCACTTAAACTGTTAAACATTTAATGTTTGATTTTTAACATTTAACATTTTTAACCTAATATGAGCCCTATTTAAAAACCAGTCTAATTATTATTATATATAAAAGAGGTATGGTAAATAAATATAAATATAAATAAAATGGAGGTATGGTAAATAAATAAAAATGGTATGGTAAATAAGTACAAATATGAATAAATTAGAGGTATAATAAATAAATAAATAAAACCTCTTTTTATATTTACTCGCAAACCCCTTTATATTTACTAAAACTCAAAAAAGAGGTTTTATTTAGGTGAAGCCTATGGGCCAAATACCATTGTAATATACCCCGGTAACCTCGCATGTAAAAGTAGGGAGTTAGAATTTTTATACAATTACCACAAGTAATTAATCAATTCACAACTCCACAAATCATCACTAGCCATTAAATATACTATTCATTAGTACATCAAGTAATTTGCCATCAAGGATGGTAAGTTTCATAACCATTGCATAACCTTTACCATCACTGTAATAACATAAGCTGTTTCAGGAATCCATGCATCCATTTCTTAATATCCTTAACCATGTTAGATAATCATGTAATAAGACATTATGGTTGTCACATAAAATAAAGAACCATCATCTTTAAGAACCCATCATTATCAGTGGACACATAAGGCAATCACAACAATCACACCATTTGAACACGGATATACCCTGGAAACCCCGTAGGGTGAAAACCAGCAAACGTTTAATCTTATTATTAAACGCTCGTGAGGGTTTTCACCCCTCACTCAATGGCTTATAACAGATTCCATCCCTTAACCATTGCTATTAAAATCATTACAATGAATTATCATTAAGCTGTCACATAACTAGCTAAAAGCTAAAACAAATTCCATGTAATCTTCCTCTTACATACCGCCACATGCAACATTCCTTGTGGCATAATTGTTCTAGCAATGGACAATACTGCAGCTTGAACCAATCTGCATGGACGAGTAATCCTTTTTCCTGCCATAATGTCGAACATCACTTTCCTTTGGCACCAACCGCCATCGTTTCCTGTCAATGCTGTTGACAACAAGCTTGGCAATAATATTAGATACATTATCAATAATTCATTAAACAACCTTTAAAAAGGATCTTTTTATCTTCTACTCATCTGCATGAGCAATCATAACATACTAACTCACTAGTACCTTTATTCAAGTAACTTCTTGTTCTACTTTACCCAAATCTTATTCACACTGGTGCATATCTCTCTCTAAGAGATCTAACCACTAGTCTACAAGTCCGTGTTTCTTTTTAAAACATATAACACAACGGTTAAGTTTACATACTAGGAAATAAACTATTGGTTCTGTGCCTTTGCACATACATTCCTTCACATAGTTATCTTTCCAGAAACTATTGAAGATACCCTATATTTATGGGTAAACATCAAGAAACCATAAAAAGGTGAATCTAGCCTTCACATAGTTATTTTTTAGCTTTTAAGACACAAGAATCACATGTAAAAGCTTCACATGCATAACGAGGGAAACCGTTTCAAGAACTAGCAAGATAAACACATACATCCCTGCAATACATTAACGTCTGCACACCAATATAATGAAACTTCTATGTCTTTAAATGGCATCACCTCTACTATCAATCTTCGATGCAAACCCTATATGCACTTAATAACTCATGCGAACGCTATGCAGTTCGATTATACAGTAGTTCGCTCTGCCTGCGTTTGAAATGGACGTAAAGCTTCTACCAACTCCCGATAATTACCTGTCATTTGGTATAGATTCTATAACTGACTTTTGTCGTGTGAAAGAGAGGTACAGAGACCTGGCGCACTTGACTGCTTCTTAATATATAAATAATGCATTCATCTGTCTACGACAATTTGCATTCATTGAACTATTGTGTGTTGAACGAATTACATAAAATTCAGACTCACCATCGATGAGAGGGCACATGCAATCAAACAAGATAATGAAATTATGTGAACAATAACGTGGGGCAGTCACCCCCCCTGTCATCTCTCATGGCCTCCATCCATTTTCTGCTCTGAGTTTCACTGCCATGGTTTGATCTCGGAATCTTCATACTCCGTTGAGTCGCCTCCATAAATCTCTACACAGGAATCCTTCCATGCGGAAGAAGTATAGAGATAACCGTGGCTTCGGTAGTCAAATGCGATTTTCAGAACTTGTATGCGGCCTACTGTGGATAATAATTGCGCCCCGATGCCATCCCACGAAATTGCACGCTCTTCCATCAAAATACAGACAGATCACACAACCTTCGTATAGTCTGTCTAACGCTCTCTCAACAAAGATACAGATCGAACGAAAGATTATATACTCAGATGTCTCCCAACAAAGATACAGATCGAACACGCGACCTTCAATCATATTTAGCCTCACGCTCCTCCATCAAAAATACCGAGACTAGGCATCCCCTCGTTCAGAGTTTTTGGTTCGTTCTGTTCTCCGTTTGTATCAGTCCCCTCAAGAATAAAATGGGGAACCCTTTTATTATGGATAAACCCGAATAATATGCCAAGGAGAATCAACGACATAACTGACCATGCAGTAACAAACAATGCCCAATGATTCGCTCCCGCAAACCACCCCTTAACTGCCATATGGGCCCGTGGGACTATGTTATCCTTTCTTTGCGCATACTCCATCCCAATACTGTTAAACAGATTCAGTTAATAATCGTTCCATCGATTTCGTAATGGAAAATTAACCAGATGTGTAGTAATGACTCCCATATTCGATCTCATCAAGAATCAGTTCCGGAGGTTAAGGATCAGTTCTGAAACTCAATAACCATTCACAACTGTGAGTTACGTGAGGAATTGTAACTAACTCATAACTCATTTTATGTTGAGTTACGTGAGGAATATGACATACTCCCCCCCTTAACAAGAACACCGTCCTCGGTGTTCATCTTTCATCGGAACTTGATATTTTACTCATGGTATTACCATCTAAACCACACAAAATGTGATCCTTTCTCTTTGAAATCAACGATTTCATTCCAAGAAAAGATGACAAACTAAATAGTAATGATATAGTCATAATAATTATCATTAGTTTAAGCATCAATAGTCATAAGCATTCGTAATTTCAAAAATATGCAACTTCTAATCAACACCACTTGGCCCTTATTCATTCATGATAACAATTCTTTGTGTCAACTTACCATTACTTACCATCTATTCTTGAAAATCATGAATACCTTCATGTAAACATTTAATAGTGGTTGGACAATTCTTCAACCTTCCATGGTAAGTAACTCCTGTAATATATAACTAACAATTCAATCACATTAGTCACTATATTTTGAGTCAAATGGAATACTTTTGACTAGCAATCAATTGTGCAATGTTAGATGCTTTCTAAATCACAGTACTTTTACAAGTACTTAAAGATCACTAATACTAATCATCAAATGATAAATCACTGTTCCACGTGCATACTGAACGAATTCGCACCAAAGACTTCCACAAAGTACTTCGAGGAGTACCAAAAGAGCACATAATTCTCTAATCATCAAAACAGTCAATCACTGCATCAAGCAAAAACTGTATTAGCTCCCACTAAGATGTTCACAACTTTAATAATACAATAAAGGGATTAAAATTTCCATTTACTCCTTATTGAGCACTAAGCTCATTTTCTTGTTAAATGTGCATAACATATTTCACCCAACTATATATAGAATTTATTTTTAACATTACATACAACTGATTAGTTAATTTCCTTAGCCATGAAAATCACAATAGACTAAAGAATTCCCAACCCATGGGAACTGGTTTCCACAACCAAACCGAGTCATTTTCACATCCAGACAGTTTCTTTGATAGAGACCTTACCAGGTCTAACATGGAATTCCACTGGCCAACCAGCTCAAGAATTCCAATGACCACATAGGGTCCAATATAGGATTCCTCTTTTATTACTCTTTCTCAAAGTAATTACACAATGAACCATATAATCATTATCATTACAAAATAAACATGCATGTACACCATGCATTTACACTTATCCCTCATCATGGGTCCACAACATCAAGATTGATGGGAAACATATCCATCATACACGTTGTATGCATGAAAATTTTCCAAATAACATAATTCATGCATATCATATAACATCATTCTTTCTCATTTATAATTGCATTTCACATTGCAGCAATTTATGTGATGAGTTTTCTTGTTGCCATTAAGCTACCACTACTTAATCCCATCAGCAACGTTAGTTATAAATATGCATCAGTTAACACGTATTCCATTTCCAAGAATGCTCATGCATACAATATTGTCATGTATAAAAGCATATGCAAATACTCATTAATGTATAAATGTCAACAACAGTTGAGTTAATAATCTAAACATTTCCAATTTTGCCATAGTCTGTTGTTCCAATTCAAATCATCATTAATGGAGTATTAGCTTACGTTTACTATGGCTAGGTTTATTCATGCATCGTTAGTGTAATTAAACATAATTTTCTCTAATCATACAAGAACATAACTCTTATGTCACAATGACTAATCTTTGTGCATACCATTGCTTATCATATAAGCCCTTCTTTAATGTTTGCAACACTTATTCCCTTCACTAGAAGACTACCATCATTTCATACAACAAACCACATACCTCTTCCTTAAAGGAAGTCATTTTAATCCTCATTTCTCTATCTTCCAATGTGAGGGTTTCTCAAGATTCCCTTTCAAGAAATGATTAAAGATATCTATCTTTAGGCATAAAAATCAAGATGCAAAAACAAGGTTACTTATCGTTTATGCATCAAAATCAAGCAATCAACACAGCTCATCCAACAAGACAATCTCTCCAAGAGATTATTATTTTTCGAGGAAGCTAACATGACCACTTTCTTTAAGTACACACAGACTTATAATTCCAAAGTCACAATAGCTACCAATATGCAACATGTGTTCTCCTAACACAATTACTTTACTTCAATGCACATAGTTCTTTTCATGAAACAAGTAAGGATTTTGGTTCTTGTATGAACACTATTCTAATGTGTCTTTAAGGAAAGAACCTCTACTTTTATTTTCAAGAAAATTCTCATAAAATCCTGCATCTTCATACATGAAGCATGCATACTCTTAGGATGAGACTATATTTATGTATATATGTAATATACTCTTTCCTCAAGAAGTTACTTTGGCCATATTTAGCAAGGATTTTATAGACAAGAGACAAGCATTTCACATACAAGACTCACGTGGAGTCTTCCCAATAAGAACTACTTATTTGCTTTATTAAGAAAGCATACAAAATAATCAATCTTTAATTGCATGCATTAACACATTTTCTTTACCAAGAAAATCTAGAAAAGAACCATTCTTTCATTGCATGCATTCAAATACTTTCTCTACTAAGAAATCATATAAACATTCATATGTATTCTTCAAGAAAGTGAGCAAGATACTTATCTTATCCTTGGATCAACATGCATAACTAACAAATTAAACCACCCTTACCGGAAGCAATTGCTCTACTTATGCAATTAGAAACATAATCTCCTAAGTGTCACACATGCACCAGAGTTACCACTTGATGCTAGATGCAACAAATATCATAACACTACTATGTATCCATTTCAGAATAATGACTTCAAGGAGACATTACGAAAATCATTAACAACAACACACTATAGTTATCATTTTCCAACTCCTTAAGCATGGTCAAGGGAATACTCACATGCACATCAAGCACTATCTAGTCATTCCCAGACTCTTTTTTCCCATCTCCGTCTGTCCCTACAGCACGGTCTTCTTCCTTCTCCTTGCTTCCATTTCCTTTGGAAGCATCTATAGTTGGGGAAGGTAGTTAGAGTTTACTGACAACTGTATTAACACAGGTAGTCTATTTATGAGTAATTATCATACGTAATTATACCATGAATGGATCCTAGAAATGTTACCCACCGAACATGCCTCTCCAATTAAGTTCACACTGGAATGCAACATGCATAAGAAATCCATCATTCCCATAGTAGAGATAAATTCAACCATCATTAAATCGAGGCTCCAATGGTTTTTATCTCTCAACAAGTAATGATAAACACATACCATGCTAATGGATTTCACTTAATTAGAGGGTAATCATCATTAAATATATTAAGGCATGAGCATATACTATTCATCATGCATTCTCATGGTGAATAAAGTTAATAACTCTTCTCATAAACAACTAGAACTATAGCACAGAGAGAGTAAGAATCTTCACACACACATTCCATTCATGTGACATCAATCAACTTCACTTATTTACGAATTGTAGCAATCTTAGTCCAATTCAATTAATGCATATACGTTCTATGGGTTAGTCATACAACACTAACCAATCTCAACTACCAATCATCTTCATGCATCCATGACAAGGCTAAATCAAAAGTTAGTTATTACAATCAAGTCCCACTACTTGAATCATTGTTTACTTTCAAGTCTAAGGGGTGCTTACAATGTTTTTTTTTCAACACTATATCCTCATATCCAAGGACATTCCCCATACTCTACATTTATGCATTGACTCATTAAAATTAGTTCATTGTAACTTCAATCATGTTCATTAAATGCATCATTGTTATTGCCATATTTGCAAATCAAAACTTGGTAGTTGATTGTTACTTCCCTCAATGAGTGTTCAATATTGTTCTTAAGTGTGACCAAAGTTTCATTGTCCTTTATCCTCATCAGGAATCCAACGTTATGAACGTAGTTATACAACAACTTATTACTTACTTTTCAAAGAAGTTATAAACATGAATCACATCTACCATGCCAAAAGTAGTGTACGACATAAATGAATATGCGAATGATTAAACTCATACCTGAGTTAATGCCTACTGATGGCGTATCTCAATATCCTTTTCGCTTACCAATTCCCAAAGGCGCCAGTACTGCAACCTTTAGCTCTGATACCACTTGTAATATACCCCGGTAACCTCGCATGTAAAAGTAGGGAGTTAGAATTTTTATACAATTACCACAAGTAATTAATCAATTCACAACTCCACAAATCATCACTAGCCATTAAATATACTATTCATTAGTACATCAAGTAATTTGCCATCAAGGATGGTAAGTTTCATAACCATTGCATAACCTTTACCATCACTGTAATAACATAAGCTGTTTCAGGAATCCATGCATCCATTTCTTAATATCCTTAACCATGTTAGATAATCATGTACTAAGACATTATGGTTGTCACATCAAATAAAGAACCATCATCATTAAGAACCCATCATTATCAGTGGACACATAAGGCAATCACAACAATCACACCATTTGAACACGGATATACCCTGGAAACCCCGTAGGGTGAAAACCAACAAACATTTAATCTTATTATTAAATGCTCGTGAGGGTTTTCACCCCTCACTCAATGGATTATAAGGGATTCCATCCCTTAACCATTGCTATTAAAATCATTACAATGAATTATCATTAAGCTGTCACATAACTAGCTAAAAGCTAAAACAATTTCCATGTAATCTTCCTCTTACATACCGCCACATGCAACATTCCTTGTGGCATAATTGTTCTAGCAATGGACAATACTGCAGCTTGAACCCATCTGCATGGACGAGTAATCCTTTTTCCTGCCATAATGTCGAACATCACTTTCGTTTGGCACCAACCGCCATCGTTTCCTGTCAATGCTGTTGACAATAAGCTTGGCAATAATATTAGATACATTATCAATAATTCATTAAACAATCTTTAAAAAGGATCTTTTTATCTTCTACTCATCTGCATGAGCAATCATAACATACTAACTCACTAGTACCTTTATTCAAGTAACTTCTTGTTCTACTTTACCCAAAGCTTATTCACACCGGTGCATATCTCTCTCTAAGAGATCTAACCACTAGTTTACAAGTCCGTGTTTCTTTTTAAAACATATAACACAACGGTTAAGTTTACATACTAGGAAATAAACTATTGGTTCTGTGCCTTTGCACATACATTCCTTCACATAGTTATCTTTCCAGAAACTATTGAAGATACCCTATATTTATGGGTAAACATCAAGAAACCATAAAAAGGTGAATCTAGCCTTCACATAGTTATTTTTTAGCTTTTAAGACACAAGAATCACGTGTAAAAGCTTCACATGCATAACCAGGGAAACCGTTTCAAGAACTAGCAAGATAAACACATACATCCCTGCAATACGTTAACGTCTACACACCAATATAATGAAACTTCTCTGTCTTTAAATGGCATCACCTCTACTATCAATCTTCGATGCAAACCCTATATGCACTTAATAACTCATGCGAGCGCTATGCAGTTCGATTATACAGTAGTTCGCTCTACCTACGTTTGAAATGGACGTAAAGATTCTACCAACTCCCGATAATTACCTGTCATTTGGTATAGATTCTATAACTAACTTTTGTCGTGTGAAAGAGAGGTACAGAGACCTGGCGCACTTGACTGCTTCTTAATATATAAATAATGCATTCATCTGTCTACGACAATTTGCATTCATTGAACTATTGTGTGTTGAACGAATTGCATAAAATTCAGACTCACCATCGATGAGAGGGCACATGCAATCAAACAACATAATGAAATTATGTGAACAGTAACGTGGGGCAGTCACCCCCCCTGTCATCTCTCATGGCCTCCATCCATTTTCTGCTCTGAGTTTCACTGCCATGGTTCGATCTCAGAATCTTCATACTTCGTTGAGTCGCCTCCATAAATCTCTGCACAGGAATCCTTCCATGCGGAAGAAGTATAGAGATAACCGTGGCTTCGGCAGTCAAATGCGATTTTCAGAACTTGTATGCGGTCTACTATGGATAATAATTGCGCCCCGATGCCATCCCACGAAATTGCACGCTCTTCCATCAAAATACAGACAGATCACACAACCTTCGTATAGTCTGTCTGACGCTCTCTCAACAAAGATACAGATAGAACGAACGATTATATACTCAGACATCTCCCAACAAAGATACAGATCGAACACACGACCTTCAATCATATTTAGCCTCACGCTCCTCCATCAAAAATACTGAGACCAGGCATCCCCTCGTTCAGAGTTTTTGGTTCGTTCTGTTCTCCGTTTGTATCAGTCCCCTCAAAAATAAAATGGGGAACCCTTGTATTATGGATAAACCCGAATAATATGCCAAGGAGAATCAACGACATAACTGACCATGCAGTAATAGACAATGCCCAATGATTCGCTCCCGCAAACCACCCCTTAACTGCCATATGGGCCTGTGGGACTATGGTATCCTTTCTTTGCACATACTCCATCCCAATACTGTTAAACAGATTCAGTTAATAATCGTTCCATCGATTTCGTAATGGAAAATTAACCAGATGTGTAGTAATGCCTCCCATATTCGATCTCATCAAGAATCAGTTCCGGAGGTTAAGGATGAGTTCCGAAACTGAATAACCATTCACAACTGTGAGTTACGTGAGGAATTGTAACTAACTCATAACTCATTTTATGTTGAGTTATGTGAGGAATATGAAAACCATGGGACAAATTATTGTTAATACCATGGGTTACATACCATAGTTATAAAAGAGGTATGGTAAATAAATAAATAAAAAAAGAGGTATGAAGAAGTATGGTAAATAAATTTTTTGACATCATAGAGAATTAAAAATCAACATCTAATTATATACTAATCCTATGATGGTAAATACCATGGTAAATAAAAGAAGTATGGCATACATAAAAAAATAAATAAATCAAAGGTATGGTAAATAAATAAAACCAATTTTTATATTTACTCAAAAAGGAAGTTTTATTTAGGTGAAGCCTATGCGCCAAATTATTATTAATACCATGCAAAAAAACATTATTAGCCCTAATACTAATATTAAAATATTTTTATTATTATTATTATTATTAAATCTAATATTCATATTAATATATTATAATATTAGTATTATTAAATTTAACAACTTTGGATTAATTCAATGTTAAATTTTTTATATTATAATATAAATCACTATGTCATGATATATATTAACTCTATATGTGTATGTTAGAGAAGAACAAAGACATGGAGTGATACATATGGAGATATAAGGGGAGTGACAAGGGAGAGATGAAGATAAGGAGAGGGGAGAGGAGGAATGAAGAGAGAGAGAGAGGGAGAGGAGTGAGAGAGGTAGATAAGGGTAAGAGAGGGAGAGGGAGATACAAAGATGGATGGGGGAGGAACAGAAGGAGAGAGGGGGGAGAGGCTTAGAGGATTGGAGGGTGGAGGGAGTGAGAGATGGGGAAAGATAGAGGGATAGGAGAGAAAGTGAGAGAGAGGTAGGACGACAGAGAGGAGAGAGGGAGGGAGTGATAAGGGAGAGATGGAGAGAAAGTGTGTATGTTTAGGGGTGAGACAGAGAGAAAAAGAAGGAGAGATGGAGAGAAGGGGAGAGAGAAGGAGAGAGGGCTTGATATAGTGACTTAGTTGGAGAGAGAGAGAGAGAGAGAGAGAGAGAGAGAGAGAGAGATGGGGGTTGAGAGAGGATTGGAGGGAAAGGAGGGAGGGACAGTGAGGGGGGAGAGAGGGAGATAGGAGAGAAAGGGGGAGAGGGGAAGGATGTGAGAGAGAAGGAGAGATGGAATTATAGATATATGGAGTTCGATGGGGAGAGAGGGAGGGAAGAATAAATATATAGAGAGTGAGAAGTGGAGAGAGAGAGGCAGTGACAAGGGAGAGATGGAGTGAGAGTGTGTATGTTTGGGGGTAAGATAAGGAGACAAAAAAGGAGGGATGGAGAGAAGGGGGAGAGAAAGAGAGAGGGAGGGATATAGTAATAGACTTGGAGGGTGGAGAGAGAGAGAGAGAGGTTGGAGAGAGAGGGAGAGAAAGGAAGAAAGAGAGAAAGGATGTGAGAGAGTGGTGAGAGGGAGGGAAGGAGGGATGGATTTGTATGGGGGGAGAGAGGGAGGTAAGAAGAAAGAAATAGAGAGAGAAAGGTGGTGAGAGAGAGAGAGGGAGAGAGGAAAACAGGAGGGAAGAGAGATATACTTTGGGAGAGGGAGGGAAGGGTAAGAGAGAGGGAGGGAAGGGTAAGAGAGAGGGAGAGAGGGAGAGGGGGAGGGAGGAATATATATATATATATATATATATATATATATATATATATATATATATTGGAGAAAGAGAGTGTATGTTTTGGGAGTGATATAGAGGTATAGAGGGAGATAGAGATATAGATGGAAGGTGAAGAGAGGGAATAAGAGAGAGATGGAGAGAGGGAAGGAGGGACAGAGAGATTGATAGATATGGAGCGAGAGAGCGTGTGTTTTTGGGGGGATGAGATAGAGAGACAAAGAAGGATATACAGAGAGAGATATAGACATAGATGGATGGGAGAGAGAGGGGAAATATTTCTTACACTAGATGCATTGATTTCAATGTAGATGTTGATTTTTAATCCTATTTGATTGATTGCACTAGATGCATTGATTTTACTGTAGATGTTGATTTCTAATGATATTTGATTGCTTTCACTAAATGCATTGATTTAAATGTAGATGATTTATAATCCTACTTTATTGTTTTCACTAAATGCATTGATTTCGGTGTAGATGGTGATTTCTAATCCTATTTGATTGTTTGCATTAGATGCATTGATTTTTAATTATATTTGATTTCTTGCACTAGATGCATTGATTTCAATGTAGAAGATTTCTAATCCTATTTGATTGCTTAAACTAAATGCATTGATTTCAATGTAGAAGATTTCTAATCCTATTTGATTGCTTACACCAAATGCATTGATTTCAATGTAAATGTTGGTTTCTAATGCTATTTCATTTTTTTGCTAAAGCATGAGACGATCCTTCTATTTCAATAAACCAAAAGTAATGTTGCAGCATATACAAAAAACTTGACTTCTTCATGTACTCATGAGAAATCAAGGGTATTTTTCCAAAGAAATGACACTCCCTTCTACAGAAAGTAAAGCTAACCTCTCAAATAATACCTTTGATTGACCTTTATGATTTTTTAACCCAAAGCGAAACTCCGCTAACCCTCACGTCACTGTCACGAAAGGCATGAAAGGACTAGCAGCCCCACAAAATAGCACACCAAACCTAACCATCGATTCACTCTACAAAATTGAATGGCTCAGAGAGAAATCACATTTCCAAGATTCTCGCTCATTAATGCATGATGGATGGTGGTATTCCTTACCACACCCTTGCCACGTGTTGGGAGCCTAACGGAATCGCTCCCGAAATTCCAATACCACTTACCATTCAAAAGCCATGTGATCACCTCGAAACTGCTTTGCACCTGGATTTCATTCTAAAAGAGGAATGCCAAAAAATATTCGTCACCGGAAAGATCCAACTGCCCTTCCTACGAAAGCATGCTTCGAAACTTGCATCGAAGACTGCCGCTGATTGGATATTGATACATGTGTTGCAATTCGAAGGAAAAAGGAGACTAGTCAATTTACACCAGGGTATTATGTGGTCGCTCTAAGATTTCCTTTCTTCAAGGTACCAACTAGAGTAATGTGATTGAACTTGTATAAAAAGCTTCATTTCAGACCTTTCCCTCTGGCCCAATGTCTAAAAATCTCTCTGTGCTCTACCGCTTGTTCATTGTAGAGAGCTTTTAATGTGCTCTAAGGCATCTCCTTCCACTTCATCTCTGTCCTGAAAGCTGAATTCACCACTCCTTGGTTGGCTAGTATATCTGTTAGTTTATTAGCTTTTCGTCGAACATGGTTGAAGCTAACAGTTCGAAGACTTAGGAGATGATTTTCAATTCTTTGGTACACTTGTATTAGTCTCAAGTGTTTTGAGACCTTCTCTGGCATTTTTCCACAACTGATTCTCTTAACCGCATTAATGAATATCTTTGAGTCTTCTTCTATAATGGCATTTGAGCTATGATTTAGTTTTAGAAGCTCTAGACATTGTTCCAATGCCATTAGTTCAGCCATATTATTGGTGGCTTTACCTAAATGGCAGTGGAATGTAAATATTATGTTTCCTTCTTCATCTCTAAACACCCCTCCATAACCTGCTGTTTGAGGGTTGCATTTTGAAGCCCCATCAATATTGCATTTCACATAACCTTTCAGTGGAGGATGCTAGAACTCCTTTTCTGTTTCCAAATCTATTTCCTTTCTTCTTAGTCCACGGGGAATGATCTCTTGCATTCATAGATGCCCGAGAGTTCTCAATTCATTTTCTGTGGGAGGATTCTTGGGATAATTGTGCACAGTGGTGCAAATAGTCTCCTTAATCTATTTCAAAATCAGATCCATCACGCGAAGAGGAATAGTTTTTTCTTTCTTGAAAATTCTTTTATCCCTTTCTTTCCAAATATTCCAGATAATGAAGCTTGGCGTAAAGGTCTAGGCCAAATTAAGGAGCTCATTCTCTGAAAAAAAATTCTCCACTTCTTTAGGGTATTAATGATACTTCCTTTATCTTTGTCTTTCTCTTGAAAAATGGTGTTAAAAGAATCCCACAGCCATGAGGTGTAGGTGCAGATGTTGAGAAGATGCTCCATTGTCTCCTCTTGAGCTTCACATAGTTGACATCTAGAAGGCCCAATAACGCCCATTTTTTGAATATTGTCCCAGGTTAAGATTTTCTTGTGATGAACTAACCACATGAAAAGCTTGATCTTCATTCACCCTTGGTGGCTCGACAGTTGGTTCCAGGATTTCACCGAAATACAGGGATCTAGGTTGAGGATAATTTTTTTTGCTTCCCTAATATTAAAGGTGCCTTCTTTATTTAGGCCCCATCTTAACTGATCTTGCCCATCCGTTACCAAGATCTTCCTTTTTTTTAACATGCTCATGAGTTCCTCTGCTTTTATTTTTACGGGGTTGTCATCTCTGTAGTCTATGCTTCTCTAGTTTCTCTAGTTTCTAGAGTTATGAGAAAGACTCCATAAATCTTTCACTTTGATTATTCCTTGGGAGTCTGTTTCTTGCTTGAGGCTCATAAAGTCCTCTCTTAACAGTATTAGTTCTTGTTTCCATTTTTCTTCCGAGAAGAGAGCTAAATCTCTTGCCCTGATTTCCAAGAATCTATTATTTTGTACTAGGATTCTGTTTTCCCAGAGTTTATTCCAGATGTAAGAGCCTTTTATGTTTCGAGACATTCTTTATAAGATCACTTGTTTGCCAGGAGCTTGCATATTTTTCTTTCCAAGTTTTAGCCCATTGAGCTTCTAGTTATTTAACCCACTTCCACCAGAGCTTGGCTCCTAAAACGTTACTCAAAATCTCCTGATCATCTAAGCCTAGACCTCTATGTCCTTTGGGTTTACAGATTTTATTCCAAGAAACAAGGGCCCATTTCTTCCTTGTTTCCTCCTTTCTCCAAAGGAAGTCTCTCTGGATATTCCTGAATTGTTGTAACGCCCCTTTGGGAGTAGGAAGGGCTGATAAAAATAAAAAAAGGATTGATTGCAGAACGGCCTTTGTCAGAATCAACCTCCCCGCTAGGTTCAACGATCTGATGGTCCATTTTTTGACTTTGTCTTCCATCTTGTTGAGCACTGGTTCCCAAATACTTTTGTGTAATGATCTGGCTGTAAGGGGAATTCCCAAATACTTTGAAGGGAGGGAATCCATTTGAAAGCCCAATTCTGGAGATATTTCTCTGTATTGCAATGTTAGTATTTAAGAAAAAAAAATTGATTTGGATCGATTAACTTCCATACCTGTAGCCAAGGAAAAGTCATTTAGGATTCGTTTGTACGTTGAAACTTCTTTAACTATGGGGATACCTTGCAACATGGTGTCATCCACAAATTGTTGGTGAGTCATTGCCTAACCATTCTCCTTTAATTGGAGTCCCTTAATCTTTCCCAAGGCTTTGGCATGATTACTGGACTTGTCCAGTCCTTCCATCATGAGGATCAAGAGAAAAGGAGAGAGTGGGTCTCCCTGCCTGAGGCCTCTAGAAGGAGAGAAGATCTCTGAGGGTAAGCCATTCACCAAAATAGAAAAGCTAGAAGAAGTTACCAGAGCCATAACCCATCTGACCTAGTTGTGATCGAAACCAAAAGGAGTAAGGACCTTCTTGATATAGATCTAGTTCATCTGGTCATGCGCTTTGGCAATATCTAATTCCATGATCATACCAGCCTCCCTCTTGTTGGTTAGCATGTGAACTACCTCGTGGGCTTGAATAATGTTATTTAGGATTTGTCTGCCTTCCACATAACCAGATTGTTCCCCTGAAATTAAAGAAGGAAGTAGAGGTTTCACTCTGCTAGCCAAAATCTTGGATATAATTTTGTATACCACATTGCATAAAGCAATGGTTCTGTACTTATCAACAGTTAGGAATGAATCCTGTTTGAGGATCAGGGAGATGAAGGAGGTGTTGAGGTCTTTTAGAATAGTCTTCTTTCTTCTAGAATCCTACACAACATTCAAAATGTCTTGTTTGACAACATTCTAGTAGGCCTTACAAAAGTCTACATTGAAACCATTTGGTCCTGGAGCTTTGCCATTCTACATATCTTTGATGACCTCACTGACTTCCTCTTCAGTTACTGGTTTATTCAGGTTAAAATTGTCCTCTCTAGACACCATCTTAGGGATATTTTTTGTAATTTCCTTAATGCATTGCTCTCTGTCTAGATTATTTTCCTTAGTGATGCCTCTGAAATGTTGTACCAACATGGCTTATATATTCTTATGAGAGGTTTGAAGCTCCCCATTCTCATTCAATATCGAAGAGATTCTATTGTGTGCTCTATTGGCCATGGTGGACCTATGGAAAAATCTGGTATTGTGTTCACCTTCATTGAGCCATTGAACTCGAGACTTTTGTCTCCAAAATATTTCCTCTTGTTTGCATAAATTCTCCAACTCTTGGTTGTGTTTATCAGCTTGCTCAGTTTTGAATTTATCAAAACCATCAGTGATCAATGCTTGATTTAGTTCCTGTAGTTTGAGTTCCACTGATTTTTTGTTCACAAAAATGTTACCAAAATCCTTCTTGTTCCATTATTTGAGTGTGAATTTCATGCGCTTTAGTCTTTTATGTAGGAGGAACATTTTAGTGCCCTAGATCTACA
Source organism: Pinus tabuliformis (assembly GCA_031772625.1). NCBI lineage: Eukaryota > Viridiplantae > Streptophyta > Pinopsida > Pinales > Pinaceae > Pinus > Pinus tabuliformis. The sequence continues at coordinate 1,585,818,610 of CM062818.1, read as the reverse complement.
AATCTTTGAACCACCATTTTTCAATGTTGCTGATGAAATCTCGGTGGGAGAGCCAAATATTCTCAAATATAAAGGGTCTATTCTTGGGAGAATCGATCCCCTTGATTTCTAATTGAATCAGCCAATGATCAAAGCCTCCAAAGGGGAGAACTCTAGTTGTTATTTCTCTATTTGTGAGCATCAGCTCCTCTGAGATAAAAAATCTGTCTAACTTGGAGGTGACCTCGGCCTCACCTCCTCTTTTGTTGTTCCAAGTAAAAAGGCCATTGTGTGTTTCAGAGTCAACCTGTTTCATATCTTCTGTGAAGGATTTGAATGCTACAAAATCTTTACTTAGCATTCTGGTACCTCCTTTTTTTCTGAAAGAGATTTAATGATGTTGAAATCTCCTCCCAAGACCCAGGGTATTTCTTCATGTATACTTCTAATATCTACCAGGGAGTCAAGAAAAATGAATTTCTCATCTATTCTTTGAGGACCATAAATATTTGTGATTAGGAAGGTGTCTTAAACCCCCACTGGTTTAATGATGACTGATAGATAATTTCTTGATGCCTCTGCATCTATTATGCTGATTTTTTGGGGCTTCCATAGAGTGAGAATGCCCCCAGCTGTGTTCTCTGCTTTAACTTCTAGGAACTCAAATCTATTAAGCCATTTGCTATAGATTTTTTTTAATTTCTGAATGGAGCATTTTGTTTCCTGAATGAAGATTATGTCTGGTATTGCTAGTTTCATTCTGTTACTTAACATTATTTGTTTTCTTTTACTACCTAGACCTCTGATATTCCAAGATATGAAATTCATAATTAAATATTTATAAAGGAGTAACCAGTTAGATCTTTCATCTTACGTGAATCTATCATTAGCTTTCCACATTCCATCATGAGCTCATTTTTCTTTTTCTTTCCCCTCTTCTTTGCTGGATCTATAGTCGCTAATCCTAGAGTTGATTTCATTGTTTTCACACCATTGTGATCCTGCTTGTGAATGTTTTTATCTTTATCTAACCCTCTTTCCTAAGTTTTCCATAAATAAAACTGTTGTATTCTGTTGAATTCGTCTTGAGGCAATGAATCTATTCCTCCTTTGGTTCCCTGCATCAAGAATCCTTCCAGATCTAGGTTTTCCTTATCGATAATTTCTTATAGTCATGACCTTCCAGATCTATTTCACTTTGGGTAATTTCCTGGTCCATCTCCATTTCTGTTTCACTTATCATTGTCTCTTTTTGAGAACCAATATCTTGATATTGTATATTGTCCTCTTCTTTCGCTTTTTCAATAGGGCCTTCCTCCTGAGATTGGTTTTCTCTTTTGATTTTGTCATTCTCTTCCTACACTTGAAACTTGTTCTCACTGACCCTCTGCCCCTCATTATGTTTTTTCTTTAGCCCCTTTTTTCCTCCTTTTCCTCTACTTGCAACTTTTTGAAAGAATTTTGAGTCCTTTGTTGTATTAAGTTTATCATTGTTGTCTGCTTTACTCGGATGGAAGTCTCTGAATAGATGTCCATGTTCATGACATCTACGGTATCTGAATGGGATATGCTCATATTCCACTATCTGCACCCATTCCTCATCAAAAACTTCCAAGATAACTTCATCCAGAAGCGCTCTTGATAGAACCATTTCTACAGATATCCTTGCAAAGGAGTTATATCTCCCTCTTCTTATGTCTTCAGAAGCTTTGACAAAACATCTTAGTTTATTGCCAATGGCAGCTAGCGATTCAATTTGCCAATAATCAAGAGGTAGAGAATAGAGCCTTACTTAAACTGGAACTGAAGAGAAAGTCTCCCGCTTTGGGACAAAGCTCATCCTCCAAGGCCTCATATAGAGACCGACTACTGCATAAAAGTAGGGTCCTCCTTCGAATATTCTATCTTTATCTTTGATGTTTGAGAACACCACTATGAAGAATCCCTTTGACCCAAGATGTAGGTCAATGCTTCCTTTGGGTTTCTAGTGATACTTGATCCATGTCTGTAAAGCTTTTTTAAGTGAGCCATAGTCGCATGAATTTACAGATAATGGCGTAGGTCCCCATGTGTTCCCTGTGCGCCTACAAAGCAGGATCATTTAATATCAATCTAGGAGTGATTTTTTCTTTTGGTTCACAAGGTCCCTTTTTTTTGTCTCTTGAACCCTAAATTTTGTCTTCTTCTTCTATGTCCTTTGTGTTATTGTTTTCCTTGGTCCTTGTCCCATCTGTCTCCTTTTCATTCTTCCTGTTCCTTTCATCCGCAAAACCTATGTTGTTCACCATCAATGTTTTACCTCTGTTGGCAATAGCATCTTTGTAGGAGGGAGTCGAGCTCCCTCCTCTACCACCCTCCATTAGAAACGATCCCTAGAATTTTTTGTAACCCTTTCTGATTGCTTCAGCTCTCCCACGTGTTTTTCCAAACTCTCATTGGAGATTTCTAATCCTATTTCATTCCTTGCACTAGATGAAATTATTTGAGTGTAGATGTATGTCTCTAATCCTATTTTCTTACTTGCATTAGATGCATTGATTTGTGCGTAGATGTTGATTTCTAATCCTAATTGATTGCTTACATTAGATGCATTGATTTTAGTGTAGATGTTATTTTCTACTCTTATTTGATTTATTGCATTAGATTCATTGATTTCAGTGTAGAGGTTGAATTGTAATTTGATGTAATTGGATGTATAATGGTACATTAATTTTAAAATTGTTGGATTAAGTGTGTGCATTGATTTCAGTGTAAGAAGATTTTTTTTTATAATGTACATTGATTTTATGTGTTATAGTAATTCAACCTATTAATATTGGAGAGAAAGAGAGACATTGTATTATGTTTACTACAACTACTCGAGCTAAAGATTTAAATGGTTTATGATTTCAAATGTCTTTTTCATATAATTGATATGAAAAGATGACAAAACTAACAAGGGTGATAATAAGAGTAGTAGAAGAAAATAGTTTGAGATTGATCACAATGAAGACTATTTGTAATTCACTACATTCTTATTATTCATATTTCTCTCATTCAACACTATTACATTGTCACATTGTATTCAGAATTTTATTTCATCATTTTTCATCACTAATGTTATAAACAATATATATTATGTCAACAAACTCAGGTAACTAAGAAAATTTAAAATTAAAATGAGGAGATTAATCTTAGACAAATTTACAATATTTAAAATTATTATATTAATATTATATGCATTTACATATTGTTGATAAAATTACTCATATCTTCAATAGAATTTCCTTGGCCACACATGACTAGAACTAGCTTAGATCCATCTTAACTCCATGTCTATTGAGGTTCAATACGGATCAAAGATCCCGAAGCACAAACCTTTCCATGAGCTTTGCACTCAAAAAATAGGTTTGCACCTCAGGAGATTTGATCCATCTTGGCACATAGATCGATAGTTAATATATATCTAGGCTATGCCTCTTTATGACAACATCCTTCATTGGCTTTCCGTAATTGGGATCTCCCTGGATCACCCAAATATGATTTGAGCTCGTCGAGCAAGAATTCATGTCATCAATGGTTGCTAAAATTGTTTAAAATATTGATCACTCAAGGAATCTACTCAATAGCAGATAAAACCATTAATTACATTGTGCTTCATGAATCCAATCAGTTATGCAAATCTATTGTATTGCATGGACATCTAGACAACAAATGTTCTAAAATAGATAGAAATTATCATGTTAAGTATTTTATGCAAGTAGTCAAATTTTGAAAATCTTGTGGCGAAATTTTTTTAGAAAAATATATTATTTTCATTTCATGCATTAACACACCTCATCTCTCTCTATTTAACTTGTTTCTATGATCTCATTCTTCATCTTGTCATGGGGATGAACTACACTTGATGGTTCCAAAAGAGTAGACAAATGAATTTTGATGTGATTATTGTCAGAAACATGTCTCAAAAACTTATATGGATCACAAAAGCCTTAATGCAATAATATAAAAATTATTTATTTTTAAATAAAAAGTTAATTTACTTTATAGAATTTTCATGAATTATTTTAAAAATATTAACACTCCAATTTTTCTTTTAAACATAAAAAAAAATTAATCATATAAAATTTAACATATAAAAATTTCTAATTTTCTATAAAATATTTAAATATATATATATATATATATATATATATATATATATATATATATATATATATATATATATATATATATATAATTTATATTTTCATTACCACAAAAAAAATAAAAATTATTGACACTATAGTCTCATGTTTAAAAAAAAACACTAATTCAAACCAATTCTTTTAAGCACACATTTATTAAAACTTTTGCATTCTTTTATGTAGCTTAACAAATTATTTTGACCCATCAATACATTTGAGAATACCAATTATTTAGCCAATATTAATATGTATTTACAAATATTTTCCACTATTTCTTCCATTTAACTCTATTAAAATAATAGGTAACTTCAATTTTGTAGCATAATCAATTTGTAATCATTTTGCATCACTTTAAATTACAAGATTTATAATATCTTAACTATGATTTTGTTATTCCTTTCATTCATTCATTGATATATCTCAATCAATTTGGGATAATTAGATAAATTACATAATTTAAATTTGTGATTCTAAAAATTCTTTATTAAAATTATGAAATTTGAGAGGAAGAAACAATAAACCAATAAACATTTTAACTCTTTTTTGTTTTAATTGCTTTATATCATATATACATATTTTAATTTAAAATATATAATATAAAGTAATATGCATAAAAATATTTTAGATAACATTTGCATTGACATTTTTATTCTATGAGCTATATTGTCCACATTAAAATGGTCTTTCTCTTATTAATAAATTTTTAACTATTTGCCAATATTGCTTCTCCTTTTTTGTAGTTCATTGTATTGGAGATGAGTATATCCTCTCTACATCTAATATGTAAAATCAAATTTGAATTTTTTTTTTAAATCTATTTTCATGTCAACATAGATACTTTGCATATGTTTCACAATAAACAAGAGCCATGTAGTGGCAATGTGCAAAAAGACAAAAGCCACATTGCAACCATATAACTCTTATTGTATATAAATAATAAAAAGGAAAACGATATCATCTAAGGACCTTACTAATTTAATGTTTACCATATTTGTTCATTTTTATTTAAGTACACCACCCTATGAAAAATAATAATTCAAGAAGAATTTCCATGACATAAGAAAATGATGAAACTTCAAAAATAAGTTGGCCTAAAATTGGAATCTTTCTATCCAATAAGTTTTAATAACAAGTTTGGTTGTAATTTTATTGTTATCATCCTCAATTACTTCATTTTTTTATGAGGGTGCATTTATCTATCCAAGATAAATAAGACTCCTAGTAGTTAAATAACTTGATTATGCTAAATATTAAGAAACTTCCAACTATAGTAAGGAAAGATAATTACAAGAGACTAAGATTTCCGAAAAAATGTATTCTTGTATGCATAATTTGATTCTCTTTGTTGAGGGTTAATTTTAATTTTGTAGGAGTCAATTATATCATATTTAAACAAATATGTTTTCATCATATACTAAGTATATAAGAATTATTGAGTTTTTTACTGTAACCAAAGCTAGGTAAAGTGTCATACAATGCACCATAACCACAATCGATATCTCTAAATATCTAAAAACCCCTTTCTCTAGGATTATTCAAGGAAACATTTGGTGCCTTGAGTTGGATTGCACAATCTTCTTCTTTAATAATGTGCAAATTGATGGGTCTCAATGTCCCTATCCTAAATTTTACACGACTTCTTCTATCAAAATCCATTGTTTTCTTAATATATGTCAATAATGAAGCATTGGAATGTGTCCCTTTGGAAAGTAATAATGTCTAGGTTATGTTAGAAGAGACTCTAATATTATATAAAATAAATATATCCCACATTCACCATGGAGTAAAATGTAGTTTTAATAATATATTCTATAAAGAGGTGAAACTCGATTAGCCACATCTATTATTTTTGTGTGGTTCATGGACCCCAAAGATAAGTGATCGCTACATCAAGAGAATATTTGTATAGGAAAATCCACCCAAGGGATCACTTTCTATTGGCTCAACCACAAAGCCAGGCGCTGAGAGTTTCGAGAGAATTGAATGTGTGACCTCTCAATAGCAAAGGAGTTTTAATGACAAGGACTCAAGCAATTAAGCTAACCCTCTGCGCTTATTATCTAACATGTATTATTGGGATGTAATTCCTCAATATCTATTAGTATATAATAGAGGTAAGGGAGTACTATGAGAAACACAACATAAAATATCAAATTCTTATATTTGTAAAGTAGTGAAGTATTTGTGGAGGTGCTCTTTGTAAGATTTGAGATTTATGAAGGTAGTAAAGGAATTATTTCCATTTCATGGAATTTTTCCCAATTGTAATTTTACCATGTAAATTTGGTGTCTCCTTTCGTTTTTCCTCCTTTATATTGTTGATTAAGTGTTGCTATTATGTATAGGAGGTTAAATTTGTAAAGTACGTCATTGTATATGCTCTTTCATGTTTCTGCATATTTTCAATATTATGCAAAAAGAAATATGGTGACTTAAATCCACACAAACACATTATTGTTGTTGCAAAATGCACAGATTTGTTGCTGCAAATTTTGATTTTGGTTTGCTACAATTTTTTTTCCTTTCATCCTTTGTTTCCATGCAAATTCTTAGTTATGAAATGCAAGTTTACAACTCAATATATAACCCCATAAAACTTTGGCATGTGGCTTGGGTTGGCCACATTAAAAATAAAATATGTGGATTTTTTTATATCTATTTTTAGTTAGAAAAGAACCAATTTAGTAACCAAAAATGAAAAAAAAATAGTCAAAATGGGTTACCTCCTTTGTTATTTCTCATGGCATTAAATGAAACTTCTACGTGTATTTTTATTATATAATATATTCTATTAAAAAATGTATCATAGTATTATTACTATAGATAATAAAATCATATATATATATATATATATATATATATATATATATATATATATATATATATATCTATATATATATATATATATATATATATATATATATGTTACATTATAATATATATGCTTTTATATTCTTTTTTCCACCAATAATCTCATATATTTACCCTCTCTACACTTTTCTTTTGGTTGATAATATTGGACTTTTGTATGTAGACATAGTTTTTCTTTTTTTTTAGATTTTTGTTGTAAGGTATTTTAATTTTTAGAGTGGAATTGGGATCATTTATGCTTTATATTATATCACTCACTTTGTCATAATATTTGCAGAACTATACATAGCAATTTGCCTCCTTGGATTTCGAATCTATGATTTACATATCTATATAACTTTGCACATTTCTTTGTGATTGTCATAGTGACATTTTTTGTCATGGAGTCGGATCCTCTTTTTCTTTAGTTGTTTACATCAATTTCTTAGTTTCTTAGTTTTTTTCTTTATTCATTATGACTTCAAAGGTTGTTTCAATTCCTAAGTTTATTGTCACTAACTATCTTCCATGGAAGAAAAAGATGGTTGATGTTCTCAAGAATAAGAACCTATGATGGCTAGTTAACAGTGAAATCCAACTATAAATCGAAGTTTAGTAAACTTCGCCTCTGTAGGAGCCTTTGTAAAGATGTCTTCAACTTGATCATATTTTGAAAAATATTGCACTTCAAGAACATGGTCATGAATGAGCTTTCTGATGAAGTGCATGCGCAGTCCAATGTGTTTGTTGTGCTCATGTTGGACTGGATCTTTGCATAGTTGAATGGCACTTTGATTATCACACCAAAGTGTAGTTGGATGCTGCTGCTGAAAGCCAAACTCTGACAAGGTATGACGAATCCACAGGGCTTCCTTACTAGCCTCTACAACACCACAATACTTTCCTTCTATTGAAGAAAGAGAAATTGCACTTTGTTTCTTGCAAGCCCATGTTATAGGTCCTGAACCAAGAGTGAACACATAACTTGTAGTAGACTTCCGATCATCAGGGTCACTAGCCCAAATCGAAATAAGTGAAACCAACCAACAGAGATGATGCTTCTACACTGTAATGAATCCCAAAATAAATTGTACCTTGAACATAATGAAGTATTCCTTTAGCTGCTTTCAAATTACTTTCATGTGGGTTTTGCATAAACTAAGCAAGAAGGCCAATAGCAAAGGAAAGGTCAAGATGAGTATGGGTTATATACAAAATTTTTCGTACAAGTTGATGGTATAAGGTAGCATCAACTTCAGTGAAAGTACAAGTGACTAAAAGTTTTGCTCCAAACTGGAAGGGAGAAGGGGTTGTCTTACAGTCTTCCATGTGAAAATGGCATAGAAGATCACAAGCATACTTGGACTGGGAAAGGGAAATACCTTCCTTGGATTGCAAGACTTGAAGACCAAGAAAATAATGCAAGTGTCCTAAGTCTGTCATTTCAAACTTATTTTTAAGGTTTGACTTCACATGGTTTATAAGGTTGGGATCACTACGAGTAAGGATAATATCATCAACATAAAGAACAAGAATGATAAGAGACTTGCCCAATTTCCTAGTGTAGACACTATTGTTAGAGTGACACCTAGGAATGCGAGTTTCTGAAAGAAAGCTATCCGTTTTGGCATACCAAGCCCAAGGGGCTTGCTTGAGACCATAAAGGGATTTCTTAAGCTAACATACAAGGCTGGAGTCTATTTGTATAGATCAAGTAGGTTGTTCAATATAGATTTCTTCATTCAAGTCCCCATGAAAGAAGACCGATTTAACATCGATCTGATGGACTTCCCATTTGAAAGAGGCAGCAAGGGAAAGAACAAGGATAATAGAGTTCATTTTGGCAATAGGTTAGAAGGTTTTAATATAGTCAATGCCTTCAACTTGTGAAAAAAACTTAGCAACAAATGAGCTCTATGTTTATCAACTTTTCAATCTCATCCATACTTGGTTCTATAAACCCATTTTCATCTAACAATTTTTCATCCATTTGGAAGAGGAACAACATCCCATGTATCATTTGCCAATAATGAATGATATTCTTCATTCGTAGCTGTGTCCCAATATGGATGGCCCAAAGCTTCTGCAAAGGTGTCAGGATCATAATTCGCTGAAGCTTGAGCGAGTAAAGAAGAGACTCTATCGAACTCAAAACGTGTACATCGCTAATCTATAGGATCACTGGTAAGAGAACCTGCTACATCCCGAATAGCACGGACCCATTTTGGAAGTTGAGTAGTTGAAGGAGGATCCCGAGAAGATGGGGGAGGATTGTCATCCTCGTTGTCATCATTTGAAGAAGAAATATTTTTAGAAGTAGAAGGGATAGAGAGAGGTGGCACATCCCCAAAACTAGGCTCGTAGGCCAATATATTTTCAGCAAAATTTACATCTCTTATAATGATAACATTTTTGGACTTAAGTGGAATAAGTCTATAACCTTTGACATCTTCAGAATATCCAACAAAAATACATTTTTCACTCTGAGGTTCAAAAGCTTTATGTTTGTCATCTGGAATATGGGCCCATGCTTCACTTCCAAAAGCACGAAAGTATGGGTGATATTCTTTAAGACCTTAGTAGGAGTGTGATTTACTATCTAATTTGCACACTTAATTTCTTCAGCTACACCATTTTGTTGTGAAGTATATGGAATAATATGTTGCATTTGAATTCCATTCTCATTGCAAATGTTGATGAATTTGTTGTTAACATATTCTCCACCATTATGAGATCTTAGCTTAATAATTTGAAGTCAATATTTTTTTTCAACAAAGGCCTTAAGGGCCAAGAACATGTTAAATACTTCACTGTTGAGTTTTAAGAAGTATACCCAAGTGCGTCTGGAGAAATCATCAATGAAAGCTAAGAAATACTTATATATAGATAATGAATCAACTGGAAATGGACCACATAAATCACTATTCACAAGCTGTAAAGGGGATGAGGTGTGCCAAGAGGCACATTTTTCAAAACTATCCTGATGAGGTTCTCCAAGTTCACATCCATAACAAGTACCGTCTCTATAAGATACCATTAGAAGACGTGTCACCATATTTTCATGGTGGTTTTGGATAAAAATCATGGCTTAATTTTTCTAAAGTGAATTTCTGAATGACTTAACAAAAATATAAAATGGGATGTCACATGTTGGTCCCTCATATTGAGTAGTAATAATTAGAATGTTACCCATAGTAAACAAGCCACTTCCCCTCACTTCAAGGATGTTACCCAGAGTAAACAAGCCTATTTAGGTTTTGGAAACCTATCTAAACAATGACATTGGTGTGGCCAATATATCAATAAAGGTAGGAGGCCTAAGGACTTGACATCATGACCTCCTTTTTCTCAACTTCATGTTGAGAATAGAAGGAATTATAGATCTCCTATACACTAGGCTATAGAAAGCGTCTTTCAATGCACTAATATTTTTTAAATAAATATATTATGAACTAATAAATATACCAAATATTTTGATTAACCAACTAGCTCATAGACACATACACAATCAAAAATAATTGATGAAATCTATTATAATATTTAAAAACAAGAAAATTGTTTTTCACTATTTTCCAACTAAATGATGACAATGAAAAGTAATTAAAACACAGATCAAACCAAGATTAAATAATTACATGACAAGGATGTTAATATTCATCTTTAAAAAAAAAAACATAATTTATAAGTGAATAGACCATAAATAGGAAAAGGTCTCAAATGAATAACTTTACTACATAAATTACATGAGCCCAATCTTTGATTTATGTTAAATATATAAAAAAGAACTTCAATAAATTATTTAAACGAAAAAAAATACAAATTCATGAAATATAATTTAGTATAACAATAAGCCCCCAGCTAGTTCAATTGGCCTAGTTCTTTAAAGCACTTGTTATTGAGAGATAACTAGGTCAATTATCATCAACACTCTTGAGGTTAGTCTTCTTTAATGTTCCAATAAGAAATAATCCCTTCTTGTAAATCTACATGTAGCAATGATTTTTTGTGGAGATAGTAGTTACCAACCTTAGAAATCCATAAACCACATCTAAAAAAATCATTATAACAACACTATAAACTAGCATCTATACTACTTTTGTTATCATAAAAAATTTAAATAATTATTCTTTTTCTTTTCTTCTTCAATTATCGTATCTTTATGTTTAATGGTAAACTGTATTTTAAAACTTTCGTACATGATTAAAATCTTAAAAAAAGTTAATATATATATAAATGAACTAAATGTTGAATATTTATCTATGAATAAACTTAGCAACACCCTAAAATATGTCATCTATACTTCAGATTGAATGCATCTCTTCATATTTTTACTGTAAAATATTTTAGACGATGATTTTTCATATGAAAAAGGAGAGGAAGGTAGGTTATAGATCACATCTTTAGAAGATCAGTAAATTCACTTTTACATCCTTCATTAGTATGTCCTTAAAAATGGCGTGTTTAAATATTTTATTAAATATTTGAAATATTTTTGTTTAGATATTTTCCTTTCAAAATAAATAAATAATATTTTTAAAAATTCAAATATTGTGTATCAAAATGGCATTTTGAAATCAAATTATTTTTCGAGCTCTTCATGAGATTTGAATTTTGTTTTAATGGGATTAATTCCCACATAAACTAATTGATCTACAACTCATGAGTTGGTAAGTCTATACATTGATATATAAAATAAAAATTGTACAAATCTTATACTTCAATCCAAAACCCTAATTTAAATCCCTAAATTTACATATTTGTTCTCTATCTTAAACCAATGAAGATATGACATGTAACACATACCAAGTCAAATAAGATATGAAATGTAGCACATACCAAGTCAAATACCTTGATTATATTCTAAAAAAATATTTATATATTATAAAAATATCATAATTATGAAAAAATAAAATAAAGGTTAAATTTTTTACATAATGATAGAAATTAATATTATAATGGATCATTTTTCATGTTAAAAGTATAAATTTTATTTTAAATATTAAAGACATTTATTTTATATATGAAAAATTCTTTAAAGATAAAATTTAGTATAACTCACAAAGGCTATACTTAAAAAATGTATAAGAGAAGACATTATCGATAATAATGCAAGTTTATCTATTTCTCTAAGACTTAGAGTGAAAATCCATCCTTTAGGAAAAGGTAGAATGATTACAAAAGGTTTGTGAGAGTGAATGGAGGGGTTGGGGTTGTGTCATTTCTCCAAGCTATACTCTCAATTAGCCAAAGGAACTAATAACTATGTGGAACTTCACAATCTCAAGCTTCTTATCTTGTTTTCTATTGAGAAGGGATGGCCACACTAAAGATTTTTGGAGACTCAAATATTATTATCAATTGATTTAATGAGTTTATGAACACACTTGATCCTATCCTTGAAGGTATTTTACAACTATAGATTATTTTTTATACGATTTCATGTTGTCATATCTATAGGGAAAGGAACACAAGCACATACACACTCTCTAAGGCACTGTGAGGCAGGAGCATTCAACCCAAGATAAAATCAATGTATTTAGTAGACATAGGGGGTTGAGTGTTTTAAGGAAGTTAGATTCCTAAGTGATGAATTAATGTAACATTTAGGCTTTTGAGTGAGTATGATAAGCATTAATTAGATAATTTGAGGTTGTTTGTAAATGTTGTCAAATAAAGGAGAACATGAGTGGTTAATAAAGACAAAAGAGTTAAAAGTCAAATATAACTCTTAAAGCAGTTTCATGATTTGAGGAACTAGAGAGAGTTCTTAGGAATTAATTGAAGTTAGAAGTGGACATAGAGGATTTTTGAGTGAGTTCAGTAGATCTAGGATTTGAACCAGAATTAGTTCAAAGAACCTTTCTGGTATAAATGTAAGCCTACAAGTAGAGTAAGAGAGGAGGCCACTGATAGTTGAAGATCAGGCCTCTGAGAGACACAAAATCTTGAATGTAATAATTTGTTTATACTTATGTATACAGAGGTTTATTCCTAGCTATTTAAATGTGTGAAATTAGTATTTTATGAATGAATTACATATGATTTCCTAGGTTTTGTAAGAGGTTTACAGACAGAATTCTGTAGAATGCACAGAGGGAGAGAATGATTCAGAGGAATCATCACGAGTTTTAGAATCCAAGTAAAGAAACAAAGTGAAGCTCTAGAGAGAAGTCATGAAGTGAGAATTCAAAGAGGAGTTAAACTCAGAGAAGTTGAGTAGCAAAGACGAAATGTGCAACCCTGAAGAAAAAACCAAACCACACAGAAAAAGTTGAAGAATTAGCGTAAATTCTAAGTAAAAAAAGGAAGAGCGGAGAAGTGAAGTATCAGTGCATATGAGTCGTTATATATCAAAGATCAATGATCATCGCGTGATAGAGGATCATGGGAAACCAATTTATCGGGCAGTTAAACCCTGTGTTTGTATTTGATCTGAAATCTACCGTGAATCGTTGGATCTTGTGGGAGGAGATCGACGGTGGGGGAGAGAATGCGACATGCAAAGTAAGTGGACCCGAAGGGAGTTATATGGCGCAGCTAATATTTTTTGAGTTTTGGAGGTTAATCACATATCGGAGGAGATGGGGAATCGCACGTTAATGTGACCCATGGACTATAGCAATTGCAATAAGGGAAAAGGTAAACCTCAGCAAAAGTGCCAAGGCCATACCAAGGCAGAAAAGTTGTGTTTACATATATTTCCTTTATAAATGGTTATAAAGGAAAATAGCGTCCAAGGAAGATTTCATGCGAGTTGCTGATTAGAGATCGAAGGAAAGTGACATCACAATATCACCGATAGGCTAATATAGCACCAATGAGATACAGGGCTAATCGGTAATCTGGGATCGGAGCAATGTTATGGAGCGACTAAAGGTGCGAACCCGACGATAATCATGAATGCTCGTTTATAAGGTTTGAAGTCTAACCTATGTTTTTCGGTCGAGCTTTCCTTTGTAATCCGATAAATTGAAGCCTCGGGTAAAAAGTTAAGATTGTGAGTATTTCCTTTGTAAATGGGTTATAAAGGAAAGTAGCGTCGATGGGAGAATTTACATGTTAATATATGTAACCAATGATTAAGGAAGAGAAACGTTATATATATGGGTTAGGGGTTAACGAGAGGGTTTTAGTCTCGATAGGACGGATTTAAAAGAAAGCCTTCAATAATGTCATATTTGAAGGTTAAGGGGTGATTAAAGTCCCAAGACATGAATTTTGTATGTTGGTTTTCCTATGTCGATTAACACAACCTTAACCATTATAGGTGAATATTTGACACCTTGGTGAGTTAAATTCCCGGGACAAATGTATTTATGCAGTTTACATGCATACTATGGGTGTTAGCGGGGTAACCCTTACATCATTTGGTATCAGAGCAGAATTGTAATTGAAATAATTGGTGTTAAAACAAAACAAAGGAATTCTATGTGAAAGAATTGAGAACAAAGTTATGTGTCAAAGGTGTTTATGCAGGCAAGAGGAGGGATTAGATTCTAATCGGACAAAGAGTAAGCACACAGAGGTGATGTGTGGCAGAAATTGCAGATACAAGAAACAGAGGACAATTCATTCAAGGTACAGGTGGAATGGTGAAACAAGATCATGCTGAGATCTTGAAGGTGAGGTGATATGTTCTGTTTTGATTTGAGAATGTGTGTTTGTACAATAATGCACAGATAAAGATGAGAAGGTTGCAACATGTAGAGCAAGGAGTGCTTGAATTAGGTCTAGAGGAAATAACTAGAGAAATGTTGAAAGACTGAGCTCAGAGGAAAGAAGCTTAGTGAGGAATATGTAGCAGGAAGGAGACTTTTTACTACAAAGGTATTGTTGTAGCTCACAAAGGTAATTCCACAAAGGATGTGGGTAGAATTACCAAGGTAATGAAGGAAGTTGGTAAGACATTCTAAGTGAAAGAAGAGGTGGTCAGAGCCAAGTATTTCATTATGATTGAAATATGAGAGGACAGTTGTGTTCTTCAGAAGTGCAAATGAGTTGAAGCCTGGAAGGAGGAGAGAGAAGTGCTCAAAGGATGTTCAAGAGATAGAGGACCAAGGGCTTTCCAAAAGAAGTACAAAGGAAATCTTGGTGAGGTATGTTGCAACAAGGAAGACTTGTTGTTGCAGAGGCTTTAATGCGGCTCATAGTTAGTAAGTGACGAGCTCATGAAGATAGAGAATAAGAAGATGGTTATTGATAGTCATAGTAGAGGTTCTGGGGAAGACCACAACAAAAGAAAGATGAAGAAAGTGGATGCCAAGGAAAATGGCTAGAGGATCAGTCAAGAGGAAATTGAGAAAGAGATTGCAGAGTTAAAATAACAACTCGATGCATTAAGGCAAATACTAGAGGAAAACCAAAGACTAGGTTGGGTCTTGAGGAAGAAGCCAGTGAAGTGGCAAAAGTTGTAGAGAAGGCTACAACAAAAGCAAGTAAGGTGGCTCATGGAAAAACTCAAAGAAGCTAAGTTGGAAATTGAAGAGTCCATTTGTGAACTCGAACAGGGAGAAATTCTGGGAGAAAGTGAAGATGAAGACTTGAAGACTGAAATTTCCAGTGAGGCCAAAGGGTCACATGGTTTTAAATCTGACAATTTGTGTATGTTTGTAGGTGAAACATGTAAATAAGGAAAATTCACTGATATTGTCATAAAGGAGGAAGAAGAAAAACAAAATCTAAATTATGTTCTGGGACAAGATGAGATAGATAGGTCTCATATTTAGTTTGGGAAAGATATCAAGCAACCAGGTAAAGGGATTTAGGATATTGAAGAAGAGACCATCAAATAATTTTTGAGTCATATGAAGGATTTAGAACAACAAGGAGATATGGTTGCTGAAACATCAAGTGGGACCACAAGGTCTTATTTTTTTAAGACTGATAGTTTTTTCGTCGATGCAGAACAAATGCAGGAGAATATTAATGCAGATGGTGAGGCAAGGATAGCTCTTGGAGAAGATAAAAAACAAGAGATTGAAGGCAAAATTGAAGAAGGGACTATGTTAGATGAAAACATGGTAAAGGATCATGATTTCACTATAATGATAGGCACAGTGGAAATAGCCATGGAAACTATTGAGATAGTCAGTAAGAAAGAAGGACATCTACTGAAAGATGTTAAGAAGGAAGAAACCTATGCAAAGGATTTAACCTTGGGAGAAGGAATGCTAACAAAGGAGTGTTTTGTAGAGGATGAGCAATCTTTTGAAGCTGTGAGAAGTATGGAAGAGTATCTTTCAGAAGATAAGAACTCTGAAGTAAAGGAGTATAGAGAATGTCTCTTAAATGAGAGAAGCAATGATTTATTGCAGAAGAAAGAACTTAAGAATGAATTGATATATGATACTGTGACAAAACACGAACAACTTCTTGTGAAAGAAAGAGATGAAATTCAGTGTGAAGAGCTGATATGTGAAACAACAATTCAGACTCTTGAACCTTATGATTTTCAAATTGATAATTTGTTTATAAGTACAAGAATTGTAAGTGATGATGAAGTACTTATGAAGTGTCATAGAGAAATTGCATTGCTAGAATATTTGTTGGAAAATTCAGAGTATGACAGTGTGATTGCAAAAGAACGAGTTGGCTAGAGTGGACAAGAGCAGGAAGACATCATTAGAGCAGATGGTGTGGGCGAGAGACTAGTTGACGGTCTCATGAATTCTTTTGAGAATTCAAAATATCATGTTGATGTGTTGAAAGAGGAGAAAGAACATAGCAACAAACTGAATTGTTGCCAAAGGAAGATAAGGCACACAAAGCATTATGTTTTCTATTTTAACAAGTGTTTTGTGAGTGTAGGTTTTGTTGCAGATGCTAGAGGAAGTTTGGCACATATGAGTAGCCAAATAGAAATAGAAGAAGAAGATTTTTTGGAAGAATTTAATCCATGGAACAGAGATGCTCAACTTCTAGAGAGAATGTTATAAAGTCATGATTTAGTACAGACAAAAATAATCATGAAAGAGGGTAACGATGAAAGGGAGGCAGTAAGCATAGGAGGCAGAGCAAAAGTAGAAGAAAAGGTAAACCAACAACTACAAAGTAAGAGTAACCAACAACAGTTTGAAGAGTTCGTGGAAAATAGCGGCAACCTGAAACAAGGAGAAAGAGGTAGAAGTAAGAGACAGAGTATGGAACAGTAAAAAGATGTGCTCAAAAAAGGAATTGAAGATTTGTGGCAGCTGATGATGAAACAAGCCATATGGAGAAAGTTGATGACAGCAGGAAGGATGATCAATCAGAGTATGAACCTGATTGACAAGGAGAAGAAGATGGAGAAAAAGACATTAGAAGTGCAGTAGCAACAAAGGAAAAAGACATTTGGGCAGTTACAAAAAATAGTATGGGATCCACGAAGACAACGATGAGAAGACACATGATCAGGAGATCATGAATATTTTCTACTTTGGGAGTCTGATGCAGGAGCATTCAACCCAACAGAAAATCATTGTATTTAGTAGACATAGGGGGTCAAGTGTTTTAAGGAAGTTAGATTCCTAAGTGATGAATTAATGTAACATTTAGGCTTTTGAGTGAGTAGGATAAGCATTAATTAGATAATTTGAGGTTGTTCGTAAATGCCCTCAAATAAAGTAGAACATGAGTGGTCAGTAAAGACAAAAGATTTAAAATTCAAATATAACTCTTAAAGTAGTTTCATGATTCGAGGAATAAGAGAGAGCTCTTAGGAATTAATTGAAGCTAGAAGTGCACATAGAGGATTTAGGAGTCAGTTCAATAGATCTAGGATTTGAACCAGAATTTGTTCAAATAACCTTTCCAGTATAAATGTTAACCTACGGGCAGAGCAAGACAGGAGGCCACTAATAGTTGAAGATCAAGCCTATGAGAGACACAACGTCTCAAATGTAATCATTTTTTTATACTTATGTATACACAGGTTTATTCCTACATGTGTAAATGTGTCAAATGAGTATTTTATCAATGAATTACATATGAATTCATAGGTTGTGTAAGAGGGTTGAACATAGAGTTATGTAGAACGCACAGAGGAAGAGAATGATTCGGAGGAATCTTCATGGGTTTTAGAATCCAATTGAAGAAATAGAGTAAAGCTCTCGAGAAAAGTCGTGAAGTGAGAATTAGCAGATGAGCTAAAATCAGAGAAGTTGAGGAGTAGAGGCAGGAAGTGAAACCCTAAATAAAAACCCAATCCCCACAGGAAACGTTGAAGAATTACCGTAAATTCTAAGTCAAAAAAGGAAGAGCGGAGAAGTGAAGTATCGGTGCATATGAGTCGTTAGATCTCAAAGATCAACGGTCATTGTGTGATAGAAGAGCGTGGGATGTAACTAGTTAAAAGGCTAGTTTATAAGCGAAATGGTATTTCGGGCAACAAAGAAACCATAAGTGGTATTGGGCGTTGAGCACCTGATCCCATACATTTCATGCCACGCAGCAGTGGAGTTCAAAGGGGAAACTTCTTTATCGAGCGGTTAAACCCCATGTTTGTGGTCGATAAAAAATCTACTGTGAACCATTGGATCTTGCGGGAGGAGATCAAAGGTGGGGGAGAGAATGCGACACACAAAGTAAGCGACCCTAAAGGGTGTTATATGGTGCAATTAATATTTTTTGAGTTCCGAAGGTTAATCGCATATCGGAGGAGATGGGAACCACATGTTAGTGTGACCCGCGAACTATAGCGATTGCGATAAGTGAAAAGGTAAACCTTGAAAAAAGTGCCAAGGTTGTACCAAGGCAGAAAAGGTGTGTTTGCATATATTTCCTTTGTAAATGGTTATAAAGGAAAATAGTGTTGGAGGAATATTTCATACGAGTGGTTGATCGAAGGTCGAAGGAAAGTGACATCGCGATATCACCGATAAGCCGATATAGCACCGATCAGTCCAATCGATAATCGGGAATCAGAATAGCGCTGTGGAGCGACTAAAGGTGCAGACCCAACGATAATCATGAACATGGGTTTATAAGGTTTGAAGTCCGGCCTATGTGTTTCGGTCAGGTTTTCCTTTGTAATCCAATAAAGTGAAGCCCCGGGTAAAAAGGTAAGATTGTGAGTATTTCCTTTGTAAATGGGTTATAAAGGAAGGTAGCGCCGATGGGAGAATTTACATGTTAATATATGTAACCAACGATTAAAGAAGAGAAAGGTTATATATATATGGGTTTGGGGTTAATGAGAGGGTTTTAGTCGTGATAGGAAGGATTTAAAAGAAAGGCTTTAATAAAGTCATATTCGAAGGTTAAGGGGTGATTAAAGTCCCAAGACATGAATTTTGTATGTTGCTTTGCCTATGTTGATTAGCATAGCCTTAACCATCAGAGGTGAAGATTTGACTCCTTCGTGAGCTAAATTCATAGGACAAATGTATTTATGCACTTTACATGCATACCCCTGCATGAGAGGGGTTGAGCTAAATGTAGGCACTTGGAAGATCATGGAGAAACTAAATGAGACCTCTTATAAGTATTATCACTTTCTTAGAGAGTCTATTGATGAACACTTTAAGAGATCACTTATTACACTTATATGTTTGTGAGTTAAACTTCCTAGGAGACTAACATGATATATGTGTGTGCGTGTGTGCTATTTTTATTGAGATAGAGGACATCTCTCTAGGAAATTACTTTTGAGTTATTATTATTCTTTAATTGAGCCCATATGTAAGTGTTTACATAAATCTACACCCTTACAACGACTCCTAGTAACTTTTAGGTTTATTTCTAAAAATGTTATAAAATAAAGTAAAATAAAATATTTATAGAAGGTTTTGATTTTGAAATGAGTTATGACTTTTGGGAAAATGGTGTTGATAAGTTTTGGTATCGGCCCATGGTATTGTAACAAATTGTATTTACAAGTTAATGATATCCATGGTAAAGTGGGGTTCAATATTCATCGTTGAGAATCTTGTTATATTGTTATATTGTATGTTTATTGTAAGTATTAAGTTTTAATATAAAAAATGTTATAAAATTAAATTTAAAGATATATATTTATAAAAAAAAATGATTTTGAAATGAGTTATGGTTTTTAGGTAATTCGTAGTGACAAGTCATAGCATTGACCAAAGGTATTGTAAGAAAGTCTATTTAGAAGTTAATAATATCCATGTTAGAATGGCGTGAATATTCATAATTAATAATCTTTGTAAATAATAATTTTTTATGTGCTTATTAATACATTTAAATATGCATACAAAATCAATATTTTACTTTATATGGTAACATGGATATTGATTTATAACTAGGATTTATATGTTATATATTTTAATATCATATGTATGTTATGATTTTTTTTATTCAAAAAATTGTTCTAAATTTCCTTAACAGAAACACAATTGCACTATAAAAAATTGATTTTAGAAATACCCTATAGACCTTGTAGAAAGTGGCTAAGCACAATAAAAATAAAAAAGAACAAATAAACTGATCACCTTTTTATAAATAAAATTTTCATAAAATGATATAAAATATTTACAAAAGTAAAAATATAGATCAATAATCAAACTTAAACATTCACTTTAACATTAAATTTGAGATTCTCAAATGTCGCTTTCCAATTAATGTTCGCATCCATATATCCCCCACCTAGACACCCAGGCTCCAGTAACCATTGCCCAGTCTCCAATTTATAATGCAACATACTATTGTCTCCCCTTAACATAAGCAAAATATCGTCGTGGTAATCTCCGACTACAATAAAATCAGGTCCTTTTGATGATTTGATCATAGTTTCAATCGATGCAACAGGGATGGTGTCAATCATAGACATGCATGGTGTCAATCATAGTCCATGTCTATAACATACCCCCGTAACGTCACATGTAAAAGCATGGAGTTGGAATTTTTTTTATACAAATTACCCTCAAGCAATTATCCAAATCACAACTCCACATTCCTCAGTAACCATTAGATATATTGTTCATTGGTACATAAAATAAACTGCAATAAAGGATAGTAAGTTGCATAACCATTAGCAACCACTGTGTTAGTGTAATAACCTAAACTGTCTTATGGACTTTGCATCCATTTCCTGATTTCCTTAGCCATATTACTTAAACACATACTTGGAAATTATGATTATCACATCAAATAAAGAATCATCATCATCAAGGATTCAACATCATCAAACTAACACAAAAGGCAATCACACCATTGAGCAACGATATACCTTGGAAACCCCGTAGGGTGAAAACCACGAAACATTTAATCTTATTATTAAACGCTCGTGAAGTTTTTCACCCCTCACTCAATGTCTTATAAGGGATTCCATCCCTTAACCATTGTTATAAAATTACTACAGTGAATTATCATTAAGTTGTCACATAACTAGCTAAAAGCTAATACATTTTCCATGAAACCCTTTACTTACATACCGCCACATGCAACGTTCCTTGTGGCATGATTGTTCTAGCAATATAAGATCCCGCATCTCATACTCATCTGCATGGACCATTAATCCTTTTTCTGCCACAACGTTAACTGTAATCTATGCCTTGCGCAAGCAATCAAACTTTACCTGCCCATGTTATCATTATCAACATTGACATCATGATTACATTTATAAATAATCATATTAACTATCATTTCCCTTCACATAAGCACATATTCTAAGAGGACAAAACACTAAGGCATTCCTTTGAAGGGACTAACTAAAACATTAGTTATAATCTTTTTACATGAAAATTTACATAAACTTTATCAAAAGATCTAGTCCTTTAGCTATTACTTTTGATGCATGCAAATATATAAAGCAATCTCACACAACCAGTAGTATTTTCCTGCATGCGAATATATATCGTTTCTAATGAAAGCTAACACAAATCTCGTGTGCATACACATCTCACAAAACAAGAAACTAAGATAATAGTTATGTTAGCGTAAAAGTAATCACATATCATTTTCCTAAAGAAAATGACTCAATAGTTCTTCAATCCATACAAAGAATATATCTCCATAACACGTTGACTATACTTTGTGCATCTAATAGCTTATCATAATAGTCCTTCTATTCCCTTCTCTGGAATTCTACCGTCATTTCATGTAAACAGTTACATACTTTTTTATTAAAGGAGGTCATTATAAGCCCATATCTCTATCTTCCTATATGTATGTTTCTTGTTCTTCCCTTTCAAGAAATTATTTATAGATACCCATCATTATGCTTAAAATCAAGAAACAATATCCAACTTATCTAGCAAGACAATCTTTTCAAGAGATTAATATTTCCAAGGAAGTTAACATGGATTATTATTTTCAAGAGAGTCAACATAACACTTTCTCTATGTACACACCAAATTATATTTCCATTATCACCATAGCTACCCTTATGTGCATGCAACATGTTTTTTTCCTAACACAATTACTTTTACTTCAATGCACATAATTTTTTCATGAAACGAGTATGGATTCTTGTTCTTGTGTGGACACTATTCATATGTGTCTTTTAAGGAAAGAATCTCTATCTTTGTTTTCAAGAAATCTTGCATAAAGTCATTATTTTCATGCATGAAGAATGCACTCTTTTTCTAAAAAGAAACTATATTTATGTGTATATGAAACATATGTTTTTCTTCAAGAAAATTAGAATGATTATCTATGTGCCTAGAAGCACATCATTAGCAATTTATATCATGCATGCAATGCATAATTATTTCACAAGAAACTTCAAAATTAAATAGTATCACAGATCATTTAAGCATATATCCCTTTTCAAGAAAATGACAAGTGACTTGTCATTTCACACACAAGACTCACATGTAGTCTTTCTAAGAGGAACTACATATTTTCTTTATAAGAAAAACTAAATATTTTCTTAGCTTTTAAGTCCACTAATTTTTTCACATTCTTCTTTGCATATTATTATGCATATATTATCTATATTTGCTAGGAAATCGTTCAAGAAGATACCCGAATAAAACATACATATATTTTTCTTCAAGAAAGCAAGCAATTTACTTTATCTTTTCATTGGATTGAGTGCCCAACAGTGAAGGCAATGCAACTTGAAATAATAAGCTGACAGAAAATCTAGATCGCAAGTAAGTCTCGGCGAAAAGCGCAGCGTCCCACATCTCCCTGGCCCCCTCCTGCAGAAAGAAGTACCACAACCTCTCTTCCCACACCATTTATCACCATCGCAGAGTCCTTGTGCCTAGGTGCTTTAATATAAGCAAGAATACATCTAGGGACAATTTCTCCACAAGGGCAACAATGCCACGATCCAAACCAGTGTTCTTTTGGAAAGAACATTTTGTCACTAATTCCAAGTCCAATAGGGGTGGTGGCATGAATTTTTATGTAGAGTTAATGTGCGATGCTGCCCCAAAAATAAAATTCATTTCCCAGAATAATATAAAACTACCATGAAAGAAGCATTTCCTTTTACTAAGATCTCCTCTCCCAAAAGCAACAAAAGCAAGTTGGACTGTTGAGTTGTTAGGCACGCTGAGATCTTTAGCTTTGCTGAGAATGGTAGTCGTCGATCCATATAGTCTACCATGGCTGGTTTTTTCTCCAACATTGTTCCCGTCTATCTATCGAGCGCTCAAGGAAACTCCACTTCTTCCCCCGTCCCACTACTTGTCGCATAATGCAAAATGGGGATATCTATGTCAACGCGTAAATATTATAGTATTCTACAGACTCGTAGTAGATGATGTGAGCTATGAGCTCACAGTTTTTTTGCTCATTCTCGCACCAAAAATACATCAAGGTTCTATGAATCTGAGCAGCAAACCCTTGCCCTATCGTTCGTTGCATGTAAAGAAAGGAACCATGATCTGAGGTTCTATGAATCTGAGCACCAAACTGTTACCGTCTCTTTCGTAGTGTCTAAATAACAGAACCATGATCTGATAGCTTCCATTAATAGAGTCTCCCTAATGTATAGTCATTTCCCGTATATCTATACTGTGAATTTGTCCCAATACTTAATGCATATAATAATTTTCTTTCGTTTCTTGATCTCAGTTTTCACAAATAACAAGAATTAGTTTTGTAACTAACTCATAACTTTTATTTTACATTTGGCTATTTGGTTATTTACAAGATGAATATTACAATGTCATGTTTACTAGATTAGATTCCCACAATCCTATATCAGCATGACGGTCTATGGGTAGCCTCCCATATACCTGTTTTCCATCATCATTTTGCTTCACTCTTCCAACCAATATCATTCCTAAATCAATCTCTCCCCCAATATGGGGGATGACAGTGGGTAAAGTAATATTACTGTAACATCCTCTTCCAGGAAGTTTTTCCATTTGAATTGTTTCTGGGAAATTCTCAATGTTATCATCAACTATTTCACCATAGGGTGTTTCATCATTGTTATCTACAAGATCATTATAAGGATAAAAAAAATATTGATAGGTTGCTGAGAAGCCATAAATAACAATGTCATCCTTATAACTCCATAACAGTGATGGAGAACTCTTAGATCTGACAAGATCTTCACCCACAAAATGGGGATGTGGCTTCAATGTCCACATCCCAAAACATGAAGAATACTTTTGCCATCATGATACCGATTACCAAACATAGAAAATCTAAAATGCCCTTTCCTACTGTGAGCGCACATCTGTGTTGTTCCATGGAAAACAAGAAGGTTCAGAAATTTACCACGGTTAGGTGTCTTTAGAGAGAACTTGGGCAAACTCTTAACCTGGGCCATGAGAGGATTAAAAACATGCAATGTGTAGGCAGATCAAACTACTAAATGCAAACCTTCACTGCTAGCTTTCATGCCTAGAGTTTTCATGCAGATGTTATCCTAATTACAAGGGACCTTCAACAAAAACATCTCTTTGAGATAATGCTAAAAACCCACATGTCTAAGTTTTGGTTGTTAATCACGATGCATTTTCAGTACTGGTACAATTTTCTTGAAAAAATTTGGATGCACAGAGAGAATCCTAGTAAGCACATACTGATCTACAATCCAACAGATCATGAAGGGGGAGTTTCAGAAAAAATTTCTTTAAAACATATTCTAGAATATGAATGGATTCACCTTCCTTGTCTTTGCCCTTTTGAACATAAGACTTAACATCTCATTTAATATCTCGAACACTTGTGCCTGCAGAAATTATTCTGCGCTTATAAAATCCATTAAATGCACTAATCAAAATATCCATTAGAATTGTTTCTGCAACATGAATAAATGCTTCTCTCCATTCAGGGGTATGGACTTTGACATCAAGATTCTTCTTCTCTCCACGTTTCTGATCTCGATAGCCATCAATAGTCCTCTTCCTTCCACGTTTATAACCTCTATTTTGAATCTAAAGTTTCTGCGAAATATAATCTTCCACCATTGGAAAGATTGCTTCCAACATAGAAGCATTGGACTTTCCTTTGTTGGGGTACTCCATATCAACGGGCGCAGTTGTCCTGAGGTTGTGAGGAAGATGATAAATAATGTTCTTTATTTGATTCTATTCCCCTGTATATATAGTAATGCCACTAAGAAATAGGGTTGGCAGCTGCATTTAGGAATTGTTTGTATTCTATCCCACACATGGACAGATTTTGACCAGAATTACTCGTATTGGGGGCACCATAAGTTGGATACAGCTAACTAGGCCACGGCCTTTATTCAGAGGATGTCTCATCTCTTATCTTAGCTCGAGGAGTTAATCCTGGTGGCGTGCCCAAAATATTATCATTGGTGGCTTAATTCATTGTAAATCATAGAAATATCATATAATATATATAAAATATTCATACAGTTACATTTATATTTATAAAATATTGATATGCCACCAGGTTTAATTCATTGTAAATCATGTCAATCCAAGATAATATATATAGAATATTTATACAAGTTAAATTTATATTTATAAAGTATTCATATATTAGGGGTAATCCTCCATAATATATATAAAATATTCATACATTTACATTTATATTTATAAAATATTCATATGTAAAGGTTAATCCTCCATAATATATATAAAATATTTCTATAGTTATACTTATATTTATAAAATATTCATATATCACGGTGAGTTAAAATAATAATTTCAGAGAATGAAAAATGATGTGTTAATGTGTTTATTAATGGGATATAATTACTAAAATTGATGTGTATTTGATCAAGCATCAGTATAGGCTAGGGGTTGTTTTAATTTTGAATGAAAAACTATTTCAATATTCAAAGGAATAATTGTCACCAAAATTATAGTAGTTTTGGTGAAATATGGACATCCTCATCTTCGACCCATTTTCATAAAATTTGAACAAAATATATAACCCCACACAAAAACATTAAAAAAAATTAAAAAGCAATAATACCCTTAATTCCTTATTCAAATAAAATAAAATAACAATAAAACTTAAAATATTGGAAATTGTATTTGATTTTTTAAAGTTTATTATGGGAACTTCATCCATCATCACGGACCAAAGAGAGGCTTAATTTATGTGTTGTCCCACTCTAAAGGAGTTTGCATCAAGTTTTATGGTTTACTAAGAATTTCTAGAACATATAAAGAATATTTAGAATACTCAAAAGTAAACATTGCAAGATAAATGGTCTATAGGATGGATGGTTAATCATGAATGACTCAATTTATTATAGGAAGATTATATGATATTTTTTATTCCATAAATTTTAAATTTATAAATAATTTTGTTAATTAATGTTGAATTAAAAAGGATGGTTTCAATATTGAATGGAAAATTGATATGCTAAAGTATGAGATAGTGTTACTAAAATTATGGTAGGTTTGGTGAAGAATGGACATCCTCAAAGGATATAATTGGGAAGAGAGGAGCTCTACAACCCATTACGGGGTAGATCTCACGTAAACAATTAAACATTTAATGTTTAACATTTAACATTTAACATTTTTAATGTAATATGAGCCCTATTTAAAGACCAATCTAAATATAAATTTAAAATATAAAGAGGTTTAGGAACACTCATAAAAGAGGTATGGTAAATAAATATAAATATAAATAAAATGGAGGTATGGTAAATAAATATAAATATAAACAAAATGGAGGTATGGTAAATAAATAAAGCCTCCTTTGATAGTTACTCAAGAGGTATGGTAAATAAATAAAAATGGCATGGTAAATAAATACAAATATAAATAAATTAGAGGTATAATAAATAAATAAAACCTATTTTTATATTTACTCCGCAAACCCCTTTATATTCACTAAAACTCAAAAAAGAGGTTTTATTTAGGTGAAGCCTATGTGCCAATTTATTATTAATACCATGCAAAAAAACATTATTAGCCCTAATACTAATATTAAAAGATTATTATTATTATTATTATTAAATCTAATATTCATATTAATATATTATAATATTAGTATTATTAAATTTAATAACTTTGGATTAATTCAATATTAAACCTTTTATATTATAATATAAATCAATATATCGTGATATATATTAACTCTATATGTGTATGTGAGAGAAGAACAAAGACATAGAGTGATACATATGGAGATATAAGGGGAGGAGATATAGGTGGAATGACAAGGGAGAGATGAAGATAAGGAGAGGGGAGAGGAGGAATGAAGAGAGAAAGAGGGAGAGGAGTGAGAGAGGTATATAAGGGTAAGAGAGGGAGAGGGAGATAAAAATATGGAGGGGGGAGAGACAGAAGGAGAAAGGAAGGGAGAGACTCAGAGGATTGGAGGGCAGAGAGAGAGAGAGAGAGAGAGAGAGGGAGATGGGGAAAGATAGAGGGAGGTAGGAGAGAAAGGGATAGAGAGGAAGGTAGAGAGGAGGGAGGGAGGGAGTGACAAGGGAGAGATGGAGAGAGAGTATGTATGTTTAGGGGTGACACAGAGAGACAAAGAAGGAGAGATGGAGAGAAGGGGAGAGAGAAGGAGAGAGGGCTTGATATAGTGACATAGTTGGAGAGAGAGAGAGAGAGAGAGAGAGGTGGGGGAAGAGAGAGGATTGGAGGGAAAGGAGAGAGGGAGAGAGGGGGGGCGGAAGAGGGAGAAAGGAGAGAAAGGGGAAGAGAGGGAGGTAGGCGAGAAAGGGACAGAGGGGAAGGACATGATAGAGGAGGAGAGAGGGAGTTATAGATATATGGAGTTGGATGGGGAGAGAGGGAGGGAAGAATAAATATATAGAGAGTGAGAAGTGGAGAGACAGAGGGAGTGACAAGGGAGAGATGGAGTGAGAGTGTGTATGTTTGAGGGTGAGATAAAGAGACAAAGAAGGAGTGATGGAGAGAAGGTGGGAGAGAAGGAGAGAGAGAGGGATATACTAACAGACTTGGAGGGTGGGGAGAGAGAGAGAGAGAGAGATAGGTTGGAGAGAGAGGGAGAGAGAGGGAGGAAGAGAGAGAGGGTGTGAGAGAGTGGGGAGAGGGAGGAAGAGAGGGTTGGATTTGGAGGGGAGAAGAGAGGGAGGTAAGAAGAAAGACATAGAGAGAGAAAGGTGGTGAGAGAGAGAGAGAGAGGGAGAGAGGGAGAGGAGGAGGGAGGAATAGATATAGATATATATATATATATATATATAAACTAGAGAAAGAGAGTGTACGTTTTGGGGGTGATATAGAGATATAGAGGGAGATAGAGATATAGATGGAAGGTAAAGAGAGGGAATAAGAGAGAGATGGAGAGAGGGAAGGAGGGACAGAGAGATTGATAGATATGGAGTGAGAGAGCATGTGTTTTTGGGCGGGTGAGATAGAGAGACAAAGAAGGATATACAGAGGTAGATATAGATATAGATGGATGGGAGAGAGAGGGAAAACATTTCTTACACTAGATGCATTGATTTCAGTGTAGATGGTGATTTTTAATCCTACTTGATTGATTGCACTAGATGCATTGATTTTACTATAGATGTTGATTTCTAATGATATTTGATTGCTTTCACTAGATGAATTGATTTAAATGTAGATGATTTCTAATCCTATTTTTTTGTTTTCACTAAATGCATTTATTTCAATGTAGAAGGTGATTTGTGATCCTATTTGATTGTTTGCATTAGATGCATTGATTTCAATGTAGATGTTGATTTCTAATTATATTTGATTTCTTGAACTAGATGCATTGATTTCAATGTAGATGATTTCTAATCCTATTTGATTGCTTGCACTAAATGCATTGATTTCAATGTAAATGGTGATTTCTAATCCTATTTCATTCCTTGCACTAGATGATTTTATTTGATTGTAGATGTAGGTCTCTAATCCTATTTTCTTACTTGCATTAGATGCATTGATTTGTGTGTAGATGTTGATTTCTAATCCTATTTGATTGCTTACATTAGATGCATTGATTTCAGCGTAGATGTTATTTTCTAATCTTTTTTGATTTATTGCATTAGATGCATTGATTTCAGTGTAGAGATTGACTTGTAATTTGATGTAATTGGATGTATAATGGTACATTAATTTAAAATGCTTGGATTAAGGGTGTGCATTGATTTCAGTGTACGCTGATTTTTTTTTATAATGTACATTGATTTTTTTGTGTTATAGTA
The DNA here is from genome assembly GCA_031772625.1 of Pinus tabuliformis. Taxonomy (NCBI): domain Eukaryota; kingdom Viridiplantae; phylum Streptophyta; class Pinopsida; order Pinales; family Pinaceae; genus Pinus; species Pinus tabuliformis. Next base: position 1,585,789,147 of record CM062818.1, on the reverse strand, counting down.
ATTCAACCTATTAATATTCGAGAGAAAGAGAGACACTATATGATGTTTACTACAACTACTCGAGCTAAATATTTAAATGGTTTATGATTTCAAATGTCCTTTCCATAAAATCAATATGAAAAGATGACAAAACTAACAAGGGTGACAATAAGAGTAGTAGAAGAAAATAGTTTGAGATTGATCACAATGAAGACTATTTGTAATTGACTACATTCTTATTATTCATATTTTCTCTCTTTCAACACTATTACCTTGTCACTTTGAATTCAAAATTGTATTTCATCATTTTTCATCACTAATGTTATAAACAATATATATTATGTCAACAAACTTAGGTAGCTAGGAAAATTTAAAAATTAAAATGACGAGATTAATATTAGACATATATACCATATTTAAAATGATTATATTAATATTATATGCATTTACATATTATTGATAAAATTAATCATATCTTCAATAGAATTTCCTTGGCCACACACGACTAGAACTAGCTTAGATCCATCTTAAGTCCATACCTATCGAGGGTTGATACAGATCAAAGCTCTCAAGGCAGAAACCTTTCCTTGAGTTTTGCATGTAGAAAAGAGGTTTTCACCTCAAGATGCTCATTGTAAAACAAATAACTGATACTAGACAGTGACTGTTTCAGACCGAATCAAACCACTAGACAAACCTCCAGAGACAAAAAGATTTATAAATCTTGAAAATTGCAATATATACATGACTGTACTGATGTACAGATTGCGTGTATACGCGACTGTATCTGAGGAAACCTGTGTATACGCGGGTTTACTCAAAGAAACAAGCGTATATATGCTTCTGTAACTAAGAAAAATAGCGTATATGAAAATCTTCAAGAAAAAAAATAAAAACAAACTGAAGAAACTGGAAAAGCTTAGAGTTCAAGAACAGACCAGACAGTAACAACAAGCAGACAAGGCATTTGAGCCCTGATTGGCTTGAAAAACACCCAAACTAGGAACAACAAGAGTGTTGTCCCCAGTGGAGTCACCAATTCTGATAGATGGAAATGTTCCCCTAAGGCTTTTTGGGTTGAAACCCTAACAGACTAAAGGTTATCTATTCAAAGAAACATGCATTCACACAGCCATTATGCTATTATAAGAAAATTCTATTATAAGGGTACATACCTTTGGTCCTACGTCTGAGAAGGTCCTTAGGGTCCAAACCCTTCTTGGAGTTCCCTTCTTCTCTTTTGTCCTGCAAAACAACCAATTCGAACAACACAGCAGTACATGGACAAAAACTTATAAAGAAACCATCTTCATGTTATAAAGGAAGGTAGTTAGTTATGAAATCCAAACAACCATTTACATATGAATTCTAAACATGAATATCATTAACATAAAGAAGATTCATTTCGGGAACATAAAGTACATAAAAAGTAATATTTTCACCTGAATCACCTTCAGCAGGCTCCAAGCAAAGCTTCCTTCCAGATCTGTTCCAGCCTCAAGCCTCTAACAAACTCCTTCCATGACTCTCTCCATGATGTCATAAATGGTGGATGAACATAAACACACAAGGAAACAAATATTTCCTGTACAAAATGGGGGAAGTGCAGAAGGCACAAGGGACTTCAGACCTGGTCAAGGGAAAAAGCTTTGCATAATAACCTTTCTCTCTCCTCTCTCCTCCCTTAGGCCTTCCCTTTGAGTTCTTTTTATACCACTCCAAAAGTAGATTTTTAGTTAGGGGTTGGTTGGGAACAGTTGGGCCAGGGGCACTAACAGGTGATCAGCAGGTAAAACCCGTGATCTCGCTCGAAAATAAGGAGTTTTATATTTTTTTAAGTGTTTTAATACATACACGCGGGTTGGATATACACAGAACCACTTATACACGTGCTTAACTCAGGGAAATGTCACGTATAAGGGATAAAACACTGTTTTTTAAATTTTAGGACCAAGTCTAGAAGGAGGGGTTGCCCTAGGCCATGAGTACAGCATCACAAACCATAAGAGTAAGATTTGGAGCTATAACACTTGCCCCCTAATATATGAGGTCGGAAGGGGTACAAGATGGCCGAAATGTACTATGCAAGTACATGGAAAGGAAGTCTGTCAAAAACTGAGGAGGAATTCACCCGAATTCAGCCTGCCAAGCCACCAAAGGAGGTCAGAAAGAAACACTGTCTGAGGTAGGGATACCCATGCTCAGAAAAAGTAAAGCATGTCCACATATCAAGTACAAGCAGATCCACTAAGTATACAAGTATAAAGGACTGAAAGATACATAATGGATCATCTGATCATGATGAACGAGTACATGTCCGAATATCACATATAAGACTGTCAATGATAGAGTTCAGGCTTCTGTGATCCATATCAAGTTAAGAAAGATTCTTCGGTGAAAATCACATGGAATATCATTTGTCATTCCATGTGATTTTCGCCGAAGAATCTTTCTTAACTGTCAATGATGCTGAAAGATGCAACGGATCACTAATATCAAAGACTGATCCCAAAAGGTACCAACTGAACATGATGGAATATGATGGTACTACACTACAAACTCAGGTGCCAACATATAGAATGTCGCCATGACTGACTGCAACATATAAAGTGGAGTGGTATCAACTAGCAGCAATAGGAGAAACTATCAAGTGAACCAATGAATGCTGATACAACCTGAGGTCTTCACGAACCGCCGTGGTACATTTCTACAACATGGGAATAAATTATCTGAAGTCGACCATGTGAGAAATCATTTGATTACCAGTCATTGATGTATACCGTTAAAGAACCGAGACTACTCACCGATAATGATAATGAGCATCAAGATACCCAGTACAATCTAACAAGTGTGAATATATGAGCTAGAGTTTAACACCCTATCAATCAGGAGACAATGATGGTTTCCCACTATCGATAGCGAAGGATCTGCCACTAATGACTGCAAACCCCAAGGTACTGCCAAATGAACTCTAGATCTTTGCCCCAGAGCAATGAGTCAGAGTCGATAGGGAAAGATCCGCTAGAAGGAAGGCATTAAGGCATCCTCCATCAATCTAGCACGAGTGTAACCCATAGGCTAATAATGTGGAAGGAATCAGACGAAAAAGATGTGGTAACCCAACCGAAGTATGTTTCCGATGTACACAAGATGTGGCTAGCGCATGGCAGAAACCCTCTGAACCAACCAATAATGAAAGCTGACACAAAGGCGAGGTATCCACCAATAGGGTAAAATGGAAACCAAGGTACTGCACGAATCCCAATGTGTGATAATGTAAGCTGACGTCGAACACAAGGGAAACCACTCAGTCAAAGACCCATGATATTTATCGATGCTGAGCACAACATGACCTATCAATAATGAAAATAGGGCCAGGGTGCGGCTCTAGACCTGTCCTCAGAGCAAGATGTCGTCATCGATAAGGACAAGACCCGCCAGCAAGAAGTCAATGGGGACCTTCTCAAACCGGCATGAGTAAAGGACAAATATAACTGATGTGATGATAGACATGACACTGACAATCAGGGATGGCCGACTGAAGAATGAGTCAAGAGACACCGTAGAGAGGCCGACTCAGGCTAACTTCCCTTGAACAAAAGCATAACTCAATGTGACTATGTGGCAGCATATGATGACTCTGTATAAGTTTGCCATGCAGGAGGCACGAACGAACCCTCTATGTGATTGGAAGAGATAACCAATCGGGGGAGAACTGACTCAATAACAAGGTTATGGCGTACCTAAGTCAAACTAAATCCTACCCTTACAGATGAGACTTTGTTTTGAGTGCTTTGTTCAAGGGCGACATGACTGACTCTAGCTGCTAACAATAAATGGAAATACTGTCCCATTCCCGCTCTTTTTTAAAATATTTAATTTTTTTTTTTGTATTTTTCTGTTAAGCTAGAAAAAGAATAAAAGAATGCTATGGTACAGTGGAAAGAACGAGTGTCGGTGAAACAAATGATCTAGTTCCTAGGAAAGGAACGTTCCTATGCTCAATGCTGGGAGGTGAAAACTGGTCAGTGACACTCAAAGGTATGTTCCTTCCACGGGTCAAGGTGTGTCAAACTGCAGAAGTCAAAGGTATGCAAGGTTGATTTTGCAGACGTCATGGTCAAACATTGGCTTAAACACGAGTCTAAGTGAAGCCGGCTCTAGGCCAAAAGGTGGAAGTGGTCAACATGCAATGCAGTAGTACAACTCAACACAAAGGAGCCTCTAGGGTATAAGGCCAGAACGAAGCGAAGAAGCTAAGAAGAATGAGTCTTCAACGCATAAGTCATGGCGGGACTACAGAGGACTCCCGAGCCTACTCAAATCGGAGCAGCATGGGCAACAAATGTCAGTGAGGTGCTAACTAGGATGCCCATGTAAAGGATGGCTCTACCATTGTGTCATGATTTAAAGAATCGGCGAGTGAAGATGGCTTACGAACCATAACACGATGGGATCAACCCTATGGCAGATGTATCAGAAAATGGAGGCTAGTATGCATAATTCGATGGAAAAATGATGTCCCTAACCTATATGCTAGTGAGAAAATGATACGTGCCATGACAGGTCAGCAGTCATGGAACTGTCTCAAAACTGAAAATCATCCAAAATGTCCTGAAAAATAGACCAATCTCAACATTCCAAGCTCCGAAGTTAAAAGTCACATGAGGCCAAACAAAATAAAATTTTGAAATTTTTTGCATTTTCAAAACTTATAAAAAGCATTTTGGACTCACCATTTTTACCATTTTAGTTTGAGAGCAAAGGATTTGGAGCAAAAGGAGCAAACTTCCCACAACCAGATTTAACCGTTCAAATTCGTCAAAAACCTCCAGGTAACTCTTATACTTAGCTTGAAACTGATTGTGACTGGTTTTAAGATTTTTGATTGATGTTTCACCGTTGAACTTTTGTCAAAAATTTCCTCACGGCGTATACGCGAGTTGGTAATATTGAACCCGCATATATGCGGGCCCTATATGCGACAGTGTGCACAGGGACCCGCGTATATGCCACGAACCATTTTTAAACAAAAACTAATGGTTTTAAATCGAATTTTTCTCAGGACGCTAGTCACGTGAAGTGAAAGAGAGCACGTAGTGGTAGATAATGAAGCTATGAACAGTCTAGAAGCATTAGATGCCCTATGGGGATGCGGTTTGCTTAAATTTTTCAAATTGCCAAATATGAAAGCGAACACGCATCTACTTAAGATGCTCATTGATTATTGGGTTGTCGATGAGGAAGCCTTTATGATTGATCAGATGCCGCTCAGGGTAGAAGTGGAGGACATCTATTTTATCACGGGCCTTTCCCGAAGGGGAGAGGTAGTACAGTCCCGGGGCAGGACACGGAGTAGCCTCTTGATAGAGGACTATATATAGATATACTGCCCAGGACATCCCAAGAAGGTTGGGAGCCAGATTTCCATCACACGTGTGGCCAGTTTATCACTTAGGATAATCCTGTTCACCATGGCTCGAGTGAACGGATCATCCTCTCTGCATCAGGCATCATGGCTAAACATCAGCGTGGCAGTTGACTGTCTCACTACTGAGTTCGACTGGTGTACTCCTCTTTTGGCCAACATGAAGAGCCAGCTCACTTCTATCAGGAGGGGACAGACCAAGAACTTTGGATATGGGACTATCCTGTGTACTTTTTTTTTCGAGAAGGTTCCCGCATTCCTCCCCAGGGTAGCAGTTTCCATCAGCACCCCACGCGATCCACGTATGGCCTGGTGGGCTGATCTGATGAAACGTCTGGGGGGTGGGGAGGTCCCACAGACTCCCTTCGACGATGACTTCTTCACTTGGTGGGATCAACAGATCATTGCTGTGGATGACTACCCCTATGCTGGGCCAGATTTCTGAGGAGATCCTAATCTAGCGTTACCACCGAATGCAGCATGGGGCGAGATTGGTAAGATTTTTTTGATTTTATGATTTTTTTGGATTTTTCAAATATAATGATGAATTTTGAAAAATATTTTTTGATGAGATTCAAATGACTGATATTATGATCATGTTCCAGACATTAGGCCAGTACGACCAGACGGGTTCCCGCAGCATGGACGGCACGGCTGAGGAGCCTAAGAGGCGGCTGCTGATACAGAACGGACTCTAAACAACGTCCAGTGACACTTGGCGAGACTGAGCTGCCGAGTACCGATGGCCACCATAGAGGACCTTCCTGAGGATATGCAGCATCATGTGGTTGGCATGCCATGTGACTGGCTTCACATTTTTCGGCGTGTGGCCAATGCTATAGTTACATACTTAGACGCTCATCCTGAGCCGAGGCATTAGATATGTCGGACATGATTATGGGCATTTGAGTCCCAATTTTGTATATTTTTGGACACACATATGTACACTCAAGACGCTTTATGATATATATATATATATATATATATATATATATATATATATATATATATATATATATATATATATATATATATATATATATATAGATGTATATATATATATATATATATATATATAGAGTTTGAATTTTTGATTCTTGATTTTATTGTGATGAATGATTGATATGCGAGTCTAATTCTTGTTTAGCGATAGAATCAGCTAACCAATTGTGAGATCTTGGAATGTGCAAATAATTAATATAAGTAAATGATTTTTGCAACAACCTCAACCTTAAATACTAGCGATATAAAGATGGATCTCGTACCCAATAAATGTTATTTAATTGAGACACTATCAATTGAGAATCAAGATATACTACAAACGAGTCAATCCCATGAGAGATTGCCTCGGATAATAAATTAATAATAGCAGTATACTCGGCCATATTGTTCGAAGCAAGACCGATACATACGCCTCTTAATGCCATCAATTAACCAGTTGGATAATAAAGTACCCAAGCTGCGGAAGCAAGATTCCGAGTGTGCCGACTAGCACCATCGGCGAACCCAAAATAGACCAAATCGTCCATCAACACCTACCACAGCAGACCAAAATGTGTTGATATCAGAAAACTCTCGACGATATATGTACAAATATACATAGAATACAAAGAAGCCATTGCCTAGCAAAAACTAAGCAAAGTATTTCTTCAGTTAGAGCCCATTTCGGGGCTCCGCCAGCTTGTTTCCCTCAAAGTCGATTAACTCATACGACCCTTTTTCTAAAACTCGTTTAATAATGAAAGGACCGTACCACATAGGCTTAAATTTTCCTGCCCCCAAGGTGTCTTTATCTTGGTCATAGACCAAGACAAGGTCACCTTCAGTAAAGACTCGAGGATGGACAGACTTATCATACTGCGTTTTAACCCTTTTCTTATGAGCCTCATTCATCGTGGTGACATCTTGACACTGCTCATCGAGATGTTCCAAGTGAACTAGGCGCTCTTTGAGACTCGAAGTCTCAGGAAGGAGCTCAACAGCTAACTTGAGGGATGGAATTTCACATTCAACTAGAAAGATAGATTCCATCCCATAAACCAACTGAAAAGGTGTAAAACCAGTAGCCGTTTTGATGGAGGTTCGGTATGCCCAAAGAGCTGAATACAACATAATGTGCCAATTGGATCGATTTTTATCGATTGTCCATTGGAGTATTGTCTTAAGAGTTTTATTGACTGCCTCGACCTATCCAATGGTTTGAGGATAATAAGGGGACGAATGCTCCTGGCGGAAAACTAATTTAAGATCCAATTCAGACATCAGTTGATTCTGGAAATGACTGCCATGGTCAGTGACAATCTCTCTCGGGATACCGAATCTTGAGATAACCTGATTGAAAAGAAACAATGTTGTCGTGTCACTATCGTTCTTATAAGTAGGCATGGCCTCAGCCCACTTCGTAAAGTAGTCTACAGCCATGATAATGTACCTGTGCTTCACCACTGAAGGCGGATTACAAGTCGTAAAATCAATACCCCACTTAGTAAAGGGGACCGACAGTGACAATGGGAAAAAGAGGAGCTGGATGCGCGCATCTTCTGAGTAAAAATTTGACACGGGTGACAGCGTTTAACCGCTTCCACACAGTATTTAAAAAGTGAAGGCAAAAAATAGCCAGCACGTAAGATGCGTTGGGCTGTAGCAAGCCCTGATAGATGACCACCACAAGCTCCACTGTGGCAGTCATTAAGCACTGACTCTGCTTCCTCTAAGGTTAAACAACGCCGAAGGATTGAATCAACCCCTCGATGGTATAATGTGTCACCAATGATAACATAGTTTTTAGCGAGGTGACGTAATTTTCGGCATTCATCCTTGGAGAAAGTAGAGGGAAACTTCGAAGTCTGAAGATAAACAATGATATCTCCATACCAAGGGTTGAGTGAAGAGATGAGGAATAAATGTTCGTCGAGAAAAGTTTCCTCATAAACAGTATCCTCTCCACAGGGTAGCTCGGAAATTAGCTCCACGAAAACCATGGATTTCTTAGACTTGGCAGACAAGAACTCGAGATCGAATTCTTGCAAAATGACTATCCTTCGATTATATTTGCCCCCAATCACTCGCCTACTGAGGACATATTGAAATGGATTGACCACCGCTAAGAAAAAAGTTTTGCGTAGCAGGATATAATGATGGAGCCTCTGGACATCGTGGACAGCTGCCAAGGCCAACTTCTCAACCGGAGAATAGCGAAGTTCAGGACCTATTACGCCTCGGCTCAAATAATAAATCACATGCTCGGCGAGAGCATCATTTTCCTGAATGAGAACCATACCAATGGTTGATTCTACTACCGCGAGATATAAAAGGAAGTCTCTACCATAATCCGGTGGACTCAAAAGCAGGGCAGAGACTAATGCTTTTTTCAAAGCATCAAACGATCGCTGCGCAAAGTCATCCCACACAAATGGAACTCCTTTCCGTAGCAAACGCATGAACTCTTTAGTGATCTCGGCATAGTTTTCTATAAACCGTCTTAAGAAATTAGCCTTCCCTTGGATACTTTGAAGTTGTCGAATTGAGGACGGGGGAGGCAACTGAACTATTGCCTCAACCTTGAAGGGATCAACCCGAATCCCTTCATTGGACGCGATGAACCCTAACAACCGACCAGACGTAACCGTGAAAACTCACTTGTTGGGATTCAACCGGATTTTATAAAAACGACATTGTTCAAAAACCAATCGAAGATGACTAGTATGATCAGTTCCCTTTCGAGAACGAGCAGCGAGATCATCCAAGTATGCCTCGATGACATGTTTGATGTCATGGAAAGCATATGACATGGCCCGCTGAAAAGTAGCTCCAGCATTTTTAAGACCAAAAGGCATCTTTCTATATGCAAAGGTACCCCAGGGACATATAAAGGTTGTCTTATGTTGATCTCCAGGAGGGATAGAAATTTGATTATAACCTGAAAAACCATCCATGAAGGAAAAAATTTCATTACCCGCACACTCGTCAATAATTTGATCAATGAATGGCGTGGGGTAATTATCTTTCAGACAAGCCTTGTTTAGGTCCCTAAAATCGATGCATACTCGGATTGTTCCTTGCTTTTTATCCATAGTGACTGGATTAGAAACCCAATCAGTAAGAGGAACAAGGTATATAAAACCCGCCCTTAGCAGCTTCTCAACCTCAGCTTTGATAGCTGCTACTTTCCTAGGGTTAACCAGCCGAAGCCTTTGACGAACCAGTTTCGCGTTTTCATACATCTTGATCTCATGTTGAAGTATAAAATGATCAATGCCAGGCATTTCTTCATAAGACCAAGCAAATACATCACAAAATTCCTTAAATAGGTCGGTGCAAATTTGAATTTCTTCAGGGTAACACTCAATTCCGATGAAGATATTCTCGACGACGTTAGGGTCCCTAGAGATGTTTATAGGTATCGTTTTTGAAATTACCGACATATTACCTTGGCCACGAATGTGTGCTGGAGCCAAAGGGTTTGACACCGTACAAACATCACTAGTGAGGAGCTCAGAGAATCTAGATTCTACTTCCTACAATGGAGGAAGAAAGTATGAACGATGGTGTAAGTCTTCCCAAGGTCGATCTATACCCATCATTACTTTGAGGATTGCTTCTTCAGAAGGTAAAACTGAATCTAAGCAGTCCAAGGCAGAGGTAGAATCGAGGCTCCAAGCCAGGGCCACATGACCATCTAACTCCTCTTCAGAAAAAGGAGTAGAGTGGTTGTTTGCAGAGTCTACGATAGACTAATATCTAATCTCAGCCACAGATATAGGGAATTCCATTCCATTTAATTGTCCTTCCCTTAATGTGTTCGTAGGTGAAAGCAAGGTCCAAGGGTCTAAAAAATAACGAGTTAGGAGGAACTCTTCTCGAGAAGACTCCTTAGATGATGAAATAGCATTGATTTTAGCAAAAGGAGAGGGAAGATCAAATGTATCTATCAACGAGGAATACATCCCTACTCCTAAATTCTCAGTCGGCGGGCGAGGGTTATCCACTAAAGGAACAATAGAGTCAGATCTTGCTTGAGGATCGACTGGACAATAGTCCAATTGATCAACCTTAACAATTTTCCCCTCATGATGAAAGCAAATGACACAAAACAAAGTTGAAACAATGGCATCCATCTCATATACCCAGTTCCTTGCTAATAGGAGATTATAGTCTAGGTTAGCATCTATGACTTCTACTTCGATATTGACGACCTTCCCCCAACACATATAGGAAAGGCTGGGATAATCCCATGCGGCTTATGAGAATGACCATCAAATGCAGTCAAGACAGTGGGTGAAGGAACAGCCGAAGGCGATCCAATAGCCTTCCAGCATGACATCGACATGATGCATGTGGAAGCTCCTTCATTTATAACGATGCGAAAAATATTGATTTTTCGGTATGTAGACTTTATTTGGAAATCCATATGATGAGGGAGTCGCTTTTTGACATTTAACATGTCAAAAGTGAGCACTAAAGTGTTAGTTGGATCGACTGCTCCAATTGCGGAGAGTAAAGTACTTCTCTGAGCCGGACACGACTGGAGAACCTCTAAAGTGGACATGGTGCATGGACTCTGAGCCAGATCATCCACAATGGAGTAATTCTGGGCGACCCTAGCATTAGGATTAATAGTCGTGCGTTTAGAGGAACCTTTCGGTATCTGTGGTATAGTCTCGACAGGGGGTCGCTCAATATGAAGGCCAGTACTTCAGGGAACAGTCTTCTCCTTGGAAGTTTCGGCTTCACCATAATCACGTGACCGAGTAGCCATATGGACGTTAGAACCCATCATGAAAACATTTGACGATTTTTCCGCTTCTTGGTTGCCCCCTGCGGAGGTTCCAAGGTTTGAACTCGCGCCAGCAAGAAGTTGCTGCCCTTGGGGAAACAGGTTGGTTAATAGAGCTTGAGAACTAGAAGTCCCTTGTTGTCCTAACAAGCACTGAGCATCTTCAATCTTAGGGCAGAGATGAGTTAGATGGTCTCCACTGCACAACTTGCATGGAAACTTGACTTTCTTTCTCGACTCATTTCTACCACCACCAGCGTTGTTGCCGGATTTATTTGCATGAGGCTTCCCATCCTGATTCTTTTTCTTACCTCGTCCTTTCTTTTTCCCATTGGAATTTTGATTTCCTTTGGGCTTATCAGATTGGACGACATTAATTGAAGAAGTTTTGGAAAGCGGGGGGATTAGACAATGTGACTTGGTTGTTAGAAGCAGTTTGCAAGGAAAATTGCTGCATTGATTTAACAAGTTCACTGCAGTTGTGTCTACTGACCCAACGATACCATCCGTGTGCAGACCTGGCTTTGACTTAGCTACGTCAACCTTAGATCCATGAGCATATGGCAAGTACTTTTGTAGGATCCCAGACTGAGAGTAGATCAATTCTAATTGTTGGGCCCTAAAAATGGCTTGCTCCTCAGAATAGACCCCAGACATGGAGACATCCTTGGAGATCTCGGGTTGTAAAGACTTCAAAAACCACTTGAGATGGTACTCCGGAGGGATTTTGGCTTTAATGAGCCTCTTTCTTTGTCTCCATTCCTGAATATGGTCATAAATGTGGCTTGCCTTATCCTGTTGAAAGGTGGCCAAAAGTTCAGTTCCAGCATCATAGCGGACACGCAACTGGAAATGATTTAAGAAAATATTGGCTAAGCCAGCAAAAGATGTAAATCTGCCACCTCGGCAACTCTATATACCATTTCGCCGCATTACCAGTCAAGGTGCGACTAAAAGAGTCTCAACCTAATCGAGTCATCGATAAGGGGGTTAGATGAGCACTACAAGTGGAATGTGGTCACATGGTCGCCTGGGTCTTCGCCACTCTTCCCTTCGAATTTTGGAATGTTCGAAGGGAGTTTGGTTGGGACCGGAGGCCAGGCCGAATTGTACTTGATTGGGTCATTTGTTAACTTAGTGAGATCTAGCAAGATCAACGTTGCGAGAAACGAAAGCTTAGGAGGACCTTGGGGATTCCACCCAAACTGGGTAGAACTCCCAAAGTTCTGAAAAGATTGTCCTAGAATTTGGGAGGCACCAGGCTGCCCGAAGTAACCAGTAGAACTGGCTGAACCAAAAGGCAAGCCTTGTGATCTAGCGAAATTCAGAGTTTGACCAACTCCGGCTGTATAGCCTCCATAACCAGTAAATTTTCCTCCTAAAGGATCGTAAGGAGTTGATAACCCCTGATACGGATTCCAAGCCAAAGCAAGGGGAGGAATACTTTGAAACGAACTAACCGTGGAGTACGGCCTATTCCCTTGTTGGTCGATAAATGAATTCCCAGTTCCCGCGCTACTAACCCCAGGGTTAGTCCAACCTTGGAAAGGATTACTGCTTTGTCCTATAGAAGAAAAAGGCATGGATCCTACTGTCGAGTTGGAATGTGGTATATGACCACTTCCAAAAGGAAAACCTTGGGATGAAGCTGATCCTCCCATCATGGACGTAGTGGCACTAAACAGAACCGATGGAATACCCTATGAGTCGGTGCCAAATGGGAAGAATCTAGTACCAAAAGCATTGGTTTGGGCATTCCCACTCGTGGACGTAATGGAGGTAGACCCGACTAAAGATGTGCTAGCAAAAGATCTAAATAAGGAAGCAGAGGAGATGGAAATCGTTCCTCCCTCTTGCACCAATGTTGGGGTTTGCATAGTCGTAGAACTTGTAGAAGCCATGCTTCCAGTAGTGGTCATCGATGGTAAACGCGTAGCGTAACCTGGACTTGACGGTCTATGCATCAGAGTCCCAACGTATTATAATACATCTCGATGACTAGATGGTAGTGGAGAATTCAGAGCTTCTAATGACTCTGAGAGTTCTTCTACCTCTATGTTATTCTCCGCTTGAAAGAGAACTCAAGAAAGGACTGGAGTGTCCCTCTCTTGTTCAGAAGTTCTAGGCCTTGCCTGGCCGCTAATGCCCCCGAGAGGAGGATCAATCCCCGATGCATCAATCAGCATGGGACGGAACCCACCGGTAGTATTGCCTCTGCGCCTTCAAGGAGAAGGATCTAAACTTGGTGGCGAAAGACCACGAAGTCTTCGAGACTGTCTAGGAGATCGGTCAACCACTTTGAATTTTTTTGTTATGATCAAACTAAAGACTGAAAAAATTGAAAGCTAGGCCAACTAAGAGCATAGAGCACACACTATAAAGTCCCTAAAGATACAGCCAGTCAAACAACTTCCAAGTATTTCCGCTCTGGGTGATTAAGACCGGATGCCAAAATACGAGAAAGTGAATTAAGGGGCCTTCCGAAGATAGTCTGGATGATGAGGGCCCAGTTCTATCAGTGAAGGTATCAGAGGAAGTTACACTGACCTCCTAACAACAACCTGCACTAGTGCAAGACCCCAAGCTTCGCAAGGGTGCCCTCCAATAGTACTGTCGAGAGTGATGCAACGTCAACCTCAGGTGCCATGGGATTCCCCTCTGTAGCCACCTGTGTAGTTCCCTAGGAGTAGCAACTATGGACACCAACTCGTCGCAGAAGCCAGGCAAAACAGTTGTGAGGTAAGTTCGGACAAGTAGGAGAGGGGGTATCTCTCTTCCCTATCTTCACAGACCCTCGTGCTTAACTACCAGATCCGGAGCTTTCCTGGTCTTCCTAACGCTATTGGATTTTCTTTCGTTATTCAGACTCCTACGTTTGATGTTTATATGGCCTTGGAGATTTAACTCTCCACTCGCATAATCCAAGGCCCCAAAATCCTAAACTTGTTGGTGTAACTGACTAAAACAAAAAGCTCTAGTGAATTTTAGTTAGCGCTTGATTTTATTAGGCTGTTCTTTAAGTCACAAGGTAACAGAAGTGAAACTAATGGTGTTTTTTGACGCAAAATAAATTAATAAAAACTTAACTACATGGACATGAACTTTTTCGTTTTTCGATGAAGAGCAATTTCTATAGGGTTTAGAGGTACTTCTAATAAAAAAAAAATTTCTTTTCTTTTCGTTAATTCACACTTCACACTCACAAAAGCTAACAAAGCTATGTATGCCTAAAAGGGGATGCAAATTTATCCTAATTCAACAAATATATGCATATGCAAGATTTAAAACTATGCTAAAAACCAAAAATGAAATTTGCTTGCTTATCAAACTTTATCTTGCCACTTACAATGTCTAGATGGAATATGAGATGCTACCATTCATTTTGTCTAAACACTAAAAACAAGTTCAAAGACAAACATAAAGCACTTTCACTCACTAAAAGGAAACCAAATGAAAAGCAAGCTCAAGAAAGCAAAACTAATATTTTCAAAAGTAACAAGCAAAAAAGTCTTTTCAAAAAATGCTCTCAACAACACTGAAACTTGTGATTGAAGAACAGGCAATTAAAAAATTTTGTGAATCGACACCACTCAATGGATGAAAGCCCAGCAAAAATAAATGTGTTTGAAATCGCTCTTAACAATCAAAAGCAGCAATGAAAGCTTTGGCAATGAAAACCAAAAAGATCAAAAGGACAAATTCCAAGAAAGTGTCAAACAACAACTTTCATGAAATAAAGAAGTGGATGGTCACAAAAAGTGATTTTGTTAAGCAAACAAAAAGTCACCAAAAGAAAGATTAACACAAAGATTGTGATCAATTTTCCTACTATGATAAAATAGAGTAGCCAAGATTCCTAGCAAGAAATCTTGTGTGCTTTAAAAAAACGATGACGCTTGCAATTAATGAAAAACAAGACCAATACTCCTTATAATCAGAGAGAATTCAGAACAAGATGCTCGCTGTAAAACAAATAACTGATACTGGACAGTGACTATTTTAGACCGAATCAAACCACCAGACAAACCTCCAGAGACAAAAAGATTTATAAATCTTGAAAATTGCAATATATACGCGACTGTACTGATGTACAGATTGCGTGTATATGCAGCTGTATCTGAGGAAACCTACGTATACGCAATTTTACTCAAAGAAACAAGCATATATATGCTTTTGTAACTAAGAAAAACAGCATATATGAAAAGCTTCAAGAAAAACAAAAAAAGACAAACTGAAGAAACTGGCAAAGCTTAAAGTTCAAGGACAAACGAGACAGTAACAACAAGCAGACAAGGTAGATGAGCCCTAATTGGCTTGAAAAACACCCAAACTAGGAACAACAAGAGTGTTGTCCCCAGTGGAGTCGTCAATTCTCATAGAGGGAAATGTTCCCCTAGGGCTTTTTGAGTTGAAACCCTAGCAGACTGAAAGTTATCTATTCAAAGAAACATGCATTCACACAGCCATTATGCTAAGGGTACGTACCTTTGGTCCTACTTCTGAGAAGGCCCTTAGGGTCCAAACCCTTCTTGGAGTTCCCTTCTTCTCTTTTGTCCTGCAAAACAACCAATTCAAAGAACACAGCAGTACATGGACAAAAACTTATAAAGAGGCCATCTTCATGTTATAAAGAAAGGTAGTTAGTTATGAAATTCAAACAACCATTTACATATGAATTCTAAACATGAATATCATTAACATAAAGAAGATTCATTTTGGGAACCAAGACATGTGTTTCTTTTACTATAGAAAAATAAAGTACATAAAAAGGAATATTTTCACCTGAGTCACCTTCAGTAGGCTCCAAGAAAAGCTTCCTTCCGGATCCATTCCAGCCTCAAGCCTCTAACAAACTCCTTCCATGACTCTCTCCATGATGTCATAAATGGTGGATGAACATCAACACACAAGGAAACAAAGGTTTCCTGTAAAAAATAGGGGAAGTACAGAAGGCACAAGGGACTTCAGACCTGGTCAAGGGAAAAATCTCAGCATAATAACCTTTCTCTCTCCTCTCTCCTCCCTTAGGCCTTCCCTTTGAGGTCTTTTTATACCACTCCCAAAGTAGTTTTTTAGTTAGGAGTTGGTTGGGAACAGTTGGGCCACGGGCACTAACAGGTGACTAGCAGGTAAAACCTGCGATCTCCGCCTGAAAATAAGGAGTTTTATATTTTTTAAGTGTTTTAATACATACACGTGGGTTGGATATACACATACCTGCGTATACACGCGTTTAACTCAGGGTAATGTCGTGTATAAGCGATAAAACATTGTTTTTTAAATTTTAGGACCAGGTCTGGAAGGAGGGGTTGCCCAAGGCCATGAGTACAACATCACAAACCATAAGAGTAAGATTTGGAGCCATAATACTTATGAACAACCCTTTCAGTACTTTGAAGCTTGCATGCCTCAATGGCAAGTTTCTCACTTTCGGCGATAGGTTTACATCAATGGCCTTCGACCGAAAGATTTTATGTGGTGTTCGAAATCGACTCATGTATTCACACCACATGAATTGTACTACAGTACCTTGATGGCCATTGTCATTATCGGTGATTCCTCTCATGCCTGTTAACAACTTACATCATTGGGTGGTAATTAGGCGATGTCTTTCCATGTTCGACGTGAGAAAATCTTTTCACATGGATCGACTTGTACATCGGGCGAAGATTAAATGAGTTTGAAGACCTCTGATATAGTTTCATCGATCCAGGCCATGATATATTTAGGAAAATAAAAGCATCAAATGTATTGCATAGCTGCACATATAATCATACAAGCTAAGGGACGATGTGTCTACCAGAATCATCAGTCTTCCACACAGACGGTTGTCTGTCCTATGTACATGAAAATGAGTTTATAAATTTGAGCATGGGAATGCCTGCCTCAGCTAGATCATGAAAATATTATGAAGATAATGTATTGTATTGTATCTTATTATAGGTCGCCTTCTAGTTCCAAAAACATCAGATCCTCATGATAAATCATTTCACCCGACATAATAAGATTTACGACCTCATGCTTTAGGGGGCAACTTTTATAGACATATTTTGGCTCTGCAACCCCAATCACATATGTTGATAAAACAAGGGCTCTCAAACCCCTAAAAATGTTGTTTCATACCCTAAAGGATCAAGGTCAACTCATTACATCATTTCCCAGAAGCTCTCCCTGAAAAAATGCTCAGAACTGGTCAAAACTGGACCATACAGACTCCTCCATGCTGAGGGTGTTGCATCTCACCTACTACACACAAAAGGTGTGATGGATACTCAAAGGCCCTTCTATAGCGTACGATTAGAGAGAGCAGACAAATGGCAAAGGCATTTTTCTAGGTGGAAACTCATAGAATCGTCTAGAAACTGCTCATATGACACTTGCCTCTCTAAATTCACCCAGGGATGAGTAAGAGATCATGAAACCTCTAAGAGGAACCAAGAACTATCAGTGAAATGACACTAATCAAAATCCTAGAAGCTGACTCACCCCCCTGCAAATATCTATATATGGACCCCTCATCCTAGAGATCCAGAGGTTGGAATTTTGTAATTTGTAAGGAAGTGCTATTGGTTTCTCTTTGAGACATTGTTTTATTGGGTGATCTTGCTTTTCATGAGGTGAAGAGGGATTTCATGTTGCGAGGATGGCACTGGATCAAACAGTTGGGTTGTAATTCTCTCTTCTACTACTTCTATCAATAATGCTATTTGAGTTTTCCTCCATATACTTGTATATTTCTAAATCTTATATTTGTGTATGCCTTTATATGGTTAATGTACATCTCATTCTACATTGTTTATGGTTATAGATCTCTATGCTTTGATGGTATTTTGCTGCTTTGAATCTACAGGTGTTCTTTGAAGCCGGATAAGTGAGAAAGGAGTGGTGAAGCTTATCAAAGGAGAGAGGAAACAAGCAAGGAGCCAAGTGAAAGACTAACGTTGGTACTCTTTTCTTCTCTCTCATCTATCTCTCATAAAAGAAAACACAAGTTACTTTGAATTGTTTGTTTCTAAGATAGCTACCCATCTTAGTGGGACTAGCAGCTCTGAATGGACACTAGTTTTCTCGGAAACACTACCGCTTTGCAATGACCGAGAAGACATGATCCAACTTTTTAAGTATTTTGGAGGGAAATAAGTCCTCCCATAAATGAATTTTTTCCTTACCCATATTGTATAAATAGACGGCTTAAGTAGCCCATTAGATGTAGCAGGAGCAGAAACGTAACAAAGTGGAGCATTATGAGAATTTTATAGTTCACGTTTTCTAATCTTTTCCATGTACAAGAAAGCTTTAGTTAATGGATGTGATATTTTATTTTGGCTCTTAGCTTGGCTGTTTCATAAGGGTTTTCCACCTCCTTTGTTTAGGGCTCACCCTAGGTTCACAATATCCCTCTTGTACCATTTCCATTCATGCATTTGTTTATCTTTGAAAATTATTTTTTAACATTGCTTTCATGTATGGTTATTTAGATAGTTTATGAGCAATGTTTTATTGCACATTATCTTAGCTTTAGTTGATGATATTTGAAATGGTCGCATTTCTCAGAGAGAATTCATATTCATACATTTGATTCACTTTCCTTAATGATGTTTAGTTTTCTTCCATCATTCACTATTCTTTTTTTCCACACGGTCCCTTGTTTTGCAACTACAAGAAACCCCATAACCTTGCACCTTGCTACATTAACCCTACCACAAGATGATGTGATGCCTTGGACATGTCTAATTTATGATTTCACAACTTTTCCTTAGCTTCTTTCCCTTCAAACCTTACATTTTTTGTATTCCAATGCTCCTTGGATTGTCTCCTAAAGAAAAATAAATACCATGTAGCATTATGCAACTTGCCTATGAAAGTGACTTAGATTTGCACCCAACTCATGATTTGCCTTCTTTGATGTACTACAATAACCTTGGAACCTTGGGAATGTAATTTAGAAGTAGAGAGGTCACGTAGATGCTTTTATTCAAATTGCTACATAAATTTCTTCTTTCTTACCATCTTTGGATTTGATGTTTACAAGATTTTATTTCCAATGTGTGTTTGCTATCCTTAAAAGATAGAGTATTGTGCTTTCACTTCATTGTAGATAGAATCGTTTTCCTTGCTTTCTACATGCTATTCATGTTATGCAATTTCAATTTTCCTATAGCATAAAATAGTTAATTTCTCTATGTACAACTATATATCATCTCAATACTTCCACCTATGTAAAAGTTAGGAAAGGGAAGAGATAGTTCCTACTACACATATAGTGTTGACCCCTCTTAAGTTTGTACGAAAATTAGGTTGAAAATTTAAGCTATGACCCTTGGGAGTTGGAAAATTGTTGTTGAAATACTAAGGGCCATCTCTTTTTAACATCTTTGTTGGAGATATGTCATGTAACACCCCTAGTTATTAGACTTGTAACTTTATTTCCTTTTATCATTATTGGAAAAGTAAATTTAAGTAAGCTAGTCATTGTAAATTTTTAATTTTGTGATATAAAATATATGCATACTTCAATGTGGAAAAAAATTAATTTATGATTATTTTTAACACTCCTAATATTTTTTTAAAATATATTAAAAGCTATTAGGTGAACTAAACCCTTATTGTGAGAGAAATAGTTATTCCCAAAAAAAAAAATCTTAGGGGGAGGAAATCAATTGTTCCCGTTTTTTAAACAATGGGGAGAGAAACATTGGGGGAGACCAGAAAAAGGAAGAAAAAAATGTTCCTTCAAGGGTTCAAGAAAATTAAAGATTCTAATATAGAATCATTGAAACTATTTCTCTGAAAGAAAGGGTAGAGATACAGGGAAGATGGATTGAGAGAGATTCGGCTTATGGTTGGGAGGATGGCTACAGTTCTAAATCAATAAAAACTGAGAGATAGGAAAAAGATTGCATTGATTAATAATTATATAATGTAGAACCATGTGATGAATATCAATCTTGATGATATTTGGGTATGTAAAATCTAACCTACAACAGGTAAAGTGTGCGCATGAGAAGAATGCTACAACTTGGGTAAAATAAATGGAAGTAAGGACTCCCTTGAAACTGTAAGTATATAAAGTTAAAGGTTGTATTTTTAAAAGGGTTGTAAAGTAGTATCCTTTTGTAAAGATACACTTAGGGTTGTGTATTTTCTTTTTATACGTAACCTAATAGAGAGATAACATAATTACGAAGGATTTCATAAAGGAATGTGAGTTATGTATGGGTTGTTTACAGAGGAATGCATATATATGAAGTATAATGTAAGGGAAAAGTACAACGTTATGTACCTTAGAACAACTGTAAGAAGTAAACACTTTTTTTTTAGATTGGTGATAGTCCTAGGTCTAGACTTTAGTACGTCTCAAAAAAACATGTGGGTCCCATGACAAGTTCCACAATCATACCTTGACTATCACAACGCATACAAGTAGATAGGGTACAATATTATACATATATAATCAGATAACTAAATATTTATAGGTATTAAATGGGAAGAAAACCAAAGGCACTTTGAAATAGAAAATTAAATGAAAAGAAAAAAAACCTTTAGTATAAGGTGCTAAACCTTCTCTATATTTGTTATTTTTTGTAGAACAGAATACTGCAATCATGAGCTATTCATTTCTAAGATTCAATGAAAGAAATGTGTTGTATTGATTCATAAATCTCTAATACTTTTAATATATTCACTGGTATTATTTTCAAATAAGAAAACAAGTAGTCCAATCTTAAAGTAATGATCATAGAATTAGCCATATTTTTAAAGAAAATAGAAAATACTACAATCATGAGCTATTCATTTAGAAGATGCAAGAAAAGAAATGTGTTGTATGGATTCTCATAAATATCTAATACTTTTAATATATTCCATGGTGATAGAATTATCACAAATTATTTTGGAATAAGAAAATAAGTAGTCCAATAGTAAAGCAATGATCATAGAATTAGCCATATTGTTAATATATTCGAAAATAAGTAGTCCAATAGTAAGGTAATGATCATAGAATTAGCCATATTGTTAAAAAACAATCCAAAAACTCTTACCAAAAAGTATCTATGTAGTGGAACATACTTGAGAAACATATAGAGACATGGAAATAATTCAGAAAATATTTTTTTTTAAACAACCCTAAGGTTCTGTTAATTGGGCTAAAATATACAGAGTAAATAAGAGTAATTAGTTGACTAGTCACAATAACATACTTTTTAACCCTTAGGTGGAAGAGGGTTTCAGAGAACTGGTCGAGACTCCTTTTGTGGAAGAGACTCAACATAAACTAGTTCTAGAGACTAATAGTAATGCAAATCCTCTGAGACCCCATGTGAATCATTGAGAGGGGCCTTGTCCATACAGTAAAAAAACCTAAGTATGAGGAGATAACTAAAATAAAAACCTCGAAGGAAGCAAGTTGAAGAACAATCTTCTAAGAAGATTTATTCATTAATAGTGATGTGAAAGGGTATGACCTATTTTATGCATAAGAGCATTCTTGTGAGAAGATTGTTCATTAATAGTGATGTGAACTAGTATGACCTCTTTTCTGCATAGGAGCTGCAAGTGTAAGAATAAACCAGTTAAGTAAGAAGACTTTGCAAGCATAGGTTTCAATGAAGAGAAAAAAAATAATTTTTTAATGATTGAGGTGTATTCTAAGACAAACTTTTAGAATTGCATGGGCATTGAGGAAAAATACATGGACATGTTGTCCTACTTTGCAAACTCAACACACACATTTATTAGCGAAAAATAAAACTAAAGAATAGGAAGGAAAGTGAAAAACCCTAACCTAGGGTTAGAGAATATATTACCTCAAAATCTTTGTAGTGAAGAAGTAATGCACCCATTGGAACTTGATGCACCAACTAAATAAATTAGACATCAATGCACATATGGGGAAAGGAAATTGTAACTATCTCTATAAGGAGAAATTACAAAAGGGTTAGCTAGGTTGAATGTGAGGAAAATTTATAGCAAAGTTGGCATTTAGAGTCAAAAGAAGAAAAGTATACAAACAAAAAATGAAGGACCAACCTAAAAATAGTGACCATGGTTGTTAACTTGCCAACCAACCCTATTATGTAGGGAAGAAATGCATGGCCTTCCTTTCATGTAAAAGTAAGAATGAGAATCATATAAGAAAATTCAAGAAAAAAAGTTTTAGTCGAACCCTAGTGTTGTAAAGGCACTTTCTTGCAACATGAGGAACGAATAAGGCTCGGATGATGGAGATGGGGTGAGTGGCTACCTCCCAAAAATGATATCGACCCATCTTGGTCATTGATTGATATCTAAAGGACGTCAGCCCTAGATCTGATGACACTTCAATGTTCTCAAGCCTCTAACAAGTAGCCAAGGTTGTTATATGCGTACTGTGTGGGTTACAACTAGCATGTTCAAAATCTTCTAATATAAACCCTATATTTGGTTGCAAAGGTTCCTTGTGGAGGAAACAATTCCTTCATGATTAAATATTTTCATAATATAAGTTGATACTATGGAAAATTTTTAGTAAACCGATAACCCAAACCATTATAATATAAATACACAATGGACCATCACTGTGGTAAGAAAAGAAAAGTGCATCATAAAAAATAATTTTTTCTCCACCATACTATCGTATACATATTTCAATGGTTGTAATGTAATAAAATCAAGGTTGAAATACCTTATCGATAATGTAATAAGAAACCACCGTTTTCTTGGAAGATGATCCAATGTGACAATGTCACTAAACATCCACCATAAATCAATAACATATGTTAACCCCTTTACATAGGGATATAGCACTAGTTCCCTAGAGAACATAAGTTGAGCTCATCGTAAATGAAGCTAAGAACATCATCAGTGTTTTATGGTCAATAATAAACAAATCACATTATGTATGTAAAAAAAAAAATTGGAACTTGGTAGTCCAAATTTGCAAAGTATATAAAAAAAATGTTCCTGAATTCTTTATGTGTTGGAAATTAGCCATATGTTCTCCAGAGATGTTACGAGTATGTACTGTAATTTTCCTTATTTTATTTGATCATTCATTCATTTCATCTTCTATGAAAAGGAAAGAAACATTAACATATTATTTTCAAAAAATAAAAAAAAAACTTATATTTACATTCCTTTCTTTTTTTCCTTGAAAAATTAGGGACACAATAAGAAATTTGTTACCAAAAACCCCCACTTCTACTAATAGACAGCCTCTCTTGGCTTACTATGAGCCTCCTACCCTATCCATAGTGACCATTAAGGGTATCTTTGGTGAGAAAGTGAGGATCATTGAGGAGTTTACAAAAGGAGAAACACTTTCACACCCCACCAACACTATGGTTGAGAATAAACAACTAGAAGTATTCACATTTCCCATTAGAGAGATATATTGAGAGGTTAAATTGAAAAATATTAATACATATTTCCTCCCTCACTTTTATGGTTTGATTACCAAACATCCTCAAGAATTTATGTTTGAGTTTTTTGTACTATGCAGGACTTTTGACTAGACCACTAATGAGCATGATCTTAAATTCTCCCCTTCCTCTCTAAAGGATGTGGGAGTTCAATGGTTAATGAGCCTAGAAGGAGAGATCATATCCTCATGAGAGTAAATGCAAGCATTGGGATTATTGCAAAGAAAAATATACCAACGACAATATATTTAGAATGGTCCAAGGAGAAAATGAGTCTTTAGAATGTTTTGAGGAAATATTTCAGTTCAGTTATAGAAGGGTGCATAATTTCCCCTTGCATTCAAATCCTTTGAAGTTAGTCCTACTACCAGGAATCAGGGAAGAACTAATGAAAACACTCAATCTAGTAACCAGTGGACACATATATCAACTCATTTATGGTGATATCAAAATGAGTCTTTAAAAATCATTCAAGGGCTACCAGAAAAATAGGAAAGCTTGGTAGATCCCTCTTCCTCCTCCTTAATTACTAAAATTGACATAGTAGGTATGATATTGGATATGAAGATATATCAAATAAATTTGACATGCATATGGACTCCCTATATATTAAAAAAAAAATAGGAGCAATCAGAAAAAAGCTTTTGCCATATTCTAGCCTCAGTGCACTAAAAGTTGTCTTAAGAATGAATGTCCTTTAAATTTCATATAATTATGTTCTATGTATGAGGATAATTATTCCGCTAATAAGTTTCCACATCTTCCAAATGTGAAAGTTGTATACCAAGGTGCATAAGGGATCATGGTGCAATTATTCTTTGTTAACAAAAGGAGGCCACAAGCCCCGAGACAATCTCAACAAAGTATGAAATCTCCCTCTTCTTTCAATGCTAGCTAAAATTCTCATTATCAAACTTGGTATCCTCCTAACCATTGAGTCTAGGGTATGCCCACTCCTCCATATCCTCCTCAAAATGTTACTCCACCTTTCCATGCATGCCCTACTCAACCTCATCAATGGGGTAATCCATCACTAGGATGGAGGCCTCATGTGGCCCAACCACCTACCCTAATTCCTCCTCCTCAACAATATCAAGCACCCTAAAACATTCCTCCAAAACAACCACAATTGTCTACCCAAAAAATTCCAAATCCTAACAGTAAGAAGGCTCAACCAATCTACAATGGAGAAACTACTTACCAAACTTATGTTGTAGAAATACATGAAATCAACCTTAGGCCTAGGAAGGTCCTTCCATATGCTTATTGACCTCCTCTAACAAATAATATTGAGGAAGAGAAGGAAGAAATTGTACCTCAGGTCACCCAACCAAAACCTCCTAATCCTAAAAGGTTGACAACCCACAAAGCACACACCCCACGAGAAGCTAAACTTCTAGGAAAATTGAAAAATATGTGTGTCAAGATCCCTTGTCTTTAAGCCAACAATTATGTTCTTATTTACAAAATTTCCATTAAGTATGAATGTCTTAAAAGGATGAGGAGAATGAAGAAATATTCCCCTATTATTAATGCCATGGCTTAACTAGTTGATGTTATGGGTGGGAGAGAAATCATCCCCAATTACTTAGATCCTTGTAGCTTAGTAGTAGACATGCAAATGAGGGAGATTGCAGTTCAGAAAAATGTCATTGATTTGGAGACTACAAGCCATTTCATGACCAAGGAAACCATGCCCAAACTTAACCCCCAAGGATCCTTACCAAATACTTCTATTTTCATATAAATTACTAATAGATCTACAATAGTACTTCTAGGTATCATAGAATATGTAATTATATATAATGATTCTTCATAGCTTCCAACCAATTTCCTTGTCCTTCACCCTATGAGAAGTTAAATTCATACCCTATTATCATTTTACCTTTTTACTGAAAAATGGTGAATCATCCACCATGGTTGGCATCATCATATTGAATCTTATTGGTCCTTATAAAGTTGATTTTCGTGGTACATTTTTGTTTCTAGACTCATTTTTTACCTCAAAATTTTTGGTCCTAATAGTGGCATGAAATGCAAGGTGTGAACAACCTAATCAACTAGCATTGAAACAAGGTGCAATTGACTTGAATAATTTTTTGTGTGATGAGTGTGATGTTTAGGGTTACCCGTACTTTGTAGAATTGTACATATGTTGCAGAATGGTTTAAAAACCATGTAAAGCTAAGTGTCAATCTTATGGGGTAAAATTGATATATGATTTCATATTGCCCCCACTAGTAATAGCTATTGTGTGAGTATTGTACATGTTGAGCAGTGACAATAGATGTATTTGTTGAATGGACTAATTGTATGTCGTTACATTGTTGTAGATGCCATGTCACTATATTGCTAGTGGTGTGTTCCTAATAAGTATGTTATTGATATTAGTGTGTGATGAGTGAGTATGGTTGGGGAAAGTATGTTGTTGATGTTAGTTGGTTGTCCTAGAATTTAATCAATATTGTATAAGTCACATAGTGTCTTTTAGGGGCTTGATTAGTAGATAATATTGATGCTATGGCTAGGAGAGTCTATATATTCTATAGCATTCCTTCCACAACCTTCTATATGTTGTTGCAAGGGTGCCAATAGAGTTGTTAAATAATGGATTTATTAAAATTCCTTATGAAAATAATACACAACAACCCCTGACTCGGTTGCAATATAGATTAGATGAAAACGTAGAAGAGTAGTCAATGATATTCTACAAATGGAGCACCCAAGGGATGTGCAGAAGGAACAAGAGATAAGAAATTTTCTCTTTGCACTTGAGCCAGATTTGAAGTTAATGAAGATGAAAGTAAAATCCCTTCTCAAATTTGAGGAAATAGACCCACATCTTTCCAAGGTGAACCAATCATATTAGAGGAGCCTAAATTGGGCTCTAAAACCATCCATGCTTCCCTTCATACAACACAAGTTCTTGGAGCACCATTGTTAAGGGGTAAGACTTGTGGTGGCTTCTTGTCTTAGTGATATTATAAGGTTGACTTCAATTATACCTCCTTACAATGATGACATTATGAGTATATTATCTCAAAATGGCGTATTATCAGCATATTTTAATTAAATATGCTAAAGGTGTCATTTGGGAAGGATTATTTGTAGAAACACCATAGTGTAATAGCTCATTGGAACTAGAAGGGAGAGATATATATCATAGGATGATGAAAAGTGAATTTTAGTGGTTGGAGAGATTGTAGAGAAATATTTACTATTTTTTGGAATTAAAAAGTCACTTAAATAAAATTAAAAGTTTATTAAATGAAATGAAAAAGGGGAAGCCTCTAGAATAAAAATAAAATAAAGGTGCAAGGACTAATAAAATAAGTGTTTCTAGAATATTATAGAGAGATCCATAAAGTATTTAAAAGTATGTGGGAGAAATTCATTTGGGCATATCATGGATTTGGAGTATTTTCTTTTGGAGAGTTTGGGAACTTGGGTTTTCAAGATCTAAAAGAGATGAAATCCATTGGGTTTCTTGGTCTGTTGGAAGAAACCTAAACTCATTGTTGTGTATATTTAATCTATAAATAGCATTGGGCTTAAACTAAATTACTTGTTATGCAGGTTTGGAGAAGAACTTTGGATGAGTGGCCATCACCTAGATCTCCAATTAAAGCTTCATTTCTAGTTATAGTTTCGAGAGTCCAAATTCAATATTGGAGCAGTTTTTGGAGGCCCACTTTCTAGCTAGTTTTTTTTATTGGCATGTAATATCATAGTCCATATTTAATATATGATAAGAATGAGTTTCATTTCATTTGTCTCCTACTATCTTTATATATATATGCAATATTTTATTTTTAATTTATTGGAGTGGCAATGGTTCTTAATTTCTAAGTTATTTGCCAACAATTTCTTTACTGTGAATTCGCTAATTTTTCATGGTGGTTTTGGATAAAAATCAAGGCTTAATTTTTCTAAAGTGAACTTGTGAATGACTTAACAAAAATATAAAATGGGATGTTACATGTTGGTTCCTCTTATTGAGTAGTAATAATTAGAATGTTTTAATGGAACACACATGCGAAGGACCACATGCCACTTCTCCTCACTTCAAGGATGTTACCCATAGTAAACAAGCCTATTTAGGTTTTGGAAACCTATCTAAACAATGACATTGGTGAGGCCAATATATCCATAAAGGTAGGAGACCTAAGGACTTGACATCATGCCCTCCTTTTTGTCAACTTCATGTTGAGAATAGAAGGAATTACAGATCTCCTATACAATAGGCTATAGAAAGCCTCTTTCAATGCACTAATATTTTTTTAATAAATATATTATGAACTAATCCATATAGCAAATATTTTGATTAACCAACTCACTCACACATACATACACAATCAACAATAATTGAATGAAATCTATTATAATATTTAAAACCAAGAAATTGTTTTTCACTATTTTCCAACTAAGTGATGACAATGAAAAGTAATTAAAACACAAATCAAACCAAGATTAAATAATGACATGATAAGGATGTTAATATTCATATTTTAAAAAAACATAATTTATAAGTCAATAGACCATAAATAGGAAAATTCCCCAAATGAATAACTTTACTACATAAATTACATGAGCCCAATCTTTGATTTATGCTAAATATATAAAAAAGAACTTCAATAAATTATTTAAATGAAAAAAAAAGTACAAATTCATTAAATATAATTCAATATAACAATAAGCCCCTAGGGCCAGTTCAATTGGCCTAGTTCTTTAAAGCACTTGTTATTGAGAGATAACTAGGTCAATTAACCTCAACACTCTTGAGGTTAGTCTTCTTTAATGAGCCAATAAAAAGTGATCCCTTCTTGTAAATCTACATGTAACAACTATTTGAATAATTATTCTTTTTATTTTCTTCTTCAATTACCATATTTTAAAACATTCCTACATTATTAAAAACTTATATATATATATATATATATATATATATAATGTTGGAATAAACTTACAAACACCCTAAAATATGCCAGGTATACTTCAGGTATATTTCCACTGTAAAAGATTTTGGACGATGATGGAAAAGGAGAGGAGGGTATGTTATAGATCACATCTTTAGAAGATCAGTAAATTCAGTAAAGAGTCGTTAGCAGAACACTTCAGGTATTTCGTTTCGCAAATAGTTCCATCGAACACTTCTTTTATACCATTTCTATACTCATGACGTCTATTAAAAATAGTTGTGGTATACGAATAAATCAACCCTATGTGCTTTTCTTTTCTAATATATGTTATTTTTTAAAATGCTATTATATAGATATTTATGTGATATTATTAACCATTCTAAATTTCGTTTTACAACTCATTTCATTGGTTTGAAAGGTTTGTAACATTGAAGATTATGCCCAGATTTGTTTTCATTAGATTTGCTTTAATCAAATTGGAACAGTTGTAAAAATAACTTCGTAATATGATATTGTGTCAGTATGGTTTATTCATTTTATCTTAGGTTATAATTTAATAAATCATTCCAATCAAATTTGAGTTAATAAATTTAATAAATGGTTAAAAAAATTCAAATATTTTATTAAATATTTGAAATATTTTTGTTTAGATATTTTTTTTTCAAAATAAATGAATAATATTTTTAAAATTCAAATATTGTATATTAAAATGGCATTTTGAAATCAAATTATTTTTCTAGCTCTTCATGAGATTTGAACTTTGACTTAGTGGGATTAATCCCCACACAAACTAATTGATTTACACCTCATGGGTTGGTAAGTCTATACATTGATAGATAAAATAAAAATTGTACAAATCTTATATTCAATCCAAAACCCTAATTTAAATCCCTTTACATATTTATTCTCTATCTTAAACCAATGAAGATATGAAATGTAACACATACCAAGTCAAATATCTTGATTATCTTCTAAAAAAATATTTATATATTATAAAAATGTCATAATTATGAAAAAATAAAATAAAAGTTAAATTTTTTACATAATGATAGAAATTAATATTATAGTGGATCATTTATCATGTTAAAAGTATAAATTTTATTTTAAATATTAAAGACATTTATTTTATATATCAAAAATTCTTTAAAGATAAAATTTAGTATAATTCACAAAGGCTATACTTTAAAAATGTATAAGAAAAGACAAATTATCTATGATAATGCAAGTTTATATATATCTCTAAGACTCAGAATGAAAATCCATCCTTTAGGTAAAAGTAGAATGATTACAAAAAGTTTGGGAGGGTGGGTGGAGGGGTTGGGGTTGTGTTATACCTCAACCATAATCATTTCTCCAAGCTATACTCTCAATTAGGCAAAGGAAGTAATAACTATGTTGAACTTCACAATCTCAAGCTTCTTGTCTTGTTCGCTATTGAGAGGGGATGTCCACACTAAAGATTTTTGGAGACTCAAATATTATTATCAATTGATTTAATGAGTTTATGGACACACTTCATCCTATCCTTGAAGGGATTTTACAACTAAAGATTATTTTTTATACCATTTCATGTTGTCATATCTATAGGGAAAGGAACACAAGCACATACACACTCTCTAAGGCACGGTGAGGGAGGAGCATTCAACCCAAGAGAAAATCATTGTATTTAGTAGACATAGGGGGTTAAGTGTTTTTAAGGAAGTTAGATTCCTAAGTGATCAATTAATGTAACATTTAGGCTTTTGAGTGAGTAGGATAAGCATTAATTAGATAATTTGAGGTTGTTTGTAAATTCTCTCGAATAAAGGAGAACATGAGTGGTTAATAAAGACAAAAGAGTTAAAAGTCAAATATAACTCTTAAAGCAGTTTCATGATTTGAGGAACTAGAGAGAGTTCTTAGGAATTAATTGAAGTTAGAAGTGGACATAGAAGATTTAGGAGTGAGTTCAGTAGATCTAGGATTTCAACGAGAATTAGTTCAAAGAACCTTTCTAGTATAAATGTAAGCCTACGAGCAGAGTAAGAGAGGAGGCCACTCATAGTTGAAGATAAGGCCTCTCAGAGACACATAGTCTCGAATGTAATCATTTGTTTATACTTATGTATACAGAGGTTTATTCCTAGCTGTCTCAATGTGTGAAATGAGTATTTTATGAATGAATTACATATGAATTTGTAGGTTTTGTAAGAGGCTTGGAGACATAATTCTATAGAATGCGCAGAGGGAGAGAATGATTCAAAGGAATCATCACGAATTTTAGAATCCAATTGAAGAAACAGAGTGAAGCTCTGGAGAGAAGTAGAGAAGTGAGAATTCACAGAGGAGTTAAACTCACAGAAGATGAGCATCAGAGGCAGAAAGCGAAACCCTAAAGAAAAACCCAAACCA
The DNA here is from genome assembly GCA_031772625.1 of Pinus tabuliformis. Classification (NCBI taxonomy): domain Eukaryota; kingdom Viridiplantae; phylum Streptophyta; class Pinopsida; order Pinales; family Pinaceae; genus Pinus; species Pinus tabuliformis. The sequence goes on along the minus strand of CM062818.1, from coordinate 1,585,758,256 downwards.
CACAGAAAAGGCTAAAGAATTTGCGTAAATTCTAAGTAAAAAAAGGAAGAGCGGAGAAGTGAAGTATCGATGCATATGAACCGTTAGATCTCAAAGATGAACGGTCATCGCGTGATAGAAGAGCATGGGAAGTAAATAGTTAAAAGGCCAGTTTATAAGCGAAAGGGTATTTCGGGTGGCAAAGAAACCATAAGTGGTATTGAGTATTGAGTGCGCAATCCCATACATATCACGCCACATAGAAGAGGAGGTGAGAGGGGAAACCACTTTATCGGGCAGTTAAACCCCGTGTTTGTGGATGATCCGAAATCTACCATGAACTGTTGGATCTTGCGGGAGGAGATCAACGTCGGGGGAGAGAATGCAACATGCAAAGTAAGTGGACCCGAAGGGAGTTATATGGTGCAGTTAATATGTTTTGAGTTCTCGAGGTTCATCGCATATCAGAGGATATGGGGAACCACATGTTAAGGTGACCTGTGGACTATAGCGATTGCGATAAGTGAAAAGGTAAACCTCAGCAAAAGTGCCAAGGCAATACCAAGGCGGAAAAGGTGTGTTTGCATATATTTCCTTTGTAAATGGTTATAAAGGAAAATAACATCAGAGGAAGATTGTGTGCAAGTTTTTGATCGGAGATCAGAGGAAAGCAACATCACGATATCACTGGTAGGCCGATATAGCACCGATAAGAGATCAGGCTAATCAGTAATCAGGGATCGAAGTAGCGCTGTGGAGCGAGTAAAGGTGCGGACCCGATGATAATCATGAACGCGGGTTTATAAGGTTTGAAGTCTGGCCTATGTGTTTCGGTCGGGTTTTCCTTTGTAATCTGATAAAGTGAAGCCCTGAGTAAAACGGTAAGATTGTGAGTATCTCCTTTGTAAATGGGTTGTAAAGGAAAGTAGCACCGATGGGAGAATTTACGTGTTAATATATGTAACCAATGATTAAAGAAGAGAAAGGTTATATATATAGATATGGGTTAGGGGTTAATGAGAAGGTTTTAGTCCCGATAGGAAGGATTTAAAAGAAAGGCTTCAATAAAGTCATATTTGAAGGTTAAGGGGTGATTAAAGTCCCAAGACATGAATTTGGTATTTTGGTTTGCCTATGTCGATTAACATGGCCTTAACCATTAGAGGTGAAGATTTGACTCCTTGGTGAGTTAAATTCTTGGGAAAAATGTATTTATGCATTTTACATGCATACGGTGGGTGTTAGCGGGGTAACCCTTGCATCATTTGGTATCAAAGTAGAATTGTAATTGAAACAATTTGTGTTAAAACAAAACAAAGAAATTCTATGTGAAAGAATTGAGAACAAAGTTATGTGTCAAAGGTGTTTATGCAGGCAAGAGCAGGGATCAGATTCTATTCTGACAAAAAGTAAGCACATAGAGGTGGTGTGTAGTAGAACTTGCAGATACAAGAAACAAAGGACAATCCATTCGAGGTACAGGTGGAATGGTGAAACAAGATCATGCTGAGATCTTGAAGGTGAGATGATATGTTCTGTTTTGATTTGAGAATGTGTGTTTGTATAATAATGCACAGATGAAGGTGAGAAGGTTGCAACATCTAGAGCAAGGAGTGCTTGAATTGGTTCTAGAAGAAAGAACCAGAGAAATGCTGAAAGACTGAGCTGAGAGGAAAGAAGCTTAGTGAGGCATATGTAGCAAGAAGGAGACTTGTTACTGCAGAGGTATTGTTGCAACTCACAAAGGTAATTCCACAAAGGATGTGGGTAGAATTACCAAGGTAATAAAGGAAGCTGGTAAGACTTTCTAAGTGAAAGAAGAGGTGGTCAGAACCAAGTATTTCATTGTGATTGAAATACAAGAGTGTGTTCTTGAGAAGTGCAAATGAGTTGAAGCCTAGAAGGAGCAGAGAGAAGTGCTCAAAGGAGGTTTGAGAGATAGAGAACCAAGGGCTTTCCAAATACCAAGTACAAAGGAAATCTTGGTGAGGTAAGTTGCAACAAGGAGGACTTGTTGTTGCAGAGGCTTTAATGCAGCTTATAGTTAGTAAGTGAGGAGCTCATGAAGATAGAGAAGAAGAAGATGGCTATTGATAGTCATAGTAGAGGTTCTGAGGAAGACCACAGTAGAAGGAAGATGAAGAAATCGGATGCCAAGGCAAATGGCAAGAGGATGAGTCAAGAGGAAATTGACAAAGAGATTGCAGAGTTAAAAGAACAACTCGATGCATTAAGGAGAATACTAGAGGAAAACCAAAGACTAGGTTGGGTCTTGAGGAAGAAGCCAATGAAGTGGCATAAGTTGCAGAGAAGCCTACAACAAAAGCAAGTAAGGTGGCTCATGGAAAAACTCAAAGAAGCTGAGTTGGAAATTGAAGAGTCCATTTGTGAACCAGAACAAGGAGAAATTCTGGGAGAAGGTGAAGATGAAGACTTGAAGACTGAAATTTCAAGTGAAGCCAAAGGGTCACATGGTTTTAAATCTGACGATTTGTGTATGCTTGCAAGTGAAACATGTAAAGAGGGAAAATTCACTGATATTGTCATAAAGGAGGAAGAAGATAAGCATAATCTAAACTTTGTTCTCAAACAAGATGAGATAGATAGGTCTCATATATATTTTGGGAAAGATATCAAGCAACCAAGTGAAGGGCTTGAGGAGATTGAAGAAGAGACCATCGAATAATTTCTGAATCATATGAAGGATTTATAACAACACAGAGATATGATGGTTGAAACATCAAGTGGGACCATAGGGTCTTATGTTTTTAAGATTGATAGTTTGTCTATGGATGCAAAACAAATGTAGGAGAAAATTAACGCAGATGGTGAGGCAAGGATAGCTCTTGGAGAAGGTAAACAACAAGAGATTAAAGGAAAACTTGAAGAAGAGACTATGTTAGATGAAAACATAGTAAAGGATCACCAATTCACTATGATGATAGGCACAGTGGAAATAGCCATGGAAACTATTGAGACAGTCAGTAAGAAAGAATGACATCTACTAAAAGATGTTAAGAAGGAAGAAACCTATGCAAAGGATTTAACCTTGGGAGAAGGAATACTAACAAAGTAGTGTTTTGCAGAGGATGAGTAATCTTTTGAAGCCATGAGAAGTATGGAAGAGTATCTTTTAGAAGATAAAAACTCTGAAGTAAAGGAGGATGGAGAATGTCTCCAAAATGAGAGAAGCAGTGATTTATTGCAAGAGAAAGAACTTAATAATGCATTGATATTTGAAACTGTGACAACACATGAACAACATATTGTGAAAGAAGTAGATGAAATTCAGTGTGAAGAGCTGATATGTGAAGCAACAGTTGAGACTATTGAACCTTGTGATTTTCAAATTGATAATTTGTTTATAAATACAAGAATTATAAGTGATGATGAAGTACTTATAAAGTATCATAGAGAAATTGCATTGCTAGAATATTTGCTGGAAAATTTAGAGTATGACAGTGTGATTGCAGAAGGAGGAGTTCACTAGAGTGGACAGGAGCAGGAAGACATCATTAGAGCAAATAATGTGGGGGAGAGACTAATTGACAGTCTCATGAATTCTTTTGAGAATTCAAAACAACATACTTATGTGATGGAAAAGGAGAAAGAACAGAGAAGCAAACTGAATTGTTGCCAAAGGAAGATAAGGCACATAAAGCCTTACATTTTTTATTTCAACAAGTGTTTTGTGAGTGAAAGTTTTGTTGTAGATGTTGGAGGAAGTTTGGCACAGATGAGCAACCAAATAGAAATAGAAGAAGAAGATTTTGTGGAAGAATTTAATCCATGGAACAAAGATTCTCAATTGCTAGAGAGAATGCTAGAAAGTCATGATTCAATACAAACACAAATAATCATGAAAGAGGGTATGGATGAAAGGGAGGCAGTAAGCATAGGAGACAGAGCAAAAGTAGAAGAAAAAGTAAACCAACAACTACAAAGTAAAAGTAGCCAACAACAGTTTGAAGAGTTGGTGGACAGCAGCAACAACCTGAAACAAAGAGAAAGAGGTAGAAGGATGATTAATCAGAGTATTCACCTGATTGACAAGGAGAAGAAGATGGAGCAAAAGAAAGCAGAAGTGCAACAACAACAAAGGAACAAGACATTTGGGTAGTTACAAAACAAAGTATGGGATCCACGAAGACAAAGATTAGAAGACACATGATCAGGAGATGAGGAATATTTTCTACTTTGGGAGTCTAATGTAGGAGCATTCAACCCAAGAGAAAATCATTGTATTTAGTAGACATAGGGGGTCAAGTGTTTTAAGGAAGTTATATTCCTAAGTGATGAATTAATGTAACATTTAGGTTTTTGAGTCAATAAGATAAGCATTAATTACATAATTTGAGGTTGTTTGTAAATGCTCTCGAATAAAGGAGAACATGAGTGATTAGTAAAGACAAAAGAGTTAAAAGTCAAATATAACTCTTAAAGCACTTTCATGATTCGAGGAAGTAGAGAGAGTTCTTAGGAATTAATTGAAGTTAGAAGTGGACATAGAGGATTTAGGAGTGAGTTTAGTAGATCTAGGATTTGAACAAGAATTAGTTCAGAGAACCTTTCTGGTATAAATGAAAGCCTACGAGCAGAGTAAGAGAGGAGGCCACTAATAGTTGAAGATCACGCCTGTGAGAGACACAGAGTCTCAAATGTAATCATTTGTTTATACTTATGTATACACAGGTTTATTCCTAGATGTGTAAATGTGTGAAATGAGTATTTTATGAATGAATTACATATGAATTCATCGGTTGTGTAAGAGGGTTGCACACAAAGTTTTGTAGAACGCGCAGAGGGAGAGAATGATTTAGAGGAATGATCACGGGTTTTAGAATGAAATTAAGAAAACAGAGTGAAGCTCTCGAGAGAAGCAGTAAAGTGAGAATTTGCGGAGGAGTTAAACTGAGAGAAGTTTAGGAGCAAAGGTGGAATGTGAAACCCTGAAGAAAAACCCAAACCACATGGAAAACGCTGAAGAATTACTGTAAATTCTAAGTAAAAAAAGGAAGAGAAGAGAAGTTAAGTATGGGTGCATATGAATCGTTAGATCTCAAATATCAACGGTCATTGCGTAATAGAAGAGCCTCGGAAGTAACTAGTTAAAAGGTTGGTTTATAAGCGAAATGGTATTTCGGGCGGCAAAGAAACCATAAGTGGTATTAAGCATTGAGCACTCGATCCCATACATATCACACCAAGTAGCAGTGGAAGTGAGAAGGGAAACCGCTTTATGAGGTGGTTAAACCCCGTGTTTGTGCTCGATCAAAAATCTATCGTGAACCGTTGCATCTTGTGGGAGGAGATCAATGACGGGTGAGAGAATGCGACACACAAACTAAGAAGACCCAAAGGGAGTTATATGGCGCACTTAAAATGTTTTGAGTTCTAGAGGTTAATTGCATATCTGAGGAGATGGGGAACCACATGTTAGTGTGACTCGCGGACTATAGCGATTTTGATAAGAGAAAAGGTAAACCTTGTCAAAAGTTCCAAGGCCGTACCAAGGCGGAAAAGGTGTTTTTGCATATATTTCCTTTGTAAATGGTTATAAAGGAAAATAGCGTCGGAGAAAGATTGCGTGTGAGTTGTTGATCGGAGATTGAAGGAAAGTGACATTGTGATATCAACGATAGGCCGATATAGCGCCTATGAGGGCAATATCAGTAATTGGGGATCAGAACAATGCTATGGAGTGACTAAAGGTGCGGACGCGACAATAATCATGAACGTGGGTTTATAAGGTTTGAAGTCTCGCCTATCTGTTTCAATCGATATTTCCTTTGTAATCCGATAAAGTGAAGCCCTCGGTAAAAAGGTAAGATTGTGAGTATTTCCTTTGGGTTATAAAGGAAAGTAGCGCCTATGGGAGAATTCACGTGTTAATATATGTAACCAATGATTAAATAATAAAAAGGTTATATATATGTGGGTTAGGGGTTAATGAGAGGGTTTTAGTCCCGATAGGAAGGATTTAAAAGAAAGGCTTTAATAAAGTCATATTTGAAGGTTAATGGGTGATTAAAGTCCCGAGACATGAATTTTGTATGTTGGTTTGCCTATGTTGATTAACTTGGCCTTAACCATTAGAGGTGAAGATTTGACTCCTTCGTGAATTAAATTCATGGGACAAATGTATTTATGCATTTTACATGCATACTGTGGGTGTTAGGGGTTAGGTGTTATGGGTAACCCGTGCATGAGAGGGGTTGAACTAAATTAAGACACTTGGAATATCATGGAGAAACTAAATGGGACCCCTTATGAGTATTATTGCTTTCTTAGAGAGTTTATTGATGGACACTTTAATAGATCACTTATTACACTTATGTGTTTGTGAGTTAAACTTCCTAGGAGACTAACATGATATATGTGTGTGTGTTCTATTTTTATTGAGATGGAGGACATCTCTCCATGCAATTACTTTTAAGTTATTATTATTCTTTAATTGAGCCCATATGTAAGTGTTTACATAAATCTACACCATTACAACAACTCCCATTAAATTTAATTCTAAAAATGTTATAAAATAAAATAAAATAAAATATTTATAGAAGGTTTTGATTTTGAAATGAGTTATGATTTTTGGGAAAATGGTATTGATAAGGTGTGGTATTGGCCCATGGTATTGTAACAAAGCCTATTTACAAGTTAATGATATCCATGGTAAAATGGGGTTCAATATTCATGGTTGGGAATCTTGTTATATTGTTATATTGTATTTTTATTGTAAGTATTAAGTTTTAATTTAAAAAATGTTATAAAATTAAATTTAAAGATATATATTTACAAAAAAAATGATTTTGAAATGAGTTATGGTTTTTAGGTAATTGGTAGCCACAAGTCATAGCATTGGCCAATGGTATTGTAAGAAAGTCTATTTAGAAGTTAATAATATCCATGTTAAAATGGTGTGAATATTCATCATTAATAATATTTGTAAATACTGATTTTTTATGTGCTTATTAATACATTTAAATATGCATACAAAATCAATATCTTATTCTATATGGTAAAATGGATATTGATTTAGAACTATTATTTATATGTTATATATTTTAATATCATATGTATGTTATGATTTTTTTTTATTTAAAAAATTGTTCTAAATTTCCTTAATAGAAAGGAAATTGCACGATAAAAAGTTGATTTTAAAAATACCCTATACACCTTGTAGAAAGTGGTTGAGCACAATAAAAATAAAAAACAACAAATAAACTGATCACCTTTTTATAAATAAAATTTTCATAAAATTTTATAAAATATTTACAAAAGTAAAAATATAGATCAATAATCAAACTTAAACATTTACTTTGACATTAAATTTGAGATTCTCAAATGTGGATTTCCAATGAATGTTAGCATCCATATATCCCCCACGCTCCAGTAACCATTGCCTAGTCTCCAATTTATAATGCAACATACTATTACCTCCCCTTAACATAAGCCAAATATCATCGTGGCAATCTCCAACTACAATAAAATCAGTTCCTTTTGATGATTTGATCATACTTTCAATTGATGCAACAGGAATGGTGTCACTCATAGTCCATGTCTGGTTTACTAGATTATATTCCCACAATCCTATATCAGAATGACAGGCTATGGGTAGCCTCCCATATACCTGTTTTCGATCGTCATTTTGCTTCACTCTTCCAAACAATATCATTCCTAATTCAATCTCTTCCACGATATGGGGGATCATAGTGGGTAAAGCAATATTACTGTAACATCCTCTTCCATGACGTTTTTCCATTTGAATTGTTTCTGGGAAATTCTCAATGTTATTATCATGTAGTTCACTATAGGGTGTTTCGTCATTGTTATCTACAGGATAAAAGAAATATTGATAGGTGGCTGAGAAGCCATAAATAATTTTGTCATCCATATCCTTATAACTCCATAAAGGGGATGGAAAACTCTTAGATTTGACAAGATCTTCACTCACAGAATGGCGAAGTGGCTTCAATGTCCACATCTCAGTTATGGAATTACATCTCAGTTATGGAATTATATCTTGCAACATGAAGAAGACTTTTGCCATCATGATACCAATTACCAAACATACAAACTCTAAAATGCCCTGTCTTGCTGTCAGCCCACATCTCTGCTGTTCCATGGACAACAAAAAGGTTCAGAAATTTACCACGGTTAGGTATCTTTAGAGAGATCTTGGGCAAACTCTTAACCGGTGAGAAGATTAACAACATGCAATGTGTAGTCAGATCGAGCTACTAAGAACAAACCTTCACTGCTAGCTTTGATGCCTAGAGTTTTCATGCCCATGTTATCCCAATTACAAGGGACCTTCAACAAAAACCATCTCTTTAAGATAATGCTAAAAACCCACATGTCTAAGTTGTGGTTGTTAATCACGATGCATTTTTTAGTACTGGTACAATTTTCTTGAAAAAATTTGGAAGCACAGACAGAAGCCCAATAATCTACATACGGATCACGAAGGGGGAGTTTCAGAAAAAATTCCTTTCAAAAATCTTCTGTAAAATGAATGGATTCACCTTCCTTTTCTTTGCCCTTCTGAACAGAAGACTTAACATCTCCTTTAATATCTCCAACACTTGTGCCTGCAGAGATTATTCTGCGATTATAAAATCTATTAAACTCACTAATCAAAATATCCATTGGAATTCTTTCTGCAACATGAATAACTGCTTCCCTCCATTCAGGGGTATGGACTTTGGCATCAAGATTCTTCTTCTCTCCACGTTTCTGATCTTGATCGCCATCAATAGTCCTCTTCCTTCCACGTGTCCTCTTCCTTCCACGTTTCTGACCTCTATTTTGAATCTGAAGATTCTGCGAAATATAATCTTCCACCATTGGAAGATTATATCAACGGGCACTTTCCTTTCTTGAGGCACTCCATATCAACGGGCGTAGTTTTCCTGAGGTTGTCCAGAAATAGGATTGGCAGCTGTACTTTATTTGATCCTATTCCTCTGTATATATAGTAATGCCACTAAGAAATAGGATTGGCAGCTGTATTTAGGAATTCTTTGTATTATGTCCCACACATGGGCAGATTTTGACCAGATTTACTCGTATTGGGTGCACCATAAGTTGGATACAGCTAATTAGGCCGCGGCCTTTGTGCACGAGATGACTCATCTCTAATCTTAGTTCGAGGAGTTAATCCTGGTGGCCTGCCCAAAATATTATCGTGGGTGGTTTAATCCATTGTAAATCGCAACAATAGCGTATAATATATATAAAATATTCATACAGTTACCTTCATATTTATAAAATATTATATCGGTTTAGTTCGTTGTAAATCAGGGTAATCGCAGATAATATATATATAATATATATACAATATTTATACAGTTATATTTATATTTATAAAATATTCATATATCATATTAGGGATAATCATGGATAATATATATAATATATTCATATAGTTATATTTATATTTATAAAATATTGATATGCCACTAAATTTAAGATGAATTTAAATTACAGAAATCCCAGATAATATATATAAAATACTCATACAGTTACATTTATATTTATAAAATATTCATATATGAAGAGTAATCTTGGATAATATATATAAAATATTCATACAGTTATATTTATATTTATAAAATATTCATATCTAAGGGTTAATCCTCCATATTATATATAAAATATTTCTATAGTTATATTTATATTTATAAAATATTCATATATAAACAATACTGTCAACGAAGGAAAAATCATGTGTTAATGGGTTTATTAACGGGATATAATTACTAAAATTGATGTATATTTGATCAAGCATCAGCATAGGCTAGGGTTTGTTTTAATGTGGAGTGAAAAATTATTTCAATATTGAAAAAAAAGATTGTCACCAAAATTATAGTAGTTTTGGTCAAATATGGACATCTTCATCTTCAACCCATTTTCATAAAATTTGAACAAAATATAAAACCCCATAAAAAAGCATTAAAAAAAATTAAAAAGCAATAATACCCTTAATTTCTTATTCAAATAAAATAAAATAACAATAAAAGTTAAAATATTGTAAATTGTATTTAATTTTTTTAAGTTTATTATGGGAACTCCATCCGTCATCACCGATGAAAGAGACACTTAATTTGAGTGTTGCCCCACTCTAAAGGAGTTTGCATAAAGTTTTATGGTTTATTAAGAATTTCTAGAACATGTAAAGAATATTTAGAATACTCAAAAGTAAATGTCGCAAGATAAATGATCTATAGGATGGATGGTTAATTATGAACGACTCAATTTATTATAGGAAAGATTATATGATATTTTTTATTCCATAAATTTTAAATTTATAAATAATTTTGTTATTTAATGTTGAATTAAAAAGGATGGTTTCAATATTCAATGGAAAATTGATATGCTAAAGTATGAGATAGTGTTACTAAAATTATGGTAGGTTTGGTCAAGAATGGACATCCTCAAAGGATATAACTGGGAAGAGAGGAGCTCTACAACCCATTGTGGGGTAGATCTCAAGTAAACAATTAAACATTTAATGTTTGATATTTAACATTTAACATTTTTAATCTAATATGAGCCCTATTTAAAAACCAATCTAATTATTATTATATATAAAAGAGGTATGGTAAATAAATAAAACCTCTTTTGATAATTACTGGAGAGGTATGGTAAATAAATACAAATATGAATAAATTAGAGGTATAATAAATAAATAAAACCTCTTTTTATATTTACTCCGCAAACCCCTTTATATTTACTAAAACTCAAAAAAGATGTTTTATTTAGGTGAAGCATATGGGCCAAATACCATGGGACAAATTATTGTTAATACCATGGGTTAAATACCACAGTTATAAAATAGGTATGGTAAATAAATAAATAGAAAAAAGAGTTATGAAGAAGTATGGTAAATAATTTTTTTGACATCAAAGAGGATTAAAAATCAACATCTAATCTAATTATATACAAAGCCTATGATGGCAAATACCAGGGTAAATAATAGAAGTATGGTATAAATTAAAATATAAATAAATGAAAGGTATGGTAAATAAATAAAACCTATTTTTATATTTACTACATAAACTTCTTTATATTTAAAAACACTCAAAAAGGAAGTTTTATTTAGGTGAAGCCTATGCGCCAAATTATTATTAATACCATACAAAAAAACATTATTAGCCCTAATACTATTATTATTATTATTATTATCATTATTATTATTAAATCTAATATTTATACTAATATATTATAATATTAGTATTATTAAATTTAATAACTTTGAATTAATTCAATGTTAAATTTTTTATATTATAATATAGATCACTATGTCATGATATATATTAACTCTATATGTGAGAGAAGAACAAACACATGGAGTGATACATATGGAGATATAAGGGGAGTGACAAGGGAGAAATGAAGATAAGGAGAGGGGAGAGGAGGAATGAAGAGAGAGAGAGAGAGGGAGAGGAGTGAGAGAGGTAGATAAGCGTAAGAGAGGGAGAGGGAGATACAAAGATGGAGGGGGGAGGGACAAAAGGAGAGAGGGAGGGAGAGACTTAGAGGATTGGAGGGCAGAGAGAGTGAGAGATGGGGAAAGATAGAGGGATGTAGGAGAGAAAGTGAGAGAGAGGAAGGACGAGAGAGAGGAGAGAGGGAGGGAGTGGTAAGGGAGAGATGGAGAGAGAGTGTGTATGTTTAGGGGTGAGACAGAGAGAAAAAGAAGGAGAGATGGAGAGAAGGGGAGAGAGAAGGAGAGAGGGCTTGATATAGTGACTTAGTTGGAGAGAGTGAGAGAGAGATGAGGGAAGAGAGAGGATTGGAGGGAAAGGAGAGAGGGACAGAGGGGGGGAGAGAGGGAGGTAGGAGAGAAAGGGAGAGAGGGGAAGGACGAGAGAGAGAAGGAGAGAGGGAATTATAGATATATGGAGTTGGATGGGGAGAGAGGGAGGGAAGAATAAATATATAGAGAGTGCGAAGTGGAGAGACAGAGGGAGTGACAAGCGAGAGATGGAGTGAAAGTGTGTATGTTTGGGGGTAAGATAAAGAGACAAAGAAGGAGGGATGGAGAGAAGGGGGAAGAGAAAGAGACAGGGAGGGATATAGTAACAGACTTGGAGGGCGGAGAGAGAGAGAGAGAGGTTGTAGAGAGAGGGAGAGAGAGGAAGAAAGAGAGAGAGGATGTGAGAGAGTGTGGAGAGGGAGGGAAAGAGGGATGGATTTGGATGTGGGAAGAGATGGAGGTAAGAAGAAAGACATAGAGAGAGAATGGTGGCGAGAGAGAGAGAGAGAGAGAGAGGAAAACAGGAGGGAAGAGAGATATACTTGGGGGAGAGGGAGGGAACGGTAGGAGAGAGGGAGAGAGGGAGAGGGGGAGGGAGGAATAGATATATATATTGGAGAAAGAGAGTGTATGTTTTGGGAGTGATATAGAGGTATAGAGGGAGATAGAGATATAAATGGAAGGTGAAGAGAGGGAATAAGAGAGAGATGGAGAGAGGGAAGGAGGGACATAGAGATTGATAGATATGGAGTGAGAGAGCATGTGTTTTTGGGGGGATGAGATAGAGAGACAAAGAAGGATATACAGAGAGAGATATAGATATAGATGGACGGGAGAGAGGGGAAAATATTTCTTACACTAGATGGATTGATTTCAATGTAGATGGTGATTTTTAATCATATTTGATTGATTGCACTAGATGCATTGATTTTACTGTAGATGTTGATTTCTAATGATAATTGATTGCTTTCACTAGATGCATTGATTTAAATGTAGATGATTTATAATCCTACTTTATTGTTTTCACTAAATGCATTGATATCAGTGTAGATGGTGATTTCTAATCCTATTTGATTGTTTGCATTAGATGCATTGATTTTTAATTATATTTGATTTCTTGCACTAGATGCATTGATTTCAATGTAGAAGATTTCTAATCCTATTTGATTGCTTGCACTAAATGCATTGATTTCAATGTAAATGTTGATTTATAATGCTAATTTGTTTCTTTGCTAAAGCATGAGACGATCCTTCTATTTCAATAAACCAAAAGGAATCTTGCAGCATATACAAAAAACTTGACTTCTTCATGGACTCATGAGAAATCAAGGGCATTTTGCCAAACAAATGACCCTCACTTCTACAAAAAGTAAAGCTAACCTCTCAAATAATACCTTCGGTTGACCTTTATGATTTTTTAACCAAAAGTGAAACTCCGCTAACGCTTCGTCACTGTCACGAACGACCTAAAAGGATTAGCGGCCCCACAAAACAGCACGGCCAAATCTGACCATCGATTCACTCTGAAAAATTGAATGGCTTGGAGAGAAATCACATCTCCAAGATTCTCACTCATTAATGCACGATGGATGGTGGTATTCCTTACCACACCCTTGGCACGTGTTGGGAGCCTAATGGAATCGCTCACAAAATTCCAATACCACTTACCATTCAAAAGCCATGCGATCACCTAGAAACTGCTTTGCACCTGGATTTTAATTCCGAAAGAGGAATGCCAAAAAATATTCACCACTGGAAAGATCCAACTACCCTTCCTACAAAAGCATGCTTCAAAACTTGCATCGAAGACTGCCGCTGACTAAATATTGATCTTTGTGTTGCGATTCGAAGGAAAAAGGAGACTGGTCAATTTACACCAGGGTATTATGTGACCGCTCTAAGCTTTCCTTTCTTCAATGTACCAACTGGAGTAATGTGATTGAACTTGTATAGAAAGCTTCATTTCAGACCTTTCCCTCTAGCCCAATGTCTAAAAATTTCTTTGTGCTCTATCGCTTGTTCATTTTAGAAAGCTTTTAATGTGCTCTAAGGCATCTCCTTCCACTTCGTCTCAATCCTGAAAGTTGAATTCACCACTCCTTGGTTGGCTAGTATATCCGCTAGTTTATTAGCTTTTCGTCGAACATGGTTGAAGCTAATAGTTCAAAGACTTAGGAGATGATTTTCAATTCTTTGGTACACTTATATTAGTCTCGAGTGTTTTGAGACCTTCTCTCTCATTGTTCCACAACTGATTCTTTTAACCACATTAATGGATATCTCTGAGTCTTCTTCTATAATGACATTTGAGCTATGATTTAGTTTTAGAAGCTCTAGACATCGTTCCAATGCCATTAATTCAACCATATTATTGGTGGCTTTACCTAAATGGCAGTGGAATGTAAAGATTATGTTTCTTTCTTCATCTCTGAACACCCCTCCATAACCTGTTGTTCCAGTGTTGCATTTTGAAGCCCCATCAATATTGCATTTCAGATAACCTTTCAGTGGAGGATGCCAGAACTCCTTTTCTGTTTCCAAATCTCTTTCCTTTCTTCTTAGTCCACGGGGAATGATCTCTTGCATTCATAGATGCCTGAGAGTTCTCAATTCATTTTTTGTGGGAGGATTCTTGGGATAATTGCACATTGGTGCAAACAGTCTCCTTAATTTGTTTCAAAATAAAATCCATCAGGCGAAGAGGAATAGTTTTTTCCTCCTCGAAAATTCTTTTATTCCTTTCTTTCCAAACATTCCAGATAATGAAGCTTGGCGTAAAGGTCCAGGGCAAATTAAGGATCTCATTCTTTGAAAAAAGATTTCTCCACTTATTTAGGGTATTAATGATACTTCCTTTATCTCTGTCTGTCTATTGAAAAATGGTGTCAAAAGAATCCCACGACCATGAGGTGTAGGTGCAGTTGTTGAGAATATGCTCCATTGTCTCCTCTTGAGCTTCACATAGTTGACATCTAGAAGGCCCAATAACACCCGTTTTTCGAATATTGTCCCAAGTTAAGATTTTCTTGTGATGAACTAACCACATGAAAAGCTTGATCTTCATCCCCCCTTGGTGGCTCTACAGTTGTTGCCAAGAGTTCACCGAAACACAAGGATCTAGGTTCAGGATAATTTTTTTTGCTTCCTTAATATTAAAGGTGCCTTCTTTATTGAGGCCCCATCTTAACTGATCCTGCCCATATGTTACCAAGATCTTCCTTTGCTTTAACATGCTCATGAGTTCCTCTGCTTTTATTTTTATGGGGTTTTCATCTCTGTAGTCTATGCTTCTCTAGTTTCTCCAGTTTCTGGAGTTATGACGAAGGCTCTAGAAATATTTAACTTTGATTAATCCTTGGGAGTTTGTTTCCTGCTTGAGGCACATAAAGTCCTCTCTTAACAGTATTGGTTCTTGTTGCCATTTGTCTTCCCAGAAGAGAGCTAAATATCCTGCTCCGATTTCCCAGAAACAATTATTTTGTACTAGGGTTCTATTTTCCCAGACTTTATTCCAGATGTAAGAGCCTTTTATGTTTCTAGACATTCTTTATAAGATCACTTGTTTCCCAGGAGCTTGCATATTTTTCTTTCCAAGTTTTAGCCCATTGAGCTTCTAGTTATTTAACCCATCTCCACCAGATCTTGGCTCTTAAAATGTTACTCAAAATCTCCTGATCATCTAAGCCTAGACCTCTGTGACCTTTGGGTTTACAGATTTTATTCCAAGAAACAAGGGCCCATTTCTTCCTTCTTTCCTCCTTGCTCCAAAGGAAGACTCTCTGGATATTCCTGAATTGTTGTAAAGCCCCTTTGGGAGTAGGAAGGGTTGATAAAAAGAAAACAGGGATTGATTGAAGAATGACCTTTGTCAGAATCAACCTCCCCGCGAGGTTCAACAATCTGATGCTCCATTTTTTAACCTTGTATTCCATCTTGTTGAGCACTAGTTCCCAAATACTTTTGTGTAATGGTCTGGCTGTAAGGGGAATTCCCAAATACTTTGAAGGGAGGGAATCCATTTGAAAGCCTAATTCTGGAGATATTTCTCTGAATTGCAATGTTAGTATTTAAGAAAAAAAAATTGATTTGGATCGATTAACTTCCATACCTGTAGCCAAGGAAAAGTCATTTAGGATTTGTTTGTACGTTGAAGCTTCTTTAACTATGGGGATACCTTGTAGCATGGTGTCATCCACAAGTTGTTGGTGAGTCATTGCCTAACCATTCTCCATTAATTGGAGTCCCTTAATCTTTCCCAAGGCTTTGGCATGATTAATGGACCTGTCCAGTCCTTGCATCATGAGGATAAAGAGAAAAGGAGAGAGTGGGTATCCCTACCTGAGGCCTCTGGAAGGAGAGAAGACCTTTGAGGCCAAGCCATTCACCAAAATCGAAAAGCTAGAAGAAGTTACCAGAGCCATAAACCATCTGACCTAGTTGTGATCGAAACCTAAAGCAGTAAGGACCTTCTTGATATAGATCCAGTTCACCTTGTCATACGCTTTGGCAATATCTAATTCTATGATCATACCAGCCTGCCTCTTGTTGGTTAGCATGTGAACTACCTCGTGGGCTTGAATAATGTTATTTAGGATTTGTCTTCCTTCCACATAACCAGATTGTTCCCCTGAAATTAAAGAAGGAAGTAGAGGTTTGAGTTTGCTAGCCAAAATATTGGATATAATTTTGTATACCACATTGCATAAAGCAATGGGTCTGTACTTATCAGTAGTCAAGAGTGAATCATGTTTGAGGGTCAGGGAGATGAAGGAGGTATTGAGGGATTTTAGAATAGTCCTCTTTCTTCTAGAATCCTACACAACATTCAAAATATCCTGTTTGACAACATTTCAGTAGGCCTTAAAAAAGTCTACATTGAAACCATTTGCTCCTAGAGCTTTGCCATTCTACATATCTTTGATGACCTCACTGACTTCCTCTTCAGTTACTGGTTTATTCAGGTTAAAATTGTCCTCTCTAGAAACCATCTTAGAGATATTTTTTGTAATTTCCTTAATGCATTGCTCTCTATCTAGATTATTTTCCTTAGTGATGCCTCTGAAATGTTGTACCAACACGGCTTCGATATTCTTATGAGAGGTTTGAAGCTCCCCATTCTCATTCAATATCAAAGAGATTCTATTGTGTGCTCTATTGGCCGTGGTGGATCTATGGAAAAATCTGGTATTGTGTTCACCTTCATTGAGCCATTGAACTCGAGACTTTTGTCTCCAAAAGATTTCCTCTTGTTTGCATAAATTCTCCGATTCTTGGTTGTGTTTATCAACTTGCTTAGTTTTGACTTTATCAAAACCATCAGTGATCTGTGCTTGATTTAGTTCCTATAATTTGAGTTCCACTGATTTTTTGTTCAAAAAAATGTTACCAAAATCCTTCTTTGTCCATTCTTTGAGTCTGAGTTTCATGCGCTTTAGTATTTTATGTAGGAGGAACATTTTAGTGCCCTGGATCTACAGATCTTTGAACCACCATTTTTCGATGTTGCTGATGAAATCTCGGTGGGAGAGCCAAATATTCTGAAATCTAAAGGGTCTATTCCTGGGAGAATTGATCCCCCTGATTTCTAATTGAATCAGCCAATGATCAGAGCCTCCAAAGGGGAGAACTCTAGATGTTATTTCTCTATTTGTGAGCATCAGCTCCTTTGACATAAAAAACCTGTCTAACTTGGAGGTGACCTCGGCCTCACCTCTTCTTTTCTTGTTCCAATTAAAAAGGCCATTGTGTGTTTCAGAGTCAACCAGTTTCATATCTTCTATGAGGGATTGGAATGCTACAAAATCTTTACTTAGCATTCTAGTACCTCCTTTTTTCCGAAAGAGATTTAATGATGTTGAAATATCCTCTGAAGACCGAGGGTATTTCTTCATGTCTACTTCTAAGATCTACCAGGGAGTCAAGAAAAATGAATTTCTCATCTATTCTTTGAGGAAGATAAAAATTTGTGAGTAGGAAGGTGTTTGAAACCCCCACTGGTTGAATGATTACTGATAGATAATTTCTTGATGCCTCGACATCTATTATGCTTATTTTTTGGGGGTTTCATAGAGTGAGAATGCCCCCAGCTGTGTTCTCTGCTTTAAATTCTAGGAACTCAAATCTATAAAGCCATTTTCTATAGATTTCTTTTAAGTTATGAATCGAGCATTTTGTTTCCTGAATGAACATTATGTCTGGTATTGCTAGTTTCATTCTGTTACTTAACATTCTTCGTTTTCTTTTACTACCTAGACCTCTGATATTCCAAGATATGAAATTCATAATTAAATATTTATAAAGGAGTATCTGGTCAGATCTTTCATCTTACCTGAATTTATCATTAGCTTTCCACACTCCATCAAGAGCTCATTTTTCTTTTTCTTGCCCCTCTTCTTTGTTGGATTTATAGTCGCTAATCCTAGAGTTGATTTCATTGTTTTCACACCTCTGTGCTCCTGCTTGTGAATATTTTTATCTTTATCTAACCCTCTTTCCTAAGTTTTCAATAAAAAAAAATGGTTGTATTCTGTTGCATCCTTCTTGAGCCAATGAATCTATTCCTCCTTTGGTTCCCTTCATCAAGAATCCTTCCAGATCTAGGTTTTCCTTATCAAGAATTTCTTGTAGTTCATGATCTTCCAGATCTATTTCACTTTGGGTAATTTCCTGGTCCATCTCCATTTTTGTTTCACTTATCATTGTCTCTTTTTAAGAACCAATATCTTGATATTGTATATTGTCCTCTTCTTTCTCTTTTTCATTAGGACCTTCCTCGTGAGATTGGTTTTCTCTTGTGATTTCGTCATTCTCTTCCTACACTTGAAACTTGTTCTGACTGACCTTCTGCCCCTCATTATGTTGTTTCTTTAGCTCCTTTTTTCCTCCTTTTCCTCTACTTGCAACTTTCTGAGAGATATTTGAGTCCTTCGTTGTATTAAGTTTACCTTTGTTGTCTAATTTACTTGGAGGGAAGTCTCTGAATAGATGTGCATGTTCATGGCATCTACGGTATCTAAATGGGATATGCTCGTAGTCCACTATCTGCACCCACTCCTCATTGTTATCTGGAAAAGTGTCTATTTAGAACTACTCTATCCCACTAAGGTGTGACAACTACCTTAGAAACAAACAGAGAAAACTAATTTTGTATTCTTCTTTGTGAACTATAAACAAAGAGGAATAGGATGAACCAACCTGTGTCTTGCGCTAGTCCTTTGATCCAATCTCTCTCCTCTTTGACAGCTTCCAGCTACTTGCTCTCTCACTTGCCCAGCTTCACCAAGTACCTGTAAGATCACAGAAGAAGGAAACTATACACAGACATGGGTTTATATTCACAAATAACTTAGGATCAGATTTAAGTTAACCATACAAATGTAACAAGCATCAATGAAACACAAGCATGGAGAAGAAACTCAAATAGTTTTATTGATATACAAGAAGATCCATGAGGAGTTACAACTGATGATTCCTGACCCAGCATCAACCTCCCAGCAAAGAAGTCCCTTCTTCAACCCCAACAAAGCATAAATCACCCAATTCTCTGATATGTATCTCAAAACCAACAACAATTCCTTACAATGTGCAAAATTCCAGCCCCTGGATCTCTGAGATGAGGGATCCATATATAGATGTATGCAAGGAGGATGAGTCAGCTCATGAATTGATTAGTGGCTTCTCTTTGTCAGTTCTTGCTTCTACTTGGAGACTGAAAGCCTCTTACTCATCCTTGGTCGAATTCAGTGAGGCAAGTGTCACTAGAGAAGATTCTGGAAGCTTCCATTGTCTCTCCACCTCGTGGAATGACTCTGCCACTTGTCATTTCCCGCTCAACACACCCTGGTAGTGCATTTAGGTGTGTTGTAACGCACCTAGCTAGTGGACTTAGGTGCTATGCAACGCACTTGGCTAGTGGAGCAGCTGAAATGATCGTGATTTGACTTATTCTGAGCATTTTCTGGTGGAGAACTTCTGGGAGAAGCTGTAATTTCTTGACCTTGTTCCTGTAGGAGTTAGAACAACACTTTTAGGGACTTAGGAGCCCTTGGTTTATGGACATTTCATGCTTAGAGTTGTAAGGCACAAAAATGTCTATAACAGTTGCCCCCTAAAGTATGAGGCCGTTTATCGGGTGAAATGCTTTATTAGGAGGATCCAAAGTTCTTTCAATGTTGGGAGGAGACCTGTAATAAGATACAATACAATACATTATCTTCATATTGTTTTCATGATCTAGCTGAGGCGGGCATTCCCATGCTCAACTTTATAAAGTCATTTTCATGTACATAGGACAGACAATCGTCTGATGGTAGACTGATGATTCTGATAGAGCCATCATCCTTTTGGTAGGATGATTATCTGTGCTGCAATGTTGTACATTTTAATGTCTTTATTTTCCTGAATATATATCGCAGCCCGGATGGATGAAACTAGATCCGGGGTTTTCAATCTCGTCTAATCTTCACTCGAAGTACAAGTCGATCCATGTGAGAAATGTTTGGAAGTCGAAGATAGAAAGACATCGCCTGATTACCAGTCAATGATGTAAACTGTTAACAAGTGCGAGAGGAATCACCGATAATGATAATGACCCTCAAGGTACTGCAGCACAATTCACGTGGTGTGAATAAAGGACTTGGCATCGAACACCACGCAAAATCTTTCGGTCGAAGGTCATTGATGTAAACCTGTCGCCGGAAGTGAGAAACTTTCCATTGAGGCATGCAAGCTTCAAAGTACTGAATGGGGTGTCCCTAGATCAACTTCTTGGATAATGAGCTGATGTCGACAAGAAGTGATCCATCATAGGAGGGCCTCAATGAATCCCACATCAATGACACGGAACGGAGCAAATGATTTTGATGGAGGTGAAAACGATCTGATGATATATGGTCCAGGGTGGCGGTCATGAAAGAATGGAGTATAATGTATGGTAGTGGGCGGGACACAGGTGGCCTTTCTGGATGACTTCTCTTGAACATGTCGGCGACACTCATGTGATGGATTGGTAGCATTAACCCCAAATGTGGATGGTATGGTGAGACCATGGCGATGTGACTGGTGAATGAAACAACCCAACCCGACTCGGGCACGGAGTGGAAGTGTCATGTTCAAGAGCGACTTGCTACCAATAAAGATTCTTTGAGTTTTCTTCCCAATTTTTCCCCAGTCATTGCTGACCAGTACCTCTTTATTTTTGTCAAGCTTGAGGAGGATAACGTATGCTTGTTCTATAATTTTCCCTTCAGGCAAACCCATGGCTATGTTTTAACGAGCCTAGCGATAGTGAAACTCGTTCTCGTCTAAAGACAAGTTTGTCGCTATTAATCTTTTTAATAAGTCTAACGACAAAGATAACTCGGTCCTTTTCATTTTTAGAGAGTCTGAAAAGGTACGTAAAGGTAACTCCAAAATTCCTTTTTCTTCATCTAATCCCTTAAGTTCGAAAAAGTATAAAACGATACAGAATGGATGAATTTTCGATTAGCTTTAACGAGCCAAACAAAACAAGCGCTCGATCTTTTTGTGCAATAATCCCTCAGGTCCAAAAAGATTAAAATCTAGAGGAGGGATAGCACTTCCCGTCGCTTTAACGAGCTGGAAGGCCAGAAATTGGCAATCTTTTCATATTTTACGAGTCAGAAAAAGAGCTTAAAGAAGACTTGTCTTTTGAGGAACGAGTGATAAAATGGGTAGCAACTAATTCCAGGTAAGGTTTGGAATTGTCCAATCACGACAGTGTCACAAGGATGGATAGTGAAATCACTCTTCGCAGCTGTTCATCAAAATGGGTAAACAATCAAATGGAGGTGAATGATCGGCCAATGGAAAAGTGGAGGTGACGGTGCAAACACGACCAAGGCTTTAATGGCTGAAATGCTACATTCACGGTGGTTATTTACCATGGGATAGTTCATTTTTTAATGAGCTTAAATGCGGGTGGAAACATTTGCTCGGTGCGGGTTTATTTTTTAACGAGCTTGAACCTTGCGGTAACACTGCTCGATTAATCCAACCATATGATAAGAATGTCTCATATAAAAATGGCAACTTTTAGATTTTTGCCCCACATCCTTTTTTTATGCAAGTTAGGTGACGACTAATCCTACGAGTTTAAAGGGTTAGAGGTCCTAAAAATTTAAAAAATAAATAGCCGCCCATCGCTTGCACTCCAAAAGGTTTGCATACCGCCAGGTATAAAACAGAGTTTCAAAGTTACCTCTACTTCACTTCCGCCAAAACATTTGTTTTACCGAGAGAGGCCTACCTCTTACAGGTTACCCAAAGATTGTTCTATTCACACAGCAAACAAAACACTTCTTCGGCGATGTCTACCGAGATAACCAAAGGTGAGCGACGATGCCTGCCAACTCACATAACTTTGACAAGAGAATCTTATTCTAGAATAACCCCTCTTCCAATCACGGACGGGGTACAGACTAGTCATATTCTCTCGTGGAAGCCTACCCTATACCCGAAGTTTTCCTGCCGAAGCAGACCAGGACGCATGCCCCCTAGGTTTCAGTCATATCCCTCCTAATTACTCGTGCTCATCGGGAGGACGGACTGGGGATTGAGACATTTCTTGCATGAAGAGACCATTTAGGGACGGTATATGACTATTTTCTATGCGTGATCCGGGAAATGAAAGCTGGTCCACGAGCTTGACCACTCTTCCTTCGTGCAAAAAACACATTACTCTAAAGAGCGAGGAGACAATCTCTCCCATGCAATAAATATAGTCTCGTCCAAGGAGTAGGTTATAATCCAAGGGTCCTTGAACTACCATTACGTTCATGCGAACTGTCTTCCTTCTCAATATTGTGGGCACATCGGGAAGGATCCCTAAAGGTCGACTGGTTCCTTTATCAAAGCTTGTCAGATTTCTCATCTCAGGAAAAAGCGATGGCGAACCAAGCGCTTTCCAAGCAATAGAGGAAAGGATACTCAAAGAAGCCCCCTCATCTATGATGGTACCAGCCATGACCATTCTATATATTTGAACGATAATTCGGAATGGTACACTTGCTGGTAAACAGGGTCTGCCTAGTTGATTCCAGTCGAAGGAGACAACTAGGTTGCTTGGAGGTGGAACCGAGTAGACGGCTGGGTATGGCTCTGACGAACTTTCTCCCTGCAGTAAAGGAACGGGTAGATTGCCCCGATGTTCGTCGGAGTCTGTGTTGATGAAGAGAATTTGGATGGTGTCATCCTTGTTCTCTTCAGTGATTGTATCATCCAAAGATAAAACCTCTGAAGTCAAGACCGGGTCAACTGCCGCCTCGACCTTTTGACTTTCATCTGGTATGGATCTAGATGGTTTATCTTCAATGATAGGCACTTCAGCCGACCACTTGAGAGGGCCATCTGGATTCTCAACTAGTGACGGACTCGGCAAGAGTTTTTTATATCCAGGAGGGAGTCATAACGGTGAAACTGGACGATCATCCAAAACTCTTTTAGCTTCGTCTAAGAAGGGACAACGGTGGAGGGCATGATTGCCTTCACACAGTTTACAAGCAAATCTAGTTTTCCCTTTTTTTCTTGGGGCTTCACTTTCACTAGTTGACGGTGTGCTTTCAACATGATCACCAGAGGTTGATGACACCGAGTTGTGAAAACGAGGAGACCAGTCCCTTAGTATCTGGGGGATGCAAGGAGAATCTCTGTGAAAGTGGTCTCCCTTGCAAATGACACATGGAGATTTAGGCCTGGTCGGTGCAGTGTATGGATTTCGTTAGACGACACTCGTTTTCCCCCATTCGCCTTTGGCTCCTCCTTCTTCTTCTCTTTCTTCTTCTTTTCCTTCTTCTCCTTAGGAACATGGCTTTTAGCTTTACCAGTTCCATCAAGTGAAGAGGAAGGAGGAGAGGAAGAATTAGAGGAAGTAGAAGGCTCGTGGGCAACTCTGGACTCGTCTAATTGCCGATTCGATTGTTCAGGAATGGTGGTGTTCTGAATGACATTGGTTGAGAAAAGCCATACTGGCAAGCCAATTGTCAGTTCTGGAAGCGACAATGTGGCCATATGGGGCGCACCAACATCTCCCCAAGAGGAGAAGGGACTAGGATTTCCACCAAGGGGAATTCCTTGGTTGGTAGGCTCCATTTTCTCAACCCAAGATCAACGTAGGAAAAGGGTATGAATATTTCGTTTAAAATAAATTTTAACACACTTTGACACAACTTGTTTTTTCAGTTTTTAAGAGTCGAGAAAAAACAAAAGATGACTCTAGTCTCCTTTGATTTTTAATGAGCCTGAAGTGACAAGTGCTCAAATGGACCTTTTCCGTTAAGGAGTCTAAAAAGGAACGAAAGGGACTGCTCTGGAGGTCTAGGTAGAGGGAGTACCAAACCAATCGCAAAACTGCAGAATACTTTTTACGGTATGACAGTCAATCTTCCCGAATGCTGTGTTCGGTGCATTGCGATCAGTAGGGCGGCCGACACGGCTTCCTACGGATAAAGGATTTAAGCCTATAGGGGTCTCCCAATATATACTCGATGGTACATGGGAGCACATGTCCGTACTGGCACTTATCGTCTCAAAGTGGAGGAATCACCCAACCATCAGTGACGACAACAGTTACCAAGCTTTACGACGCCGGAATACGTCTCTAGCCTAGACCTCTAAATGTTGTGCGTTAAGTTCCAAAGCGTTGTTAGGTTCATTGAATTTATTTTAAGTTGATCTTTCTTATGAATTTTGCCTTTTGGGATCACCATGAGATGTATATGTAATTCCTAAAATGCAATCTAAAGATGATAAACAAACTTTTATCTCTTTTCAGCAATGAAAATCCTAGCTACTAGGGGAAAAGAAAGACACAATCTTTTCGCAAAGAGCAAAGAGCACACTGTAATGCACTTTCCTAAATCAAGCAAAACAGACTGCCAATATGCAAATGCATGTGTTTTTTTTTTCACTTTCTTAATATTGATGCCTAAAAAGAAAGTTCATGTACAAATCTGAATTTGATTTCAAGTGACAAACACAAACAAGCTTCTTTTGGAAATCAAAAGGTAGAGATGATTACGACACTTTATGATTTTGAAATAAATACTCGTTTCGACACTAGAAAGTCACAAATTCAAACCAAAGGCAAAAGTAAAAGCATAATCGACTATCAACAGCAAATAAACTTTCTGCTATGATCAAAATCGACACTTGCGATAGATCTAAATCAAAGGACGACAGTACGACTACTCTACTTTTGCAATGGAAAATTGTAAACGACGCAACAAACACATAAAAACATCTACAATTTCTTTTGTACAACTGAGGCAAAATATCAGTAAAGAAAAGGTGTTTGAAACATTGAAATACTAATCACAGGCATGGAAAATTTTAGGGGCTAATGTTCGCCCAGTGGGCTAATTTTCCATGATTTTTCCACAAAAAAGATTTGCCAATTTCCAATTTTATAAAAGACGATTTGCCCAAATTTTAGAATATAAAATTATTTTACCTTAAAAATCGCCAACATTATAGAGAGACTATATATAAAATAATTATAAATTTGATTAATTTTACAAATATATCAATAAACATTTATAATTTGCATATTAGGGATTAGTGAGATTCGCCAATGTTTTAAACTTCAAGAAAATTTTCCATCCTTAAAATTTTCCTTGATCACAGGCTGCAAAAATCAGAGGCAAAACTGGAAAAAATGAAGCAAAGAACCTCAGCTGCACAAGGCTAGGTTGATCAACGCACCTGTTACACAGAGAAACTGCATTGCAGCGCAGGTAGCCCTCTCAGGAAGTGTGTTGAAATGCAGAACCTCTTCACAGAGCCTGCGCTGGGGCAGAAACGAGAATTCTATCTGGGTTCTGGGTCACAGTTTGCAGTTTAATCTATGGTTTTTGGCCGAGTAAAAGCAATCAGTAATGCACAATCAGAGGTAGATCTAAGGGGGGTTCTAAGAGCTATGACAAGGGCAATCAGTTGGTCTATGAATCAGCTATTCAAATCATAAACAGATCCAGTGAATGGATTGAAGCAGCAGATGTCTACTTTGCATTTGTTAATGGCAAATGCATTTCGATTGCTACTTCTAAGTTTATGAAACAAACAACAAGAGAAACACAAACAAACTAACTAGACACGATCCCCAGCGGAGTCGCCATTTTGTTATCGGGAAAAGTGTCTATTTAGAAGTACTCTCTCCCACTAAGGTGTGACAGCTACCTTAGAAACAAACAGAGAAAACTACTTTTGTATTCTTCTTTGTGAACTATAAACAAAGAGGAATAGGATGAACCAACCTGTGTCTTGTGCTAGTCCTTTGATCCAATCTCTCTCCTCTTTGACAGCTTCCAACTACTTGCTCTCTCACTTGCCCAGCTTCACCAAGTACCTGTAAGATCACAGAAGAAGGAAACTATACAAAGACATGGGTTTATATTTACAAATAACTTAGGATCAAATTTAAGTTAACCATACCAATGTAACAAGCATCAATGAAACACAAGCATGGAGAAGAAACTCAAATAGTTTTATTGATATACAAGAAGATGCAGGAGGAGTTACAACCAATGATTCCTGACCCAGCATCAACCTCCCAGCAAAGAAGTCCCTTCTTCAACCCCAACAAAGCATAGATCACCCAATTCTCTGATATGTATCTCAAAACCAACAGCAATTCCTTACAATGTGCAAAATTCCAACCCCTGGATCTCTGGGATGAGGGATCCATATATAGATGTATGCAAGGAGGATGAGTCAGCTAATGAATTGATTAGTGGCTTCTCTCTGTCAGTTCTTGCTTCCACTTGGAGACTGAAAGCCTTTTACTCATCCTTGGTCGAATTCAGTGAGGCAAGTGTCACTGGAGAAGATTCTGAAAGCTTCCATTGTCTCTCCACCTCGTGGAATGACTCTGCCACTTGTCATTTCCCGCTCAACGCACCCTGGTAGTGCATTTAGGTGCATTGCAACGCACCTAGCTAGTGGACATAGGTGCTATGCAACGCACTTGGCTAGTGGAGCAGCTGAAATGATCCTGATTTGACTTATTCTGAGCAGTTTCTGGTGGAGAACTTCTGGGAGAAGCTGTAATTTGTTGACCTTATTCCTTTAGGAGTTAGAACAACACTGTTAGGGACTTAGGAACCCTTGGTTTATGGACATTTCATGCTTAGAGCTGTAAGGCACAAAAATGTTTATAACACTGATCAAAAACTTCCAAGATAACTTCATCCAGAAGCGGTCTTGATAGATCCATTTCCACAGATATCCTTGCACAGGAGTTATATCTCCCTCTTCTTGTGGCTTCAGAATCTTTGACAAAACGTCCTAGTTTATTTCCAATCGCAGCTAGTGATTCAGTTTGCCAATAATCAAGAGGTAGAGAATAGATCCTTACCTAAACTGGAACTGAAGAGAAAGTCTCCCGCTTTGGGACAAAGCTCATCCTATAAGGCCTCATATAGAGACTGACTACTACATAAAAGTAGGGTCCTCCTTCAAATATTCTATCTTTATATTTGATGTTTGAGAACACCACTGTGAAGAATCCCTTTGACCCGAGATGTAGGTCAATTCTTCCTTTGCGTTTCGAGTGCTACTTGATCCACGTCTATAAATATTTTTTAAGTGAGCCATAGTCCCATGAATTTACAGATAATGGCGTAGGTCCCCATGTGTTCCCTGTGCACCTACAGAGTAGTATCATTTAATATCACTCTAGGACTGATTTTTGCTTTTGTTTCGCAAGGTCCCTTCTTTTTTGTCTCTTGAACCCTAACTTTTGTCTTCTTCCTCCTTGTACTTTGTGCTACTGTTTTGCTTGGTCTTTGTCCCATCTGTCTCCTTTTCATTCTTCCTGTTTCTTTCATCTGCAAAACCTATGCTATTCACCATCAATGTTTTACCTCTGTTGGCAACAGCGTCTTTGTAGGAGGGAGTCGAGCTCCCTCCTCGGCCACCCTCCATTAGAAATTATCCCTACAATTTTTTGTAACCCTAGCTGATTGCTTCAGCTCTCCCGCATGTTATTCCAAACTCTCATTGGAGATTTCTAATCCTATTTCATTCCTTGCACTAGACGAAATTATTTGAGTGTAGATGTATGTCTCTAATCCTATTTTCTTACTTGCATTAGATGCATTGATTTGTGTGTAGATGTTGATTTCTAATCCTAATTGATTGCTTACATCAGATACATTGATTTTAGTGTAGATGTTATTTTCTAATCTTATTTGATTTATTGCATTAGATGCATTGATTTCAGTGTAGAGGTTGACTTGTAATTTGATGTAATTGGATGTATAATGGTACATTAATTTTAAAATGGTTGGATTAAGGGTGTGCATTGATTTCAGTGTAAGCTGATTTTTTTTTTATAATGTACATTGATTTTATGTGTTATAGTAATTCAAACTATTAATATTGGAGAGAAAGAGAGACATTCTATTATGTTTACTACAACTACTCGAGCTAAAGATTTAAATGTTTTACGATTTCAAATGTCTTTTTCATATAATCGATATGAAAAGATGACAAAACTAACAAGGGTGATAATAAGAGTAGTAGAAGAAAATAGTTTGAGATTGAGTTTGAGATTAACACAAAATTCAGGAACATGGATATTAAACCAGGCACGAAAGAGACCAGAAGCATTGTTACTTTAACAGAGTCAAAAAACAAATAGCAGAAGACCAAACAGAAAGCCAAAAGCAACCTTATGTGCGGGCATCATCAGTCGTCCATTTGCACTTCCTCTACCTGGCACCAGCCATAGGCTTCTCTTTCAACCGCCGTGGGAAAGGTGTCTTCCTCCTTGCCATTTCTAGGCCTCTGTTCTTGCTTGCGCTGCATTACATTTCACGGATCTGAGGCTACACCTTTAACCTCCTGCTCCTTGTCAGCTTCAGAGGCCGCTGCTTCATGCTTCTGATTATCAGTCGTCCTCTGCCCCTGTTCATCCAGGGCGTCGTCATCTTCCCGGGAATTTTCTACGAACAAGACTGAGACATGCGTGCTGATTTGTGGATTGTTCATGCAACTGCTGAAATTGAAAATAGCCGAACGAAAGGCAGGCAAGGCATTCGAGCTCGAAGCCCCTGCATCCATGAATTGGCTAGAATGGAGGGGGTTGGCGCCAGTGGAGCGAGCAATGTTGTAGTGGCAGCAATGGACAACATTGTCCACTTCATGACTGTGCGAGATTCCCCCTCTGGAAGTGCCTCGGTGGCTAAGCATGCGCTGTCGAGGTCTCACCATTCTCGTGGGAGGCAGGGGAAAGAAATTCCAATAGACCACGGTGTAGTCCAGACCCCCTGCAACCAGACTCCCTGCAACTAACGTCGACTGAGGAATGAACCAGACAGACGAAGAAGAAATCCCGACAGAGACGGAGAGGCCAAGCAACTGCATTACCACCAACATTCTCTGATCCCATACAGCAATATCCCTTAAGACTTCACCGGCCCTGCGTTGGAGCTCCCCCGCCATAATTGTTGCCGTCACCTGAGCCGAATTAACTCGCAGAGCATTAACTAACTCCTGCCATTCCACCTTATACCATCTGCGATCGATGGCTGTGTTATCTACGGCTGCCACGTGATGGCCACGGGCCGGCATGTGTCCATCTCCCATCGCTTGTCCCATCTCAGTTATCACCCGCATCCGGGGGAGCTGCATCTTTCTGGACCAGTCGAGTGCACTCT
Organism: Pinus tabuliformis; assembly: GCA_031772625.1. Classification (NCBI taxonomy): domain Eukaryota; kingdom Viridiplantae; phylum Streptophyta; class Pinopsida; order Pinales; family Pinaceae; genus Pinus; species Pinus tabuliformis. Next base: position 1,585,728,841 of record CM062818.1, on the reverse strand, counting down.
TGAGCCTTGTCATGTGTTAAAATAATGTTCAGCTACCCTGTGATTAGAGAGTGGTTAGTCTCCACTCCTACATTGGCCATGAAGTCTGCAACTTTATTGCCCTCCCGTCTTGTGTGTGTGAAGGTGATTTCTCTGTTGTTATGGAGCTCACGTTCTATGGCTTCTAGTCTTGCTTCAAGCCTCGAACTGGTGGCTATTTTCCTGGCTTGAGATCCATTAAGGATTTTTTTGGCCATGTTTATGAGGATCTAAGAATCTCCTTCCACCTCCAGGGGGTGAAAGTTGTGTCCCCCGGCAAGTGTTAATCCCCGCCATAGACCCTCTAGCTCAGCTGAGTTGTTGGTGTCCCATCCAATGTTTCCGAAATACAGCATCAGGGGGACACCTTCATGATTCCTTATTATTCCTCCAAAGCCTGCAAGACCGGGGTTCCCTTTTGATGCTCCATCAAAGTTGAGTTTGAATGTATACTTTGGTGGGGGCTGCCATGTGTTCTGATTTTTGTTGCTGGTTTTAGAGTGGTCCAGCTTGTGAGAGCCTTTAGTATGATGAATTTTCCAGTTGTCCATAATGGTTTTTTCGTTGGCTAGCGTAGGCCAGTCCTCCTCCTTCCATGGTTTTGGCATAAGAGTCTCCTGAAGATTTCTCCAGAGCAGGTTCCAAATGCTGTCTATCGAGGAGCACTAATTTTTAAAAATATGCTTGTTTCGCTCCTTCCATATGCTCCACAAAACTAGCCCGGGCACTAGTCTCCAAAGATGATTAAGGATTTCACTCTTGTAAGGGTCTTGTTTCCACTGTTGTATAGAATTCGTGATGTCATTCTCAAGTCTACATCTTCTTTTACACCGAAAGCTCGCCTTTTCGCAGAGTTGATTTGTCAGGGGACAAGAGTCCAGCAGATGTTGGAGAGTTTCCTCATGGGCACTGCAGTTGAAACAGATGGAGGGGCCATGAAATTTTCTTCTTCTAAGCTTGTCCCAGGTTAGAATTCTCTGATGTCCTACCAACCAGAGAAAATAACAGATTTTGGTCCAGGAGCCCGAATTCCATATTTTACTCCAGATTGGGTCCTGGGTGGCGGAGTCATTGCATATGATTTTGTAGGCCTCAGACCTGGTGAAAGCTCCTTTCGGTTAGTATCCCCACTTTAGAATGTCTCTACTCTCGTCACACCTAATTTTCCTTTTGCTGAGTTCCCTTTCCAGCTCCATGGAAATTTAGAGATCTTCATTTGAGAGTACATGATTACCCGGTTTCCAAATCGTGAAGCCCTTCTCAGAGTCCTGAGCCCAGTATTGCCTAATATTAGCTTGTTGTGTCTCCTCTGCAATTCTGTCCAGTAGTAGGTTCAGAACATTGCTAAGAATAGGCATTTGGTTCCAGGCGTCTGTCCAAAATCTAGTGGTGTGACCGTTTCTTACTTCCTAGAAACTGTGCTGCTGAATCATTTGATAGTGTTCTTTGGCTGCATTCTAGATTAGCGATCCTTTATCATTGGGCTTTAATTTGATGAGTTCTTCCTGGGGTCAATGGTGGGCATACTTTTCCGTCCATAGTGTGACGCAGGGTTTGCCTGGACTGGTGAGACATTGGCACCATATTTTGTCTCCCATGATGGCATTGCTGTGCTCGGGATCTCGTAGACCAATGCCTCCTTTTGCTTTTGGTTTGCATACAGTGCTCCATTTGACTAGTGCCCATTTGCGATTATTTGCATTTTTGCTGCAAAGGAAGCCTCTTTGAATATTCCTTAGTCTTTTAGGACCCACTTTGGTGCCGCCACGATGGAAAATAAGTACAGCGGCATTGCTTGAAGAACGGCCTTTATGAGTACTGCACAACTGAATAAGTTCAGAGCTCTGTGTGTCCACTGGTTGAGACGAGATTCGAGTTTTTCAATAAGGTTGCGCCATGAGCAGTGCTTGATGGCGGAGACAGTGAGGGGGGCTCCGAGGTATATGGAGGGAAGGGTGGCAATAGGGAACCCCAAAATGCGGACTATAGCAGACTTAACAACCAGAGGGGTATTAAAGAAGAAGATCTGCGATTTGGAACAATTGATGCTAGTTCCAGAGGCTTCGGCGAAGTCATTGAGCACGACTTTAAATCTGGAAGCTTCTTGAACGGAGGGGTAACCAAAGAGCATGGTGTCATCAACAAATTGTTGATGGGAAATGGCAAGCAGTTGATGAATAGGGAGACCTCTAAGCTGATGAGTGTGAAGGGCATTACTAATGTGACGTCACAGTCCTTCAGCCATTAATACAAAGAGGAAGGGGGATAGAGGGTACCCTTGCCTTATGCCTCGGGAGGGGGCGAAGGGTCGAGAGGGGATCCCATTCACGAGTATGGAGAAGCTAGTGGAGGAGATAAGGCTTATAACCCACCGAATCCATGCGGGACTAAAACCGAAAGCAGTTAGCATTTGTTGTACATAATCCCAGCTGAGTTTATCAAAATCTTTGGAAAGATCATGTTTTAGGAGCATACCTGCCTGTTTTGAGTACTTGAGAGTGTGTATGATCTCATGCGAGATGATGATGCCATCCATGATCTGTCTCCCCTCCACATATCCTGACTATTTCGGAGAAATGAGCATTGGCAAGAGGGGCTTTAGCCTATTTGCAATGACTTTGGAGATGACTTTGTATATTACGTTGCAGAATGCGATCGGTCTGAATTTGTCCGGTTAGATCGAGTCCTCCTCTTTTGGGATTAAGGCTATGAAGGTGGAGTTAAGTGAGGGAAGCAGTGAGTGATTCACTCGCGATTCCTCAACCACTTCCCATACTTCCAATTTTATTAGTTCGTAGAACTTGTGAAAGAAAGTGGTGGTGAAACTGTCCGGGCCGGGAGCTTTACCTTCTTTAAGCTGAGCCATAGCTACGTCCACTTCCTGTGTTTGAATTGGACTGAGGAGGAGTTCATTGTGCTCCACTGTGATTAATTTTGGCACATTGCGTATGATTCTTTCAATTGCAGGACGTCTGTTGATATCAGGCTCTTGATGGACTTGCTTGAAGTGGTTGAGGAATTCCTTCTCAATTTCTTCTTGATGTTCTACCCTTTCTCCTCCTGACTTTTGAATGTAAGGGACATTATTGCACATTCTACGCTGCATAGTGGTTCTGTGAAAGAATTTGGTGTTTCGTTCTCCTTCTTTTAACCATCTGATTCTGGACTTTTGCTTCCAGTATATCTCCTCCTGCTTTCTTCTCTCCTCAAGCTGATTTTGGATGAGCTGCTCCTCCTTAAGCGTTCTCTCTGTGTGGCCTTCTGTACTTATTTCTTGGTGCAGTTCCTTCAGAGCTTTTTGGAGATCTTGTTGCGCCTTGAAGATGTTTCCAAATGTCTCTCTGTTCCATCGCTTGAGGCAGAGCTTTAGATGTTTGAGTTTCTATTGGAACTGGTACATCTTGGAGCTGTCTAGAGGCCTGAAGGATGTCCATGTAGAGTGAACCAAATATTTCAGTGAGGGATGGGTGAACCAAAATTCCTCGAAGCAAAAAGGTCTTCTTGTGGTACTGCTAGGACACTGCCATTGAAGGGCAACTGGCCAATGATCAGATCCTGAGTGTGGATGAATGGTTGCCGAGAAGTCTCCCCCTAAGTGAATCGAGTTGTCTGAGATTAGAGACCGATCTAGCTTGGAGGCTATTTGATGCTTGCCTGCTCTTCGATTGCTCCATGTAAAAGTGCCATTGCAAAAATGTAAGTCTATCAGGGATGCGTTCTGGATAAAGTCTTTAAAGTGGGTGTTTTGTTGTTCCAGCCTGTTTCTGCCCCCAATCTTTTCCTCCAATTTTGTTATTATGTTAAAATCCCCCCCAACAATCCAGAGCGGGTACATTCTATTAGAGTTAAGAGATTCTATGGTTTGGAGGAGAGCAATTTTTTCCTTGGCTTCCTGAGGGAAGTATACATTCGAGAGATTTCCATGTATATTCGTGCCTATTATGTGGAAAGCAGCCTGAATTAGACTATGAGAAGCATGAAAGTCTATGAGGGTAAGTGCTTTGGAGTTCCATGCGACAGCTAGCCCCCCCCCAATGCCCCATAGGCATCCACAGCCACCGATTGACATCCTGGCCAGGCTTTAGAGAGGATCATTTCTAGAGTTGAGCTGTTACATTTTGTCTCTTGGACAAAGCATATTTGTGGCTTTTCCATTTTTAACATATTTTTTAACATTCTAAGTTTTCTCGGGCTATTGAGCCCTCTTAGGTTCCATGAAATGAGCTTCATGATTCACTATTGGTAGAGGGCTTGTAGTACTTCGTAAGCTTAGCATACCTGCCTGAGTCTACCACGATCTTCCCTACTGCTATTGTTCTTTGGAGATCAGTTCTTCTTCCTCTTTTTTTGGAGTCTTTTGGAGTATGGCCTAAATCCCATTGGCTTCCTGCTTGGATACCAGGCTGGTGCTGACGGTATGCTCTGGAAATAACCATTTCCAGTTTGTTAAGCTGAAACTCTGGGATGCTTTCATAAGATTTCTTTTTGTATGCTACTTCTAGTTCCAATATGTCTAATCCATTTAGATCTATACTCTCCGATTCTTCCTCCATGCGTTGCATCTGGTTGTCTTCTTCCGTGGGCATGTTTGGGCTTTGGAGAGGGTCTGAGGATCCGTCAACCTCCATTTCATTTTCTTTTTACCCTTTCTTTTCCTTGCTTTCCGAGGGGTTGTCTGGTGCTACTTTGGTTGGAGGTGGATTCGAGGAGGGGGCTGGAGGAGGTGGCTGGGTGGAGGAGGAAGGGATATCAGAGTTGGGGGGAGAGGATGTGTTTTGCTCTTCCGCAGATTGAGCCAGGATTCCAAAGCTGTTTCTGACCGCAGGGTCAGAGGTATTATTTTGCTGGGGTTTCTTCCCTGATGTTGACTTTTTATGAGCTCGTTTGCGGGTAGGGGCCTTGGTGAAGCCATCATGGGTAAGAGAGTCAGAGGGGTTAGGGGTAGTAGCTTTGACATTCAGGAGGCAATCTCAAAAAAGATGCCCTATGGCATGGAATTTACAGCATCGAAACGGGACATGTTCATAGTCTAAGGGTTGGATCCATTCATAGTCACCGTGAGAGAGACTTATTGATTCTGGTAGAGCTTTGTCGAGGCGCATGAAGACGCAGATGCGGGCGTATGATGTGTATCTACGCATTTTCATTTCTTTAGCAGCCTTTATGTATTCCCCGAAACCATTTCCAATGTTTCTCAGGATATCCTCGCCCCAATACTCATCTGGGAGTGAGTATAGTCTTATCCAGACCGGAGCCCATGTGAGGTCCTCCTTATCCAAGTTGAATCTGGGTGCCCAGTCCCTTAAGTATAGGCTGGCTGAGTTGAAGAAGTAGGGTCCTTCAACTAGGATTCTGTATTTGTCTTCCAAGCAAAAGAAGATCGCTGTGAAGAATCCTTTTGGGCCTAGCTGCAGAGTTACATCGCCCTTAGGCTTCCATTTCGCTGCGATCCAACTGTGTAGGGATTTTTCCGTCGGCCAAAACCCTATAAATTCTCCGATGAGCATATGATCTGTCATAAACTGGATTCTTTCTTCTATTTTCTCTCCCGACAGTTCGATTCTGGGTCGATCTGTTGCTGTTGGTTTGCAGGTGGTCGAGGAGACCTTCGGGGTATCTTCTGGTCGGTTATTCCGTCCTGTTTCTTCATCCACCTTATTTTCCAGTTTGTCCTTGCCATTGCGCTCATGCTGGTGTGGGATCTCCTGGTTGATCACATTCTCGTTGATCGATCCAAAGCGTATCGTTCTTTCAGTTTGGTGCTGTGATTTGTTTGCCATGGGGGAGGTCGCCGTAACCCCCCCTGGGGGTTATCCATTTGCCCTTCGTTCCCTTACAATGCAGTTGAGTGATTTCTGGGTGCAGGGTCAGGTCTGCGATGGCTATCTGTGCAGGTCAGGCTGCGTCGTCTGAGAATAGTACAAAACCCTAGCAGTCAGGCTCCAGTTCTCCCCGTCATCCTTTCACTTGAGTTCTCATAACACACCATTGAGCTATGATTCTGAATTGCAATGTTAGTATCTAAGAAAAAAAAAATTGATTTGGATCAATTAAATTCCATACCTGTAGCCAAGGAAAACTCATTTAGGATTTGTTTTTATGTTGAAGCTTCTTTAACTATGGGGATACCTTGAAGCATGTTTTCATCCACAAATTGTTGGTGAGTCATTGCCTAACCATTCTCCATTAATTGGAGTCCCTTAATCTTTCCCAGGGCTTTGGCGTGATTAATGGACCTGTCCAATCCTTGCATCATGAGGATAAATAGAAAAGGAGAGAGTGGGTATCCCTGCCTGAGGCCTCTGGAAGGAGAGAAGATCTCTGAGGCCAAGCCATTCACCAAAATCGAAAAGCTAGAAGAAGTTACTAGAGCCATAACCCATCTGACCTAGTTTTGATCGAAACCAAAAGCAGTAAGGACCTTCTTGATATAGATCCAGTTCACCTTGTCATACGCTTTGGAAATATCTAATTCTATCATCATACCAGCCTGCCTCTTGTTGGTTAGCATGTGAACTACCTCGTGGGCTTGAATAATTTTATTTAGGATTTGTCTTCCTTCCACATAACCAAATTGTTCCCCTGAAATTAAAGAAGGATGTAGAGGTTTGAGTCTGCTAGCCAAAATCTTGGATATAATTTTGTATACCACATTGCATAAAGCAATGGGTCTGTACTTATCAGCAGTCAGGAGTGAATCCTGTTTCAGGATCAGGGAGATGAAGGAGGTGTTGAGGGCTTTTAGAATAGTCCTATTTCTTATAGAATCGTACACAACATTCAAAATATCCTGTTTGACAAAATTTCAGTAGGCCTTAAAAAAGTCTACATTGAAACCATTTGGTCCTAGAGCTTTGCCATTCTGCATACCTTTTATGACCTCACTGACTTCCTGTTCAGTTACTGGTTTATTCAAGTTAAAATTGTCCTCTCTAGACACCATCTTAGGGGTATTTTTTGTAATTTCCTTAATGCATTGCTCTCTGTCTAGATTATTTTCCTTAGCGATGCCTTTGAAATGTTGTACCAACAAAACTTCAATATTCTTATGAGAGGTTTGAAGCTCCCCATTCTCATTCAATATCAAAGAGATTCTATTGTGTGCTCTATTGGCCATGGTGGATCTATGGAAAAATCTGGTAATGTGTTCACCTTCATTGAGCCATTGAACTCGAGACTTTTGTCTCCAAAATATTTCCTCTTGTTTGCATAAATTTTTTGATTCTTGGTTGTGCTTATCAGATTGCTCAGTTTTGAATTTATCAAAACCATCAGTGATCAGTGCTTGATTTAGTTCCTATAATTTCAGTTCCACTAATTTTTTGTTCACAAAAATGTTACCAAAATCCTTCTTTTTCCATTCTTTGAGTCTGAGTTTCATGCGCTTTAGTATTTTATGTAGGAGGAACATTTTAGTGCCCTGGATCTACAGATATTTGAACCACCATTTTTCAATGTTGCTTATGAAATCTCGGTGGGAGAGCCAAATATTCTCAAATATAAAGGGTCTATTCCTGGGAGAATCGATCCCCCTGATTTCTAATTGAATCGGCCAATGATCAAAGCCTCCAAAGGGGAGAACTCTAGCTGTTATTTCTCAATTTGTGAGCATCAACTCCTTTGAGATAAAAAATATGTCTAACTTGGAGTTGACCTCAGCCTCACCTCTTCTTTTGTTGTTTCAATTAAAAAGGCCATTGTGTGTTTCAGAGTCGACCAGTTTCATATCTTCTATGAAGGATTTGAATGCTGCAAAATCTTTACTTAGCATTCTGGTACCTCCTTTTTTCAGAAATAGATTTAATGATGTTGAAATATCCTCCCAAGACCCAGGGTATTTCTTCATGTCTACTTCTAAGATCTACGAGGGAGTCAAGAAAAATGAATTTCTCATCTATTCTTTGAGGAAGATAAAAATTTGTGAGTAGGAAGGTGTCTGAAACCCCCACTGCTTGAATGATTACTGATAGATAATTTGTTGATGCCTCCGCATCTATTATGCTTATTTTTTGGGGGTTCCATAGAGTGAGAATTCCCCCAGCTGTGTTCTCTGCTTTAACTTCTAGGAACTCAAATCTATTAAGCCATTTGCTATAGATTTGTTTTAATTTCTTAATGGAGCATTTTGTTTCCTGAATGAAGATTATGTCTGGTATTGCTAGTTTCATTCTGTTACTTAACATTCTTTGTTTTCTTTTACTACCTAGACCTCAGATATTCCAAGATATGAAATTCATAATTAAATATTTATAAAGGAGTAACTGGTTAGATCTTTCATCTTATTTGAATCTATCATTAGCTTTCCACACTCCATCAAGAGCTCATTTTTCTTTTTCTTTCCCCTCTTCTTTGTTGGATTTATAGTCGTTAATCCTAGAGTTGATTTCATTGTTTTCACACCTCTGTGCTCCTGCTTGTGAATGTTTTTATCTTTATCTAACCCTCTTTCCTAAGTTTTCCATAAAAAAAATGGTTGTATTCTGTTGCATTCTTCTTGAGGCAATGAATCTATTCCTACTTTGGTTCCCTGCATCAAGAATCCTTCCAGATCCAGGTTTTCCTTATCGAGAATTTCTTGTAGTTCATGATCTTCCAAATCTATTTCACTTTGGGTAATTTCCTGGTCCATCTCCATTTTTGTTTCACTTATCATTGTCTCTTTTTAAGAACCAATATCTTGATATTGTATATTGTCCTCTTCTTTCTCTTTTTCATTAGGACCTTCCTCTTGAGATTGGTTTTCTCTTGTGATTTCGTCATTCTCTTCCTACACTTGAAACTTGTTCTGACTGACCTTCTGCCCCTCATTATGTTGTTACTTTAGCCCCCTTTTTCCTCCTTTTCCTCTACTTGAAACTTTCTAAAATCTTTTTGAGTCCTTCGTTGTATTAAGTTTACCTTTGTTGTCTCCTTTACTGGGAGGGAAGTCTCTGAATAGATGTCCATGTTCATGACATCTACGGTATCGGAATGGGATATGCTCGTAGTCCACTATCTGCACCCACTCATCATCAAAAACTTCCAAAATAACTTCATCCTTAAGCTCTCTTGATAGATCCATTTCCACAGATATCCTTGCAAAGGAGTTATATCTCCCTCTTCTTGTGGCTTCAGAATCTTTGACAAAACGTCCTAGTTTATTGACAATGGCACCTAGCGATTCCGTTTGCCAATAATCAAGAGGTAGAGAATAGAGCCTTACCTAAACTGGAACTGAAGAGAAAGTCTCCCGCTTTGGGACAAAGCTCATCCTCCAAGGTCTCATATAGAGACTAACTACTGCATAAAAGTAGGGTCCTTCTTCGAATATTCTATCTTTATATTCGATGTTTGAGAACACAACTATGAAGAATCCCTTTGACCGAAGATGTAGGTCAATTCTTCCTTTGGGTTTCGAGCGCTACTTGATCCACGTCTATAAATATTTTTTAAGTGAGCCATAGTCCCATGAATTTACAGATAATGGCATAGGTCCCCATGTGTTCCCTTTGCACCTACAGAGTAGTATCATTTAATATCACTCTAGGAGTGATTTTTGCTTTTGGTTCGCAAGGTCCCTTCTTTTTTGTCTCTTGAACACTAACTTTTGTCTTCTTCCTCCTTGTTCTTTGTGCTACTATTGTCCTTGGTCTTTGTCCCATCTGTCTCCTTTTCATTCTTCCTGTTCCTTTCATCCGCAAAACCTATGTTGTTCACCATCAATGTTTTACCTTTGTTGGCAACAACGTCTTTGTAGGAGGGAGTCGAGCTCCCTCCTCTGCCACCCTCCATTAGAAATGATCCCTACAATTTTTTGTAGCCCTAGCTGATTGCTTCAGCTCTCCCGTGTGTTATTCCAAACTCTCATTGGAGATTTCTAATCCTATTTCATTCCTTGCACTAGACAAAATTATTTGAGTGTAGATGTATGTCTCTAATCCTATTTTCTTACTTGCATTAGATCCATTGATTTGTGTGTAGATGTTGATTTCTAATCCTAATTGATTGCTTACATCAGATACATTGATTTTAGTGTAGATGTTATTTTCTAATCTTATTTGATTTATTGCATTAGATGCATTGATTTCAGTGTAGAGGTTGACTTGTAATTTGATGTAATTGGATGTATAATGGTACATTAATTTTAAAATGGTTGGATTAAGGGTGTGCATTGATTTCAGTGTAACAAGATTTTTTTTTATAATGTACATTGATTTTATGTGTTATAGTAATTCAACCTATTAATATTGGAGAGAAAGAGAGACATTGTATTATGTTTACTACAACTACTCGAGCTAAAGATTTAAATGGTTTACGATTTCAAATGTCTTTTTCATATAATCGATATGAAAAGATGACAAAACTAACAAGGGTGATAATAAGAGTAGTAGAAGAAAATAGTTTGAGATTGATCACAATGAAGACTATTTGTAATTGACTACATTCTTATTATTCATATTTTCTCTCATTTAACACTATTACATTGTCACTTTGCATTCAAAATTTTAGTTCATCATTTTTCATCACTAATGTTATAAACAATATATATTATGTCAACAAACTCAAGTAACTAAGAAAATTTAAAATTAAAATGAGGAGATTAATCTTAGACATATTTACCATATTTAAAATGATTATATTAATATTATATGCGTTTACATATTATTGATAAAATTAATCATATCTTCAATAGAATTTCCTTGGCCACACATGACCAGAACTAGCTTAGATCCATCTTAACTCCATATCTATTGAGGGTCAATAGGGATCAAAGATCCCGAGGCACAAACCTTTCCATGAGCTTTGCACGCAAAAAAGAGGTTTTCACCTCAGGAGATTTGATCCATCTTGGCACAAGGATCGAGAGTTAATATATATCTATGCTATGCCTCTTTATGGCATCATCCTTCATTGGCTTTCCTTAAATGGGATCTCCTTGGATCACCCAAATATGATTTGAGCTCGTCGAGCAAGAATTCATGTCATCAATGGTTGCTAAAATTGTTTAAACTATTGATCACTCAAGGAATCTACTCAATAGCACATAAACCCATTAATTACATTGTGCTTCATGCATCCAATCACTTATGCAAATCTATTGTATCACATGGACATCTAGACAACAAATGTTCTAAAATAGATAGAAATTATGATGTTAAGAATTTTATGCAAGTAGTCAAATTTTGAAAATCTTCTGGCAATTTTTTTTTTGAAAAATATATTATTTTCATTTCATGCATTAACACACCTCGTGTCTCTCTATTTACTTGTTTCTATCATCTCATTCTTCATCTTGTCATGGGGATGAACCACACTTGATGGTTCCAAAAAGTAGACAAATGAATTTTGATGTGATTATTGTCAAAAACATGTCTCAAAAACTTATATGGATCACAAAAGCCTTAATGCAATAATATTAAAATTATTTATTTTTAAATAAAAAGTTAATTTACTTTATAGAATTTTCATGAATTATTTTAAAAATATTAACACTCCAATTTTTCTTTTAAACATAAAAAAAATTAACAAAATAAAATTTAACATATAAAAATTTGTAATTTTCTATAAAATATTTAAATTTATATATATATGATTTATATTTTCATTACCAAAAAAAATAAAATAAAAATTGACACTATAATCTCATGTTTAAAAAAAAACACTATTTCCAACGAGTTCTTTTAAACACACATTTATTAAACCTTTTGCATGCCTTTATGTCCCTTAAAAAATTATTTTGACCCATCAGTAAATTTGAGAACACCAATTATTTAGCCAATATTAATATGTATTTACAAATATTTTCCACGATGATTTCCGTTTAACTCTATTAAAATAATAGGTAACTTCAATTTTGTAGCATAATCAATTTGTAATCATTTTGCATCACTTTAAATGATAAGATTTATAATATCTTAACTATGATTTTGTTATTCCTTTCATTCAGTCATGGATAGATCTCAATCAATTTGGGATAATTAGATAAATTACATACTTTAAATTTGTGATTCTAAAAATTCTTTATTAAAATTATGAAATTTGAGAAGAAGAAACAATAAACCAATAAACATTTTAACTCTTTTTTGTTTTAATTGCTTTGCATCATATATACACATTTTAATTTAAAATATATAATATAAAATAATATGCATAAAAATATTTTAGATAACATTTGCATTGACGTTTTTATTTTATCAGCTATATTGTCCACATTAAAATGGTCTTTTATTAATAAATTTTTAAGTATATGCCAATATTGCTTCTCCTCTTTTTTGTGGTTCATTGTATTGGAGATGAGTATGTCCTCTCTACATCTAATATGTAAAATCAAATTTGATTTTTTTTCCATCTATTTTCATGTCAACATAGATACTTTGCATATGTTACACAATAAACAAGAGCCATGTAGTGGCAATGTGAAAAAAGACAAAAGCAACATTGCCACCATATAACTCTTATTGTATATAAATAATAGGAAGGAAAACAATATCATCTAAGGACCTTACTAATTTAATGTTTACCATATTTGTTCATTTTTATTTAAGTACACCACCCTATGAAAAATAATAATTCAAGAAGAATTTCCACGACATAAGAAAATGATGAAACTTCAAAAATAAGTCGGCCTAAAATTGGAATCTTTCTATCCAATAACTTTTAATAACAAGTTTAGTTGTAATTTTAGTGTTATCATCCTCAATTACTTCATTTTTTTATGAGTGTGCATTTATCTATCCAAGATAAATAAGACTCCTAATAGTTAAATAACTTGATTATGCTAAATATTAAGAAATTTCCAACTATAGTAAGGAAAGATAATTACAAGAGACTAAGAGTTCCCAAAAAATGGATTCTTGTATGCATAACTTGATTCTCTTTGTTGAGGGTTAATTTTAATTTGTAGGATTCAATTATATCATATTTAAACAAATATGTTTTCATCATATACTAAGTATATAAGAATTTATGAGTTTTTTACAGTAACCAAAGCTAGGTAAAGTGTCATACAATGCACCATAAACACAATGGATATCTCTAAATATCTAAAAACCCCTTTCTCTAGCAGTATTCAAGGAAACATTTGGTGCCTTGAGTTGGATTGCACAATCTTCTTCTTTAATAATGTGCAAATTGACGGGTCTCAATGTCCCTATCCATTGTTTTCTTAATATATGTTGATAATGAAGCGTTGGAATGTGTCCCTTTGAAAAGTAATAATGTCTAGGTTATGTTAGAAGAAAATCTAATATTATATAAAATAAATATATCCCACATTCACCATGGAGTAAAATGCCGTTGTAATAATATATTCTATAAATAGGTGAAACTCGATTACCCACATGTATTATTTTTTCTGTGTGGTTCATGGAACCCAAAGATAAGTGATCACTACATCAAGAGAATATTTGTACAGGAAAATCCACCCAAGGGATCACTTTCTATTGGCTCAACCACAAAGCCAGGCCCTGAGAGTGTCGAGAGAATTGAATGTGTGACCTCTCAATAGCAAAGTAGTTTTAATGACAAGGACTCAAGCAATTAAGCTAACCCTCTGGGCTTATTATCTCACATGTATTATTGGGATGTAATTCCTCAATATCTATTAGTATATAATAGAGGTAAGGGAGTACCATGAGAAACACAACACAAAATATCAAATTCTTATATTTGTAAAGTAGTGAAGTATTTGTGGAGGTGCTCTTCGTAGGATTTGAGATTTATGAATGTAGTAAAGGAACTATTAACATTTCATGGAATTTTTCCCAATTGGAATTTTACCATGTAAATTTGGTGTCTCCTTTCATTTTTCCTCCTTTGCATTGTTGATTAAGTGTTGCTATTATGTATAGGAGGTTAAATTTGTAAAGTACTTCATTGTATATGCTATTGCATGTTTCTGCATATTTTCAATACTATGCCAAAAAAAAATAAGGTGACTTAAATCCATACAAATACATTATTGTTGTTGCAAAGTGAACAGATTTGTTGCTGCTAATTTTGATTTGGGTTTGCTACAATTTTTTTTCCTTTCGTCTTTTGTTTCCATGCAAATTCGTAGTTACGCAATGCAAATTTACAACTCAATATATAACCCCATAAAACTTTGGCATGTGGCTTGGGTTGGCCACACTAAAAATAAAATATGTGGGTTTTTTTATATCTATTTTTAGTTAGCAAAGAACCAATTTAGTAACCAAAAATGAATAAAAACTAGTCAAAATGGGTTACCTCCTTTGTTGTTTCTCATGGCATTAAATGAAACTTCTACGGGTATTTTTATTATATAATATATTCTATTAAAAAATGTATCATAATATTATTATTATAGATAATAAAATTATATATATATGTTACATTATAATATATATGCTTTTATAATCTTTTTTCCACCAATAATCTCATATATTTACCCTCTCTACACTTTTCTTTTGATTGATAATATTGGACTTTGGTATGTAGACATAGTTTTTATTTTTGTTTATATTTTTGTTGTAAGGTATTTTAATTTTTAGAGAGGAATTGGGATCATTTATGCTTTATATTATATCACTCACTTTGTCATAATATTTGCAGAACTATACATAGCAATTTGCCTCCTTGGATTTCAAATCTATGATTTACATATCCATATAATTTTGCACATTTCTTTGCGATTGTCATAGTGACATTTTTTGTCACGGAGTTGGATCCTCTTTTTCTTTAGCCTTTACATCAATTTCTTAGTTTCTTAGCTTTTTTCTTTATTCATTATGACTTCAAAGGTTGTTTCAATTCCTAAGTTTATTGTCACTAACTATCTTCCATGGAAGAAACACATGGTTGATGTTCTCAAGAATAAGAACCTATGATGGCTAGTTAATAGTGAAATCCAACTATCAATCAAAGTTTACTAAACTTTGCCTCTGTAGGATCCTTTGTAAAGATGTCTTCAACTTGATCATATTTTGAAAAATATTGCACTTCAAGAACATGGTCATGAATGAGCTTTCTGATGAAGTGCATGCGCAGTTCAATGTGTTTGTTGTGCTTATGTTGGACTGGATCTTTGCATAGTTGAATGGCACTTTGATTATCAAACCAAAGTGTAGCTGGATACTACTGCTGAAAGCCAAACTGTGAGAAGATATGACGAATCCACAGGGCTTCCTTACTAGCCTCTACAACACCACAATACTCTCCTTCTATTGAAGAAAGAGAAATGGCACTTCGTTTCTTGCAAGCCCATGTTATAGGTCCTCAACCAAGAGTGAACACATAACCTGTAGTAGACTTCTGATCATCAGGGTCACTAGCCCAAATCGAAATAAGTGAAACCAAACAATAAAGGTGATGCTTCTACACTGTAATGAATCCAAGCTAAACTGTACCTTGAACATAACGAAGTATTCTTTTAGTTGCTTTCAAATTACTTTCATGTGGGTTTTTCATAAACTAAGCAAGAAGGCCAACATCAAAGGAAAGGTCAAGAAGAGTATGGGTTATATACAAAATTTTTCCGATAGGTTGATGGTATAAGGTAGCATCAACTTCAGGGAAAGTACAAGTGACTAAAAGTTTTGCTCCAAATTGGAAGGGAGAAGGGGTTGTCTTATAGGCTTCCATGTGAAAATGTCGTAGAAGATCACAAGCATACTTGGACTAGGAAAGGGAAATACCTTCCTTGGATTGCAAGACTTGAAGACCAAGAAAATAATGCAAGTGTCCTAAGTCTGTTATTTCAAACTTCTTTTTAAGGTTTGACTTCACATGGTTTATAAGGTTGGGATCACTATGAGTAAGGATAATATCATCAACATAAAGAACATGAATGATAAGAGACTTGCCCACTTTCCTAGTGTAGACACTATTGTTAGAGTGACACCCAGGAGGGCGAGTTTCTGAAAGAAAGCTATCCATTTTGGCATACCAAGCCCAAGGGGCTTGCTTGAGACCATAAATGGATTTCTTAAGCTGACATACAAGGCTGGAGTCTATTTTTATAAATACACTAGGTTGTTCGATATAGATTTCTTCATTCAAGTCCCAATGAAAGAAGGCCGATTTAACATCGATCTGATGGACTTCCCATTTGAAAGAGGCAGAAAGGGAAAGAACAAGGATAATAGAGTTCATTTTGGCAATAGGTGAGAAGGTTTTAATATAGTCAATGCCTTCAACTTGTGAAAAAAACTTAGCAACAAGATGAGCTTTATGTTTATCAACTTTTTGATCTCGTCCATACTTGGTTCTATAAACCCATTTGCATCTAACAATTTTTCATCCATTTGGAGGAGGAACAACATCTCATTTATCATTTGCCAATAATGAATGATATTATTCATTCATAGCTGTGTCCCAATCTGGATGGCCCAAAGTTTCTGCAAAGGTGTCAGGATCATAATTCGCTGAAGCTCAAGAGCCAGTAGAGAAGAGACTCTATCGAACTAAGAATGTGTACATCGTTGATCTATAGGATCATTGGTAAGAGAACATGCTACATCCCGAATAGCACGGACCCATTTTGGAAGCTAAGTAGTTGAAGGAGGATCCTGAGAAGGTGGGGAAGGATTGTCATCCTCGTTGTCATCATTTGAAGAAGAAATATTTTTAGAAGTAGAAGGGATAGAGAGAGGTGACACATCCCCTAAACTAGGCTCGTAGGCCAATATATTTTCAAAAAAATTTACATCCCTTATAATGATAACATTTTTGGACTTAAGTGGAATAAGACTATAACCTTTGACATCTTCAGAATATCCAACAAAAATACATTTTTCACTCTGAGGTTCAAAAGGTTTATGTTTCTCATCTGGAATATGGGCCCACACTTCACTTCCAAAAGCATGAAAGTATGGGTGATATTCTTTAAAACCTTAGTAGGAGTTTGATTTACTATCTAATTTGGACACTCAATTTCTGCTGCGCAAAAATTAAGACTAAGTCCTTTAGGTTGAAGCATACAATTATCCATTTCCTTTAAGGTGTGATTCTTCCTCTCAGCTACACCATTTTGTTGTGGAGTATATGGAACAATGTGTTGCATTTGAATTCCATTCTCATTGCAAAAGTTGATGAATTTGAAGTCAAGATTGCTTTTCAACAAAGACCTTAAGGGCCAAGAACATGTTAAATACTTCACTGTTGAGCTTTAAGAAGTATACCCAAGTGCGTCTAGAGAAATCATCAATGAAAGCTAAGAAATACTTATATCTAGATAATGAATCAACTGGAAGTGGACCACATAAATCACTATTCACAAGTTGTAAAGGGGGTGAGGTGTGCCAAGAGGCACGTTTTTCAAAACATCACATGTTGGTCCCTCATATTGAGTAGTAATAATTAGAATGTTACCCATAGTAAACAAGCCACTTCCCCTCACTTCAAGGATGTTACCCATAGTAAACAAGCCTATTTAGGTTTTGGAAACCTATCTAAACAATGACATTGGTGTGGCCAATATATCCATAAAGGTAGGAGGCCTAAGGACTTGACACCATGACCTCCTTTTTCTCAACTTCATGTTGAGAATAGAAGGAATTATAGATCTCCTATACACTAGGCTATAGAAAGCGTCTTTCAATGCACTAATATTTTTTAAATAAATATATTATGAATTAATCCATATACCAAATATTTTGATTAACCAACTCACTCACACACACATACACAATCAAAAATAATTGATGAAATATATTATAATATTTAAAACCAAGAAAATTGTTTTTCACTATTTTCCAACTAAATGATGAAAATGAAAAGTAATTAAAACACAAATCTGTTGTGGTCACCAACAACCCCCCTCTTTGTTTGATATAGCGATAACACCAAGCAAAGGGGGACCCTTAGCAAGAAAGCCAAATTTTTTTTTTATCAAAATTTTTGTATTTTAACTCCCTAAAGCTAGATCGCATCACGAAGAGAGAGTGAAGCGTTTCCTATGTGCATAAATAAGCTGCAAAAGGGAGACGCGAAATTCATCGCATCGCATATATTGAAAGCATCCTTAAATGAAAATCTTAAGGAATCGCCGACGGCCGATATGCGACGTCGCATATCGCAACATTGCATAAATCAACACACAGTGGTTAAATGAAAAACGCAATCTCACGATCTGCGATCTGCGATCCTGCGATTTGCGATCTGCGATGAATGAGACTATCAATCCCTGCGATGACACTTCTTGACATCACAATCCACGATGCTGCGATGCGAGTCGCAGAAACCACTCATCGAAATATTTCCTCGACATAGTCTGTAAACCCAAAATTGAGCGCGCACCTTAAGGGAAATTAATGATTGTACACCTGAATATCCAAGAATGATTGTGTTGCACTTTTCGAAGAGTCAAGTCATTATGAGTGTCATGATTATGCATTTATTGGAACTTAACGCTTTCATGTCAATCTTTTCATAATTCTTCTTTTCCTTTGCGTAAACTATAAGGCAGCAACTAATATAAATCAATATGCAGGAAACATCTAAGGAAAAAGGGAAAGCGCCAATACTAGGAGAACAGAGAGGAGATGCCTTCGCAAATGGTTGCCGCATGCAGAAGGGTCGCAGATTCAAGAGTATCACTCAACAGATACTGATGGAAATAGACTATTCAAGACTCAGAGTCAAAGGTACACAAAAGCAGCATGTTTGCAAAAGATCCTGAAGCTCAGACTGGGTAAAGCAAAAAGAAAAACGCTAAAGAGGGAAGACGCTCCAGAAAAGCCTGGAACAAAGAACGGAGACAAGTTTCAATACAGAAGATTGTTCAGGCAACGAAATCCCTAACTCATTGAGTCATTCGCACGGCCGGAAACTGAAATAGCAACAACACAATCAGTTCGAAAGAAATCTGGGTTGCACTAAGTATACACACAGCGAATACACCCAGCTAGAGGAATATTTTCAAAAATATCTCCTAGTTTGTCAGAAAGAGGTGCCAACTGTTGTTATTTCTACTTTTATCGCTCGAACGAAAGGAAAAGACAACCAACCGACTCTTTCCAGGCGAACATTGCATTGCTTACAGCACTAAGGAGCAGATACATAAACGATTAGAAATTAGATTCAATTTTTAGAAATAAATTTGTTTTAGCAAAAGGGCGGTCATTTGAAGCCGTTTCCTAAATTTGTGTAATCAAGATTAATTAGTTAGTAGTATTTAACCCTTCTCATGGCATTTGGAGAAGGGTCCGGAAATTTGTCAAAAAACTTATCCTCAGAACATGCACTTTTGCACCCTCGGAGGGGGTTTTTGATGAATGGATGGATCAAGATTTATTTATGTTTGCATTTTAATGTCTGCTACTGATGTTGTACTTCTGTACTCTTAGTAGATATTAGAACAAGTAGAGATAAATCGTTATTGCTTGAAGTTTATGAGTGAAATCAGTCATAAATGGTACTTTTATCTCTTGACCAATTTCTGCTTATATTCTTAGAGTGATATGCAACTGAGTTGTTTGTATGTTAACGTATGAATGTGTGGGTTACCATTTGGCACTTCTATACGGTGGAGTTATTTATTTATGCTTGACATATAAATAACTTATTATGAGATATGCTGTTCACAACTGTTTTGTCTAACTTTTTATGAAAAATGGTTTATCTTAGTTGATTTCTATTCTTATGATAGCTGAATGATCTTTATTACCAGTTATTGTTCGAAATATTTTTAGATCGCATAATAGAGGAAATCTACCCCGGGTTAGCATATATTAGATGTGTTGTTTTTTATTAGATTACAATAGCATAGAGTCAGTTTAGAAGTTAGAATTAAATTAGCTTAGAAATATACTTCTATATCAACATCATCAAACTCTACACACACACACCCCTTAGATTGGGAAACTGGTCCCATTATCCCCAGTCGGACCCGCTATACCAAACGGATAAGGAGCTGCCAACCAAGTCTCGCACTGGGTGGGTATCACCCTTGTTGTCAACCCGATTTCCGGGCCCTCAACATATTTGGCGCTAGAAGGAGGGCTCGAACTATGAATGGCACCTAAATCAAAATCTAAATACCATTCTGAGAGTAAATCACCCTCATCAACTCCCCCGACTTCTCCAGTACGGTTAAACCCGGAGTTAGAGGTCGCTCGAGTATCCACCACTGCTACATACCCTAATATATCAAACCAACTTATTATTGAACCCCCTGAAATTCAAACTCTGATTCGTAAACTCCAGGGATTCTCTATTTTCAATCGATGGTCTGATAAATCTCAAAGAAGTGTGACTTCGCAATACAATCCTGCTCATCCCCTGACCAGATTGAAGAGTGAAAAGTTTGGCATCCAGCCAACTGAACTTCCTCTCCCCACTAGGAAAAGAGCAAGAAAAACACCACCAGAGTCTGACAGTGAGACTCTTTCATCTAATTTGTCCATTTCAACTCCCTCGCCACGAAGTCAACCACCCACATCTTAATTCCAAATCACTCATCCATCTTCCACAACCCTTCCTCTTCAATCATCAAACATCATAATATCTTCATCTTCTCAGCATAAAGGATCATACCCTGCACTTTCATTAACTAGCAGCTCAACGATGGCCCAGTCTCCATGGAACAACCCTGGGGCAGTTTTAATGCCTCCACCCCTGAGCCTAATACCGGCCCATCCTGAGAAATGGCTACCTAAATTCAATCCAGAAACGGGCATGCTCGCTGAAGAACATATCAATAATTTCATGCTTTCTGTTAATCTCAATGGAGTTACCAACTAAGATGCTGTTATCCGACTTTTTCCCTATACAATGCAAGGAATAGTCGGGTCATGGTACTTTTCGTTACATTCCGGGTCTATCACAAGCTGGGACATTTTTTAGAGTCAATTCCTTACCAAGTTCGGTGATGACAGATCAACAGCGACATTGATTAATGACCTATCCAATCTTAAAGCTGAGGCTAGAGAACCCATTAAAGATTTCAATTTACGGTTCAATAAGATCCTCAACAAAATTCCCGTTGCTTCTCAACCCAGCAAGGAAGTAAGATTTGAATGGTATATCACGGCCTTACCATCAAACTTGGATATCTTTGTAGATAGGGCAAACAAGACGACCTTAGTTGAAAACTTGACAGAGGCGTTAGCAGTAGAAAAGCGCGTAGTGGCCCTAGAAAAGAGATCTGCCATAGAAGAATACAAATCTAAGAAAATCTCTTTCAAAGAAGACACCAAGAAGAAACAAACAAAAGATCCTTTCGATTTGGAAGGATTACAAAAAGTGTTAAAGGCCATGTCCAATGAGATGATTGACATAAAAAAACAAGTAGCAGAAACTTCTTCAAAAAAGCCCTATAGAGCTTTTAAAAGAAATCCTCCCATGGATGTCAGACCACCCAATGCTGTCTCAAAAGTCGAATCTGAAGAAGAACAAGAAGAAGAGAATACCACTGAAGGGCAGACCGATGATGAAGAAGTTGTGGAACTACAAGGAATGTGGGATTTCATCCTCCCACAAGAATAAGATCAAGAAGCATTCCCAGTTAGCACACGAAGCAAAAACCAGCTTGATCCTCCACAAACTACCCCTAAACAGAAGGGCGCAAGCCCTACAACAAAAGATAAGGTCATAACAAAGAAAACAACCGCTAGAGCGACCCAATTTAGCCCAGTCCAATCAGATCAAGCACCTCCATCAAGAACACTGATAGTGTCGGATGAAATGGAGTATAACATTATCGATGACATGAAAAAGACTAGGGCTAATATCACTCTTTACGAGTTGAGAAAATTGGAACGTCAACAGAAAATAATGATGAAGGAATTACATGTCGTGCCTACTACATCCTTACCTACAGCCGTAGCTTCCCACAACATGGGAAGACCTCCAACCAACACGATCAATAAGATTGATCCAAACGACATCGCCTTGATTGGAGGAAGATCAAGATCTCACACTCCTCCTTTTCTTCTCACTTATGAAATTTCAATAAAAACGTGCACAATTTCTTGGTTGATTCTGGTGCTTCAACAAATATTTTACCCAGATCAATATGTGCCAAATTGAATGTTCAACCGCAAAAATCCACAGTGCGCATAGTTCAACTTGATCGATCTCAAGTTGAAGTGATTGGTGAACTTAATCAAGTGACCATAAGATTGTCGTCTAACCCGAAGGTATGCCAGGTTATCGACATTCTAGTAGCTGATATCCCTGAATTCTATGGTTTGATTCTTAGCAGGGATTGGTCCGAAAAACTCCACGGATATTTCTCAACAGACTGGTCGCACATGTGGTTACCCTACAACGGTAAACCGAATCAAATAAAGGTTGAATGAGAATTGCACCAAAAATACATAGTGACGGAACTGGAAGGAGAGAATGAAGCAACAACATACAACAACAGTATCATAGGAAATTACTCGGTAGATTCTTTCCTCGGCAATTTCAATTCTCATACCTCGCCTTACTTAGAAAATTCAGTTTTGTCCCAAGTTGAAAATTTTTCCCAAACTGATAATTCAAAATGTGTTAATTTTTTAGATAACCCTGTAAATACATATTTGTTTTGGAAATTATATTTTGATGGCTCCAAATCTAACGAGGGAGCAGGAGCAGGATGCATTCTGATTAATCCAGATGGAAATAAGACCATGCTTACGTGCAGACTTGAGTTCGATTGCACTAACAAAACAGCGGAATACGAGGCCTTGGTGCAAGGCCTATACAAAGCAATCAGGTTGAACGTTAAGTATCTTCAAGTCTTTGGAGACTCTGAAATCGTCGTCAAACAGGTACGTAACACCATACATTGCCTATCAAGTCATTTGAAGCACTATCAATCTTTAGTACAAGATCTGACTGCACATTTCATAGCATTCAATATTTCGTCAATCCCAAAACTCCAAAATGCGAGCGCAGACCTGTTAGCTAACGTAGCCTCTAGACTTATTCCCTCCGAAGATTTTAGTCCAGATAGATTCTCAATAGAATTAATCTTTAGACCATCCATCCCTGACAACATCACCAACTGGAGAGTATTCAACGACGATCCTGACATTGTAAACTTCCTCACTTCTGAAGGATCCTACTCAAACCAAATAATTGACGAAGACCCTCATGATCACCAAATACAACAAAATAGCACTGATAATGCTATACCTAAATCAGTGGTTATGTTAGAAGACTTATATGATCTAAAAAGTCGGTTTAAAAGGTCTGCCAATTCTAAACTCTACAGTTCGACTCTGAACTATGAATTAGTGAACCTAGGAACCGATGAGAAGGCACAAAATGTTAATCTAGGCCACGGCGTGGCCCCTGAAGAAAAATTAGCATATATCCGTCTTCTGAGACAATACAGAAACGTTTTTGCCTGGAATTACGATGAGCTGAAGACATACAACACTTCTATCATTCAACACACTATCCCTATGATTGACAATGAAAAACCTGTCCAGCAGAAACTCAGAAAAATCCACCCCAACTCAGAAAATCAGATAGAGTCTGAGTTAAATAAGTTGTTGAGAGCCAGAATAATTTTCCCCGTCAGACACTCCAAATGGGTATCCAATATGGTGCCAGTTAGAAAGAAAAATGGAGATATTAGGATCTGTATCAATTTCCGGAATCTCAACAAAGCCTGTCAAAAAGACAATTTTCCCCTTCCACCTATGGAAAAAATATTACAGGCAGTAGCAGGCTGAGAATTAATGTCTTTTCTGGATGGATTTTTAGGATACAATCAAGTGCTGGTACATCCCGATGATCAGTTAAAAACCACATTCCGAACCAAATGGGGCACATATGCATATCAGAAGATGCCATTTGGTCTAATCAATGCCGGCGCTACCTTTCAGAGAGCCATGGACATCGCGTTTAAAGGATTAGTCAATAAATATGTAGTGATTTACCTGGATGATATAACAGTGTACTCCAAGAAGCGAAGCGACCATCTCAAGGACTTGAAACAAATCTTTCAAAGATGTTTAACGTATGGGATTTCACTTAACCCAAAGAAATCTTTTTTCGCATTAAGTGAAGGGAAATTACTAGGATTCATAGTGTCGAAATCTGGTATTCACATTGAACCTGACAGAATCAAAGAAATTTCCGAAATATCCATGCCCCATAACAAAAAGACCATGCAATCTTTCCTTGGTCAAATCAATTTTGTAAAAAGGTTCGTCCCGGATTTTTCACGTATTATTTCTCCTTTACAAAATATGATAAAAAAGAATTCAAATCTTAAATGGGGTCAAGACGAACGTGAAGCATTCAATTTGATCAAACAAGCTATCATCAACGCTCCATCTTTAGCGACCCCAAATTTTTTGAAATCTTTTATCTTATACACATTTGGCTCAGAAAAATCTTATGCTGCGATTTTAACTCAAGCAAATCAAGAGAAGGCGGAAGCTCAAATCACATTTTTTAGCTCAAACTCACAAGGTGCTGAACTCAATTATTCAGACATGGAGAAACAGGCATATGCTGTTTTCAAAGCGATCAAGTATTTCAGACCTTTCTTACTTAAAGCCCATACCAAAGTCATAGTGTCGTTTCCAGCCGTAAGAAACCTCCTGATACAGAAGGATGTGGGCGAAAAGAGAGCAAATTGGATTACCGCCTTACAAGAATACGATCTTGAGATCAAGCCAGCAAAAATCGTAAGAGGTCAAGGTTTCTGCAAGATGTTAGCTGGAGCATCGCAAATTCCTGAGAACTCATCTGAAGAGGTACATACGTATGAGGTAAGCCTAAACAACGCAGAATCCTTACATGGTGACACCATTTATTATCATAAGAATGGGTATGCTCCATCACACCTGGACCACACCAAGAAAAGAGCTCTGAGATTGAAAGCTAAATAATAACAACTCATAAATGATGTTCTGTTTAAAAGGAATTACAATTCTGTACTTCTTAGGTGTCTTGAGAAAACTGAAGCCGAAAAGGTTTTGCAGGAACTCTATGATGGACCAGCAGGTGGACACTATGCTGGAGAAGCTACTGCCCACAAAATTTTACGTGCAGGATATTATTGGCCCACGCTGTTCAAAGACTCATACAATTACGTAAGGAAATGCCATGTCTGCCAGACTGCCGCAGGGAGACAAAAGAAATCGTCCATGCCACTGCAGCCAGTTAACATCGAGCAACCATTCAGCCAATGGGGCTTGGACATAATAGGTGAGATCGTTCGTCACTCTTCTAAGCAACATAGGTATATCCTCATGGCAACTGATTATTTTACTAGATGGGTAGAAGCAGTTCCTTTGAGGACAACTAATTCTGAAAACATTATTGAATTCATAGATCAATTTATCATCACCAGGTTTGGATTGCCAACGGCCTTAATGTTTGATAATGCCTCATACTTTTCTGGAAATACAATGACTGAGTTTGCACTTAAAAGAGGGTTCAAACTAAAGTATTCTCCCAACTACTATCCACAAGGTAATGGGTTGGCTGAATCGACAAACAAGAACCTAATCAGGATTATTAAAAAGACAGTCGACCAAAACCAAAAGAATTGGCACAAAGCGCTGGTAAATGCTTTATGGGTAGATAGAATTACGAAGAAAGCTTCAATCGGCACTTCTCCCTTTAATTTAGTTTACAGGAAATAAGTGGTTCTTCCAACTCACTTAGTCATTCCCTCTTTGTCTTTAGTACAATACATCGATGAAGTAT
Source organism: Pinus tabuliformis (assembly GCA_031772625.1). Taxonomy (NCBI): domain Eukaryota; kingdom Viridiplantae; phylum Streptophyta; class Pinopsida; order Pinales; family Pinaceae; genus Pinus; species Pinus tabuliformis. Next base: position 1,585,703,224 of record CM062818.1, on the reverse strand, counting down.
CTACTTCCTCCTTACAACTGAGACAAATGGAAATAATCAAACTAGAAGAATGATGAGAACAAGCTAAGAAAACCCATGCTCACCACCAAGCGCTAATAAAATCCTCTTTTGACTCAAGCATAATGACCAGAAAAAACTTTTAGATGGGAGATTTAGTTTTAAAATGGGATAAGGCTCATGAAGAAAAGGGCAAACATACGAAATTTCAGAAGCTATGGCTTGGTCCTTTTCAGATTGTAGAAGTCATAGGCCCATCGACGTTTGTGTTGCAGGATTTGGCAGGTAGAAGAGATTCTTTGCCTGTGAATGGACAGATTCTTAAAATGTATTTTCCATAGAAGATCATTCTTCTATTTTTGTAGGATAGTTTTAGTTTTTATTTGTTTTTCTCTTTCTTATAAATAAAACCAGTTGTAAATGATCATCAAAAAGGATTCATGAAAGAGCACACTATCAGATTTTGATTCCGCTTGTACAAATAGCAAAACTTTTCGAAAAATCTGATTTTTATTATTGACAAGTAGAGTTAACTTTATCCTGAATATGATGTCAGTTTCAACCTTAAAAGAAAAACTTTGACGAAAGCAACCTTTGGTAAAAAATTGTTTCATGTCAGCACAATGAAAGGTATCATCAATAATAAAATAAATATTCTCTGTAAAAGCTGCTGTTTTCAAACTCTATTATTGTCGTCCAGAGCTTTCTTAAGGAAAAACAATGACTTCCTCCCTGCTAAAGGAAATCGCAGCATTCAGAGGAACAATCCGAGAAAACACTATATCTCAAAGAATAAGAGGTCTCATCACGAGCCGGCTTATCATGATCACAGATATTATAACTTGCTGACTTTGCCAATACTGTCATCAAAATAGGGCGACGACTCAAGATTGTTGCAATCAAAATACAAGGGTCTCATCACGAGCCAACTTGTTCAGCAAAAGTGTAAATCAAGTGAATGACTGTGTCATAATTTGGCCACCAAACCAAGACATTGTTCTTTAGAGAATAAAAAAAGAAAAAAGTGTCAAAAAGGATTTTCCTCTGAAATGTTGTAAATAACCTCAAGCAAGAAAAAGGATCATTGCTGGATAATAAGGTAACCCTGTCGAGGCTATGGACGCTTGCGGCAGCAGAGGCTCTACCTACGACAAATGAGCATATTTTAAAAATCCAGTACACAGAGAAGACCTTATCTTATCTTTAAAAAGACCAAGTAATGTCTGGTATGAATGCAAGAATTAAACCTGAGGAAGCAGACAATTGGAATATTAAAAGTTTGAGACAAAGTATCATTGACAGGATAAGGGGTAATGTACGCTATCTGTCCATAACAAAACTTAGACATATGAAAATTTTTCTGTTTCGGAAGTGGAAATTCAATAGAAAAGCAGAGATAACTGGTTCTTCACAGTGAATCGCCATTTTTGTGGTCACCAACAACCCCCCTCTTTGTTTGATATTAGCGATAACACCAAGCAAAGGGGGACCCTTACCATGAAATCCAAAAAAAAAATTTATCAAAATTTTTGTATTTTAACTCCCTAAAGCTAGATCGCATCGCGAAGAGAGAGTGAAGTGTTTCCTATGCGCATAAATAAGCTGCAAAAGAGCGACGCGAAATTCATCGCATCGCATATATTGAAAGCGCCCTTAAATGAAAATCTGAAGGAATCGCCGACGGCCGATATGCGACGTCGCATATCGCAACATCGCATAAATCAGCACACAATGGTTAAATGAAAAACACAATCTCACGATCTGCGATCTACAATCCTGCGATTTGCGATCTGCGATGAATGAGACTATCAGTCCTTGCGATGACACTTCTTGACATCACAATCCTCGATGCTGCGATGCGAATCGTAGAAACCACTCATCGCAAGATTTCCTCGACATAGTCTGTAAACCCAAAATTGAGCGCGCACCTTAAGGGAAATTAATGATTGTACGCCTGAATATCCAAGAATGATTGTGTTGCATTTTTCGAAGAGTCAAGTCATTATGAGTGTCATGATTATGCATTTATTGGAACTTAACGCTTTCATGTCAATCTTTTCATAATTCTTCTTTTCCTTTGCGTAAACTGTAAGGCAGCAACTAATATAAATCAATATGCAGGAAACATCTAAGGAAAAAGGGAAAGCGCCAATACTAGGAGAACAGAGGAGAGATGCCTTCGCAAATGGTTGCCGCATGCAACAGGGCCGCGGATTCCAGAGTATCACTCAACAGATACTGATGGAAATAGACTATTCAAGACTCAGAGTCAAAGGCGCACAAAAGCAGCATGTTTGCAAAAGATCCTGAAGCTCAGACTGGGTAAAGCAAAAAGAAAAACGCTAAAGAGGGAAGACGCTCCAGAAAAGCCTGGAACAAAGAACGGAGACAAGTTTCAATACAGAAGATTGTTCAGGCAACAAAATCCCTAATTCATTGAGTCATTCACACGGTCAGAAACCGAAATAGCAATAGCACCATCAGTTTGAAATAAATGTGGGTTACACTAAGTATACACACAGCGAATACACCCAGCTAGAGGAAGATTTTCAAAAATATCTCCTAGTTTGTCAGAAAGAGGTACCAGCTCTTGCTATTTCTACTTTTATCGCTCGAACGAAAGGAAAAGACAACCAGCTGACTCTTTCTAGACGAACGTTGCATTGCTTACAGCACTAAGGAGCAGATACAGAAACGGTTAGAAATTAGATTCAATTTTTAGAAATAAATTTGTTTTAGCAAAAGGGTGGTCATTTGAAGCCGTTTCCTAAATTTGTGTAATCAAGATTAATTAGTTAGTAGTATTTAACCCTTCTCATGGAATTTGGAGAAGGGTCCGGAAATTTGTCAAAAAACTTGTCCTCAGAACATGCACTTTTGCACCCTCGGAGGGGGTTTTTGATGAATGGATGGATCAAGATTTATTTATGTTTGCATTTTAATGTCTGCTACTGATGTTGCACTTCTGTACTCTTAGTATATATTAGAACAAGTATACATAAATCGTTATTGCTTGAAGTTTATGAGTGAAATCAGTCATAAATGGTACTTTTATCTCTTGACTAATTTCTGCTTATATTCTTAGAGTGATATGCAGCTGAGTTGTTTGTATGTTAATGTATGAATGTGTGGGTTACCATTTGGAACTTCTGTACGGTGGAGTCATTTATTTATGCTTGACATATGAATAAATTATTATGCGATATGCCGTTCACAACTGTTTTGTCTAACTTTTTATGCAAAATGGTTTATCTTAATTGATTTCTATTCTTATGATAGTTGAATGATCTTTATTACCAGTTATTGTTCGAAATCTTTTTAGATCGCATAATAGAGGAAATCTACCCCGGGTTAGCATATATTAGATGTGTTGTTTTTTATTAGATTACAATAGCATAGAGTTAGTTTAGAAGTTAGAATTAAATTAGCTTAGAAATATATTTCTATATCAACATCATCAAACTCTACACACACACACACCCCTTAGATTGGGAAACTGGTCCCATTATCCCCAGTCGGACCCGCTATACCAAATGGATAAGGAGCTGCCAACCAAGTTCCGGACTGGGTGGGTATCCCCCTTGTTGTCGACCTGATTTCTGGGCCCTCAACAAGATCAAACCAAGGTTAAATAATGATATGACAAGGATGTTAATATTCATCTTTAAAAAAAAAACATAATTTATAAGTGAATAGACCATAAATAGGAAAAGGCCCAAAATGAATAACTTTACCACATAAATTACATGAGCCCAATCTTTGATTTATGTTAAATATATAAAAATAACTTCAATAAATTATTTAAATGAAAAAAATACAAATTCATTAAATATAATCTAGTATAACAATAAGCCCCGAGGGCGAGTTCAATTGGCCTAGTTCTTTAAAGCACTTGTTATTGAGAGATAACTAGGTCAATTATCCTCAACACTCTTGAGGTTAGTTTTCTTTAGGTTAGATATTTATGTGATATTATTAACCATTCTAAATTTCGTTCGATAACTCATTTCATTGGTTTAAAATTTTTGTGACATTCAAGATTATGCCCATCTTTGTTTTCATTATATTTTCTTTAATCTTAGGTTAATAATTTAACAAATCATTCCAATCGAATTTGAGTTAATAAATTTAATAAATGGTTAAGAAAATTTAAATATTTTATTAAATATTTGAAATATTTTTTTTTAGATACTTTTCTTTCAAAATAAATAAATGATATTTTTAAAAATTCAAATATTGTGTACCAAAATGGAATTTTTAAATCAAATTATTTTTCTAGCTCTTCATGAGATTTGAATTTTGATTTAATGAGATTAATTCCCACATAAATTAATTGATCTACACCTCATGAGTTGGTAAGTCTATACGTTGATAGATGAAATAAAAATTGTACAAATCTTATATTTCAATCCAAAACCCTAATTTAAATCCCTAAATTTACATATTTGTTCTCTATCTTAAACAAATGAAGATATGAAATGTAACACATACCAAGTCAAATACCTTGATTATCTTCTAAAAAAATATTTATATATTATGAAAATGTCATAATTATGAAAAAATAAAATAAAGGTTAAATTTTTGACATAAGGATAGAAATTAATATTATAATGGATCATTTATCATGTTAAAATTATAAATTTTATTTTAAATATTAAAGAAATTTATTTTATATATGAAAAATTATTTAAAGATAAAATTTAATATAACTCACAAAGGCTATACTTAAAAAATGTATAAGAAAAGACAAATTATCGATAATAATGCAAGTTTATCTATATCTCTAAGACTTAGAGTGAAAATCCATCCTTTAGGAAAAGGTAGAATGATTACAAAAGGTTTGGGAGAGTGAATGGATGAGTTGGGGTTGTGCCATTTCTCCAAGCTATACTCTCAATTAGGCAAAGGAACTAATAACTATGTGGAACCTCACAATCTCAAGCTTCTTGTCTTGTTTTCTATTTAGAAGGGATGTCCACACTAAAGATTTTTGGAGACTCAAATATTATTATCAATTGATTTAATGAGTTTATGGACACACTTGATCCTATCCTTGAAGGGATTTTACAACTAAAGATTATTTTTTTATACGATTTCATGTTGTCATATCTATAGGGAAAGGAACACAAGAACATACACACTCTCTAAGGCACGGTGAGGCAGGAGCATTCAACCCAAGAGAAAATCATTGTATTTAGTAGACATGGGGGGTTGAGTGCTTTAAGGAAGTTAGATTCCTAAGTGATGAATTAATGTAACATTCAGGCTTTTGAGTGAGTATGATAAGCATTAATTAGATAATTTGAGGTTGTTTGTAAATGCTATCAAGTAAAGAAGAACATGAGTGGTTAAAAAACACAAAAGAGTTAAAAGTCAAATATAACTCTTAAAGGAGTTTCATGATTTGAGGAACTAGAGAGAGTTCTTAGGAATTAATTGAAGTTAGAAGTGGACATAGAGTATTTTGGAGTGAGTTCACTAGATCTAGGATTTGAACTAGAATTATTTCAAAGAACCTTTCTAGTATAAATGTAAGCCTACAAGCAGGGTAAGAGAGGAGGCCACTGATAGTTGAAGATCAGGCCTCTGAGAGACACAAAGTGTCGAATGTAATCATTTTTTTTATACTTATGTATATAGAGGTTTATTCCTAGCTATGTAAATGTGTGAAATGAGTATTTTATGAATGAATTACATATGATTTCGTAGGTTTCGTAAGAGGCTTACATACATAATTCTGTAGAATGTGCAGAGGGAGGGAATGATTCAGAGGAATCATTACGGGTTTTAGAATCCAAGTAAAGAAACAGATTGAAGCTCTAGAGAGAAGTCATGAAGTGAGAATTCAAAGAGGAGTTAAACTCGGAGAAGTTGAGCAGCACAGATGAAATGTGAAACCGTGAAGAAAAAACCAAACCACACAGAAAAAGTTGAAGAATTAGCGTAAATTCTAAGTAAAAAAAGGAAGAGCAGAGAAGTGAAGTATCATTGCATATGAGCCATTAAATCTCAAAGATCAACGATCATTGCATGATAGAAGAGCAAGGGAAGTAACTAGTTAAAATGCCAGTTTATAAGTGAAATGGTATTTTGGGCAACAAAGAAACCATAAGTGGTATTGAGTGTTGAGCGCGCGATCCCATACATATCACGCCACGTAGAAGCAGAGGTGAGAGGAAGAACCACTTTATCAGGCAGTTAAACCCCGTGTTTGTGGTTGATCTGAAATCTACCGTGAACCATTGGATCTTGTGGGAGGAGATCAATGACGGGGGAGAGAACGCGACATGCAAAGTAAGTGGACTCGAAGGGAGTTATATGGCGCAACTAATATGTTTTGAGTTTTGGAGGTTAATCACATATCAGAGGAGATGGGGAACCACACGTTAATGTGACCCGTGGACTATAGCAATTGCGATAAGTGAAAACGTAAACCTCAACAAAAGTGCCAAGGCCGTACCAAGGTGGAAAAGGTGTGTTTGCCTATATTTCCTTTGTAAATGGTTATAAAGGAAAATAGCATCATAGGAAGATTGCGTTCGAGTTGCTGATCAAAGATTGAAGGAAAGTGACATCGCGATATCACCGATAGGCCGATATAGTGCCAATGAGAGACCATGCTAATCGGTAATCTCGGATCGGAGCAGTGCTATGGAGCAACTAAAGGTGCTAACCCGACGATAATCATGAATGCTGGTTTATAAGGTTTGAAGTCTGACCTATGTTTTTCGGTTGAGCTTTCCTTTGTAATCTGATAAAGTGAAGCCTCGGGTAAAAAGGTAAGGTTGTGAGTATTTCCTTTGTAAATGGGTTATAAAGGAAAGTAGCACTGATCGGAGAATTTACATGTTAATATATGTAACCAATGATTAAAGAAGAGAAAAGTTATATATATATGGGTTAGGGGTTAATGAGAGGGTTTTAGTCTCGATAGGAAGGATTTAAAAGAAAGGCTTCAATAAAGCCATATTTGAAGGTTAAGGGGTGATTAAAGTACCGAGACACAAATTTTGTATGCTGGTTTGCCTATGTCGATTAACACAACCTTAACCATTAGAGGTGAATATTTGACTCCTCGGTGAGTTAAATTCTGGGAAAAATGTATTTATGCAGTTTACATGCATACTGTGGGCGTTAGCGGTGTAACCCTTACATCATCTGGTATCAGAGCATAATTGTAATTGAAACAATTGGTGTTAAAACAAAACAAAGAAATTCTATGTGAAAGAATTGAGAACAAAGTTATACGTCAAAGGTGTTTATCCAGGCAAGAGGAGGGATTAGATTCTAATATGACAAACAGTAAGCACACAGAGGTGCTATGTAGCAGAAATTGTAGATAGAAGAAACAAAGGACAATCCATTCAAGGTACAGGTGGAATGGTGAAACAAGATCATGTTGAGATCTTGAAGGTGAGGTGATATGTTCTATTTTGATTTGAGAATGTGTGTTTGTACAATAACACACAGATAAAGGTGAGAAGGTTGCAACATGTAGAGCAAGGAGTGCTTGAATTGGTTATAGAGGAAAGAACTAGAGAAATGTTGAAAGACTAAGCTCAGAGGAAAGAAGCTTAGTGAGGCATATGTACCAAGAAGGAGACTTGCTACTACAAAGGTATTGTTGTAGCTCACAAAGGTAATTCCACAAAGGATGTGGGTAGAATTACCAAGGTAATGAAAGAAGCTGGTAAGACTTTTTAAGAGAAAGAAGAGGTGTTCAAAACCAAGTATTTCATTATGATTGAAATACAAGAGGACAATTGTGTTCTTCAAAAGTGCGAATGAGTTGAAGCCTAGAAGGAGCAGAGAGAAGTGCTCAAAGGAGGTTCAAGAGATAGAGAACCAAGGGCTTTCCAAAAGACCAAGTACAGAGGAAATCTTGGTGAGTTATGGTTCAACAAGGAGGACTTGTTGTTGCAGAGGCTTTAATGTGGCTCATAGTTAGTAAGTGAGGAGCTCATGAAGATAGAGAAGAAGAAGATGGCTATTGATAGTCATAGTAGAGGTTCTGAGGAATACCACAATAGAAGGAAGATGAAGAAAGTGGATGCCAAGGAAAATGGCAAGAGGATGAGTGAAGAGGAAACTGACAAAGAGATTGCAGAGTCAAAATAACAACTTGATGCATTAAGGAGAATACTAGAGGAAAACCAAAGACTAGGTTGGGTGTTGAGGAAGAAGCCAGTGAAGTGGCATAAGTTGTAGAGAAGGCTACAACAAAAGCAAGTAAGGTGGCTCATGGAAAAACTCAAAGAAGTTGAGTTGGAAATTGAAGAGTCCATTTGTGAACTAGAACAGGGAGAAATTCTGAGAGAAAGTGAAGATGAAGACTTGAAGACTGAAATTTCAAGTGAGGCCAAAGGGTCACATGGTTTTAAATTTGACAATTTGAGTATGTTTGTAGGTGAAACATGTAAAGAAGGACAATTCATTGATGTCATAAAGGAGGAAGAAGACAAACAGAATCTATATTATGTTCTGGAACAAGATGAGATAGATAGGTCTCATATTTAGTTTGGGAAAGATATCAAGCAACCAAGTGAAGGGCTTGAGGATATTGAAGAAGAGACTGTCAAATAGTTTTTGAATCATATGAAGGATTTAGAACAACAAGGAGATATGGTGGCTGAAACATCAAGTGGGACCACAAGGTCTTATGTTTTTAATATTGATAGTTTGTCCGTTGATGCAGAACAAATTTAGGAGAATATTAATGCAGATGGTGAGGGAAGGATAACTCTTGGAGAAGATAAACAACAAGAGATTGAAGGAAAACTTGAAGAAGAAACTATGTTAGATGAAAACATAGTAAAGGATCATGATTTCATTATAATGACATGCACGGTGGAAATAGCCATGGAAACTATTGAGACAGTCAATAAGAAAGAAGGACATCTACTGAAAGATGTTAAGAATGATGAAACCTATACAAAGGACATAACCTTGGGAGAAGGAATACTAAGAAAGGAGTGTTTTGTAGAGGATGAGAAATCTTTTGAAGCTGCGAGAAGTATGGAAGAGTATCTTTTCGAAGATAAAAACTCTGAAGTAAAGGAGGATGGAGAATGTCTCTTAAATGAGAGAAGTAGTGATTTATTGCAACAGAAAGAACTTAAAAATGAATTGATATTTGAAACTGTGACAACACACGAACAACTTCTTGTGAAAGAAGGAGATGAAATTCAGTGTGAAGAGCTGATATGTGAAACAACAATTGAGACTGTTGAACCTTGTGATTTTCAAATTGATAATTTGTTTATAAGTACAAGAATTATAAGTGATGATGAAGTACTTATGAAGTGTCACAGAGAAATTGCATTGCTGGAATATTTGCTGAAAAATTCAGAGTATGACAGTGTGATTGCAGAATAAGGAGTTCGCTAGAGTGCACAAGAGTAGGAAGACATCATTAGAGTAGATGATGTGGGGGAGAGACTAGTTGACAGTCTCATGAATTCTTTTGAGAATTCAAAATATCATACTGATGTGTTGACAGAGGAGAAAGAACAGAGCAACAAACTGAATTGTTGCCAAAGGAAGATAAGGCACACAAAGCTTTATGTTTTCTATTTTAACAAGTGTTTTGTGAGTGTAGGTTTTGTTGCAGATGCTGGAGGAATTTTGGCACAGATGAGTAGCCAAATAGAAATAGAAGAAGAAGATTTTGTGGAAGAGTTTAATCCATGGAACAGAGATGCTTAATTGCTAGATAGAAAGTCATGATTCAGTACAAACAAAAATAATCATGAAAGAGGGTAAGGATGAAAGGGAGGCAATAAGCATAGGAGACAGAGCAAAAGTAGAAGAAAAGGTTAACCAGTAACTACAAAGTAAAAGTAACCAACAACAGTTTGAATAGTTCGTGGACAAAAGCAACAACCTGAAACAAGGAGAAAGATGCATAAGTAAGAGATAGAGTATGGACCAGTCAAAAGATGTGCTCGAAAAGGAAATTGAAGATTTGTGGCAGCTAATGATGAAACAAGCCATATGGAGAAAGTTGATAACAACAGGAAGGATGATCAATCAGAGTATGCACCTGATCGACAAGGAGAAGAAGATGGAGCAAAAGACATTAGAAGTGCAGTAGCAACAAAGGAAATGGACATTTGGGCAGTTACAAAAAAGAGTATGGGATCCACGAAGAAAACGATGAGAAGACACATGATCAGGAGATCATGAATATTTTCTACTTTCGGAGTCTGATGTAGGAGCATTCAACCCAACAGAAAATCATTTTATTTAGTAGACATAGGGGGTCAATTGTTTTAAGGAATTTAGATTCCTAAGTGATGAATTAATGTAACGTTTAGGCTTTTGAGTGAGTAGGATAAGCATTAATTAGATAATTTGAGGTTGTTTGTAAATGCCCTCAAATAAAGTAGAACATGAGTGATTAGTAAAGACAAAAGAGTTAAAAGTCAAATATAACTCTTAAAGTAGTTTCATGATTCGAGGAACAAGAGAGAGTTCTTAGGAATTAATTGAAGTTAGAAGTGCACATAGAGGATTTAGGAGTGAGTTCAGGAGATCTAGGATTTGAACCAGAAATTTTTCAAATAACCTTTCCAGTATAAATGTTAACCTACGGGCAGACCAAGACAGGAGGCCACTAATAGTCGAAGATCAAGCCTATGAGAGACACAGCGTCTTGAATGTAATCATTTTTTTATACTTATCTATACACAGGTTTATTCCTAGATGTGTAAATGTGTCAAATGAGTATTTTATGAATGACATACATATGAATTCGTAGGTTGTGTAAGAGGGTTGCACATAGAGTTCTGTAGAATGCACAGAGGAAGAGAATGATTCAGAGGAATCTTCACGGGTTTTAGAATCCAATTGAAGAAATAGAGTGAAGCTCTCGAGAGAAGTAACGAAGTGAGAATTAGCAGAGGAGTTAAACTCAGAGAATTTGAGGAGCAGAGGCGGGAAGCGAAACCCTAAAGAAAAATTCAAACCACATAGAAAATGTTGAAGAATTACCATAAATTCTAAGTAAAAAAAGGAAGAGCGGAGAAGTTAAGTATCGGTGCATATGAATCGTTAGATCTCAAAGATCAATGATCATCTTGTGATAAAGGAGCGTGGGATGTAACTAGTTAAAAGTCTGGTTTATAAGCGAAATGGTATTTTGGGCAACAAAGAAACCATAAGTGGTATTGAGCATTGAGCGCCTGATCCCATACATATCACACCACGTAGCAGTGGAGGTCAGAGGGGAACCGCTTTATCGAGTAGTTAAACCCCATGTTTGTGGTCGATCAGAAATCTACTGTGAACCGTTGGATCTTGCGGAGAGATCAATGGCGGGGGAGAGAATGCGACACGTAAAGTAAGTGAACCCAAAGGGAGTTATATGGTGCAGTTAATATGTTTTGAGTTCTAGAGGTTAATCGCATATCAGAGGAGATGGGGAACCACATGTTATTGTGACCCGCGGACTATAGTGATTGCGATAAGTGAAAAGGTAAACCTTGAAAAAAGTGTCAAGGCTGTACCAAGGGGGAAAAGTTGTTTTTGCATATATTTCCTTTGTAAATGGTTATAAAGGACAATAGCGTTGGAGTAATGTTTCATGCAAGTGATTGATCGGAGATTGAAGGAAAGTGACATCGCGATATCAACGATAAGCCAATATAGCACCGATCGACCTGATCGGTAATCAGGAATCAGAACAGCGCTGTGGAGTGACTAAAGGTGCGGACCCAATGATAATCATGAACATGGGTTTATAAGGTTTGAAGTCTGGCCTATGTGTTTATAAGGTTTGAAGTAATATTCACACCATTCTAACATGGATATTATCAACTTCTAGATAGACTTTCTTACAATACCTTTGGCCAATGCTATGACTTGTCACTACCAATTACCTGAAAACCATAACTCATTTCAAAATCATTTTTTTATAAATATATATCTTTTTCGTGAATTTTTTCACCCCTCGCTCAATGGCTTATAAGGGATTCCATCCCTTAACCATTGTTATAAAATTATTACAATGAATTATCATTAAGTTGTCACATAACTAGCTAAAAGCTAATACATTTTCCATGAAACCCTTTACTTACATACCGCCACATGCAACATCCCTTGTCGCATGATTATTCTAGCAATGTAAGATCCCGCATCTCGTACTCATCTGCATGGACCATTAATCCTTTTCCCCCCACAACGTTAACTATAATCTATTCCTTGCGCAAGTAATCCAAGTTTACCTTCCCATGTTATCATTATCAACATTGATATCATGATTACATTTATAAATAATCATATTAACTAGCATTTCCGTTCACATAAGCACATATTCTAAGAGGACAAAACACTAAGGCATTCCTTTGAAGGGACTAACTAAAACATTAGTTATAATCTTTTTACATGAAAATTTACATAAACTTTATCAAAAGATCTGGTCCTTTAGCTATTACTTTTGATGCATGCAAATATATAAAGCAATCTCACACAACCTATAGTCTTTTCCTACATGCGAATATATATCCTTTCTAATGAAAGCTAACACAAATCTTGTGTGCATACACATCTCACTCAACAAGAAACTAAGATAATAGTTATGTTAGCATAAAAGTAATCACATATCATTTTCCTAAAGAAAATGACACAATACTTCTTCAATCCATACAAAGAATATATCTCTATAACATGTTGACTATACTTTGTGCATCAAATAGCTTATCATAATAGTCCTTCTATTCCCTTCTCTGGAATTCTACCATCATTTCATGTAAACAGTTACATACTTCTTTATTAAAGGAGGTCATTATAACCCCATTTCTCTATCTTCCTATATGTAAGTTTCTTTATGCTTAAAAATCAAGAAACAATATCCAACTTATCTAGCAAGACAATCTTTTCAAGAGATTAATATTTCCAAGGAAGTTAACATCTATTATTATTTTCAAGAGAGTCAACATAATACTCTCTATGTACACACCAAATCATATTTCCATTATCACCATAGCTACCCTTATGTGCATGCAACATGTGTTTTTCCTAACACAATTACTTTTAATTCAATGCACATAATTTTTTCATGAAATGAGTATGGATTCTTGTTCTTGCATGAACAATATTCATATGTGTCTTTTAAGGAAAGAATCTCTATCTTTGTTTTCAAGAAATCTTGCATAAAGTCATTATTTTCATGCATGAAGAATGCACTCTTTTTCTAAAAAGAAACTATATTTATGTGTATATGAAACATATATTTTTCTTCAAGGAAATTAGAATGATTATCTATGTGCCTAGAAGCACATCATTATCAATTTCTATCATGCATGCAATGCATAATTATTTCACAAGAAACTTCAAAATTAACTAGTATCACAAATCATTTAAGCATATATCCCTTTTCAAGAAAATGACAAGTGACTTGGCATTTCACACACAAGACTCACATGTAGTCTTTCTAAGAGGAACTACATATTTTCTTTATAAGAAAAACTACATATTTTCTTAGCTTTTAAGTCCACTAATTTTTTCACATTCTTCTTTGCATACTATTATGCATATATTATCTATATTTGCTAGGAAATCCTTCAAGAAGATACCCGAATAAAACATACATATATTTTTCTTCAAGAAAGAGAGAAATTTACTTTATCTTTTCATGGGATTGAGCGCCCAACAGTGAAGGCAATGCAACCTGAAATAATAAGCTGACAGAAAATCCAGATCGCAAGTAAGTCTCTGCGAAAAGCGCAGCCTCCCACATCTCCCCGGCCTCCTCCTGCAGAAAGAAGTACCACAACCTCTCTTCCAACACCATTGATCACCATTGCGGAGTCCTTGGGCCGAGGTGCTTTAATATAAGCAAGAATACATCTGCGGTCAATTTCTCCACAAGGGCAACGATGCCACAATCCAAACCAGTGTTCTTTTGGAAAGAGGTTGGACATTTTGTCACTAATTCCAAGTCGAATAGGGGTGGTGGCATGAATTTTTATGTAGTGTGAATGTGCAATATTGCCCCCAAAATAAAAGTCATTTCCCAGAATAATATAAAACTACCATGAAAGAATTATTTCCTTTTACTAAGATCTCCTCTCCCGAAAGCAACAAAAGCAAGTTGGACTCTTGAGTTGTTAGGCATGCTGAGATCTTTAGCTTTTCTGAGAATGGTAGTCGTCGCGCCATACAGTCTACCATGGCCGGTTTTTTCTCCAACTTTGTTCCCGTCTATTGAGTGCTCAAGGCAACTCCACTTCTTCCCCCAGCCCACCGCTTGTCGTAGAATGCAGAGTGGGGATATCTATGTCAACGCATAAATATTATAGTATTATATAGACTCGCAGTAGATGATGTTATCTATCAGCTCACAGTTTTGTTGCTCATTCTCGCACCAAAAATACATCAAGGTTCTATGAATCTAAGCAGCAAACCCTTGCCCTATCGTTCGCTGCATGTAAAGAAAGGAACCATGATCTGAGGTTCTATGAATCTGAGCATCAAATCATTACCGTCTCTTTCGTAGCGTGTAAAGAACAGAACCATCTGATAGCTCGCATTAATAGAGTCTCCCTAATGTATAGTCATTTCCCGTATATCTATACTGTGAATTTATCCCAATATTTAATGTATACAATCATTTTCTTTCCTTTCTTGATCTGAGTTTTCACAAATAACAAGAATTAGTTCTGTAACTAACTCATAACTTTTGTTTTACATTTGGCTATTTGGTTATTTACAAGATGAATATTACAATGTCACGTTTACTAGATTATATTCCCACAATCCTATATCAATCCTATATCAGCATGACGGTCTATCGGTAGCCTCCCATATACCTGTTCTCCATCATCATTTTGATTCACTCTTCCAACCAATATCATTCCTAAATCAATCTCTCCCCCAATATGGGGATGACAGCGGGTAAAGTAATATTACTGTAACATCCTCTTCCAGGAAGTTTTTCATTTGAATTGTTTCTGGGAAATTGTCAATGTTATCATCAACTATTTCACCATAGGGTGTTTTGTCATTATTATCTACAAGATCATTATAAGGATAAAAAAAATATTGATACGTTGATGAGAAGCCATAAATAACATTGTCATCCTTATAACTCCATAACAGGGATGGAAAACTCTTAGATTTGACAAGATCTTCACTCACAAAATGGGGAGCGGCTTCAATTTCCACATCCCAGAACATGAAGAAGACTTTTGCCATCATGATACCAATTACCAAACATAGAAACTCTAAAATGCCTTGTCTTGCTGTCAACCCACATCTCTGCTGTTCCATGGACAACAAGAAGGTTCAGAAATTTACCACGGTTAGGTGTCTTTAGAGAGAACTTGGGCAAACTCTTAACCTGGGCCGTGAGAGGATTAACAACATGCAATGTGTAGCCAGATCGAACTACTAAAAGCAAACCTTCACTGCTAGCTTTGATGCCTAGAGTTTTCATGCACATGTTATCTCAATTACAACGGACCTTCAACAAAAACATCTCTTTGAGATAATGCTAAAAACCCACATGTCTAAGTTGTGGTTGTTAATCACGACGCACTTTTCACTACTGGTACAATTTTCTTGAAAAAATTTGGAAGCACAGAGAGAAGTCCAGTAAGCACATACCGATCTACAAACCAACAGATCATTAAGGGGGAGTTTCAGAATATCAATGGATTCACCTTCCTTTTCTTTGCCCATTTGAACAGATGTCTTAACATCTCCTTTAATATCTCGAACACTTGTGCCTGCAGAAATTATTCTGTGATTGTAAAATCCATTAAACTCACTAATCAAAATATGCATTGGAATTCTTTCTACAACATTAATAACTGCTTCTCTCCATTCAGGGGTATGGACTTTGGCATCAAGATTCTTCTTCTCTCCACATTTCTGATCTTGATCGCCATCAATAGTCCTCTTCCTTCCACGTTTCTGACCTCTATTTTGAATCTAATGTCTCTGCGAAATATAATCTTCCAGCATTGGAAAGATTGCTTGTAACATAGAAGCATTGGACTTTCCTTTGTTGGGGTACTCCATATCAACAGGCGTAGTTCTCCTGAGTTTGTGAGGAAGATGAAAAATAATGTACTTTATTTGATTCTATTCCTCTGTATATATAGTAATGCCACTAAGAATTAGGGTTGGCAGCTGCATTTAGGAATTCTTTGTATTGTGTCCCACACATGGGCAGATTTTGACCAGAATTACTCGTATGGGGCCACCATAAGTTGGATACAGCTAACTAGGTCGCGGCCTTTGTTCGTAGGATGACTCATCTCTTATCTTATTTCGAGGAGTTAATCCTGGTGGCATGCCCAAAATATTATCATTGGTGGCTTAATTCATTGTAAATCAAGAAATCATATAATATATATAAAATATTCATACAGTTACATTTATATTTATAAAATATTATATGGGTTTAATTAGTTGTAAATTGGGGTAATCCTAGATAATATATATAAAATATTTATACAGTTATATTTATATTTATAAAATACTCATATATGATATTAGGGATAATTCTTGATAATATATATTAAATATTCATACAGTTACATTTATATTTATAAAATATTGATATGCCACCAGGTTTGATTCATTGTAAATCATGTCAATCCGAGATAATATATATAGAATATTTATACAATTACATTTATATTTATAAAATATTCATATATTAGGAGTAATCCTCCATAATATATATAAATATACATACATTTACATTTATATTTATAAAATATTCATATGTAAAGGTTAATCCTCCATAATATATATAAAATATTTCTATAGTTATACTTATATTTATAAAATATTCATATATCAGGGTGGGTTAAAATAATAGTTTCAGGGAATGAAAAATGATGTGTTAATGTGTTTATTAATGGGATATAATTGCTAAAATTGATATGTATTTGATCAAGCATCAGTATAGGCTAGGGTTTGTTTTAATTTTGAATGAAAAGTTATTTCAATATTCAAAGGAAGAATTGTCACCAAAATTATAGTAGTTTTGGTCAAATATGGGCATCCTCATCTTCAACCCATTTTCATAAAATTTGAACAAAATAGAAAACTCCACACAAAAATATTAAAAAAATATAAAAAGCAATAATACCCTTAATTCCTTATTCAAATAAAATAAAATAACAATAAAACTTAAAATATTGGAAATTGTATTCAATTTTTTAAAGTTTATTATGGTAACTTCATCCATCATCATGGACCAAAGAGAGGCTTAATTTAAGTGGTGTCCCACTCTAAAGGAGTTTGCATCAAGTTTTATGGTTTTCTAAGAATTTCTAGAACATATAAAGAATATTTAGAATACTCAAAAGTAAATGTTGCAAGATAAATGGTCTATAGGATGGATGGTTAATTATGAATGATTCGATTTATTATAGGAAGATTATAGGATATTTTTTATTCCATAAATTTTAAATTTATAAATAATTTTGTTATTTAATATTGAAGTAAAAATGATGGTTTCAATATTGAATGGAAAATTGATATGTTGAAGTATGAGATAGTGTTACTAAAATTATGGTAGGTTTTTTCAAGAATGGACATCCTCAAAGGATATAATTGCGAAGAGAGGAGCTCTACAACCCATTATGGGTTAGATCTCACGTAAGCAATTAAACATTTAATGTTTAATATTTAACATTTAACATTTTTAATGTACTATGATCCCTATTTAAAAACCAATCCAAATATAAATTTAAAATATAAAGAGGTTTAGGAACACTCATAAAAGAGGTATGGTAAATAAATATAAATATAAATAAAATGGAGGTATGGTAAATAAATAAAAATGGCATGGTAAATAAATGCAAATATAAATAAATTAGAGGTATAATAAATAAATAAAACCTATTTTTATATTTACTCCGCAAACCCCTTTATATTTACTAAAACTCAAAAAAGAGGTTTTATTTAGGTGAAGCCTCTCTGAGGAATTATTGTTAATACCATGGGTTAAATACCATAGTTATAAAAGAGGTATGGTAAATGAATAATAAAAAAGAGGTATAAAGAAGTATGGTAAATAAAATTTTTTATATCAAAGAGGATTAAAAATCAACATCTAATTATGTATGAATGCTATGATGGCAAATACCATGGTAAATAAAAGAGGTATGGTATAATTAAAAATATAAATAAATGAAAGGTATGGTAAATAAAACCTATTTTTATATTTACTACATAAACTTCTTTATATTTAAAAACACTCAAAAAGGAAGTTTTATTTAGGTGAAGCCTATGCGCCAATTTATTATTAATAGCATGCAAAAAAACATTATTAGCCCTAATACTAATATTAAAAGATTTATTATTATTATTATTATTATTATTATTATTATTATTAAATCTAATATTCATATTAATATATTATAATATTAATATTATTATATTTAATAACTTTGGATTAATTCAACATTAAACTTTTTATATTATAATATAAATCAATATATCATGATATATATTAACTCTATATTTCTATGTGAGAGAAGAACAAAGACATAGAGTGATACATATGGAGAGATAAGGGGAGGAGTGTAACATCCCTACCGCGTCATAATCAACCGTATGAGACATTTACGAGTTGGTTGTAACTGAAGGTCCGCAGTAACTCAACGTAAACCAACAGTTGTGAATAGTTAACAGTTAATATTCAGAACGGATTCTTGGATTCGGAACGGATTCATGGTATTTGGAACAAAAGGCGAAAACGATGCACGTAGAAGGGGGCTGGATAAAAATGGTGGGTTTTCTCTGCAAAGAAAATCTTAAAAACTCGCTCACAGCCCAATTCTTCCAACAAGCATTGCTTCCTGCTCCTACTCGACTGATATACCGAATTCGAGTTTTGCAGAAGGAAAACAGACAGTTGTTGTTAAGGCTGCAATGGCTCTACTTGACGCGCTCACGCTCTGGTTGTTTCTCTTTGGGTTACTGTCACAGAGTGCTATATTATTGGTATGGGGCACAACCTCTTCAGTTCCAACTGCCGGAACAATGGTCCACTTCTACAAATTCGACAAGATCAGGAGATGTGCTGATGTAGAGGTTTTTGTAAAGGAAGTTGTGCAGAAATGGTATTTCAAAAATAAGAGTATCACTGCTGCGCTGCTTCGTATGCATTACAGTGACTGTTTTGTCTGTGGCTGTGATGCATCCATTCTTCTGGATGGCTATAATGGTAACCTGCCGGAGAAGAAGGCTCCACAGAATTTGGGTCTGAGGGCATTCGATGTGATCGACGATATAAAGGCTGTGCTGGAAAAGAAATGTGCAACAGCAAACTGGTGGCTCATCCTTTGGTTTTTCAAGGTGGAGCCGAAGGTGAATATGAAGAGATCAATAGTTCTTAATACTCACGCCCAGATCTAAAGATAAGTAACTGCATTCTTATAGAGAGAATTTTTAGTGCATGCATTAGAAGAATCATTGATTTTATATGTTCTCTTTGTAAAGAGAATAGGTTAATGCATGTGGTAATGTATATGGTAAAAGATTGATTAATTCATCTGTTTTCTTGGTTAAAGAAGTACTTAATGAGTCCATGCTTGTATCATTAAAAGACTATGTCCACTGCATATACTAAAGAAGGGATATTAGGATAAGCTAATGGCTCAAGAACAGTCATCGTGTTATGGAGATGTGTTCTTTGTATGTTAGCAAAACTATGATAAATCTTGACCATTGTGTTATATGTTTTAAAAAGAAACATGGACTTGTAAATTAATGGTTAGATCTCTTAGAGAGAGATATGCACCAGTGTGAATAAGCATTGTGAAAAGTAGAACAAGAATTTACTTGAATAGATGTACTAGTTAGTTAGTATGTTATGCTTGCTCATGCAGATGAGTAGATGATAAATGATCATTTTTAGAGGTGGCTTAATGAATTATTGATATTGTAGCTAATCTTGTTGCCAAGATTGTTGTCAACAACATTGACAGGAAAAGATGGCGGTTGGTGCCGAAGGAAAGTAATGTTTAACATTAGAAGGAAAAGGATTAATCGTCCATGCAGATGAGTTCAAGTTGCCGTATTGTCCATTGCTAGAACAATTATGCCACGAGGAATGTTGCATGTGGTGGTATGTAAATAAAAGATTACATGGAAATTGTATTAGCTTTTAGCTAGTTATGTGACAGCTTAATGATAATTCATTGTAAAGATTTTAATACAATGGTTAAGGGATGGAATCCCTTATGAGCCATTGAGTGAGGGGTGAAAACCCTCACGAGCGTTTAATAATAAGATTAAACGTTTGCTGGTTTTCACCCTACGGGGTTTCCAGGGTATATCAGTGTTCGATGGTGTGATTGATGTGATTGCCTTTTGTGTCAGTTGGATGATGTTAATGGTTCTTTATTTGATGGCATTATCATAATGTCCAAATTAATATGGTTATGGAAATCGTGAAATGGATGCGAGGAATTATGAGATAATTTATGTTATTACACTACCATGGTCGGGGCTAATGGTTATGCAACTTACTGACTGTTATTGCAATTTACTTGATGTATTAATGAACACTATGTTTAATGGTTAATGATGATTGTGAAGTTATGAATTTGATAAATTACTAGTGGGTAATTTGTATAAAAATTCTAACTTCCTACCTTTTACATGCGAGGTTACTGGGGTATGTGACAAGTGGTATCAGAGCTAAAGGTTGCAGTACTGGCGCCTTTGGGAATTCGTAAGCGGAAAGGATATTGAGGTATGCCATCAGTAGGCATTAACTCAGGTATGAGTTTAATCATTCACATATTCATTTATGTAGTACACTACTTTTGGCATGATAGGTGTGATTCATGTTTATAACTGCTTTGAGTAGTAAGTAATAAAGTTATTGCATAACTACGTTCACAACATTGGATTCCTGGTGAGGATAAAAGACAATGAAACTTTTGTCACACCTAAGAACAATATTGAACACTCATTACACGTAAGAACAATATTGAACAATCATTGAGGAGAGTGACAACGAACTACCAGCTTTTGATTTGCAAATATGGTAATAACAATGATACATTCATTAAACAAAATTGAAGTTACAATGAACGAAACTTAATGAGCCAATGCATGAATATAAATTAGGGGAACATCCTTGAATAGGATGAAAAAATTGTTTAAAAAGGACATTAGAATAACCCGTTAGATATTGAAAACATGCAATGAGTCAAGCAACGAGACTTGATTGTCATAACTAATTTTTTATTAAGTTTTGCCATGGTTTCATTAAGATGATTGGTAGTTGAGATTGGTTAGTGTTGTATGACTAACCCATAGAACTTATATGCATTAATTGAATTGGACTAAGATTGATACAATTCGTAAACAAGTGAAGTTGATTGATGTCACATGCATGGAATGTGTGTATGAAGATTTTTACTCTCTCTGTGCTATAGTCCAGTTGTTCATGAGAAGAGTTCTTAATTTTATTCACCATGAGAATGCATGATGAATAGTATATTCTTATGTCTTAATAGATTTAATGATGATTACCCCCTAATTAATTGAAATCCATTAGCATGGTATGTGCTTATGTTAATCATTACTTGTTGGGAGATAAAAACCATTGGAGCCTCAATTTAATGATGGTTGAATTTATCTCTACTATGGGAATGATGGATTTCTTATGCATGTTGCATTCCAGTGTGAAGTTAATTGTAGAGGCATGTGCAGTGACTAACATTTCTAGGACCTATTCATGGTATAATTACATGCGATAATTATACATAAATAGACTACCTGTGTTAATACAGTTGTCAGTAAACTCTAACTACCTTCCCCAACTATAGATGCTTCCAAATGAAATGGAAGCAAGGATAAGGAAGAAGACCGTGCTGTAGGGACAGACGGAGATGGGAAAAATAATCGCTAAGTCTGGTGATGACCAGATAGAGCAAGCTTTGAGTGTCAAAATCTTGCAGAAGACTCTAAGTGTGGGGATGACTAGATAGCGCTTGATGTGCATGTGAGTATTCCCTTGACCATGCTTAAGGAGTTGGAAAAATGATAACTATAGTGTGTTGATGTTATTAATTTTCGTAATGTCTCCTTGAAGTCATTATTCTGAAAAGGTCATATAGTAGTGTTATGATAGTTGTTGCATCTAGCATCAAGTGGTAACTCTGGTGCATGTGTGACACTTAGGAGATGATGCTTCTAATTGCATAAGTAGAGCAATTGCTTCCGGTAAGGGTGGTTTAATTTGTTAGTTATGCATATTGAACCAAGGAAAAGATAGGTAACTCTATTCCTTATAGAGAATAATCGGTT
This sequence comes from Pinus tabuliformis, assembly GCA_031772625.1. Taxonomy (NCBI): domain Eukaryota; kingdom Viridiplantae; phylum Streptophyta; class Pinopsida; order Pinales; family Pinaceae; genus Pinus; species Pinus tabuliformis. Next base: position 1,585,680,940 of record CM062818.1, on the reverse strand, counting down.
GCATTTTACTAAACAGTTGGAAATATCATGGGGTTGATTTCTACAGTAAAGATTGATTGTTTATATGTTTTCTTGGTAGAGAAAATATGATAATACTTGCAGTAACAGATTGGTTATTTTATCTGTTTTCTTAGTAAAGAAAATAGGTAGTTCCTCCTAGTAAGACTACATGTGAGTCTTGTGAGAGAAATGTTTGTCTCTTGTCGTTTTTCTTGGAATAAAATCCTTGCTAAATATAGCCAAAGTATCTTCTTGAGAAAAGAAGATGAGGCATATAAATGTCCTGAGGACATAGCATGAAGGGTGGCCAAGTTTTCTTGAATTAAAATATGTATTTTTATTTGATAAAAGTTTCTTGGAAAATATATATATGCTAATTGCATTATGATACTAGTTAGTTTCTAAGTTCTAGTGAAATGATTATGCATTACATGCATGATAAAGATAGCTAAAGATGTGCTTCTAGGCACATAGATATTCATTTCTAACTTTTTGAAGAAAGAGTATATTATATATATATACATAAATATAGTTTCATTCTAAGAGTATGCATACTTCATGTATGAAGATGAAGGATTTTGTGAGAGTTTTCTTGAAAATAAAAATAGAGGTTCTTTCCCTTAAAGACACATTAGAATAGTGTTCATGCAAGAAACAAAATCCTTACTTGTTTCATGAAAAGAACTATGTGCATTGAAGTAAAATAATTGTGTTAGGAAAAGACATGTTGCATAATGGTAGCTATTGTGACTTTGGAATTATGACTCTGTGTGTACATAGAGAAAGTGATCATGTTAACTTTCTTGAAGACAATAATCTTCTGAAGAGATTGTCTTGCTAGATAAGTTGTGTTGATTTCTTGATTTTGGATGGATAAGTAAATCTTGTTCTGTATCTTGATTTTTATGCATAAAGATGGATATCTTTAATAATTCCCTGAAAGGGAAGATAGAAGAATGAGGTTAAAATGACTTCCTTTAAGAAAGAGGTATGTGGTTTGTTGTATGAAATGATGGTAGCCTTCTAGTGAAGGGAATAGGTGTTGCATACATTAAAGAAGGGCTTATACGATAAGCAATGGTATGCACAAAGATTAGTCATTGTGTTATAGAGTTATGCTCTTTGTATGTTAGAGAGATTATGTTTAAAAATATTAACGATGCATGGCCAAAGCTAGGCATAGTAAACATAAGATAATACTCTATTAATGACGATTTGAATTAGGACAATAGACTATGACAAAATTTGAAATGCTTAGAGTATTAACTCAACTGTTGTTGACATTTATACCTTAATGAATATTTGCATATGCTTTTATACATGACAATATTGTATGCATGAAAATTCTTGGAAATTGAATACGTGTTAACTGATGCATATTTATAACTAACGTTGCTGATGGGATTAAGTAGTGGTAGCTTAATGGCAAAAAGAAAACTCATCACGTAAATTGTTGCAATGTGAATTGCAATCATAAATGAGAAAGAATGATGTTATATGATATGCATGAATTATGTTATTTGGAAAATTTGCATGCATACAACGTGTATGATAGATATGTTTCCCATCAATCTAGATGTTATGGACCCATGATGAGGGATAAGTGTAAATGCATGGTGTACATGCATGTTTATCTTGTTAATGATAATGATTATATGGTTCATTATGTAAATTACTTTGGGAAAGATTGACAACAGAGAAATTTAACATGCCAGACAGTTGCAGATAGATGTGAAAGGCTAGAATGCCTTGGGTTGATGGCAGTTACCTGCCCGGAGGGGCTGATGGTACTTGTCTGCCCGGATTGTGAAAGGCTGGAATGCCTTGGGTTGATGGCAGCTACCTGCCCGGAGGGGTTGATGGTACTTGTCTACGCAGATTTACTCTCCCTGGAATTCTTGAGCTGGTTGGCCAATGGAATTCCATGTTAGACCTGGTAAGGTCTCTATCAAAGAAACTGTCTGGATGTGAAAATGACTCGATTTGGTTGTGGAAACCAGTTTCCATGGGTTGGGAATTCTTTAGTCCATTGTGGTCTCATGGCTAAAGGAATTAACTAATCAGTTATATGTTATGTTAGAAATGAATTTTACATATAGTTGTGTAAAATATCTTATGCACATTTAACAAGAAATGAGCTTAGTGCTCAATAAGGAGTAATTGGAAACTTTAATTCTTTTATTGTATTATTAATTTTGTGAACATCTTAGTGGGAGCTAAGACAATTTTTTCTTGATGCAGTGATTGACTGTTTTGATGATTAGAGAGCTAGGTGCTCTTTTGGTGCATCTAGAAGCACTTTGCAGATGTCTTTAGTGAGAATTCGTTCAGTGTGCACGTGAGCAGTGATTATCATTTGATGATTAGTGTTAGTGCTCTTTAAGTACTTGTAAAAGTACTGTGATTTAGAAATCATCCAGCGTTGCACAATTGATTGATAGTCAAAAGTATTTCATTTAACTCAAAATATAGTGACTAATGCGATTGAATTTGTTAGTCATATATTACAGGAATTACTTACCATGGAGGGTTGAAGAATTGTCCAACCACTATTAAAAGGCTTACATGAAAGTATTCATGATTTCCAAGAATAGATGGTAAGTAATGGTAAGTTGACATAGAGAATTGTTTATTATCAATGAATAAGGGCCAAGTGGTGGCGATTAGAAGTTGCATATTTTGCAATTATGCAACGCTTATGACTATTGATGCTTATAACTAATGATATTTCTTATGATTATATCATTACTATTTGGTGTGGATTCGATGGTAGTACCATGAGTAAAATCTCAAGTTCTCAATGAAAGATGAACACCGAGGACGGTGTTCCTGTTAAGGGGGGGAGTATGTAACATCCCTGCCGTGTCATAATAAACCGTATGAGACATTTACGGGTTGGTTGTAACTGAAGGTCCGCAGTAACTCAACGTAAACCAACAGTTTTGAATAGTTAACAGTTAATATTAAAAACAAATTCTTGGATTCAGAACGGATTCATGGTATTTGGAACAAAAGGCGGAAACGATGCACGTAGAAGGGGGCTCGATAAAAATGGTGGGTTTTCTCTGCAAAGAAAATCTTAAAAACTCACTTACAGCCCAATTCTTCCAACAAGCATTGCTTCCTGCTCCTACTTGACTGATATACTGAATTCGAGTTTTGTAGAAGGAAAACAGACAGTTGTTGTTAAGGCTGCAATGGCTCTACTTGACGCGCTCACGCTCTGGTTGTTTCTCTCTGGGTTACTGTCACAGAGTGCTATATTATTGGTATGGGCACAACCTCTTCAGTTCCAACTACCAGAACAATGGTCCACTTCTACAAATTCGACAAGATCAGGAGATGTGCTGATGTAGAGGTTTTTGTAAAGGAAGTTGTGCAGAAATGGTATCTCAAAAATAAGAGTATCACTGCTGCGCTGCTTCGTATGCATTACAGTGACTGTTTTGTCCGTGGCTGCGATGCATCCATTCTTCTGGATGGCTATAATGGTAACCTGCCGGAGAAGAAGGCTCCACAGAATTTGGGTCTGAGGGCATTCGATGTGATCGACGATATAAAGGCTGTGCTGGAAAAGAAATGTGCAACAACAAACTGGTGGCTCATCCTTTGGTTTTTCAAGGTGGAGCTGAAGGTGAATATGAAGAGATCAATAGTTCTTAATACTCACGCCCAGATCTAAAGATAAGTAACTGCATTCTTATAGAGAGAATTTTTAGTGCATGCATTAGAAGAATGATTGATTTTATATGTTCTCTTTGTAAAGAGAATAGGTTAATGCATGTGGTAATGTATATGGTAAAAGATTGATTAATTTATCTGTTTTCTTGGTTAAAGAAGTACTTAATGAGTCCATGCTTGTATCATTAAAAGACTATGTCCACTGCATATACTAAAGAAGGGATATTAGGATAAGCTAATGGCTCAAAGAACAGTCATCGTGTTAGGGAGATGTGTTCTTTGTATGTTAGCAAAACTATGATAAATCTTGACCATTGTGTTATATGTTTTAGAAAGAAACATGGAATTGTAAATTAATGGTTAGATCTCTTAGAGAGAGATATGCACCAGTGTGAATAAGCATTGTGAAAAGTAGAACAAGAATTTACTTGAATAGATGTACTAGTTAGTTAGTATGTTATGCTTGCTCATGCAGATGAGTAGATGATAAAAGATCATTTTTAGAGGTGGCTTAATGAATTATTGATATTGTAGCTAATCTTGTCACCAAGATTCTTGTCAACAACATTGACAGGAAAAGATGGCGGTTGGTGCCGAAGGAAAGTAATGTTTAACATTAGAAGGAAAAGGATTAATCGTCCATGCAGATGAGTTCAAGTTGCAGTATTGTCCATTGCTAGAACAATTATGCCACAAGGAATGTTGCATGTGGCGGTATGTAAATAAAAGATTACATGGAAATTGTATTAGCTTTTAGCTAGTTATGTGACAGCTTAATGATAATTCATTGTAAAGATTTTAATACAATGGTTAAGGGATGGAATCCATTATGAGCCATTGAGTGAGGGGTGAAAACCCTCACGAGCGTTTAGTAATAAGATTAAACGTTTGCTGGTTTTCACCCTACGGGGTTTCCAGGGTATATCAGTGTTCGATGGTGTGATTGATGTGATTGCCTTTTGTGTCAGTTGGATGATATTGATGGTTCTTTATTTGATGGCATGATCATAATGTCCAAATTAATATGGTTATGGAAATCGTGAAATGTATGCGAGGAATTATGAGATAATTTATGTTATTACACTACCATGGTCGGGGCTAATGGTTATGCAACTTACTGACTGTTATTGCAATTTACTTGATGTATTAATGAACACTATGTTTAATGGTTAATGATGATTGTGAAGTTATGAATTTGATAAATTACTAGTGGGTAATTTGTATAAAAATTCTAACTTCCTACCTTTTACATGCGAGGTTACCGGGGTATGTGACAAGGAGATATAGGGGGAATGACAAGTGAGAGATGGAGAGAGAGTATGTATGTTTAGGGGTGAGACAGAGAGACAAAGAAGGAGAGATGGAGAGAGGGGGAGAGAGAAGGAGAGAGGGCTTCATATAGTGACATAGTTGGAGAGAGAGAGAGAGTGTGTGTGTGTGAGAGAGAGAGATAGGGGAAGAGAGAGGATTGGAGGGAAAGGAGAGAGGGAGAGAGAAGGGGGGGGGGGGGGGGGGGGGGAAGAGGGAGGTAGGAGAGAAAGGGGGAGAGGGGGGGGGGGGGAGAGAGGGAGGTACGCGAGAAAGGGAGAGAGGGAAAGGACATGATAGAGGAGGAGAGAGGGAGTTATAGATATATGGAGTTGGATGGGGAGAGAGGGAGGGAAGAATAAATATATAGAGAGTGAGGAGTGGAGAGACAGAGGGAGTGACAAGGGAGAGATGGAGTGAGAGTGTGTATGTTTGGGGGTGAGATAAAGAGACAAAGAAGGAGTTATGGAGAGAAGGGGGGAGAGAAGGAGAGAGAGAGGGATATGGTAACAGACTTGGAGGGTGGAGAGACAGAGAGAGAGAGAGAGAGAGAGAGGTTGGAGAGAGAGGGAGAGAGAGGGAGGAAGAGAGAGAGGATGTGAGAGAGTGGGGAGAGGGAGGGAAAGAGGGTTGGATATGGAGGGTGGAAGAGAGGTAGGTAAGAAGAAAGACATAGAGAGAGAAAGGTGGTGAGAGAGAGAGAGAGGGAGAGAGGGAGAGGATGAAGGATATATATATATATATATATATATATATATATATATATATATATATACACACACTAGAGAATGGCAGTGTATGTTTTGGGGTTGATATAGAGATATAGATGGAAGGTGAAGCGAGGCAATAAGAGAGAGCTGGAGAGAGCGAAGGAGGGACAGAGAGATTGATAGATATGGAGTGAGAGAGCATGTGTTTTTGGGGGGGTGAGATAGAGAGACAAAGAAGGATATACAGAGATAGATATAGATATAGATGGACATGAGAGAGAGGGAAAAGTATTTCTTACACTAGATGCATTGATTTCAGTGTAGATGGTGATTTTTAATCCTATTTGATTGATTGCACTAGATGCATTGATTTTACTGTAGATGTTGATTTCTAATGATATTTGATTGCTTTCACTAGATGCATTGATTTAAATCTAGATGATTTCTAATCCTATTTTGTTGTTTTCACTAAATGCATTTATTTCAATGTAAATGGTGATTTGTAATCCTATTTGATTGTTTGCATTAGATGCATTGTTTTCAATGTAGATGTGGATTTATAGTTATATTTGATTTCTTGAACTAGATGCATTGATTTCAATGTAGATGATTTCTAATAATATTTGATTGCTTGCACTAAATGCATTGATTTCAATGTAAATGGTGATTTCTAATCCTATTTCATTCCTTGCACTAGATGAATTAATTTGAGTGTAGATGTAGGTCTCTAATCCTATTTTCTTACTTGCATTAGATGCTTTGTGTGTAGATGTTGATTTCTAATCCTATTTGATTTCTTACATTAGAAGCATTGATTTCAACGTAGATGTTATTTTCTAATCTTATTTAATTTATTGCGCTAGATGCATTGATTTCAGTGTAGAGGTTGACTTGTAATTTGATGTAATTGGATGTATAATGGTACATTAATTTAAAATGGTTGGATTAAGGGCGTGCATTGATTTCAGTGTAAGCTCATTTTTTTTTTATAATGTACATTGATTTTTTTGTGTTATATTAATTCAACCTATTAATATTCGTGAGAAAGAGAGACACTATATGATGTTTACTACAACTAATCGAGCTAAAGATTTAAATGGTTTATGATTTTCAATGTCTTTTTCATATAATCAATATGAAAAGATGACAAAACTAACAAGGGTGACAATAAGAGTAGTAGAAGAAAATAGTTTGAGATTGATCACAATGAAGACTATTTGTAATTGACTACATTCTTATTATTCATATGTTCTCTCATTCAACACTATTACATTGTCACTTTGCATTCAAAATTTTATTTCATCATTTTTCATCACTAATGTTATAAACAATATATATTATATCAACAAACTTAGGTAACTAAGAAAATTTAAAATTAAAATGACGAGATTAATCTTAGACATATATACCATATTTAAAATGATTATATTAATATTATATGCATTTACATATTATTGATAAAATTAATCATATCTTCAATAGCATTTCCTTGGCCACACATGACTAGAACTAGCTTAGATCCATCTTAACTCCATATCTATCGAGGGTCGATACGGATCAAAGCTCTCGAGGCACAAACCTTTCCTTGAGTTTTGCACGCAGAAAAGAGGTTTTCACCTCAAGAGATTTGATCCATCTCGGTGCATAGATCGAGAGTTAATATATATCTAGGCCATGCCTCTTTATGACATCATCCTTCATTGGCTTTCCTTAATTGGGATCTCCTTGGATCACCCCAATATGATTTGAGCTCGTCCAGCAAGAATTCATGGTCGTCAATGGGCTTAGATTATACTACAAAAAAGGACTACTAGAGTTTCCTTTCTGTCTCTTTTCAAATTCTCTAAAACTGAAAAGGACCGAGTTATCTTTGTCGTTAAACTCATTAAAACAATAGTGACAAACTTGTCCATCCGGACAAGAGCGAGTTTCACTGTCGCTAGGCTCACTAAAACATAGCGACAGATTTGCCCGAAGGGAAAATTATACAACAAGCATATGTTATCCTCCTCAAGCTTGAAAAAAATAAAGAGGCAGTGGTCAGCAATGACTAGCGAGAAAGGGAAGAAAACTTGAAGAACTTCATTGGTAGCAAGTCTCTCTTTAACATGACACTTTCACTCCATCACCAAGATTGAGTTGAGTTGGGTTATTTTGTTCACCGATCATATCACCATTGGTCCTCTCTACCATCCATTTTTTGGGGTTAACACTACCAATCCATTCCAATGTCACCAATATGTTCAAGAGAAGTTGCTTAGAGAATTCACCAACCTAGCTAACACCTCATCCACTGCAGTACCTTCATGCTCCATTTTTCATGACCGCCACCCTGAACCTTGTATCATCAGATCGTTTTCACCTCAACAAAATCATTTGCTCTGTTTCGTGTCATAGACATGGGATTCATTAAGGCCGTCCTACGACAGGTCACTTCTTGTCGATATCAGCTCATTATCCAAGAAGTCAACTTATGAACAACCCTTTCAGTACTTTGAAGCTTGCATGCCTCAATGGCAAGTTTCTCACTTTCGGCGATAGGTTTACATCAATGGCCTTCGACCAAAAGATTTTACGTGGTGTTCGAAATCGACTCATGTATTCACACCACATGAATTGTACTGCAGTACCTTGATGGCCATTATCATTATCGATGATTCCTCTCACGCCTGTTAACAACTTACATCATTGGCTGGTAACTAGGTGATGTCTTTCCATGTTCGACACGAGAAAATCTTTTCACATGGATCAACTTGTACATCGAGCGAAGATTAAACAAGTTTGAAGACCTTCGATCTAGTTTCATCCATCCAGGCCATGATATATTCAGGAAAATAAAAGCATCAAATGTATTTCATAGCTTCACAGATAATCATACAAGCTAAGGAATGATGTCTCTACCAGAATCATCAGTCTTCCACACAGACAGTTGTTTGTCCTATGTACATCAAAATGAATTTATAAATTTGAGCATGCGAATTCCTGCCTCATCCAGATCATGAAAATATTATGAAGATAATGTATTGTATTGTATCTTATTATAGGTCTCCTTGTAGTTCCAAAAACCTCAGATCCTCATGATAAATCATTTCACCCGACATCAGAATATTTACGACCTCATGCTTTAAGGAGAAACTTTTATAGACATATTTTGGCTCTGCAACCCCAATCACATATGTCGATAAACCAAGGGCTCTCAAAACCCTAAAAATTTTATTTCATACCCTAAAATATCAAGGTCAACTCATTACATCATTTCCCAGAAGTTCTCCCTGAAAAACTGCTCAGAACTGGTCAAAATTGGACCATACAGACTGCTCCATGCTGAGGGTGATGCATCTCACCTACTACACATAAAGGGTGGGAAGGATACTGAAAGTCCCTTCTATAGGGTGCGATTGGAGAGAGCAGACAAATGGCAAAGGCAGTTTTCTAGGTGGAAACTCATAGAATCGTCTAGAAACTGCTCATATGACACTTGCCTCTCTGAATTCACCCAGGGATGAGTAAGAGATCATGAAATCTCCAAGTGGAACCAAGAACTATTAGTGAAATGGCACTAATCAATATCCTAGAAGCTGACTGACCCCCCTGCAAATATCTATATATGGATCCCTCATCCTAGAGATCCAGAGGTTGGAATTTTGTAATTTGTAAGGAAGTGCTATTGGTTTCTCTTTGAGACATTGTTTTGTTGGGTGATCTTGATTTTCATGAGGTGAAGAAGGCTTTCATGCTGTGAGGATGGCACTGGATCAGACAGTTGGGTTGTAATCCTCTCTTCTACTACTTTTATCAATAAATCTATTTGAGTTTTCCTCCATATACTTGTATATTTCTAAATCTTATATTTGTGTATGCATTTATATGGTTAATGTACATCTCATTCTATATTTTTTATGGTTATAGATCTCTATGCTTTGATGGTATTTTGCTGCTTTGACTCTACAGGTGTTCTAAAGGAGTGGCGAAGCTTATGAAAGGAGAGAGGAAACAAGCAAGGAGCCAAGCGAAAGACTGACGTTGGTACTCATTTCTTCTCTCTCATCTATCTCTCGTAAAAGAAAACAAAAGTTACTTTGAATTGTTTGTTTCTAAGATAACTACCTGTCTTAGTGGGACTAGTAGCTCTGAATGGACACTAGTTTTCTTGGAAACACTACTGCTTTGCAATGACCAAGAAGACATGATCCAACTTTTTAATTATTTTGGAGGGAAATAAGTCCTCCCATAAAGGAAGTTTTTCCTTACCCATATTGTATAAATAGATGGCTTAAGTAGTCCATTAGAAGTAGTAGGAGCAGAAACATAACAAAGTGGAGCATTATGAGAATTTTATAGTTCACGTTTTCTAATCTTTTCCATGTACAAGAAAGCTTTAGTTAATGGATGTGATATTTCATTTTGGCTCTTAGCTTTGCTTTTTCATAAGGGTTTTTCACCTCATTTGTTTAGGGCTCACCCTAGGTTCACAATATCCCTCTTGTACCATTTCCATTAATGCATTTGTTTATCTTTGCAAATTATTTTTTAACATTGCTTTCATGTATGGCTATTTAGATAGTTTATGAGCAATGTTTTATTGCAAATTATCTTAGCTTTAGTTGATGATATTTGAAATGGTCGCATTGCTCACAGAGAATTCATATTCCTACATTTGATTCACTTTCCTTAATGATGTTTAGTTTTCTTCTATCATTCACTATTCTTTTTTTCCACACGGTCCCTTGTTTTGCAACTGCAAGAAACCCCATAACCTTGCACCTTGCTACATTAACCCTACCACACGATGTTGTGATGCCTTGGACATGTCTAATTTATCATTTCACAACTTTTCCTTAGCTTCTTTCCCTTCAAACCTTATATTTTTTGTATTCCACTGCTCCTTGGATTGTCTCCTACAGAAAAATAAACACCATGTATCATTATGCAACCTGCCTATGAAAGTGACTTAGATTTGCACCCAACTCATGATTTGCCTTCTTTGATGTACTACAATAACCTTGGAACCTTGAGAATGTAATTTGGAAGTAGAGAGGTCACATAGATGCTTTTATTCTTTCTTACCAAATTTGGATTTTATGTTTACAAGATTTTATTTCTAATGTGTGTTTGCTATCCTTAAAAGATAGAGTATTGTGCTTTCACTTCATTATAGATAGAATCATTTTCCTTGCTTTATATATGCTATTCATGTTATGCAATTTCAATTTTCCTATAGCATAAAATAGTTAATTTTCTCTATGTACAACTATATATCATCTCAATACTTCCAACTATGTAAAAGTTAGGAAAGGGAAGAGATAGTTCCTACTACACATATAGTGTTGACCCCTCTTAAGTTTGTACAAAGATTAGGTTGAAAATTTAAGCTGTGACCCTTGGGAGTTGGAAAATTGTTGTTGAAATACTAAGGGCCATCTCTTTTTAAAATCTTTGTTGGGGATATGTCATGTAACACCCCTAGTTATTAGACTTGTAACTTTATTTCCTTTCATCATTATTGGAAAAGTAAATTTAAGTAAGCTAGTCATTATAAATTTTTAATTTTGTGATATAAAATATATGCATACTTCAATGTGGATAAAAATAAATTTATGGTTATTGTTAACAATACTAATAATTTGTTAAAATATATTAAAAGCTATTAGGTGGAACTAAACCCTTATTGTGCGAGAAATAGTTATTCACAAAAAAAAAAAATATCATAGGGGGAGGAAATCAATTGTTCCCCTTTTTTAAACAATGGGGAGAGGAACATTGGGGGAGACCAAAGAAAGGAAGAAAAAAATATTCCTTCAAGGGTTCAAGAAAATTAAAGATTCTAATATAGAATCATTGAAACCATTTCTCTGAAAGAAAGGGTAGAGCTAGAGGGAAGTTGGATTGAGAGAGATTCGGCCTATGGTTGGAAGGATTGTTACAGTTCTAAATCAATAAAAACTGAGAGATAGGAAAAAGATTGAATTGATTACTAATTATATAATGTAGAACCATGTGATGAATATCAATCTTGATGATATTTGGGTATGTAAAATCTAACCTACAACAGGTAAAGTGTGCCCATGAGAAGAATGCTAGAACATGGGTAAAATAAATGGAAGTAAGGACTCTCTTGAAACTGTAAGTATATAAAGTTAAAGGTTGTATTTTTAAAAGGGTTGTAAAGTAGTATCCTTTTGTAAAGATACACTTAGGGTTGTCTATTTTCTTTTTATAGGTAACCTAATAGAGAGATAACATAATTACGAAGGATTTCATAAAGGATTGGCAGTTATGTATTGGTTGTTTACACATGAATGCATATATATGAAGGATAAGGTAAGGGAAAAGAACAAAAGTTATGTACCTTAGAACAACTGTATGAAGTAAACAATTTTTTTTTAGATTGGTGATAGTCCTAGGTCTAGACTTTAGTAAGTCTCAAAAAAACATGTGGGTCCCATGACAAGTTCCACAATCATACCTTGACTATCACAATGCATACAAGTAGATAGGGTACAAGATTATACATATATAATCAGATAAGTAAATATTTATAGGCATTAAATGGGAAGAAAACCAAAGGCACTTTGAAATAGAAAATTAAATGAAAAAAAGAGATTAACCTTTAGTATAAGGTGCTAAACCTTCTCTATATTTGTTATTGTTTTGTAGAAAAGAATACTGCAATCATGAGCTATTCATTTCTAAGATGCAATGAAAGAAATGTGTTGTATTGATTCATAAATCTCTAATACTTTTAATATATTCCCTGGTATTATTTTCGAATAAGAAAACAAGTAGTCCAATCATGAAGTAATGATCATAGAATTAGCCATATTGTTAAAAAAAATAAAAAATACTACAATCATGAGCTATTCATTTAGAAGATGTAAGAAAAGAAATGTGTTGTATGGATTTTCATAAATATCTAATACTTTTAATATATTCCATGGTGATAGAATTATCACAACTTATTTTGGAATAAGAAAATAAGTAGTCCAATAGTAAAGCAATGATCATAGAATTAGCCATATTGTTAAAATATTCGAAAAAAAGTAGTCCAATTGTAAGGTAATGATCATAGAATTAGCCATATTGTTAAAAAAAAATTCCAAAAACTCTTACCAAAAAGTATCTATGTAGTGGAACATACATGAGAAATTATAGTATTAAAATCCTTCGAATCATTTGGCATATAGAGGCATGGAAATAATTCAGAAATTTTTTTTTTTTAAACAACCCTAAGGTTCGGTTAATTGGGCTAAAATATACAGAGTAAATAAGAGTAATTAGTTGACTAGTCACAATAACATACCTTTTAACTCGTAGGAGGAAGAGGGTTTCAGATAACTGGTCGAGAATCCTTTTGTGGAAGAGACTCAACATAAACTAGTTCTAGAGACTAATAGTAATGCAAATCCTCTAAGACCCCATGTGAACCATTCAGAGGGGTCTTGTCCATACAGTAAAAAACCCTAAGTATGAAGAGATAACTAAAATAAAAACCTCGAAGGAAGCAAGTTGAAGAACATTCTTCTAAGAAGATTTGTTCATTAATAGTGATGTGAAAGGGTATGACCTATTTTATGCATAGGAACATTCTTGTGAGAAGATTGTTCATTAATAGTGATGTGAACTCGTAAGACCTCTTTTCTACATAGGAGCTGCAACTTTAAGAATAAACCAGTTAAGTAAGAAGACTTTGCAAGCATAGGTTTCAATGAAGACAACAAAAATACTTTTTTAATTATTGAGGTGTATTCTAAGACAAACTTTTAGAATTGCATGGGCATTGAGGAAAAATACATGGCCATGTTGTTCTACTTTGCAAACTCAACACACACATTTATTAGGGAAAAATAAAATTAAAGAATAGGAAGGAAAGTGAAAAACCCTAACCTAGGGTTAGAGAATATATTACCTCAAAATCTTTGTAGTGAAGAAGTAATGCACCCATTGGAACTTGATGCACCAACTAAATAAATGAGACTTCAATGCACATATGGGGAAAGGAAATTGTAACTATCTCTATAAGGAGAAATTACAAAAGGGTTAGCTCGGTTGAATGTGAGGAAAATTTATAGAAAAGTTGGCATTTAGAGTAAAAAAAAGAAGAGTATACAAACAAAAAATGAAGGACCCACCTAAAAGTAGTGACCATGGTTGTTAACGTGCCAACCAACCCTATTATGTAGGGAAGAAATGCATGGCCTTCCTTTCATGTAAAAGTAAGAACGAGAATCATATAATAAAATTCAAGAAAAAAAGTTTTAGTGGAACCCTATAGTTGTAAAGACACTTTCTTGCAACATGAGGAACGCATAAGGCTCGGATGATGGAGATGGGGTGAGTGGCTACCTCCCAAAAATGATCTAGACCCATCTTGGTCATTGATTGATATCTAAAGGACGTCAGCCCTAGATCTGATGACACTTCAATGTTCTCAAGCCTCTAACATGTAGCCAAGGTTGTTATATGCGTACTGTGTGGGTTACAACTAGCATGTTCAAAATCTTCTAATATAAACCCTATATTTGGCTGCAAAGGTTCCTTGTGGAGGAAACAATTCCTTCATGATTAAATATTTTCATAATATAAGTCGATACTATGGAAAATTTTTAGTAAACCGATAACCCAAACCATTATAATATAAATGCACAATGAACCATCACCGTGGTAAGAAAAGAAAAGTTCATCATAAAAAATGAAACCACCCTTTTCTTGGAAGATGATCCAATGTGACAATGTCATTAAACATCCACCATAAATCAATAACATATGTTAACCCCTTTACATAGAGATATAGCACTAGTTCCCTAGAGAACATAAGTTGAGCTCATCGTAAATGAAGCTAAGAACATCATCAATGTTTTATGGTCAATAATGAACAAATCACATTATGTATGTAAAAAAAATAATTGGAACTTTGTAGTCTAAATTTGCAAAGTATCTAAAATTTTTTTTTCCTGAATTCTTAATATGTAGGAAATTAGCCATATGTTCTCCAGAGATGTTACAAGTATGTACTATAATTTTCCTTATTTTATTTGATCATTCATTCATTTCATCTTCTATGAAAAGGAAAGAAACATTAACATCTTATTTTCAAAAAATACGAAAAACTTATATTTACATTCCTTTCTTTTTTTCCTTGAAGAATTAGGGATAGAATAAGAAATTCCTTACCAAAAACCCCCACTTCTACTAATAGAGAGCCTCTCTTGGCTTACTGTTAGCCTCCTAACCTATCCATAGCGACCATTAAGGGCATTTTTGGTGAGAAAGTGAGGATCATTGAGGAGTTTGCAAAAGGAGAAACACTTTCACACCCCACCAACACTATGGTGGAGAATAAACAACTAGAAGTATTCACATTTCCCATTAGAGAGACATATGGAGAGGTTAAATTGAAAAATATTAATACATATTTCCTCCCTCACTTTTATGGTTTGATTACCAAACATCCTCAAACATTTATGTTTGAGTTTTTTGTAGTATGCAGGACTTCTGACTAGACCACTAATGAGCATGATCTTAAATTCTCCCCTTCCTCTCTAAAGGATGTGGCCGTTCAATGGTTAATGAGCCTAGAAGGAGAGATCATATCCTCATGAGAGTAAATGAAAGCATTGGGATTATTTCAAAGAAAAATATACCAACGACAATATATTTAGAAAGGTCCAAGAAGAAAATGAGTCTTTAGAATGTTTTGAGGAAATATTTCAGTTGAGTTATAGAAGGGTGCATAATTTCACCTTGCAATCAAATCCTTTGAAGTTAGTCCTACTACCAAGAATCGGGGAAGAACTGATGGAAACACTCAATCTACTAACCAATGGACACATATATCAGCTCATTTATGATGATATCAAAATGAGTCTTTAAAAATCATTCAAGGGCTACCAGAAAAATAGGAAAGCTTGGTAAATCCCTTTTCCTCCTCCTTAATTACTAAAATTGACATAGTAGGTATGCTATTGGATATGAAGATATATCATTCCACTAATAAGTTTCCACATTTTACAAATCTGAAAGTTGTATACCAAGGTGCATAAGGGATCATGGTGCAATTATTCTTTGTTAACAAAAGGAGGCCACAAGCCCCTAGACAATCTCAACAAAGTATGAAATCTCCCTCTTCTTTCAATGCTAGCTAAAATTCTCATTATCAAGCTTGGTATCCTCCTAACCATTCAGTCTAGGGTATGCCCACTCCTCCATATCCTCCTCAAAATGTTACTCCACCTTTCCATGCATGCCCTACTCAACCTCATCAATCGGGTAATCCATCACTAGGATGGAGGCCTCATGTGGCCCAACCACCTACCCTAATTCCTCCTCCTCAAAAATATCAAGCGCCCTAAAACATTCCTCCAGAACAACCACAATTGTCTACCCAAAAAATTCCAAATCCTAACAGTAAGAAGGCTCAACCAATCTACAATGGAGAAACTACTTACCAAACTTATGTTGTAGAAATACATGAAATCAACCTTAGGCTTAGGAAGGTCCTTCCATATGCTTATCCACCTCCTCTAACAAATAATATTGAGGAAGAGAAGGAAGAGATTGTACCTCAGGTCACCCAACCAAAGCCTCCTAATCCTAAAAGGTTGACAACCCACAAAGCACACACCCCACAAGAAGCTAAACTTCTAGGAAAATTGAAAAATATGTGTGTCAAGATCCCTTGTCTTTAAGCCAACAATTATGTTCTTATTTACAAAATTTTCATTAAGTGTGAGTGTCTTAAAAGGATGAGGAGAATGAAGAAGGATTCCCCTATTATTAATGCCATGGCTTAACTAGTTGATGCTATGGGTGGGAGAGAAATCATCCCCAATTACTTAGATCCTTGTAGCTTAGTCGTAGACATGCAAATGAGGGACGTTGCAGTTCAAAAAAATGTCATTGGTTTGGAAACTACAAGCAATTTCATGACCAAGGAAACCATGCCCAAAATTGACCCCCAAGGATCCTTACCAAATACTTCTATTTTCCTGTAAATTACTAATAGATCTACAATAGTACTTCTAGGTATCATAGAATATCTAATTATATATAATGATTCTTCAGAGCTTCCAACCAATTTCCTTGTCCTTCTCCCTCTGACAAGTTAAATTCATACCGTATTATCTTTTTACCTTTTTACTCAAAAAATGGTGAATCATCCACCATGGTTGGCATCATCATATTGAATCTTATTGGTTCTTATAAAGTTGATTTTCGTGGTACATTTTTGTTTCTAGTCTCATTTTTTGCCTCAAAATTTTTGGTCCTAATAGTGGAATGCAATGCAAGGTGTGAACAACCTAATCAATTAGCATTGAAACAAGGTGCAATTGACTTGAATAATTTTTTGTGTGATGAGTGTGATGTTCGGGGTTGCCTGTAGTTTGTAGAATTATACATATATTGCAGAATTCTTTAAAATCCATGTAAAGCTAAGTGTCAATCTTATGGGGTCAAATTTATATATGATAATAGCTATTGTGTGAGTATTGTACATGTTGAGCAGTGACAATAGATGTATTATTTGAATGGACTCATTGTATGTCGTTACATCGTTGTAGATGCCATGTCACTATATTGCTAGTGCTATGTTCCTAATAAGTATGTTATTGATATTAGTGTGTGATGAGTGAGTATGGTTCGGGAAAGTATGTTGTTGATGTTAGTTGGTTGTCCTAGAATTTAATCAATATTGTATAAGTCACATAGTGTATTTTAGGGGCTTGATTAGTAGATAATATTGATGTTATGGCTAGGAGAGTCTATATATTCTATAGCATTCCTTCCACAACCTTCTATATGTTGTTGCAAGGGTGCCAATAGAGTTGTTAAATAATGGATTTATTAAAATTCCTTATAAAATTAATACACAACAACCCCTCACCCGGTTGCAATATAGATTAGATGAAAAAGTAGAAGAGTAGCCAATGATATTATACAAATGGAGCACCCAAGGGATGTCCAGAAGGAACAAGAGATAAGAATTTTTCTCTTTGCAGTTGAGCCAGTTTTGAAGTTAATGAAGATGAAAGTAAAATCCCTTCTCAAATTTGAGGAAATAGACCCACATCTTTCCAAGGTGAACCAATCATATTAGAGGAGCCTAAATTGGGTTCTAAAACCATCCATGCTTCCCTTGATACAACACAAGTTCTTGGAGCACCATTGTTAAGGGGTAAGACTTATGGTGGCTTCTTGTCTTAGTGATATTATAAGGTTGACTTCAATTATACCTCCTTACAATGATGACATTATGAGGATATTATCTCAAAATGGCATATTATCAGCATATTTTAATTAAATATGCTAAAGGTGCCATTTGGGAAGGATTATTTGGAGAAACACCATAGTGTAATAGCTCATTGGAACTAGAATGGAGAGATATATATCATAGGATGATGAAAAGTGAATTTTAGTGGTTGGAGAGATTGTAGAGCAATATTTGCTATTTTTTGGAATTAAAAAGTGGCTTAAATAACATTAAAAGTTAATTAAATGAAATGAAAAAGGGGAAGCCTCTAGAATAAAAATAAAATAAAGGTGCAAGGAATAATAAAATAAGTGTTTCTTGAATATTATAGAGAGATCCATAAAGTATTTATAAGTTTGTGAGAGAAATTCATTTGGGCATATCATAGATTTGGAGTATTTTATTTTGGAGAGTTTGGGAACTTGGGTTTTCAAGATCTAAAAGATATGAAATCCATTCGGTTTCTTGGTGTGTTGGAAGAAACCTGAACTCATTGTTGTGTATATTTAATCTATAAATAGCATTGGGCTTAAACTAAATTAGTTGTTATGTTGGGTTGGAGAAGAACTTTGGATGAGTGGGCATCACCTAGATCTCAAATTAAAGCTTCATTTCTAGTTATAGTTTAGAGAGTCCAAATTCAATATTGGAGCAGTTTTTGGATGCCATCAGCTCAACCACTTTCTGGCTAGTTTTTTTTATTGGCATGTAATATCATAGTCCATACTTAATATATGACAAGAATTAGTTTCATTACATTTGTCTCCTACTATCTATATATATATGCAATATTTTATTTTTAATTTATAGGAGTGGCAATGCTTCTTAATTTCTAAGTTATTTGCCAACAATTTCTTTACTGTGAATTCACTAGTTTTTCATGGTGGTTTTGGATAAAAATCAAGGCTTAATTTTTCTAAAGTGAACTTCGAATGACTTAACAAAAATATAAAATGGGATGTTACATGTTGGTTCCTCATATTGAGTAGTAATAATTAGAATGTTTTAATGGAACACACATCCTAAGGACCACATGCCACATCTCCTCACTTCAAGGATGTTACCCATAGTAAACAAGCCTATTTAGGTTTTGGAAACCTATCTATGAAATGACATTGGTGAGGCCAATATATCCATAAAGGTAGGAGGTCTAAGGACTCGACATCATGCCCTCCTTTTTGTCAACTTCATGTTGAGAATAGAAGGAATTACATATCTCCTATACACTAGGTTATAGAAAGGCTCTTTCAATGCACTAATATTTTTTTAATGAATATATTATGAACTAATCGATATAGCAAATATTTTGATTAACCAACTCACTCACACATACATACACAATCAACAATAACTGAATGAAATCTATTATAATATTTAAAACCAAGAAAATTGTTTTTCACTATTTTCCAACTAAATGATGACAATGAAAAGTAGTTAAAACACAAATCAAACCAAGATTAAATAATGACATGATAAGGATGTTAATATTCATCTTTTAAAAAAACATAATTTATAAGTGAATAGACCATAGATAGGAAAATTCCCCAAATGAATAACTTTACTACATAAATTACATGAGCCCAATCTTTGATTTATGCTAAATATATAAAAAAGAACTTCAATAGATTATTTAAATGGAAAAAATACAAATTCATTAAATATAATAAATTATAACAAAAAGCCCCTAGGGCGAGTTCAATTAGCCTAGTTCTTTAAAGCAGTTGGTATTGAGAGATAACTAGGTCAATTATCCTCAACACTCTTGAGGTTAGTCTTATTTAATGAGCCAATAAGAAGTGATCCCTTCTTGTAAATCTACATGTAACAATGTTTTTTTGTTGAAATAGTAGTCACCAATATTAGAAATCCATAAACCACATATAAAAAAATCATTATAACACTATAAACCAGCTTCTATACTACTTTTGTTATGAGACAAAGTTTAAATAATTATTCTTTTTATTTTCTTCTTCAATTACCATATTCTCATGTTTAATTGTAAACTGTATTTTAAAACATTCCTACATTATTAAAAACTTTTATATATATATATATATATATATATATAAAATGTTGAATATTTATCTAGCAATAAACTTACAAACACCCTAAAATATGTCATGTATACTTCAGCTTGAATACATCGCTTCATATTTTCACTGTAAAAGATTTTGGACGATGATGAAAAAGGAGAGGATCAGTAAATTCACTTTTATATCCTTCATTAATATGTCCTTACAAATGGCGTGTTTATGTAAAAGAGTCGTTAGCAGAACACTATTCAGGTATTTCGTTTCGCAAATAGTTCCATCGAACACTTCTTTACCATTTCTATACTCATGTAAAAGAGCCTCGGAAGTAACTAGTTAAAAGGTTGATTTATAAGCGAAATAGTATTTCGGGCAGCAAAGAAACCATAAGTAGTATTGAGCATTGAGCACTCGATCCCATACATATCACACCACGTAGTAGTGGAGGTGAGAAGGGAAACCGCTTTATCGGGTGGTTAAACCGGGTGTCTCTGCTCGATCCAAAATCTACCGTGAACTGTTGGATCTTGCAAGAGGAGATCAACGGCTGGGGAGAGAATGCAACACACAAACTAAGCAGACCCAAAGGGAGTTATATGGCGCAGTTAATATGTTTTGAGTTCTAGAGGTTAATCGCATATATGAGGAGATGGGGAACCATGTTAGTGTGACCCACGGACTATAGCGATTCTAATAAGAGAAAAGGTAAACCTTGGCAAAAGTTCCAAGGTGATACGAAGGCGGAAAAGGTGTGCTTGCATATATTTCCTTTATAAATGGTTATAAAGGAAAATAGTGTCGGAGAAAGATTGAAGGAAAGTGACATTGCGATATCAAAGATAGGCCGATATAGCGCCTATGAGGCCGATATTGGTAATCCGGGATCAGAACAACGCTATGGAGTGACTAAAGGTGCGAACGCGACGATAATCATGAACACGGGTTTATAAGGTTTAAAGTCTGGCCTATCTATTTCGATCGGGATTTCCCTTGTAATCCGATAAAGTGAAGCCCTGGGTAAAAAGGTAAGATTGTGAGTATTTCTTTTGTAAATGGGTTATAAAGGAAAGTAGCGCCTATGGGAAAATTTACGTGTTAATATATGTAACCAATGATTAAAGAAGGAAAAGGTTATATATATGGGTTAGGGGTTAATGAGAGGGTTTTAGTCCCAATAGGAAGGATTTAAAAGAAAGGCTTTAATAAAGTCATATTTGAAGGTTAATGGGTGATTAAAGTCCCGAGACATGAATTTTCTATGTTGGTTTGCCTATGTTGATTAACATGGCCTTAACCATTAGAGGTGAAGATTTGATTCCTTCGTGAATTAAATTCATGGGACAAATGTATTTATGCATTTTACATGCATATTGTGGGTGTTAGGGGTTAGGTCTTAGCGGGTAACCGTGCACGAGAGGGGTTGAACTAAATTAAGACGCTTGGAATATCATGGAGAAACTAAATGGGACCCCTTATGAGTATTATTGTTTTCTTAGAGAGTCTATTGATGGACACTTTAATATATCACTTATTACACTTATGTGTTTGTGAGTTAAACTTCCTAGGAGACTAACATGATATATGTGTGTGTGTGTGCTATTTTTATTGAGATGAAGGACATCTCTCTAGGAAATTACTTTTAAGTTATTATTATTATTTAATTGAGCCCATATGTAAGTGTTTACATAAATCTACACCATTACAACAACTCTCATTAACTTTTAGATTTAATTCTAAAAATGTTATAAAATAAAATAAAATAAAATATTTATAGAAGGTTTTCATTTTGAAATGAGTTATGATTTTTGGGAAAATGGTATTGATAAGCTGTGGTATTTGCCCATGGTATTGTAACAAAGTCTATTTACAAGTTAATGATATCCATTTTAAAATGGGGTTCAATATTCATGGTTGGGAATCTGTTATATTGTTATATTGTATGTTTATTGTAAGTATTAAATTTTAATTTAAAAAATGTTATAAAATTAAATTTAAAGATATATGTTTATAAAAAAAATGATTTTGAAATAAGTTATGGTTTTTAGGTAATTGGTAGTGACAAGTCATGGCATTGGCCAATGGTATTGTAAGAAAGTCTATTTAGAAGTTAATAATATCCATGTTAAAATGGTGTGAATATTCATAATTAATACTCTTTGTAACTACTAACTTTTTACGTGCTTATTAATACATTTAAATATGCATACAAAATCAATATTTTATTTTATATGGTAAAATGGATATTGATTTAGTCCTCTTCCTTCCAAGTTTCCTCTCCCTTCCACGTTTCTGACCTCTATTTTGAATCTAAAGATTCTGCGAAATATAATCTTCCACCATTGGAAAGATTGCTTCCAACGTAGAAGCGTTGGACTTTCCTTTGTTGCGGCACTCCATATCAACGGGCGTAGTTGTCCTGAGGTTGTCAAGAAGAGGATAAATACTGTACTTTATTTGATCCTATTGGTAGCTGCATTTAGGAATTCTTTGTATTATGTTCCACACATGGGCAGATTTTGACCAGATTTACTCGTATGGGTAGATTTTGACCAGATTTACTCGTATTGGGGCACCATAAGTTGGATACAGCTAATTAGGCCGCGGCCTTTGTGCACGAGATGACTCATCTCTAATCTTTGTTGGAGGAGTTAATCCCGGTGGCCTGCCCAAAATATTATCTTGGGTGGTTTAATTCATTGTAAATGGCAACAATAGCAGATAATATATATAAAATATTCATACAGTTACCTTCATATTTATAAAATATTATATGGGTTTAGTTAGTTGTAAATGAGGGTAATCCCAGATAATATATATACAATATTTATACAGTTATATTTATATTTATAAAATATTCATATATCATATTAGGGATAATCATGGATAATATATATAACACATTCATACAGTTACATTTATATTTATAAAATATTGATATGTCACCAAATTTAATTCATTCTAAATCACAGAAATCCCACATAATATATATAAAATATTTATACAGTTACATTTATATTTATAAAATATTCATATATGAGAGGCAATCCTCTATAATATATATAAAATATTCATACAGTTAAATTTATATTTATAAAATATTCATATCTAAGGGTTAATCCTCCATACTGTATATAAAATATTTCTATAGTTATATTTATATTTATAAAATATTCATAAACAATAGTGTCTAACTAATGAAAAATAATGTGTTAATGGGTTTATTAACCGGATATAATTATTAAAATTGATATATATTTGATCAAGCATCAGTATACTAGAGTTTGTTTTAATGTTGAATGAAAAATGATTTCAATATTGAAAAACAAAATTATAGTAGTTTTGGTCAAATATGGACATCCTCATCTTCAACCCATTTTCATAAAATTTGAACAAAATATAAAACCCCATAAAAAAAACATTAAAAAAATTAAAAAGCAATAATACCCTTAATTTCTTATTCAAATAAAATAAAATAATAATAAAAGTTAACATATTGTAAATTGTATTT
The DNA here is from genome assembly GCA_031772625.1 of Pinus tabuliformis. Classification (NCBI taxonomy): domain Eukaryota; kingdom Viridiplantae; phylum Streptophyta; class Pinopsida; order Pinales; family Pinaceae; genus Pinus; species Pinus tabuliformis. Next base: position 1,585,657,456 of record CM062818.1, on the reverse strand, counting down.
AATTTTTTAAAGCTTATTATGGGAACTCCATCCATCATCACGGACCAAAGAGACACTTAATTTGAATGTTGTCCCACTCTAAAGGAGTTTGCATAAAGTTTTATGGTTTATTAAGAATTTCTAGAACATCTAAAGAATATTTAGAATACTCAAAAGTAAATGTTGCAAGATAAATGGTCTATAGGATGGATGGTTAATTATGAATGACTCAACTTTATTATAGGAAGATTATATGATATTTTTTATTCCATAAATTTTAAATTTATAAATAATTTTGTTACTTAATGTTGAATTAAAAAGGATGGTTTCAATATTGAATGGAAAATTGATATGCTAAAGTATGAGATAGTGTTACTAAAATTATGGTAGGTTTGGTCAAGAATGGACATCCTCAAATGATATAACTCGGAAGAGAGGAGCTCTACAAACCCTTGTGGTGTAGATCTCATGTAAACAATTAAACATTTAATGTTTGATATTTAACATTTAACATTTTTAATCTAATATGAGCCCTATTTAAAAACCAATCTAATTATTATTATATATAAAAGAGGCATGGTAAATAAATATGAATATAAATGAAATGGAGGTATGGTAAATAAATAAAACCTCTTTTGATAATTACTCGAGGGTATGGTAAATAAATAAAAATGGTATGGTAAATAAATACAAATATGAATAAATTAAAGGTATAATAAATAAATAAAACCTCATTTTATATTTACTCCGCAAACCCCTTTATATTTACTAAAACTCAAAAAAGAGGTTTTATCTAGGTGAAGCATATGGGCCAAATACCATAGGACAAATTATTGTTAATACCATGGGTTAAATACCATAGTTATAAAAGAGGTATGGTCAACATCTAATCTAATTATATATGAAGCCTATGATGGAAAATACCATGGTAAATAAAAGAAGTATGGTATAAATAAAATATAAATAAATCAAAGGTATGGTAAATAAATAAAACCTACTTTTATATTTACTACATAAACTTCTTTATATTTAAAAACACTCAAAAAGGATGTTTTATTTAGGTGAAGCCTATGCGCCAAATTATAATTAATACCATGCAAAAAAACATTATTAGCCCTATTATTATTATTATTATTATTATTATTATTATTATTATTATCATCATTATTATTATTAAATCTAATATTTATATTAATATATTATAATATTAGTATTATTAAATTTAATAACTTTGGATTAATTCAATGTTAAATTTTTTATATTATAATATAAATCACTATGTCATGATATATATTAACTCTATATGTGAGAGAAGAACAAAGACATGGAGTGATACATATGGAGATATAAGGGGAGTGACAAGGGAGAGATGAAGATAAGGAGAGGGGAGATGAGGAATGAAGATAGAGAGAGAGGGAGAGGAGTGAGAGAGCTAGATAAGGGTAAGAGAGGGAGAGGGAGATACAAAGATGGAGGGGGGAGGGACAGAAGGAGAGAGGGAGGGAGAGAATTAGAGGATTGGAGGGAAGAGATAGTGAGAGAAGGGGAAAGATAGAGGGATGTAGGGGAGAAAGTGAGAGAGAGGAAGGACGAGAGAGAGGAGAGAGGGAGGGAGTGGTGAGGGAGAGATGGAGAGAGAGTGTGTATGTTTAGGGGTGAGACGGAGAGAAAAAGAAGGAGAGATTGAGAGAAGGGGAGAGAGAAGGAGAGAGGGCTTGATATAGTGACTTAATTGGAGAGAGAGAGAGAGAGAGAGAGAGAGAGAGAGAGATGAGGGAAGAGAGAGGATTGGAGGGAAAGGAGAGAGGGACAGAGGGGGTGGGGAGAGGGAGGTAGGAGAGAAAGGGAGAGAGGGGAAGGACATGAGAGAGAAGGAGAGAGGGAATTATAGATATATGGAGTTGGATGGGGAGAGAGGGAGGGAAGAATAAATATATAGAGAGTGAGAAGTGGAGAGACAAAGGGAGTGAAAAGGGAGAGATGGAGTGAGCGTGTGTATGTTTGGGGGTAAGATAAAGAGACAAAGAAGGAGGGATGGAGAGAAGGGGGAAGAGAAAGAGAGAGCGAGGGATATAGTAACAGACTTGGAGGGCGGAGAGAGAGAGAGAGAGAGGTTGGTGTCAGGCCAGGGTAACTCCAGCAATTGAACGAGAGAAAACATTGATTGATGTTTATTCATTAGCTAGTACTTTATTTATACAAATACAAAACGGATCAGTTCATCTTCTAGATGACTGTCCGGCTTCACCTCATCCGTTTCGGATTAGGTGTCAACATTCCCCCCCTTAATCTGAAGGGATGTTGGTGAGTCCAAGCATCATTCTGAATCTTTCAAGCTTTTCTCTTCCAAGCGCTTTGGTGAAGATGTCTGCAATTTTCTCGTTTGTGGAACAATGACGGAGATGGATTGTTTTGGCCTCAACATGATGTCGGATCAGATGATATTTAGTATTGATGTGCTTAGTACGATCATGGAACTTTGGGTTCTTGGCCAACTTTATTGCAGATGTGTTATCAATCATGAGTGGAGTTGATTGTATTTGTTTTACCTGCAAATCTTCAAGAATTTTCCTGAGCCACACAATTTCTTTCATTGCTTCAGCTGCTGCCACGTATTCTGCTTCTGTTGTGGAATCTGCTGGTACTGATTGTTTGCGTGATCTCCAGGAGACAGCTCCTGATCCAAGACTCATAGCATATCCTGAAGTAGATACCCCAGTTTCTTTGTCTCCATCGAAGTCTGAATCAGAGTATCCAATCAAGTTGAAGTCGTCCACCTGTGTATACTTGATTCCAAGGTCTTGAGTTCCCTTCAAGTACCTTAGGACTCTTTTTGCAGTAGACCAATGTCCCTCACAAGGCCTTTGTATAAATCTGGAGAGGATTCCAACAGCAAATGAAATGTCTGGTCTGGTAGTAGTGAGGTAGATGAGACTTCCTACAAGCTGTCTATACTTAGTTGCATCCTCAAATTCATTTCCTTCAGTAGATGTGAGCTTCAAGTTTTGTTCCATTGGAGTAGAAAGGGGATTGCACTCTGTCATGCCAAATCTGTATAACAAATCTCCAATGTATTTCTTTTGAGAAAGAAATATGGACTTTGGGTGTTGGGTTACTTCAATGCCAAGATAGTAATGAACATAGCCCAAATCAGTCATTTCAAAAAAAATTCCTAATTCTTTTTTTATGGATGCAATATAGCTTTCATTGTTCCCTGTCATTAAAAGATCATCTACATATACCACAAGATATACAACTGTTTTGCCAACTTTCTTGACAAATAAAGTTGCATCATCAAGATCAAAATGATTGAAGTTGAGTTTCAGAAGATGCTTAGTTAGTTTTTCATACCAGGCTCGTGGTGCTTGTTTGAGGCCATACAAGGACTTCACAAGTTTGCATACTTTGTGTTCATGTCCTTTCACAGCAAATCCTTCAGGCTGGGACATAAAAACATTCTCTTTTAGATCTCCATTCAAGAATGCAGTTTTTACATCCATTTGATGGACTTTCCAACCGTTCTGAGCAACTAGTGCAAAGAGTGTCCGGATGGTGGCCCATTTTGCTGTGGGAGCAAAAGTTTCCTCATAATCGACCCCTTCCTTCTGTGCAAAACCTTTTGCCACAAGCCTAACTTTGTGCTTGTCAAGTGAGCCATCAGCTTTGTACTTGTTCTTGTAGACCCACTTGCAGCCAATTGGTTTGGTTCCAAATGGAGGATCAACCAGCTTCCAAGTGCCATTCTTTATGAGGGCATCATACTCCTTCTGCATCGCTTCTTTCCATTCATCATGAGAAGCAGCTTCTTTGAAGGAAGTTGGTTCAAAATCTGTAGACAAGTTCAATTCACAATCATAAGTAACATCCATATCAACAGGTGAATTAGAGTTATCTACATCACCTCCATCTTGTCGGTTTGAATTTCTGGTTCCTGTTTTTCCAATTTCATCAGGATGAACACTTTCAAGTGTCTTTGTCAGCCACTTTGGGGGACCTTTCTGAGATGGTCCAAGCTGTTCTATTGATTGAGTTGGGTCTGAATCAAGATTGAGTCTCCCAATTCTATCAATTACATCACTTAAAGCATCATCCGTTGTTGGAGTGTCATGCAGGGGAGATTGTTATTCAGAAGGAGATTCCACATGTTGATCTAGTATAGGAATCCCCCCTTCAAAATGTGGAATCTGATTATCAAACTCTTGGAATGATTTCGGTTTTGTGAATCTATCCAAGCGATCAAGTTGCCGCTCAACAACACTGTCAGATTTGGATGATTCAAGAAAAATGACATCTCTAGATAAAACAAACTTTTTATTTACTTCATCATAAAGGCGGTATGCTTTAGATGTGTTTGAATACCCCAGGAAGATACACTTACGACTTCTAGCACCAAGTTTGTTTCTATGTACCTTTGGTATTAAAGCATAACAGGTGGAACCAAATATCCTGAGATGTTTTACCGAAGGAACATGTCCATACCACAATTCATAAGGAGTATTGTTTCTTATAGCACTAGATGGACATCTATTCTTTATATATGCAGCACATAGAACAACATCAGCCCAAAACATTGTCTTTACATTTTTGAAGAAAAGCATGGATCATACCATATTCAAAATTGTTCTGTTCATTCTTTCAGCTACACCATTCTGTTGAGGATTATAAGGCACAGTTGTTTGATGTTTAATCCCATGTTGGCGAAGATATTGTTCAAATTCATTTGATGTATATTCTTTTCCATTATCAGTGCGAATAGACCCAATATGAGATTGTGCATCATTTTCAATCCACTTATGAAAATTCTTGAATGTTTGAAAAGCATCAGATTTGTTCTTTAATAAGTAAACCCAACACATTCTGGTGTAATCATCAATAAATGTCATGATATACTTATTTCCATTTGCAGAAGGAACAGGCATTGGACCACATAAATCTGAATGAATAAGTTCAAGCTTCCTATGTGCTCTTGAATGTGAATCATGAAAAGACTGTTTGCTATGCTTTCCTAGAATGCAAGCATCACATTGTTTATGTTTTCTAGGAATTGTAGGCAAACCAGCAACACCATTTTTCTTCAACAAGCGGAGACTATCATAGTTTAAATGTCCAAATCTAGCATGCCATAATAAACTTGATGGAAGTGTACCTTCATCATGATGAGAAATATATGAAAAATGCTATGCATGAGCAGAGGTTCCTTGCAGTTTAAGAAGTCTTTCTTCTTCTATACCCCTCATGACAAGTGAATGGTCAGATGCCTTTCTTACCTCAAGCTTTCCATCAAACATATGAATGGAGTGACCTTGCTGGCGGATGTGGACCAGGGACAACAAGTTTCTCTTGAGCTGTGGGAGATATAGAACATGATCCAGAAGAAAGTCTGGAAGACCAGGCAGTTTAAGCCTGACTGTGCCAAGCCCTGATGGCTTGATTTTTGACTGATCTGCAAAGTATACTGCTCCATCAACATTATCAGTGAAATCTTCAAAAAAATCTTTCCTATGAGTCATATGACAGGTTGCTCCTGAATCAAGCAACCAGTCATTTTTCGAAGAAGTAAGTGAAGCATTAAACAGATCTTCATTTACTCCAATGTTACATTGTGCCTCAATATAGTGAGCGGATTCAGGTGCTTTACCTTTGTCTGAGTCATCAGTTTTACCTTTCTGCTGATTTCTTCTCTGCTCAATCTTTTCCCATGGTAGCTTGCATGTAGAAGCATCATGAGATCCTTTTTGTTTACAGCGAATGCAATGTAAGTCTGCCTTTTCTTCTTGAGGGTGTCTGCCCCCCCTGCCTCTGAAGTATCTTCTTGTTTCTCTTGAATGCATACTGTAACAAAATATCTCTGCCAAAAAACTTCTGTAAACAAAATCCTTCTGAAAAAATATCTCTGCCAAAACTTCTGTAAAAATATCCTTATATGATTGCCTTATGCATTATATATATCACTGCTCACATATATATATCATTGTTCAAAAATCAAAGGGCGCTCAATACACTGTTCACTGCTCACATATATCACTGTTTAAAAATCAAAGGGCGCTCAAATAGTGTTCACTGCTCAAATACTGCTCACATATATCACTATATCACCGTTTAACAAAAAAAATGAGGGCGCTCACTGCTTTTCCATATATCAATATATATCACTGTTTAACAAAAAATGAGGGTGCTTACTGCTTTTTCATATATCAATATATATCACAGTTCAACAAAAAATGAGGGCGCTCAGCATATACCATTGTTTTGAAAAAAGGGCACACATATATATCACAGTTTTGACAAAAAATGTAGTCACCAATATATTCACCATATACCACCAATATATTCACAATACAGTGAACATATACGCATACGATGGTGTTTAGAAAAAAGGAGTGGACGTGACCATTGACCGCACCATTTTCTTCAATACAGAACTGCTCCAAGGCTGCGTTATGCACCACAAACACGCTGCAGTATAGCTCATTAACGCAGTCATGAAGTGGTCATTAAAAAACACAGTCTTCAGCTACCATTACAACACCATTAACGCAGTCTCAAGTCCCACACACCATCACTTCTTTCTATGATACCATAACATTAAACGCAGGTCTCAATACGTTCTCAATACATTAAACGCAGGTCTCAATACGTTGCTTCAATGCAGTCATGAAGGCACCATTAATGAAAGACAGTCATGAAGAAGGCACCATTAACACAGTATTTCATTAAAATAGGGACGCACGCAGCCAGCATTAAAAAACGCAGTAGTCTTTAGAACAGTCTTTAAAAAACGCAGTCCACTTGAACAATAGCCCAAACGTTTTACAGCAACATGTTTGGTTTACAAAAAACGCAGTCCATCAAATAAACAACGCAGTCCACAGCACTTCGCATACTCATACCTCCATTAACAAAACGATACCTCAGTTTCACCAACACGCAGTAATGAGAAGAGTTCGCAGCGTCCTTCCAGGAAGTGTCAAGCGCCTTGCAGCTGGATTCAACGTACTGGCAGCAACGTACGTAATGGCAGAGGGCGCAGAGATAATATGCAGCGCTGGTGTGTCAGATAAACGCTCAGGCAGCGTATTCAGGCTTAGAGGCGCAGAGACAGGTATGTCAGAGGCAGCGCAGAGAGCAGAGGTGGCCAGCAGGAGTTACAGCTAATTTTAGGGACTGGGACGTGGCTCTGATACCATGTCAGGCTAGGGTAACTCCAACAATTGAACGAGAGAAAACATTGATTGATGTTTATTCATTAGCTAGTACTTTATTTATACAAATACAAAACGGATCAGTTCATCTTCTAGATGACTGTCCGGCTTCACCTCATCCGTTTCGGATTAGGTGTCAACAGTTGGAGAGAGAGGGAGAGAGAGGAAGAAAGAGAGAGGGGATGTGAGAGAGTGGGGAGAGGGAGGGAAAGAGGGATGGATTTGGATGGCGGGGGAGAGGGAGGTAAGAAGAAAGACATAGAGAGAGAAAGGTGGCGAGAGAGAGAGAGAGAGAGAGAAGAAAACAGGAGGGAAGAGAGATATACTTGGGGGAGAGGGAGGGAAGGGTAAAAGAGAGGGGGAGAGGGAGAGGGGGAGGGAGGAATAGATATATATATATTGGAGAAAAAGAGTGTATGTTTTGGGAGTGATATAGAGGTATAGAGGGAGGTAGAGATATAGATGGAAGGTGAAGAGAGGGAATAAGAGATAGATGGAGAGAGGGAAGGAGGGACAGAGAGATTGATAGTTATGGAGTGAGAGAGCATGTTTTTTTGGGGGGATGAGATAGAGAGACAAACAAGGATATACAGAGAGAGATATAGATATATATGGACGGGAGAGAGAGTGGAAAATATTTCTTACACTAGATGCATTGATTTCAATGTAGATGGTGATTTTTAATCCTATTTAATTGATTGCACTAGATGCATTGATTTTACTGTAGATGTTGATTTCTAATGATAATTGATTGCTTTCACTAGATGCATTGATTTAAATGTAGATGATTTATAATCCTACTGTATTGTTTTCACTAAATGCATTGATTTCAGTGTAGATGATAATTTCTAATCCTATTTGATTGTTTACATTAGATGCATTGATTTTTAATTATATTTGATTTCTTGCACTAGATGCATTGATTTCAATGTAGAAGATTTCTAATCCTATTTGATTGCTTGCACTAAATGCATCGATTTCAATGTAATTGTTGATTTCTAATGCTATTTTGTTTTTTTGCTAAAGCATGAGACAATCCTTCTATTTTAATAAACCAAAAGTAATGTTGCAACATATACAAAAAACTTGACTCCTTCATGGACTCATGAGAAATAAAGGGCATTTTTCCAAACAAATGACCCTCCCTTCTACAAAAAGTAAAGCTAACCTCTCAAATAATACCTTCGGTTGACCTTTTATATTTTTTAACCCAAAGTGAAACTCCACTAACCCTCACGTCACTGTCACGAACGGCTTGAAAGGACTAGCGGCCCCACAAAACAGCATGGCAAAATCTGACCATCGATTCACTTTGCAAAATTGAATGGCTCGGAGAGAAATCACATTTCCAAGATTCTCGCTCATTAATGCACGATGGATGGTGGTATTCCTTACCACACCCTTGCCACTTGTTGGGAGCCTAATGGAATCTCTCCCAAAATTCCAATACCACTTACCATTCAAAAGCCATGTGATCACCTAGAAACTGCTTTGCACCTGGATTTTCATTACGAAAGAGGAATGCCAAAAAATATTCACCACCGGAAAGATCCAACTACCCTTCCTACAAAAGCATGCTTCAAAACTTGCATTGAAGACTGCCGCTGACTGAATATTGATACATGTGTTGCAATTCGAAGGAAAAAGGAGACTCGTCAATTTGCACCAGGGTATTCTGTGACCGCTCTAAGCTTTCCTTTCTTCAAGGTACCAACTGGAGTAATGTGATTGAACTTGTATAGAAAGCTTCATTTTGGACCTTTCCCTCTAGCCCAATGTCTAAAAATTTCTTTGTGCTCTATCTCTTGTTCATTTTAGAGAGCTTTTAATGTGCTCTGAGGCATCTCCTTCCACCTCATCTCAATCCTGAAAGCTGAATTCACCACTCCTTGGTTGGCTAGTATATCTGCTAGTTTATTATCTTTTCGTTGAACATGGTTGAAGCTAATAGTTCGAAGACTTAGGAGATGATTTTCAATTCTTTGGTACACTTGTATTAGTCTCGAGTGTTTTGAGACCTTCTCTGGCGTTGTTCCACAATTGATTCTTTTAACCGCATTAATGGATATCTCTGAGTCTTCTTCTATAATGACATTTGAGCTATGATTTAGTTTTAGAAGCTCTAGACATTGTTCCAATGCCATTAATTAAGCCATATTATTGGTGGCTTTACCTAAATGGCAGTGGAATGTAAAGATTATGTTTCCTTCTTCATCTTTGAACACCCCTCCATAACCTGTTGTTCCAGTGTTGCATTTTGAAGCCCCATCAATATTGCATTTCAGATAAACTTTCAGTGGAGGATGCGAGAACTCCTTTTCTGTTTCCAAATCTCTTTCCTTTCTTCTTAGTCCACGGGGAATGATCTCTTTCATTCATAGATGCCTGAGAGTTCTCAATTCATTTTGTGTGGGAGGATTCTTGGGATAATTGCACATAGTGGTGCAAACAATCTCCTTAATCCGTTTCAAAATCAGATCCATCTGGCGAAGAGGAATAGTTTTTTCTTCCTCGAAAATTCATTTATTCCTTTCTTTGCAAACATTCCAGATAATGAAGCTTGGCGTAAAGGTCCAGGGCAAATTAAGGAGCTCATTCTCTGAAAAAAATTTCTCCATTTATTTAGGGTATTAATGATACTTCCTTCATCTCTGTCTGTCTGTTGAAAAATGGTGTCAAAAGAATCCCACGGCCATGAGGTGTAGGTGCAGTTGTTGAGAATATGCTCCATTGTCTCCTCTTGAGCTTCACATAGTTGACATCTAGAAGGCGCAATAACACCCATTTTTCGAATATTGTCCCAAGTTAAGATTTTCTTATGATGAACTAACCACATGAAAAGCTTGATCTTCATCCCCCCTTGGTGGCTCCACAGTTGTTGCCAGGAGTTCACCGAAACACAGGGATCTAGGTTCAGGATAATTTTTTTGCTTCCTTAATATTAAAGGTGCCTTCTTTATTGAGGCCCCATCTTAACTGATCATGCCCATCTGTTACCAAGATATTCCTTTGTTTTAACATGCTCATGAGTTCCTCTGCTTTTATTTTTATGTGGTTTTCATCTCTGTAGTCTATGCTTCTCTAGTTTCTCCAGTTTCTGGAGTTATGAGGAAGGCTCCAGAAATATTTAACTTTGATTAATCCTTGTGAGTCTGTTTCCTGCTTGAGGCACATAAAGTCCTCTCTTAATAGTATTGGTTCTTGTTTCCATTTGTCTTCCCAGAAGAGAGCTAAATATCCTGCTCTTATTTCCCAGAAACTATTATTTTGTACTAGGCTTCTATTTTCCCAGACTTTATTCCAGATGTAAGAGCCTTTTATGTTTCCAGACATTCTTTATAAGATCACTTGTTTCCCAGGAGCTTGCATATTTTTATTTCCAGGTTTTAGCCCATTGAGCTTCTAGTTATTTAACCCATCTCCACCAGAGCTTGGCTCCTAAAATGTTACTCAAAATCTCCTGATCATCTAAGCCTAGACCTCTGTGACCTTTGGGTTTACAGATTTTATTCCAAGAAACAAGGGCCCATTTCTTCCTTTTTTCCTCCTTGCTCCAAAGGAAGTCTCTCTCGATATTCTTGAATTGTTGTTAGGCCCCTTTGGGAGCAAGAAGGGCTGATAAAAAGAAAACAGGGATTGATTGCAGAACGGCCTTTGTCAGAATCAACCTCCTCGATAGGTTCAACGATCTGATGCTCCATTTTTTGACCTTGTCTTCCATCTTGTTGAGCACTGGTTCCCAAATACTTTTGTGTAATGGTCTGGCTATAAGGGGAATTCCCAAATACTTTGAAGGGAGGGAATTCATTTGAAAGCCCAATTGTTGAGATATTTCTCTGAATTGCAATGTTAGTATTTAAGAAAAAAAAAATGATTTGGATCAATTAACTTCCATACATGTAGCCAAGGAAAAGTCATTTAGGATTTGTTTGTACATTGGAGCTTCTTTAACTATGGGGATACCTTGCAGCATGGTGTCATCCACAAATTGTTGGTGAGTCATTTCCTAACCATTCTCCATTAATTGGAGTCCCTTAATCTTTCCCAAGGCTTTGGCGTGATTAATGGACCTATCCAATCCTTCCATCATGAGGATAAAGATAAAAGGAGAGAGTGGGTATCTCTGCCTAAAGCCTCTGGAAGGAGAGAAGATCTTTGAGGGAAAGCCATTCACCAAAATCGAAAAGCTAGAAGAAGTTACCAGAGCCATAACCCATCTGACCTAGTTGTGATCGAAACCAAAAGCACTAAGGACCTTCTTGATATAGATCAAGTTCACCTTGTCATACGCTTTGGCAATATCTAATTCCATGATCATACCAGCCTGCCTCTTGTTGGTTAGCATGTGAACTACCTCGTGGGCTTGAATAATGTTATTTAGGATTTGTCTGCCTTCCACATAACCAGATTGTTCCCTTCAAATTGAAGAAGGAAGTAGAGGTTTGAGTCGGCTAGCCAAAATCTTGGATATAATTTTGTATACCACATTGCATAAAGAAATGGGTCTGTACTTATCAGCATTCAAGAATGAATCCTGTTTGAGGATCAGGGAGATTAAGGAGGTGTTGAGGGCTTTTATAATAGTCCTGTTTCTTCTAGAAACCTACACAACATTCAAAATATCATGTTTGACAACATTCCAGCAGGCCTTAAAAAGTCTACATTGAAACCATTTGGTCCTGGAGCTTTGCCATTCTACATATCTTTGATGACCTCACTGATTTCCTCTTCAGTTACTGGTTTATTTAGGTTAAAATTGTCCTCTCTAGACACCATCTTAGGGATTTTTTTGAAATTTCCTTAATGCATTGCTCTCTGCCTAGACTATTTTCCTTAGTGATGCCTCTTAAATTGTACCAACACAGCTTCGATATTCTTATGAGAGGTTTGAAGCTCCCCATTCTCATTCAATATCAAAAAGATCCTATTGTGTGCTCTATTGGCCATGGTGGATCTATGGAAAAATCTGGTATTGTGTTCACCTTCATTGAGCCATTGAACTCGAGACTTTTGTCTCCAAAATATTTCCTCTTGTTTACATAAATTCTCCGATTCTTGGTTGTGTTTATCAGCTTGCTCATTTTTGACTTTATCAAAACCATCAGTGATCAGTGTTTGATTTAGTTCCTGTAGTTTGATCTCCACTGATTTTTTGTTCACAAAAATGTTACCAAAATCCTTCTTGTTCCATTCTTTGAGTCTGAGTTTCATGCGCTTTAGTCTTTTATGTAGGAGGAACATTTTAGTGCCTTGGATCTACAGATCTTCGAACCACCATTTTTCAATGTTGCTAATGAAATCTCTGTGGGAGAGCCAAATACTCTCAAATCTAAAGGGTCTATTCCTGGGAGAATCGATCCCCCTGACTTCTAATTGAATCGGCCAATGATTAGAGCCTCCAAAGGGGAGAACCCTAGCTCTTATTTCTCTATTTGTGAGCGTCAGCTCCTTTGAGATAAAAAATCTGTCTAACTTGGAGGTGACCTCGGCCTCACCTCCTATTTTTTTGTTCCAAGTAAAAAGGCCATTGTGTGTTTTAGAGTCAACCAGTTTCATATCTTCTATGAAGGATTGGAATGCTACAAAATCTTTACTTAGCATTCTGGTACCTCCTTTTTTCTGAAAGAGATTTAATGATGTTGAAATATCCTCCCAAGACCCAGGGTATTTCTTCATGTCTACTTCTAAGATCTACCAGGGAGTCAAGAAAAATGAATTTCTCATCTATTCTTTGAGGACCATAAAAATTTGTGACTAGGAAGGTGTCTGAAACCCCCACTGGTTGAATGATTACTGATAGATAATTTCTTGATGCCTCCGCATCTATTATGCTGATTTTTTGGGGGTTCCATAGAGTGAGAATGCCCCCAGCTGTGTTCTCTGCTTTAACTTCTAGGAACTCAAATCTATTAAGCCATTTGCTATAGATTTGTTTTAATTTCTGAATGGAGCATTTTGTTTCGTGAATGAAGATTATGTCTGGTATTGCTAGTTTCATTCTGTTACTTAACATTCTTTTTTTTCTTTTACTACCTAGACCTCTGATATTCCAAGATATGAAATTCATAATTAAATATTTATAAAGGAGTAACCGGTTATATCTTTCATCTTACCTGAATCTATCATTAGCTTTCCACACTCCATCAAGAGCTCATTTTGCTTTTTCTTGCCCCTCTTCTTTGTTGGATTTATAGTCGCTAATCCTACAGTTGATTTCATTGTTTTCACACCTCTGTGCTCTTGCTTGTGAATGTTTTTATCTTTATCTAACCCTCTTTCCTAAGTTTTCCATATAAAAAAATGGTTGTATTCTGTTGCATTCTTCTTGAGGCAATGAATCTATTCCTCCTTTGGTTCCCTGCATCAAGAATCCTTCCAGATCCATGTTTTCCTTATCGAGAATTTCTTGTAGTTCATGATCTTCCAGATCTATTTGACTTTGGGTAATTTCCTAGTCCATCTCCATTTTTGTTTCACTTATCATTGTCTCTTTTTAAGAACCAATATCTTGATATTGTATATTGTCCTCTTCTTTCTCCTTTTCATTAGGACCTTCCTCCTGAGATTAGTTTTCTCTTGTGATTTCGTCATTCTCTTCCTACACTTGAAACTTGTTATGACTGACCTTCTGCCCCTCATTATGTTGTTTCTTTAGCCCCTTTTTTCCTCCTTTTCCTCTACTTGCAACTTTCCGAAAGCTTTTTGAATCCTTCGTTGTATTAAGTTTACCTTTGTTGTCTACTTTACTGGGAGGGAAGTCTCTGAATAGATGTCCATGTTCATGACATCTACGGTATCTGAATGGGACATGCTCTTAGTCCACTATCTGCACCCACCCCTCATCAAAAGCTTCCAAGATAACTTCATCCGTAAGTTCTCTTGATAGATCCATTTCCACAGATATCCTTGCAAAGGAGTTCTATCTCCCTCTTCCTATGGCTTCAGAATCTTTGATAAAATGTCCTAGTTTATTGCCAATGGTATCTAGGGATTCAGTTTGCCAATAATCAAAAGGTAGAGAATAGAGCCTTACCTATACTGGAACTGAAGAGAAAGTCTCCCGCTTTGGGAAAAAGCTCATCCTCCAAGGCCTCATATAGAGACCGACTACTGCATAAAAGTAGGGTCCTCCTTCGTATATTCTATCTTTATATTCGATGTTTGAGAACACCACTATGAAGAATCCCTTTGACCCAAGATGTAGGTCAATTCTTCCTTTGGGTTTACAGTGATACTTGATCCACGTCTGTAAAGATTTTTTAAGTGAGACATAGTCCCATGAATTTACAGATAATGGCATAGGTCCCCATGTGTTCCCTGTACACCTACAGAGCAGGATTATTTAATATCACTCTGGGAGTGACTTTTGCTTTTGGTTCGCAAGGTCCCTTCTTTTTTGTCTCTTGAACCCTAACTTTTGTCTTCTTCTACCTTGTCCTTTGTGCTACTATTTTCCTTGGTTTTGGTCCCATCTGTCTCCTTTTCATTCTTCCTGTTCCTTTCATCTGCAAAACCTATGTTGTTCTCCATCAATGTTTTACCTCTGTTGGCAACAACGTCTTTGTAGGAGGGAGTCGAGATCCCTCCTCTACCACCCTCCATTAGAAACGATCCCTACAATTTTTTGTAACCCTAGCTGATTGCTTCAGCTCTCTCGCGTGTTATTCCAAACTCTCATTGGAGATTTCTAATCCTATTTCATTCCTTGCACTAGACAAAATTATTTGAGCGTAGATGTATGTCTCTAATCCTATTTTCTTACAAGCATTAGATGCATTGATTTGTTTGTAGATGTTGATTTCTAATCCTAATTGATTGCTTACATCGGATGCATTGATTTTAGTCTAGATGTTATTTTCTAATCTTATTTGATTTATTGCATTAGATGCATTGATTTTAGTGTAGAGGTTGACTTGTAATTTGATGTAATTGGATGTATAATGGTACATTAATTTTAAAATGGTGGGATTAAGGGTGTGCATTGATTTCAGTGTAAGAAGATTTTTTTTATAATGTACATTGATATTATGTGATATAGTAATTCAACCTATTAATATTGGAGAGAAAGAGAGACGTTGTATAATTTTTACTACAACTACTCGAGCTAAAGATTTAAATGGTTTACAATTTCAAATGTCTTTTTCATATAATCGATATGAAAAGATGACAAAACTAACAAGGGTGATAATAAGAGTAGTAGAAGAAAATAGTTGGAGATTGATCACAATGAAGACTATTTGTAATTGACTACATTCTTATTATTCATATTTTCTCTCATTCAACATTATTATATTGTCACTTTGCATTCAAAATTTTATTTCATCATTTTTCATCACTAATGTTATAAACAATATATATTATGTCGACAAACTCAGTTAACTAAGAAAATTTATAATTAAAATGAGGATATTAATCTTAGACATATTTACCATATTTAAAATGATTATATTATTATTATATGCATTTACATATTATTGATAAAATTAATCATATCTTCAATAGAATTTCCTTGGCCACACATGACTAGAACTAGCTTAGATCCATCTTAACTACATATCTGTTGAGGGTCAATACGGATCAGAGATCCTGAGGCACAAACCTTTCCATGAGCTTTGCACGCAAAAAGGAGGTTTTCAACTGAGGAGATTTGATCCATCTTGGCACTTAGATCGAGAGTTAATATATATCTAGGCTATGCCTCTTTATGACATCATCCTTCATTGGCTTTCCTTAATTGGGATCTCCTTGGATCACCGCAATATGATTTGAGCTCGTCGAGCAAGAATTCAGGTCATCAATGGTTGCTAAAATTGTTTAAACTATTGATCACTCAAGAAATCTACTCAATAGTAGATAAACCCATTAATTACATTGTGCTTCATGCATCCAATCACTTATGCAAATCTATTCTATCACATGGAAATCTAGACAACAAATGTTCTAAAATAGATAGAAATTATCATGTTAAGTATTTTATGCAAGTAGTCAAATTTTGAAAATCTTGTGGCGATTTTTTTTAGAAAAATATATTATTTTCATTTCATGCATTAACACACCTCATGTCTCTCTATTTAACTTGTTTCTATGATCTCATTCTTCATCTTGTCATGGGGATGAACCACACTTGATGGTTCCAAAAGAGTAGACAAATGAATTTTGATGTGATTATTGTCAAAAACATGTCTCAAAAACTTATATGGATCACAAAAGACTTAACGCAATAATATTAAAATTATTTATTTTTAAATAAAAAGTTAATTTACTTTATAAAATTTTCATGAATTATTTTAAAAATATTAACACTCCAATTTTTCTTTTAAACATAAAATAAAATTATAAAATAAAATTTAACATATAAAAAGTTCTAATTTTCTATAAAATATTTAAATTTATATATATATGATTTATATTTTCATTACCACAAAAAAAAATTGACACTATAGTCTCATGTTTAAGAAAAAAACACTAATTCCAACCAGTTCTTTTAAACACACATTTATTAAACCTTTTGCATGCTTTTATGTAGCTTAACAAATTATTTTGACCCATCAGTACATTTGAGAACACCAATTATTTAGCCAATATTAATATGTATTTACGAATATTGTCCACGATGTTTTCCATTTAACTCTATTAAAATAATAGGTAACTTCAATTTTGTAGCATAATCAATTTGTAATCATTTTGCATCACTTTAAATTATAAGATTTATAATATCTTAACTATGATTTTTTTATTCCTTTCATTTATTCATGGATAGATCTCAATCAATTTGGGATAATTAGATAAATTACATAATTTAAATTTGTAATTCTAAAAATTATTTATTAAAATTGTGAAATTTGAGAAGAAGAAACCATAAACTAATAAACATTTTAACTCTTTTTTGTTTTAATTGCTTTATATCATATATACAC
Organism: Pinus tabuliformis; assembly: GCA_031772625.1. Taxonomy (NCBI): domain Eukaryota; kingdom Viridiplantae; phylum Streptophyta; class Pinopsida; order Pinales; family Pinaceae; genus Pinus; species Pinus tabuliformis. Next base: position 1,585,640,358 of record CM062818.1, on the reverse strand, counting down.
ATTTTAATTTAAACTATATAATATAAAATAATATGCATAAAAATAATTTAGATAACATCTGCATTGACGCTTTTATTTTGTGAGCTATATTGTCCACATTAAAATGGTCTTTTGCTTATTAATAAATTTTTAAGTATATGCCAATATTGCTTCTCCTCTTTTTTTGTGGTTCATTGTATTGGAGATGAGTATGCCCTCTCTACATATAATATGTAAAATCAAATTAGATTTTTTTTTAATCTATTTTCATGTCAACATAGATAGGTTAAATTTGTAAAGTACTTCATTGTATATGCTGTTGCATGTTTCTGCATATTTTCAATATTATGCAAAAAAAAATTAAGGTGACTTAAATCCATATAAACACATTATTGTTGTTGCAAAATGAACAGATTTTTTGCTGCTAATTTTGATTTGGGTTTACTACAATTTTTTTCCTTTAGTCTTTTGTTTCCATGCAAATTCTTAGTTATGCAATGCAAATTTACAACTTAATATATAACCCCATAAAACTTTGGCATGTGGCTTGGGTTGGCCACATTAAAAATAAAATATGTGGGTTTTTTTATATCTATTTTTAGTTAGCAAAGAACCAATTTAGTAACCAAAAATGAAAAAAAACTATTCAAAATGGGTTACCTCCTTTGTTGTTTCTCATGGCACTAAATGAAACTTCTACGGGTATTTTTATTATATAATATATTCTATTAAAAAATGTATCATAATATTATTATTATAGATAATAAAATTATATATATATATATATATATATATATATGTATGTATGTATGTATGTATGTATGTATGTATGTATGTATGTTACATTATAATATATATGCTTTTATAATCTTTTTTCCACCAATAATCTCATATATTTACCCTCTCTACACTTTTCTTTTGGTTGATAATATTGGACTTTGGTATGTAGACATAGTTTTTCTTTTTTTTTAGATTTTTGTTGTAAGGTATTTTAATTTTTAGAGAGGAATTGGGATCATTTATGCTTTATATTATATCACTCACTTTGTCATAATATTTGCAGAACTATACATAGCAATTTGCCTCCTTGGATTTCAAATCTATGATTTACATATCTATATAACATTGCACATTTCTTTGTGATTGTCATAGTGACATTTTTGTCACGGAGTTGGATCCTCTTTTTCTTTAGTTCTTTACATCAATTTCTTAGTTTCTTAGTTTTCTTCTTTATTCATTATGACTTCAAAGGTTGTTTCAATTCCTAAGTTTATTGTCACTAACTATCTTCCATGGAAGAAAAAGATGGTTGATGTTCTCAATAATAAGAACCTATGATGGCTAGTTAACAGTGAAATCCAACTATAAATCGAAGTTTATTAATCTTCGCCTCTGTAGGAGCCTTTGTAAAGATGTCTTCAACCTGATCACGTTAAGAAAAATATTGCACTTCAAGAACATGGTCATGAATGAGCTTTCTGATGAAGTGCATGTGCAGTTCAATGTGTTTGTTGTGCTTATGTTGGACTGGATCTTTGCATAGTTGAATGGCAGTTTGATTATCACACCAAAGTGTAGCTGGATACTGCTGTTGAAAGCCAAACTCTGAGAAGATATGACGAATCCACAGGGCTTCCTTACTAGCCTCTACAACACCACAATACTCTCCTTCTATTGAAGAAAGAGAAATGGCACTTTGTTTCTTGCAAGCCCATGTTATAGGTCCTGAACCAAGAGTGAACACATAACCTGTAGTAGACTTCTGATCATCAGGGTCACTAGCCCAAATCGAAATAAGTGAAACCAACCAATAGAGGTGATGCTTCTACACTGTAATGAATCCCAAACTAAACTGTACCTTCAACATAACGAAGTATTATTTTAGCTGCTTTCAAATTACTTTCATGTGGGTTTTGCATAAACTAAGCAAGAAGGCCAACAGCAAATGAAATGTCAAGATGAGTATGGGTTATATACAAAATTTTTCCTACAAGTTGATGGTATACGGTAGCATCAACTTCAGGGAAAGTACAAGTGACTAAATGTTTTGCTCCAAACTGGAAGGGAGAAGGGGCTGTCTTACAGGCTTCCATGTGAAAATGGCATAGAATATCACATGCATACTTGGACTAGGAAAGGGAAATACCTTCCTTGGATTGCAAGACTTGAAGACCAAGAAAGTAATGCAAGTGTCCTAAGTCTGTCATTTCAAACTTCTTTTTAAGGTTTGACTTCACATGGTTTATAAGGTTGGGATCACTACGAGTAAGGATACTATCATCAACATAAAGAACAAGAATGATAAGAGACCTGCCCACTTTCCTAGTGTAGACACTATTGTTAGAGTGACACCTAGGAAGGCGAGTTTCTAAAAGAAGGTTATCCATTTTTGCATACCAAGCCCAAGGGGCTTGCTTGAGACCATAAAGGGATTTCTTAAGCTGACATACACGGCTGTAGTCTATTTGTATAAATCTTGTAGGTTGTTCGATATAGATTTCTTCATTCAAGTCCCCATGAAAGAAGGCTGATTTAACATCGATCTGCTGGACTTCCCATTTGAAAGAGGCAGCAAGGGAAAGAACAATGATAATAGAGTTCATTTTGGAAATAGGTGAGAAGGTTTTAATATAGCCAATGCCTTCAACTTGTGAAAAAAACTTAGCAACAAGATGAGCTTTATGTTTATCAACTTTTCGATCTCGTCCATCCTTGGTTCTATAAACCCATTTGCATCTAACAATTTTTCATCCATTTGGAAGAGGAACAACATTTCATGTATCTTTTGCCAATAATGAATGATATTCTTCATTCATAGCTGTGTCCCAATTTGGATGGCCCAAAGCTTCTGTAAAGGTGTGAGGATCATAATTCGCTGAAGCTTGAGCCAGTAAAGAAGAGACTCTATCGAACAAAGAACGTGTACATCGCTGATCTATAGGATCACTAGTAAGAGAACATACTACATCCCGAATAGCACGGACCCATTTTGGAAGCTAAGTAGTTGAAGGAGGATCCTGAGCAGGTGGGGAAGGATTGTCATCCTCGTTGTCATCATTTGAAGAAGAAGTATTTTTAGAAGTAGAAGGGATAGAAAGAGGTGGCACATCCCCCAAACTAGGCTCGTAGGCCAATATATTTTCAGCAAAAATTTACATCCCTTATAATGAAAACATTTTTGGACTTAAGTGGAATAAGTCTATAACCTTTGACATCTTCAGAATATCCAACAAAAATAAATTTTTCACTCTGAGGTTCAAAACCTTTATGTTTCTCATCTGGAATATGGGCCCATGCTTCACTTCCAAAAGCACGAAAGTATGGGTGGTATTCTTTAGAACCTTAGTAGGAATATGATTTACTATCTAATTTGCACACTTAATTTCTTCTGCCTAAAAATTAAGACTAAGTCCTTTAGGTTGAAGCATACAATTAGCCATTTCCTTTAAGGTGTGATTCTTCCTCTCAGCTACACCATTTTGTTGTGGAGTATATGGAACAGTATGTTGCATTTGAATTCCATTCTCATTGAAAAGGTTGATGAATTTATTGTTAACATATTCTCCGCCATTATGAGATCTTAGCTTAAGAATTTGAAGTCAAGATTGTTTTTCAACAAAGGCCTTAAGGGCCATGAACATGTTAAATACTTCACTGTTGAATTTTAAGAAGTATACCCAAGTGCGTCTCGAGAAATCATCAATGAAAGCTAAGAAATACTTATATCTAGATAATGAATCAACTCGAAGTGAACCACATAAATCACTATTCACAAGCTGTAAAGGGGCTGAGGTGTGCCAAGAGGCACGTTTTTCAAAACTATCGCGATGAGGTTCTCCAAGTTCACATCCGTAACAAGTACCATCTCTATAAGATACCATTGGAAGACCTGTCACCATATCTTCATGGTGGTTTTGGATAAAAATCATGGCTTAATTTTTCTAAAGTGAATTTCTGAATGACTTAACAGAAATATAAAATGGGATGTCACATCTTGGTCCCTCATATTGAGTAGTAATAATTAGAATGTTACCCATAGTAAACAAGCCTATTTAGGTTTTGGAAACCTGTCTAAACAATGACATTGGTGTGACCAATATATCCATAAAGGTAGGAGGCCTAAGGACTTGACATCATGACCTCCTTTTTCTCAACTTCATGTTGAGAATAGAAGGAATTATAGATCTCCTATACACTAGGCTATAGAAAGCCTCTTTCAATGCACTAATATTTTTTAAATAAATATATTATGAACTAATCTATATACCAAATATTTTGATTAACCAACTCACTCACACACACATACACAATAAAAAATAATTGATGAAATCTATGATAATATTTAAAACCAATGAAATTGTTTTTCATTATTTTCCAACTAAATGATGACAATGAAAAGTAATTAAAACACAGATCAAACCAAGATTAAATAATGATATGACAAGGATGTTAATATTCATCTTTAAAAAAAAAACATAATTTATAAGTGAATAGACCATAAATAGGAAAAGGCCCAAAATGAATAACTTTACTACATAAATTACATGAGCCCAATCTTTGATTTATGTTAAATATATAAAAAAGAACTTCAATAAATTATTTAAATGAAAAAAATACAAATTCATTAAATATAATTTAGTACAACAATAAGCCCCCATGCTAGTTCAGTTGGCCTAGTTCTTTAAAGGACTTGTTATTGAGAGATAACTAGGTCAATTATCCTCAACACTCTTTGAGGTTAGTTTTCTTTAATGAGCCAATAAGAAATGATCTCTTCTTGTAAATCTACATGTAGCAATGATTTTTTGTGGAGATAGTAGTTACCAACCTCATAAATCCATAAATCACATCTAAAAAAATCATTATAACAACACTACAAACCAGCATCTATACTACTTTTGTTATCATACAAAATTTAAATAATTATTCTTTTTATTTTCTTCTTCCATTATCATATCTTTATGTTTAATGGTAAACTGTATTTTAAAACCTTCGTACATGATTAAAATCTTAAAAAAATTAATTTATATATATATAGATGAATTAAATGTTGAATATTTATGTATAAATAAACTTAGCAACACCCTAAAATATGTCATGTATACTTCAGATTGAATGCATCGCTTCATATTTTTACTGTAAGGTATGTTATAGATCACATCTTTAGAAGATCAGTAAATTCACTTTTACATCCTTCAAGTAAAAGTATTTCGTTTAGCAAATAGTTCCATCAAACACTTTTTTTATACCATTTCTATACTTATAACATCTGTTAAAAAAAGTTGTGGCATACGAATAGATCAACCCTATGTGCTTTTCTTTTCTAATATATGTTATTTTTTTAAATGCTATTATATAGATATTTATGTGATATTATTAACCATTCTAAATTTCGTTTGATAACGCATTTCATTGGTTTAAAATTTTTGTGTCAGTATGACTTATTCATTTATCTTAGGTTAATAATTCAATAAATCATTCCAATCAAATTTGAGTTAATAAATTTAATAAATGGTTAAGAAAACTTAAATATTTTATTAAATATTTGAAATATTTTTGTTTAGATATTTTTCTTTTAAAATAAATAAATAATATTTTTAAAAATTCAAATATTGTGTATCAAAATGGCATTTTGAAATCAAATTATTTTTCGAACTCTTCATGAGATTTGAATTTTGATTTAATGCCATTAATTCCCACATAAATTAATTGATCTACACCTCATGAGTTGGTAAGTCTATACATTGATAGATAAAATAAAATTTGTACAAATCTTATATTTCAATCCAAAACCCTAATTTAAGTCCCTAAATTTACATATTTCTTCTCTATCTTAAACCAATGAAGATATGAAATGTAACACATACCAAGTCAAATACCTTGATTATCATCTAAAAAAATATTTATATATTATAAAAATGTCATAATTATGAAAAAATAAAATAAAGGTTAAATTTTTTGCATAATGATAGAAAATAATATTATAATGGATCATTTATCATGTTAAAAGTATAAATTTTATTTTAAATATTAAAGACATTTATTTTATATATGAAAAATTCTTTAAAGATAAAATTTAGTATAACTCACAAAGGCTATACTTAAAAAATGTATAAGATAAGACAAATTATCGATAATAATGCAAGTTTATCTATATCTCTAAGACTTAGAGTGAAAATCCATCCTTTAGGAAAAGGTAGAATGATTACAAAAGGTTTGGGACAGTGAATGGAGCGGTTGGGGTTGTGTTATTTCTCCAAGCTATACTCTCAATTAGGCAAAGGAACTAATAACTCTGTGGAACTTCACAATCTCAAGCTTCTTCTCTTGTTTTATATTGATAGTTGAAGATCAGGCCTCTGAGAGACACAGAGTCTCGAATGTCATCATTTGTTTATACTTATGTATACAAAGGTTTATTCCTAGCTATGTAAATGTGTGAAATGAGTATTTTATGAATGACTTACATATGATTTCGTAGGTTTTGTAAGAGGCTTACAGACATAATTCTATAGAATGCGCAGGGGGAGAGAATGATTCAGAGGAATCATCACTGGTTTTAGAATCCAAGTAAAGAAACAGAGTGAAGCTCTAGAGAGAAGTCGTGAAGTGAGAATTCAAAGAGGAGTTAAACTCAAAGAAGTTGAGCAGCAGAGACGAAATGTGAAAACCTGAAGAAAAAACCAAACCACACAGAAAAAGTTGAAGAATTAACATAAATTCTAAGTAAAAAAAGGAAGAGCGGAGAAGTGAAGTATCACTGCATATGAGCCATTAGATCTCAAAGATCAACAGTCATCGCGTGATAGAAGAGCATGGGAAGTAACTAGTTAAAACGCCAGTTTACAAGTGAAATGGTATTTTGGGTGACAAAGAAACCATAAGTGGTATTGAGTGTTGAGCGCGCGATCCCATACATATCACGCCACGTAGAAGCAGAGGTGAGAGGGGAAACCACTTTATCGGGCAGTTAAACCCCGTGTTTGTGGTTGATCTGAAATCTACCGTGAACCGTTGGATCTTGTGGGAGGAGATCAATGAAGGGGGAGAGAATGCAACATGCAAAGTAAGTGGACCCGAAGGTAGTTATATGGCGTAGCTAATATGTTTTGAGTTTTGGAGGTTAATCACATATCGGAGGAAATGGGGAACCACATGTTAATGTGACCCGTGGAGTATAGAAATTGCGATAAGCAAAAAGGTAAACCTCAACAAAAGTGCCAAGGCTGTACCAAGGCGGAAAAGGTGTGTTTGCATATATTTCCTTTGTAAATGGTTATAAAGGAAAATAGCGTCGGAGGAAGATTGAGTGCAAGTTGTTGATCAAAGGTCGAAGGAAAGTGACATCGTGATATCGCCGATAGGCCGATATAGCGCCAATTAGAGATCGGGCTAATCGGTAATCTGGGATCGAAGCAGTGCTATGGAGCGACTAAAGGTGCGGACCTGTCAATAATCATGAACGCTAGCTTATAATGTTTGAAGTCTGACCTATGTTTTTCGCTCGAGCATTCCTTTGTAATCCGATAAAGTGAAGCCTCCAGTAAAAAGGTAAGATTGTGAGTATTTCCTTTGTAAATGGGTTATAAAGGAAAGTAGTGCCGATGGGAGAATTTACATGTTAATATACGTAACCAATGATTAAAGAAGAGAAAAGTTATATATATATATATATATATATATATATATATATAGATATATATATATATATATATATATATATATATATATATATATATATATATATATATATATATATATATATATATATATATATATATATATATATATATATATATATATGGGTTAGGGGTTAATGAGAGGGTTTTAGTATCGATAGGAAGGATTTAAAAGAAAGGATTAAATAAAGTCATATTTGTAGGTTAAGAGGTTATTAAAGTCCCGAGACATGAATTTTGTATGTTGGTTTGCCTATGTCGATTAACACAGCCTTAACCATTAAAGGTTAATATTTGACTCCTTGATGAGTTAAATTCCTGGGACAAATGTATTTATGCAGTTTACATGCATACTGTGGGTGTTAGCAGGGTAACCCTTACATCATTTGGTATCAGAGCATAATTGTAATTGAAACAATTGGTGTTAAAACAAAACAAAGAAATTCTATGTGAAAGAGTTGAGAACAAAGTTATGTGTCAAAGGTGTTTATGCAGGCAAGAGGAGGGATCATATTCTAATCTGACAAACAGTAACCACACAGAGGTGTTGTGTAGCAGAAATTGTAGATACAAGAAACAAAGGACAATCCATTCAAGGTATAGGTGGAATGGTGAAACAAGATCATGCTGAGATATTCAAGGTGAGGTGATATGTTTTGTTTTGATTTGAGAATGTGTGTTTGTACAATAACACACAGATAAAGGTGAGAAGGTTGCAACATGTAGAGCAAGGAGTGCTTGAATTGGTTCTAGAGGAAAGAACTAGAGAAATGCTGAAAGACTGAGCTCAGAGGAAAGGAGCTTAGTGAGGCATATGTAGCAAGAAGGAGACTTGTTACTACAAAGGTATTGTTGTAGCTCACAAAGGTAATTCCACAAAGGATGTGGGTAGAATTACCAAAGTAATGAAGGAAGCTGGTAAGACTTTCTAAGTGAAAGAAGAGGTGGTGAGAACCAAGTATTTCATTATGATTGAAATACAAGAGAACATTTGTGTTCTTCAGAAGTGCAAATGAGTTGAAACCTAGAAGGATTAGAGAGAAGTGCTCAAAGGAGGTTCAAGAGATAGAGAACCAAGGGCTTTCCAAAAGACCAAGTACAGAGGAAATCTTGGTGAGTTATGGTTCAACAAGGAGGACTTGTTGTTGCAGAGGCTTTAATGCGGCTCATAGTTAGTAAGTGAGGAGCTCATGAAGATAGAGAAGAAGAAGATGGCTATTGATAGTCATAGTAGAGGTTCTGAGGAATACCACAACAGAAGGAAGATGAAGAAAGTGGATGCCAAGGAAAATGGCAAGAGAATGAGTCAAGAGGAAATTGACAAAGAGATTGCAGAGTCAAAATAACAACTCGATGCATTAAGGAAGAAGCCAGTGAGGTGGCATAAGTTGTAGAGAAGGCTACACCAAAAGAAAGTAAGGTGGTTCATGGAAAAACTCAAAGAAGCTGAGTTGGAAATTGAAGAGTCCATTTGTGAACTAGAATAGGGAGAAATTCTGGGAGAAAGTGAAGATGAAGACTTGAAGACTGAAATTTCAAGTGAGGGCAAAGGGTGAGATGGTTTTAAATCTGAAAATTTGTGTATGTTTGTAGGTGAAACATGTAATCAAGGACAATTCACTAATATTGTCATAAAGGAGGAAGAAGACAAACATAATCTAAATGATGTTCTGGAACAAGATGAGATAGATAGGTCTCATATTTAGTTTCAGAAAGATATCAAGCAACCAAGTGAAGGGCTTGAGGAGATTGAAGAAGAGACCATCAAATAATTTTTGAATCATATGAAGGATTTAGAAAAACAAGGAGATATGGTGGCTGAAACATCAAGTGGGACCACAAGGTCTTATGTTTTTAAGATTGATAGTTTGTCCGTCGATGAAGAACAAATGCAGGAGAATATTAATGCAGATGGTGAGGTAAGGATAGCTCCTGGAGAAGATAAACAACAAGATATTGAAGGAAAAATTGAATAAGAGACTATGTTAGATGAAAACATAGTAAAGGATCATGATTTCACTATAGAGGATGAGCATCTTTTGAAGCTATGAGAAGTATGGAAGAGTATCTTTTAGAAGATAAAAACTCTGAAGTAAAGGAGGATGAAGAATGTCTCTTAAATGAGAGAAGTGGTGATTTAATTGCAGTAGAAAGAACTTAATAATGAATTGATATTTGAAACTGTGACAACACACGAACAACTTCTTATGAAAGAAGGAGATGAAATTCCGTGTGAAGAGCTGATATGTGAAACAAAATTTGAGACTGTTGAACCTTGTGATTTTCAAATTGATAATTTATTTATAAGTACAAGAATTATAAGTGATGATGAAGTACTTATGAAGTGTCACAGAGAAATTGCATTGCTGGAATATTTGTTGGAAAATTCAGAGTATGACATTGTGATTGCAGAAGAAGGAGTTCGCTAGAGTGGACAAGAGCAGGAAGACATCATTAGAGCAGATGATGTGGGGGAGAGACTAGTTGACAGTCTCATGAATTCTTTTGAGAATTCAAAATATCATACTGATGTGTTGACATAGGAGAAAGAACAGAGCAACAAATTGAATTGTTTCCAAAGGAAGATAAGGCACACAAAGCCTTATGTTTTCTATTTTAACAAGTGTTTTGTGAGTGTAGGTTTTGTTGCATATGCTGGAGGAATTTTAGCACAGATGAGTAGCCAAATAGAAATAGAAGAAGAAGATTTTGTGGAAGAATTTAATCCAAGGAACAGATATGCTAAATTGCTAGAGAGAATGTTAGAAAGTCATGACTTAGTACAGACAAAAATAATCATGAAAGAGGGTAAGGATGAAAGGGAGGCAGTAAGCATAGGAGACAGAGCAAAAGTAGAAGAAAAGGTAAACCAGTAACTACAAAGTAAAAGTAACCAACAATAGTTTGAAGAGTTCGTGGATAACAGCAACAACCTGAAACAAGGAGAAAGAGGCAAAAGTAAGAGACAGAGTATGGACCAGTCCAAAGATGTGCTCGAAAAAGAAATTCAACATTTGCGGCAGCTGATGATGAAACATGCCATATGGAGAAAGTTGATGACAGCAGGAAGGATGATCAATAAGAGTGTGAACCTGATTGACAAGGAGAAGAAGATGGAGCAAAAGACATTAGAAGTGCAGTAGCAACAAAGGAAAAAGACATTTGGGCAATTACAAAAAAAAAATATGGGATCCACGAAGACAACGATGAGAAGACACATGATTAGGAGATCGTGAATATTTTCTACTTTGGGAGTGTGATGCAAGAGCATTCAACCCAACAGAAAATCATTGTATTTAGTAGACAGAGGGGGTCAAGTGTTTTAAGGCAGTTAGATTCCTAAGTGATGAATTAATGTAACATTTAGGCTTTTGAGTGAGTAGGATAAGCATTAATTATATAATTTGAGGTTGTTTGTAAATGCCCTCAAATAAAGTAGAACATGAGTGGTTAGTAAAGACAAAAGAGTTAAAAGTCAAATATAACTCTTAAAGTAGTTTCATGATTTGAGGAACAAGAGAGAGTTCTTAGGAATTAATTGAAGTTAACATAGAGGATTTAGAAGTGAGTTCAGTAGATCTAGGATTTGAACCAGAATTTGTTCAAATAACCTTTCCAGTATAAATGTTAACCTACGGGCAGAGCAAGGCAGGAGGCCGCTAATAGTTGAAGATCAAGCCTGTGAGAGACACAACGTCTCGAATGTAATCATTTTTTTATACTTATCTATACACAGGTTTATTCCTAGATGTGTAAATGTGTCAAATGAGTATTTTATGAATGAATTACATATGAATTCATAGGTTGTGTAAGAGGGTTACACATAGAGTTCTGTAGAACGCACAGAGGAAGAGAATGATTCAAAGAATCTTCACGGGTTTTAGAATCCAATTGAAGAACTAGAGTAAAGCTCTCAAGAGATGTAGCAATGTGAGAATTAGCAGATGAGTGAAACTGAGAGAAGTTGAGGAGGAGAGGCGGGAAGCGAAACCATAAAGAAAAACCCAAACCACACAGAAAATGTTGAAGAATTACCGTAAATTCTAAGTAAAAAAAGGAAGAGTGGAGAAGTGAAGTATCAGTGCATATGAATCGTTAGATATAAAAGATCAACGGTCATCGTGTGATAGAAGAGCGTGGGATGTAACTAGTTAAAAGGCTGGTTTATAAGCGAAATGGTATTTCGGGCGACAAAGAAACCATAAGTGGTATTGAGCGTTGAGCGCTTGATCCAATACATATCACACCACATAGCAGTGGAGGTCAGAGGGGAAACCGATTTATCGAGCGGTTAAACCCCATGTTTGTGGTCGATCAGAAATCTACCGTGAACCGTTGGATCTTGCGGGAGGAGATCAAAGGTGGGGGAGAGAATGCGACACGCAAAGTAAGCGAACCCAAAGGGAGTTATATGGTGCAATTAATATGTTTTGAGTTCCGGAGGTTAATCGCATATCGGAGGAGATGGGGAACCACATGTTAGTGTGACCCGCGGACTATAGCGATTGCGATAAGTGAAAAGGTAAACCTTGAAAAAAGTGCTAAGGCTGTACCAAGGCGGAAAAGGTGTGTTTGCATATATTTCCTTTGTAAATGATTATAAAGGAAAATAACATTGGAGGAATATTTCATGCGAGTGGTTGATTGGAGATCAAAGGAAAGTGACATCGCAATATCACCGATAAGTTGATATAGCACCGATCGGCCCGATCGGTAATCGGGAATCAGAACAGCGTTGTGGAGCGACTAAAGGTGCGGACCCAAAGATAATCATGAACATGGGTTTATAAGGTTTGAAGTCCAGCCTATGTGTTTCGGTCAGGTTTTCCTTTGTAATCCAATAAAGTGAAGCCCCAGGTAAATAGGTAAGATTGTGAGTATTTCCTTTGTAAATGGGTTATAAAGGAAGGTAGCGCCGATGGGAGATTTTACTTGTTAATATATGTAACCAATGATTAAAGAAGAGAAAGGTTATATATATATGGGTTTGGGGTTAATGAGAGGGTTTTAGTCCTGATAGGAAGGATTTAAAAGAAAGGCTTTAATAAAGTCATATTTGAAGGTTAAGGGATGATTAAAGTCCCAAGACATGAATTTTGTATCTTTGTTTACCTATGTTGATTAGCATGGCCTTAACCATTAGAGGTGAAGATTTGACTCCTTGGTGAGCTAAACTCATAAGACAAATGTATTTATGCATTTTACATGCATACCCCTGCATGAGAGGGGTTGAGCTAAATGTAGGCACTTGGAAGATCATGGAGAAACTAAATGAGACCTCTTATAAGTATTATCACTTTCTTAGAGAGTCTATTGATGAACACTTTAAGAGATCACTTATTACACTTATATGTTTGTGATTTAAACTTCCTAGGAGACTAACATGATATATGTGTGTGTGTGTCTTCTATTTTTATTGAGATGGAGGACATCTCTCTAGGCAATTACTTTTAAGTTATTATTATTCTTTAATTGAGCCCATATGTAAGTGCTTACATAAATCTACACCCTTACAACAACTCCTAGTAACTTTTAGGTTTATTTCTAAAAATGTTATAAAATAAAATAAAATAAAATATTTATAGAAGGTTTTGATTTTGAAATGAGTTATGAATTTTGGGAAAATGGTATTGATAATTTGTGGTATTGGCCCGTGGTATTGTAACAAATCCTATTTACAAGTTAATAATATCCATGGTAAAATGTGGTTCAATATTCGTGGTTGAGAATCTTGTTATATTGTTATATTGTATGTTTATTGTAAGTATTAAGTTTTAATATAAAAAATGTTATAAAATTAAATTTAAAGATATATATTTATAAAAAAAATGATTTTGAAATGAGTTATGGTTTTCAGGTAATTGGTAGTGACAAGTCATAGCATTGGCCAAAGGTATTGTAAGAAAGTCTATTTAGAAGTTAATAATATCCATGTTAGAATGGCGTGAATATTCATAATTAATAATCTTTGTAATTATTAATTTTTTATGTGCTTATTAATACATTTAAATATGCATACAAAATCAATATTTTATTTTATATGGTAAAATGGATATTGATTTATAACTATGATTTATATGTTATATATTTTAATATCATATGTATGTTATGATTTTTTTTATTTAAAAACTTGTTCTAAATTTCCTTAATAGAAACACAATTGCACTATAAAAAACTGATTTTAGAAATACCCTATAGACCTTGTAGAAAGTGGCTAAGCACAATAAAAATAAAAAAGAACAAATAAACTGATCGCCTTTTTATAAATAAAATTTTCATAAAATGATGTAAAATATTTACAAAAGTAAAAATATAGATCAATAATCAAACTTAAACATTCACTTTAACATTAAATTTAAGATTCTCAAATGTTGCTTTCCAATTAATGTTCGCATCCATATATCCCCCACCTGGACCCTAGGCTCCAGTAACCATTGCCCAGTCTCCAATTTATAATGCAATATACTATTGACTCCCCTTAACATAAGCCAAATATCGTTGTGGCAATATCCAAATACAATAAAATCAGGTCCTTTTGATGATTTGATCATACTTTCAATCGATGAAACATGGACAATCATAGACATGGATGGTGTCAATCATAGTCCATGTCTGTAACATACCCCGATAACGTCACATGTAAAAGCAGGGAGTTGGAATTTTTTTATAAAAATTACCCTCAAGCAATTATCCAAATCACAACTCCACATTCCTAATTAACCATTAGATATATTGTTCATTGGTACATAAAGTAAACTGCAATAAAGGATAGTAAGTTGCATAACCATTAACAACCACTGTGTTAGTGTAATAACCTAAACTGTCTTATGGACTTTACATCCATTTCCTGATTTCCTTAGCCATATTACTTAAACACATACTTGGAAATTATGATTATCACATAAAATAAAGAATCATCATCATCAAGGATTCAACATCATCAAACTGACACAAAAGGCAATCACACCATTGAACACCAATATACCCTGGAAACCCCGTAGGGTGAAAACTAGCAAACATTTAATCTTATTATTAAACGCTCGTGAAGTTTTTCACCCCTCACTCAATGGCTTATAAGGGATTCCATCCCTTAACCATTTTTATAAAATTATTACAATGAATTATCATTAAGTTGTCACATAATTAGCGAAAAGCTAAAACATTTTCCATGAAACCCTTTAATTACATACTGCCACATGCAACATTACTTGTGGCATGATTGTTCTAGCAATGTAAGGTCCCGCATCTCGTACTCATCTGCATGGACCATTAATCCTTTTCCTGCCACAACGTTAACTATAATCTATGCCTTGCACAAGTAATCCAACTTTACCTGAGCATGTTATCATTATCAACATTGACATCATGATTACATTTATAAATAATCATATTAACTAGCATTTCCCTTGACATAAGCACATATTCTAAGAGGACAAAACACTAAGGCATTCCTTTGAAGGGACTAACTAAAACATTAGTTATAATCTTTTTACATGAAAATTTACATAAACTTTATCAAAAGATCTAGTCCTTTAGCTATTACTTTTGATGCATGCAAATATATAAGGAAATCTCACACAACGTGTAGTCTTTTCCTGCATGCAAATATATATCCTTTCTAATGAAAGCTAACACAAATCTCGTGTGCATACACATCTCACTCAACAAGAAACTAAGATAATAGTTATGCTAGCATAAAAGTAATCACATATCATTTTCCTAAAGAAAATGACTCAATACTTCTTCAATCCATAAAAACAATATATCTCTATAACACGTTGACTATACTTTGTGCATCTAATAGCTTATAATAATAGTCCTTCTATTCCCTTCTCTCGAATTCTACCATCATTTCATGTAAACAGTTACATACTTCTTTATTAAGGAAGGTCATTATAACCCCATTTCTCTTTCTTCCTATATGTAAGTTTCTCGTTCTTCCCTTTCAAGAAATTATTTATAGATACCCATATTTATGCTTAAAAATCAAGAAACAATATCCAACTTATCTAGCAAGACAATCTTTTCAACAGATTAATATTTCCAAGGAAGTTAACATCGATTATTATTTTCAAGAGAGTCAACATAATACTTTCTCTATGTACACACCAAATCATATTTGCATTATCACCATAGCTACCCTTATGTGCATGCAACATGTGTTTTTCCTAACACAATTACTTTTACTTCAATGGACATAATTTTTTCATGAAACGAGTATGGATTCTTGTTCTTGCATGAACACTATTCATATGTGTCTTTTAAGGAAAGAATCTCTATCTTTGTTTTCAAGAAATCTTGCATAAAGTCATTATTTTCATGCATGAAGAATGCACTCTTTTTCTAAAAACAAACTATATTTATGTGTATATGAAACATATGTTTTTCTTCAATAAAAATAGAATGATTATCTATGTGCCTAGAAGCACATCATTACTATCATGCATGCAATGCATAATTATTTCACAAGAAACTTCAAAACTAACTAGTATCACAAATCATTTAAGCATATATCCCTTTTCAAGAAAATGACAAGTGACTTGGCATTTCACACACAAGGCTCACATGTAGTATTTCTAAGAGGAACTACATATTTTCTTAGCTTTTAAGTCCACTAATTTTTTCACATTCTTCTTTGCATACTATTGTGCATATATTATCTATGTTTTCTAGGGAATCCTTCAAGAAGATACCCGAATAAAACATACATATATTTTTCTTCAAGAAAGTGAGCAATTTACTTTATCTTTTCATCAGATTGAGTGCCCAACAGTGAAGGCAATGCAACCTGAAATAATAAGCTGACAGAAAATCGAGATCGCAAGTAAGTCTCGGCGAAACGCGCAGCCTCTCGCATCTCCCCGGCCTACAGAAGGAAGTACCACAGCCTCTCTTCCAGCACCATTGATCACCATCGCGGAGTCCTTGGGCCGAGGTGCTTTAATATAAGCAAGAATACATGTGGGGTCATTTTCTCCACAAGGGCGACGATGCCATGATCCAAACCAATGTTCTTTTGGAAAGAAGTTGGACATTTTGTCACTAATTCCAAGTCGAATAGGGGTGGTGGCATGAACTTTTATGTAGTGTGAATGTGCGATGCTGCCCCCAACATAAAATTCATTTCCTAGAATAATATAAAACTACCATGAAAGAAGCATTTCCTTTTACTAAGATCTCCTCTCCCAAAAGTAACAAAAGTAGGTTGGACTGTTGAGTTGTTAGGCGCACTGAGATCTTTAGCTTTTCTGAGAATGGTAGTCGTCGAGCCATACAGTCTACCATGGCCGGTTTTTTCTCGAACTTTTTTCCCATCTATCGAGCGCTCAAGGCAACTCCACTTCTTCCCCCGGCCCATCGCTTGTCGCAGAATGCAGAGTGGGGATATCTATGTCAACGTGTAAATATTATAGTATTATATAGACTCGCAGTAGATGATGTGAGCTATCAGCTCACAGTTTTTTTGCTCATTCTCAGACCAAAAATACATCAAGGTTCTATGAATCTGAGCAGCAAACCCTTGCCCTATCGTTCGCTGCATGTAAAGAAAGGAACCATGATCTGAGGTTCTATGAATCTGAGCATCAAACCGTTACCGTCTCTTTCGTAGCGTGTAAAGAACAGAACCATGATCTGATAGCTCGCATTAATAGAGTCTCCCTAATGTATAGTCATTTCCCGTATATCTATACTGTGAATTTGTCCCAATATTTAATGCATACAATCATTTTCTTTCCTTTCTTGATCTTAGTTTTCACAAATAACAAGAATTAGTTCTGTAACTAACTCATAACTTTTATTTTACATTTGGCTATTTGGTTATTCACAAGATGAATATTACAACGTCATGTTTACTAGATTATATTCCCACAATCGTATATCAGCATGATGGTCTATGGGTAGCCTCCCATATACCTGTTTTCCATCATCATTTTTCTTCACTCTTCCAACCAATATCATTCCTAAATCAATCTCTCCCCGAATATGGGGGATGACAGTGGGTAAAGTAATATTACTGTAACATCCTCTTCGAGGAAGCTTTTCCATTTGAATTGTTTCTGGGAAATTCTCAATGCTATCATCAACTATTTCACCATAGGGTGTTTCATCATTGTTATCTACAAGATCATTATAAGGATAAAAAAAATATTGATAGGTTGTTGAGAAGCCATAAATAACGTTGTCATCATTATAAATCCATAACAGGGATGGAAAACTCTTAGATCTGAGAAGATCTTCACTCACAAAATGGGGAAGTGGCTTCAATCTCCACATCCCAGAACATGAAGAAGTCTTTTGCCATCATGATACCAATTACCAAACATAGAAACTCTAAAATTCCGTGTCTTACTATTAGCCCACATCTCTGTTGTTCCATGGACAACAAGAAGGTTTAGAAATTTACCACAGTTAGGTGTCTTTAGAGAGAACATGGGCAAACTCTTAACCTGGGCCGTGAGAGGATTAACAACATGCAATGTGTAGCCATATCGAACTACTAAAAGCAAACCTTCACTGCTAGCTTTGATGCCTAGATTTTTCATGCACAAGTTATCCCAATTACAAGGGACCTTAAACAAAAACATCTCTTTGAGATAATGCTAAAAACCCACATGTCTAAGTTGTGGTTGTTAATCACGATGCATTTTTCAGTAGTGGTAAAATTTTCTTTAAAAAATTTGGAAGCACAGGAAGAAGCCCAGTAAGCACATACCGATCTACAAACCAACAGATCATGAAGGGGGAGTTTTAGAAAAATTTCCTTTAAAACATCTTATAGAATATGAATGGATTAACCTTCCTTTTATTTTCCCTTTTGAACAGACGACTTAACATCTCCTTTAATATCTCGAACACCTGTGTGTGAAAAAATTATTCTGCGCTTATAAAATCCATTAAACCCACTAATCAAAATATCCATTGGAATTCTTTCTACAACATGAATAACTGCTTCTCTCCATTCATGGGTATGGACTTTGGCATCAAGATTCTTCTTCTCTCCACATTTCTGATATTGATCGCCATCAATAGTCCTCTTCCTTCCACGTTTCTGACCGATATTTTCAATCTGAAGTTTCTGTGAAATATAATCTTCCACCATTGGAAAGATTGCTTCCAACATAGAAGCATTGGACTTTCCTTTGTTGGGGTACTCCATATCAACGGGCGCAGTTGTCCTAAGGTTGTGAGGAAGATGATAAATAATGTACTTTATTTGATTCTATTCCTCTGTATATATCGTAATGCCACTAAGAAATAGGGTTGTCAACTGCATTTAGGAATTCTTTGTATTGTGTCCCACACATGGGCAGATTTTGACTAGAATTACTCGTATTGGGGGCACCATAAGTTGGATACAGCTAACTAGGCCACGGCCTTTGTTCACAGGATGACTCATCTCTTATCTTAGTTTGAGGAGTTAATCTTGGTGGCGTGCCCAAAATATTATCATTGGTGGCTTAATTCATTGTAAATCACAGAAATAGCATATAATATATATAAAATATTCATACAGTTACATTTATATTTATAAAATATTATATGGGTTTAATTAGTTGTAAATCGGGGTAATCCTAGATAATATATATAAAATATTTATACAGTTATATTTATATTTATAAAATATTCATATATGATATTAGGGATAATTCTTGATAATATATATAAAATATTCATAAGGTTACATTTATATTTATAAAATATTCATATATTAGGGGTAATCCTCCATAATATATATAAAATATTCATACATTTACATTTATATTTATAAAATATTCATATGTAAAGGTTAATCCTCCATAATATATATAAAATATTTCTATAGTTATACTTATATTTATAAAATATTCATATCTCAAGGTGGGTTAAAAATAAGAATGAAAAATATAGGCTAGGGTTTGTTTTAATTTTTAATGAAAAATTATTTCAATATTGGAAGGAAAAATCGTGAACAAAATTATAGTAGTTTTGGTTAAATATGGACATCCTCATCTTCAACCCATTTTCATAAAATTTGAACAAAATATAAAACCCCACACAAAAACATTAAGAAAAATTAAAAAGCAATAATACCCTTAATTCCTTATTCAAATAAAATAAAATAAAAATAAAACTTAAAATATTGGAAATTGTATTTAATTTCTTAGAGTTTATTATGGGAACTTCATCCATCATCATGGACGAAAGAGAGGCTTAATTTAAGTGTTGTCCCACTCTAAAGGAGTTTCCATCAAGTTTTCTGGTTTACTACGAATTTCTAGAACATATAAAGAATATTTAGAATACTCAAAAGTAAATGTTGCAAGATAAATGGTCTATAGGATGGATGGTTAACTATGAAGGACTCAATTTATTATAGGAAGATTATATGATATTTTTTATTCCATAAATTTTAAATTTATAAATAATTTTGTTATTTAATGTTGAATTAAAAAGGATGGTTTCAATATTGAATGGAAAATTGATATGCTAAAGTATGAGATAGTGTTACTAAAATTATGGTAGGTTTGGGCAAGAATGGACATCCTCAAAGGATATAATTGGGAAGAGAGGAGCTCTACAACCCATTATGGGGTAGATCTCACGTAAACAATTAAACATTTAATGTTTAATATTTAACATTTAACATTTTTAATGTAATATGAGCCCTATTTAAAAACCAATCTAATTATTATTATGTATAAACACAATATAAATTTAAAATATAAAGAGGTTTAGGAACACTCATAAAAGAGGTATGGTAAATAAATATAAATATAAATATAAATAAAATGGAGGTATGGTAAATAAAGAAAGCCTCTTTTGATAGTTACTCGAGAGGTATGGTAAATAAATAAAAATGGCATGGTAAATAAATACAAATATAAATAAATTAAGGTATAATAAATAAATAAAACCTATTTTTATATTTACTCCGCAAACCCCTTTATATTTACTAAAACTCAAAAAAGAGGTTTCATTTAGGTGAAGCCTCTCGGACAAATTATTGTTAATACCATGGGTTAAATACCATAGTTATAAAAGAGGTAAGATAAATGAATAATAAAAAAGAGGTATAAAGAAGTATGGTAAATATTTTTTTTTTATATCAAAGAGGATTAAAAATCAACATCTAATTATGTATGAAGCCTATGATGGCAAATACCATGGTAAATAAAAGAGGTATGGTATAAATAAAAATATAAATAAATCAAAGTTATGGTAAATAAATAAAACCTATTTTTATATTTACTACATAAACTTCTTTATATTTAAAAACACTCAAACGGAAGTTTTATTTAGGTGAAGCCTATGTGCCAATTTATTATTAATACCATGCAAAAAAAAATTATTAGCCCTAATAATAATATTAAAAGATTATTATTATTATTATTATTATTATTATTATTATTAAATCTAATATTCATATTAATATATTATAATATTAGTATTATTAAATACTTTTGATTAATTCAATATCAAACTTTGTATATTATAATATAAATCAATATACCATGATATATATTAACTCTATATGTGTATGTGAGAGAAGAACAAAGACACGGAGTGATACATATGGAGATATAAGGGGAATGAAAAGGGAGAGATAAAGATAAGGAGAGGGGAGAGGAGGAATGAAGAGAGAAAGAGGGAGAGGAGTGAGAGAGGTAGATAAGGGTAAGAGAGGGAGAGGGAGATACAAAGATAGAGGGGGAAAGACAGAAGGAGAGAGGGATCAAGCGACTTAGAGGATTGGAGCGCAGAGAGAGAGAGAGAGAGACATATTGGGAAAAATAGAGGGAGGTAGGAGAGAAAGGGAGAGAGATGAAGGACGAGAGAGAGGAGAGAGAGAGGGAGTGACAAGGGAGAGATGGAGAGAGAGTGTGTATGTTTAGGGGTGACACAGAGAGGCAAAGAAGGAGAGATGGAGAGAAGGGGAGAGAGAAGGAGAGAGGGCTTGATATAGTGACATAGTTGGAGAGAGAGAGAGAGAGAGAGAGAGAGAGAGAGAGAGAGAGAGAGAGAGAGGGGGGAAGAGAGAGGATTGGAGGGAAAGGAGAGAGGGAGAGAGAGGGGTGGGAAGAGGGAGGTAGGAGAGAAAGGGGGAGAGAGGGAGGTAAGCGAGAAAGGGAGAGAGGGGAAGGATGTGAGAGAGGAGGAGAGAGGGAGCTATAGATATATGGATTTGGATGGGGAGAGAGGGAGGGAAGAATAAATATATATAGAGTGAGAAGTGGAGAGACAAAGGGAGTGACAAGGGAGAGATGGAGTGAGAGTTTGTATGTTTGGGGGTGAGATAAAGAGAAAAAGAATGAGGGATGGAGAGAAGGGTAGAGAGAAGGAGAGAGAGAGGGAGATAGTAACAGACTTGGAGGGTGGAGATAGAGAGAGAGAGAGAGGTTGGAGAGAGAGGGAGAGAGAGGGAGGAAGAGAGAGAGGATGTGAGAGAGTTGGGAGAGGGAGGGAAAGAGGGATGGATTTGGAGGGGGGAAGAGAAGGAGGTAAGAAGAAAGACATAGAGAGAGAAAGGTGGTGAGAGAGAGAGAGAGGGAGAGAGGGAGAGGAGGAGGGAGGAATAGATATATATATTGGAGAAAGAGAGTGTATGTTTTGGGGGTGATATAGAGATATAGAGGGAGATAGAGATATAGATGGAAGGTGAAGAGAGGGAAGGAGGGACAAAGAGATTGATAGATATGGAGTGAGAGAGCATGTGTTTTTGGGGGGGGTGAGATAGAGAGACAAAGAAGGATATACACAGATAGATATAGATATAGATGGACAGGAGAGAGAGGGAAAAATATTTATTACACTAGATGCATTGATTTCAGTGTAGATGGTGATTTTTAATCCTATTTGATTGATTGCACTAGATGCATTGATTTTACTACATATGTTGATTTCTAATGATATTTGATTGCTTTCAGTAGATGCATTGATTTAAATGTAGATGATTTCTAATCCTATTTTATTGTTTTCACTAAATGCATTTATTTCAATGTATATGGTGATTTATAATCCTATTTGATTGTTTGCATTAGATGCATTGATTTCAATGTAGATGTTGATTTTTAATTATATTTGATTTCTTGCACTAGATGCATTGATCTCAATGTAGATGATTTCTAATCCTATTTGATTGCTTGCACTAAATGCATTGATTTAAATGTAAATGGTGATTTCTAATCCTATTTCATTCCTTGCACTAGACGAATTTATTTGAGTGTAGATGTAGGTCTCTAATCCTATTTTCTTACTTGCATTAGATGCATTGATTTGTGTGTAGATGTTGATTCCTGATCCTATTTGATTGCTTACATTAGATGCGTTGATTTTAGTGTAGATTTTATTTTCTAATCTTATTTGATTTATTGCATTAGATGCATTGATTTCAGTGTAGAGGTTGACTTGTAATTTGATGTAATTGAATGTATAATGGTACATTAATTTCAAAATGGTTGGTTTAAGGGTGTGCATTGATTTCAGTGTAAGTTGATTATTTTTTATAATGTACATTGATTTTTTGTGTTATAGTAATTCAATCTATTAATATTTGAGAGAAAGAGAGACACTATATGATGTTTACTACAACTACTTGAGCTAAAGATTTAAATGGTTTATGATTTCAAATTTCTTTTTCATATAATCGATATGAAAAGATGACAAAACTAACAAGGGTGACAATAAGAGTAGTAGAAGAAAATAGTTTGAGATTGATCACAATGAAGACTATTTGTAATTGACTACATTATTATTATTTATATTTTCTCTCATTCAACACTATTACATTGTCACTTTGCATTCAAAATTTTATTTCATCATTTTTCATCACTAATTTTATATTCAATATATATTATGTCAACAAACTCAGGTAACTAAGAAAATTTAAAATTAAAATGAAGAGATTAAGCTTAGACATATATACCATATTTAAAATGATTATATTAATATTATATGCATTTACATATTATTGATTAATCATATCTTCAATGGAATTTCCTTGGCCGCACACGATTAGAACTAGCTTAGATCCATCTTAACTCCATATCTATCGAGGGTCGATACGGATCAAAGCTCTCGAGGCACAAACCTTTCCTTCAGTTTTGCACACAAAAAAGAGGTTTGCACCTCAAGATATTTGATCCATCTCGGTGCATAGATCGAGAGTTAATATATATATAGGCTATGCCTCTTTATGACATCATCCTTCATTGGCTTTCCTTAATTGGGATCTCCTTGGATCACCCCAATATGATTTGAGCTCGTGCAACAAGAATTCATGGTCGTCAATGGTTGCTAAAATTGTTTAATCTATTGATCACTCAAGGAGTCTATTCAGTAGCAGATAAACCCATTAATTACATTTTTATTCATGCATCGAATCACTTATGAAAATCTATTGTATCACATGGACATCTAGACAACTAATGTTCGAAATAGATAGAAATTATGGTGTTTAGTATTTTATGCAAGTAGTCAAATTTTGAAAATCTTGTGGGAAAAAGTCCATATGGGGTAGGTCAAGCGGCAAGGGTCGTGGAAATGAAGTCTCACCGAACCGGAAGTCTTGGGTTCAAATCTTGGGCTACCCCTCCCCCGTAGAGGGGTACATAATGGACATGTAAATTAGAGAGTCCCGCCCCAGCTTACAAAAAAAAAGAAAATCTTGTGGCAAAAAAACTTTAGAAAAATATATTATTTTCATTTCGTGCATTAACAGATATCATGTCTCTCTATTTAACTTGTTTCTATGATCTCCTTCTTCATCTTGTCATGGGGATGAACCACACTTGATGGTTCCAAAAGAGTAGACAAATGATCAGAAAAGAGTTAAGGCAATAATATTATAATTATTTATTTTTAAATAAAAAGTTAATTTACCTTATAGAATTTTCATGAATTATTTTGAAAATATTAACACTCCGATTTTTCTTTTAAACATAAAAAAAATTAATGTAATAAAATTTAACATATAAAATATCCTAATTTTATATCTATATATATATATATATATATATATATATATATATATATATATATATATATATATATATTTTCATTACCAAAAAAAAATTGATACTATAATCTCATGTTTAAAAAAGAAAACACTAATTCTAACCAGTTCTTTTAAACACACATTTTTAAACTTTTTGAATGCTTTTATGTAGCTTAACAAATTACTTTGACCCATCAGTACATTTGAGAATACCAATTATTTAGCCAGTATTAACTCTACTAAAATAATAGGTAACTTCAATTTTGTAGCATAATCAATTTGTAATCATTTTGCATCACTTTAAATTTAAGATTTATAGTATCTTAATTATTATTTTGTTATTCCTTTCATTCATTCATGCATAGATCTCAAAAAATTTGTGATAATTACATAAATTATATAATTTAAATTTGTGATTCTAAAAATT
Organism: Pinus tabuliformis; assembly: GCA_031772625.1. NCBI lineage: Eukaryota > Viridiplantae > Streptophyta > Pinopsida > Pinales > Pinaceae > Pinus > Pinus tabuliformis. Next base: position 1,585,615,298 of record CM062818.1, on the reverse strand, counting down.
CTTTATTAAATTTTGTGAAATTTGACAAGAAACAATAAAACAATAAACATTTTAGCTCTTTTTTTTTTAATTGCTTATATCATACATACATATTTTATTTTGAAATATATAATATAAAATATTATGCATTAAAATATTTTAGGTAACATTTGCATTGATGCTTTTATTTTATGAGCTATATTTTCCACATTAAAATGGTCTTTTTGTTATTAATAATTTTTTAAGTATATGTCAATATTGCTTCTCCTTCTTTTTTGTGGTTCATTGTACTCGAGATGGGTATGTCCTCTCTACATCTAATATGTAAAATCAAATTTGATTTTTTTTCTCTGTTTTCATGTCAACATAGATACTTTGCATATGTTTCATGATAAACAAGAGCCATTTAGTGGCAATGTGCAAAAAGACAAAAGCCACATTGCCACCATATAGCTCTTATTATATATAAATAATAAAAAGGAAAACAATATCATCAAAGGACCTTACTAATTTGATGTTTACCATATTTTTTGATTTTTATTTAAGTACACCACCCTATGAAAAATAATAATTCAAGAAGAATTTCCACAACATAAGAAAATGATGAAACTTCAAAAATAATTCGGCCTAAAATTGGAATCTTTCTATCCAATAACTTTTAATAACGAATTTAGTTTTAATTTTAGTGTCATCATCCTCAATTACTTCATTTTTTTATGAGTATGCATTTATCTATCCAAGATAAATAAGACTACTACTAGTTAAGTAATTTGATTATGCTAAATATTAAGAAACTTCCAATTATAGTAAGGAAATATAATTACAAGAGACTAAGATTTCCCCAAAAATGGATTCTTGTATGCATAATTTGATTCTCTTTGTTGACGGTTAATTTTAATTTCGAAGGAGTCAATTATGTCATTTTTAAAGAAATATGTTTTCGTCATATACTAAGTATATAAGCATTTATGAGTTTTTTACTCTAACGAAAGCTAGGTAAAGTGTCATACAATGCACCATAAACAAAATGGATATCTCTAAATATCTAAAAACCCCTTTCTCTAGCAGTATTCTAGGAAACATTTGGTGCCTTGAGTTGGATTGCATAATCTTCTTCTTTAATAATGTTCAAATTGACGGGTCTCAATGTCCCTATCCTAAATTTTACATGACTTGTTATATCAAAATCCATTGTTTTCTTAATATATGTCAATAATGAAGCATTGGAATGTGTCCCTTTGGAAAGTAATAATTTCTAGGTTATGTTAGAAGAAACTCTAATATTATATAAAAGAAGTATGTCCCACACTCACCATGGAGTAAAATGCCCTTGTAATAATATATTCTATAAAGTGGTGAAATTGGATAACCCACATGCATTATTTTTTCTGTGTGGTTCATGGACCACAAAGATAAGTGATCACTACATCAAGAGAATATTTGTATAGGAAAATCCACCCAAAGGGATCACTTTCTATTGGCTCAACCACAAAACCAGGCCCTGAGAGTGTCGAGAGAATTGAATTTGTGACCTCTCAATAGCAAAGGCGTTTTAATGACAAGGACTCAAGCAATTAAGCTAACCCTCTGGGCTTATTATCTCACATGTATTATTGGGATGTAATTCCTCAATATCTATTAGTATATAATAGAGGTAAGGGAGTACCATGAGAAACACAACATAAAATATCAAATTCTTATATTTGTAAAGTAGTGAAGTATTTGTGGAGGTGCTCTTTGTAAGATTTGAGATTTATGAAGGTAGTAAAGGAACTATTACCATTTCATGGAATTTTTCCCAATTGGAATTTTACCATGTAACTTGGGTGTCTCCTTTCATTTTTCCTCCGTTGTATTGTTGATTAAGTGTTGCTATTTTGTATAGGAGGTTAAATTTGTAAAATCCTTCATTGTATATGTTGTTGCATGTTTCTGAATATTTTCAATATTATGCAAAAAAAAATAAGTTGACTTAAATCCATACAAATACATTATTGTTGTTGCAAAATGCACAAATTTGTCCTTGTTAATTTTGATTTGGGTTTGCTACAATTTTTTTTCCTTTCCTCTTTTGCTTCCATGCAAATTATTAGTTATGCAATGCAAATTTACAACTCAATCTATAACCACATAAAACTTTGGCATATGGCTTGATTTGGCCACATTAAAGATAAAATATGTGGGTTTTTTTATATCTATTTTTACTTAGCAAAGAACCTATTTGGTAACCAAAAAGGGAAAAAAACTAGTCAAAATGGGTTACCTCCTTTGTTGTTTCTCATGGGGTTAAATGAAACTTCTATAGGTATTTTTTATTATATAATATATTCTATTAAAACATGTATCATAATATTATTATTATAGATAATAAAATTATATATAAAAGTTACATTATAATATATATGCATTTACATTTTTTTTTCCACGAATAAACTCATATATTTACCCTCTCTACAATTTTCTTTTGGTTAATAATATTGGACTTTGGTACGTAGACATAGTTTTTCTTTTCTTTTTATATTTTTGTTGCAAGGTATTTTAATTTTTAGAGTGGAATTGGGATCATTTATGCTTTACATTATATCATTCACTTTGTCATAATATTTGTAGAACTATAACTAGCAATTTGCCTCCTTGGATTTCAAATCTAGGATTTTCATATCTATATAACTTTGCACATTTCTTTGTGATTGTCATAGTGAATTTTTTTTTCACGGAGTTGAATCCTGTTTTTTTAAGTTATTTGCTTTATTCATTATGAATTCAAAGGTTGGTTCAATTCCTAAGTTTATTGTCACTAACTATCTTCCATGGAAGAAAAAGATGGTTGATGTTCTCAAGAATAAGAACCTATGATGGCTAGTTAACAATGAAATCCAACCATAAATCAAAGTTTAGTAAACTTCGCCTCTGTGAGAGCCTTTGTAAAGATTTCTACAACATGATCTGATGTGGGAGCATCTGACTCAAAAAGAAATTATTGTAAATAATAGAAGTAGGGGTCATGCATTTAGGCTTTTATTCGATATTCTCAAATAAAAGAGATTTTAGGCATAAAAGTGATGGATGTGGATAAAGATAGCTTTTCTACTTTAGAATAGGAAAAAGATGGAAAAAGACAAAAAGATGCTTTTCCATGTGTATGCATTGCATGAGCTTTAGTTGGGATTTTTATCATGCTAAGTTTAATAAATTAGGCATTGTGTGAGAGAGGAAGAGGAGTGTGAGGAGTAAGTGTGAGAAGTTCTCCTTGGGAGCTTCGGTAGTTTGTAAAAGGGCCACGGGTTGCATATCTGGCCATGAATATATTTGTTATGTATGCTTGGTTTATGTAAATATGAGTGGTTGAATTCAGTTGATATTATCATGGGTGCATTTATTAAATTCTGAGACATGATCTATGCATTTATCCGATGGTTGATTTAACTGTTGATTGGAAGGCGTTGATGGTCTTTTAATTCTCCGCTTAATTATGTGACTGTGTGGGCTTGTAGTTCCATTACGCAGCGGATATACAGTCATCCGATATCATATTTGAGCCTTTGATCGAATCTATATTTATCGCTGATGTGTTATAGACATTTTTGTGCCTTACAGCATGAAGCATGAAATGTCCATAATCTAAGGGATCCAAAGTCCCTAAACATGTTGTTCCTACCCCTAGAGGAACAAGGTCAGCAAACCAGAGCACTAAATATCAGTTCTCCACCTGAAAACACTCAAAAACAAGCTAATTCTGGATCATGTCAACTGCTACACTGGCTACCTGCACTGAATGTCAACTGCTACACTGGCTACCTGCACTGAATGTCAACTCCAACACTAGCTACCTGCGCTGAACGAGTTTGGACATGTGGCAGACTCATTCCTCAAGTTGTCAATGCCCAGGAAGCTTCCAAAATGACACTTGGGTCAGAGAATTCGACTGGTGATGAGTAAGAGGGTCTAGATCTCCAAGTGGAAGCAAGAACCTCCAAGTGGACTCAAGAACTGAAGAATAACTGAAGTGGGAGAGGACACTAGTCAGCTTCATGCCAGCTACAAGCTGACTCATCCTTTCTCCAAATCTCCTATATATAGAGCTCTCTCATGAGCTCTAGGGAGGCTGGAATCTGGTGAATGTAAGGAAGTGATGTTGGTTTGAGTATAGAACTATTGGGTGATTGCTTTGAAGGAGGTGAAGAGGAGATTTCTTTCTGCTGGGAGGTGTTGCTGGATTGGGCCTCTTATGGTTGTAACACTCTCAGAACTTTACTTCTTCCATTAATAAAGCATTTGAGATTCTTCTATATGCATGTATCTCTGTGGCGTATTGATGCTTGTATATTTGATTTATTCTAATCCTTGAATCAATTATGGATGTATGCTTCTTGTAGTTTCCTTTTCTTGTGCTTTTGCAGGATCTTTGTGTAGCTGGGCCAGTGAAAGAGCAAGGAGTTGGGAGCAAGCAGCAAAGAGGGAAGATTGGATCAATCATTAGCGGAAGATAACGGTTAGTGGATCTCTTTCTCCTCTCTCTTACATTTCATAAAGAGGTAATATTGAATAGCTTTGCTTTGATTGTTGCTGAGGTACTATCACCCTTAGAGTGGGATAGGGTCATTCCGTATTGGATACTTTTCCCAAAAACAAATTGGCGACTCCGCTGGGGATCGTATCTTGTTGGTTGTTTGTGTTTTTGCTATTCATTTCATAAACAAAGGGAGTACCGAATCGAACTGCATTTGGATCTTTCAAATGCAAAGTAGAGGGCAGCTACTCTAGCTCAGTTTCTGGGCAAGTTTATGATTTGAAGAGCTGATCCACAAGGACTCTAATAAGCTCTTAGTGATAGCTTCTGATTTGGCCAAAAACTGTGAATTTTTGAGCAATCTGTGACCCGGAAACCAAGAGAAACGAAAGTTTCGTTCTTCAGTGCAGGCTGTGTGAAGGCTGTCTGCATTTCAGCGCAGTTCCCGAAGGGGCTACCTACGCTGAATGTCAAACTGACAATGTACTACCTGCGCTGAACCAGTCTTGCCTTGTGCTACTGGGGTTTCCTGCTGTTTCTTGCCCGGTTTTCACCCTTGTTTTTGCAGCCTGTTACCAGTCAATGTACCTATCTGAAACCAACTTTCCTTGCCACTATTCCGCCTTGGTTGTATAAAGAAACTGTATTTGTTCTTTGTGTATTTCTTATGTCATTTGCAGTTTCCCATAACGAAAGTGAACTAGTCTTGCTGTGACCTCTTAGATCTAGACCTGTGATAAAGTGTCGTTTTGATCTTAAGAGTTAGTTTGTTTGCTGTTCAAAGCTGATTGAGCTTTTTCTTTCGTCATATGGTTTGAGTTTATATATTTCTAGTATCGAAACAAGTAAATCTTAAGGTGTCTTTTGATTTTGGACAAGCTTGTTTGCTTTCACTTGAAATTGAATTCGAAATTATACAACAGCTTTCTTTTTGTATCGCATCAACATTAAGAAAGAGAAAAGAAATACCTGCACTTTGCATTTTGCATTTGATAAGTTTGCTTGTTGATTTAGGAAAAAGTGCATTAGCGAGTGCTCTTTGATCTGTGTGAAAATATTTTGTCTCTCTTTTCCCTCAGTAGTTAAGATTTTCATAAGTCGAAAAGATTGAAAAAACTTGCTTCTCATCTTAGACTACATTTAGGAATTTGTATCAATACATCTCGTGGTGAACCTTGAAAGGCAAACTTTAAAAAAGATCAACTTAAAATATATTGAATGAACCTAACAATGCTTTGAAACATAATGCAAACACATAGAGGTCTAAGCTAGAGACGTGTTCCGGCGTCGTTAAACGTAGTGACTGTCGATCTCGAAGAAGGTGGGTGATTCCTCCTGAGAGTCGGTGGCACTAATACGGACTTGTGCTCCCACGTACCGTCGCGTATATATTGGGAGACCCCTATAGGAACAAAGCCTTTATCCATAGGAAGCCGTGTCGACCGCCCTACTGATCGTAATGCAGTGAACACAGCATTCACAAAGATCGACCACCCGTACCGTAAAACGTATTCTGTGGTTTTGCGAAAGGTTTGGCACACCCTCTGCCTAGAACTCTAGAGCAGTTTCTTTTGCCATTTTTCAAACTCTATAACTGAAAAAGTCCATCCGAGCATTTGTCACTTCGGGCTCGTTAAAACATCGAAGGAGACTAGAGTCATCTTTAGCTTTTTCTCGACTCTTTAAAACTGAAAAAGTCCACCACAAGTGGAAGTTCCTGTAGAATTGCTAAGAAATATTTTGGATAGACTAGATATGTCTGAACAACCGTCGACATCTAGGATTGTGTCGTCCGACACAGCAGCAGCAGAGCCTCCTGCTACTACTCCAACGATGTTCGCTGGTATACCATCTGTCCCGGCCAATTGTCAACAACAAGCCGGAGTCCAATCAGGGACAACGACATGGTTAGTTCCTATTTCTTCATCCGGATTATCATCTGGTATTTCTTATGTTGAAACTCAACAAATTGATTCAATGTGTCTTCAAAGGCCAATTTACCCTTTAAGTACTGGATTTCCACCATATGGAGGGCAGTATGCTCTTTCATTGTTCCCTCCCAGAGAACAACCATATGGGAGTTTACAACAAAGTTCAGGTCAAACTAGAATTACATCCAGCAGTTGGATACCAATACTGCCTCCACAAGTAGGGGTTGTATATTCAATGCAACCAGTACACCCTGTGTCGAATATTCCCACCACGCCTGCTATGGTGAATGCGTCGCAAGTACAAGCACTACCTGTTGTATGTCAACCCCAGATTACTTAGGTTGCAATACAACAACCTCTTGTCTAAACGACTCAATCACGATCTCAGGGTAGTGCCTCCTTATCTGGAGCGACTCCGGCTCAAACAAGTATTGTGACTCCTCATCTTGGTCAATCATCCAGTATTGGTCAACAGCAAATGGTGCAACAACCAGAGCTGGTTCAATCTCAACAACCGCCATTCCAGCAATCATATCAAGGACCTGAGCAACAAGTCTTTGTAAGTAATGGGCAACCATACTATAATGGTTATGCCCATCAACCTTGTCAAAGTTGTTAGCATTATGCTGGTCTGCAAAGACCCATTGCTCAGGCGATACCATCTTATCCTGGATATGCTTCACCTAACCTGAACCAACAGTTGCCCTTTGTAGCAACTCTAGAACTACCAAATCTAAACCGGCTGATGAATGATCCAATTGCTTATGCCCCTTGGTGGCCAACGATTCCGCATAAACTTCCGTCAGACATTCCTAAATTTAATGGAAATCCGGGTGAATCTCCGTCGAATCATGTGATGACATTCCATCTATGGTGTTCATCAAACACTCTGAATGATGATTCGATACGACTTCGCCTCTTTCAGAGGACGTTAACGGGTCCGGCAGCAAAATGGTACATTGAATTGCCTAGAGCTTCGTTCGACAACTTCAGTACCTTAGCCACAACCTTTTTAACCCATTTTTAATTACCAATAAGGTATGAAACGGGAACAGAACTCCTTACCAATTTCAAACAGACGACTGCCACCCACATATCTGATCATATACATGAGTGGCGACGTCGTCGTAGGATGGTAAAAACGTACGTTCCCGATCAGCTATTAGCTGAATGGTTTATCAAGTCATTACTTCCTGCCATCACGGAAGATGTGGAAAAGGGGGGAGTCATAACGGAAGAGCAGGTTATCGCTCGTGCGCAATATCTGGACTTGTTCTATACTCAGTCCGGCACACTCTACGACAAAATACCTGATGCCCCTAGACCGGAATTCTCAATTCCTCCTCCTCCTAAATCAAACAATGACTCTCACGTCGACGATGGCGTGATTAGAAAACACAAAATTTCTAGTCAAAATGCAAATGAAGAACTTCTTGCCTCAGAAGTAAATGCCATGTCGACCGACAAGGGCAGACAACTGAAGCAGCCAAGGGGCAAGAAGAAAAAGGAAGGGAGAAAAAGGAAACCCCTGGCAGGGTGTCATATATGCGATGAGGATCATTGGACGAAGGATTGTCCACAAATAGCTGAAGTTAAGAAACTCTTTAAGAGTTCAAAAACCCCAGCAGTATTGACTGATCGGTTTCCCAACCCAGGCCAAAATCTGGTTGCTAATCAAAATGCTTCCCGATCCCAAGTGCTTATGTTGTCTGTCCCGAAGCAGCAAAATGGTGCTTTGACAAGGAATAAAGATTACGGGAATCCACGGCTGTCGAATAACAAGGCTAATGAACAACCTAGTAGTTCGACAACAACTTTGACCAAATTTGTGCCACCCATCGTTCCTGAGCCAATGGTAAAGTCGCAAAAGGGAGCAGTACACAAATCGACATTTAATCCTCGTGCGAAAATAGCACAGATAGAGGACCTGGCCCAATCGCCGTCCGTTATGTCGACACTTGAGGTACCGCAAAATTGCATCTCCCAAGAACAAGCTTTATTATCAGCAATAGGTGGAATTGACCCAATGGATTCCAATCTTGTCACCTTTGATCATAAAGGATATGACCCTTAGTTACTAGCTCAACTAGCTTTCCTTATTCAAGTGAAGGCCCTCAACAAAACTGTTCATCGAACAATTATTGATGAGGGGGCATCTACATGTCTTATGTCGATGAGTTGCTGGAAAGATTTAGGCTCACCACCCTTGTCGAAATCATCAACGACGTTAAAAGCATTTGATGGATGATCATACACTCCATACGGGATTTTAAGTAACTTGCAAGTTGAACTGGGGGGAAAAACAGTAGGAATTGATGTTGAAGTAATTGATGGAAACCTCGATTACAACATCCTACTCGGAAGACCATGGATCTATGCCATGGCCGCAGTTGTGTCGACCTACTTCAGGAAGATTGCATTTCCCTTCCAAGGAGGAATTACAATCGTCGACCAACAAACTTTTCTCCCCAACAGATCACAAGTTACGGGAAGCATTCCAATGATCCATGGAAGGAATCATTCGCTCCAAAATATCGGAGTAGGTCTCCTAAAAGACCCTGCCTTAATGGGTACTTTTTCCCTACCGCCTCCAAGTAATCTGGCGGAAGTGGCCACAGTGGAATATGAAACCTTCTATGTCTGATGGATTTGGACTCCGAGGACGGTTCTTATCTCATGTCAACCTCGTTAAAAAATGAAACAAGGAGTCAGAGGACGGTTCTTATCTTGTGTCAACCTCATTAAAAAATGAAACAAATCCCCTTTCTCAAAGGTAAACCTTCATTCCAACCACCGAGTTGAATGCAATGAAGCTTGGGGGGCATGCACCTCGATTTGCGTTATTATGCTGGGGGCATGCGAACTTATCACCGAGCAGTTTTAGCACATAGTTCATGCTCGTTAAAAAATAAACATAAGATTGAGTAGTGTTTTGGCGCATTCAAGCTCGTTAAAAAATGAACCCATCTCGATAAATAACCATTAAATATGTAACCTGATCAACCATAAAAGCCTTGGTCGTGTTTTGCACCTGCCACCTCCACTTTCATTTGGCCGATCATTCACCTCCATATGATTGTTTACCCATTTTGAGGAACAACTGCGAAGAGTGATTTCACCTAGCCATCCTTGTGACACTGCCGTGATTGGAAAATTCCAACCTGTACCTGGAATCAGCTGCTATCCCTGTTCATCACTCGTTCCTCAAAAGACGAGTCTTCTTTAAGCTCTTTTCAACTGACTCGTAAAATATGAAAAGATGGCCGAGTTTTGGCCTTCCAGCTCGTTAGATGACTGGAAGAGCTATCCCTCCTCTAGATTTTAATCTTTTTGGACCTGAGGGATTATTGCACAAAAAGATCGAGCGCTTGTTTTGTTCGGCTCGTTAAAACTATCGAAAACTCATCCCTTCTGTATTGTTTTATACTTTTTCGGACTTAAGGGATTAGATGACGAAAAAGGAATTTTGGAGTTAACTTTATGTACCTTTTCAGACTCTCTAAAAATGAAAAGGACCGAGTTTTCCTTGTCGTTAGACTCGTTAAATGATTAAATAGCGGCAAACTTGTCTTTAGACGAGAACAAGTTTCCCTATCGCTAGGCTCGTTAAAACATAGCGATGGGCTTGCCCGAAGGGCAGGTTATAGAACAAGCATATGTTATCCTCCTCAAGCTTGACAAAAATAAAGAGGTACTGGTCAGAAATGACTGGGGAAAAATTGGGAGAACCTCAAAGCTTTAATTGTAGCAAGTCGCTCTTGAACATGACACTTTTCCTCCGTATCACATCGGGTTGGGTTGTTTCATTCACCGGTCTCATCACCATGGTCTTCGCCAAACCATCCACATTTGGGGTAATGCTACCGATCCATCGCATCAGTTTCGTTATATGTTCAAGAGATGTTGTTCGAAAAGAGTCAACCGTGTCCCATCCACTACCATACATTATCCTTCATCCACCCATGATCGCCACCCTGAATCATATTTCACAGATTGTTTTCACCTCCACTAAAATCATTAGCTCCGTTCCGTGTCACTGATGTGGGATTCATTAAGGCCCTCCTTTGACGGATCGCTTCTTGTCGTCTTCAGCTCATTATCCAAGAAGTTGATCTGGGAACACCCCCCTCAGTACTTTGAAGCTTGCATGCCTCAATGGCAAGTTTCTCACTTCCGGCGACAGGTATACATCAATGACCTTCGACCGAAAGATTTTGCGTGGTGTTCGACGCCAAGTCCTTTATTCACACCACGTGGATTGTACTGTCGTACCTTGAGGGTCATTATCATTATCGGTGATTCCTCTCGCGCTTGTTAACGGTTTACATCATTGACCGGTAATCAAGCGATGTCTTTCCATGTTCGACTTCAGCACAATTCTCACATGGATCGACTTGTACTTAGAGTGAAGATCGAACGAATTTGAAGACCCCGGATCTAGTTTCATCCATCCGGGCTGCGATATATATTCAGGAAATATAAAGACATTTGACATGTACATCATTGCAGCAGATGATCATCCTACTCAAAGGATGATAATTTCAGCAGAGAATTATCAGTCTACCATCAGACGATCGTCTGTTCTATGTACCAAAATGAATTTATAAAGCTGAGCATGGGAATGCCCGCCTCAGCTAGATCATGAAAGCAGAATGAAAAATAATGTATTGTATTGTATTTTGTTACAGGTCACCTCTCTGCGATTGAATGAACTTCGGATCCTCCTGATAAAGCATTTCACCCGATAAACGACCTCATACTTTAGGGGGCAACTGTTATAGACATTTTTGTGCCTTACAGCATGAAGCATGAAATGTCCATAATCTAAGGGATCCAAAGTCCCTAAACATGTTGTTCCCACCCCTAGAGGAACAAGGTCAGCAAACCACAGCACTAAATATCAGTTCTCCACCTGAAAACACTCAAAAACAAGCTAATTCTGGATCATGTCAACTGCTACACTGGCTACCTGCACTAAATGTCAACTGCTACACTGGCTACCTGTGATGAATGTCAACTCCAACACTAGCTACATGCGCTGAACGAGTTTGGACATGTGGCAGACTCATTCCTCAAGGTGTCAATGCCCAGGAAGCTTCCAAAATAACACTTGGGTCAGAGAATTCGACTGGTGATGAGTAAGAGGGTCTAGATCTCCAAGTGGAAGCAAGAACCTCCAAGTGGACTCAAGAACTGAAGAATAACTGAAGTGGGAGAGGACACTAGTCAGCTTCATGCCAGCTACAAGCTGACTCATCCTTTCTCCAAATCTCCTATATATAGAGCTCTCTCATGAGGTCTAGGGAGGCTGGAATTTGGTGAATGTAAGGAAGTGCTGTTGGTTTGAGTATAGAACTATTGGGTGATTGCTTTGAAGGAGGTGAAGAGGAGATTTCTTTCTGCTGGGAGGTGTTGCTGGATTGGGCCTCTTATGGTTGTAACACTCTCAGAACTTTACTTCTTCCATTAATAAAGCATTTGAGGTTCTTCTATATGCATGTATCTCTGTGGCGTATTGATGCTTGTATATTTGATTTATTCTAATCCTTGAATCAATTATGGATGTATGCTTCTTGTAGTTTCCTTTTCTTGTGCTTTTGCAGGATCTTTGTATAGCTGGGCCAGTGAAAGAGCAAGGAGCTGGGAGCAAGCAGCAAAGAGGGAAGATTGGATCAATCATTAGCGGAAGATAACAGTTAGTGGATCTCTTTCTCCTCTCTCTTACATTTCATAAAGAAGTAATCTTGAATAGCTTTGCTTTGATTGTTGCTGAGGTACTATCACCCTTAGAGTGGGATAGGGTCATTCCGTATTGGATACTTTTCCCAACAACATGATGAATCGTAACATTAATGTGCGACCGATGGTACTCATCCTTCCAGGTTGCCTGATTTAGTAACATGTATATTTACCTTAATCAAAGGATTTATGTCTGGTTTTATTACTCTCGGCCATGGTCATTTCGATCTCAATCTCATGCCACCTTTGATTGAACATAACCGCGTGGAGACACATTCCACCATGGATGCTTTACAAGTCTTCGTTCACGTGTATACTTAAATGTAAAGGAAGTCTCGCATGCAGTTTGTAAACCGACCTAGTTGTCTTGATCAACAATGTGTATCTGATAGAAAGAGTTCAACGTTGACTAGCTACATACCCTTTGTTCCGTTGCATTGTTTGCGTTTGTCACGTGACCAATTCGAGAACCGAATTCTCCAGCTCCTGTGCATCGCTGATTGGTGATGGATCAAAATCTATGTAATTTCAGAATGGAAGGCGCTAAGGGTAGAAAGGTATTGGTGGTAGTGGACGAAAGTGAAGAGAGCTCGTATACGTCGGTTGAATGAATATAGGCATCGCCGAAAATATAGAGCCTTGGCGTGGTAAAAAATTCCGCCTTTAATCAGAACAGTGTGATATGGCAAGTGGTCGATTGATACATATATATATGCCTGCGGCCATGGGAAATTTCTGTTCATAATATGGTGTTATATGAACTCTGAGGTGAGGCGCTCTCTGATAATTTGTGCTTAGCCAATATGCAGGTTGATATTGTTATGCGATAATGAGTTATGAATTGGATTAATGCCAAGCATAAGGCAACTCTAAGTTTGAACAGTTTATTGAATTGCCAATCGTTTTCTTAAATCATGAGATTCAACATCAGGAATCAAGCTTTATATGCTTGATGGGAGAAAGATCCTGGTAGGAGTGGCCCGGGAGAGGCCTAGGCTACATCAGGTGGTATCAGAGCTAGAATGCTCAGCTGAAGATATTTGTTTCTTTTTGAGAATTGAAGTGTGATGAATGATTTTTTTTCTGATATGCAAACTCCATAACTAAACAGGATAGCAGAAGAAGAAGGAAGACAAGATCATGCAAGGTCTTAAGAGGTGAGATTATTTTCCTGAATTGAAATTGATGCAGAGAAGTGGCAGTGAACCTAAAGAGTCCAATAAGGAATTGGATAAAGAGGACAACTGAAGTGTTCTCAGGAGAGAGAAGGAGATTGCAAAAGCCTAGAGGGAGCAAAGGTGTTGCTCAAGAGAAGGTTCTAGACAAAGGACCGTGCTTACCAAAAGACTAAGTGAGGAGAGCTTAGTGAGGTAAGATTGCAGCTAGGAGGACTAGCTGTTGCAGAGGCTTGTTGCAAAGGAGAATCAACAGAGGTTGAAGAAAGTTGCAGAAGAGAGAAGCCTGAAAGAGCAGTGGAGGATGCTCAAAAGGTTCCCGCAGAGGACCAATGATTACCAAAAGACCAGATCCTGAGGGAAGGTTTGGTGAGGTAAATGGCAGCAAGAGAGCTTGCTGTGGCAGAGGCTTCATGCAACTCATAGGTGAGGAACTTATGGCGAAGGAGAAGATGACTACTGATAGTCATAGCAGAGGTTCAGGAAAAAGCCACGGTAGAGGACATAAGAAAGAGGATGCCAAGGTAAATGGCAGGAAGACAAGTCCAAAGGAAGTTGAAGTTGAAGAATACATTTGTGAACCAGAACAAGGAGAATTTCTTGGAGATAGTGAATATGAAGGCTTGAAGACTGAAACTTCAAGTAAGAACAAATGGTCACATATTTTTAAATCTGACAATTTGTGGATGTTTGCAGGTGAAAGACAATTAGCTGGTGGGATGAATGCAGGAGTTCGAGAAAGAGAGATTGCAGTAATGAAGTTACAATTGCAGGTAATGGAAGAATGGTTGCAAGAGCAGAAAGATCAAAATGGAAAATGGATCTTTCCACTGTAGGGAAAGAGAGTGATTTGGCGACAGTTGCAGAGGAGGTTGAGGCAAATTGAGATTGCCTTACTAAACAAGGGACTTAGAATTCTTGTGCCAGAGATGGGAATTGAAGATGCCAAATGCAGATTTGTTCGAAATGAAGCCATGGAAGAAGCAGCCAAGACTGAAAAGTCTCATGATTTAAAAACTAATGAGGTGCGCATGTTTGCAGGTACAGAACAGAAAGAAGAGTTGAACCTGAAGGCTATTCAGAAGCAGGTGGAGAAGAAGGAGTCTAATCAGGAAGTTGATGCAGAAAGAGAAGGACCAGCTGATGATTGGTCAAAAATCAGTGGAGGTATAGAAAATCTTGTGAAATTTCCAAGGTCTACTCCTAATGAAGTCGTTCAATTGTATAGGAAACTAGATCTCCAGAGAAGAGAGTTGGAGAGACGGAGGACTGATTGGATGGAGAAACAAGGGAAGAGAATCTTTGAGAATGACAGTCATAAAGCTGAAGATGGTAAGAGGGAAAGACTAGCTAACAATCTCATGGTGAAGGCAAATCAGCATACTGATGTGCTGATTGGGATGAAACATCATACTGAGGTGCTGGCAGAGGAAAGTAAGGCACTGATGCCTTGTGATTTCAATTTTAACATGTGTTCTGTGAATGCAGGAATTGTCACTGGTGCTGAGAAACATTTGACTCAGCTGAACAGTCAAGAAAAGGGAAAAGAAGTTCTCTGTTCCAGAAAACAAGAGAGGGTGGATGATCGGGTGGCAGTAAGAAATGAGAAAGTCAGAACAGAGACCAGCATAGAAGTAAGAAATCAGCAGCTTGAAGATTTGTTGGACAATGAAATTGAATTCATCAGAAGAATCATGCTGAAAGTATCTCAGAAAAAGACAGCAACAAAGAAGAGAAGTAGCAGAAGCAGCAAGAAGAAGACAACAGAAGATTGCAAGAGTGCAGCTAGTGGAGCAAAGCAGCATAAAGTGTGGAGACCTGGAGAAGAACAAAAGACAGAAGCAACGGCAAGTGGAAAGTTACAGTACAAGATATGGGATCCAGGAAAACATGGAGCTGAACACATGATCAGGAGATCATGAAATTTTTCTACCTTGGGAGTATGATGCGGGAGCATCTGACTCAAAAAGAAATTATTGTAAATAATAGAAGTAGGGGTCATGCATTTAGGCTTTTATTAGATATTCTCAAATAAAAGAGCTTTTAGGCATAAAAGTGATGGATGTGGATAAGGATAGCTTTTCTATTTTAGAATAGGAAAAAGATGGAAAAAGACAAAAAGATGCTTTTCCATGTGTATGCATTGCATGAGCTTTAGTTGGGATTTTTATCATGCTAAGTTTAATAAATTAGGCATTGTGTGAGAGAGGAAGAGGAGTGTGAGGAGTAAGTGTGAGAAGTTCTCCTTGGGAGCTTCGGCAGTTTGTAAAAGGGCCACGGGTTGCATATCTGGCCATGAATATATTTGTTATGTATGCTTGGTTTATGTAAATATGAGTGGTTGAATTCAGTTGATATTATCATGGGTGCATTTATTAAATTCTGAGACATGATCTATGCATTTATCCGATGGTTGATTTAACTGTTGATTGGAAGGCGTTGATGGTCTTTTAATTCTCCGCTTAATTATGTGACTGTGCGGGCTTGTAGTTTCATTACGCAGCGGATATACAGTCATCCGATATCATATTTGAGCCTTTGATCGAATCTATATTTATCGCTGATGAATGGTAACATTAATGTGCGACCGGTGGTACTCATCCTTCCACGTTGCGTGATTTAGTAACATGTATATTTACCTTAATCAAAGGATTTATGTCTGGTTTTATTACTCTCGGCCATGGTCATTTCGAGCTCAATCTCATGCCACCTTTGATTGAACATAACCGCGTGGAAACACATTCCACCATGGATGCTTTACAAGTCTTCGTTCACGTGTATACTTAAATGTAAAGGAAGTCTCGCATGCAGTTTGTAAACCGACCCAGTTGTCTTGATCAACAATGTGTATCTGACAGAAAGAGTTCAACGTTGACTAGATACATACCCTTTGTTCCGTTGCATTGTTTGTGTTTGTCACGTGACCAATTCGAGAACCGAGTTCTCCAGCTCATGTGCATCGCTGATTGGTGACGAATCAAAATCTATGTAATTTCAGAATGGAAGGCGCTAAGGGTAGAAAGGTATTGGTGGTAGTGGACGAAAGTGAAGAGAGCTCGTATACGTCGGTTGAATGAATATAGGCATCGCCAGAAATATAGAGCCTTGGCGTGGTAAAAATTTCTGCCTTTAATCAGAACAGTGTGATATGGCAAGCGGTCGATTGATACATATATATATGCCTGCAGCCATGGGAAATTTCTGTTCATAATATGGTGTTATATGAACTCTGAGGTGAGGCGCTCTCTGATAATTTGTGCTCAGCCAATATGCAGGTTGATATTGTTATGGGATAATGAGTTATGAATTGGATTGATGCCAAGCATAAGGCAACTCTAAGTTTGATCAGTTTATTGAATTGCCAATGGTTTTATTAAATCATGAGATTCAACATCAGGAATCAAGCTTTATATGCTTGATGGGAGAAAGATCCTGGTAGGAGTGGCCTAGGAGAGGCCTAGGCTGCATCATGATCATCTCTCGAAAAATATTGCACATCAAGAACATGGTCATGAATGAGCTTTCTGATGAAGTGCACTTGCAGTTCAATGTGTTTGTTGTGCTCATGTTGGACTTGATCTTTGCATAGTTGAATGGCACTTTGATTATCACACCAAAGTGTAGCTGGATGCTGCTAGTGAAAGCCAAACTCTGACAGGATATGATGAAGCCATAGGGCTTCCTTACTAGCCTCTACAACACCATGATACTCTCCTTCTATTGAAGAAAGATAAATGGCACTTTGTTTCTTGAAAGCCCATGTTATAGGTCCTGAACCAAGAGTGAACACATAACCTGCAGTAGACTATTGATCATCAAGCTCACTAGCCCAAATCAGAATCAGTGAAACCAACCAATAGAGGTGATGCTTCTGAGCTCTAATGAATCCCAACCTAAATTGTACCTTGAACATAAAAATGTATTTTTTTAGCTGCTTTCCAATGAATTTCATGTGGGTTTTTCATAAACTGAGCAATAAGGCCAACAACAAAGGAAGGTTCAAGATGAGTATGGGTTAGATACAAAATTTTTCCTACAAGTTGATGGTATAAGTTAGCATCAACTTTAGGGGAAGTACAAGTGACTGAAATTTTTTCTCCAGACTGAAAGGGAGAAGGGTCTGGCTTAGAGTCTTCTGTGTGAAAATAGCATAGAAGATCACAAGCATAATTGGACTGGGAAAGGGAAATACCTTCCTTGGATTGCAAGACTTGAAGACCAAGAAAATAATGCAAGTGTCCTAAGTCTGTCATTTCAAACATCTTTTTAAGGTTGGAAAATTCACATGGTTTATAAGGTTGGGATCACTACGAGTAAGGATAAGATTATCAACATAAAGAACAAGGATGAGGCAGCAAGGGAAAGAACAAGGCTAATAGAGTTCATTTTGGCAATAGGGGAGAAGGTTTTAGTATAGTCAATGCCATCAACTTATGAAAAACCCTTAACAACAAGATGAGCTTTATGTTTATCAACTTTTCCATCTCATCTAGACTTGGTTCTGTAAACCCATTTGCATCTAACAATTTTTCGTCCCTTTGGAAGAGGAACAAGATCCCATGTATCATTTTCCAATAATGAACGATATTCTTCATTCATAGTTGTGTCCCAAGATGGATGGCCTGAAGCTTCTGTAAAGGTGTTAGGATCATAATTCGCTGAAGCTTGAGCCAGTGAAGAAACGACTCTATCGAACTGAGAACATGTATATTGCTGATCTGTAGGATCACTGGCAAGAGGACCTACTGCATCCCGAGTAAGAGGGACCCATTTTGGAAGCTAAGGAGTTTAAGGAGGATCGTGAGAAGGTGGGGAGGATTTTCATCCTCATTGTCATCATCTCAAGAAGAAATATTTTCAGAAGTAGAAGGGATAGAGAGAGGTGGCACATCCCCCAAACTAAGTTCTTAGGCCAATATATTTTCAGCAAAATGTACATCTCTTATAATGATAACATTTTTGGACTTAAGTGGAATAAGTGTATATCCTTTGACATCTTCAGAATATCCAACAAAAATATATTTTTCACTTTCAGGTTCTAAAGCTTTATGTTTCTCATCTAGAATATGGGCCCATGCTTCACTTCCAAAAACACGAAAGTGACTTACATCTCGTTTAATTGAGCTCCATGCTTCTTCTGGAGTGATATTCTTTAAAACCTTAGTAGGAGTGTGATTTACTATGTAATTTTCACACTTAATTGTTGCTTCCCAAAAATTAAAACTAAGTCCTTTAGGTTGAAACATATAATTAGCCATTTCCTTTAAGGTGTGATTCTTCCTTTTAGCTACACCATTTTGTTGTGGAGTATATGGAACAATATGTTGCATTTGAATTCCATTCGCATATGAATTTGATGTCGATATTGTTTTTCAACAAAGACCTTCAAGGCCAAGAACATGTTAAATACTTCACTGTTGAGTTTTAAGAAGTATACCCAAGTGCGTTTTGAGAAATCATCAATGAAAGTTAAGAAATACTTGTATCCAGATAATGAAACAACTGGAAGTGGACCACATAAATCACTATGCACAAGCTATAAAGGGGTTGAGGCATGCCAAGAGGCATGTTTAACAAAACTATACCAATGAGGTTCTCCAAGTACACATCCAAAACAAATACCATCTATGTAAGATACCATTGGAAGACCTGTCACCATATTTTCTTTACATAGATTCTCAAGGGAGCGATAGTGTAAGTGACCAAATTTCTCATGCCAACGTTTGCTCACTTCATCATTATGGGAAACAAATACCTAGGGAAAATTTTCTTATACAACCTTGTAGAATCATTAGCAATGCAAGTAGCTAAACTCTATCTAGGATCTCTTAAATTACACCATCGTTAGCTGAAAATTCAACGATTTTATCTTCACCTAAATGAGTTATCTCATATACAGATAGAAGGTTGCAAGATAAGGTTGGAACACATAATACATCATTAAATTGCCCATTATCTAGATGAACAGTTCTAGTACCTACAACACTAAGAGATCTATCATCACCAACATATATATTTTTGGTGTTACAAACATTTAAAGAAGAAAACATGGCTTTGTTTTTGGCCATGTTATAAGGAGCTTCAAAATCAATGAGCCACTCATGTTAATGAGAAGAAGAAGATACATTTAGTGCATAACCAAACCAAGGTGCTTGACAACCACATGTAGAAAGTGCTACTCTTGAAGATGAAGTTCAAGTTGAACATTGCTCCAAATGGATGTTATGCTTCTTCATTGTTGCTTCCAAGGATTCCATCCTCTTAAAGCATTTGGATTCTAAGTGATCATATTGATTACAAAATTGGAAATGTCTATCAGTCTTCTTCCCTTTGTTTTTATTTCCCTTATCATTTTGCTGAAATGATTTTTCATTTTGAGACTGAAATTGCTTAGGACCCTTGTTTGGTTTAGGACCATTCTTTTTAGGATACTACTTCTTAGGATTCTTTGAATTTGGTTGCTCCTAGGCGGCTAAGGCTTTCTTAGAAGAGTTTCCAAGATTAAGAAGACTAAGATATAATATATTTTCTTGTTCTCTTGTTAAAGAATCACAAAAGGCATAAAAAGAGGGGGACTTGTAGTCTTGTCCTTTGGAAATAAAGGCTTCTCTAGTAGAATGGAAGGTGGAAACGAACACAGAGTAAGCTGATGACAACTTAGTAAGAATGGAATATATAAGGATACCATCTTCTTTCTTATGTTGGCATTATGGTACAAGTGTTGTCCTTGATGGCAACTCACACAGATGACAGATAATAGTGCAGCAGGTCAGTAGTAAAGGGTTGATGATCAGACTGCAAAGAATGAAGAAAATGAGAGATCCGCAGGTTCCTGTTCCCAAAGTTGCGGTCCTTGGCTGGGTCCGTAGGTGCACTGTTCAAAAGGTGTGGACATGTTCGTAGGTGTTCCGAAAAAAAGGTGTGGACTTAAAGTTCACAGACTTTCATGTAGAGAAAAGCGCACGCACGTGGGAAAACTTACGGGTGATCCATGGTATTTAGTCCGACATTTTTGATCCTATGGTTTTCGTCCGTAGTTTTGCTTCTAAAGTATTGAACCCAGGTTTTGGGTCCCTAGTATTGGATTCCTATGGTTTTGGACCATGGTTTGAGTAAGGCCTACTCTATAAAAAGGAAAGGAGATCATTTGGCCGTGTAGAATGGATGAGTTGAATAATCTGAAGAAGATCAAGATCTGAAATACTGGTAAATGATTGAGGATTTATAGATGAACCTCAATCAAGGAGGATCCCAAGCATTACAAGACGATGAGCCTAGGTCTCTTTGACGCATGATCATATCTGATAATTTGGGTATGCAGTTCGGCGCAAGGTCAGATCTATAACTCTGTTAATTTGGGTACATAGGAGTGACACGGAGCAAGTGTAGATACCCATAGGCCAGAAGATTATTCAGGTGTGGATACCCGCAGATGAGAAGACTCAGTAGGTGCGGATACCCATAGATCAGCAGTGTGTGCAGGTGCGGATACTCGTAGATTAGCAGAAAGCGCAGGTGAGGATACCCGCAGATTAGAAGAAAGAGCAGGAACGAATACCCGCAATTTTCTATTGGTGAAGTTGCGTACCTTTTATTGAAATATGTTTTTGTAGTGTTCTGGGTTTTGAAGTGATATCTACTTACTGGTATTGAGTTCTGATAACAACATTCTGAGAAGTGATTGATTGAATGATTATGTTTAGCTTCAGTATTGATGGATGAATGGATCAAGTTCTTAATGACTTATCTTTATGTGATCTGATGGACTAGATCTGGTTGCTAACACACATATTATCCTTGTAATGATCTGGTGATTGGGTAATTTTGAAGACTGATTGATTATGTATTGGTGGGTCCAGTATGAAAATTGGATGAAACGTGACCTTTCATATTATGATGTTGTGTTCCATGAGTATCCAGTTTGAAAATGTATGAAATGTGGTACCTGGAGGGTGAAAGAGAAGGTTGTAGCCTTCTGTAGGTCGGAACTTACATCAGCTAGTACAAGAGCTAAGGGGGTGGTAGCTCCCTTCCAGTAGCAGCTGGAAAACGAGTAGAGATTGGAGAATTTCAGTAGGTCGGCACCTATGTACTAGTAAATGGATCGGCTAGTACAAGAGCTAAGGGGGCTTTAGCTCCCTTCTAGGAGAGGCTGGAGAAGGAGAGTGTTGGCATTATGATTCAAGTGTTGTCCTTGATGGCAACTCACTCAGAGGTTGGTACAGATGCTCAGAAGTTGGTACAGGAGATGGCAACTTAATCAGAAGACAGATCCTAGTACAGCTTGCCAAGGAAGTTCATACACGCAGGTTTGTTAAGACCAAGTCGCGTGTACATGCAGGTTGGCTTCAGAAAAAGCGCGTGTATGTGGAAAAGTACCTTTGGTCCATGGCGGTTAGTCCTTGGAAGTTGTGCCTATGGTTTCGGACCATTGTGTCTCGACGGGCGTGTCGATCCCTAGTTTTGAAGTTGATGGTATTGTGTTTCTATGGTTTTGGATCTTGGTATTGAACAAGGCCTAAGGCTATATAAGGAGAAGATCACCAGGCAAAGATGTGGTGTGGGTGTCTGACGCAGTGAGAGGATCTGGTATTGCTGGTTATCTGTTCGGGACGCTTGGCAAGGGTCGGATCTGACAGCAAAGGCAGAAGTAATCATTTCTAGATCTGCACGCGGGTTGCCTTTGGAGAAAGCGCGTATACACGCGGTTTTGGTACAGTGAAGTAGCGTATGCATGATAAGTGTTGATATTTCAGGTTGCTGCTGATTCTGGTGGTTGTTGCAGAGTTCTAGATTCTGGTTTGGGTTCTGTGTTCTTGATGACAGGGTTTCAGTGATTCGGTATTGGGTTGTTTAATGAATTATGATGCAAGTATAAGTTGATGATTGTATTGAGGTAATGTTTTCTTTGTACTCTTGGATCCAGTATGAAAATGTATGAAACGTGGTCCCTGAAGGTTGTAGGGTCAGCACCTACGTACTAGTAAATGGATCAGCTAGTACAAGAGCTGAGGGGGTTGTAGCTCCCTTCCAAAAGTAGTTGGAAAACGAGAGAGGGTTGTAGCCCTCTGCAGGTTGTAGCCTGCGTGCTGGTAAAGGACTGCACCAGTACATTGTAAAAGAAGTTTCTCATTAAAGAAGAAAGAGACAAATTGCAGCAGGTGGTTTTCACCCACATTGGGTTTCCACCTTATATCATGGTGTTCATGTGTGTGGCTTTTGTGTGATGATCTATTCTGTTATACTGCACCTGTTTACTGTTAATATGCTTAATAATATCCTGATGCATTTACTGAAGATAAGATTAACTGAATCATAAGATCTCTGCATATACGCTAGTTGCTTTAGACACAGTCGCGTGTACACGCGGGTTCACTTAACTGAAGTCGCGTATATGTTTCTGAGTATGAAATTGAAAAGTTTTATCTGATCTGATAATACTGATTCACCCCCCCCTCTCAGTATTATTTCCAACAGAGAGAAGGTTGTAGCCTTCTTCAGGTTGAAGCCTGCGTACTGGTATAAGACTGCACAGTACAAAGTCACTATAAAAGAAGTTTCTAATTAAAATAAGAAAGAAACATATTGCAACAGGTGGTTTTCTCCCACATTGGGTTTCCACCTTACATCATGGTGTTCATGTGTTCTTCTTGTGTGTGATAATATGTTCTATTTTACTGCTCCTGTCTACTGTTCTTATGGTTAATAATGTCCTGATGCATTCATTAAGGATCAACTTAAATAATCATAAGTTTACTGGATATATGCTTATGAATCTTAATATGGAAATGAGAAAGTTATATTGATTTGATAATACTGATTCACCCCCCCTCTCAGTATTATTTCCAACAATTGGTATCAGAGTAGGTCCTTTGGTTGAAGCTTGATCACTTGAAGGAGATTCGTAGAACAATGGGAAAGAAGCTCAAGAAGAAAGCACCTAAGAAGAAGAAGACATCTCAAAAATATTATGACAGTGGGAGAATTGATTGGGGAATATGTGGAAGAAGCACTTCAGATTCAGAATCATTTCAGAATGAAGATGAACAAGACCTATCACGTATGAATTTTTTATCCTCTGGTGATACAGTTATCTATCCATTTGAAGATGATGAAAGTGGTAATGAAACAAATGAATTTGCTCTTATGGGTGAGTAAGAAAGGTATCAAATAGAGGCAGGATTTAAAAGGCTTACAGACAAAATCAAAGATTAACAAGATCTGTTGAACAAAAGGGAATGTACCTTCAAAGAAGAATCTACCAAACTAAAAGCTCAACTAGAGGAAGGAAACAAGGTAAGGAAGCTATTCAAGGAAAAATGTCAAAAGTTGCAGGATGAAGTGTCATCATTAAGAAATGAAGTAAATGAAAGAAGAACAACAATCAAGAAACTTAGAAATAGATCTAGTTACTATGAAAGGCTTGAAGCTACGATCCTCTCGCTAAAGGAAGATCTTGAAGAATCAAAGAAGAAGAATAATTTACCTTCCTTAATTGGGATCTCCTTGGATCACCCCAATATGATTTGAGCTCATCCATTATTGGAAGCAAGAATTCATGGTCATCAATGGTCGCTAAAATTGTTTAAACTATTGATCACTCAAGGAGTTTATTCGATAGTAGATAAACCCATTAATTACATTGTGCTTCATGCATCCAATCACTTATGCTAATCTATTGCATCACATTGATGTCTAGACAACAAATGTTCAAACTAGAGAGAAATTGTGGTGTTTAGTATTTTATGCAAGTAGTCAAATTTTGAAAATCTTTTGGCAAAATTTTTTTAGAAAAAAAATATTATTTTCATTTCGTGCCTTAACACACCCTTCTCTCTATTTACCTCATTTCTATGATCTCGTTCTTCATCTTGTTATGGGGATGAACCACACTTGCTCATTCGAAAAGTGTAGACAAATGAATTTTGATGTGATTATTGCCAAAAACATGATATGGATAACAAAAGCCTTAATGCAATAATATTAAAATTATTTATTTTTAAATAAAAAGTGAATTTACTTTATAGAATTTTAATGAATTATTTTTAAAATATTAAAAGTGCAATTTTTTTTTAAACATAAAAAAATTAATGTAATAAAATTTAACATATAAAAATTTCTAATTATATATATATATATATATATATATATATATATATATCTATATTTATATTTTCACTATCACAAAAAAAAATAATCGACACTATAATCTGATGTTTAAAAAAACACTAATTCCAACTAGTTCTCTTAAACACACATTTTTCTTTAATATTGATCACATCTACAAGAAAAAAAAACAAAACAAAAACAAAGAAACAGACAAACTTTTTTCATGCTTTTATGTAGCTTAACAAATTATTTTGACCCATTAGTACATTTGAGAATACCAATTATTTAGCCAATATTAATATATATTTACAAATATTTTCCACTATGTTTTCCATTTAACTCTATTATATTAATAGGTAACTTCAATTTTGTAGCATAATCAATTTGTAATCATTTTGCATCACTTTAAATTATAATATTTATAATATCTTAATCATGATTTTGTTATTCCTTTCCTTCATTCATGGATAAATCTCAATAAATTTGCAATAGTTACATAAATTACATAATTTAAATTTGTGATTTTAAAAATTCTTTATCAAATTTGACAAGAAGAAAAAAAAACTATAAACATCTTAATTCTATTTTTTTTAGTTTCTTTATATCATATATACATATTTTATTTTAAAATGTATAATATATAAGTAATAGGCATTAAAATATTTTAGATAACACTTTCATTGAAGCGTTTTATTTATGAACTATATTGTCCACATTAAAATGGTCTTTTTGTTATTAATAGATTTTTAATTATATGCCAATATTGCTTCTCTTTTTTTTTGGTGGTTCATTGTATTGGAGATCGGTATGTCGTCTCTACATCTAATATGTAAAATCAAATTTGATTTATTTTATCTATTTCAATGTCAACACAGATACTTTGCATATGTTGCACAATAAACAAGAGCCATATAATGGCAATGTCCAAAAAGACAAAAGCAACATTGCTATAATATAACTCTTATTGTATATAAATAATAAAAAGGAAAAAAAATATCATCCAAAGACCTTACTAATTTAATGTTTACCATATTTGTTGATTTTTATTTGAGTACACCACCCTATGAAAAATAATAATTCGAGATGAATTTCCATGGCATAAGAAAATGATGAAACTTCAAAAATAAGTGGGCCTAAAATTGGAATCTTTGTATCCAATAACTTTTAATAACGTTTTAGTGTTATCATCCTCAATTACTTTATTTTTTATGAGTGTATCTATCCAAGATAAATAAGACTTCTAATAGCTAAATAACTTGATTATGCTAAATATTAAGAAACTTCCAACTATAGTAAGGAAAGATAATTATAAGAGACGAAGATTTCTCAAAAGGTGGATTGTTGTACGGAGAATTTCATTCTCTTTGTTGGGAGTTAATTTTAATTTTGAAGGAGTCAATTATGTCGTATTTAAACAAATTTGTTTTCATCATATACTAAGTATATATGCATTTATCAGTCTTTTACTCTAACGAGAGCTAGGTAGAGTGTCATACAATGCACCATAAACACAATGCATATCTCTAAATATCTAACAACCCCTTTCTCTAGTAGTATTCTAGGAAACACTTGGTGCCTTGAGTTGGATTGCATAATATTCTTCTTTAATAATGTGCAAATTGAAGTGTCTCAATGCTTCTATCCTAAATTTTACACTACTTGTTCTATCAAAATCCATTGTTTTCTTAAGATATGTCAATAATGAAGCATTGGAATGTGTCCCTTTGGAAAGTAATAATGTCTAGGTTATATTAGAATAAACTCTAATATTATATAAAATAAGTATATCCCACATTCAGCATGGAGTAAAATGCCCTTGTAATAATATATTATATAAAGAGGTGAAGTTAGATTACCCACATGTATTATTTTTTCTGTGTGGTTCATGGACCCCAAAGATAAGTGATCGCTACATCAACATAATATTTGTACATGAAAATCCACCCAAAGGGATCACTTGATAGAATTGAACCGGTGACTTCTCAATAGCAAAGGAGTTTTAATGACAAGGACTCAAGCAATTAAGCTAACCCTCTAGTCTTATTATCTCACATGTATTATTGGGATGTAATTCCTCAATATCTATTAGTAAATAATAGAAGTAAGGGAGTACAATGAGAAACACAACATAAAATATCAAATTATTATATTTGTAAAGTAGTGAAGTATTTGTGGAGGTGATCTTTGTAATATTTGAGATTTATGAAGGTAGTAAAGGAACTATTACCATTTCATGGAATTTTCCCAATTGGAGTTTTACCATGTAAATTTGGTGTCTCCTTTCATTTTGCCTCCTTTCTATTGTTGATTAAGTGTTTTTGTTATGTATAGGAGGTTAGATTTGTAAAGCCCTTCATTGTATATGTTGTTAAATGTTTCTATATATTTTCAATATTATGCAAAAAAAAAAAAATCGGGGACTTAAATCCATACAAACACATTATTGTTGTCGCAAAATACATATATTTGTTGCTGTTAATTTTGATTTGGGTTTGCTACAATTTTTTTCCTTTCCTATTTTGTTTCCATGCAAATTCTTATTTATGCAATGCAAATTTACAACTCAAGCTATAACCCCATAAAACTTTGGCATGTGGGTTGGTTTGGCCACATTATAAATAAAATTTGTGGGCTTTTTTATGTCTATTTTTACTTAGCAAAGAACCAATTTGGTAACCAAAATGGAAAAAAAACTAGTCAAAATGGGTTACCTCCTTTGTTGTTTCTCATAGGGTTAAATGAAACTTTTACGGCTATTTTTATTATATAATATTATATTAAAACATGTATCATAATATTATTATTATCTTATTATTATAGATAATAAAGTTATATATAAAAGTTACATTATAATATATATGATTTTATATGCTTTTTTCCACCAATAAACTCATATATTTACCCTCTCTACACTTTTCTTTTGGTTGATAATATTGGACTTTGGTATGTAGACATAGTTTTTCTTTTTTCTTAGATTTTTGCGACAAAGTATTTTAGTTTTTAGTGTGGAATTGGGATCATTTATGCTTTATATTATATCACTCACTTTTTCATAATATTTGTAGAACTATACATACAAAATTTGCCTCCTTGCATTTCAAATTTATGATTTACACTATCGATAACTTTGCACATTTCTTCGTGATTGTCATAGTGACATTTTTTGTCACAGAGTTGGATCCTATTTTTTTAGTTATTTGCATAAAATTATTAGTTTCTTATTTTTTTTATTTATTCATAATGACTTAAACGGTCGTTTCAATTCCTAATTTTATTGTCACTAACTATCTTCCATGGAAGAAAAAGATGGTTGATGTTCTCAAGAATAATAACCTATGACGGCTAGTTAATAGTGAATGCAAGAAACCTAATGATCCTGAAAAGTTAGATATATGGGAAGAGTGTTGTAAATAAGAAAGAAGGCTCATTAGAAAATTTATGTGACATGGTCTACAATTTCGTATAACAACTGAAGATAAACTATAGGAATTTACAGGGTAAGTTCCTCGGACAAAATACCAAATGACACCGCTCACAAATAGATCACAAATCAATACACGAGTATTCTTGATGTGGTTAAAACCCTCAAAGAGGGAAACAGTCCATGGCCTCAACCAACATAGCCACTTCAGGCGATTTATTAATAAAACAATGAAAATTTACATAAGCTTCTCTCATGAACACTTACTCTACAAATGACCCTCCATGTTATTTAAATAAAAATTATGGACCAATGAGGTGTCAAGCCACAGATCAAGTGTTGGTAATACCAAGGAGAGAATGAACCCTCGGATCACTACATATCATGACCGTCGAATTGTAAGTTACAAAAGCACATAGTAATGAAACACACTTTGCCTAACTCTACACTAGACCAGGTTATACATAACTATTTCCTATGGGTCGGAATATCCTAACATCACCCCTAAGAACAACTTGGGATAGGATTGAAGGATGTCCAAATATGACACAACTTCCTGAACTCCAATCATAAATTGAAGTTTACTAAACTTCACCTCTATGAGAGCCTTTGTAAAGGTGTCTGCAACTTGATCATCTCTTGAACAATATTGTACTTCAAGAACATGGTCATGAATGAGCTTTCTGATGAAGTGCATGTGTAGGTCAATGTGTTTATTATGCTGATGTTGGATTGGAACTTTTCATAGTTGAATGTTACTTTCACTATCACACCAAAGTGTAGTCGGATGCTGCTGCTGAAAGCCAAACTATGATAGGATCTAACGTAGCCACACGGCTTCCTTACTAGCCTCTACGACACCACGATACTCTCCTTCTACTAAAGAAAGAGAAATGGCACTTTTTTTCTTGCAAGCCCATGTTATAGGTCCTGAACCAAGAGTGAACATATAACCTGTAGTAGACTTCTGATCATAAAGGTCACTAGCCCAATCAGAATTAGTGAAATCAACCAATAGAGGAGATGCTTCTACACTATAATAAATCCAAAAATGAACTCTACCTCAAACATAACGAAGTATTCTTTTAGCTGCTTTCCAATGACTTTCATGTGGGTTTTGCATAAACTGAGGAATAAGGCCAACAACAAAGGAAAGGTCAGGACAAGTATGGTTCAGATACAAAAGGTTTCCTACAAGTTGACGGTATAAGGTAACATCAACTTCAGGGGAAGTACAAGTGACCAAAAGTTTATCTCCATAATAAAAAGTGAGAAGGGGTTGACTTACAGTCTTCCATGTGAAAATGGCATAGAAGATCACAGACATACTTGGACTAGGAGAGGGAAATACGTTCCTTGGATTGCAAGACTTGAAGACTAAGAAAATAATGCATGTGTCATAAGTCTGTCATTTCAAACTTCTTTTTAAGGTTGGACTTCACATGGTTTATAAGGTTGGGATCATTACCAGTAAGGATACGATCGTCAACATAAAGAACAAAAATGATAAGAGACTTGCTCACTTTCTTGGTGTAGACACTATTGTTAGAATGACACCTAGAAAAGCCAGTTTCTAAAAGAAAGTTGTCCATTTTGGCATACCAAGTGCATGGGGCTTGCTTGAGACCATAAAGGGATTTCTTAAGCTAACATAAAAGGCTGGAGTCTGTTTGTATAAAGTAAGTAGGTTGTTCTATATATATTTCTTCATGCAAGTCCCCATGCAAGAAGGCAGATTTAACATCCATTTGATGGACTTCCCATTTGAAAGAGGCAACATGGGAAAGAACAAGGCAGATAGAGTTCATTTTTCCAACAGGGGAGAAGGTTTCAGTATAGTCAATGCCTTCAACTTGTGAAAAGCCCTTAGCAACAAGACAAGCTTTATGTTTATCAACTTCTCCATCTAGTCCATACTTGGTTCTGTAAACCCATTTGCATCTAACAAGTTTTTTTCCCTTTGGAAAAGGAACAAGATCCCATGTATCATATACCAATAATGAACGATCACATGTGATTTACTGGGGGAGCAATACCATATCACGTGGGTTCATATTGGGGGGTATATATTAAGGAGAAAATGACATAATATATTGAGCATATATTAGGGGCTAAACTGTTTTTTAATTAGCAGGTATAAAAAGTGGAGCTCAAAGTTAACGAAAAAATATAAATGGGTATAAAAAATGTTAATGGAAAAATGGATACCTACAATATCTAGTGAAAGTAGGGGTTTTCTAATTGGGAAGGTTTATTGGGTTCATATTGGTATGAGGTTAAATAATGTGATTTTTAGAGGTATTTTCCAATATGTAGTCAAATTAGGGGTATTGTTTAGTATGCCATGAACATACATGATATGTGAAAGGCTCATTTAGTGAAGCCTCTGTGTGAACGATATTCTTCATTCATAGTTGCATCCCAATCTAGATGGCCTAAAGCTTCTGCAAAGGTGTCAGGATCATAATTCAACGAAGCTTGAGCCAGTAAAGAAGAGACTCTATCGAACTAAGAATATGTATGTCGTTGATCTATAGGATCACTCGCAAGAGAACCTGCTGCATCCCGAGTATCACAGACCCATTTTGGAAGCTGAGGAGCTGAAGGAGGATCTTGAGAAAGTGAGGGAGGATTGTCATCCTCACTGTCATCATCTGAAGAAGAAATATTTTCAGAAGCAGAAGGGATAGAGAGAGGTGGCACATCCGCTAAACCAGGCTCGTAGGCCGATATATTTTCAGCAAAATTTACATATCTTCTAATGATAAATTTTTGGACTTAAGTGGAATAATTCTATATCCTTTGACATCTTCAGAATATCCAACAAAAATACATTTTTCACTCTTAGATTCTAAAGCTTTATGTTTCTCATCTCGAATATGGGCACATGCGTCACTTCCAAAAACATGAAAGTGACTTACATCTCATTTAATTGAACTCCATGTTTCTTCTGAAGTGATATTCTTTAAGACCTTAGTAAGAGCATGATTTACAATGTAATTTGCACACTTAATTACTTCTACCAAAAAATTAAGACAAAGTCCTTTAGATTGAAGCATGCAATTAGCCATTTCCTTTAAGGTGTGATTCTTCCTTTCAACTACACCATTTTGTTGTGGAGTATATGGAACAATATGTTGCATTTGAATTCCATTATCACTGCAAAGGTTGATAAATATGTTGTTAACATATTCTCCGCCATTATCATATCTTAGCTTAGGAATTTGATGTCCAGATTGTTTTTCAACAAAGGCCTTAAAGGCCAAGAACATGTTAAATTCTTCACTCTTGAGTTTTAAGAAGTATACCCAAGTGCATATAGAGAAATCATCAATGAAAGTTAGGAAATACTTGTAGCTAGAGAATGAAACAACTGGAAGTGGACCACATAAATCACTATGCACAAGCTGTAAAGGGGCTTAGGCATGCCAAGAGGCACGTTTTTCAAAACTATCCCAATGATGTTCTCTGAGTACACATCCAAAATAAACAGCATCTCTGCAAGATACCATTGGAATACCTGTCACCATATTTTCTTTACATATATTCTCAAGCGAGAGATAGTTTAAGTTACCAAATCACTCATGCCAAAGTTTGCTCACTTCATCATTATGAACAACAAATACCAAGGGAATATTTGCTTATACAACCTTGTAGAATCATCAGCAATGCTAGTAGATAAAATCTATCTAGGATCTCTTAGGTCCTTAATTACAACATCGTGAGGTGAAAATTCAACGATTTTATCTTCACGTGAATGAGCTATCTGATATACAGATAAAAGGTCGCAGGAAAAGGTTGGAACACATAATACATCATTAAATAGACCATTATCTAGATGAAGAGTTCCATTACCTACAACACTAATAGATCTATCATCACAAACATATATATTTTTGGTGTTACAAACATTTAAAGGAGAAAACATGTCTTTGTTTTTGGCCATCTGATAAGAAGCTCCAAAATCAATGACACACTCATGATAATGAGAAGAAGAAGATACATTTAGTGCATAACCAGATCGAGATGCTTGATAACCACATGAAGAAAGTGTTATTCCTCAAGATGAAGTTGAAATTGAAGAGCACTCCAAATGGATGTTATGCTTTTTCATTGTTGCTTCCAAGGCTTCCATCTTCTTAAAGCATTTGGATTCTAAGTGGCCATATTGATTACAAAAGTGGCAATGTCTATCAGTCTTCTTCACTTTGTTTTTATTTGCCTTATCATTTTTTTGAAAGGATTTGTCATTTTGAGACTGAAATTGCTTAGGACCCTTGTTTGGTTTAGGAAAATTCTTTTTAGGATTCTTTGAATTTGGTTGTTGTTGGGCCGCTAAGGATTTCTTATAAGAGTTTCTAAGATTAAGAAGACCAAGATATAGTATCTTTTCTTGTTCTCTTATCAAAGAATCACAAAAGGCATCAAAAGAGGGGGACTTGTAGCCTTGTCCTTGAGAAATAAAGGCTTCTCTAGTAGAATGGAAGGTGGAAACAAACATAGAGTATGTTGGTCCCAACTAGTAAGAATGGAATAGATAAGGGTACCATATTATTTCTTAAGCTTAACACCTTCCAAGAGAAGTCCAAGGGTCTTAAACTTAGACAAAAAATCTTCAATGGAAGAAAAATTATTGGGGTCCAATGTAAGCAACTAATTTTTGAGTTGATGGGCTCTAATTTCATTTTTAATTCCAAAAACTTTAGTGAGTTGTTTCATTGCTTCATTAGGAGTATCAAGTTCTACGATATGGAATCTATGGCCTGGGGAAATAGAAATCCTTATCAACCCATGTGCTTGATCTTGCCTATTTTCCCATTTGGCTACCTTATCTTCATCTTGAGGTTTGGTTTCTTGGCCTGAGGTTATTCTGTAAAGACCTTCACTTCTAAGTAAATCCATAATGTAGGACCATCATTGGAAGTAGTTGGTGCTGTCAAGAATAACTTGGCATGGACTTTCCATTTTAATAGAAACTGAAGCTGTAGATGTTGAAACTAAGTGTCCCAATGGAAAGATCTTGAAAAGTTAGGTTGATTCAGAAAAAGGCTTCCAGATGAAGAAGTTATGGCTTTTTGAAAAATGTTGTAGAAGATGCCGACAAAGTGCACGAATGTGCGGAAATAAATGATAACGTTATATTTAAAAGAATCCCCCCCCCCCTTCCAAACTTAATCTAATTAGCTCATTTAAAAAAAATTATGTGACTCACTTTTATAAATAAGTGAAAGTCACTTTTACAATGGTACTTGATGACCTACCCACTAAATTGTGACTTAAATAAAAGATAATGAGACTTTACAATGGTATTTTATGAGCTACTCACTAACTTTTTATAATGGGTGAGAACACTTTTACATAAAGTAAGTTTAAAACATAAGTTACATCTACTTTTTGAAAAAGTAACTCAAGAAAAAGAAAGACTTGAACTCAAGACCTCTATTTTCATAAAGTAAGTTTGGACTATGTGAGCCAGTTTAAAATGTTAGAAATTTTTGGGAAAGAGTAAGGTTTTTTTTTTTTTTTTTTGGTCGTTGAAGCTTTAGGCTGCATTCTTACTCGGCAAAACTCTTTTTTTCCTACAAAACAAAAACCACCAAACCCAACACAAACAAACAAAAAAAAAACAAACCTTACAACTTGAAGTTAGCTTTAGCCAGAAAATAAATATTTTCATCAATACTTTTGATTTTTTGAGATCACACTAAGGCATGGCTGAAAAGAGCATATGCATGAGAAAAATCATTTTTTTCTCTTTCTGATTTTCCCAAATCGCATAGAGTCATGGGATAAAGAATAGACACAGAAATGAAAGGTATAGATCTGGTAATAAAAAACAGAGAGCTAAATAAACTGAAATAAACTGAGAGATGAATAGCTAGAAGTACAAATAAAGACTCTATACCTCCAAATCTTAAAAATGATGTAGCTAGGGCTACCAGAAACCTTTTTGCATGAAACGAAAGTGGTTCATCACTGGAACAGATGATCCTAACACAATAGAGGAGTCATGTTGGCTTGAAAGTAGTTAAAAACAGTAGATCGAGGGAAAAACAGTCGTATACAGTGGTACCAGCTTCAGATTTGGATCACCAATGGATGCGGCCCTCAAATAGCTCTGATACAATGTGGGAATTTAGAGGGTAAGTTCCTCAGATAGAACACCAAAGGACACTGCTCACAAATAGGTTACATATCAATACACCAGTATTCTTGAAGTGGTTAAAACCCTCAAAGAGGGAAAGAGTCCACGACCTGAGCCAATGTGACCACTTCAGGCAATTTATTAGTAAAACAATGGAAATTTACATAAGCTTCTCTCATGAATGGTTATCGTGCAAATGACCCTCCATGCTCTTTAAAAAAAAAGATCATGGACCAATCGGGTTTTAAGCCAGGGATGAAGTGTCGGTAATATTGAGGAGAGAATGAACCATCAAATCACTACATATTGTGACCGTCGGATTGTAAGTTACAAAAGTACATAGTAAAGAAGCACACTTTACCTAATTCTACAGTAGACCAAGTTATACTTAACTATTTCCTATGTGTCAGTATATCCTAACATAAAGTAGTTGAGGTGTGGAAAACTTTAGCCTCTCTATATATAATTATTGATGATGTTGCTACCTATTCCTTAGAAATGAAGGCTCTTCATGTGCTTTGTTAAGAATTCCTTACCATACAATGTATTGTTCCTTAGTTACAAATCAAACATGCAGGATTGAAAAATCAATGTCAAGTTTTGAAATAAGATGACAACTCCTTGTTGCTATAACTAATTCAGAAGGATAAGACTATTCAAAACATAGAAGATTCGAAAAATAACCTTGATTTGGAATTCATTCCTCTATAGAATGTTGAGAAGGACACTAATGTTGTTATGTAGCTAGAATTGTCTACTAATGATATTTGTTGTACTCCAATTAATTATAAGAATGTTGTTGTTGATTTGTTCGTTTCATTGCATGGTTTATTAGCCACTACTCATGTTGTTTCTCCCAACATTGAAAACAAAACTTCAAGTATTCAGTCCCAATTGCTAAGCAATATTGGAAATAGTAGAGGTGGACATGGAAACAATGGAAAAGACATTTCTAATCATATTTCCCCTCAAATACATACATATATAATAGATCTCAGATATAATATTACTACTCCTACCTCAGTACCCACATCTAGTCCTGACAAGTTTCAAGAACTGTTATTTGTTGCAGGAGAAGTTTAAAATAGGTTGTTGCAAGAGTTACCCTCTACATACTATTTTGAATAAATTGTTGACATGTTTGATAATTTTGGTGTAGACTTTCTCATAAATATTACTAATGTATAGTATTACTCTAATCCTATTAATGAACCAAAACATGAGCCTACACCTATGTCATATCATCATCCTGATAAGAATGAGAAGAATTTACCATGGAATCAAAATTATTGGAAAAATGGCAATTATTCTTTCGAATTTTTACAGAAAATACATGAAATGAAAAACGATGGACCAGCTCTAACTATTAGGAAAGACCATGATTGTAGTGATGAATGGCCATAGAATTCATTTCATAGATGCTTCGGGACTTTATATAATTTTGTATCATGAACAATTATTAGGTGATATAGTTTTGCATATTCTTGTGTTTGATCGACATTGAAGGTGACATTTTTTATACTTATTTATGAGTACTTCTTGTTTCTCGTGATAGTATTTAGATTGATTTAGGAGTGTTGTTTGTTTAAACATAATCATAAGTGTCACTTTCTTACTCGTGACAATGTTCAACTTCTTCAGGAGTATTTCTCATTGCTCATGAGAGTGTTAAAACACCTTTAAGAGTGTTGTTTGTTTGTATTTCCTCAAAATAATTTCTTTTTGATAGGTGACAATGTTCTGAATTGCTTAGAAGTGTTGCTAATTGTTTGTGATAGTATTCGAATTTTTTTGGTATCCTCATTACATCCTTGATAGAGGTGAAGTTTGTATGCTTTGAAATTTGTTATAAATGTGGGAAGTTTTCATCAAGGGAGAGTGTTGATGTAATGCTATATTCCTCCATAA
The DNA here is from genome assembly GCA_031772625.1 of Pinus tabuliformis. NCBI lineage: Eukaryota > Viridiplantae > Streptophyta > Pinopsida > Pinales > Pinaceae > Pinus > Pinus tabuliformis. Next base: position 1,585,579,381 of record CM062818.1, on the reverse strand, counting down.
AAGTTTCATCTTCCCAATTATCATTAAGGTGGAGTGTTGGAATGTAACATTTTGGAAGCTAATAACTTCTAGGTTATGTTAGAAGAAATTCTAATTTTAAGTAAAAGATTTGAATCCAACATACATCATGGAGTAAAATACCCTTGCAATAATCCATTTTATAAAAAATGTGAAATTACATTATCCCACATGTTATTGGGATTAATTCGCTAATATTTCTTGTTATATAATAGAGGCTAGGAAGTCCCATGAGAAAGAAAACACAAAATACCAAAGTCTCATCTTCATAAAGTAATCAAGTAGAGTTGAGGTTATCTTTATAATATTGAATATTTTTTAAGATTGTAAAGACATATTCTATTCCCATGGATGTTTCCCGAATTGGGGTTTTATCATGTAAATCTAGTGTGTCCTTTATTTTTGAATCTTTCTATTATTGATTATGTGCTGCTATTGTGAATAGGAGGTTAGATTAGTAAAATTGTACTTTGTTTATCTTATTATATGTTTCTAAATAATTCCAATATTTAAACATGAAGATGTTATCAAAAGCCATAGTTTCTGTAACACACTCTTGGGGTGCAAGAGGTGTTACCTATTGATTTTAACCGATCTCTAAGGTCTACTATGAAGATGGAGTTACAAAATTCCTTCTTTTCCAATGTCATCTAAACTCAAAACAAATTCCACCATTGCATTCAACCTGTTGATATCTTTCTCATGATATAAATTTTATCTCAATCTGAATCCCACATTGAAAATTATTCCCATTTGAAGTGCATCCAATAATATTAGACCATGTTAGCATTAAGCTACCACATAGAATTTAGTTGGCACTTCCATATCAACATGACATTAATTTGTGTCATCAATATGCTACCATATGGCATCCCTATATGGGCCACATGGCACTACCATGTTAGGTTAATTGGTGTCCACGTCACGATGGGCTAATAAGTGGAATCCATGTTTTCCCTTTCAGATTCCTGTGGAAGTGCCACATCAGATCAGATGCACGCCCCACCTATCCCTTCCTTGTAATGCTTTACTAAATTTTCCCATTATATCGAGTTTTGGGCTCTCAAAAATCAGGTGGGTTTAATAGAGGTTGTTTCTCGTTTCATACCCAACTGTTAATTCACAGTGGACTAGAGGGCACCTTAAGGTGAATTTAGGTCATTGATCATGCCCTTACCATGATCATGCTTCCATGATGCAACACTTTTTTAACATGGGAACATCAATGGGAATCCCCACATTGACACACCCCCCCCACCATTAACTCATAGTGGACCCTAGAGTGAATAAGTGTGATTGATCTAGCCATTCTCTAATCACGTCATCCAAAGAAGACCTCTCATTAACGATGGACTAGAGAGGGAAATACAATGAGTAGTGGGTGGTCCCATTAGTTTAAAACCTCCATAGACAAGAAAGTTTCATGGAAATTACCATCATCGCTCCATCGTCACTTCCCATTCCATGTTGTATCAAAAATTGGCTATGGTTATGAGTGGTAGGAGATGGATAATGGCAAGGTTCAACTCTTGCATATGTGCAAACTCGTCCACATTAGAGAAATTTTGAGGTCTAAAATGGGCCTCAAAATAAAAATTTAGAACCAAAATAGACTTTATAAGAACAAATCAGATTTAATATGATTATGTCAACCATGGGGGATGATTTACCATTTTTTGAGTAAAAGACTAAAAAGATTAAAAAATTAAAAAAAAAAAAAAAAAACTACTCTTTCAACTCATATTTTCAACTTATCTGCATACTATTTTACTCAAATTTCAAGTAGGAGAACTCGTTGGATGCATAATCTAATTCCTCATCCATGGAGTACCCATGTAGCACACTTTAGACATTCTCCGGTACATGAAAAATGAGAAATACATGAAAATTGTGACTGCAATCACATTTTTCACATATTTCTCATTTTTCGTATAACACGGTCCATCAAAAGTATGAAAAATGAGTACTCCTTGGATGAGGAATTAAATTATTCATCAAATGAGTTATCCCACACGAAATTTGAGTAAAATCGTAGGGAGAGAAGTTGAAAATATGAGTTGAAAAAGTAGTTTTTTTCTTTTTTCCTCTAAAATTTGATAATGTAATCTAATATTATTTTATTATTTCCACCATTATTTAATATTTTTCCTTAGGAGATCCATTTTAGACCCCAAAATTTCTCTAATGCGTCTACATTCCCCAAATCCTATATTTCCCCTTCAACTTCACGAGTAAATCTAGTTGTTGACACCTAATCTTCATGATTGGGGGAATTTGTAAATAAATAAATTAGGAATGTGAACAGTCATCGGGAGATGAACTGAACAATCACTCCTATTGTATATAACAATAGCCTACCTATGGAATAATAGAAGAATCATTTTTACTGCCTTTGGAGATTTACTGCCTGGCTTGACATGGTATCAGAGCCAGTTTTAAAAATAGTTGTAACTCCCTTCAGTTTTGCTACTGTGGGCTGTACGTTGGCCTGAGCTGTGTCCTCAAATGCCTCTGTCATTCTGTCCACTGAGCGCTGCTCTACCTCTATCCTGAAATAATTTGCCACTGCCATATTCCCCTTTGTCCTGATGATGGCCTCTCCGAGCTCATTTCGCTCTCTGCGCTTCTATGCTAAAATCTCTGTCGAAACTCTGCAAATTTTGTTCATTCTTGAATACATCCATTGAAGCACGTCACTGCATGCTGTGTTGAAGGGGTCATATTGTTGCGTTGAGACATTTGTTTTGGAAAGTTCAAAAAAATTGAAGAATTAGCGTGAGAGCCTGGTCGAAACTTGGAGGTGCTGCGGTGTTTGGTAAGTGCTTTAATCGTAATTCGTTATCAAGCTCATAAATTGCAGAATATTGATGGTAAATGGCATATACGCTGAATGCATGAAGTTTTTTAGTCAGTTGAATGGCACTGAACGTTGGAGTGATTGCATCCACTGCTCTACCATTTCCATACGCTATACACTGGAGTAACTGTGTATGCGGTCCCCTCAGCTCCCACAAGTGTATTCATTGTGCGCCCTCTCCTTCGGTCACACTGTATTAAACCACCTCGTCGTTTTATTATTTCAGCAATCGCTACAGCCTTGCTGATGGCTTGGCCCATTGCTTCCAACACAATTTCTGGATTTGCCTTGTCTTGCAAGAGACTCGAGGCATAACTAACATAGTTCCTTATCAACCCTTGAGTTGTCACCCGGATTTCATTCTGATTAATTGCAGTCTCAGCCTTCAGCCTTTCGCACTGTATTAAACCACCTCCATTGGTATCAGAGCACTCTTGCGGTGAACCTCCGTGCACTCTTGCGGTGAACCTTTGATTCGTCACTCCATAACGGTATTTGATTCATCACTCTATTTGATTCCTACCTCACCGCTTCAGTTTCTCATATCCCACTATCGTAACATACCTCCATCACCACTTCGATTTCTCATATCTCCCACAAGGCGAACGTCCTTCATAATCTCATTATTTTTCTCGCTCGGTAGGTGGAGGGGGTTTTTCTCGAAAGCATCGTGGAGAACCAGAGGATTGTCCACCTCTTGTTGGCCAGGCTGAACAAGTTCATAGCGGGAGAGAATAGCGGGAAGCAACAAAATTAAGAGGCACCGCACCATTGTAGAACTGATACTTAAATACATTGTTCCATATTACCTAAATACATTGTTTTATACATATATAATGCTGATATACATTAGTTCGTTGTTGCTTTTGACTCCGGCGTTTGGCTTCCACGTTGTATATGAATGTTATTAACGTTGTATGATTGGAATGTTATCATTGTTGTCGTATTGGAATGTTATTAACGCTCTTGAGTTTGGCTCCCATGCTGTCCCCCATAAACCACGACAAAATAATACCTCTGTTTTTAATATATTTGAGTACAGTTTCACTGTACATCAGCAGACGTTTTTTTTATCAGTAGAAGTATTTTTTACAGAATGCATTCAATCATCTATATGGTAGGAATAGTTCTCACTTGCAAGGAGAACTATCCTGAATGGTCCCGGATGATAAAACACACCCTCATCTTCAATGAGTTGTGGAAAGGAGTGTGTGTCGGAGAAGGAGACAATGACCCAGTGCAGCTTACATCAGACAAAGAGCTCGTCATTTGGGAAAACAAGAACATCAAAGCCTATGCATTAATCGCAGCATCTGTAAATGAAGAAGTAATTCGCCATATGTCATCATATTCAACTGCCTTTGAAGCTTTACAAAAGCTGAAATAACTCTATGACTCACATTCTGCACTTGAAGTTGTTCAGCTCACGATTAAACTCTTCACTCTTGAACTGAAAAATAATGATCCTCTTGCTCTTGCATCCGAAGTAAAATCTATAATGCATGATATCATATCCACTAAGGTTGAGCTGGATATCCCTCTTATTTATTTTCTCAAGGCACTCTATCCTACTTACTCCAATTATCTTGAGTCTTTACAAGCAAATGGAAATCTTAAAGATATAACCTTTGACTCTCTTGTGAAAAAGTTTGCTGAAAGAGAGAAAGCCCTTGTAAAGAAGACAACCCCTGAAACTTCTGAAGAGACTGTGTGCCTTGATCATAAATAAAAGAATCTTGCTCAAGATTCAACAAGAGGAAGAGGTGGACGAAGAGGAAGAGGAAGATACTTCAGAGGTAGGGGGGCAGACATTCTCAAGGAGAAAAGGCAGACTTACATTGCATTCACTGCAAAAGAAATGGATCACATGATGCCTCTACATGCAAGCTACCATGGGACAAAATTGAGCAGAAAAGAAACCAACAGAAAGGTAAAACTGATGATACACACAAAGGTAAAGCACCTGAATCCGCTCACTATATTGAGGCACAATGTAACATTGGAGTAAATGAAGATTTGTTTAATGCTTCACTTGCTTCTTCAAAAAATGATTGGTTGCTTGATTCAGGAGCAACCTGTCATATGACTCATAGAAAATATTTTTTTGAAGATTTCACTCACAATGTTGATCGAGAAGTATACTTTGCAGATCAGTAAAAAATCAAGCCATCAGGGCTTGGCACAATCAGGCTTAAACTGCCTCGTCTTCCAAACTTTCTTCTGGATCATGTTCTATATCTCCCACAGCTCAAGAGAAACTTGTTGTCCTTGGTCCACATTTGCCAGCAAGGTCACTCCATTCATATGTTTGATGGCAAGCTTGAGGTAAGAAAAGCTTCTGACCACTCACTTGTCATGAGGGGAATAGAAGAAGAAAGACTTCTCAAACTGCAATGAACTTCTGCTCATGCACAACATTTCTCATATGTTTCTCATCATGAATAAGGCACACTTCCATCAAGTTTATTCTGGCATGCTAGATTTGGACATTTAAACTATGACAGTCTCCACTTATTGAAGAAAAATGGTGTTGCTGGTTTGCCTACAATTCCTAGGAAACATAAGCAATGTGATGCTTGCATTCTAGGAAAGCATAGCAAACAGTCTTTTCATGATTCACATTCAAGAGCACATAGGAAGCTTGAACTCATTCATTCAGATTTATGTGGTCCAATGCTTGTTCCTTCTGCAAATGGAAATAAATATATCATGACATTTATTGATGATTACACAAGAATGTGTTGGGTTTATTTATTGAAGAACAAATCTGATGCCTTTCAAACATTCAAGAATTTTCATAAATGGATTGAAAATGATGCACAATCTGATATTGGGTCTATTCGCACTAATAATGTAAAAGGATATACATCAAATGAATTTGAAAACTATCTTCGCCAACATGGGATCAAACATCAAACAACTGTGCCTTATAATCCCCAACAAAATGGTGTAGCTGAAAGAATGAATAGAACAATCTTGAATATGGTACGATCCATGCTTTTCTTCAAAAATGTAAAGATAATGTTTTGGGTTGATGCTATTCTATGTGCTGCATATATAAATAATAGATGTCCATCTAATGCTATAAGAAATAAGACTCCTTATGAGTTGTGGTATGGACATGTTCCTTCGGTAAAACATCTCAGGATCTTTGGTTCCACCTATTATGCTTTGATACCAAAGGCACATAGAAACAAACTTGGTGCTAGAAGTTGTAAGTGTATCTTCGGGGCTATTCAAACACCTCCAAATCATACAGCCTCTATGATGAAGTAAATAAAAAGTTTGTTGTATCTAGAGATGTAATTTTTCTTGAATCATCCAAATCTGACAATGTTGTTGAGCGGCAACTTGATCCCTTGGATAGATTCACAAAAACGAAATCATTTCAAGAGTTTGATAATCAGATTCCACATCTTGAAGGGGGGATTCCTATACTATATCAACATGTGGAATCTTCTTCTGAAGAACAATCTCCCCGGCATGAAACTCCAACAACGGATGATGCTTCAAGTGATGTAATTGATAGAATTGGGAGACTCAATCTTGATTCAATCCCAACTCAATAAACACAGCAACCTGGACCATCTCAGAAAGGTCCCCCGAAGTGGCTGACAAAGACACGTGAAAGTGTTCATCTTGATGAAATTGGAAAAACAGGAACCAGAAACTCAAACCAACAAAATGGAGGTGATGCAGATGACTCTAATTCACCTGTTGATATGGATGTTACTTATGATTGTGAATTGAACTTGTCTACATATTTTGAACCAACTTCCTTCAAAGAAGTTGCTTCTCATGATGAATGGAAAGAAGTGATGAAAAAGGAGTATGATGCCCTCATAAAGAATGACACTTGGAAGCTGGTTGATCCTCCATTTGGAACCAAACCACTTGGCTGCAAGTGGGTCTACAAGAACAAGTACAAAGCTGATGGCTCACTTGACAAGCACAAAGCTAGGCTTGTGGCAAAAGGTTTTGCACAGAAGGAAGGGGTCGATTATGAGGAAACTTTTGCCCCCACAGCAAAATGGGCAACCATCCGGACACTCTTTGCACTAGCAGCTCAGAACGGTTGGAAAGTCCATCAAATGGATGTAAAAACTGAATTCTTGAATGGAGATCTAAAAGAGAATGTTTTTATGTCCCAGCCTGAAGGATTTGCTGTGAAAGGACATGAACATAAAGTATGAAAACTCGTGAAGTCCTTGTATGGCCTCAAACAAGCACCGTGAGCCTGGTATGAAAAACTAACTGAGCATCTTCTGAAACTCAACTTCAATCATTTTGATCTTGATGATGCGACTTTATTTGTCAAGAAAGTTGGCAAAACAGTTGTGTATCTTGTGGTATATGTAGATGATCTTTTAATGACAGGGAACAATGAAAGCTACATTGCATCCATAAAGAAGGAATTGGGGAAAAGTTTTGAAATGACTCATTTGGCCTATGTTCATTACTATCTTGGCATTGAAGTAACCCAACATCCAAAATCCATATTTCTTTCTCAAAAGAAATACATTGGAGATTTTTTAAATAAATTTGGCATGACAGAGTGCAATCCTCTTTCTACTCCAATGGAACAAAACTTAAAGCTCACATCTGTTGAATGAAAGGAATTTGAGGATGCAACAAAGTATAGACAGCTTGTAGGAAGTCTCATCTACCTCACTACTACGAGACTAGACATTTCGTTTATTGTTGGAGTCCTCTCTAGGTTCATGCAAAAGCCTTGTGAGGGACATTGGTCTGCTGCAAAAAGAGTTCTAAGGTACTTGAAGGGAACTCAAGACCTTGGAATCAAGTATACACAGGTGGACGACTTCAGCTTGATTGGATACTCTGATTCAGACTTCGATGGAGACAAATAAACTAGGGCATCTACTTCAGGATATGTTATGAGTCTTGGATCAGGAGGTGTCTCCTGGAGATCACGCAAACAATCAGTTCCAGCAGATTCCACAACAAAAGCAGAATACGTGGTAGCAACTGAAGCAACGAAAGAAATTGTGTGGCTCAGGAAAATTCTTGAAGATTTTCAGGTAAAACAAGTACAATCAACTCCACTCATGATTGGTAACACCTCTACAATAAAGTTGGCCAAGAACCCAAAGTTCCATGATCGAACAAAGCATATCAATACTAAATATCATCTAATTCGACATCATGTTGAGGCCAAAACAATCCATCTCCATCATTGTTCCACAAATGAGCAAATTGCAGACATCTTCACAAAAGCACTTGGAAAGGAAAAGCTTGAACGATTCAGAATGATGCTTGGACTCACCAACATCCCTTCAGATTAAGGGGGGGAATGTTGACACCATATCTTCATGATTGGGGGAATTTGTAAATAAATAAATTAGGAATGTGAACAGTCATAGGGAGATGAACTGAACAATCACTCCTATTGTATATAACAATAGCCTACCTATGGAATAATAGACGAATCAGTTTTACTGCCTTTGGAGAGTTACTGTCTGGCCTGACACTAGCCATGTGCATATGAACCACCAATGTTGGGCCCCATCTTGGTTATCTCATTACAAATTGTGCATGTCCCAAAATCCGATCCGAACTATATCTATACCACTTTCAATGAATACTTTCCTTGTCCATCCAAATGCCTAGATTCTTGGATGCATCCATAAATGAAATTGAGAGTCTTCCTCAAGTATTTGTATATAAACAAAACTTGGGAGATGAAGGAGCATATGACTTGAATAGAAAGTACATTAAAAGGGTCATTGAATCATGGATAAGTTTCATACTACTGTTAATACTAACAGAGAAGTAGTATAGAGGTAAATTAACTAGACTTTCAAGGAGAATCAATGCTTCTACCAAAACACCTAGTTTATAAGACAATGGTTGAATCCTAAGTAGAGTCCTTGGGAGGTACCAGACTATGTCCAAAATAGCTCAAGGGTACTAACAAATTTTAATCTATATTAGATCCTCAAAAAAGTAAATAAATGGCTCCAAGATCCATATTTCCCAAGAAATCTTCAGACCAAGTTATGATTCATGAATTTCAAGGAATCACAATGATATAAAAGTGTGCGTAAACCATAGAATTGTTGCTTAAATCCTAATGTAAATGATGATAATAACAAGTTAGATCCTTATTTAACACACAACACAACATTTCCATTCATGTTGAGTATTGGTTATATTCTTACCACAACTAGCCCTAGGTGTTGTTACATTGCATTGGGTATAATGGAGGGGTGGTATCCCCCCTACTTTGGGTCTGGGGTAGCACTGTAGGTAATTGTTTTTTATGTGGACCCAATAATATTTGGACATACCCAAGGATGATGGGTCGACCTACCCATGGTTTTTTGTGTGTTTTTTTTGTACATGGTTTTGCGCATGATGGTTTTTTCTCATGGTATTCTGTAGATCTTGTAAAGGAAACTACAACTATGTGCTAATCGAGGGTTAATGGATTCGGTTTGATGAATGCTTTGACATGTATATAATGAATTGTAACATTGAAAGGAATATAATGAAAAAATAATCTTGTTTTCTTGATTTGGATTCTCAGAGAATATCTATGTATATTTTATGTTCTTCCAATTGTATATTTTCTTTTTTGAGAATTTGTTTTCGGATAATTTATGTACAAGGTTAAAATTTACACTTCATAGCATATGAGATATGTTACAATATTAAGTATGGAAATTATCCATTAAATTTAAATTAAACATGTTCTATAGTTGGAAACACTTATAATAACAAGTTAGCAGAAAGACCTCATCCATCCATACATATTCATATAATTAAGCTTATAGTTCATGAAGATAATAACCATCGCGTAGTGCCAAAAATTCACATAACCATAAATACATTAAGGAAAATCATTCACCATGAAAATGTGATGAATTCAATAGCGTTCCATGTGTAGTGATGAGCCATAAATTTATGAATAACAAATCAGAACATTCCATCATCCATAGTTCATTTATGCATAAGTTATTATAATTATCTAAATAAATTCAAGTTCCTCGAAACTGAAGGAGGGACTTTAACTCTCCACCCAACCATAGGCTAGCTACACCTGATCTTTCTTTGTAGTTGACCACCCTTTAGTGATGTTCAAAGTCCAAAGGGTTACATGCTCAATAAATTTACACAAGGCTCATCTTGGGTATTTCTCAGTTCTAAGAGTCTAAATCCACTATCTAGGTGATTTACTAGCTAATTTTTCAAAGAAAACACTACAAGAGCATGTATCCATTGTCTTGGTGGTTTATAAACCTCATGGAAAGAACCATAGTTGAGTGGTTTATCATGTTTATATAAAGCACCCAAGTGGTTTATCAATTTATTTAGAAATAACTTATGGTTTATCAACATACTCTTCAAACACTTATGGTTCAATCCTCCTTTAATCCTCCCACTAGCTAGTTAAGCTTCGACACATATAGTCCAATGACCTCAACATATCAATAGAAGGGAAGGAAAGCTAAATTTCAAGGTACGAAACTCTGTTGCAACTCCAACATTGGTCCTACACTCCTTCCCTAGCATTAGTCATTATTTTTTTTTGTTTCCTCTTCTTTGAATTAGAACTCCTTCTTCCTTTTTTGCCAATGTCTCAGTGCCTATCTTCTTCTCTCCTCCTATGTTCTGCATTTTCTGTTTTGCATCTTTTCTATTCCGTTTTGTCCAATCATATCCTATCATCTATGAGGTAGTGGTTTCGTCTATTATGCATCCTCCTCCATCTTTGGGTGAGGAAATCATCTCTGATTATCCACACTCTCTTCCCAACTTTTGTTCTATTTATCTTCATCCATGAGGAGGAATAAGGATGGTTCCATCCTCCACCCATGTTTCCACTCTACAACCTTTAATGCTCGGTAGTGAAGGTTGGTAGTTGATTAGGGAAATGTTAAAGAAGTTAAATGTTTCAATTGTGGGTCTACCCAATAGGCATGTCATCAACAATCAACACACATACAACAAGAAACACCCTTAGACATTGAATCTTTGTGTCCCTACATTTAGGCCAAATAATTAAAATCAACATTTAGTTTTTTTTTATTTTTAAAACATTATCGTTCAACCATGGCCTCCATGTTGGTGTTACATGGTAACACTTTTAACATTACAACAATAGGGGGTAGTGGGATGGGTGTTACAAATTGCAACCCCTTAAAGGAACATTGTCCCTAGTGTTTTATAACCAAAGAATAGAAACAAAATTTGAGCTTTATAATTATATCACTTACATATGCAACATACTCCATGTTCTGTATTATCATATGCATCTATTTCATTCATTATCCTCAAGGATTTTGCAAGGGAAAGATTCATCTCTTACTTCTGAGGACATAACCAATAACCCAACAAGTGTGCAAATGACCCCTTGAAAACTAATCTACCTAGGTTTACTCTTCCTTACACGCACATACCTTCAAGGTTTAGGTATCCACTTCTTTGACACCCTAGTCCCTCATATGACCCATTCCTTGGTAAGGCTTCCTTACATAAGAAGAGTCTCAACAAAGTCTCACAACATCCATTTAGCTTTATTTAATAACACAACAATTTTGTTACATCATACCTTATGACAATCAATGTATATCACATGGTTCTAGTGTTACCACAATAGCCTTGTCCCTAATGTCTTCAACTCCAATATGGTGTGTTGAACCATGTTGATATCACTCTAATAGTTCTTGTTATCAATATCATATATTTGTGCCAGATAGTTCAACACCTCACCTATTTCATGATCATTTACAATTTTTATGAGATTAATCATAAAAAAAAAATCAATTAAAACACAATTTTAGTATATAATTCTCTAGATTGATACTTATCTTTATGGTTATTGTTTGTTTCCTTTATCTTCATAAGTAATGATTCTAACTCTCTCTTTACTAAAATATCTCCATCTTCATTGAATAATCTTTGTCTTTATTGAACAATTTATGTCTTTACAGAACAAGCTCCATCTTTAGAAAACAAGCTTTATCTTTATTCAACAGGCTTCATATTTACTCAACAAGTCTCCTCATGATCACATTCGAGTGACTGTGGGGAATATTTCTTCTCCCTTTAGATACTCACCTTTCTCGGCCTACTCAACCCCCATTACGATTACTTTACCAATCCAAAGGTTTTCCTTCATATACCCCCATCAACTTCTCACCCTTCTAGGCCCAAGAAACCCCCATTCTAAGAAGTCTACCTATCCAAGCGATTTCCTTCATGGTACCCCATAATATATTCATCTATCTTACCCTAGGAGAACCCCATTCTATGTAATATACCTGTCTAGGTATTTCTCCTCCATGGGGTAATCATTAGAGTGTCACATCCAAATACTAGTCTAGAATGCTCTAATGTAATGTGCAAGCATTATTATAGTTGAGTGAGGGTTTGGCATGGTGCATTGCACTATCCATGGAATCTTATAGTCAAGGTCCTAGTTATTCCTTGCACCCATGAGGTAAAAAAAGTGTCAAAAAATTTCCATGTCCACACATTAGAATTTTTCCTAAGCTCTACACTCCATCGTTTCACCTATCTCACAAGATTTAATTTCCATGAGATAAGCTCAAAATGTTTAAATAAAAAATTTCGTTTTCTCAACTTTGCTTCATTCAAAATCTAAATATCATAAGCATGAGAATTGTAATGATATTATTGAGATCCCTTGTAAGTAGTGTTATTTGTCATGGTGGCTTCTATTTCACACCCAATTCTAGCATTGTACATGCCTTCTAATCATTCAATTAGCTGGACAATTGTCAATATTCATACATACATTATTTTCACTTCAAATATTCACAACATCTTGTAGTGATCTAAGAATTATTGCACATATATAAATTCTATAAGCCCATATGATTTAAATTATATTGAAATGAAACTATGATAACATCACATGTGTGCATCACATTTATTCTAAGAACATCATAATGCAATCAAATATTTATTCTAATATCCTAAAGAGACAAAAACAAGAGTTGCATATCTTTAAATTTATGAGTAATTAGTTTCCACTTTGTTTTTTCATGCATTTCAAAAGTATTTGAAATATTTTTGTAGTGAATACTTCCCACCTTAACCATACTTGTCTTTGGGCATCCATGCAAAGTATTCATTGATTTTAAAACTAAAAGATATAAATTCATCTAAAATGAATTTTACCAAATTATCCTCCTTTACCTTTTTACCTTTTCTTGTTTCTTTCTTTCCTTACTTGGTTGTCATCACATGAATTTTTAGTTTAATTATTTTCAAGGAATCCATCTAGTTTTTAGGATAATTGTAATATTCAGTGGTCCTTGAAATTATCTCAACTTTACATATTATTAGCAACTCTATCAATTATGTTGCTTACAAGTAGCAAAGCAACTCTCATAAAGGAATTTCATTATGTATCCAATTCAAACATGTCTTCATCCATGCTCCCAACCCTATGCATATTCATTTTGACAAGCATGTGAAGTGCATGCACATATTCCATGGAATTGATATGTTGTTTTTTTTAAAGTCAACATTTAGTCATTATTGGTTTCATTCATTCACACAACAAAAGTCATAAACATAAGCATAAGCACATTAATAACAATACTTCACAACAATAAAAATATTCTTTCACACTTTCCTGATGGGAATTCCACATGGCATGGGATCCATTGGGTAACTTCACTATATTACTCAAAACATAGAAATTATTATACCATTCAAAAAATTATCATGTCTAAAATTTAAATTATTTATCCTCCTACTATGATGGTTCTCAATAAAGGACCTTTCAAATCAAACAACATCAGTATTCCCTCTTTTTTTTTCCCTTCATTCACATATTCATAAAATATAAAGAAAATTTTAGTCATACAGAACTTTAGTTAAGGAAACTTCCTTCTTATTCCATTTTTATGACTTTGGCATTACTATCCAATTGGTTCGTTTGTACCTAACCAGGTGTTGGGCCTCCCAAGTAGGAAAAAACATAAGGCCCATCTAAGCAATCCTAGGCACATAAAGGGTACATTAACTTTCCTTTTTTCACTTTATTATACTTTCATAACTTAATGAGTTCTTAGGAGATTCAAGGAGATTTTTCATACTTTATGTTCTTAAAATTACTATTTTGTAGGATATTAAAGGGATTTTTCATAGGTTTTGAGGAGATCGAGCTAGATATATTGTGAGGCCTACTCTAAGCTACAAAATATTTCATCTTGGTTAGCTAAGGGAAATAAATAATCCTTCCTATTGCTATGCAATGACCCAGAAGACATGATCCAATTTTTTAAGTATTTTGGACGAAAATAAGTCCTCCCATAAAGTTAGTTTTTCCCTACCCATATTGTATAAATAGAGGGATTGAGTAGCCCATTATAAGTAATAGGAGAATAAACATAACAAAGTAAAGCATTATGAGAATTTTAGAGTTCACATTTTCTAACCTTTTCCATGTACAAGAAAGCTTTAGTTAATGGATGTGATATTTGATTTTGGCTCTTAGATTAGCTTTCTCTTAAGGGTTTTTCACCTCCTTTGGTTAGGGCTCACCCTAGGTTCACAATATCCCTCTTGTACCATTTCCATTCATGCATTTGTTTATCTTTGCAAATTAGTTTTGAACATTCCTTTTATTTATGGCTATTTAGATAGTATATGAGCAATCTTTTATTGCACATTATCTTAGATTTAATTGATGATAAATGTAATGGTCACATTGCTCAGAGAGAATTCGTATTCCTACATTTGATTCACTCTCATTAATGATGTTGAGTTTTTTTACATCATTCACTATTTGTTTTTTCCACACAATCCCTTGTTTTACAACTACAAGAAACCTCATAACCTTGCACCTTGCTATATTAACCCTGCCACAAGATGATGTGATGCCTTGGACATGTGAAATTTATCATTTTACAAATTTTCCTTAGCTTCTTTCCAATGTGTGTTTGCTATCCTTAAAAGATAGAGTAGTGTGCTTTCACTTCATTGTAGATAGAATCATTTTCCTTGCTTTCTATATGCTATTCATTTTATGCAATTTCAATTTCCCTATAGAATAAAATAGTTAATATTTTCTATGTACAACTATATATCATCTCAATACTTTCACCTATATAAAAGTTAGGAAAGGGAAGAGATAGTTCCTACTACAAATATAGTGTTGAACCCTCTTAAGTTTGTACAAAAATTATCTTGAAAATTTAAGATATGACCCTTGGAAGTTGGAACATTGTTGTTGAAATAATGAGGGCCATCTCGTTGGGGATGTGTCATGTAACACCCCTAGTTATTAGACTTGTAACTTTATTTCTTTTTATCATTATTGGAAAAGTAAATTTAAGTAAGCTAGTTGTGGTAAATGTTTAACTTTGTGATATAAAATATATGCATACTTAAATGTGGATTAAAATAAATTTATGATTATTGTTCACACTCCTAACAATGTTTTAAAATATATTAAGAGCTATTAGGTGGAACTAAACCCTTATTTTGAGAAATAGTTATTCCCACCAAAAAAAAAAATTTCCTAGGGGAGGAAATCAATTTTCTCCCCTTTTTTAAAAAAATGGGGAGAGAAACAATGGGGGAGACCAGAAAAAGGAAGAAAAGAATGTTGCTTTAAGGGTTCAAGAAAATTAAAGATTCTAATACAAAATCATTGAAACCATTTCTCTGACAGAAAGGGTAGAGCTCAAGGGAAACTGGATTGGGACACATTTTGCTTATGGTTGGATGGATGGTGACAATTATAAATCAATAAAAAACGAGAGATAGGGAAACGATTGAATTGATGATTAATTATATCATGTAGAACCATGTGATGAATAACAATCTTGATGATATTTGGGTATGTAAAATCTAACCTACAACAGGTAAAGTGTGCCAATGAGAAGAACGCTACAACTTGGGTAAAATAAATGGAAGTAAGGACTCTCTTGACACTGTAAGTATATAAAGTTAAAGGTTGTATTTTTAAAATGGTTGTAAAGTAGTATATTTTTGTAACCATTGGTTAGGGTTATCCTTTTTATTTTTATAGGTAACCTAATAGAGAGATAACATAATTACTAAGGATTTCATAAAGGAATGTGAGTTTATGTATGGATTGTTTACACATGAATGCATATATACGAAGGATAAGGTATGTGAAGAGGTACCTTAGAACAACTATATGAAGTAAACACTTTTTTTTTTTAAATTGGTGACAGTCCTAGGTCTAGACTTTAGTAAGTCTCAAACAAACATGTGGGTCCCATGACAAGATTATAAATATCTAATGAGATAAGTAAATATTTATAGGCATTAAATGGGAGGAAAACCAAAGGCACTTTGAAACAGAAAATTAAATGAAAAAAAATAAAAATAAAAAAAATTAACCTTTAGTATATGTGCTAAACCTTCTCTATATTTGTTATTGTTTTGTAGCTATTCATTTTGAAGATGCAAGAAAATAAATGTGTTGTATGGATTTTCATAAATCTCTAGTAAGTTTAAAATATTCCATGGTGCTATAATTATCACAAATGATTTTAGAGTAAGAAAAAAGTAGTCCAATAGTAAAGTAATGATCATAGAATTAGCCATTGTTAAAAAGAAAATGAAATACTACAATCATGAGCTATTCATTTGGAAGATACAAGAAAAGAAATAAGTTGTATGGATTTTCATAAATCTCTAGTAGTTTTAATCTATTCCATGGTGATAGAATTATCACAAATTATTTTCGAATAAGAAAATCAATAGTCCAATAGTAAAGTAATGATCATAGAATTAGTCATATTATTAAAAAACAATCAAAAAAATCTTAGGACAAAGTATCTATGTAGTGGAAGATAAGCTAGAAATTATAGTATTAAAATCCTTCTAATAATTTGGCATATACAAACATGGAAATAATTCTCAAAATATTTTTTTTAAACAATGGTAAAGGCCAGTGGAAGATGGTTTTAGAGAACTAGTCCAGACTAGTTTTGTGGAGGAGACTCAATAGAAACTAGTTCTAGAGACTAATAGTAATGCAAATCCTTTAAGTCCATACAATAAAAGACCCTAAGTATGAGAAGAGAACTAAAATAAAAACCAAAAAACCCTAAGTATGAGAAGAGAACTAAAATAAAAACCCGGGAAGGAAGCAAGTTGAAGAACATTCTTGTGAGAATATTTGTTCATTAATAGTGATGTGAACGGGTATGACCTCTTTTTTGGATAGGAGCTGCAAAGCAACAACTATAAGAATAAACCCATTAAGTAAGAAGAATTTGGGAGCATAGTTTTCAATCAAGACAACAAAAATAATTTTGTAATGATTGAGGTGTATTCTAAGACAAACTTTTAGAATTGCCTGAGCATTGAGAAAAAATACATGGCCATGTTGTTCTACTTTGCAAACTCAACACACACATTTATTAGGGAAAATTAAAATTAAAATATAGGAAGGGAAGTGAAAAACCCTAACCTAGGGTTAGAGAATATATTACCTCTAAAATCTTTGTAGTGAATAAGTAATCCACCCATTGGAACCTGATGCACCAACTAAATAAATTAGACTTCAATGCGCATGAAAGGAAATAGTAACTATCTCTATAAGGAGAAATTACATAAGGGTTAGCTCAGTTGAATGTGAGGAAAATTTATAGCAAAATTTGCATTTAGAATAAAAAAAAAAATCTGAAAGGTATACAAACAAAAAAATGAATGACCGCCCTAAAAATAGTGACCATGGTTCATAACTTGCCAACCAACCCTATTCTATAGGGAAGAAATGCATGGCTTTTCTGCATGTAAAAATAAGAACTAGAATCATAGAGGAAAATTGAAGAGAAAAAGTTTTAGTAGAACCCTAGAGTTGTAAAGGCACTTTCTTGAAACATGAGGAACGAATAAGGCTCGGATGATGGAGAGGGGGTGAGTGGTTACCTCCAAAAAAAAAAAGGTCTCGACCCATCTTGGTCATTGATTGATATCTAAAGGACATGAGCCTTAGATCGGATGACACCTCAATGTTCTCAAGCCTCCAAGAAGTAGCCAAGGTTGCTATATGGGTACTGTGTGGGTTACAACTCACATGCTTCAAACTCTTCTAATATAAACCCTATATTTGGCTGCAAAAGCGTCCACATGTGGAGGAAACAATTCCTTCATGATTAAATATTTTCATAATACAAGTCGATACTATGGAAAATTTTTTGTAAACCGATAACCCAAACCACTATAATATAAATACACTATCAACCATCACCGTGGTAAGAAAAGAAAAGTGCATCATAAAAAATAAAGTTTTCTCCGCCATACTATCATATACATATTTCAATGGTTGTAATGTAAGAAAATCAAGGTTCAAATACCTTATAGATAATGTAATAATAAACCACCCTTTCCTTGGAAGATGATCCAATGTGATAATGTCACTAAACATCCACGATAAATCGATAAGATATGTTAACCCCTTTACGTAGAGATATATCACTAGTTCCCTAGAGAACATAAGTTGAGATCATGGTCAATGAAGTTAATAACATCATCAGTGTTTTGTGGTCACTAATAAAAAATCACATTATGTATGTAAAAAAGAAAATTTGGAACGTGGTAGTCTAAATTTGTAAAGTATCTGAAAAAGAAAAAAATGTGTTCCTCATTTCTTTATGTGTACGAAATTAGCCATATGTTCTCGAAAGATGTTACAAGTATGTACTATAATTTTCCTTATTTTATTTGATCATTAATTCATTTCATCTTCTATGAAAAGGAAAAAAGAATTAACATCTTATTTTCAAAAAATACAAAAAACCTAAATTTACATTCCTTTCTTTTTTGCCTTGAAGAATTAGGGACACGATAAGGAATTTCTTACCCAAAACCCCCACTTCTACTAATTGAAGGCCTCTCTTTGGTGACTATGAGCCTCCTACCCTATCGATAGGGACCATTAAGGGAATTTTTGGTGAGCAAGTGAGGATCCTTGAGGAGATTGCAAAAGGAGAAATACTTTCACACCCCACCAACACTATAGTTGAAAATAAACAACCAAAAGTATTCACATTGCCCATTAGAGATACATATGGAGAGGCTAAAATGAAAAATATTAATACATATTTCCTCCCACACTTTTATGGTTTGATTACCAAACATCCTCAAACATTTATGTTTGAGTTTTTTGTAGTATGCAGGACTTATGACTAGACCACTAATGAGGAGGAGCTCAAATTCTCCCCTTCCTCTCTAAAGGATGTGGCCCTTCAATGGTTCATGAGCCTAGAAGGAGAGATCATATCCTCATGAGAGAAAATGCAAGCATTGGGATTATTGAAAAGCAATAGATACCAAAGACGATATTTAGAAAGGTCCAAGGAGAAAATGATTCTCTACCATGTTTTGAGGAAATATTTCAGTTGAGTTAGAGAAGGGTGCATAATTTCATCTTGCACTCAAATTACTTGAAGCTAGTCCTACTACGAGGAATCAAGGAAGAATTGATGGAAACACTCAACCTACTAACCAACTAAGACATATATCAGCTCAATTATGATGATATCAAAACGAGTCTTTAGAAATCATTAGAGAGCTACCAGAAAAACATTTTGATCAAACAAAAGCTTGGTAAATCCCTCTTCCTCCTCCTTAATTACTAAAATTGACATAGTAGGTATGCTATTGGATATGAAGACCGTGATATCAAATAGATTTTACATGCATATGGACTCCCTATAGATCAAGAAAGAATAGTAGGAATCAGAAAACACTTTTGCCATATTCTACCCTCAATGCACTAAAATGTGTCCTAGGAATGAATGTCCTTTAAATTTCACATAAATATGTTCTATGTATAAGGAAAATCATTCCACTAATAAGTTTCCATATTTTCCAAATCTGAAATTTGTATACCAAGGAGCATAAGGGAGCATGGTGCAATTATTCTTTGTTAACTAAAGGAGACCACAAGCCCTTAGACAATCTCAACAAAGTATGAAATATCCCTCTTCTTTCAATTCTAACTATAATTCTCATTATCAAATTTGGTATCCTCCTAACCCTTCACCCTAGCCTATGCCCACTCCTTCTCCATATCCTCCTCAAAATGTTACTCCTCCTTTCCATCCATGCCCTACTCAACCTCATCAATGGGGTAATCCATCACTAGGATGGAGGCCTTAGGTGGCCCAACCAGCTATCCTAATGCCTCCTCCTCAACAATATCAATCACCCCAAAAATTCCTCCAAAACAACCACAATTGTCTACCCAAAAAATTCTAAATCCTAAAAGTAAGAAGGCTCGACCAATCTACAATGGAGAAACTACTTACCAAACTTATGTTGTAGAAATATAGGAAATCAACCTTAGGCCTAAGAAGGTCCTTCCATATGCTTATCCACCTTCTCTAACAAATAATATTGAGGAAGAGAAGGAAGAAATTGTACCTCAAGTCACCCAACCAAAACCTTCTAATCCTAAAAGGTTGACAACCCACAAAGCACACACCCCACAAGAAGCTAAACTTCTAGGAGAATTGAAAAATATGTGTGTCAAGATCCCTTGCC
This sequence comes from Pinus tabuliformis, assembly GCA_031772625.1. Classification (NCBI taxonomy): domain Eukaryota; kingdom Viridiplantae; phylum Streptophyta; class Pinopsida; order Pinales; family Pinaceae; genus Pinus; species Pinus tabuliformis. The sequence goes on along the minus strand of CM062818.1, from coordinate 1,585,558,974 downwards.
TTTAAGCCAACAATTATGTTCCTATTTACAAAATTTTCATTAAGTATGAATGTCTTAAGATGACTAGGAGAATGAAGAAGGATTCCACTACTATTAATGCCATATCTTAACTAGCTGATCTTATGCCTAGGAGACAAATCATCCCCAAGTACTTAGATCCTCGCAGCCTAGTAGTAGATATGCAAATCAACTACATTGTAGTCTGAAAAAATGTCATTGATTTGGGAACTACAAGCAATTTCATGACCAAGGAAACCATGCCCAAACTTAACCACCAAGGATCCTTAAGAAATACCTCTACTTTCCTATAAATTAATAATAAATCTACAATAGCACTTGTAGGTATCATACAATATGTAATGATATATAATGATTCTTGGGAGTTTCCAACCAATTTCATTGTTCTTCACGCTATGACAAGTTAAATTCCTACCCTATTATCTTTTTACCTTTTCACTCAAAGAATGGCTAATCATCCACCATGGTTGACATCATCATATTGAATCCTATTGGTTCTTATAAATTTGATTTTTGTGCTACATTTTTGTTTTGAGTCTCATTTTTTACCTCAAAATTTTTGGTGAGAATAATGGCATGCAATGCAAGGTGCGAACAACCTAATCAACTAGCATTGAAACAAGGTGCAATTGACTTGAATAATTCTTTGTGTGATAAGTGTGATTTTTTGGGGTTGCTAGTAGTTTGTAGAATTATACATATGTTGCATAATTCTTTAAAAGCCATGTAAAGGTAAGTGTGAATCTTATGGGGTCAAATTGATGTATGATTTCATATTGTCCCTACTAGTGATAGCTATTGTGTGAGTATTGTACATGTTGAGTAGTGACAATAGATGTATTTTTGAATGGACTAATTGTATGTCTTTATGCCATGTCACTATATTGCTAGTGTTATGTTCCTAATAAGTATGTTATTGATATTAGTGTGTTGATATATGAGTGAGAGTATGGTTGGGGAAAGTATGTGGTTTATGTTAGTCGGTTGTCCTAGATTTTAATTTATGGTTGTATAATTCACATACTGTATTTTAGGGACTTTATTAGTAGATAATATTGATGTTATGGCTAGGAGACTCTATAGATTCTATAGCATTCCTTCCACAACCTTGTATATGTTGTTGCAAGGGTGCCAATAGAGTTGTTAAATAATGGATTTATTAAAATTCCTTATGAAAATAATACAAAACAATGCCTCAGTGGTTTGTAATATAGATTAGATGAAAAAGTAGAACAACAAGCCCTTCTCAAGAGGAGTCAATGATATTTTACAAATGGAGCACCCAAGGGATGTGCAGAAGGAACAAGAGATAAGAAATTTTCTCTTTGCCCTTGAGCCAGATTTGAAGTTTATGAAGATGAAAGTAAAATCCCTTCTCAAATTGGAGGAAATGGACTCACATCTTTCCAAGGTGAACCAATTAGATTACAGGAGCCTGAATTGGTCTCTAAAACCATCCATGCTTCCCTTGATACAACACAAGTTCTTGCACCACCCTTGTTAAGGGGTAAGACTTATGGTGGCTTCTTGTCTTAGTGATATTATAAGGTTAACATCAATTATACCTCCTTACAATGATGAAATTATGAGGATATTATCTCAAAATGGCATATCATCAGCATATTTTAATTAAATATGCTAAAGGTGTCATTTGGGAAGGATTATTTGGAGAAACACCACAGTGTAATAGTTCATTGGAACTAGAATGGAGAGATCTATATCATAGGATGATGAAAAGTTAATTTTAGTGGTTTGAGATATTCTAGAGGAATATTTACTATTTTTTGGAATTAAAAAGTGGCTTAAATAAAATTAAAATTTAATTAAATAAAATTAAAAATGGGAAGCCTCTAGAAAAAAAATAAAATAAAGGTGCAAGGAATAATAAAATAAGTGTTTCTAGAATATTATAGAGATATCCATAGAGTATTTAAAAGTATGGGGGAGAAATTCATTTGGGCATATCAAGGATTTGGAGTATTTTCTTTTGGAGAGTTTGGTAACTTGGGTTTTCAAGATATAAAAGCATTAAGATGAAATCCATTGGGTTTCTTGGAGCGTTGGAAGAAAACTGAACTCATTGTTCTGTATATTTAATCTATAAATAGCATTGGGCTTCAACAAAATTAGTTGTTATGAATGTTTGGAGAAGAATTTTGGATGAGTGGGGATCACCCATATCTCCAATTAACGCTTCATTTCTAGTTATAGTTCGAGAGTCCAAATTCAATATTGGAGTAGTTTTTGGAGGCCATCACCTCAACCACTTTCTGGCTAGTTTTTTGTATTGGCATGTAATATCATAGTTCGGATTTTATATATGATAGGAATGAGTTTTGTTTCATTTGTTTTATTGGAGTGGCAATGCTTCTTAATTTCTAAGTTATTTTCCAACAATTTCTCTACTGTGAATTCATGAAATTTTCATGGTGGTTCTGGATAAAAATCAAGGCTTAATTTTTGTAAAGTGAATTTTTGAATGACTTAACCACATGCCACTTCCCCTCACTTCAAGGATGTTACCCATAGTAAAGAAGACTATTTCAATTTTGGAAACCTCTCTAAACAATGACAATGGCGAGGCCAATAATATCCATAAATGTAGGAGGCCTAAGGACTTGACATCATGACCTCCTTTTTGTCAACTTCATGGTGAGAATAGAAGGGATTATTGATCTCCTTTACACTAGGCTATAGAAAGCCTCTTTCAATGCACTAATATATTTTTAATAAATATATTATAAACCAATCTATATACCAAATATTTTGATTAACCAACTCACTCACACACACATACAGAGTCAACAATAATTGAATGAAATCTATTATAATCTTTAAAACCAAGAAAATTGTTTTTCACTATTTTCAAGCTAGATGATGAAAATGAAAAGTAATTAAAACACAAATCAAACAAAGATTAAATAATGACATGAAAAGGAAGCTAATATTGTTCTTTTAAAAAAACATAATTTATAAGTGAATATACCATAAATAGGAAAATGCGGCAAATGTATAACTTTACTACATAAATTACATGAGCCTAATCTTTGATTTATGTTAAATATATAAAAAAGAACTTCAATAAATTATTTAAATGAAAAAAATACAAATTTACTAAATATAATTTAGTATAGCAATAAGCCCCTAGGGCTAGTTCAATTGGCCTAGTTGGTTAAAGCACTTGTTATTGAGAGATAATTAGGTCAATTATCCTCAACATTCTTGAGTTTAGTCTTCTTTAATGAGCCAATAAGAAGTGATAGGTTCTTGTAGATCTACATGTAGCAATGTTTTTGTGGAGATAATAGTCACCAATCTTAGAGATCCATAAACCAGATCTAAAAAAATCATTATAACAACACTATAGGCCAGCATCTATACTACTTTTGTTATCATACAAAATTTAAGTAATTATTCCTTTTATTTTCTTCTTCAATTTAAATGTTACCATATCTTTATGTCTAATTAAAAACTATATTTTAAAACTTTAGTACATTATTAAAATATTTTAAAAAGTTAATATATATATATATATATATATATATATATATATATATATATATATAATGTTTGAATATTTATTTATGAATAACTTACCAACACCGTAAAATATGTCACATATACTTCAGCTTGAATACATCACTTCATATTTTCACTATAAGAGATTTTGGACAATGATTTTTCATATGAAAAAAGAGAGGAAGGTATATTATAGATCACATCTTTAGAAGATTAGTAAATTCACTTTTACATTCTTCATTAGTATGTCCTTAAAAATTGTGTGTTTATGTAAATGAGTTGTTATTAGAACACTATTCAGTTATTTCGTTTAGGAAATAGTTCCATCAAACACTTTGTTTATACCATTTCTTCTTTGGCTTAAGAAATAGTAGGTCGTTCTATTCCACTATATAAAAAAGTTACATAAAATAGATTACAACCCAAGGCTCTATGGCCCACATAATATTCGAGCCCCACAACACCTTGGTTACTGAGCCAAAGTCTCGCAAACCAGGCCAAACCTCTATCAACCATGCGATCTATCTCCGAGGATCTAATGGTCGAGGGTCTATTTCGGGAACCCTACATGTTCACCATTTAACCTTCAAATCAGACCCAAAAAGACTCCTGAACTGATTCTATAACCATTTCGGGTCTGCCTGAGGTGATAAATCCTGTGCATTTTAACTGCCTGTAATCCATGAGATGCTTACAATCCCAATAGGAATGAGCAACTAGCACATAACTTAACTCCAGTTGTGGACTTGAAGCTTTATCGAGACACAGTCTAAACCATTTTGGGGTATGTAAGGACTATTAACTTTCTCGCTATTTGCTACGCGAAATGCATAAGATTACTTTGATTTTGCCGACATGCCAACAGTTTAACCTGCGAAGACTACTCATGTATGTGATTTGGATCAATTCAATGACTTGTCCTATATAAGTTTTCCCGTTGATGTAGTTTTGTGTAGACACTAGGAGGTCCAGGTATATCCTACTCACATTTAACCAAGAGTTGCTTCCTCGTGTAGACCAAAATTCCTCTATTTCCATCATTGTATATTCAATTTATTTCCTCTATTTTGATAGAACTCCCTGTCTAAGTGTGCTTGTCTGTCACACTCTTCCCTCAACCATCCATGGGGAGTCCTTGTCCATTCATATATCATGTAGCTCTTGGAGCAAAGTACTCCTTCATTTACCAATATTTCTGCTAATATGTTGGTTGTTCAGCGCACATGAAAGAAACTCAGGGTTCTCATGGTTTGCAGGTGGGATTGTATGCATTGATAGACTGGCAGTAACTGCCAATGTCTCGACACTTTGTTTGGTGCTAAGCCATTGCAAATTTTCTTGACCGAATTAATTATCGACTCAGAATCAACATCAATTATGGTATTCTTTAAATTTGAGTCCCTCAAGATTTCTAGGCATTGCTCAAGGGCCATGAGTTCTGCCATATTATTAGTGGCCTTCTCCAAAAGATAGTAAAATATGTTTTTTATGAAGCCCTTTTCATCCCTTATGACTCCTCCATAACCAACCATACTAGGGTTTCCTTTTGAGGTTCCATCTATGTTTCATTTCATAAAACCATTAGGGGGAGGTTACGAGAAGTCCTTATTTTACTGCTATATGACTTACAGGCTTGCTTATACCTTGGGGGAAAATCCATTAAAGTCCCAACTGAAGAAGAATTTGCACCTCTTGATCTTGAGGTTGGTTCTGAGAAAGGTGTTTTATGAAGGTTCCTACAGTCTCTCTGATCTACCTTAGAATCTAATCCATGATGCTCTAGGATGAACCAATCCTATTCTTGAAGATTCTGTTATTTCATTATTTCCATACACCCCAGAGTAGAAAGATTGGAATCAAAGCCCAAGTTTTTTTTATTATTTCATTCTCAGAGAAATTTTTCTTCCAATTCCTCAAAGTACTGCTGATGTTGGCCATGTCCCGATCTGTTTGTCTGAAAATTGAAGCCACCCAATTCCATAGGGTGGAGGTGAATGGGCATAGGTTGAGTAGGTGTTCCATAGTTTCTTCTTGTACCTCAGATATCAAGCACTTATATTGACCAGCTACTCCTCTTTTCCTGAGGTTTTCCCAAGTCTTAATTATTTTTTGCTGCACTAACCACATGAACAATTTGATCTTCATCTAGTTTTGGTTCTACCATTGGTCCTTCCATACTTTATCAGGGTTTTGAAATTCAAGCCCAAGGGATATTCTCTTGGCCTCTTTGAGGTTAGATTTACCTTCATTGCTTTTCCCCATCTCAGTTAGTCTGAAGATGTTGATGTCAGAATCTTTCTCTATTCCAAGATGGCTATAATAGCTTCTGCCCGGGCTTTCAATGGGGAATCATCCTTGTATTCAAGCTTCTTCCATATTCTCCATTTTCTATCGCTTTTGTCCTGCTCCCAGAATTCATTTACCCTAAGTAACCCTTTGTCATCAGTATCATTCTTGAGATTGGTAAATTCTTCTTTTATCAGTTTGGGTTCTTGTTGGCAATTATCTTCCCAAAACCAAGCAAGGTTTCCAACTCTGATTTCAAAGAAAATTTGTTTTTGAACAATGGCTCTACTCTCCCAAGCTTTGTTCCAAATTTGTGAGCCCTTGATGATCCCAGACATTCTAATGTAATCCTTTTCTTTCCAATTGTTTGCATATTTCTGTTTCCATACTTTGGCCCAGAGGGAAACCAATTCTTCTAGCCATCTCCACCATAGTTTTTCCCCCAAAATTGTGTTTAGGGTTTCATGGTCATCAAGTCTCAAACCTCCATGTGTCTTAGGTTTATAGATATTTTTCTAGGCTACCAAAGCCTCTTTCTTTTTCTCTTCCCCACTGCCCTAAAGAAAATACCTTTGGATATTTCTGATGTGTTGCACAACTCCCTTTGGAGCTGGAAGGGCTGAAAACATGAAGATGAGGATAGTTTGAAGGATATATTTTGTGAGCACTAGCCAACCTACTAAATTCAAAGACCTGTTTGTCAATTTCTGGATTTTGTCCTGGAGTTTATTAGTAACAGGCTCCCACACTTCTTTGCTGAGAGGTTTATCTGTCAAAGCTACTCCCAAATATTTAGAGGGTAGCATATCTCTTTGAAAGCCTAGAATTCTGGTGAGGTTTCTATAAATTTCAATATCAATATTAAAAAAGAAAATCTTGGATTTGGTGAGGCTTACCTCTATGCCCAAAACTATAGCAAAGTCGTTAGGGATTTTTTTGAAGGCATAAGATTCCTTGACAGTTGGTGTACCGTGTAGCATGGTATCCCCATTCAAAGTGAGTTTAAGACCCTAGAGTTTGCCTTCGACTTTGGCATATTTAATCACATTTTCTAGCCCTTCCATCATGAGATTAAAGAGGAAGGGTGAAAGCGAGTCTCCATGTCCGAGTCCTCTTGAGGGCTTAAAGGTTCTGTATGGTGAGCCATTAAGCAAGCTTGAAAATCTTGTGGTGGTTACAAGGGCCATCACCCATTTTATCCAGTTATGGTCAAAGCCAAATGCTATTAGTACTTCCCTGATGTATGCCTAGCTTAGCTTATCATAAGCCTTCTCTAGGTCAAGTTGTATGATCATACCTTCCTACTTATTGCTCTTAAGAGACTGAACCACCTTGTGAGCTTGAATGATATTATTAAGAATTTTTCTACCTTCCACATATCCAGTTTGCTCCTCAAACACTAGAGTTGGAAGAAGGGGCTTAAGCGTGTTTGCAATTATTTTGGAAATAATTTTGTACACCACATTGCATAATGTTATGGGTCTAAATCTATCTGGTTTCATGGCATTATCCTGCTTTGGAATCAAGGATATGAAAGAGGTGTTGAGCACCTTCAAAACAATTTTGTTTTTCCTTGAGTCCTCCACCACATCGAGTATATCTTGTTTGACTATATCCCAACAAGCTTTGAAGAAGTCCACATTGAAGCCATCCAGACCTGGATCTTTCCCATTTTGCATTTCTTTAATGACCTTGCTAACCTCCTCTTCATTCATTGGCCTATTAACATTAAAATTGTCTTCTCTTGTCACTATCTTGGGAATGTGCTTTGTGAAGTCATTGACAAATTACGATTTGTCTATGAGAGGCTCCTCTGCTATTCCTTGGAAATGCTGGACTAGGGCAGCCTCTATTTCTTGATGTGTATTGAGTTGTTTTAATTGAATATATTTGATTTTTGTAATCCTATTTTGAGACCTATGCTCCTGGTGGATTTGTGAAAAAACCTTGTATTCCTTTTTCCTTCTTTTAACCATTGTACCCTTGATTTTTTTTTCCAGAATATCTCCTCTTGCTTTCATAGGCCCTCCCATTTCTATTGGAGATAGTATGCTTATCCCTTACTCTCCTTAGTGAAGCCATCTGTGATGAGGATCTAGTTGATTTCCTATAGTTTCCATTCAATTACTTTTTTATCTTCGAAGATATTTCCAAAGTCATTCTTATTCCTATCTTTAAGCCTGTGTTTGATGTGTTTCAATCTCTGATGTAGAAGGAACACCTTTGTGCCCTGAACATGCATATCTTCTCCCTGCCATTTTCCAATGTTGCTCATGAAGTCTCGATGGGTAAGGCAAATTTTTTCAAAAGTGAAAGGCTTGTTTCTGAGAGTTCCTATAAAGGAAGCTTCAAGTTGAATAGGCCAGTGATAGGAGCCTCCAAAAGGTAGTATCATAGCTGATAAGTTAAGGCCTGTGAGGATAGGATCCTCCAAAATAATGAATATGTCAAGTTTAGAAGCCACCTGAGCCACTCCTCCACTCTTATTATTCCAGGTGAGAATACCATTGTAACTTGTCTCTGTATCTACTAGCCTCATTCTGTTTATGAAATTTTGAAGAGCTATAGAATCTCTGCATAGTGATCTAGCCCCACCATTCTTTTCCGATAGAGATTTGATCATATTAAAATCCCCTCCTAAAATCCAGGGGATACCCGGATGTCTTTCTCTAAGCTCCTCTAGTGAGGCTAGGAGTCTGAGTTTATCATTAGGCTTTTGTGGACCATAAACATTTGTGATCAAATAAACTTCCTTGTCCCCCAAAGGTTGAATGACCATTGAGAGATAGTTCCTGGATTCTTCGGCATCTAGTATTCCAAATTTCATAGGGTTCCAAAGTGAGAGAATTCCCCCTGATTCTTTGTTTGCTTTAACTTCTAGATATTCATACTTACTAAGCCATTTGTTATGTATTTCTCTTATTTTTTCTTTTGAGCATTTTATTTCCTGAATAGATACCATGTCTCATTTTTCATTTTTCATTCTATTGTTGAGATTTATCTGTTTCCTCTTACTTCCTAAACCTCTAATATTCCATGTTGTAAGCTTCATTAAGAAATATTTTTAAATGAGTAACTCATAAGGTCTTTCATCTTACCTCAGTTGATCATGAGTTTTCCACATTCTATCAACAACTCATTCTGTTTTTTCCTCCCTCTTTTTCTGCCTCGGTGCTTCGGAGCCTGTCCCAATGTTGCCTCCATCGACTTAACTCCTCCGTTGTCCTGACTATCATGACTTCTTTTAACCCCCGCACCTTTTTCCCGAGTTCTCAAGAGGAATATTTGTTGCACTATATTAAACTCATCTTGAGGTAGCAACTCCACTCCTTTGGTTTGTCCCTCCTCCAAGAACGTTTCCAGATAGAGATGCTCCCTATCAAGGATATCCTACAGTTCATGACCCTCCATTCCCACTTCTCTTGGTGTCATTTCTTCATCTCTATCAGGTTCCATAGTGCTTGGTAAATCCTCCTTGTGTTGTTTGTTTTCAGGTCTATCCTCCATGATGTCTTCCTTTTCCTTCTCTGCATGGCTATCTTCCAGTTCTTGGTTCTCTTTATCGTTCCCATATTCTTATTCTAATATCCTGAACCTATTCTAACTAATCTACTTTTTCTCATTGAATTTCTTTCATTCTTTCTCCCTCCTCTTCCTCTACCTCCCACTTTGGAGAAACTTTTTGTTTCTTTCCTTGAGGTGGCTTTAATACTCCTCTCGATTTTGTTTAAAGGGCAGTCTCTCAAGAGGTGCTCGTGTTCATGGAATTTGCGGCATCTGAACGGAACATGCTCATAGTCCACCGTCTACACCCATTCCTCATCACATACTTCTAGAATTATCTCATCTCGTAGAGCTCTAGAAAGGTCCATTTCTATGCATATACGGGAAAAGGACGTGTACTTTCCTCACAGTGTGGCCTCTGATATTTAAAAAAAATCCCTAGTTTATTGCCTATGGCTTTCAAAGATTCCGAGTTCTAATAATCTAGAGGTAGGGAATAGAGTCTTATCCATACGAGTATCGAAGTGAATGTCTCTCATTCCAAGGATAATTTTAGGGGCGAATGTTCGGCCTTTGGCGAAATTAACGGGTTTTAAATTTTTAGTGGGCGAGTATTTTGTATCATAGTACATTTTTACAAATCACCTCAAATAGCCCACCTTATTTTAAGGGAGAGGGTAAAAAGGGTAAATTTAGCCTTTGAAATTAGGACTTACAACCTTCCATTCGCCCATTTTCAAGAATAGGTTTTATTTAAGTGAATTCATTCGCCCATTTTCAAGAATAGGTTTTATTTAAGTGACTCCTATGGGCCAAATACTATATTTATAAAAGAGGTATGGTAAATTAATAAAAATATAAATAAATGAGAGGTATGGTAAATAAATAAAACATTTTTTATATTTACTCCATAAGTCACCTTACATACATGTAAGGGTGTAAACAAATAAAAATATAAGTAAAGTGGAGGTATGGTAAATAAATAAAAGTTCTTTTTATACTTACTAAAAAGGTATGGTAAATAAATAAAAATATAAATAAACTAGACGTATCGTAAATAAATAAAACCTCTTTTAATATTTAGTCCATAACCCTCATTCTATTTATGAAGGCTCAAGAAAGAGGTTTTATTTAAGTGAATCCTATGGGCCAAATACCATATTTGTAAAAGAGGTATGGTAAATTAATAAAAATATAAATAAACGAGAGGTATGGTAAACAAATAAAACATTTTTTTATATTTACTCCATAAGTCACCTTATATTTACGAACACTCAAAAAATGGGTTATATTTAGGTGAAACCTATGGCCAAAATACTATGGGACAAATACCATGGACTAGATTGTTATTAATACCATGCAAAAAACCATTATTAAACCTAATATTAGAATTAATAAAAATAAAAATGGCACATGGTATTGACCCATGGTATTCACCAAAATGGCACATGGTATTGACCCATGGTATTCACCTCGAATGTAGCCTATTTAAATGGGGGAATTAAGCTAGCATGTAGCATATGCTAAGATTCACTAGGACTTTACAAATTTTTATTATTTAGTGAAAGACTCGCCAAGATCTTACAATATTTTATAATTGAGTAAAATATAGGCCATGCTTGGTGAGAGATTTGCCAAAAAATTATATATACATATTTATAGAGGCTACTGCAGGAGACAAGTATGGTCCTCCTTTAAACACCTTGTCTTTATCCTCTAGGTTTGTAAAAACCAATGTGAAGAAACCCTTGGATCCAAGGTGCAGATCTATTTCTCCCTTGGGTTTCTAATGATTCTTTATCCATGCATTTAAAACTTTCTGTGTAGGCCATAACCCCATGAATTTACGTATCACAGCATAAGTCGCCATGTGCCCCCTTTGCACGTGTAGCCCTGGATCACTTAACACCAATACGGGTGTGATGGTCGCCTTAGGTTTGCAGGGTCCTATATAACTTCTGTGGGCCACTTTTTTACTATCTCCCTCTATTTGCTTCTCTTTTCTAACTTCTTCCTACTTATCTTCCTGCCCCTTTGAGCTTCTAATTTCATGTTTCCCTTTTCCTCAACTTCCGGTTTCATCTTTCAATGGCTTCTTGAAGAGATTGGAGACTCCTTGCATGTAGGAGGGAGTGGAACTCCCCACTCTCACCCCTCCATGGTGCCCAACACTGATTGTTTTCTGCAAAACCTAGCTTCGTACATATTTTCTCCAACTAAAGCTCCTTCCTTGCTTATACCATTTCTGTACTCATGACATCTGTTAAAAAAGTTGTGGCATATTAATAAATCAACCCTATGTGCTTTTCTTTTCTAATATGTGTTATTTTTTTTAAATGCTATTATATAGATATTTATGTGATATTATTAACCATTATAAATTTTGTTTTATAACTCATTTCATTGGTTTAAAAGGTTTGTAACATTGAAGATTATGCCCATATTTGTTTTCATTAGATTTGCTTTAATCAAATTGGAACACTTGTAAAAATAACTTCCTAATATAAGATATTGTGTGAGTATTGTTCATTCATTTTAGGTTGAGTTTATAATTTAATAAATCATTCTAATTAAATTTGATTTAATAAATTTAATAAATGGCTAAAAAAAATCAAATATTTTATTAAATATTTGAAATATTTTTGTTTAGATATTTTTTTTCAAAATAAATGAATAATATTTTTAAAAATTCAAATATTGGGTATCAAAATGATATTTTGAAATCAAATTCCTTTTAGAGTTCTTCATGAGATTTGAGCTTTGACTTAATTGGACTAATCCCCACACAAACTAATTGGTCTACACCTCATGGGTTGGTAAGTCTATACATTGATAGATAAAATAAAAATTGTAAAAATTTTATATCTCAATCCAAAACCCTAATTTAAATCCCTAAATTTACATATTTATTCTCTATCTTAAACCAATAAAGATATGAAATGTAACACATACCAAGTCAAAGATCTTGATTGTCTTCTAAAAAAAATATTTATATATTATAAAAATGTCATAATTATGAAAAAATAAAATAAAGGTTAATTTTTTTACATAATGATAGAAATTAATATTATAGTGGATCATTTATCATGTTAAAAGTATAAATTTTATTATAAATAATAAAGATATTTATTTTATATATAAAAAATTCTTTAAAGATAAAATTTAGCATAACTCACAAAGGCTATACTTAAAAATGTATAAGAGAAGACAAATTATTGATAATAATGCAAGTTTATCTATATCTCTAAGACTTAGACTGAAAATCCATCCTTTAGGAAAAGGTAGAATGGTTACAAAAGGTTTGGGAGAGTGAGTGGAGGGGTTGGGGTTGTGTTATGCCTCAAGGATAATCGTTTCTCCAAGCCATACTCTCAATTGAGCAAACAAACTAATAACTATGTGGAACTACACAATCTCAAGCTTCTTGTCTTGTTTTCTATTGAGAAGGGATGTCCACAGTAAAGATTTTTGGAGACTCAAATATTATTATCAATTGATTTAATGAGCTTATCAGATGTCACATGCACACACTTCATCCTATCCTTGAAGGGATTTTACAACTAAATATTATTTTTATAGGATTTCATGTTGTCATATCTATAGGGAAAGGAACACAATCACATACACTCTCTCTAAGGCAAGGGCTGAATTAAATTTAGGCACTTCTAAGATCATGGATAAAGTAGATGAGACCTCTTATTATTATTATTATCACTTTCTTAGAGAGTCTATTGATGGACACTTTAAGAGATCACTTATTACATTTATGTGTTTGTCAGTTAAAATTCCTAGGAGCTTAACATGATATATGTGTATGTGCCTCCTATTTTTATTGTTACTTTTAACCCATTATTATTCTTTAATTGAGCCCATATGTAAATGTTTACAAAAATTTACATCATTACAGCTCCCCTTAACTTTTAGATTTAGTTTTAAAAATGTTATAAAATAAAATAAAATGAAATATTTATAAAAGGTTTTGATATTGAAAAGAGTTATGATTTTTGGGAAAATGGTATTGATAAGTTGTGGTATTGGCCCATGATGTTGTAACAAAGCCTATTTAAAAGTTAATGATATCCATGGTAAAAATGGGAATTAATATTCATGGTTGAGAATCTTTTTATATTGTTATATTGTATGTTTATTGTAAGTATTAAGTTTTAATTTAAAATTTATTGTAAAATTAAATTTAAAGATATATATTTATAAAAAAATGATTTTGAAATGAGTTATGGTTTGTAGGTAAATGGTAGTGACAAGTAATAGCATTGGAAAATGGTATTGTAAGAAAATCTATTTAGAAGTTAATAATATCCATGGTAAAATGGGGGTGAATAATCATAATTATGAATCTTTGTAAATATTAATTTTTATGTGCTTATTAATACATTTAAATATGCATACAAAATCAATAATTTATTTTATATGGTAAAATGGATATTAATTTATAACCACTATTTATATGTTATATATTTTAATATCATATGTATGTTATGATTTTTTTATTTAAAAATTGTTCTAAATTTTCTTAATAAAAACATAATTGTACTATAAAAAAAAATTGATTTTAAAAATACCCTATAGAGCTTGTAGAATGTGGCTAAGCACGATAAAAATAAAAAGCAACAAATAAATTGATCACCTTTTTATAAAAAGAAAATTCCATAAAATGATATAATATATTTACAAAAGTAAAAATATAAATCAATAATCAAACTTAAACATCTGTGATCCATAATATTGTAAGATAATCTTCGGCAAAATCACATAGCGAATCTTTTGTCGACGCGTTTCGAACCAACCAGTGTGGTTCATCGTCAGGACAAGTTGAAGAACCAATCTAGCTTAGCGTGAATAAATAGAGTGTGCAGAGATCCCAACGGCTACATTTCTAACGGCTAATTTGACCAAGAGACCCTGGTCAAACTACTAAAAATTTTTATTTTATTTTTTATTTTATTTTTTTTATTAAAAAATTATTATTAAATTATTCAATTAATATTTCTCTAAAAAGCTAAAAATAGGTAAATATTTGGTAAATTTTAAAATAATTAGGTAAATCATTAGGTGTATTATTCTTATTATGTACATATTTAATTAAGATGGGGTCATTAATTCATGGTCTTTGGTAAGTAAGATCTATATCATATTTAATATTTTTAGTTAGATTGGTCCATTAAATCAATCAGTTATATAAGTAAATAATAATCTAAATATTCTTAGAGAATTAGCTATATTAGGTGAAAATTATAACTACTATTATGGTAAATCATAATTACCTAGTAATAATTATTCCAAGGTAAACTATTATTACTAATAATTTAAGGTCGATAGTTTATTATTAAAACTAATGTTATGGTACCTAAAGGTTAAAACAGTATTTATTAAAAAGATATTTATTCCAAATTTATTAAGGTTAATAATGTCATTATTATCTATTATAAGTTAGGTCTATATCATATTTATTATTTAAATAGATTGGTCCAATAGATTAAAAGTTTATTACATAATCTAAATCATCTTGATAGATCTAAACAATTTGTTCACCTATTATTCCTAGAGTTTTATTATATTAGGTAAATATTAGGTAAATCATAATCCAAAATCTATTCTTACTTATAATCCAAGGTTGGTGAGTTTATTAAATATTAAGGTATCTTTAAACCTACAGGTTAAATCACTAATTATTAAAACGAATATTTATTCCAAATTCTTATTAAGGATAACCATATCAATATTATTAATTATTGATATTTATAAGGTTTAAAAAGCGTTAATAGGAATTCGTTTAAGGGAAACTTAATTTTAAGGTTAACCTAGAGATACTTAAATAGTATAATACTAATATGCCCCATAGATACAATAATAGCCCGAAACAAACTCAACCGTTCCAAGATCATAGGACAAAACTGACAAAAGAAAAATAAGGGAGGGGGAAGACAGAAACCCTAAGACCTAACGAAAGGAAATGAGAAGGCTAAGAAGATAAGGCTGGGACCTAGCAACTGCTAATCTTCCAGCCATCATCCCTATTAAGGTTGACCGGCCTTTTTTCGATCTCCAGGGCCTCCCTAAATTTGCGATGGTGAAAGTGCGCAATTTTGGCAATGACTTGAGCCTCCTCTATACACACATGATGCATAGTTTTTCCCGCATGCTCAGCCAGGGCCGAGGACTTGGTCCTTCCATGTCTTAAGTCAGCAGAATGCTCGCTTATCCGTTGATTAATAGAGCGACCAGTCTCACCAATATAAGGGGTCCCACAAGAACAGGGAATGACATAGACGCCCTTCATGTCCTTAGGGTCAATCGGGTCTTTCACCGACCTGAGGGAACCACAAATAGTATTGAGAGGTCTAAAGGTCGCGGCCACATCGTACTTCCTCAGAATCCTTGCAATCCTATCCGTGGTTCCTTGGATGTACGGAAGGTTCACACCCGTGATATGATCCTTGGGAACCTTACGAGTAGAAGGCTCCTTCTTAGCCTTGAGGAAGGCTTTTTGACCGAGGCGTCTATCATAACCATTCTTCTCAAAGACTTCTAGGAGGTGAGCCTTCTCCTTTTCTAGGCTCTCCTCATCCGAAATTCTAACAGCACGGGTGGCAAGCGTGCTAAGAACACCTAACTTTTGAGCAGGGAAATGGTGGGAAGAAGCATGCAAGTATTGCTCAGTATGCGTCTTCTTCCTATACACCTGATGAGAAAAGGAACCATCCACCTTTTTAGAGATGAGAACATCCAAGAACGGAAGACAACCATTCTCCTCTTTTTCCATCGTGAATTTTATGGCGGCGGATTGGTTATTAAGGTGACAGAAGAAGCGATCGAGCTCATCAGGACCATGAGACCAGACAACACCAGTGTCATCAACGAATCTTCTCCAAAGCTTTGGTAAGAGACGAGAGGAGGCCAAAGCCTTCGACTCAAAATCCTCCATGAAGAGATTCGCGACAACAGGGGACAAGGGGGAGCCCATGGCAACTCCGCAAGTCTGCTCATAGAATTCTCCCTCGAAGCTGAAAAAGGTAGAGGTAAGGCACAGCTCAACTAACTTGGCCGTGTCAGGGTCAGTAAGCTTATTAATCACCATCATGGCCTCACTGATAAGAATGCAGGTATAAAGAGAGACCACGTCAAAACTAACCAAAATGTCCTCGGGTTCAATATTAATATTCTTGAGATCCTCAATAAAAGCAGCCGAGTCTTTGACAAAGGACTCAGTCTGCCCGACCAAGGGTCTCAATTTTGCCGCGAGGAACTTGGCCAGGAGGTAAGTCGGACCACCGATGGTATTGACAATGGGTCTCAGGGGGACCCCCTCCTTATGGATTTTAGGAAGACCATAAATCCTAGGAGTGATGGGGTTACCCTCAATAAGTTTCTGGGCTAGAGGAATCGTGGAATTGCACGACTTGATCGCAAGAGCGACCGCTCTGGAAACCTTTTTGAGGGGATTCTTCGAAAGCTTCTTATAACTCCCGCTATTACTAAGATGGTCCAGCATCTTATTCATGTAATCCTTTCTATCCAAGATCACAGCAGCCCCACCCTTATCAGCTTTTAAGACCACGACGTCATGATTATTGTTCAAGATTTTCAGAGCCTCGAACTCGGCCTTGCTGATATTGCTACGTGACATCGTGGTCTTAAAAGCTGATAAGGGTGGGGCTGCTGTGATCTTGGATAGAAAGGATTACAGGAATAAGATGCTGGACCATCTTAGTAATAGCGGGAGTTATAAGAAGCTTTCGAAGAATCCCCTCAAAAAGGTTTCCAGAGTGGTCGCTCTTGCGATCAAGTCGTGCAATTCCACGATTCCTCTAGCCCAGAAACTTATTGAGGGTAACCCCATCACTCCTAGGATTTATGGTCTTCCTAAAATCCATAAGGAGGGCGTCCCCCTGAGACCCATTGTCAATACCATCGATGGTCCGACTTACCTCCTGGCCAAGTTCCTCGCGGCAAAATTGAGACCCTTGGTCGGGCAGACTGAGTCCTTTGTCAAAGACTCGACTGCTTTTATTGAGGATCTCAAGAATATTAATATTGAACCCGAGGACATTTTGGTTAGTTTTGACGTGGTCTCTCTTTATACCTGCATTCCTATCAGTGAGGCCATGATGGTGATTAATAAGCTTACTGACCCTGACACGGCCAAGTTAGTTGAGTTGTGCCTTACCTCTACCTTTTTCAGCTTCGAGGGAGAATTCTATGAGCAGACTTGCGGAGTTGCCATGGGCTCCCCCTTGTCCCCTGTTGTCGCGAATCTCTTCATGGAGGATTTTGAGTCGAAGGCTTTGGCCTCCTCTCGTCTCTTACCAAAGCTTTGGAGAAGATTCGTTGATGACACTGGTGTTGTCTGGTCTCATGGTCCTGATGAGCTCGATCGCTTCTTCTGTCACCTTAATAACCAATCCGCCGCCATAAAATTCACGATGGAAAAAGAGGAGAATGGTTGTCTTCCGTTCTTGGATGTTCTCATCTCTAAAAAGGTGGATGGTTCCTTTTCTCATCAGGTGTATAGGAAGAAGACGCATACTGAGCAATACTTGCATGCTTCTTCCCACCATTTCCCTGCTCAAAAGTTAGGTGTTCTTAGCACGCTTGCCACCCGTGCTGTTAGAATTTCGGATGAGGAGAGCCTAGAAAAGGAGAAGGCTCACCTACTAGAAGTCTTTGAGAAGAATGGTTATGATAGACGCCTCGGTCAAAAAGCCTTCCTCAAGGCTAAGAAGGAGCCTTCTACTCATAAGGTTCCCAAGGATCATATCATGGGTGTGAACCTTCCGTACATCCAAGGAACCACAGACAGGATTGCAAGGATTCTGAGGAAGTACGATGTGGCCGCGACCTTTAGACCTCTCAATACTATTCGTGGTTCCCTCAGGTCGGTGAAAGACCCGATTGACCCTAAGGACATGAAGGGCGTCTATGTCATTCCCTGTTCCTGTGGGACCCCTTATATTGGTGAGACTGGTCGCTCTATTAGTCAACGGATAAGCGATCATTCGGCTGACTTAAGACATGGAAGGACCAAGTCCTCGGCCCTGGCTGAGCATGCGGGAAAGACTATGCGTCATGTGTGTATAGAGGAGGCTCAAGTCATTGCCAAAATTGCGCACTTTCACCATCGCAAATTTAGGGAGGCCCTGGAGATCGAAAAAAGGCCGGTCAACCTTAATAGGGATGATGGCTGGAATATTATCCGTTGCTGGGTCCCAGCCTTATCTTCTTAGCCTTCTCATTTCCTTTCGTTAGGTCTTAGGGTTTCTGTCTTCCCCCTCCCTTATTTTTCTTTTGTCAGTTTTGTCCTATGATCTTGGAACGGTTGAGTTTGTTTCGAGCTATTATTGTATCTATGGGGCATATTAGTATTATACTATTTAAGTATCTCTAGGTTAACCTTAAAATTAAGTTTCCCTTAAACGAATTCCTATTAACGCTTTTTAAACCTTATAAATATCAATAATTAATAATATTGATATGGTTATCCTTAATAAGAATTTGGAATAAATATTCGTTTTAATAATTAGTGATTTAACCTGTAGGTTTAAAGATACCTTAATATTTAATAAACTCACCAACCTTGGATTATAAGTAAGAATAGATTTTGGATTATGATTTACCTAATATTTACCTAATATAATAAAACTCTAGGAATAATAGGTGAACAAATTGTTTAGATCTATCAAGATGATTTAGATTATGTAATAAACTTTTAATCTATTGGACCAATCTATTTAAATAATAAATATGATATAGACCGAACTTATAATAGATAATAATGACATTATTAACCTTAATAAATTTGGAATAAATATCTTTTTAATAAATACTGTTTTAACCTTTAGGTACCATAACATTAGTTTTAATAATAAACTATCGACCTTAAATTATTAGTAATAATAGTTTACCTTGGAATAATTATTACTAGGTAATTATGATTTACCATAATAGTAGTTATAATTTTCACCTAATATAGCTAATTCTCTAAGAATATTTAGATTATTATTTACTTATATAACTGATTGATTTAATGGACCAATCTAACTAAAAATATTAAATATGATATAGATCTTACTTACCAAAGACCATGAATTAATGACCCCATCTTAATTAAATATGTACATAATAAGAATAATACACCTAATGATTTACCTAATTATTTTAAAATTTACCAAATATTTACCTATTTTTAGCTTTTTAGAGAAATATTAATTGAATAATTTAATAATAATTTTTTAATAAAAAAAATAAAATAAAACATAAAATAAAAATTTTTAGTAGTTTGACCAGGGTCTCTTGGTCAAATTATCCGTTAGAAATGTAGTCGTTGGGATCTCTGCACACTCTATTTATTCACGCTAACCTAGATTGGTTCTTCAACTTGTCCTGATGATGAACCACACTGGTTGGTTCGAAACGCGTCGACAAAAGATTCGCTATGTGATTTTGCCGAAGATTATCTTACAAACTTAAACATTCACTTTAATATTAAATTTGAGATTTTCAAATGTTGCTTTCCAATAAATGTCAGCATCCATATATCCCCACTTGGACACCGAAGCTCCAATAACCATTGCCTAGTCTCCAATTTATAATGCAACATACTATTGCCTCCTGTGAACATAAGCCAAATATCCTAGTCGCAATCTCCAACTACAATAAAATCAGTTCCTTCTGATGATTTGATCATACTTTCAATCCATGCAACAAGGATGCTGTCAATCACAATCCGGGTCATGTTTACTAGATTACATTTCCACAATCCTATATCAGCATGACAAGCTATGGGTAGCCTCCCATATACCTGTTTTCCACCATCATTTTGCTTCACTCTTCCAACACATATCATTCTTAAATCAATCTCTCCCCTAATATGGGGGTTCACAGTGGGTAAAGAAATATTACTGTAACATCCTCTTCCATGAAGTTTTTCTGTTTGAATTGTTTCTGGGAAATTCTCAATGTTATCATCAACGATTTCAGCATGAGTGTTTTTCCATTGTTATCTACAGGATCATTATAGGATAAAAAAATTATTGATAGGTTGCTGAGAAGCCATAAATAACAGTGTCATCCTTATATCTCCATAACGGGGATGGAAAACTCTTAGAACTGACAAGATCATCACTCACAAAATGGCGAAGTGGCTTCAATGTCCATATCTCAGTTATGGAATTATATCTTGCAACATGAAGAAGATTTTTGCCATCATGATACCAATTACCAAACATAGAAACTCTAAAATGCCCTGTGTTGTTGTCAGCCCATATCTCTGTTGTTCCATGGGCAACAAGAAAGTTAAGAAATTTACCACTGTTAGGTGTCTCTAGAAAGATCTTGGGCAAACTCTTAACCTGGGCCATGAGAGGATTAACAACATGCAATGTGTAGTCAGATCGAGCTACTAAAAACAAACCTTCACTGCTAGCTTTGATGCCTAGATTTTTCATGCCCATGTTATCCCAATTACAATGGACCTTCAACAAAATCCAGCTCTTTGAGATAATGCTAAAACCCACATGTCTAAGTTGTGGTTTTTAATCACGATGCATTTTTCAGTACTCGTACAATTTTCTTGAAAAATTTTGGAAGCACACGCAGAAGCCTAGTAATCACATACCGATCTACAAACCAACAAATCATGAAGGGGGAGTTTCAAACAAGTTTCCTTTAAAACATCTTCCTGAATATGAATGGATTCAACTTCCTTTTCTTTTCCCTTCTGAAAAGAAGACTTAACATCTAGTTTAATATCTCGAACACTTGTGCCTGCAGAAATTATTCTGCGCTTATAAAATCGATTGAACTCACTAATCAAAAGATTCATTGGAATTCTTTCTGCAACATGAATAAGTGCTTCTCTCCATTCATGGGTATAGACTTTGGCATCAAGATTCTTCTTCTTTCCATTTCTGATCTTGATCGCCATCAATATTCCTCTTCCTTCCACTTTTCTGATCTCTATTTTGAATCTAAAGTTTCTGAGAAATATAGTCATCCACCATTGGAAAGATTGCTTCCAGCGTAGAAGCATTGGACTTTCTTTGTTGTGGCAATCCATATCAACGGGCGTAGTTGTCGTGAGGTTGTCAAGGAGAGCATAAATACTGTACTGTATTTGATTCTATTCCTCTGTATATATAGTAATGCCACTAAGAAATAGGGTTGGCCGCTGCATTTAGGAATCCTTTGTATTGTGTCCCACACATGGGTAGATTTTGACCAGATTTACTCGTATTGGGGCACCCTAAGTTGGATACAACTAACTAAGTGGCAACCTTTGTGCACGGGATGACTCATCTCTTATCTTAGTTCGAGGAGTTAATCCAACTGGACTGCACAAAATATTATCATTGGTGATTTAATTCATTGTAAATCACAGCAATGCCATACAATATATATAAAATACTGAGGAGTTAATCCTGGTGGACTACACAAAATATTATCATTGGTGATTTAATTCATTGTAAATCATAGCAATGCCATACTATATAGTTACATTTATATTTATAAAATATTATATGGCATTCTGTTTAATTAGTTGTAAATCAAAATATTTATACAATTATAATTGTATTTATAAAATATTCATATATCATATCACGATAACCTTTGGTAATATATATAATATATTCACACAGTTACATTTATATTTATAAAATATTCATATTCCACAGGGTTTAATTCATTGTAAATCATGGCAATCCCATATAATATATATATAAAAAAATCTGACAGAAAAATCATCATAGATTTATATTAAGATAATATAAAGATCACAAGACATTATCATAGGACAGTGGGAACTACGAGGCTATAACAGCATATAGAACATAATTGAAAGATCCCCAAGAGATCATAACCAAAGCCTCAAACTTATACACAAGTATTCAAAAGTTTGACCAGCTACACATCATGGACAGATATTAAAAAAACTAAAATGCAAGTCATATAAACCAGATTGAAAGAATTCACAATCCGATGATGCTGAAGATCTATATAAGAGCTGCTTAAGCCGAAAATTGAAAGAAATCACATTCCCTTGATACTGAAATCCTGAATAATAAAGTAAGATCCATCATGAAGAACTCTCAATGACCAAGATCCAGGCTCGCAAGGCCTTCCTTGGAGAGAAGGTCAGCCTGGAACTAGGGATATGCTCGATTGAAAATTGCTTCATAGAGTTTCGAAAGTGCATGATTTTGCTTAGCCATCCGAGAAGATGAGGACTGCTAATGAGGCCATCCCCATTAACATGATCTATCAAATATTTGGAATCGCCATATATTGAAATACCTTGGATGTGAAGAAAGTCACAAAAAGCAAGTAGACCTGATAGGGCCCTAGCCTCGGCGATACTGTTTGAGCCCTGCCCTCCATGCCAAGATAGGAAATATTGTAAGTTGTCCTCCATGACGATATGATCTCCGAAACCACAAATTTTTTTTTGCTCATCTCCATCAAATAAAGCATGAGGCACCTTGAAAGAAAAGACATCCGACAATTTTTACAGACTTTGTTGGTCTTAACATTTTCTAGATGGATCATGTCATGAGAAGCCAAAATGCGTTGAAGGGATGACTTGAGAGGTTCCTTTGAGTCGTGGTAGATTTGAGCATTTCTCCACTTCGAGAGGAACCATCAGGTTATGATAAACATGGATCGCCACGAGAGATTTTGCTCGCTCCATCATTGAAAGGCAGCCTGTACTGTAGGAAAAATAACGTGAGGAAAACCATAAAGCAAAGATAGTTCATACCAGATCTAGAGAGATGAGGCACAATGGAAGAACATATGAAGGTTTGATTCCTTAGGAGCTTGACACATGGCACATCTACTCGGTCCATGCCAGATTTTCCTTTGAAGGTTTTCCCATGACAGATTCCTATTGTAAA
The DNA here is from genome assembly GCA_031772625.1 of Pinus tabuliformis. Taxonomy (NCBI): domain Eukaryota; kingdom Viridiplantae; phylum Streptophyta; class Pinopsida; order Pinales; family Pinaceae; genus Pinus; species Pinus tabuliformis. The sequence goes on along the minus strand of CM062818.1, from coordinate 1,585,535,740 downwards.
AGACCAACCATGAAAAAAGGATCATTTTGAGAGGGCATCCCGACTTCCAAAAGCTTGGAGGAAAAAACGGGCTAGAGCTTGGAGAAGGTGGAGATATCATGATCGCATAAATGTCCTTTACACAAGCAGGAGACTTAGCTTTAGGAACTATCCATATCAGATGGTCACACGTCCCCGAACAGAAAATTCCTAAGCTGCAAAGGTCTTCTTTAACTAAATTCCATAGCGGGAGCAGAGTGGCCAGCATGTTCAGATCACAACCTTCTTTCCATAATGGAATGGGACCTCTCCATGAATAAATCAACTTGTACCAAGTAAAGCAACATCTTCTGTGAAGGAAGCATAATAAAGATTGAGGAAAGAAATTTTCATAGCCATTTAAAATAGGATCTATACCAATTAGAATTCTGGATCTAGAGAAGAGGATCCATCTTAAATTCTCCAAAAAGAAATGTTGGATTTTCCTGAGGCTGAGCCATATGGCTGAGCTTCTGCTAATGCCAATAGATCTTCTTCTGTACCAATATTCTAAATTCCTTCCTTTCGTATATTTCTTTCTAATAGCTATACTCCATAGCCCATCTCCAAAAATACCTCTATATAGTGATTTACATAGGAGCGCATTTCCAAAGGAGCGCATATCTAGAAGGCCCCATCCGCCTAGCTTCCTAGGCCTAGAAATTTTTGTGAGCTTTACTAAATGAAACTTGTTCTTAAATGATTTTCCGCCCCAAAGAAAATTAGCCATATAAGACTGTTCATTTTGTTTATGATGCTTGAAGGGAGATAGAAAATATGAGCCTAGTAGACCGCTAATTGAGATAAGACTGCCTGAACTAGAATAAGTCTCCCTACCAAAGATAGAGCCTTGAATTCCGATCCTAATATCTTTTTATAGAATCTGTCCAATAACCATTGCCAATCTACTTTTGAGTAGCCCTTAGCCTTTAGTTGAAATCCCAAGTATTTCATCCCATCCCTGATCGAACTCGGAGCAATGCCCAGCAACTTAGCAATCCATAAGATCATTTCCATGTTTGAATCATTATGAAACAGAGTAGATTTTTCCTTATTTATGACTAACCTAGAGGCTTTCTGGAATCTATCAAGAATTTCATTGAGGCAGATCTAGGAAGCCCTACAGAGCATGGAAAAAATGAGAACATCATCGACAAAAAGGTTGTCTGATAAAGAAATGTCCTTGCATATCTTGACTCGCCTACATCTCTTTTCATCTACTGCCTTATTAATCTGTAGACTTAGGGAGTTCATCACCAAGATAGATAACAAAGGGGAGAGGGGACAAACTTGTCGAAGTCCCCTTTCCACTGAAAAGAAAGAGGAGGGCATTCCATTTATGATGACCGAATATCGAACATTCTCTACACAAGACATTCTCTAGTTGATGGAATGAGATTTTAATCCAATTTTTGCGAGAATGACTCTTAGAAATCCCCAATTGAAGCAATCGTAGGCCTTTTTCAGATATATTTTGAGAATATCCGCATCCATCTTGTTAAAGATCATAGAAAACAGACTTTCCTGGGTCATGGCAACTACATCCAATATGTTGCGACCCTTCAAGAATGCCTGTTGATCCTTAGAGATGAAGGAGGCTAGAGTAGGCTTCAACCTTTCTGCAAGAATTTTAGATATAATTTTGAACAAGATATTGCAGAGCGATATTGGTCTGAAATCTTGGAAGGTGTCCAACTTAGGCTTTTTGGGAATTAGGGCAATCAGAGTAGAAGAAATAATGTTGTGAATACTTCCGTACATCCGGGATGCCTCCACCATCTGCAGTAGGTCATTTTTGAAGAGGTCATAAAAGTGAGAGAAAAACTCTATGGTCCATCCATCCGGGCCAGGGCTTTTATCTCTTTTAAAAGGATTTATGACATTTTGAAGTTCCTCTTGAGAGATCGGCTAGAAGAAACTTTCGCTTGCTGCCTCATCAAACATTAACGGAACGAGTTCAATACCCTAGAGGGTATCTTGAAAATTATTTGCTTCTTTTCTTTTGCATTGGTTCTAAAAATATCTCGTTGCTTCATTTGAGATATCCTGCTGTGAATGGAAGAACCCACCTTCACCATTGTTGATCCTCCAAATGGAATTTTTCTGTCGTCTCACGCTCACAAAATTGTGAAAAAATCTCGTATTTCTATCTCCATCCTTAAGCCAAATAGCTCTGCTTTTGAGCTTCCATGAAGCCTCCTCCTTTTCCAGGAGGATTTGTTTTCTTTTTTCAAAATTCCTTATGAGACCTTTGATGTCGAGAGACAGATTACTGGGGTCTGCTGCATTTAATATGTTGTCCAGCTCCTTTTGAATTTCTGCAAGCTCCTCTTTATCCATCTTCCTTTCTTGATGTTGCCAATCCTTTGCCACCTTCCTCAGAGATGCCAGCTTTTCCCGGAAGTTCATGAAAGGGGACAGATCTCACTTCAATAACTCCTTCCACTTGTTTGTAATGATTTCATTGAATTTTGGGTCCTCTAAGTGGATTTTGTTAAATTTAAAAGAATAGCCGAGCTTGAAACCATTCCTTTTCCATCCAAGGAAAATAGGCCAATGATCAGATGTGAAGTCATTTCCTATAGAAGATACACACATACCCATTTTATCGATAATGCTAGAATGTAGAATGAATCGATCAATCCTCTTGGTGATATATGCCTCTCTGGTCCTGTTGTTATCCCATGTAGGCATCAGTTTGTTAGGCACGATGTCAACAAAGTTCCTATTTAAAAATTCCTTCTTGAGTCTATCAGCAAGCGGGTCCTTTGTCCTGCATTTTCCCCAACATTCATCATAGCTTAAGGTCATATTTAAATCTCCTGCTATCATCAGAGCTCCAGTTTCAAGTACTTCCAAGGCAAACAGCCTTTCCCAGAAAGGGAGTCTCTTCTTATAGGGCACATAGGCATTGAGAATATTGATATTTAGGCCTTGACCTCTAAGAGAGACCGAAATTAGAATCCCCGCAAAACATTTAAAGGTTTTTGCCTTGATCCAGACGGGATCCCACAGGACTGCAAGTCCACTTGATTGCCCACAAGCCTCTGATGCAACCATAAACCAAGAGGGAAACATTCTCCTAAAGTATGCTATAGACACCTCGCTGGAGTGCAAGGTGTCATGTATCATGATTGATAAAATATTTATACAGTTACATTTATATTTATAAAATATTCATATATGAGGGTTAATCCGAGATAATATATATAAAATATTTATACAATTACATTTACATTTATAAAAAAATCATATGTAGGGTTGATCCTCGATAATATATATAAAATATCCATACAGTTACATTTATATTTATAAAATATTCATATGTCACTCGTAATCCTAGATAATATATATATAATATCTCTATAGTTATATTTATATTTATAAAATATTCATATATCAAGGTGGGTTAAAATAATAGTTTCAATGACTGAAAAATGATTTGTTAGTGGGTTTATTAATTGGATATAGTTACTAAACTTGCGGTATATTTGATCAAGCATCAGTATAGGCTAGTGTTTGTTTTAATGTTGAATGACAAATTATTTCAATATTGAAAGGAAAAATTGTCACCAAGATTATTGTAGTTTTGGTCAAATATGCACATCTTCATCTTCAAACCATTTTCATAAAATTTGAACAAGATATAAAACCCCACACAAAAACATAATAAAAAATTAAAGAGAAATAATACCCTTAATTTTTTATTCAAATAAAATAAAATAATAATAAAACTTAAAATATTGTAAATTGTATTTAATTTTTTAAAGTTTATTTAGGATGGGAATTTCATCCATAATCGAGGACCAAAGAGAGGCTTAATTTTGTGTTGTCCCGCTCTAAAGGAGTTTGCATCAAGTTTTATGGTTTATTAAATATTTCTAGAACATCTAAAGAATATTTAGAATACTCAAAAGTAAATGTTGCAAGATAAATGGTCTATAGGATGGATGGTTAATTATGAATGATTAAGTTTATTATAAGAAGATTATATGATATTTTTTATTCCATAAATTTTAAATTTATAAATAATTGTGTTATTTAATCTTGAATTGAAAAGGATGGTTTCAATATTGAATGGAAAATTGACATGCTAAAGTATGAGATAGTGTTACTAAAATTATGGTAGGTTTGGTCAAGAATAGACATCCCCACTGGATATAATTGGGCCTAGAGGAGCTCTACAACCCATTATGTGGTAGATCTCACTTAAACAAGTAAACATGTAATGTTTAATATTTAACATTTAATATTTTTAATCTAATATGAGCCCTATTCAAAATCGAATCTAATCATTGTTATGTATAAACACAATATAAATTTAAAATATAAAGATGTTTACTAACACTCATAAAAAAATTATGGTAAATAAATATAAATATAAATAAAATGGAGGTACCATAAATAAATAAAATCTCTTTTGATAGTTACTCTAGAGTTATGATAAATAAATAAAAATATAAATAAATTAGAGGTACGATAAATAAATAAAACCTATTTTTATATTTACTCCATAAAACCCTTTATATTTACTAAAAGTCAAAAAATATGTTTTATTTAGGTGAATCTTATGGGCCAAATACTATGGGAAAAGTTATTGTTAATACCATGGGTTAAATACCATGGGCCAAATACCATAGTTATAAAAGAGCTATAAAAATGTATGGTAAATAATTTTTTTTTATATCAAATAGGATTAGAAATCAACATCTTATTATATACCAAGCCTATTACTCAAATACTATGGTAAATAAAATAGGTATCATATAAATAAAAATATAAATAAACCAAAGTTATGGTAAATAAATAATACCTATTTTTATATTTACTCAATAAACTTCTTTATATTTACAAACCCTCAAAAATAGATGTTTTATTTAGGTGAAGCCTATGGGCCAAATTATTATTAATACCATGCAAAAAAACATTATTAACCCTAATACTCATATTAAAAGATTATTACTAGCATTTGCACCAAATGTTGCAAAGGAAACGCCGTAAGGCATAAATTCTAGAAGAATCGTGACATATAGAAAATCGTTGAATATAAAAATTAGTAAACAAAATGCCATTCAAACAAATATTTACACAATTTGGCCATCAATATCAACCTTTGATAGATTTCATGGGTGATGTGCATGGATCTACCTCCTATTCTTATACTCATACATCCTCGTAAATAAATGACCAACTTATGAGACTGACCAGAAACCAGAGCTGTTGTGGATGGATTCTCAGACAAAACAATCTCATACCCATCTCCAAATGAACTCATTCCTTCAAAACAATCTCATACCCATCTCCATATGAACTCATTCCTTCTACCATCATCTGCCAAAACATGGCCCCTCCACCTGCTCCTCCCCATTTAGGAGATGCATATACATGTTTATAAACCACATCAAGTAAATTGTCTCTCTCACTCGTGTGAAATCATGGGTCTTTGTAAGATTTCCCAAACTCTACAAACAGAACTGGTTTTTTCAATATCCTACTTCCATCTTCAAGGTGGCTCTTTATCCAACTCTGCAAAAATGAAAGCTGGGTCTCCTCATCTACCCTAGCAAGCCTTTAAAAGTTCAAATCACAGTTCAATATATTAGTGCAAACTCAAACATTATGACCAAGCAATGAACACTTGTTACTATAATAATGAACTGCATGCCTATAAGATTACATGAATGAATGTAGCAACTCTTGTGACTCAATCAATTTCTGTAAAAAACCAACATCTGGAATATAGATAGAAGTCTAGACAATAGATATAACTTTGTAAGAACCTATTAATCTCAATCTTTTAATCGCTCCTATACAATATAAACATGGGAAGAAAATATTGAGACTTACCATATGAGAGGATAGGAATGAACTGTTGCAAAATAATGTAGTGTGATTTGGTTATTGGTGATGAAATTTGTTCCCATCATCCATGTTTCTCATGACACCACACATGGAAGAGATCTAACATTTTCTAAAAAAAACATATTCCATACACTACTTGAAGAATTCAAGGAAGGAAGGGCCATCCTATTTTCCACCTATTTTCCTATACGAAAATCCTTTTGCACTTGAAAAAGGAAATTCCCTCAATGAATATTTAATACATTCACCACCAACCCTAAACAACATAGGAGACAATAATTTTTCATGTTATTTGTAGCTAACCTATAATATACTATAAAATTTAAGAGACAAAATTAATCTAATAACATAGAGACACCTATGGAAACACCATAATCACCATAATTAACACACATTCATGGTGGACATTAATCATATTTATCCTAACAATTGAAGAGAATGCAAAGGGGATTAATAATAATCAAAATACCAAAAGTTAATCAAAATACAAGAAAGAAAAAGTTAATCAAAGTAGAAGAAGAGGTGAGCCAAAAAGGTAGAAGCACATATTATTTTTATCATTGTGATGGGTTTAAATCTCCAAAGGCATGCTCTGCTCAATGAATCTTTGGCGTTAAATTCTCCATTTGGTAGGCTTTGATTTCATTGAGTATTGAGTCATGAATATTTGGGGTTGAATTCTCCATTTCTTAGTTTTAGGTTTGGTGGGAGTGAAACTTTTTTCTCTGATTGATTACCAATTAGTAGTTCGAGGTAGAATTTTTTTTTTGAATAGAAATATTATATAGTTTTGAGTTTGGTGGGAGTGAAACCATTCTCCCTTATTAACTATTAATTGGTAATTCGAGGTGGAATACTTTCCTTTCAATAACAATGAAATTTAACTTGCTATAGCCCATAGCCTAGAATGATAACTAATAGCCTACAATGATAACTATCTCATTGCTTATTTGACAATTGAATTAGGATAAATTTTCACACTATATAAATAAAATAAAAGATTATGTAATGATCAGTTTTTTAATCCTTCGGAGTGGGTAATAAGGCCAGAGTTTTCTAGTTGCACTTCTTATATCCCTCAAGTATGCAGGAGATTTGAACTTTAGAGATTTTCTTTTTTTTAATTGTGGTTGGAGTTTCGAATTTATTTATTTTTAAGTGTGGTTGGAGTTTCAATTCTTTTTAAGCTATGAGGTTAGAATTTGAAGTTGTACTATACCTCTCATTAGTTAATAGGCCGAAAGGTATGTAGCTGCAGTTTTTTTAAACCCTTCGAAGCACAAAACAACACAAAGAGGTTAAAGTTTCGACCTCTATACTTAATGGTACCATATATTTACATCTATAATGCTTTTTAGCCCCCTGAGTGGTTGAAAATGGCTTTCGATTTGCACGTGAATGTTTCTCATCCGTCTCTGGCTTAAAGCGAATGCAGAGATCTAATTCTTCATTGAGCTTCTATATCAATCTAAGTGTTTAATACATACTCTGTTAAGCAATCTGTATCTTAATTACTAAAGTAATTACACCACAAAATAAAATAAAATTATTTACATTGCGTATGGAAAACTTTGTCGAAACAACGTTACCCAAGAAAGTATAAGGTTTTGAAGTTTATGTTTAATTTTCTGAAATGACATTTATGGTGTTGTTACGAAAGTTTATGTTCACAATAAATATCTTCACATAGGGATTCCCTACAATTCATCTATTGTTAATTCGTGGCATTCTAAAGAAATACAACTATCGTTTCAATTCTGCGTTCACGTGATTACCTTATCCTTCCTCATGGTTTCTATTGTTTTTTTGTATTAATTGCCTACTCTGCCTGGTAAGTGGCATGAGCAGGCTTGTCCCACCACAATTCCATTCCTCGATCACTTCACTACATCGATGGTGGGGATCCAAGCCATTGAATCCTATGGCTATGATTGATTCCGGGTTTATTCAAGCCAGCTCTCAGGAACTAGGCTGCATTTCCCTCTTTTGGTCCAGAGTGCCATCTCCACTTTCCTCTCTGTCTCCATGAACTGGTTCCTTCTTTCATCTCAACCGTGACCATATTGGGAGATTTTTTGGCACAGTGAATGGTTTCAACTTTGAAGATCGGTTCGAGGGTAAGAAATCATTGTTTATTTGCTTTTGTATTATCTCTTCTCTACAGTTTACGGTTTCAGTGATTTATGTTTTCTTGATTAATTCAATTCAGATACTAATGCAATTTCTAAAACCTCTGCCTATAGATGAAGTCTCGCAGGATCCAAGAGCTACCCGTCAAGCAGTAAAGTGGTTACCCTACTAGGTTCCAACGCTAAAGAAGTTTTGCGTAAGAGTTTATCACAAGTCCTCTACTTAATTGGCTGAGATGTTCATCCTCTCCATGGATTTGTTGTCTATACTTCTCAAATATTTTGTAATTAAGTTCAATGGAAAGTTGTATAGTTGACAGCCAAGCACCGAGAAATTTTCATTTTGCCCTCTATCGAAACGAGGGTTTTATTACTGGCTTTAGTTGTAATTCTGAGTTAGCTTAGTTCTTTGAAGGGTGTTCCCATGTCTAGACCCCTTGTTTTAGTCTTATTTTCTTTCACATTATCTTGTATTTGCTGAGAGAGAATCTCCTCAGGATAAAGATTATGTTTCGCTTCTCTTATCAGTGAGACTAAGCTTATTGTTCATCTGGTTAATATTTTATATGCTCTAGACATTGTATTGGTTATGGGCTTCTGCTGGATATCAAGGTTTTAATGGTCACCTTCTGTAATATAATCACATGGTTCCTAATCTCAGCTTTCAAGGTTTTATGTTTATGTTCATGAAATTTTTCATATGTATTTATGGTTTTTTCCATGCTCCTTTTGAATTATATTAATGTTATTCTTGTGCTCTGCTTTGTGCATTTATTCACTGTATTTACCATTGTTATTTTGTGCAAAGGCATTGGAACGTATTACCAGGGTATCTCTGTCTGAATTTCCATTTGAAATTATTGTTTACGTAGAATGTTTATGTTATCAAACTGCTATTGTTGTCGGCCTTTGCTATCTTAGATGCTAGCTATCTCCTTTTTTTCTTTCCACTGTTGTTCTAGCGGTGGTTTAGTTATTCCCTCCTTCGAGGGTTACTTGAATCTTCCAGCGTTGAAGATTTCCTGCCTGTGTAGGGTTTATGGGGATTTCTTCAGGGTTTTGAATTCCTTCATTAATATGATTTCCTTTCGCACAGGTCGACTCGACCTAGGGTTTGGGTTCTGGTCTCTCTTCGTTTCTTTTTTTATCTCAGAGTTTTTCTCAGGTTAACTATCAATAGGAACAGCCCCCTCTGCTTGATGGATTTCCATTTGCTGGTCATAAGATTTTATGCTACACATTTTGGGTTACCATTAATCCTCTAAGGTAATTATTTTTCCAAATTTGCATTACTCTGCAACAGTATAATCTTGTAATAGTTTTATGATGTGGCTACATACGTGACATCTAGTTCCTCCTTGTACCCAGCTTGTGGACACCCTATGGAAATTTTCTTTAAAGAATGGGTTTTCTATAGCTACGGTAGTTCATTCTTTCCCATCATCTCTTTCTTGTTTCTTTGTTTACTACAGTACGAAACTCTACTATTTATAGCTCACTAACCTTACAACGTAGAAGCAATTCATTAAACTATTGTTACCTCTGCATTTTACATTCAATTGAGGTTCTAAAACAAATGGTCTTTGATTTTCTGTAACGATCTTGTTTTCTTCGTTTTCTTAGCTATGCAGACAATGTTGCTTATTCTTTCATTTACTACTAGAGTCCTATACACTCACAATAATAGTTCTTTCTTTTTCTATAAAAGTCTCTTTTCTTTTTAGCTAATATTATTAATCTAATTGTAAGTATAAATAAACTTAAATTTAATATTGATTTAAATTTAAATGAAATACAAATAGATATCTTGTATAGAGACAAAATTTATATTTTAATACTTTAATTCATAGTTACCGACTAAATAAAATTCAATAATGAAAATTACAACTATTTAAATATATCCTTTAACAAAGGAGACAATTAAGCTAACCATTAAAACTGTTACAAATTATATAATATAATATTCAATAGAAATTGAATTTCTATACAATTTTTATACTACAAAAATATACAAATTTCACATTATCATACATTTTATATTTAAAATAAAGTTAAATAGTTTTTGAAAATATAAATTGTTAATTAATAATTAACTAAAAAAAATCAAATTCTTTTTATTTAACTTAAAAAAATATATCTCACATATTTACAAATTATTAATTTATAAATTAAAAATATAACATATATCAATATTATGTTTTAGCCATATAAATCATAACGCATAAGTTAATATATATCACTATGAATTTCATTAAAAATTTGTCGTCTAATTTACGCTCCAAAATTTCACTACAATTGGCAGACACGGTGCTATATGCACATACATGGTAATGGTTAAAAATGCATTAAAGTTGTTAAATAAAACTAATCATTGCTAAGTAAACTATATGAAAAAAAAAAGAATATACAACATGCACATACATATTAAATTAAAAATGTATTGAGACTGTCAAACAAAACACATCTGCAAATTGAAAATATGTTAGGATGATTCCCGTGTTCACCGAGTCATTTGATGAAAAGGGCTCAATATTTAGATTCATAACTAAATGTTCATCTTGTTTTAGATATAGTCGGCTGTTTAATAATAGCAAACATGGAAATTGTTTTTGTTAGGGTTAATAATAACAAACATGGAAATAATCTCGGATAATATTATTAATATAATGGAAAAACGGTTGAAATTATGGAATTAGACCAGCTGCATTGAAGCATTCCAGATACAAAGCTCTGGGCTTTCGCTACATGGCAAGAATCAAGCCTGAAGAACGACAACCCAACGAGGAGACAAACAGGCGAAGAGGATCTTTTGATAAAATAGGCGTAAGAAATATTGAGTTGAAGCCAGTTATTTGATCTGCAACGCAGAGGTGGTTTGTTTAACAAAAGGGCCCTGTTTTGTGTTCTTCTGACCGATATTTTCTTCATAGATATAGTGGAAGCCATATATTATATGGCTAATCTTCTTTTGTCTCCTCTATGTTTCCTCAATGAGTAATCCCTTATTGCGACGCGTGTGCAAGGGAAGGAGAACCCTTCCACATTACGTAGTGGCTCCTTGGTAGTTGCATATCTTTAAGCCCATTTGCCCAAGATTTCCAACGTCATCACAGTGTAATCATCCGGAAGCTTCATAGAAGCACTAAACAAGCCATACATATACATGTCTGTGACAGCAATCCAGAGCCTGCAAAATACAAAAATTTCAGAATCAAATTCAATCAAAATTTGTTACCCCAACAGACCAGAGGACTACAAAAAATATAAAAAGAAACTTAACAGTATTGCCCAGGAATTCAAAGTCCAGCTCTTTGTGGTACCCTGGAACATCTCCCCATTTGATGTTTGCAATAGAAAGAGCTAATATCATACTTTTCCTTTCAATGAACACCGATACAAATAAGGAGAACTGGGAAAAATGCAACCACAACGCCTGTAGTGTAATCATTCGGAAGCTTCTCTTTCAAAGAATGGTAGTTGCAAAGCGTTAGTCACGAACCGTTACACCCAGAAGCTTCTCTTTCAAAGAATGGTAGTCGCAAAGCGTTAGTCGCAGACCATTACAGGTAATAACCAATGCATACCACCCCGCAACTAACTTGTAACTAATTTGTAACTATTTTGATCTAACGGTTGAAATTTGTGCAATCGTCTAACATCTAATTGTATGGCGCACAAAGATGACATGTAGGCAAGGAGGGGAGTTGATTTCAGAGGGGAATGCCTTACAATGTAATTATTATTATTATTATTGAATCTAATATTCATATTAATATATTGTAATATTAATATTATTAATTTTAATAACTTTGGATTAATACAATATTAAATTTGTTATATTATAATATAAATTAATATATCATGATATATATTAACTCTATATGTGTATGGGAGAGAAGAAAAAAGACATAGAGTGATACATATGGAGATATAAGGGGAGTGACAAGGGAGAGATTAAGATAAGGAGAGGGAAGAGGAGGAATGAAGAGAGAGAGAGGGACATGAGTGGGAGAAGTAGAGAAGGGTAAGAGAGGGAGAGGGAGACACAAATATGGAGGGGGGAGAGAGAGAAGGAGAGAGGGATGGAGAGACTAAGGAGAGAGAGAGAGATGGGGAAAGAGAGTGGGAGGTAGGAGAGAAAGGGAGAGAGAGGAAGGGAATGAAAAGGGAGAGATGGAGAGAGAGTGTGTATGTTTAGGAGTGAGATAGAGAGACAAAGAAGGAGAGATGGAAATAAGGGGAGAGAAAAGGAGAGAGGGCTTGATATAGTGACATAGTTGGAGAGAGAGAGAGAGATGGGGGAAGAGAGAGGATTGGAGGGAAAGGAGAGAGGGAAAGAGAGCGGGAGGTGAGAGGGAGGTAGGAGAGAAAGGGAGAGAGAGGAGGAGAGTGATGGGGGAAGATAGAGGATTGGAGGGTAGAGAGAAAGAGAGAGGGGGGGGGGCAGGTAGGTGAGAATGGGAGAGAGAGGAAGGATGAGAGAGAGGAGGAGAGAGGGAAGTATAGATATATGGAGTTGGATGGGGAGAGAGGGAGGGAAGAATAAATGGATAGAGAGTGAGAAGTGGAGAGACACATGGAGTGACAAGGGAGAGATGGAGTGAGAGTGTGTATGTTTGGAGGTGAGATAAAGAAGGAGGTATGGAGAGAAGGGGGGAGAGAAGAAGCGAGGGAGGGATATAGTAACAAACTTGGAGGGTGGAGAGAGAGAGACAGAGGTCGGAGAGAAAGGGAGAGAGAGGAAGGAAGAGAGAGAGGATGTGAGAGAGTGGAGAGATGGAGGGAAAGAGAGATTGATTTGGAGGGGACGAGAGAGGGAGGTAAAAAGAAAGACATAAAGAGAGAAAGGTGGTGTGAGAGAGAGAGAGGGAGAGAGGAAAACATGAGGGAAGAGAGATAGAATTGGAGGAGAGGGAGAGAAGGGTTAGAGAGAGAGAGAGAGGAAGAGGAAGGAGGAATATATATATATATATAGATATAGGAGAAAGAGAGTGTATGTTTTTTGGGGTGATATAGAGATACAAAGGGAGATAGAGATATAGATGGAAGGTGAAGAGAGGGAATAAGAGAGAGATGGAGAGAGGGAAGGTGGGACAGAGAGATTGATAGATATGGAATGAGAGAGCATGTGCTTTTGGGGGGATGAGATAGAGAGACAAAGAAGGATAGATAGAGAGAGATATAGATATTGTTGGGTAGTGGATCCCCCCATAGTGGATTTTTGGGGCTTAAAGCCGAGTTTTGGGTGAATGTAATGTAAAAACTCCACAAAATACAGGTGCAGAGTGCGAGAGTCTAGGCAAGTCTGCCCTAAAATATTGTAATTTAATATAAAATTTGTTGCTCTACCCAGGGTCTGTGGACCACGGGAATGTATAAATAGAGCGACGCTCTAAGGGTAGAAGGCAATTTTTGCTAGCTTTGATCTAGAGTATTATGGGTTTTTGAATGTGAATTTCTCTCTGAGTCTGTAAGTCCGAGTCGTGGTGGATAGTAGTAAGATTAGGCTCTGCAGTTGTGTGCACAGAGGCCTAGTAGATTCCACAAATTTTTTCGTGGACCCTTGCAACTAAGTGTCTAATAAAGGATAATTTGATTTTAAAAGTATTGTAGCGGCTCATAGATCTGTGTTTCTATGCTTCTGTTATGTTATTATGCATCTCTTTACAATTTATGGTTGCATGTACTAGTTATAAATATTGAATGATTGATAAAGACACTTGGACCCAAAAAATTAAGTCATATCTATAATAATAGCCTACTAAGGGTAAGGGATCTAGACATCACCTCTTTGCACTCGGTACAAGAGCTACGCAAAGTTTGGATAGCTGCGCGGATCAGTACAAGTACGCAAGATCGGTTTGCAAACCTCCAAGACCTCATAAAGACATCCCTAGGGTATGGAAACCCAGTTCCAACACCCTCCCATACTACCTCGGGTGAGACCTCATTTCGGTTCCATGGATTGTTTCCGAAAGGGTCAGTAGTATGAGATTTGCTTGGCTAAATCACTTCTGAACCTGGGTCAGACCCCCATAATCCAACAAATGGTTCTATTGCCAGGATCAAGATTTGCCTAAGGGATTTCTAATGTTAGAACACTGGAACCCCACAAAGAAGGAAATTGAAGAGTGGTTGGATAAAAAATGTCACGAGTTCTTGGTACAGGAAAACGGAACTCCACATATATTCGAGAACAGGTGGTTGGATCGCTACATATAAATGGAAATCCATAAGATATTCTTCATGTTGTTCTCTTCTAAACTATATGATTGGATCGCGAGGTTAGCCATCAACTAGGGAAGGTATAAGCTTGATCAACCGATAGTGTGGACTCCGAAGTTAGCATGCAGACTAGTGGCATCAGAAGATAAGATCACACGGGTCGTGGACCATTGGCTCGACTGGATAATAGGGGGATTTATCACCGAGTTCATGGTAGATATGACCATGAGCAATAACAAAGCAGAACGATGTTTTCTCAGGTGATCGTGAGGTAGGTACATCAAATCCCTGAATACCTGGATTAAAATGTTGTTACGTGAAAATCAGGTTATGTGAATACATTGATGGTGGGAACGACGCGAAGCGGAAATACCTACAAAGGTATCAAAGCATTAGGAAACAATCCCTTAATTTCCTCTATGCGAGAAAGTGAGGAAGAGTGCACTCGGGTTTCTTCGAGAAGTGTAGTCAGTTTGATAAGGTAGCGCATTCTGCAGTTATCACGTCCACTTATGACATCACCCACTTCACCTACTTCACCTCCATCTTCAACCACCCCACCTCCACCAAACCCGCAGTTCAGCATGGCGAGCACGATCGAGCTACCCATATTCATAGGAGTAGGGAATGAGGATCCAGATCAGTTCTAGTTCGTGGTAAACGCAATGTGGAAAGCACATGGGGTCACGGATGACAACATTAAGAAGGCCACATTGGTAAGCATGCTGCAGGATTGCGCATTGACCTAGTACATCAAGCACTCGAATGATCACCCAAATGCAAGAATAACGGAGATTCAGAATGCACTGAATAGAGAATTTAGCCAGCCCAAATCAGAGACCCAGTCAATCATCACGTTTAAGGAGATCACGATGCTTCGAGGCGAGACCCCCCGGGATCTGGATTAGAGGCTAAAGAGTATGATCGGCAAGGCTAATATGACACTAACGGATGCATATCACTGCGGGTGGTTTGTGGCATCTTTGACACCACACCTGAGGATGGTGTTGTCACAGTAGAAGCTTTTGTCACAGGCGGAAGCGTTGGAAATGGCAATGAGGTTGCATGAACATCGATATAGGATCCGCGATTGGGAGTCCAACAAATCGACACACAACTACAAAATCTATGCTTGGAGATGCAGAGTTTGAAGTAGGATATGGTGCCGCAGCCAGAGGTCTGTGAAGAAGTATGGTGCATAAAATGCGAGGGCCAGGGCCAGGGCGAGGACAAGGAACAAGCAGGGCCAAGTGTGGCACCCGTGCTCTGGTGTGTGATCTGTTAGGTGGGAGGAAACCACATGATGGACAACCGTCATTTGTTGCAGAAATATACACAGACCCCCGAGTAGTTGTTTTATAATTTTTGTAGATCGGTGGGCCATGATGAGTGTACTTTTTGGAGCTACGAGTTAATGTTGGATCAAACCCTAGCCTATCAAATGCAGATAGAAATGCAAGCCCTCGACCCAGTAGCGGGGATGGCACACGGGGGATTTCAAGGGCAAGGTTAAGGATGAGGGGGAATGGGGCTAGGAAGGGGTCGTGTATAGTTAATCTATTATAATTTGAGGGGACCAAGGCATTATGCTCGCGATTGTACCAATCTGATGAGACTATCTTATTCATACTATGCTCAATTCGATCATGAAGCAATATATTGTCCTACACGAGAAAGGGGTACTACAGCCTAATCTGCTCAGAATATCCAAATGATGAGGTCTGAACCATGCATAGAAGACCAAAATGTGAATATGGTGCTTTGAAGTGGTGCAACTACAAGGGAAGATAAGGGGGAGCAGCCCGAGGAAGATACATGGGTTCGTAAGGCTCCTACAAAGGAACTTGAGTTTGAATTGGAACGTGTAAGGGAGATTTTTATGGAAGCTAAGAAGAGCTTCACGAAGGCCTCTACTTTATGTAGTAAGGATCAAGCAAAGATGGGAGTGGATCCTTCTATGCTTACTACCTTTTTAGAGACATGCATGAAGTTGATGCGCAACAATAAAATAGTTAACGGGCTACAAGAGCTGATCACTAGGTGTGGAGGGTCGAGTGAACCGCACATAGTTTGGAAACTAGGAAACCATGCATTGCGCACTAGGAGGGAAATGAGATTGATGGCGTAGATTGGCAAGTATGAAATGGATCAGGTAATCCTGGACTTGGGTTCATATGTGAATTTATTACCCGAATAGACATGGGAATGCATGGGCAGGCCCGCATTGTAGTGGTCCCCAATTCAGTTACGGATGCCAAACCAATAAAATGTCTTGCCCATGGGGAGGTTGCAAGGGGTAACAGTCGATATCAAAGGTGCGAGCATGCAGAAGGACTCTGAGGTAATATAGATTTTGGATGAAAATAATCCTTACCCCACGTTGCTAGGAATAGATTGGGCCACTGATATGAATGGAGTCATCAATCTGTAGAAGCGGAAGATGATATTTGAGAAAAAGTCTCTATGCATAGTTTTTCCACTAGATCTGGTCGAAAGAACGCGCTACACTGAACCTGTATGCAATAATGACAATGACGATGAACTGAATTGTATTTACCAAATAAGGGTGTAAGACCAGGATCGAGTGAACCCGACAATAAATGGGAGAATCTCATGGGAGCATGACAGTTCCTATACTTTGGATTCATATGAAGAAATAGAGCACTGGCAGAACTGGTTGCATGAAGTGACAACATTGAACTACAACATGATGATTAGATCACTGCAACATGTGACGATCGAAGCAAGGGCACTACCAACATATGAATGGGCAACGAGAGTGGGTGAATTCTTACACAAATTTGAAAGTGGAGTATTCGAACAACAGTAGTGCGGTGCAATAGAATAGGCATTTTGCATGACAACCACATAATGGGGGAATATACATCAAAATACTATGGGGAACTAGTGCAAAGGTAGAAGATGAATGCACCTATGACCTAGAAATCCCCAACCACAAACGCCACCTGGGCAGCTAGGGCACAACAGTTTGCACGCCCACTTGTGTTGATGGGTGCATACATATGTTGTGCAAGCACCTCCAAGACTAGGTATTGAAAATCAGGGAATGCGACGTAGGCCATAAAAACTTCATGTCAAAGCCTTCACAGAGCTATGTGGGATCATGAACAAAGTTTACCAGATAGGACAAACTGATTTTGACTTACACGTGTCGGCAGTCCGATGGGCATATAGGGCCATGTGCGAGAACCAGGGCACGAAAATGGTTCCAAAGATGATGAGCAGAGTCAAGGCCATAGTTTTGGGAGAGAATGCTCACACAATCACTCCCATACTTGAAATAGGACGCGAGGACTTGGGTAAAGGAATTAGGCAGTTACAGGAAACCATTCGATGAGGGAGCTTGAAACTTCACGCACTCGATGAAGATTTGGCATGGCTAAAGAAAAAAGCCTAACATTGGACGAAGAAATTAGTGACCTGAAAACCGAGGTCACGCAAGCGGGCTGTGAGAAAATAAGCATGATGGGACCAAGTATAGCCAGCCCTACTACTACATTAGAAGTTGTGACCCTGCTACAATGGTTGTGATCACATCTTACTAAACAGGGGAGCATACCATACAAAGAAGAACTTGACAGGAAGGTAGTTGAAGGGTGCTTGCAGCCCGAGCTAGCCAGAAAGGTGAAGTCTCGCACCATGGGTGCGACCACCTTAATATCTGTAGGAAGCACAATCTCAGCGCTACAAGTAGTTGAAAGAAGACGGGGGACTATAAATGAGTTTGCAAGAGATCCGCATGGGAAGGAGGTTCCACGTAGGACCAATATGTCACAGGGGTCACGGTCATGCACAAGGGGCTGTGCTACTGCATAGGCAAGATGGGAAGTGACCGTTGATGTCACTGTCCATGACAAGAAGTCCAATTTAAGGTAGAAAGGGAGAAAATCTAGACAACAGTAGCATGAGGAGTTACAGACCTTCACGACGCATAGGCACAACTCGAGGGACTCTGAGCGAAGATCACCGCACCAGCCGAGTGAATCGGAACGAGTCACGATGATTGTGTTGGGGGCGTTTTGGGCAGCAGATCCCCCCAATGCATATTTTTGCGGCTTAAAGCCCAGTTTTGGGTCAATGTAATGTAAAGACCATGCAAAATGTGGGTGTGGAGCATGAGAGTTTAGGGTAGTCCACCCTAAAATATTATAGTTTAATATAGAATGTGTCACCATACCCAAGGTCCGTCGACCATGGGAATGTATTAATAGAGCGAGGCTCTAAGGGTAGAAGGCAGTTTTTGCTTGTTTTGATCTAGAGTATTATGGGTTTTTGAATGCGAATTTCGCTATGAGTCTATAAGTCGAAGTCATGGTGGATAATAGCAAGAGTAGGCTCTATAACTGTGTGCACAGAGGCCTAGTAGAGTTCGTAGTTGTGTGCGCGAACCCCTAAATCTAAGTGCTTAGGGTGGAGTTGAGGTTGCAACAAAATAGAAGTTTAATGAAAGATAAGTTGATTCTAAAAGTATTGTATCTGCTCGTAGATCTGTGTGTCTATGCTTTTCTTATGTTATTATGCATCTCTTTATAGTTTATGGTTGCGCGCACTAGTTATAAATATTGAATGATTGATAAAGACTCCTGGACCCACAAAATTAAGTCATATTTATAATAATAACCTACTAAGGGTAAGGGATCTAGAAAGTAGCTCTTTACGCTCAGTACAAAAGCTACGCAAAGGTCGAACAACTGTGCGGATCAGTACAAATACGCAAGATCGGTTCGCGAACCTCCCAAACATCATCAAGAAATCCCTAGGGTGTGGAAACCTGGTTCTAGCACCCTCCCATACTACCTCGAGTGAGACCTCAGCTCGCGGTCTGCGGACTGTTGCCGAAAGGACCATTGCTACGAGATTTGCTTGGCTAAATCACTTATAAACTTGGGGGTCAAGCCCCCATAAGCCAACAGATATAGATGGAGGGTAGGAGAGGAGAAAATATTTCTTACACTAGATGCATTGATTTCAGTGTAGATGGTGAATTTTAATCCTATTTGATTGATTGCACTAAATGAATTGATTCTATTCCTCTGTATATATACTAATGCCATTAAAAAATAGGGTTGGCCACTGAATTTAGGAATTATTGTATTGTGTCCCACACATGGGTAGATTTTGATGAGATTTACTTGTATTGGGGCACCTAAGTTGGATATAACTAACTCGATGACTCATCCCTTTTCGTAGTTGTTGTGGGGAAAAGTATCCGACTCGGAATGACCCTATCCCTACTCTAAGGGTGATAGTTCCTTAGCAACAACTGAAAGTAAAGCTTTGATATTTTTCCTTTATGAAAGTACAGAGAAGGAAGAAAAGATTGACCAACCGATGTCTTTCGCTTTTGTCGATCCTGTCTTCTCTCTTTGCCTCTTGTTCCCAGCTCCTTGCTCCTTTTGCCGACCCAGCTACACAAAGATCCTGCAAAAACAAGAGAGGGAAACTACAAGAAACATATACTCATAACTGATGCATGGATTAGGATGAATCAAATATACAGATGAAAACAATACATCATTGCAATACAAGTATATAGGAGAACACCAAAGCTTTATTGATAGAAGAAAAAGGTTCTGAGAAGGTTACAACCATAAATGGCTCTAATCCAGCAGCACCTCCCCAGCAGCAAGAAATCTCCTCTTCCCCTCTATAAAAGCAATCACCCAATAGCTCTAACTGTAAACCAACAACACTTCCTTGCTTTGCACAAAATTCCAGCCTCCTTGAGCTCATAGGAGAGAGCTCAATATATAGATGAATTGAGAAAGGATGAGTCAGCTTGCAACTGATGTGTAGCTGCCTTGTGTCCTCTCTCTCTTCAGTTAATCTTTAGTTGATCTTCAGTTCTTGAGTCCACTTGGTGAACCTTGCTTCCACTTGGAGAAACAAAGCCTCTGACTCATCACAAGGCGAAATACCTGATCCAAGTGTCATTTTTGGAAGATTCCAAAGCAATGACTCACTGTGCCACTTGGCCAATCTCGCCCAGCGCAGGTAGCCTTCATTGGTTTTGACTTTCAGCGCAGGTACAAGGAGGAGCAGTTGACATTCAGCGCAGATGCTCAGTGGAGCAGCTGACATGATCCAAAAATAGCCTGTTTTTGAGTGTTTTCAGGTGGAGAACTGATAGGAAGTGCTGTGGTTTGCTGACCTTGTTCCTCTAGGGGTAAGAACAACATGTTTAGGGACTGAGGATCCCTATAATTATTGACATTTCATGCTCCATGCTGCGAGGCACAAAAATGTCTATAACAGTTGCCCCCTAAAGTATGAGGTCGTTTATCGGGTGAAATGCTTTATCCAGAGGGTCCGAAGTTCATTCAAGTGCTGAGAGGTGCCCTGTAATACAATACAATACAATATATTATTTTTCATTCTGTTTTCATGATCTAGCTGAGGCGGGCATTCCCATGCTCAGCTTTATAAATACATTTTGGTACATAGAACAGACGATCGTCTGATGGTAGACTGATAATTTTCTGCTGAAATTATCATCCTTTGAATAGGATGATCATCTGCTGCAATGATGTACATGACAAATGCTTTTATATTTCCTGAATATATATCACAGCCCGGATGGATGAAACTAGATCCGGGGTCTTCAAACTCGTTCGATCTTCACTCTAAGTATAGGTCGATCCATGTGAGAATTGCGCTGAAGTCGAACATGGAAAGACATCGCTTGATTACCGGTCAATGATGAAAACCGTTAACAAGCGCGAGAGGAATCACCGATAATGATAATGACCCTCAAGGTACTGCAGTACAATTCACGTGGCGTGAATAAAGGACTTGGCGTCGAACGCCACGCAAAATCTTCTGGTCGAAGGTCATTGATGTATACCTGTCGCCGGAAGTGAGAAACTTGCCATTGAGGCATGCAAGCTTCAAAGTACTGATGGGGTTGTTCCTAGATCAACTTCTTGGATAATGAGCTGAAGTCGACAAGAAGCGATCCGTCAAAGGAGGGCCTTAATGAATCCCACATCAATGACACGGAACGGAGCTAATGATTTTAGTGGAGGTGAAAACAAACTGTGACATATGATTCAGGGTGGCGATCATGAATGGATGAAGGATAATGTATGGCAGTGGATGGGACACGGCTGACACTTTCAGAATGACCTCTCTTGAACATATAACGACACTGATGCGATGGATCGGTAGCATTACCCCAAAATGTGGATGGTTTGGCGAAGACCATGGTGATGAGACCGGTGAATGAAACAACCCAACCCGATGTGGTACGGAAGAAAAGTGTCATGTTCAAGAGCGACTTGCTACCATTAAGCTTTGATGTTCTCCCAATTTTTCCCCAGTCATTTCTGACCAGTACCTCTTTATTTTTGTCAAGCTTGAGGAGGATAACATATGCTTGTTCTATAACCTGCCCTTCGGGCAAGCCCATCGCTATGATTTAACGAGCTTAGCGATAGGGAAACTCGTTCTCGTCTAAAGACAAGGTTGTCGCTATTTAATCATTTTAACGAGTCTAACGACAAGGAAAACTCGGTCCTTTTCATTTTTAGAGAGTCTGAAAAGGTACAGAAAGTTAACTCCATAATTCCTTTTTCGTCATCTAATCCCTTAAGTCCGAAAAAGTATAAAACAATACAGAAGGGATGGGTGTTCGGTACTTTTAACGAGCCGAACAAGACAAGCGCTCGATCTTTTTGTGTAATAATCCCTCAGGTCCAAAAAAGATTAAAGTCTAAAAGAGGGATAGCTCTTCCGGTCCCTTTAACGAGCTGGAAGGCCAGAACTCGGCAAACTTTTCATATTTTACGAGTCAGAAAAGAGCTCAAAGATGACTCGTCTTTTGAGGAACGAGTGATAAACAGGGATAGCAACTGATTCCAGGTACAAATTGGAATTTTCCAATCACGGCAGTGTCACAAGGATGGCTAGGTGAAATCACTCTTCGCAGCTGTTCCTCAAAATGGGTAAACAATCATATGGGGGTGAACGACCGGCCAAATGACGGTGGAGGTGATGGATGAAAACACGACCAAGGCTTTTAAGGCTGATAAATTTACGATCGCAATGGTTATTTACCAGGATAGGTTCATTTTTTAATGAGCTTGAACTCTGGTGGAAACTTTTGCTCACGCTTTTCTATTTTTTAACGAGCATAAATTCCGCGGTAAAACTGCTCGATTCATGGTCAAATTTGATTTTTTACTTTTACTAGCTTTTCTCTTTTCAAATGTAGTACTTCACCTTCAATTGCTGCAACAAACTTTGTTAGAAATGGACAATATTTGCATGAAAACGAGATTATAACCCTAATATTTAACTTTAAACTGTGTAAAAAATCATAAAAAGGTGTTTTTACCTCTCATTTACCATTTCATTTGCATTTTGCTTGTTGGAGCTCTGGAGGTGCCTCTTCTTCCTTGATTTTCACCAGCTGATTCCGGAGATTCTGTGGACGATTTTCGGCGCCGTTTGGACCAGGTAGGAGCTAAACCTTAGCCCTTCACTTTCATGGTTTCCTTTTTCAGTTTCATGCACATTTTTCAGGGTTTCTGAGCCTCAGGGGTTTCATCAAGGCGCCCTGGCATCAGCGCAGGTTCTCCTTTCGAAACCTGCGCTGCATGTCAGGTTGTCTTAAGGCAGACTGCGCCTCAACGCAAGGGAGAGACTCTCTGCCTGCGCTGGGCCTAGAAAAATTGATCCTGCATGTGATTTTCGATGATTTTTCGCCAGTTTTTCATCAAAATTAGGAACTTACTCCTTCTCTTGTTTGCTTGCAGGGAACTTTGAACAAAATGTCCCTTACATGGCGAGAACGAGAACATGAAGCAGAGGACATGGTTGCACTCCATGACCCGGTCACGGTGAACGCACTTCGGAACTGTGGCCTACTGAAGTTCTTCCGTATCTCTAGCATGAGAGCACAGATTTCTTTACTGCAGTATATGCTTGATGCTTGGGATCCTGTTAACCAAGTATTCCAAATTAGGGGGAAAACCATCCCCTTGACCATAGAGGACATGTACTTCTTGACTGGGTTGTCAAGGCGGGGTGCCCCCATTTCTTTGTCAGGTACGGCTCGAGGGACTAATTCCACCAGAGACTATATCCGTCAGTATTGCCGGGAAGGTTCACAGCCGAGCAAAGACGGCAAGATCAATATCCGTGACATCACTAACAGGTCTCTTAGGTCCATTCTGTTTACCATTGGTAGGATGGCCAGTAGCGCAGCTTTACATGTTGCCAACAGATCTTACATGCAGCACGCCTTGGAGTGTCTCCAACCGAAAGTGTTTAACTGGTGTGATGCAGTACTTGTTCAGATGAAAAGTCAATTGACCAAGGTAAAGGACGGGAGGCTGAAGAACTTTGGATTTGGTTCTATTCTGACTACCTTCGCCTTGGAGAAAATCCCATTGATGCAGCCTCAGTACATCATACTTGACTTGCCTTCTCCGACCGAGCCACGCATGCAGAGGTGGGTTGACCACATGTCTCGACATGCTGGTCAACCTCAGATTACTTTCACTGAGGCCTTCTTTAGGTGGTTCGAGCATCAGGAGATGGTGTTTTCTGAGTATCCATATGTGGGTATGGACTACCGAGGTGATCTGGACTTGGTGCTACCGGATGGCGAGCAATGGGGCGCTATTGGTAAAATCTCTGACCATATCACTGTTTATTGTTTTTACTGTGCAAAACTAATCAAACTCTTGGGTGCATGCAGATGTCGGTCCTGTTCGTCCAGCAGTCCGTCCGCGATCGCCAGCTGCTGCCCCAGCAGCAGAGCCTGCTAGGAGAGTTGTTATTCGCGACCTTGGTGATACTAAGACACTTACAGCTGTGCAGGAGCAGGTTGAGAGCCTTACTCGTGGTCTTCCGGATATACAGATTGACGAGTTACCTTTACAGTTGCAGCGGCACACTATTGGCGTGCCTAGACGATGGACTCGTCTATTGCGCATGATTGCACAGACCGTGACGTACTATCATGAGCACCACTAGGCTAGGGTGCCCCCTAGCATCTTTTTGAGTTCTAGGTCATACGACCAATTTTGTTTTGATTACAGCACATCATGTACAAACTATAAACAGCTTTATATATTTTGATTTTCGGGGTTTATTCTGGTTTATTTGTGATCCACTTGCATTGGCACCGATGCATCTCTTTTTATATATGTCGTAAATGTCTATCTAATACATAGTTTGCTAATGAATCTGTTAATGTGTTCAAGTTTCTGGAAATATGTTGGTATTGAATTGAATCAAACTCTCTTTCCAAAATCTTAACCCTTAGAAACATTCGATAAATAGCTGGATTGCGGACTGAATATATACCAGTGAGTTGTAGTATCACAAGCTGTGAGTCTAGCCTAACAATTAGTCGGCGTATACCATGAGCGATGGTATCAGAGAGGAGTTCAATCAACGTGCTATACTCAGCGATGTTGTTCGTTGACTGCCCAATACACACACCTCTGAAACTCACTAACTCACCGCTTGGATCAAAAATGGCCCAGGCTGTGGAGGACAAATTCCGCGTACTACGACTCGCTCCGTCGGCATATCCTACATATGTCTCAGAAAAATTCGACATCTGCAACAAACGAGAAGGGTGGATTACTAAACCGAAACAAACACTTTAGCGAAAACAAAATACAACAAAAGCACTCAGGTTACTATTCAGGCATAGTAACGCTTGAGGTACAACCCGTTGCGGGGTTGCGCCAGTGGTATCCCGTCATAATCCATTAACTCGTAGGCTCCTTTTGCTAACACCCTTTTAACAATATAGGGACCCATCCATAAGGACTTAAATTTTCTTGCTCCTAATTTGTCGGATTCTTGGTCGTAAAGCAAAACCAAGTCATCCTCAGAGAAGATACGAGGTTTGACATTCTTGTCGAACTGTGCCTTGACTCGTTTCTTATGGGCTTCGTTCGCCAAAGCGGCGTCACGACGGTTTTCATCCAACTGGATCAATTCCAAGAAACGAGCCTCTTCTTCTGAGGTTCCGGGGAGGAGGTCAATTGCGAGTTTAAGAGACGAAATTTCGCACTGGATCGGTAAGACTGCCTCCAGGCCATACACCAATTGGAATGGTGTGAACCCAGTGGCGTTCTTTACCGAGGTTCGGTAAGCCCACAATGCTGAGTACAGGAGTAGGTGCCATCTTCTTTTGTGAACCCCGATCATCCTTTGCAACATACGCTTCAGGACCTTGTTGATTGCCTCAACTTGTCCGTTGGCTTGTGGATAATATGGGGTAGAGCTGTCGTGAGATAGCCCTAGTTTGGCAGCTAATTCAACCATCATGTGATTGCGAAAATACGATCCATGATCTGTCACTATAGCCTGCGGAACGCCGAACCTGGCGACTACATGATTAAAAAAGAAAAGGGCAGCTGTTTCACCAGTGTTATCCAATGTAGGCATCGCCTCGGCCCATTTGGTAAAATAGTCAACAGCGACTATAATATATCCATGCCCCCCGATCGAGGTGGGGTTACATTGCATGAAGTCGATGCCCCACTTAGCGAAAGGCCCAACAGCAACTATAGGCTGCAAAGGTGCGGGCGGTCTCCTGGTTTTGCTATCAAAGATCTGACACGCATGGCAACTTCTGACAGCTATTATGCAATCTTTAAACATAGTTGGCCAGAAATATCCTGCTCGTAAGATTCTTTGTGCTGTTGCATATCCAGATTTATGCCCCCCGCACGCGCCTGAATGACAATCATTCAGGGCTTTCTCGGCCTCCTCATGGGTAAGGCACCTCCTCAGAACCGTATCGACACCACGACGGTAAAGTGTATCACCGACGATCATGTAGTCTTTAGATTGGTATCGTATACGCTTCTGTTCCGAGTGTGAGGTATTAGGCCTAAATTTTTGGGTTTGGAGATAAACAATGATGTCTCCATACCACTCATCGCTTACTGATATCAGAAACAAATTTTCATCCACGATTGACTCTTCTGATGTTTCATCGTTGGACGACGATGGGAGATCGCATAATAATTCCGCGAAAACTAGAGCTTTCTTCGATTTGGATTTTACAAAATCCAAATCAAACTCTTGAAGGATCACTATCCATTTTGAATATTTGCCCCCAAGCAACTGTCGCGACAGTATATACGTCATGGGGTTGCAATCTGACAGAATGGTAGTTTTCCTAAAGAGGACATAATGTCGAAACCTTTGAATCGCTTGAACAGCAGCAAGCGCTAGTTTTTCAACATAGGAATATTTACTTTCTGTGTCATTTAAGTTTTTACTTAAATAATAAATAGGATGTTCAATTCCATCGACTTCTTGCACTAAGACCATCGCAATGGTCGTATCTGCTGCAGCTAGATACAGGTTAAAATCTCTTTGATAGTCCGGGGCGTACATTAATGACGCTTTTACTAGGGAATCTTTCAGAGCGTCAAAGGAAGCTTGCGCAACCTGGTCCCAGACAAAAGGTACATCTTTTTTCAAAAGACGAGTATAACCTTTGGCAAGTTCTGCGTAATTTGGAATGAACCTCCTCAGAAAGTTTGCTTTCCCTTGGAGTTTCTGAATCTGAAGCAAATTTGAAGGTGGAGGCAAATTAATGATTGCCTGAACCTTACAGGGGTCGAGACGAATCCCATCCTTAGAGACTACAAAGCCAAGTAAACGACCAGAACCGACGCAAAACACACACTTGTGCGGATTGAGTCTTATCTTGTAGTGTCGGCAACGTAGAAATATTGCTCTCAAATGCCGTGGATGATCAGTCCGCTTCCGCGAATGAGCCGGAAGATCGTCGAGGTAAGGTTGAACGATGTTCTTGATGTCATGGAAGGCATAATTCATTGCCCTCTGAAACGTCGCCCCTGCGTTCTTTAAACCAAAGGGTAATTTTCGATAAGCGAATGTGCCCCACGGACGAATAAATGCAGTCTTAGACTGGTCCTGTGGGCGGATATTTATTTGATTATACCCGGAAAATCCATCCATAAAGGAAAAGATTTCACATCCGGCGCATTCATCAATTATCTGGTCGATGAAGGGTGTAGGGTAGTTGTCCTTTGGACAAGCTTGGTTTACATCCCTATAGTCGACGCACACTCTTATCGTCCCTTGTTTTTTCATAACAGGGACAATATTCGATACCCAATCAGTTAGAGGAACCGGGTAGATGAATCCAGCATGGAGAAGTTTTTCAACTTCTGCCTTAATGGCAGCGGCTTTCCTGGGGTGCACCTGCCGAAGCCGTTGTCTTACTGGTTTGACATCAGGATACATTTTAATCTCATGTTCAACTATGCTCGAGTCAATGCCTGGCGTTTCATCATATGACCATGCAAAGACATCTCTAAATTCGCGAAAGAGAGTACCATATATTTCCAGTTCTGAAGGGGAACAACTTTTGCCGACATGAATATTTTCTACAACATCAGGTTTTGTCGAGATGTTTATGGCTACGGTCTCTTCAATATTGGATAGGTTTCGCTCTGAATCCACCGTATTTACAGTATTTGTTAGGAATTCAAACACTGAAGGGTGATATAGGTCGTGTTGAGTTTCTTCTTCACACTCTGGAAGAAGGGAACGATGGTGGTGATCATTCCATGATGCCCCCTCAATCATCATTGATTGTAAGATTCCTTCGTCAGTCCCATGAACTTTTGACCATGGATCTAATGGGGTACCATATTCTCCAGACCTATCTACCCAAACGCTTGACGAGCGTTGATTTGGGCTCGCCTCCCATGCCTGAAACATTGATTGCTACAATATTTCTATAGGGCTAGGTGGCAAAACCACTTGATAATCCATGACGACTTTGTCTCCTGCGACCTTCGAAGAAGATACCATGTTGCATGTTGCTACAAACGGGATATCCCCTACATGGAAAGGAGGTGGCAACGTGAAAGTTCCCATCATTGTGGGATCTTTTAGCAAGCCTACTCCGATATCTTGCACTGAATGGTCGCTCCCATGGATCATGGGAATGCTTCCAGTAACTTGTGAACCATTAGGGAGGAAATTCTGTTGGTCGACGATCGTAATCCCTCCTTCAAACGGGAATGCGATCTTCCTAAAATATGTCGACACTACAGCGGCCATGGCATATATCCATGGTCTTCCCAGTAGGATGTTATAGTCAAGATTGCCATCAATGACTTCAACATCAATTTCCACTGTTTTTCCTCCTAGTTCAACCTTAAAGTTATTTAGGATACCGTACGGAGTGTACGTCCTACTGTCAAATGCTTTCAATGTCGTCGAAGATCGCGACAAGGTCGGAGATCCAAGAGTTTTCCAGCAACTCATCGACATGATACATGTCGATGCTCCCTCATCAATAATCGTTCTATGAACAGTTTTGTTGAGTGCTTTCACTTGAATAAGGAAAGCTAGTTGCGCTGGTAACTGAGGATCATATCCTCTGTGATCAAAGGATACAAGATTGGAATCTTTAGGATCCACTCCACCAATTGCTGATAACAATGCCTGCCTTTGGGATGGACAATTTTGCAGTACCTCAAGAGTCGACATAGCAGATGGCGATTGGGCCAAATCTTCCACTATGTTATAATGCTGCGCCGCTCTGGCGCGAGGATTAAATGTCGACTTGTGTACTACTCCCTTAGGTGGCTTTATTGTTAATTCATGCGTGAGGGGGGGTACAGCTTCTGCCGAAGTTGTTGTCGAACTACTGGGTTGATCTTTCCCTTTGTCGTTCGACACCGGCGGATTCCCATAATCTTTATTCCTGGTCGAGATCAAAGCATCATTTTGCTTAGAAATTGACAACATAAGCACTTGTGACGGGGAAGCATTTCCACTATCAACCATATTTTGACCTGGGGTGGAAATGGATCAGTCAACACAGCTGAAGTTTGGGAACTTTTAAAGAACCTCTTTAACTCAGCTTTGAACGGACAGTTCTTTGTCGAATGATCCTTTTCATCGCATATCTGACATGGATAAATTTGTTTCCCTTGCCCAGGAGGGTTTGAAGGAGTTTTTTGAGGGGATGACTCACCCTGTTTCTTCTTCTTCCCTTTGTTTTGTTTCTTCTTGCTTCCTGGTTGATTGGAGTTTTTGCCTTTATCCGTAGATACAGCATTTACCTCTGAAGCAAGAATCTCTTGATTTGCTTTTTGATTCGAAGTCTTACGGGCTTTCTTATTTGAATCCTTTGTCGACTTAGCGTTTGCAGTTCCAATCACGCCATCACCGGCATGAGAGTCACTATTCGATCCGGGAGGAGGAGGGATTGAAAATTCCGGTCTGGGGGCGTCAGGTATCTTATCATAGAGCGTGCCCGACTGAGTATATACTAAGTCCAAATATTGAGCACGAGCAATAACCTGCTCCTCTGTTACGACGCCTCCCTTGGCCACATCTTCTGTTATAGCAGGAAGAAGCGACTTTATAAACCACTCAGCTAATAGCTGATCTGGAACATAGGTCTTTACCATTCTACGACGACGACGCCACTCATGTATATGATCTGATATATGTGTGGCCGTTGTCTGCTTGAAATTGGTCAAGATCTCTGTTCCAGTTTCGTACCTTATAGGTAACTGAAAGTGTGTTAAGAAAGTCGTGGCTAGGGAACTAAAATTGTCGAAAGAGGCTCTAGGTAATTCAATATACCATTTAGCCGTCGGACCAGTCAATGTCCTCTGGAAAAGGCGAAGCCTTATCGAATCATCATTCAAGGTATTCGACGAACACCACAGATGGAATGTCATCACATGATTCGATGGGTCTTCGCCAGGATTTCCATTGAATTTAGGAATGTCCGAAGGAAGTTTGTGAGGAATCTCTGGCCACCAATGGGCATAGGCGATTGGATCGTTCGTCAATCGATGTAAATCTGGTAATTCTAGAGTTGCCACGAATGGCAACTGCTGATTCAGGTTTGGCGAGGCGTACCCAGGATACGATGGAATCGTCTGAGCAGTAGGCCTTTGCATACCAGCATAATGCAACTGATGTTGATATGACTGATATGGCTGGTGGGCTTGGCCACTGTAAAGTGGTTGATTTAACCCGTTCTGAATATAGGGTTGCCCACTATTCGCAAAGATCTGTTGTTCAGATCCCTGGTACACCTGTTGAAACTGAGGTTGTTGGTATTGCACCATCCATGGTTGCGAAGCCATGTTTTGCTGTGCGATACTAACCGACGGACCAAGATGCGGGGTTATGGTTCCCGTTTGTGTCTGTGTCGTCCCGGCAGTTGGCGATTGTGGTTGTGTTGTAGGTTCAATGGGCTATTGCATTACAACTTGGGGTTGACATACAACAGGCATCGATTGAACTTGCGACACGGTTACAATTGCTGGCGTCGTTGGGATACTAGACATAGGTACACATTGTTGCATGGAATATACAACTCTTGGTTGTTGGGGTAACATAGGTACCCAACCACTCGTCGTTACTTCAGTCAAACCTGAATGTTGTTGAAAACTGCCGTATGGGTATCCCCCCGGAAGGGGAAGTGAAAGGGCATATTGCCCCCCATATGGTAACAATCCGGAACTCAAGGGTATAGATTGCCTTTGAGGACTGGATGGCCCAAACTGATTTCCAAAGGGATCAATTTGTCTAGTTTCAACATAAGAATTACCGGGTATTATACCGGAAGAACAAACTGGAACAGACCAAGTTGTCGTAATAGTCCCTGGGTGGACTCCTTCTAGCTGATGAGAGCTAGTCGGGACAGCTGGTATGTCGGCAAACATCGTTGGAGTGACAGCAGGAGTTTCTGCTGTCGCTGTGTCATTTGGCACAGTCCTAGATGTCGACGGTTGCTCAGACATTTTAAGTCTATCCAATAAACTGCCTAACGATTCTACAGGAACTTCCAGTGGCGATGGACAAACTTCTGATGCAGAAGGAAAAAGAGTGGCACCTACTCCAAAATGAGTTGGAGTATTTGCTTGCTGGTCCTCTACGATTTCCTCTATTACAATCAGACCAGGAGGAAGAGGAAGACCGTCAGGTCCGTAAAAGATTTCTGGTGCCGAAGAAGGGGTTGCTTCGACAGCGACAGTTGTTTGAGCAACAAGACTCTGTGGACCGGTTTCAGATGGAACTGGTTCAGTTATGCAAGTACTTGTCCTCAGACTAGGATCAGTACAACTGTCCCTCTGTTGCTATTGAACTTCTTCAATAGAGGCAGGGATTCCAGAAATATTAGGAGTGACCAGAATCTCAGATGTTGTCGGAACTGTTGTTCTAACTTTAATGGGAGATTTTGACCCGGTCAAGCGAGTTCGCTTCATTCGTACTACTCTCGATTCCGGAGACAAAGACGGTTGACTCGCAAGTCTCCTCGAACGACGGAGTTTTAATTGACTTTCCTCCACAGTTGCGGATTACTTGATCAACTAAAATACAAAAAGGGGAATTATGTTTCCGTATTGAATGAATTTTATTAGACGCTTTTAGACACAACTTTGCTTTTTCATGTTTTAAGAGTCGAGAAAAAGCTAAAGATGACTCTAGTCGCCTTCGATGTATTAACGAGCCCGAAGTGACAAATGCTCGGTTGGACTTTTTCAGTTATAGAGTTTGAAAAAGGCCAAAAGAAACTGCTCTGGAGATCTAGGCAGAGGGTGTGCCAAACCTTTCGCGAAACCACAGAATACGTTTTACGGTACGGGTGGTCGATCTTCGTGAATGCTGTGTTCACTGCATCGCGATCAGTAGGGCGGCCGACACGGCTTCCTAAGGATAAAGGATAAATGCCTATAGGGGTCTCCCAATATACGCGACGGTATGCGGGAGCACAAGTCCGTATTAGTGCTATCGTCCCTCAGGAGGAATCACCCACCTTCGTAGAGATCGACAGTCACTACGTTTAACGACGCCGGAACACGTCTCTACCTAGACCTCTATTGTGAGCGTTATGTTACAAAGTGTTTTTAGATTCATTCAATATATTTTAAGTTGATCTTGTTTAGCAGTTTGTCTTTCAGGATCACCACGAGATGTATTGGTACAAATTCCTAAATGCAGCTAAAATGATAAGCAAGCTTTACAATCTTTTTAGCTTTGAAAATCCTAACTACTGAGGGGAGAGAAAAACATTATCTTTCCACACAGAGCACAAAGCACAAACTAATGCACTTTCCCCTAGATCAATCACGCAAACTTATCAAAAAATGCAAATGCAAGATGCATGTATTTCTTTTCTTTTCCCTTAATGTTGATGTAGACAAAAGGAAACTGTCGTATAATTTTCGAATTCAATTTGAAGCGTAAACAAACAAGTTTTGTCTAAAATCAAAAGACGCCTTACAGGTACTTGTTTCGACACTAAAAATGTATGAATTCAAACCATAAAATGAAAAACAAACAAACTCAAATAGCCATGAACAGTAATAAAACTAACTCTTAAGATCACGACGACACTTTTATAGTTCAGGATCTAAGAGGCCACAGCTATACTGGTTTGCTTTTCACAATGGGAAACTGTAACTGAAACAAGAAATACTGAAAGAACAATCACAGTTTCATCACACAACTGAGGCGGAATAATGTCAAGGAAAGTTGGTTTACAGCAAGTACAAATGACAAGCAATCAACAGCAAAATAACAGTGAAAACAGGGCCAAGACTCAGTGGGAAACCTTAGGAAGTCATAGCCTAACTGGTTCAGCGCAGTTCCCGAAGGGAGTACCTGCGCTGAAATGCAGACTGCCTTTGGACAGCCTGCACTGAGACACGAGAGTTGCGTTTACAAGGGTTTCCGGGTCATAAAAAGCTCAAAAATTCACTGTTTTTGCTGAAATAAAAAGCTATAGGTCAAGTACAAGCTAAGGGATGATCAAGAGGATGAAAAGCTATCACAAAGAGCACAAGAGTCCTTGTGGATCAGCTCTTCAAATCATAAACTTGCTCAGAAACTGAGCCAGAGCAGCTGCCCTCTACTTTGCAATTGAAGGACTCAATTGCAGTTCGATTTGGTGCTCTCCTTGTTTATGAGATGAATAGCAGGAAACACAATAAACCAACAAGATACTAGGCTCCCCAGTGGAGTCGCCAGTTTGTTGTGGGGAAAAGTATCCGACTCGGAATGACCCTATCCCTACTCTAAGGGTGATAGTTCCTTAGCAACAACTGAAAGTAAAGCTTTGATATTTTTCCTTTATGAAAGTACAGAGAAGGAAGAAAAGATTGACCAACCGATGTCTTTCACTTTTGTCGATCCTGTCTTCTCTCTTTGCCTCTTGTTCCCAGCTCCTTGCTCCTTTTGCCGGCCCAGCTACACAAAGATCCTGCAAAAACAAGAGAGGGAAACTACAAGAAACATATACTCATAACTGATGCATGGATTAGGATGAATCAAATATACAGATGAAAACAATACATCATTGCAATACAAGTATATAGGAGAACACCAAAGCTTTATTGATAGAAGAAAAAGGTTCTGAGAAGGTTACAACCATAAATGGCTCCAATCCAGCAGCACCTCCCCAGCAGCAAGAAATCTCCTCTTCCCCTCTATAAAAGCAATCACCCAATAGCTCTAACTGTAAACCAACAGCACTTCCTTGCTTTGCACAAAATTCCAGCCTCCTTGAGCTCCTAGGAGAGAGCTCAATATATAGATGAATTGAGAAAGGATGAGTCAGCTTGAAACTGATGTGTAGCTGCCTTGTGTCCTCTCTCTCTTCAGTTAATCTTTGGTTGATCTTCAGTTCTTGAGTCCACTTGGTGAACCTTGCTTCCACTTGGAGAAACAAAGCCTCTGACTCATCACAAGGCGAAACACCTGATCCAAGTGTCATTTTTGGAAGATTCCAAAGTAATGACTCACTGTGCCACTTGGCCAATCTCGCCCAGCGCAGGTAGCCTTCATTGGTTTTGACTTTCAGCGCAGGTACAAGGAGGAGCAGTTGACATTCAGCGCAGATGCTCAGTGGAGCAGCTGACATGATCCAAAAATAGCCTGTTTTTGAGTGTTTTCAGGTGGAGAACTGATAGGAAGTGCTGTGGTTTGCTGACCTTGTTCCTCTAGGGGTAAGAACAACATGTTTAGGGACTGAGGATCCCTGTAATTATTGACATTTCATGCTCCATGCTGCGAGGCACAAAAATGTCTATAACAGTAGTTCGAGGAGTTAATCCTTGTGCCCTGCCCAAAATATTATCGTTGATGGTCTAATTCATTGTAAATAATAGCAATCCCATATAATATATATAAAAGATTCATACAGTTACATTTATATTTATAAAGTATTATATGGCATTAAGTTTAATTCATTGTAAATCACGGTAATCCCAGATAATATATATAAAATATTTATATAGTTACATTTATATTTATAAAATATTCATATATCATATCAAGGTTAATCCTAGATAATATATATAAAATATTCATATAGTTACATTTATATTTATAAAATATTTATACAATTATGTTTATATTTATGAGTTATATTTATAAAATATTCATATGCCATTGAGTTTAATTTATTGTAAATCAATGTAGTCCGAGAATATGTATATAAATTATTTATACAGTTACATTTATATTTATAAAGTATTCATATATCATGAATAATCCTCGATAATATATATTAAATATTCATACAGTTACATTTATATTTATAAAATATTCATATGTAAGGGTTAATCCTCGATAATATATAAAAAAATATTCATACAGTTACATTTATATTTATAAAATACTCATATGTGAGGGGTAATCGTGGATAATATATATAAAATATTTCTATAATTATATTTATATTTATAAAATATTCATATATGAGGGTGGGTTAAAATAATAATTTCAATGAATGAAAAATGATGTGTTAATGGTTTATTAATGAGAAATAGTTACTAAAATTGCCGTATATTTGATCAAGCATCACTATAGGCTAGGGTTTGTTTTAATGTTGAATGGAAAAGTTATTTCAATATTGAAAGGAAAAATTGTCACCAAAATTATAGTAGTTTTGGTCAAATATGAACATCTTCATCTTCAACCCATTTTCATAAAATTTGAACAAAATATAAAACCCCACACAAAACCATTAAAAAAAAATAAAAAGCAATAATACCCTTAATTTTTTATTCAAATAAAATAAAATAATAATAAAACTTAAAATATTGTAAATTGTATTTAATTTTTTAAAGTTTGTTTAGGATGGGAACTTCATCTATCATCACGGACCAAAGAGAGGCTTAAGTTACATGTTGTCCCACTCAAAAGGAGTCTGCATCAAGTTTTATGGTCTATTAAGAGTTTCTAGAACATCTAAATAGTTTTTATAATAGTCAAAAGTAAATGTTACAAGATAAATGGTCCCTAGGATAGATGGTTAATTATGAATGATTGAATTTATTATAAGAAGATTATATGATTTTTTTTATTTGATAAATTTTAAATTTATAAATAATTTTGTTATTTAACGTTAAATTAAAAATGATGGTTTCAATATTGAATGGTTTCAATATTGAATGGAAAATTGATATGTTAAAGTATGAGATAGTGTTACTAAAAAGTAGGTTTTGTCAAGAATCTACATCGTCACTGGATATAATTGGATAGAGAGGAGCTCTACAACCTAGTATGGAGTAGATCTCACGTAAACAAGTAAACATGTAATGTTTAATATTTAACATTTAACATTTTTAATCAAATATGAGTCTTATTTAAAAACGAATATATTTATTATTATGTATAAACACAATATAAATTTAAAATATAAAGAGGTTTACGAACACTCATAAAAGAAGTATGGTAAATAAATATAAATATAAATAAAAAGGAGGTATGGTAAATAAATAAAACATATTTTGATACTTACTCTAGAGTTCTCGTAAATAAATAAAAATATAGATAAATTAGAGGTATGATAAATAAATAAAACCTCTTTTTATATTTACTACACAAATCCTTTTATATTTACTAAAATTCAAAAAGAGGTTTTATTTAGGTGAAGCTTATGGGCCAAATACTATGGGAAAAATTATTCTTAATACCATCGGTTAAATACCATGGGCCAAATATCATAGTTATAAAAGAGGTATGGTAAATAAATAAATCTAAAAGAGGTATACAGAGGTATGGTGACTAATTTTTTTTTATATCGAACAAGATTAGAAATCGACATCTAATTATATACCAAACCTATGAGTCAAATACCATGATAAATAAAAGAGGTATGGTATAAATAAAAATATAAACAAACCAAAGATATGTTAAATAAACGAAACCTATTTTTATAAAGAAGTTTTATTTAGGTGAAGTCTATGGACCAAATTATTATTAATACCATGCAAAAAAACATTATTAACCCTAATACTAATATTAAAAGATTATTGTTATTATTATTATTATTATTATTATTATTATTATTAAATCTAATATTCATATTAATATATTATAATATTAATATTATTAAATTTATTAACTATGGATTAATACAATATTAAATTTGTTATATTACAATATGAATTAATATATCATGATATATATTAACTCTATATGTATATGGGAGAGAAGAATAAAGACATAGAGTGATACATATGGAGATATAAGGGGAGTGACAAGGGAGAGATGAAGATAAGGAGACGGGAGAGGAGGAATGAAGAGAGAGAGAGGGAGAGGAGTGAGAGAGGGAGGGAGAGACTGAGAGGATTGGAGGGCAGAGAGAGAGAGAGAGATATGGGGAAATAGAGAGGGAGGTAGGAGATAAAGTGAGAGAGAGAGGGAGTGACAAGGGAGAGATTGAGAGAGAGTGTGTATGTTTAGGGGTGAGATAGAGAGATAAGGAAGGAGAGAGGGCTTGACATAGTGACATAGTTGAAGAGAGAGAGAGAGAGAGAGAGAGAGAGAGAGAGAGAGAGAGATGGGGAAGAGAGAGGATTGGGTGTAAAGGAGAGGGCGAGAGAGTGGGGGGGAGAGAGGGAGGTAGGAGAGAAAAGGAGAGAGAGGAAAGATGAGAGAGAGATGGAGAGTGATGGGGGAAGAGAGAGGAAAGATGAGAGAGAGATTGAGAGTGATGGGGGAAGAGAGAGGAAATATGAGAGAGAGATGGAGAGTGATGGGGGAAGAGAGAGAATTGGAGGGTAAATAGAAATAGAGAGACAGAGAGGGAGGCAGGATGAAAGTAAGTGAAGAAGAGAGAGAGAGGAAGGACAAGGGAGTTATAGATATATGGAGTTGGATGGGGAGAGAGGGAGGGAAGAAGAAATATATAGAGAGTAAGAAGTGGAGAGAGAAGGGAGTGACAAGGGAGAGATGGAGAGAGAGTGTGTATGTTTAGGGGTGAGATAAAGAGACAAAGAAAGAGGGATGGAGAGAAGGGGGGGAGAAGGAGAGCGGGATGGATATAGTAATAGAATTGAAGGGTGGAGAGAGAGAGAGAGAGGTTGGAGAGAACGGGAGAGAGAGGAAGGAAGAGAGAGGATGTGAGAGAGTGGGGAGAGGTAGGGAAAGAGAGATGGATTTGGAGGAGGGGAGATAGGGAGGTAAGAAGAAAGACATAGAGAGAGAAAGGTGGTGAGAGAGAGA
The DNA here is from genome assembly GCA_031772625.1 of Pinus tabuliformis. Taxonomy (NCBI): domain Eukaryota; kingdom Viridiplantae; phylum Streptophyta; class Pinopsida; order Pinales; family Pinaceae; genus Pinus; species Pinus tabuliformis. Next base: position 1,585,497,983 of record CM062818.1, on the reverse strand, counting down.
GAGAGAGAGAGAGAAAGGTGGTGAGAGAGGAAAAGAGGAGGGAAGATAGATGCAATCAGGGGAGAGGGAGGGAAGGGGAACAGAGAGGGAGAGAGGGAGAGGAGGAGGGAGGAATAGATATATAGAGTGGAGAAAGAGAGTGTATGTTTTGGGGGTGATATAGAGAGACAGAGGGAGATAGTGATATAGATGGAAGGTGAAGAGAGGGAATAAGAGAGAGATGGAGAGATGGAATGACGGACAAAGACATTGATAGATATGGAGTGAGAGAGCGTGCGTTTTTGGGGGGATGAGATAGAGAGACAAAGAAGGTAGATAGAGAGAGATATAGATATAGATGGAGAGGGGAGAGAGGGGAAAATATTTCTTATGCTAAATGCATTGATATTAGTGTAGATGGTGATTTTTAATCCTATTTGATTGCTTGCACTAGATGCATTGATTTTACTGTAGATGTTGATTTCTAATGATATTTGATTGCTTTCACTAGATGGATTGATTTAAATGTAGATGATTTCTAATCCTATTTTATTGTTTTCACTAAATGCATTGATTTCAATGTAGATGGTGATTTCTAATCCTATTGGATTGCTTGCATTAGATTCACTGATTTAAATGTAGATGTTGATTTCTAACTATATTTGATTTCTTACACTAGATGCATTGATTTCAATGTAGATGATTTCTAATCATATTTTATTGCTTGGACTAAATGCGTTGATTTCAATGTAAATGGTGATTTCTAATCCTATTTCATTCCTTGCACTAGATGAATTTATTTTAGTTTAGATGTTGGTTTCTAATCCTATTTTCTTGCTTGCACTAGATGCATTGATTCGTGTGTAGATGTTGATTTCTAATCCTAGTTGATTGCTTTTATTAGATGCATTGATTTCAGTGTAGATGGTGTTTTCTAATCTTATTAGATTTATTGCATTAGATGAATTGATTTCAATGTAGATGTTGACTTCTAATTTGATGTAATTGGATGTATAATGGTACATTAATTTTAAAGTGGTTGGATTAAGAGTGTGCGTTGATTTCAGTGTAAGTAGATTATTATTTTTTTATAATGTACATTGACTTTTTGTGTTATAGTAATTCAACTTATTAATATTGGAGAGAAAGACCTTAGGACTCAGAATTGACCATTTTTGACCTTATATTTTGGCCATAATATTATCCTTTTTCAGTTCAATAGTTGAAAACTTTGATTACATAATGACTTAATCACCCCAAGGTATGAAGTAATTCTCCGCATATCTATATGTTTAATTGTTCATTACATACTCATGATTATCTTTATATTTATCTTTGGAAAAGCTGACTAAGTTGCCAAGTAACCGTTGAACTGGCTAAAGTCTGCAGGAATTATAATTCATAGTTGTTGTAACACCAGAAACAACAACTACGCAGTTGCTGCAACACCAGAAGTAGCAACTACGTAGTTGCTACAGCCAGCAACGACAACTATCTAAAGCAGGGGAATGTTATTTTGCAACAACTGGAAATAACAAACGGCAACTATCTGAAGATCGCTAGAATTCCACGGTGACGCAGCATGATCAGCAACTGTCCAAAAAGGGTAAAACACAATTACAGTTGCTAAAGTATCAGGAACAACACGGGTTTACTAAATCAGCAACCATGGGGAAACGGCAAAGGATAGTGCGAGGATCCCAAGAAGACGGTCGAAGTTCGGTTACTAGCTGTGTAACAGTAAGGAACCCAAGAAAGAATACATTGTCATGCGGTTGTAACAACATCCTGTAACTCTTATTTTTGACAGAAAGGTTTAACTGAATGAACTGTGATAGTCTATTGTAATACATGTCTCCTCTATAAAGAGGAGACATCTACATTAGAGAAGGGGGGAGAAAAATAGTTTTTTAAGGGAAATTTTGAAAGACAACAGAAAAGTTTGAACTTTCATTGTAACTGGATCTTTTGGCAGATGAATAGAAGATTGTTCTGAGCATCTAATCTAGCATTTGTGTTCTGGGGAATCTTGTGAGAGGGACCAGGCCCACCTTCCTCACAAGATTCACCCATTTACTTTTCTGTCAAGTGTGTAAGTGTGTTTGATAATCTCTTTTTGCTGGTACTCTGTTTTGGATTTTGTAGCATTACCTCTGATGATTTCCTTTTTGCTAGTACTCTGTTTTGTTAATTGCTTGAGGCTGTAAGAGAATATTTCACGGGTGAATTAGAATTGCAGTGTGTATTAGCAATCATGTTACAGGGGCAAGTGCTGAACATCCTTACCTGGAGGATAGTGTCCTGATCCTCTGCCAACAGAGCATCCATCACTTTTCTTTTCAGATTTGTAATCTTAAATTAATTGCTTTCATTTTATCTTTACAGTACACTGTTATAACATAACGTGAGAATTATGTATACTATATCTTTTTAATGCTTTTAGAGTTAAGTACATACAATACGCGGTAGCCTTTGAAATAAAAGAAATTCCCAGGTTGACAATTTAATGTGGTACTTGATTGTTAATCAATAAACAACTCAACTAGCCAACATTTTGGCGTCGTTACCGGGGAAGGCGACTAGAGATTTCTAAAAGCATTGATGATTTTTTTTTGAGAATAACAGGTGCATGAGAGGACGCAAGAAACCTAATTTCACAGGCGGCAAGGGCGGAGGAGGAAGAAAAACCTTTATTGACGAAATTATCTCCAAAACCGAGACATCACAGAGGACGAGTTCCCGAAGGCCTCAGATCCAGCATTCCTCACAAATAGATCGACAGACAGAGGAAGTACTAGGACCTGAAAGAAAGCTGGAAGTACCAGAATATACTGAGGAACCAATAGAAGAACCTGAAGAAACAGAAGATACAGAAGATAAAGCAAGTGATTCAGGAAGAAGACCAATGGAGGATAACAAAATAGAAGGAAGAGGGGAAAATTCACTCTCTACCCTGGAGTTCCCTATTGGGGAGCTCCCAAGAGGAGCAACCCCCTTGAAGAACATTCCACTCTCAGAATTACCCAGCTTTCATGGGTTATCCTCTGAAGACCTGGATGAATTCCTTTTTGAATTCGATATACTATGTAGAAGTTATGATTATGTGAGCCCTAATCAGAAACTAAAACTGTTCCCAGCAACACTAAAAGGGAATGTGTTAAGGTGGTTTATGAGCTTAGGAGCTCAGGCAATCACTACCTGGGATCAGATGAAAGAAAGCTTTCTGGCCAAATATCAGGATTACTGCTGGACAAGAGAAAGGAAAGAAGAATTGTTTAAAATGGTTCAGAAGGAGGATGAGAATCTGGAAGACTTTGTGGAAAGACTGCAGTATAATCTACAACGGTCTAACCACCCTAACATGAGTAAGGATATTCTGAAAACAATATTGCTGAAAGGGGTACGAGATGACTGCTTGGACATGTTGAATATGTTAGGAAAAGGAGACATTTCTAAAGAGCCATTTGATGAAATTGTTAACCTCTGCATGAGATGTTCAAGAGGAGCAGTGAGCAGATAAAAAAGCAGGGACAATGTATATTCAAGAGTTCAGAAGTCAGCAAGTGGAGGAACAACAAGGGCTGAAATAGGTAATTTATTAGAAGAATTTAAAACTGAAATGTTAAGCTCTTTTGCTTCACAAATTGATGCTCTGCAGGTAAAAAAGAAACAGGTAGAAGCAGAAGCTGCCCTAGCTATTTTTTGTTCCAAATGCAGAGAAAAACACCCACTCAGGGAATGCCCACTAGATAAGGTACCAATCTGCACAATCTGCGAAAAGGACCATGAGACCCGACAATGCCCCTCTCTGCCTGGAATTAAAGCAACATTGCAGTCAACTGAAGAAGAGGCTGAAGCAGTGTACCTGATGACACAGAGGAGGCAGTGGCCACAAAGACAAGGTATGAATTCTAACACAACATTTAGTCGTTGGAATAATCACTCTCCTTTTCAAACAAATTACCCACCCTTTAACACAATGAATTTTCCACCTATGCAGCAACCAAATCTTCCTTTTCCTGATCCTACCATATGGAATCCTTGGGCTCCCCAGCAACCGTATTTTAATCAATGGAACCCAGGCTGGGCAGCCCAACAGATGTCATTTCCTCAACATCAACAGTCTCTTTCCTTACCATCCAATACTCCTCCAAATAACCAGGCAATTAGACCGCAGCTGCCTGTGCAACCCAATCCTGACCCAAATAACAATAAAGCCTTGCAAGCAATTGATATTCAAAATCAGTCTGTCTCCCCCATGCAATGTAACGATATCCACCTTCGCTCAAGAAGAATTGTTGAACCAATCATTGATGACATTACTGACTCTGATAAAGAGGAAGTTACAAAAGAAAAATCAGCTAACAATAATGCTGAAACAGTGGAAGCAGAATCTAACAACAATGATCAAACAACAGATCCATCATTTCCTGAACGACTAGCTCTCACTAAAACACTTGAGCAACCTGCTTTTAACCTTTTAGGCGAGCTACAGAATTTATACGTTATAATCCCATTATTGCAAGCATTAAGAGATGTTCCCATTTATGCTAGGACTGTTAGAGATATTTGCATAAAAAAACCTGGAAGAAAAGCTAAGGACCCCCTCACAGTTCATGTGATGGGAGAACTAACTAATTTAATGACAGAAAAAGATCATCCAGTGAAATATGGTGACCCTGGTCACCCTACAGTAACAGTCCAGGTTGGAAAAACTTTTGTCTCTAAAGTTCTAGTAGATTTAGGTGCTGCAATAAATATTATGACACTTGAAACAACACAATTGCTTTAGTTAAAAAACTTTATTAGGGAAACTCCAACCATCCTAGAATTGGCTGATCACTCAACAATTAAACCAGAAGGGGTCATTGAAGATTTAATAATTTTTGTAGAATCCTGGAATTACCTAACTGACTTTGTGGTGTTACAAACTAAAACAAAGTTGGGGGGTCATCCGCTGATTCTAGGAAGACCTTGGCTGGCTACAGCAGATGCTTTCATCAGCTGTAGATCAAGATCAATGACCATATCTAATGGGCAGGAGACCAAACAACTTACCCTTTATCCTCATGCTACACCCATGATTAATAATGATAATTCTATATTGGTAGATTATGAGGATGAAGAAACCCAACCTATATTGACTATCGAACAAGCCTTAACTTTCAAAGACTCTACTGAAGATGAATTAATCAGCAGCTTCATTTTTGAACCTTCTTCGGTCAGCCCAGAAATGTATAATCACTTCACTGCAATCTTAGAATCTGAATCTCAGCAGAACCTGAAAGATAAAAGTTTATTTCAGACAACAGTAGGCAGCCCCTCCAAAAGTACAACAATAGAAATTGAGCCTGGCAAAACATTAAATATAAATCCTAACTTAACTGATAATGAAAAACAGCAGTTAATAAAGTTACTCCAGGAAAATAAAGAAGCATTCGCATGGGACTATACAGACATGAAAGGGATCTCCCCTGAGCTATGCACTCACCGTATTTATATTAAAGAGGGATCCCAGCCAGTCTGCCAAACCCAGCGGCGAATGAATCCCAACCTAAGGGAAATTGTGAAGGAGGAACTTCAAAAACTCTTGAATGCAGGATTTATATATCCTATACCTGATAGTGAGTGGGTTTCCCCACTTGTGATTGTACCCAAGAAAAATGGCAAATGGAGAGTATGTGTGGATTACAGAGCATTAAATAAAGCCACCCAAAAAGACCATTTCCCTTTACCATTCATTGATCAGGTATTGGATAATTTGGCAGGTAAGAAATTCTTTTCATTTTTGGATGGATTTAGCGGATACAATCAGATTAAGATTGCACCCCAAGACTAGGACAAGACCACGTTTACTAGCCCATGGGGGACCTTTGCTTATAGGGTACTTCCATTTGGGCTATGTAATGCTCCAGCAACATTTCAAAGAGCAGTGATAGGGATTTTTTCTGATATGCTAAATGGTTCATTAGAAATATTTATGGATGACTTTACTCCTTATTGAGTGACTTTTGAGGATGCACTACAGAATCTTGAAAAAGTACTTAAGCGATGTATAGAAGCACACCTTGCCTTAAGTACTGAAAAGTGTCATATGATGATGAACCAAGGTATTGTATTGGGTCACTTCATCTCATTCCTAGGAATTCAAGTCGATCCAGCTAAAATACAAGTAATTCAGACCCTCCCTATCCCCAAAACACAAACTGATGTAAGAAGCTTTTTATGATATGCCGGATACTATAGAAGATTTATTAAGAATTTTTCCAAAATAGCATCTCCTCTATTTGTGTTATTAACAAAGAATGTTGAATTTAAGTGGAGTGATGATTGTGAAAAAGCATTTAATGAACTCAAACATCAGTTGTCTACAGCTCCCATTTTGAGAGGACCTGATTGGGCACTACCCTTTCATATATCCTCTGATGCCTCAGACACTGCAATTGGAGCTGTCTTGGGTCAAGAAGAAAATAGTCTTCCCTATGCCATTTATTTTATCAGTAAGAATATGACACTAGCTGAATTGAATTATACAGTCACTTAGAAGGAATTCCTAGTAGTTATTTATGCTATCAATAAATTTCGACATTATATTACTGGCTACACTACTTTTGTGCATACTGATCACTCGGTCATTAAATACTTGATGAATAAATCAGTTACAAATGCCCGAGTCACCAGATGGTTGCTATTATTGCAAGAATTTGACATCACAATTGTAGATAGGCCAGTAAAAGAAAATGTAGTTGTTGATTTCCTTTCTCGATTAAAAACTGATGAAAATGCTCCAGTAGATGATTCTTTTCCTGATGAATATTTATTTGCAGTATCTGCTCACTCACCTTGGTATGCAGACATTGCCAATTATCTAGTTGCAGGAAAATTACCATCACACCTATCACATAGGGAAAGAAGAAAGATCATTCAGCAAAGTGCTAGGTACAGCTGGATAAGCGGATGTCTTTTCCATACAGGACTCGATCAAGAAATCTGAAGGTGCATTGGTGAAGATGAAATTTATGATGTACTAAAAGCTTGTCATGATGGCCCTTGTGGAGGGCATTTTGCAGATAAGAGAACATCACACAAGGTACTCAGAATGCGTTATTATTGGCCATCACTTTTCAAAGATGCCAGAAAATATGTGAAGGCCTGTGATAGCTGTCAAAGAATGGGCCAGCCTAATCACAGGGATGAAATGCCACTCAATCCCCAGGTAATTCTTGAACCTTTTGAGAAATGGGCATTAGATTTTATAGGTCCCATTAATCCTCCATCCAATCAAAGCGTGTACATATTAGTATGCACAGATTACATGACTAAATGGGTAGAAGCTAAGGCACTCCTTAAAGCTAATGAAGAAGTAGTACTAACATTTTTATTTGAAGAAATCTTTGTTAGATTTGGATTGCCTAGAGGATTAGTCACAGATGGAGGACCTCCTTTCAACTCTCATGGCTTCAAAAATAAGCTCCAGAAATATCATATTAAGCACAAAATGACTACACCTTATCACCCCCAAGCAAATGGGCAGGTAGAAAGCACCAATAAAGTCATAGAAGCCATCCTAACAAAAACAATAAAGGAGAATAGAAGGGACTGGTTTCAAAGGTTTCCCGAGGCATTATGGGCCTATAGAACTACTTGGAGGAATACTACAGGCTTTTCACCCTATGAATTAGTTTTTGGAAAGAACGCTATTTTTCCTGTAGAGTTTGAGATCAAAACTTTAAGAACTGCTTTAGTTGTTAACCTTGATTTGACTGAGGCACAGACAACCAGGTTGCAGCAACTTCAAGAATTGGACGAGAAAAGACTAGATGCCATCCATCAAACAACCATGATATAGCAACAAAGAAGCAGGTGGCATGACAGAACCATCAAACAAAAGCAGTTCCAGAAAGGTAACTGAGCTCTACTTTGTGATTCCCGTTTCGAGAATTTATAAGGTAAGTTAAGAACAAGGTGGTTAGGGCCTTATGAAGTGGATGTTGTTTTTCCAAATGGGACAGTTAGACTTTTAACAATTGATGGAAGCAGAACACCACTACTAGTGAATGGCTATCGACTCCGTTTATATCAGAGGCCTGTTTCTAAAGAAGATTTTGAAGCCACTTGCATGGCAATTAAACAGCATTCTTTTCCAGGGGAACTTGCTGTCCCTCAAAGCACTTAAATTTCTATTTATTTATGCATTTTTTTAGATTAGATTTTTTTTTTTTTAACTACTAATAATCCCTGCCAAGGGTTACCATATTATATTTCAGTATTTTGCAGATTTGAGCTGTGGAAAATAGCTGAGAATGAAATCTTTAAAGGAGTCACTTTGCGGACTTGGAAGCCCCGTTGCTGCAACACCAATTCCCATTGATGCAACACCAATTCCCATTGCTGCAACACCAATTCCCGTTGCTGCAACACCAATTCCCGTCGCTGCAACACCAATTCCTGTCGCTGCAACACCAATTCCCATTGCTGCAACACCAATTCCCGTTGCTGCAACACCTTTTCACGTTACTACAACATCTTTTCCCAATGATGTAACATCACTTCCAGTGGCTGTAACACCAAGCCCCGTTGCTACAACACCACTTCCCGATCTCGTAATACCTTTTTAGCAATTCTCTCATTTATAAAAACACCAGCCTCTCCACTTCAGCCCTAAGAAACAAATTTTTATAAAATACACCACTTCTTGTGATGATTACGATACTCCACTATCACTTCCCGTCATTATTATTAAAAATCACCGGTATTTTCATGCTCTTAGACCCGTTGTAATCATTATGATCCAGCAAGAGATAAGACAAGACTTTTCGACGCAGCAACCAAAAAGGTAAAACATAAAGGTACGCATGATTATGTATGGACATTAAATGATAGTTAATGTGGAGAAGCTGGTAGGACTACTAAATAATTGTACTTCCAATCATATCACTTACGCATAGGGGGGGATTACCAAAGCGCTCTCATAATTGCATACTACGCCAACTGCCGCTGCCCTTACCTCTCCCGGTAATATGTAAAAGTCACCTTATCACAGCATGTTACCATTTGCAATGGTTTACTCTGAACTGAACTCGGAAGCTCGGCTCTGAACTGAAAATTTCACTGATACAGCAGCTATGGGAGGAAATCCCATCACATACGAACCTGGCACAACAGCACTTCTTGAGCTCTATCCTGAGGTTTATCAAATCTTCCTGCAAGCGGGATGGCTAGATTACTTCAGGAGACTTCTAGACTTCGACGCGCAGCAAGTCCTCGAGTTTGCATGCAATTTAACAGAAGGATTTTCTGTCGTTCAAGGAGTCCAAATCCCAGTCACGGAGGAAGTCATAGCCCAAGTTACTAGGCTACCAGATAATGGCATACGATGGTTCAGTAGGAAGCACTTGATCCTTAATGCGCAGCAGGATTTTCTTCAACCGGGCGAGCAGGTAGAACCCAAGGGCAGAGGCGTAGCACTTCAGTCATTGCCTCAACCGTGGCCGAAAGTTGCTGAATTTGTGAAGCAATACCTAACATGCGAAGGCCGGTACCAGGTAATTTACCAGCATGATTTCGTCTTGTTGAATCATTTGAGGAATGGTCAGTTGATAAATATGCCATATTATTTATTGGGATGTCTTAAAAATATGTCACGTTACACTGTCAACACAAAGCGTCCACTTCTTTCCTTGAAACACCACCATTTAGCTCAATTGGTGATAAATAGAGGCCTCGCCTTAAATAACCCTCCACCCCCCATTAATCCCCATCAAGAGGCAGAAATTCCACAACCGGAACAGGAAATTCCTCATCAGGAAGAGGAAATTCTTCACCAAGCGGAAGACATACCTCAGCCAGATGTAGAGATCCCTCAGCAAACAGAGGACATTCCTGAGCAAATACTCGAAGAAAGACCTCAGCAAGCAGACGACATTCTGTGGAGCTCTGGAAAGGTATGTTTTTGACCAACAATTTAGTGAATTTTTGGTAGCAATTGTAACCCTTTCGGAATAATGAATTTAAAGAAATAAAGCATTTTTAGTAGAATATGTGAGAATTAGTATGAAAAGCTTAATCACTGATAATTGCTATTTTTCTATGTCAGAAAGGGTGGAAACAAAGGATTACTGTTTAAGAGGAAAAGACAAAGGAAGAGTAACCGCTGTCCCTTTGGGAGGAAACTGGATGTGAACAAGATCAAGCGGATCGAAGCAGAATGACTCGGGAAAGAAAGAAGAATTATCGATTCGGCGAAGTAGGGAAAGGAAAATCAAGGAGTAACGGCTTGGAGAATCCCTCAGGATCTTTGATCCTGAGGGATCGTTGTCTTGCTTATTTTTGCTATCTAGATACCTCCGCCAATTCTCTTATAAAAAGGGGCAGCAGTGTTAAGCTTGGGGACCTCTTTTCATATATGTAAATTTAAGTCTCAGTTTGAACTTTGATCATCGAGTCTCGTTAAGACTTGTTTTGCTGTACTTTTGTTGATGCATTAATACAAAAGACTTGGTACTTTATTTCTTCTCTGCGACTGGAGTAATCTAAGGCAGTGTATCCTTGGAAGCTAAGGGCCCGGCTCCGAAGGACACTTGCTTTTGTATCATTATAATTTGGATTTTGTGTGGATTGTCTGTATAATTTGGTAATCTGACGTGTTTGTCATATGCTGTTCCATGCTCTGTGATGACTACTTCATTAATGGTTTCATTCAGGAAATTTATGTAAGTAACTTTGCATCGTGTAAATGAATCTCTTCAGAGTTGATTGCATGTTTACTATTTAAGCCAATTGTTTCTGTTACAGAGCTTTCATATTAAATATTGCTATTGGATTCATTTGAACTCGTATTCGTGGGAACGCGAAAGTAATATTATTCCATTCGGAAGCAGAAGTCATGTTCTTTGGAAACATCAGATTGCTATAATAAGTGTGTTGTGTATATATGATAAATGTTGTTCCATAATTTCTTTGTGAATATCTCCTCATAGAGTAAGGTTCATTGGAATTGCTTTTGACGATTGTTGTTTGATTGCGGAATGAGAGTTCAGTTCTAACTCGCGAGATCTAGTTTACTGAGTTGCTGTTCCATTTACTGCTGTTCCATTTCAGATTTGTTGTTCCATTTTCCGTTTGCTGTTCCATTTCACTTTCTGCTGTTCCATTTTCCTGCATTTACTGTTTTGGTGTGAGAGGAGGTCGAAAGCTGTAGTGAGTCAGCAAGTCGCTGCTTAGCTCCCAGATCTTTGGTCCATACTCTATTTTTCCTTCCATCAGTTTCTAGAGGGATGGGTTATTGCTTCCGTACCCTTGACTGATAAATTGCCTGGTGTGATCCTTTTCTTTTAAAAGCAAATTAGTTATAGCTTAGCATCCATTTACTCTTGCATTTTCTAGACACTGTACTACGAAGCACTACTCTGACGAATAGCCTCGGATTGAGCTACTCTTTGCAATAACAAAGCGTTCCCAGATTGACTTATTAATGTAGCATAACTAGAGGTGAAAGAGACCCTTGTTACAGCCCTACACATTCCAGAACAAATGCCCAAAGAATTCCTCCAGCAAACATCCCCACAAGTTGCTGAAAATCAGCAGTAGAATACCCACGGAAACAACTCCATCCCCCAATAGAATCAATCCATCCATTCCCATACTTGGTATTTCTACCGATGACTCTAATGATAACATCCCTATTACCCTACTCAAATGAAAAATACAGAGGAAAATTGAAACCCCACCAAAAAGAAGAAGAACTTGGGCTTCGGCTAAAGCAGTTGCTATTTCTGCCACTGTCCCTATCTTAAAGAAAGCTAGCCTAAAAAGAAAAATGTCTGAATTCCCTACTTCTCTACCCAAGCAAAGGATTCAGTCATCTGCAATAGCTGAATCTCCTAGCCACACCCCTTCCACCTCACCACCCATCATGTTAAAAACCCGCAACCCCACCAACCCTGGAAACTCCTCGCCCTCACCCTCAGAGGCTGAGATGCAGAGTGTTCACAATTTCGTGACATCATATTTTAAGGCAGCTGACACACAAGAACCAGCTGCCGACACCCAAGGTAATATTGGCCAAGAAGCTGCAACACAAGAAACAGCCACTACCCCAGGTGACACACAAGAACCACCTGTCGAGGGTATAAGGGATCAATTCAATGTTGAAGCACAACCTCTGCCTCCACTGGAACTTGCTGCTCCACAAGCTCAGCCTACCATATCTGCTCTGCAGGAAGAAATTGTATTTCTGAAGTCCCAAATCCAGGATTACCAGGAGGAAATAATAAGGATCAATGAAGCCTACCAAAATGAATTTAGCTTGCACATTTTAGCACGAGTAGCATCTGCGGCGGAGAAGAATAAGGAGAATGAATATATGTGTGCCAATTGTGGCGAGATATATACTCAAGCAGGATACAAAGTAGTGGCAGAACCAATGTCTGAAGTCGCTGCCATTGTGGTTGAAACAAAAGAACCTGTTGTTACACAGACGGAAACACCACAACCCTCTGCTGAGACAGAAGAACCTGCTGTCACACAAGAACCAGCAGGCTCTCCAGAAAAGGTGCAGGAGCAGACAGAAGAACCTGCTGTCACACAAGAACTAGCAGGCTCTCCAGAAAAGGTGCAGGAGTAGACAAAAGAACCTGTTGTCACACAAGAACCAACAGGCTCTCCAGAAAAGATGCAGGAGAAAACAGAAGAACCTGTTGTCACACAAGAACCAACAGGCTCTCCAGAAACGGTGCAGGAGCAGACAGAAGAACTTGCTGACACACAAGAACCAGTAAGTTATCCAGAAACTGCACAAGAGCAAACAGAAGAACTTGCTGACATGCAAGAACCAGTAAGTTCTCCAGAAACTACACGGGAGCAAATAGAAGAACTTGCTGACACACAAGAACTAGTAAGTTCTCCAGAAACTGCACGGGAGAAAATAGAAGAACTCGCTGAAACACAAGAACCAACAAGTTCTCTAGAAACTGTGCAGGAAGTAACAGGGAATAAAGAAGAGGAAAAGTCACCACGGCCTACCCAAACTGTTGTATTGGTCGTAACACAAGAATCAGGAAGAAATAAAGAGGAAAATATAAACTCACCCAGGCCTACTCAAATTTCCATGGAACGAGAGGAAGAAATAGTTACAGGAGGAAATGAAGGAAACATAAACTCACCCAAGCCTACTCAAATTACCATGGAACAAGAGGAAGAAATAGTTACAGGAGGAAGTGAAGAAAACATAGACTCACCCAGGCCTATTCAAATTGCCATGGAATGAGAAGAAAAACAAGGAAATGAAGAAGAAGATATAGACTCACCCAGGCCTACTCAAATTGCCATGGAACAAGAAGAGGAAGCAGATACACAGGAATCAGTACAGAATATAGAACATGAAGAAGAAATAGTAGCTGGAAATGGAAAGGAAGACATTGGATCATCTCGGCTTACTCCAATTATCACAGAGCAGATTATCCTTGTTGATGCCTTTACACAAACAAAACTTCCCTCTGTTAGTGATGCATGCACAGAAACAGATAGTTTTCAAGAATTAAAAGGAAAATGGTGGAGAGAATATGAGTTGTCACAAGGCAAAGCATTCCAACAGCAAAAGGGGACCTGGTTCAATTATGCATATAAGAACTGGGAAGCACTTGAGCAGTGTAGAGCTCAGTACAAAGAAATTAAGGAACTAAAAGCCAAATTGTCCCAGATGTTTGAGTTATTCCAAAGAACACTTGCCACAAGGAAACCCTCTTTCAATTATGCAACATTTTTTAGGGAAAGACTGACATTCTTACAGATAAAGGTAGTTAGAGAAGGTAGACCTCATCAGGTGGTTACATCAGAAAAATTTATGCAAACCTTTGCAGAGGCACCTAAAAATGATCAAAATTTGTTATGCGAGCTTTATCTCCATAATGAATCCATGTTCGAAGAAAGAAACATGAATATGCTACCTGTTGTTGGCGACATACAGCTGAGAGCTTTCATCTCCTTTTTAGCCAACCAACTTACATGGCAAGACGCTTTTACCTCAGCTCAACATAATGAACAGAATTGCCTTCTATGGATTAGGGCTGAACCTCAGAACGTAGCCACTTTCATTGCACAGCATCAAAGAATGATAAGTGACCTTGAAATGAAGGATCACGTCAGGCAACTACAAGCAGTGGTCCTGCGAGATTGCCAACATTATGTGAAAACCAAAGCACCCTTGGCTATTAAGGCTAATAACTTGTTATGGGAAAACTGCCCCAAGAAGAGGCAGGAATATCACCCTTATAATCCACCTAATTTACAGGCAGCACTCTCAAGGGTACCTTACTATGTTAGATGCATGCAACACTGTGCTGAAAATTGGATTGGCTACAGATTTAAATTTCCACTTCTATGGTTATCTGGTGAACAATACAAGGGCCAATTTGGGTTATCCAAAAAGGAAGAAGGAGTAGCATGGAGGCAAATACAGATTGTCTGTGGGTTTAGAGATAAGTTTGATGCCACTTCCTATAACTATTGTCTCAGTAATCTACATTGTTCATCCCAGTACTCAGACTCAGACTCAGAGTAAGCATTGCATGAGGACATGCAATCTCTTCAATTGGGGGGGATGTTAGGACTCAGAATTGACCATTTTTGACCTTATATTTTGGCCATAATATTATCCTTCTTCAGTTCAATAGTTGAAAGCTTTGATTACATAATGACTTAATCACCCCAAGGTATGAAGTAATTCTCCGCATATCTATATGTTTAATTGTTCATTACATACTCATGATTATCTTTATATTTATCTTTGGAAAAGCCAACTAAGTTGCCAAGTAACCATTGAACTGGCTAAAGTCTGCAGGAATTATAATTCATAGTTGCTGTAACACCAGAAACAACAACTACGCAGTTGCTGCAACAGCAGAAGCAACAACTACACAGTTTCTACAGCGAGCAACGACAACTATCTAAAGCAGGGGAATGTTATTTTGCAACAACTGGAAATAACAAATGGAAACTATCTGAAGATCGCCAGAATTCCACGCTGACGCATCATGATCAGCAACTGTCCAAAAAGGGTAAAACACAGTTACAATTGCTAAAGTATCAGGAACAACACGGGTTTACTAAATCAGCAACCATGGGGAAACAGCAAAGGATAGTGCGAGGATCCCAAGAAGACGGTCGAAGTTCGGTTACCAGCTGTGTAACAGTAAGAAACCCAAGAAAGAATACACTGTCACACTGTTGTAACAACATCCTGTAACTCTTATTTTTGACAGAAAGGTTTAACTGAATGAACTGTGATAGTCTATTGTAATAGATGTCTCCTCTATAAAGAGGAGACATCTACATTAGAGAAGGGGGGAGAAAAATAGTTTTGTAAGGGAAATTTTGAAAGACAACAGCAAAGTCTGAACTTTCATTGTAACTGGATCTTTTGGCAGATGAATAGAAGATTGTTCTGAGCATCTAATCTAGCATTTGTGTTTTGGGGAATCTTGTGAGAGGGACCGGTCCCACCTTCCTCAAAAGATTCACCCATTTACTTTTCTGTCAAGTGTGTAAGTGTGTTTGATAATCTCTTTTTGCTGGTACTCTGTTTTGGATTCTGTAGCATTACCTCTGATGATTTCCTTTTTGCTAGTACTCTGTTTTGTTAATTGCTTGAGGCTGTAAGAGAATATTTCACCGGTGAATTAGAATTGCAGTGTGTATTAGCAATCTGGTTACAGGGGCAGGTGCTAAACCTCATTACCTAGAGGATAGGGTCCTGATCCTCTGATAACAGAGCATCCATCACTTTTCTTTTCATATTTGTAATCTTAAATTAACTGCTTTCATTTTATCTTTACAGTACACTGTTATAACATAACGTGAGAATTATGTATACTACAACTTTTTAATGCTTTTAGAGTTAAGTACATACAATACACGGTAGCCTTTGAAATAAAAGACTTTTCGAGGTTGACGATTTAATGTGGTACTTGATTGTTAATCAATAAACAACTCAACTAGCCAACAAAAGAAAGACATGATATGATGTTTACTACAATAGCTCAAGCTAAAGATTTAAATGGTTTACGATTTCAACTATCTTTTTCATATAATCTATATGAAAAGATGACAAAACTAACTAGGGTGACAATAAGAGTAGTAGAAGAAACTAGTTTGAGATTGATCACAATGAAAACTGTTTGTAATTAACTACATTCGTATTATTCATATTTTCTCTCATTCAACACTATTACATTGTCACCTTGCATTCAAAATTTTATTTCATCGTTTTTCATCAGTAAAGGTATAAACAATATTTATTATCTCAAAAAACTGAGGTAACTAAGAAAATTTAAAAGCAAAATGAAGATATTAATCTGAGACATATTTACCATATTTAAAATGATTATATTAATATTATATGTATTTACATATTATTGATAAAATTAATCATATCTTCGATAGAATTTCCTCGGCCGCACACGACTAGAACTAGCTTAGACCCATATTAACTCCATATCTATTAAGGGTCAAGAGGGATCAAATTTCTCGAGGCCCAAACCTTCCCTTGAGTTTTTCACGTAGAAAAGAGGTTTGCACCTCGAGAGATTTGATCCCTCTTGGTGCTTGATAGATGCAGAGTTAAGATGGATTTAGGCTCTCCCTTTTTACGACACCATTCTTCATTGGATTTCCTTGATTTGGATCTCCTTGGATCACCCCCAATATGATTTAAGCTCGTCCATTATTGGCAGAAAGAATTCATGGTCGTCAATGGTTGCTAAAATTGTTTAAACCATTGATCACCCAAGGTGTCTATTCGATAGCAGATAAACCCATTGATTACATTGTGCTTCATGCATCCAATCACTTATGTGTTAGCATTATGATACATATGTTGTACTTGATGGAAACCCACTCATCTCAGATGATAAATTATAGTGCAGCAAAGTAAACGCACTTTCATGAAGATAAAAGTTTCTTTCATGTAGATAAAAGTTCACGCACTTTCATGAAGATAAAAGTTTCTTTCATGTAGAGAAACATTCACGCACTTTCATGAAGATAAAAGGTTCTTTCATGTAAAGAAAAGTTCATGCACTTTCATGCAAAGAAAAGTTTCTTTCATGTAGAGAAAATTTCACGCACTTTCATGCAGAGAAAAGTTTCTTTCATGTAGAGAAAAGTTCATGCGTTTTCATGAAGATAAAAAGTTCCTATGAAGAGAAAAGTTCACGCACTTTCATGGTTGGCTCATGGTATTAGTCTGACAGTTTTTGATCCTATGGTTTTGGTCCGTGGTATTGCATCCAAAAGCGTTGACCCCAAGTATTGGGTTCATGGTATTGTGTTATTATGGTTTTGGACCGTGGTATTTTGGAAGGCATAAGACTATGAAAGAGGAAGGAGATCATTTGGCAAGGCAATCAATCTGAATGAATTGAATATCTAATAAGTGCTAGATCTGAAATATTTATGATTGGGGTTATTGTGCAGATCTGGATATGAATGAAGGAGGAACCTTAGCGCATAAAGAAGGATAAGTTCTATTGATGGGTCATAATTTTTAACCATGAATAATAGTATCTTTGTATGATTTTGATCTGTTATATGAGGCGCATGCTTGATCTATAAATCTGACAATATGGGTTAATTAGTGTCTGAATCTTTGAAAGAATGAATTATTCTTTATAGATCTGTACACAATTTCAGTGAAGTGAAAGAGTGTATACACGCTCGTTCAGTGAATGAAAACAGCATATACGCAGGTTGATCCAAACACAGGAGCGTATGCACGCAGGTTTCAGGTTGTTGAAGTAGCGTATATCTTTTAAATTATGATCTAGCTACCTCTGTTTATTGCTATAGTATTCTGGGTTCAGTATTTGGTGTGTGGTTACTGTTACTATGTTCTAGGTACAGCTCTCAGAGAAGTGTTTACTTGATTCAGTGCTAATTGGGGAAAAGGAGATTGTTTGATGCAGATATACTTGATGATTGATTGATGTTCATGGATCCAGTCAGAAAATTTATGAAACGTGGTCCCTGGAAGAAAGACAAGGTTGTAGCCTTCAGTAGGCCAACACCTATGTACTAGTATCTTCGCTAGTACAAGAGATAAGGGGGTTGTAGGTCCCTTCTAGGAGAAGATGGAAAACGAGAGAGGGTTGTAGCTCTCTGCAGGTTGTAGCCTGCGTACTGGTAAAGGACTGCACCAGTACATTGTAAAATGAAGTTTCTAATTAAAGAAAGATAGAGATGAATTGCAGCAGGTGGTTTTCACCCACATTGGGTTTCCACCTTATATCTTGTGCTCTTGTGTGTGACAGTTATCTTCTGTTATATTTTACTGGTCTGGTTACTGTCTATTTCACTCAAATACACAGATTAATAATCAACATCTGAAATATAAAGTAAATCATAAGTTTGCACTGTATACGCGGGTTTCCTTCTACATAGTTGCGAATATACGCGGGTTTTACTAACTGAAATAGCTTATATCCTCTGAATTTTAAAAAGGGAATATTTGGCTTGATAATATTGATTTACCCCCCCTCTTAGTATGATTTCCAACAATTGGTATCAAAGCAGGGCCTTCTGAAGAAGCTTGATCGCTTGGAGGAAGATCCATCATCATGAGAAACTACGAGAGAGAAGCATCTATCCGGCCACCAATTTTTTATGGGACAAACTTTGTATATTGGAAGGTAAGAGTTACTTCCTATCTTCAATCTCTTGGTACAAAAGTCTGGAATATCATCGATACAGGGCACACTTTTCCATCGGCAACTCCTATAGATCCGGCTGAGAAGAAGAAATATGAAACAAATCCAAAGGTAGTCAATACCCTACTAGGATGTCTATCTCAATCAGAATTCGTCAAGGTTATGCAGTATAAATCTGCAAAGGAAATATGGGACAAGATTGTTTTGAGCTATGAAGGAGATGAACAGGTAAAATGAGCAAAAATTCAAACCCTCAGAATTCAGTATGAAAATCTCAGAATGCACAATGATGAAAGTGTGGCTAACTATTTCCTTCGTGTAGATTAGATTGTTAATTGTATGAAAAACTTGGGTGAAGAAATAAAAGAGGTTGTTGTGGTTGAAAAAGTTCTAAGATCTTTGTCCCCTAGGTTTGAATCTAAAGTTTCTGCAATAGAAGAAAAAGAGAATCTACGAAACCTTACCATGTCACAGCAGCACGAGATTCTAACTGCTTATGAAATGAGGAAAGTAGGACCATCGGACAAGCGAGAAGCTTCTTTCAAGGCTTTAGGCAAAGGAGACTACTATGAGTGAGGACACGTGTCAAAAGAAGAAGAAGAATCAAATTTTGTCAAGAATCTTCAACGGGGTGCTGGAAGATTCCGAGGTAAGTTACCTTTCAAATTCTTTGCTTGTGGAAGAGTCGGTCATTATGCTACCAAGTGTCCTCATAAGGATAAGATTGACAAATGGAAGGAACCTGTTAGATGGAACAAGAAACATAATGCAACTAAGAAAAGTTACTACACTCATGAAGATAGTGATGGCCTATCAAATAGTGATAAAGATGAACGAGGTAATGATTATAAACTTTTAATGGCTTTTGAATATGATGATTACATGGACGCTATAGATGTAGATGGTTTTTATGAAGATATTTCTAGACTCAAAACATGTTTAGAAGAAAAAGATATGATCATTGATACTCTGCAATTACAACTTGATGAAAAAGAAAAATTTCTTGAGAAATTAGAATGTGAAATTGTTGGCCTTAGAAAAGAAATTGAGAAAACAAAGGCTCTTAATCTTAAATTTGTTAAAGGATCTCAAACTGTGGATGAGATTATCAATGTACAGTGTTCTCCACTAATCAAGACAGGTCTGGGGTATAATGGAGAAGCATCTCAAGCATCCACCTCAAAGAGTTATCTTGATGCAGCAAGGAGGAATGAGCAAAAGCCCAATGGAGATCACCAGGGAAAACAGTGATGAATTACATCAAAAATAAAAAAGACTATCAGGTAAACCAGGGGCAATCCATATTAAGGGTGAACAAAATCTACAACCAGCCATAGGTAAAAACTTCTCAATTTGCTTCAAGAATGGATGACAATAGAAACTAAAATCATTTGGCTAGTAGATTTGATAATCATAGAAGTTTCTTCAATGGCCAATGTTTCTCTTGCCATAGCTTTGGTCAGAAAGCAGCTCAATGTGTTTCCTATAAGACAATCATGACTAGAGAATCTCAAAAACAAAGAAGTATGACTGGGATTACGAAAAGGACCTATAACAAATTTTCAGCCCTTGAAAATGAAATTGAATGTTTTATTTGTAATAACCTTGGTCATGAAGATTTTGAATGTAGGAGCAGGTTTCAGCAGACAAAGGAACAAGCCTCAAGCACCAGAACATGGAGAATAAAGGAACCACAACCAGAAAGATGTGGGATAGCTTTTTATGCAGAAGGATAGGAAAATCTATTGTACATCGACAATGGATGTTCGAAGCATATGACAGGTGATAAAGAAAAGCTTGAATCATATAGTGTTTTAGAAAAGGGAAAGAAAGTTTCGTTTGGAAATGATACCCCTACAGTCATAAAAGGAAGCGGCACTGCTCAGTTGAAAGAAGAGGTCAAAGTTGGAAATGTTTTGTATGTTGATGGCTTGAAGCATAATCTACTGAGTGTCAGTCAGATGTGCCATCGAGGAACCGAGGTAATATTTTGATCAAATGGATGTAGTGTTCGTGATCTTGATACAGGAAAAACAGTGATCAAAGGTAGAAGAACTCCAGATAATTTATACATATTTGAAGAAGGACAATAACAATGCTATTTGAGCAAGGATGATGAACACTGGTTATGGCATGAAAGGTTGGGGCATCTAAGCTTTTCACAAATAAGAAAATCATGCAAATACCAGGCAGTTCGTGGTCTTCCAAATATTAAAATTCCACACAACACAATATGCAAATCATGTCAGTTTGGTAAGCAAACCAAAACTAGCTTCCCTGAGAAGGAAGGATTAGCTAGCAGGCCTCTTGAGCTAGTCCATATAGATGTATGTGGTCCATTTAGGACAAGGTCACCTCGAGGAGAAGAGTACTTTATATTATTCATTGACGACTTCTCCAGGATGGTTTGGTTAGGACTTATGAAGCACAACGACGAAGCATTTGAAAAATTCAAATCCTTCAAAGCCTTGGCTAAAAATGAATCAGATCAAAAAATTAAGTGCCTCAGGTCCGACAGAGGTGGGGAGTTTACCTCAAATGAATTTTTCGATTTCTGTGAAGAACATGGATAAGAAGGGAATTCTCTACAGCTAGGACTCCTCAGCAAAATGGAGTGGTGGAAAGGATGAACACAATGGTCCAACAAATGGCTCGTGTTATGCTTGATGAGTTTGGAACTCCCGCAACCTTCTGGGGTGAAGCTTCATTTTCTACGGTTGTTATTCTCAGCAAAACAAAGGTCCGAGTGAACAACACTCAAACTCCTCATGAGCTCTGGTATGGTGAGACTCCTTCGGTAAAGCATTTCAAAATTTTTGGAAGCAAATGCTATATTAAGAATAATGATGAACAGCTTGGCAAACTTGAACCTAGAGCAGATGAAGTCATTCTCCTTGGTTATTCTCCCCACAGCAAAGCATATAAGTGTTACAATAAAAGACATGGAAGAATTGTTGACAACATTGATGTAGTGGTTGATGAAAAAGGATACATTCCTAGGCAAGTAAATTATGAAAATATCGAAGAGGATGAAGACTACTCTCCAAATCAGACTGATGATGAATAAGAACCTCAAGAGGCACCAGATGAAAATATAATGATATAAGAGAAGACTACATCTAGGTATGTTCAAAAGAATCATCCAGAATCTCAGATTTTGGGGCAGAAAGAGGCAGGTGTACAAAGAAGAAGAACAATTGTAGAAGCCTCAAGCTATTTGGCATTGCTCTTCTCCACTAAACCTCAAAATTTAAAAGAGGCATGCAAAGTTGAATGCTGGGTCAAGTCAATGGATGAAGAACTTAAGCAGATCGAAAAGAATAACACTTGGGAGTTGGTTCCTAGACCAAAAGATAAGAATGTCATAGGGACAAAATGGATCTTTGGAAACAAGTTGAATGAAAATGGGGAAGTGATTAGAAACAATGCCAGACTTGTTTGTAAAGGGTATGCTCAACAAGAAGGTATAGACTTTAAAGAAACTTTTGCTCTTGTTGCTAGACTTGAGGCCATCTGAATGTTCCTTCCTCTCTCAAGATTTTAGAAGTTCAAAGTATTTCAAATGGACATGAAATCAGACTTTCTGAATGGAGACTTAGAAGAAGAAGTGTACATTGAGCAACCACATGGCTTCATCCTTTGCAATGATCCAAATCTTGTATGTAGACTAAAAAAGGCTCTCTATGGTAAAAAACAGGCTCCAAGGGCTTGGTACTACCATTTGGAAAAATATCTTCATCAACAGGGTTTTCCAAAAGGTTCAGCAGATAGCAATATTTATATAAAAATTGAAAATGACAAATTGCTAATACTTATTTTGTATGTAGATGATATTATCTTTGGCAGCAATGAAGAAGCTATGAGTCAAAGCTTTGCCTTGGTAATGCAGAAAGAATTTGAAATGTCTTTTCTTGGAGAACCGACATATTTTCATGGATTGCAAATCCAACAAAATGAAGGCGCTATCTTTTTGTCTCAAACCAAGTATCTCAAATAGATCTTGAAGAAATATGGCATGGAGGATGCAAAACTAGTATGTACCCCTATGGTTACAGGATGCAGCCTCAGTGCAAATGATGAATCTAGAGCAGTGCATCAACCAACCTATAGATCCATGATTGGAAGTCTTCTTTATTTGACAGGTACTCAACCAGACATCATGCATGCAGTGGGAATAGTTGGAAGATTTCAGGAAAATCCTAAAGAAACCCATATTCGGGCAGTAAAGAGAATTTTCAAGTATCTTCAAGGAACTCAAAACTATGGCATGGTATCCTAGAGATACAGATCTCAGTCTACATGCTTATACAGATGCAGATTGGGCTGGAAGCGTGGATGACAGAAAGAGCACAAGTGGTCGAGCATTCTTTATGGGTTCCAGATTAGTATCTTGGTTCAGCAAGAAACAGAGTTCGATTGCTTTATCTATAGCTGAAGCGGAATATGTGGTTGCTGCATCTTGTTGCACTTAACTTCATTGGATGATGCAAACCTTACATGACTTTCAAATCACTTGTACACCACCTATCTCCACCTTATGTGATAATACAAGTGCAATTAGCATTTCTAAGAACCCAGTCATGCATTCAAAAACCAAGCACATACCAATCAAATATCACTTTCTCCGGGGACAAGTGTTGGAACAAAAGGTCAAGTTGGAGTATGTTCCTTCTAAGGAACAATTGCTGATATTCTCACCAAACCACTACCCAGGGAGACATTTGAATACCTCAGACAGAAGCTGGGGGTAGTTGATGCATCATCTTACTGTGAAATCTTGTCTATTTCATAGAAAAATAGGTGTATGCGAGTTGCCTAAGGAGGATCCGCGTACATATGCAAGTTTGTGCAGATATAGTCGCGTATATGGATGCTTGATGGATATCAGTAGGGACAGGCTCTGGTTATGGTGGAGATAATCTGAATTGGGTGTGATAGAGACCTTATGGCATAGGTTCGGGGGGAGCAGATAAACTTCTAATGATGCATTGTTGGCATTATCGTAGAAGCTTTTGGTTCTAGTTCACAGCTGTTGTTGGTTTCAGGTGGAACAAATGCAAAGAAAGAATAGAAGGAAATGATGGTTTCTAATCTGAATGGTGATTAAAAAATGCTACTGCTATCAGTTTTTGGTGTCTTTCATAAGTATTGCTCTAGATATTTTGTCTCTATGGTGTCAAGGTCATGTAACAGCCTATCTTGGTTTCCCCACTATGCTTGGGCATGAAGATGTAACGTTTTTGGTTGTCATATGTACATTTCTGATGTATCCCCACTTGGTTAGGTGGATGATCCCCACTTGGTTGGGTGATGGATGTATGTATTGAGTCTTTTGGTGATAGTAAGGTCTTTTATGATGTATAAGTCATCATTCTTCTTGTAGGACATCTTTTTGCAGACCTTGCTTATAGTCAGGGGGAGCATGAACGACACACTTCAGCAGAGCAGAGACTTCGGCATGTACTTAGAGGAAGCATGGACAGAGTGGTACACCTTGGCATATACAAAGGGGGAGCTCATTCAGAAATTTCAGCAGGTACTCAGGGGGAGTATGGGCAGCGGAAAGTTTATCTAGGAAAGAGATTATCTTGGTCTGCCCTTTGCCCTTGATGACAAAGGGGGAGAATGATTGGTTGTTGTTGCCATCAAGTCCAAAGGGGGAGATTGTTGGCATTATGATACATATGTTGTACTTGATGGAAACCCACTCATCTCAGATGATAAATTATAGTGCAGCAAAGTTCACACACTTTCATGAAGATAAAAGTTTCTTTGATGTAGAGAAAATTTCACGCACTTTCATGAAGATAAGAGTTTCTTTCATGTAGAGAAAAGTTCATGCACTTTCATTGAAGATAAAAGGTTCTTTCATGTAAAGAAAATTTCACGCACTTTCATGTAGAGAAAATTTCACGCACTTTCATGCAGAGAAAAGTTTCTTTCATGTAGAGAAAAGTTCACGCACTTTCATGAAGATAAAAAGTTCCTCTCATGAGGAGAAAAGTTCATGCACTTTCATGGTTGTCTCATGGTATTAGTCTGACAGTTTTTGATCCTATGGTTTTGGTCTGTGGTATTGCATCCAAAAGCGTTGACCGCAAGTATTGGGTTCATGGTATTGTGTTATTATGGTTTTGGACCATGATATTGTGAAAGGCCTAAGACTATAAAAGAGGAAGGAGATCATTTGGCAAGGCAATCAATCTGAATGAATTGAATATCTAATAAGTGCTAGATCTGAAATATTTATGATTGTGGTTATGGTGCAGATCTGGATCTGAATGAAGGAGGAACCTTAGCGCATAAAGAAGGATAAGTTTTATTGATGGGTCATAATCTTTAAGCTTGAATAATAGTATCTTTGTATGATTTTGATATGCTATATGGGGTGCATGCTTGATCTATAAATCTGACAATCTAGGTTAATTAGTGTTTGAATATTTGAAAGAATGAATTATTCTTTATAGATCTATACACAGGTTCAGTGAAGTGAAAGAGCGTATACATGTTGGTTCAGTGAATGAAAATGGCGTATACGCAGGTTGATCCAAACATAGGAGCGTATCCATGCAGGTTTCAGGTTGTTGAAGTAGCGTATATCTTTTAAATTATGATCTAGCTGCCTCTGTTTATTGCTACAGTATTCTGGGTTCAGAATTTGGTGTGTCGTTACTGTTATTGTGTTTTGGGTACAATTGTCAGAGAAGTGTTTACTTGATTCAGTGCTAATTGGGGAAAAGGAGATTGTTTGATGCAGATATACTTGATGATTGATTGATGTTCATGGATCCAGTCTGAAAATTAATGAAACATGGTCCTTGGAAGAAAGAGAAGGTTGTAGCCTTCAGTAGGCCAGCACCTACGTACTAGTATCTTGGCTAGTACAAGAGCTAAGGGGGTTGTAGCTCCCTTCCAGGAGAAGCTGGAAAATGAGAGAGAGTTGTAGCTCTCTGCAGGTTGTAGCCTACGTACTGGTAAAGGACTGCACCAATACATTGTAAAAGGAAGTTTCTAATTGAGGAAAGAGAGAGACGAATTGCAGCAGGTGGTTTTCACCGACATTGGGTTTCCACCTTATATCTTATGTTCTTGTGTGTGACTATCTTCTGTTATGTTTTACTGGTCTAGTTACTGCCTATTTCACTCAGATACACAGATTAATAATCAACATCTGAAAGATAAAGTAAATCATAAGTTTGCATTTTATACGCGGGTTTCCTTCTACATAGTTGCGTATATACGTGGGTTTTACTAACTGAAGTAGTGTATATCCTCTGAATTTTAAAAATGGAATATTTGGCTTGATAATACTGATTCACCCCCCCCCCCCTAATTATTATTTCCAACATTATGCAAATCTATTGTATCACATGGACATCTAGACAACAAATGTTAGAACTAGATAGAAATTGCAGTGTTTAGTATTTTATGCAAGTAGTCAAATTTTGAAAATCTTGTGGCTAAAAAACTTTAGAAAAATATATTATTTTCATTTCATGCATTAATGCACCTGATGTCTCTCTATTTAACTTGTTTCTTTGATCTCGTTCTTCATCTTGTCATGGCGATGAACTACACTTGTTGGTTCGTCGACAAATGAATATTCATGTGATTATTGCCAAAAACATGTCTCAAAAACTTCATATGGATCACAAAAGCCTTAATTCAATAATATTAAAATTATTTATTTTTAAATAAAAAATGGATTTTCTTTATAGAATTTTAACAAAATTATTTTTAAAATATCAACACTGCAAATTTTTTTTTGAACATAAAAAAATAATATAATAAAATTTAACATATAAAAAATTTTAATTTTATATAAAATATTTAAAATATATATATTATTTATATCTTCATTGTCACAAAATAAAAAAAAATAAAAATTGATGCTATAATCTCATGTTTAAAAAAAACACTAATTCCAACTAGTTCTTTTAAATACACATTTATTAATTAATATTGATCACATCTACAAAAAAACAAACTTTTTCCATGCTTTTATGTAGCTTAACAAATTATTTTGACCCATCACTACATTTGAGAATACCAATTATTTATCCAATATTAATATGTATTTACAAATATTTTCCACTACGTTTTCCATTTAACTCTATTAAAATAATAGGTAACTTCAATTTTGTAGCATAATCAATTTGTAATCATTTTGCATCACTTTAAATTATGAGATTTATAATATCTTAATTATGATTTTGTTATTCCTTTCATTCATTCATGGATAGATCTCAATAAATTTGCACTAATTACATAAATTACATAATTTAAATTTGTGATTAGAAAAATTCTTTATTAAATTTTACGAAATTTGACAAGAAAAAGAAAAAAAACTATAAACATTTTAACTCTATTTTTTTAATTGCTTTATATGATATATACATATTTTATTTTAAAATATATAATATATAAATAATAGGTATTAAAATATTTAAGATAACATTTGCATTAAAGAGTTTTATTTATGAGATATATTGTTCACATTAAAATGGTCTTTTTGTTATTAATAATTTTTTAAGTAAATGCCAATATTGCTTCTCTTTTTTTTTTGGCGGTTCATTGTATTGGAGATGGGTATGTTGTCTCTACATCTAATATGTAAAATCAAATTTGATTTTTTTTATCTGTTCTCATGTCAACACACGTACTTTGCATATGTTGCACAATAAACAAGAGTCATGTAGTGGCAATGTGCAAAAAGACAAAAGGAGTGACATTGCCACCAAATAACTCTTATTGTATTTAATAATAAAAAGGAAAAAAATATCATCCAAGGACCTTACAAATTTAATGTTTACCATATTCATTGATTTTTATTTAATTACACCATTCTATGAAAAATAACAATTCAAGAAGAATTTCCACCACTTAAGAAAATGATGAAACCTCAAAAATAAGTTGGCCTAAAAGTGGAATATTTCTATCCAATAAATTTTAATAACGAGTTTTAGTTTTAATTTTAGTGTTATCATCCTCAATTACTTCATTGTTTTATGAGTGCGTATATATCTATCCAAGATAAATAAGACTGCTAAGAGTTAAATTACTCAATTATGCTAAATATTAAGAAACTTCCAACTATAGTAAGGAAAGGTAATTACAAGAGACTAAGATTTCCCAAAAAATGGATTCTTGTATGCATAATTTGATTCTCTTTGTTGGGGTTTAATTTTAATTTTGAAGGAGTTAATTATGTCATCTTTAAACACATATGTTTTCATCATATACTAAGTGTATAAGCATTTATGAGTTTTTCACTCTAACCAAACCTAGGTAAAGTGTCATACAATGCACCATTAACAAAATGCATATCTTTAAATATCTAAAAATCCCTTTCTCTAGTATTATTCTAGGAAACATTTAATGCCCTGAGTTGGATTACATAATCTTCTTCTTTAATAGTGTGAAAATTGACAAGTCTCAATGCCCCTATCTTAAATTTCGCAGGACTTGTTCTATCAAAATCCATTGTTTTCTTAATATATGTCAATAATGAAGCATTGGAATGTGTCCCTTTGGAAAGTAATAATGTCTAGGTTATGTTAGAAGAAACTCTAATATTATATAAAAGAAGTATATCCCACATTCACCATGGAGTAAAATGCCCTTGTAATAACCTATTCTATAAAGAGGTGAAATTAGATTACCCACATGTATTGCTTTTTCTGTGTGGCTCGTGGACCCCAAAGATAAATGATGGCTACATCAACATAATATTTGTACAGGAAAATCCACCCAAAGGGATCAATTTCTATTGGCTCAACCACAGAGCCTTGCCCTAAGAGTGTCTATAGAATTGAACTTGTGACCTCTCAATAAGAAAGGAGTTTTAATGACAAGGACTCAAGAAATTAAGCTAACCCTCTCGGATTATTACCTCACATGTATTATTGGGATGTAATTCCTCTATATCTATTAGTCTATAATAGAGATAAGGGAGTACCATGAGAAACATAAAATAAAATATCAAATTTTTATATTTGTAAAGTAGTGAAGTATTTGTGGGGGTGCTCTTTGTAAGATTTGAGATTTATGAAGGTAGTAAAGGAACTATTAACATTTCATGGAATTTTTCCCAATTGGAGTTTTACAATGTAAACGTGGTGTCTCCTTTCATTTTTCCTCCTTTATATTGTTGATTAAGTGTTGTTATTATGTATAGGAGGTTAAATTTGTAAAGCTCTTCGTTGTATATGTTGTTGTATGTTTTTGCATATTTTCAATATTATGCAAAAAAAATTAGGTGACTTAAATCCATACAAACACATTATTGTTGTTGCAAAATGCACAGAGTTGTTGCTGTTAATTTTGATTTGGGTATGCTACAATTTTTTTTTTCCTTTCCTCTTTTGTTTCCATGCAAATTCTTAGTTATGAAATGCAAATTTACAACTCAAGCTATAACCCCATAAAACTTTGGCATGTCGCTTGGTTTGGCCACATTAAAAATAAAATATGTGGGTTTTTTTATATCTATTTTTACTTAGAAAAGAACCAATCTGGTAACCAAAAAGAAAAAAAAAACTAGTCCAAATGGGTTACCATCTTTGTTGTTTCTCATCGGGTTAAATTAAACTTCTACGGGTATTTTTATTATATAATATATTCTATTAAAACTTGTATCATAATAATATTATTATAGTTAATAAAACTATATATAAAACTTACATTATGATATATATGGTTTTATATGTTTTCTTCCAGTAATAAACTCATATATTTACCCTCTCTACACTTTTCTTTTAGTTAATAATACTGGACTTTGGTATGTAGACATAGGTTTTCTTTTTTTTTAGATTTTTGTTGCAATGTAATGTAATTTTTAGTGTGGAATTGGGATCATTTATGCTTTATATTATATTACTCACTTTGTCATAATATTTGTAGAACTATACATATTCATTTACCTCCTTGGATTTCAAATCTATGATTTACACATCTGTATAACTTTTCACATTTATGTGATTGTCATAGTGACATTTTTTGTCACAGAGTCGGATCCTCTTTTTTTGAGTTCTTTGCATCAAATTCTTGGTTTCTTATTTTTTTTCTTTATTCATTATGACTTCAAAGGTTGTTTAATTTCCTAAGTTTATTGTCACTAACTATCTTCCATGGAGGAAAAATATGGTCAATGTTCTTAAGAATAAGAACCTATGATGGCTAGTTAATAGTGAACACAAAAAAACTAATGATCCTGAAAAATTAGATATATGGGAAAACCATTGTAAATAGGCAAGAAGACTCATTAGGAAATTTATCTCACATAGTCTACAATCACATATAACAATTGAAGATAAACTAGTTGAGGTGTGGAAAACTTTAGACTCTCTATATATAATTATTGATGATGTTGCTACCTATTCCTCATAAATGAAGGTTTTTGTGTGCTTCGTTAAGAAGTCCTTACCATACAATGTATTGTTTCTTAGTTACAAATAAAACGAGGATTGAAAAATCAATGTCGAGTTTTGAAATAAGATCACAAGTCCTTGTTGCTACAACTAATTGAGAAGGATAAGACTATTCAAAACATAGAGGATTGGAAAAATAACCATGAATTGGAATTCATTGATATAAAAAATCTTGAGAAGGATACTAATGTTGTTATGTAGCTATAGTCATATACTAATAATATTTCTTGTACTCCATTTAATTATAAGACTGTTTACATTGATTTTTTATCTCATCGCATGGTTTATTAGCCACTATTCGTGTTGTTTCTCCCATCTTTGAAAACAAAACTTCAAGTATTCAATCCCAATTGTTAAGCAATATGGGAAATAGTAGAGGTGGACATGGAAACAATGGAAAAGACATTTCTAATCATATTTCCCATGAAATACATACATATATAATAGATCTTAGATATAATATTACTATTCCTACCTCACTACCTACATCTACTCATGACAAGTTCCAAGACGTGTTGTTTGTTGCAGGAGAAGTTTAAAATAGGTTGTTGGAAGAGTTACCCTCTACTTACTATTTTGAGTAAACTATTGACATGATTGATAATTTTGTTGTAGACTTTCTCATAAATATTACTAATGTATAGGATTACTCTAATCCTATTAATGAATCGAAACATGAGCCTACACCTATGCCATATCATCATCCTCATAAGAATCAGAAGAATTTACCATGGAATCATTATTATTGGAAGAATGGAAATTATGCTTTTGAATCTTCACAAAAAATACATGAAAGGAAAAACCATGGGCCGGTTCTAACTACTAGGATAGACCATGGTTGGAGTAATGAATGGCCATATAATTCATTTCATAGATGCTTCGGGACTTCATATAATTATGTATCATGCATAATTATTAGGTGATATAGTTATGCATATTCTTGTGTTTGATCAACATTGAAGGTGACATTGTTTATACTTATTTATGAGTACTTATTTTTGCTTGTGATAGTATTTAGATTGATTTAGGAGTGTTGTTTGTTTAAACATACCCACAAGTGTCACTTTCTTACTCGTGACAATGTTCAAACTTCTTCAAGGGTATTTCTCATTGCTAGTGAGAGTATTAAAACTTCTTTACGAGTGTTATTTGCTCATATTTTCTCAAAAGTATTTCTTTCTAATAGGTGACAATGTTGAGAATTTCTTAGAAGTGTTGCTAATTGCTTGTGACAGTATTCAACATTTTTTTGATATCTTCATTACATACTTGATAGAGGTGAAGTTTGTATGCTTTGAAATTTGTTAGAAATGTGGGAAGTTTTCATCAATGGGGAGTGTTGATGTAATGGTATATTCCTCCATAAATGTTTCATCTCCCTAATTATCATTAAGGTGGAGTGTTGGAATGTAACATTTTGGAAGGTAATAACTTCTAGGTTATGTTAGAAGAAAATCTAATTTTATGTAAAAGAGTTGAATCCCACATACATCATGGAGTAAAATACCCTTGCAATAATCTATTTTATAAAAAACGTGAAATTACATTATCCCACATGTTATTGGGATGCAATTCCCTAATATTTCTTGGTATATAATAGAGGCTAGGGTGTCCCATGAGAAAGAAAACACAAATATCAAAGTCTCATCTTCATAAAATAGTGAAGTAGAGTTAAGGTTCTCTTTATAATATTGGAGATTTTTTAAGATAGTAAAGACATATTATCTTCCCATGGATGTTTCCCGAAATGGGGTTTTACCATGTAAATATAGTTTGTCCTTTATTTTTGAATCTTTCTATTACTAATTACGTGTTGCTATTATGAATAGGAGGTTAGATTAGTAAAACTATACATTCTTTTATCCTGTTATATGTTTCTAAATATTTTCAATATTTAAACATGAAGATGTCATCAAAATCCATAGTTTCTGTAACACACCCTCCCACCCCCTTGTACTATATTGGGGTGCATTCGGTGTTACCTATTGATTTTAACCGATCTCTAAGGTCCATTATGAATATGGGGTTACAAAATTCCTTCTTTTCCAATGTCATCTAGACTCAAAACAAATTCCACCATTGCATTTAACCTATTGATATCTTTCTCATGATATAAATTTTATCTCAATCTGAATCTCACATTGAAAATTATTCCCATTAGAAGTCCAACCAATAATATTAGACCACGTTAGCATTAAGATACCACATAGAATCCACATGGCACTTCCATGTCAGCATGACATTAATTTGTGTCATCAATATGCTACCATATGGCATCCTCATATGGGCCACATGGTGCTACCATGTTAGATTAATTGGGGTCTACATCACGATGGGCTAATAAGTGGCATCCATGTTTTCCCTTTCAAATCCCTATGGCACTGCCACATCAGATCAAGTTCAGGCCCCACTTATCCCTTCCCTGTAATGCTTTGCACCATTTTCCCATTATATCTAGTTTTGGGTTCTAAAAAATACGATGTGTTTAATAGAGGTTGTTTCTCATTTCATCTTGTTAATTCACAGTGGACTCGAGGGAACCTTAAGGTGAATTTAGGTCAATGATCATGCCCTTACCATGATCATGCTTCCATGATGTGACACTCTTTTAACATGGGACCCTCAATGGGAATCCCCACATTGCCCCCACCCCGACCATTAACTCATAGTGGACTAAGGGGACCCTAGAGTGAATAAGGGTGATTGATCAAGCCATGCTCTAATCATGTCATCCAAAGAAGATGTCTCATTAACGATGGACTAGAGAGGGAAATACAATGAGTAGTGGGTGGTCCCATTAGTTTAAAACCTCCATAGATAATAAATTTCAATGGGAATTACCATCATCGCTCCATCGTCACTTCCCATTCCATGTTGTATCAAAAATTGGATATGGTGATGAGTGGTAGGAGATGGAAAATGCCAAGGTTCCACAATAGAACCACATCTAGGTTGACCTTTTCTTCTCCAATGTAGTCATACTATATACCCAAATTTCCTGATGATAGATGGTGGATGGTGGTAAGGTCATGTGGCACCCACATTGTCTCCACATCAACCTAACAAGTCATCATAGAAGGCTCTGCATCCACATCCAGTTCATGCCACCTGTGTTTCTCACCACCGTAACGTTCAATCTTAAACAAGGGAAAAGAGGCAATTAGCAGTGGATGATGTCAAGTCTCCACATTATCACTACCACGTGGACACAACATGGGACCTACAATGTCCTTCCCTTCAATTCTATGTGATAACTTCACATTGTATCTAGTTTGAGAGAAATCAATGATGTCACACATTTTTCCACTATTAACAAACCCTAGACCCCCAAACCTTCAAATTACTCAGTTATGTCGACAAATATTAGGTTCAGTAAACATCGAGATATCCACAATGGTGTGCATTGCATGCCAACCCAAAATCGTATGTGTGCTTGATAGAAATTTCATCCCAACCTTATTCGAGACTCTTGCATATGTGCAAACTCGTCCACAATAGAGAAATTTTGAGGTCTAAAACAGGCCTCAAAATAAAATTTTAAAACTAATATCAAATTTATAAGAACAAATAGGATTCAAGATGATTATGTTAACCATGGGGGATGATTTACCATTTTTTGAGTCAAAAACTAAAAAGATTAAAAAAATAAAATTAAAAAAACTACATTTTCAACTTATCACCATAATATTTTACTCATATTTCAATCAGGAGCACTCATTAGATGTGGAATCTAATTCCTCATCCAAGGAGTAACCATCTTGCACACTTTCGACAGACTCCGCTACATGAAAAATGAGAAATACAAGAAAATTGTGACTGCAATCACACTTTTCATGTGTTTCTCATTTTTCGTATAGTAGGGTCCATAAAAAGTATACAACATGGGTATTCCTTGGATGAGGAATTAAATTATTCATCCAACGAGTCCTCCCACTCAAAATTTGAGTAATACCATAGGGAGACAAGTTGAAAATATGAGTTGAAAAGTAGTTTTTTCCTTTTTCCTTTAAAATTTGATGATGTAACCTAATATTATTTTATTATTTCCACCATTATTTAATAATATTCCTTAGGAGTTCCATTTTAGACCCCAAAATTTCTCTAATGCATCTACATTCCCCAAATCACATATTTCCCCTTCAACTTCACGAGTAAATCCAGCCATGTGCATATGAACTTGGTGTACCTTTGAGATAATAGTGGTCAGCTATCAATGCTAGAGCATCTAAGATAATTTTTTTGGGTTTTTTCTTTATTTGGAGGACCAATGAATAAAAAATATGTAACATTGTAATGCCTAGCCTTTTGAAAATACTAATCCCAAAGTAGAAGGCTGCTATAAAATCTTACACACTAAAATAGCTTGAATGGTGGTGAGTAGAAACAAAAACTAATATGATTATCATAGTTTTCGGACAGAAAATTAGATAATCATAAGTATGAAAACCTCTTACTGATGTTCAGAAGGTTCAAGGCAATATGCTTACGCATACAACAAGATGTTGATGATTTATTGATTTAGAGGTAATTAATTAAAGAGACAGTCAATTAATCCATTCTCTTTATAGATTATCACTTCAGAAGCTTATAGGAATAGATTGAGACACAATTATTCCTACCTAGGTATCTCTATAAGACATAAGAATATGAAGAAAAACATAATGTGTAACACTCGAAAAACTTACAAGAAACACAAACTATGTAAAAATGAATTTAGAATCCTTTGCTTTGTATTAAGCTTCAAGAAAGTGAAGTACATCAAGTGTTTACAAATGCTTCTTTAAGGGTGGAACCCTTATTCAATGGTCAACCTAGATCAATGGTGAACATTGAACCCTTAATAACTCGAGAAGAGATTTATTTATACGATAGTAGAACTAAGAAAATATATTAAACTATTTAAGGATTTATTCTAGGAAAATGAAATATCTTCATGCAAGAAGATAGAGACATTTTTTGTATTCAAGCTTCTGTGATCCATAATGAATTAAACAAAGTATTTCGGTAGAAATCACATGAGAGAATAAAAAATTCTCTCATGTGATTTCTACCGAAAGACTTTATTTAAGATAGAGACAACTACTGAACTGTTGCTTGATATCCCTGTTATTTAGGTTCTGTTGGCTTTGGTCTTTGATCTTTTTCCCTTTAAGTTGCTTGCCTATTTGATCTTCACACTAGATTTCATCTTCACTTATGATATTTCATTTGATACACTTTAATCTGATACTCTTTGACCTTATTGACCTATCAATATCTTTTACTGTGGCTTTTTACTTTTACTGTACATTTGAAGTTTTTACTGTATATTTCAACAGTAAATCATTTAGTTTTTTCATGTCTCAGCATCAGGTATTTTGGATATTGATCATATTTCTGTATATTTCATCTGTTTGTGATTTTCTTCCTCCTCTATTTAGTCTTATAAATTTGTAAATTGTTTGTTTTATCATTTACTCTGTAAATGATTTCTTCTCCATAAAGGCTTTTGAATGGATTTCCTTGTGAATTTTGGAGTAAAACAACTTATCGGATTAGTATCAACTATTTATCCAAGCTTCTGGCCTTCTGCTAATCACCTGCAAAATAAAACAATCATTAAGAAAGACACAGGCTGACAGGGAGGTGATAATGGATTTTTACCATGGCGCATGTGTTTGGACGGAGTCTTGGCAGTGTTTAGACTGTAATCAAAGGTCGAATTGAGTTGCAGAGGCTCAGGGTGGCGCAGGCAGGGTTTAATAGGTTTTACTGTGTAAATGGGCAAAAAGAGCGAAAACAAGGGTTTTCGCGTTCAAATGAGAAATGGTTAACTTTTTAAAATTTGGTGCAAAGTGAACAGTGGATGGTTTTACCATACGTGGGGAGTGGTTTCAGAGGCTTATCGCATTGCTTTTGGTCGTTGAGTGGTTTTTTCCCGAGGGCACGCGAGTTAACATGGGAATGACATGTAACCATAAGGGGCCTAAGTAAAACCATGAATCTCGTGCACTATCGGGCCTTTAAAGTTCAAAGAACTGGAATGTTTGATATAGCTATGGATCGTTGAATCTGGCAGCAGATGATCTGACATCTATCACATGGTGGAGTTGTACAGAGGGAGCAGGAGTGGAGATTAGTAGGCCCGGGGGTTAATTACAAAGGATTTGTAATTAATTTAATGAATAAAGTGTCGGTTAGATAAACTCCGATGGGTTTATAAAAGTGGGACCGGGGAAAAATACACTAGGAATATAGGTTAAACAGGTGTCGGGAGGGGTTTATTAAGCACACCGAAGGTTAAATGTGGGGTTTGTTTAACCACACCACGAGGTTGGGTTAAACGGTTTTTTCGAGAAAATCGTGATTTGCACAGTTAACTTTATAAGGCGGGGCTAAGCCAAAACTTAGGCTAAAAGGGTTTTATGGGTTTTATGGGTTTTTATCGAGAAAGTGTGAATATAGTGGAGTTAATGTTAAATGAAATGGAGGGTGGAGATAAAGTTAGGATAAGGGGTTTTGAGTAGGAAAATGACCTTTAAAGGGTAATTTGCTAGGAAATTGTGTGAAGCCAAGGGGCAAAGGTGAAAATGAAGGGAAAAGGGAAATGATGGGAGAATGAGGAAATTAGTAAGTATGTAGTGGGGAATGAAGTGAATGAGGGGAAGTTAACCAAATCAACTTGTGAACATTCTTTCACTTCCATAACTACTCCTCCACACTAAAACACATGATCAAGCATGATAAATGTGCTTATGCCTCAATCAATTTTGTACTTCTGCAACCTTTCTTCTACCTACCCTTTACTTACCCTAACCTTTTTTCTTCACTTAATTGGGTGCATTTCAGCTAGCAGACCCTTTCTTTCCTTTTTCTTTTGAAAATAAAACTATATAATTCTAACCTTATAATATCCAAGGGCTCAGATTAAACTCATGAGCTCCTTATTATTCTCTACCTAAATACTGATTTGCCAAGGTTAAACACTCTGGCTTGATGTTTATTCTCTAACTATAAAGATGAAATTGACAGCATGAACTAGTCAAGATTAAACTATTTGACTATTCATGGGTTGTGACATTTATGACAAGCTTCACACAACCATTATTTTTCATAATAAACTAAAAAGTAGTGGCACTTGGACTTGCACAGTTTCATAGTTTATTTCTTTTTGCTTTTTCTTTCTAACCTCACATTTTATTCTTGCCTTCATTTTTTAGGGCATCTACTCTAAAATTTTCTCTGATATGGACATATTATCAAGATATTTCATAACATTTTTATTCAGTATTCCTTTTGTCCATATCCTAGCTTAACATTTTTTGAAAACTATTTTCATTCTTTGACTAATTGATTCTAACTTATCAAAACCAAAAAATCCTAAAACAAAACCACCAATGTTGCACCCAATCTTGGTTCTCTCATTACAAGTTGTGCATGTCGCAAAATTGGATCCGAACTATATCTATACTACTTTCAATGAATACTTTCCTTGTCCATCCAAATACCTAGATTCTTGGATGCATCCATAAATGAAATTGAGAGTCTTCCTCAAGTATTTGGATATAAACAACACTTGGGAGATGAAGGAGTATATGACCTAAATACCAAGTACACTAAAATGGGAATTTAATCATGGGTAAGTTTCATATTACTATTAATACTTACAAAGAAGTAGAATAGAGGTAAATTAACTATACTTTCATGAATAAATTCTTCTACCAGAACACCTAGTTTATGAGACAAAGGTTGAATCCTAAGAATATTCCTTCAAAGGTACCAGACTATGCCCAAAATAGCTCAAGGGTACTAACAAATATTAATTTATCTTATATCCTAGAAAAAGTAAAGAAATGGCTCCAAGATCCATATTTCCCAAGAAATTTTCCAACCAAGTTATGATTCATGAATTTCAAGGAATCACAAGGATATACAAGTGTGCATAAACCATAGAATTGTTGCATCACTCATGATCTAAATGATGATAAGAACAAGTTGCATCCTCATTTAACACACAACACATCATTTCCCTTCATGTTGGGTATGGGTTATATTCTTTCCACGACTAGCCCTAGGTGTTGTTACATTGCGTTGGGTGCAATGGAGGGTTGGTATCCCCCCTGCTTGGGGTCTAGGGTAATGCCCTAGGTATTTTTTTTTAATGTGGACCCAATAATAGTTGGACATACTCAAGTATGATGGGTGGATCTACCCATGGTGTTTTGCATGTTGTTTTTGTACATGGTTTTGGGAATGATGGTTTTTATCATGGTATTTTGTCGATCCACTCAAGGAAACTATAGTTATGTGCTAATCTAGGATTAATGGATTCGGTTTGATGAATGCCTCGACATGTATATAATGCATTGTAACATTGAAAGGAATATAATGAAAAATTAATCTTGTTTTCTTGATTTGGGTTATAGGAGAATATCTATGTATATTTTATGTTCTTCAAATTGTATATTTTTTTTGGTTTTGAGAAATTTTTTTCTAGGTAATTTATTTACAGGGTTAAAATGTACACTTCATAGCATATGAGAGGTTACAATATTAAGTATGGAAATGATCCATTAAATTTAACTTGAACATGTTATATAGTTCAAAACACTTGTAATAACAAGTTAGAAGAAAGAACTCATCCATCCAGACATATTCATATAATTAACCTTATATTTCATGAAGATAATAACCATCGCGTAGTGCCAAAAATTCACATAAACATAAATACATTAAGGAAAATCAGTCACCATGAACATGTGATGAATTCAATAACCTTCCTTGTGTAGTTTTGAGCCATAAATTTACCAATAACAAATCAAAAAATTCCATCATCCATAGTTCATTTATGCCTAAGTTATTATAATTATCTAAATAAATTCAAGTTCCTAGAAACTGAAGGAGAGACATCAAATCTCCACCCAACCATAGGCCAGATACACCTGATCTTTCTTGCAGTTGACCACCCTTGAGCCATATTCAAAGTTTGAATGGATACTTGCTCAATAAATTTACACAAGGTTCATCTGGGGTATTTCTCAATTTTAAGAGTCTAAATCCACTATCTAGGTGGTTTATTAGGTAATTTTTCAAAGCAAGCACTAAAATAGCATGTATCCATTGTCTAGGTGGTTTATAAACCTCATGAAAAGCACCATAGTGGCTCAATTCACCCTGTTGAGTGGTTTATCAAATTATTTAGAAAACACTTAGTGGTTTATCAACATACTCTTCAAACACTTATAGTTGAATCCTCCTTTAAGCCTCCCACTAGATAGTTAAGCTTCGACACACATAGTCCAATGACCTCAACATATCAATAAAAGGGAAGGAAAGCCAAACTTCATGGTACGGAACTCAGTTGCAACACCAACATTGGTCATATGCTCATTCTCTAGAATTAGTCATTATTTTTCATTTGTTGCCTCTTCTTTGAATTAAAACTCCTTCTTCCTTTTTTGCTAATGGCTCAGTGCCTATCTACTTCTCTACTCCTATGTTATGCATTTTCTATTTTCAATATTTTCTCTTCCATTTTGTCCAATCATATCCTATAACCTATTAGGTAGTGGTTTCATCTATTATGCCACCGCCTCCATCTTTGGGTCAGGACGTCATCTCCAATTCTTGACTTTCTCTTCCCAACTTTTGTTCTGTTTATCTTAATCCATGAGGAGGAATAGGGATGGTTATATCCTCCACCCATGCTTCCAACTCCACAACATTTAATACCTGTTAGTGAAGCTTGGCGGTTGAATAGGGAAATGTTAAAGAGGTTAAATTTTTCAATTATGGGTCTACCGAATAGGCACGTCACCAACAATCAACACACATACAACGAAAAACTCCCTCATACATTGAATCTTTGTGTCCCTCCATTTAAGCCAAATAATTAAAATGAACATTTAGTTTGTTTTATTTTTACAACATTATCATCGAACCATGGCCTCCATGTTGGTGTTACATGGTAACACTTTTAACATTACAACAATAGGGGGTAATGGGACGGGTGTTACAAATTGCGCCCCCTTAAAGGAACATTGTCCCTACTGTTTTATAACCAAATAATAGAAACAAAATTTGAGCTTTATAATTATAGCACTTAGATATGCAACATATTCCATGTTCTATATTGTCATATGCATCCATTTCATTCATTATCCTCAAGGATTCTGCAAGGGAAAGATTCATCTAATTACTTCTTGAGACATAACCAATAACCCAACAAGTATTCAAATGACCTCTTGAAAACTAATCTACTTGGGTTTCCTCTTCCTTATAGGCACATACCTTCAAGGTTTAGGTATCCGCTTCTTTGACACCCCAATCCCTCATGTGACCCATTCCTTGGTAAGGATTCCTTACACAAGAAGAGTCTCGACGAAGTCTCACAACATCCATTTGGATTTCTTTAATAACACAACAAGTTTGTTACATCATACCTCATGACAATCAATGTATATCACATGGTTCTAATGTTACCACAATAGCCTTGTCCCTAAGGTCTTCAACTCCACTATGGTGTGTTGCACCATGTTGATATCACTCTAATAGTTCTTTTGATCAACATCATATATATGTGTCAGATAGTTCAACAAATCACCTATATCATGAGCATTTACAATTCTTATGAGATTAATCATAAAAAATTAAATTAATTAAAACATAATTTCAGTAGATAATTCTTTAAATTGGTACTTATCTTTATGGTTATTCTTTGTTTCCTTTGTCTTCATAAGTAATTATTCTAGCTCTCTCTCTACTAAAACAACTCCATCTTCATTGAATAAGATGTCTCTTTATTGAACAATTTATGTCTTTACCGAACAAGCTCCATCTTTAGCAAACAAGCTTTATCTTCATTGAACAAGCTTCATATTTACTGAACGAGTCTCCTCATGCTCACATTCCAGTGACTGTGCGGCATATCTCTTCTCCGTTTAGGTACTCACCTTTATGGGCCTACTCAACCCCCATTATGACTACTTTACCAATCCAAAGGTTTTCCTTCATAAGCCCCCATCAACTACTCATCCTTCTAGGCCCAAGAAACCCCCATTCTAAGAGGTTTACCTATCCAAGGGATTTCCTTCATGGTACCCCATAATATATTCCTGTATATTACCCTAGAAGAACCCCATTCTATGTAATATACCTATCTAGGTGTTTCTCCTGCATGGGGTAATTGTTAGAGTCTCACATCCAAGTACTAGTCTTGCATGCTCTAATGTAATGTGCAAGGATTCTTATAGCCAAGTGAGGGTTTGTCATCGTGCATTGCACTACCCATGGAGTCTTATAGTCAAGGTCCTAGTTATGCCTTGCACCCTTTAGGTAAAAAAGGTGTCAAAAAATTTCCATGTCCACACAGTAGAATTTTTCATAAGCTCTATGGTCCATCGTTTCACCTATGCCACAAGATTTAATTTCCATGAGATATGCTCAAAATGTTTAAATAAAAAATTTCATTTTCTCAACTTTGCTTCATTTAAAATTCAAATATCATAAGCATGATAATTGTAGTGATTTTATTGAAATCCCTTGTAAATAGTGTTATTTTTCATGGTGGCTTTTATTTCACACACAATTCTAGCATTGTACATGCCATCTAATCATTCAATTAGCTAAACAATTGTTAATATTCATACATATATTATTTTCACTTCAAAGATTCACAACATCTTGT
The DNA here is from genome assembly GCA_031772625.1 of Pinus tabuliformis. Lineage (NCBI taxonomy): Eukaryota > Viridiplantae > Streptophyta > Pinopsida > Pinales > Pinaceae > Pinus > Pinus tabuliformis. The sequence goes on along the minus strand of CM062818.1, from coordinate 1,585,456,209 downwards.
AGTGATCTCAGAATTATTGCACAAATAAAAATTCTATGAGCCCATCTTATTTAAATTATATTGAAATGAAACTATGATAGCATCATATGTGTGCATCACATTTATCCTAAGAATTTCGTAATGTAATCAAATATTTATTCTAATATCCTAAAGAGACAAAAACGAGAGTTGCATATATTTAAATTCATGAGTAATCAGTTTCCACCTTGGTTTTTCATGCATTGCAAAAGTATTTGAAATATTTTTGTAGTGAATACTTCCCACCTTAGCCATACCTATCTTTCGGCATCCATGCAAAGTAGTCATTTATTTTAAAACCAAAAGGTATAAATTCAGCTAAAATGAATTTTACCAAATTGCCATCCTTTACCTTATTACCTTTTCTTGTTTCTTGCTTTCCTTACTTGGTTGTCATCACATGCATTTTTAGTTTAATTATTTTCAAGGAATCCATCTAGTTTTTAGCATAATTGTTATTGCAATTTTCAATGGTCCTTGAAATTATCTCAACTTCACATATTATTAACAACTCTATCAATTTAGTTGCTTCCAAGTTGCAATGCAACTCTCATAAAGGAATTTCATTATGTATCCAATTCAAGCATGTCTTCATCCATGCTTCCAACCCTATGCATATTCAATTGGACAAGCATGTGTCATGCATGCACATATTCCATGGAATTTATATGTTGTTTTTTATAGAGTCAACTTTTAGAAATTATTGTTTTCATTCATTCACATAGCAAAAGTCATAAGCATAAGCATAGGCACATTAATAACAATACTTAACAACAATAAAAATATTCTTTCACACTTTCCCGATGGGCATTCCACATGGCATGGGATCCTTTGGGTAACTTCAATATATTAATCAAAGCATAGCAATTATTATACCATTCAAAAAATCATCATGTGTAAAATTTACACTATTTATCCTCCTACTATGATGGTTCTCAACAAAGGACCTTTCAAATTAAACAACATCATTATTCCCTCTTTTTATTTTTTCCCTTCATTCACATATTCATAAAACATAAAGAATATATCATTCATACACAACTTTAGTTAAGGGAACATCCTTCTAATTCCATTTTTATGACTTTGGCATTACTATACAATTGGTTCATTTGTACCTAACTAGGTGATGGGGTGTCCCAAGTCGGAAAAAACATAAGGCCCATCTAATCACTCCTAGGCACATAAAGGCTACATTAACTTTCCTTTTTTCACTTTATTATACTTTCATAACTTAATGAGTTCTTACGAGATTCGAGGAGATTTTTCATACTTTATGTTCTTAAAATGATTATTTTGTAGGATATTAAAGGGATTTTTCATAGGTTTTGAGGAGATCTAGCTAGATATATTGTGAGGCCCGCTCCATGCTACAAAATATTTCATCTTGGTTGGTTAAGGGAAATAAATAATCCTTCCTACTGCTGTGCAATGACCCAAAAGACATGATCCAATTTTTTAAGTATTTTGGAGGGAAATAAGTCCTCCCATAAAGGAATTTTTTCCCTACCCATATTGTATAAATAGAGGTCTTCAGTAGCCCATTAGAAGTACTAGGATCAAAAACATAACAAAGTGGAGCATTATGAGAATTTTAGAGTTCAAGTTTTCTAACATTTTCCATGTACAAGAAAGCTTTAGTTAATGGATGTGATACTTGATTTTGGCTCTTAGCTTGGCTTTTCCTTAAGGGTTTTTCACCTCCTTTCGTTAGGTCTCACCCTAGGTTCACAATATCCCTCTTGTACCATTTCCATTCATGCATTTGTTTATCTTTGCAAATTATTTTTGAACATTGCTTTTATGTATGGCTATTTAGATAGTTTATGAGCAATCTTTTATTGCACATTATCTTAGCTTTAGTTGATGATATTTGTAATGGTCACATTGCTAAGAGAGAATTCATATTCCTACATTTGATTCACTTTCCTTAATTATGTTTAGTTTTTTTCCATCATTCACTATTTTCTTTCTCCACACAATCCCTTGTTTTGCAACTACAAGAAACCCCATAACCTTGCACCTTGTTATATTAACCCTGCCACAAGCTGATGTGATGCCTTGGACATGTGTAATTTATCATTTTACAACTTTTGCTTAGCTTATTTCCCTTTAAACCGTACATATGGTGTATTCCAATTCTCCTTGGGCTGTCTCCTATAGAAAACTAAATATCTTGTATCAGTATGCAACTTGCCTCTGAAAGTGACTTAGATTTGCACTCAACTCATGATTTTCCTTCTTTGATGTATTACAACAACCTTGGAACCTTGAGAATGTAATTTGGAAGTGGAGAGGTCATGTAGATGCCTTTATTTGAATTGCTACATAAATTTCTTCTTTCTTACCAAATTTGGGTTTGTTGTTTACAAGATTTTATTTCCAATGTGTGTTTGCTATCCTTAAAAGATAGAGTAGTTTGTTTTCACTTCATTGTAGATAGAATCATTTTCCTTGCTTTCTATATGATATTCATTTTATGCAATTCCAATTTTTCTATAGCATAAAATGGTTAATTTTCTCTATGTACAACTATATATCATCTCAATACTTCCACCTATATAGAAGTTAGGAAAGGGAAGAGATAGTTCCTACTACACATATATTATTGACCCCTTTTAACTTTGTACAAAAATTAGTTTGAAAATTTAAGCTATGACCTTTGGGAGTTGGAACATTGTTGTTGAAATACTAAGGGACATATCTTTTTGGCATCTTTGTTGGGCATGTGTCATGTAACACCCCTATTTATTAGGCTTCTAATTTTTTGATATAAAATATATGGATGCTTAAATGTGGATAAAAATTAATTTATGATTATTCTTAACACTCCTAAGAATGTGTTAAAATATATTAAGAGCTATTAGGTGGAACTAAACCCTTATTGTTAGAGAAATAGTTATTCCCACAAAAAAAAGAAAAAAAAAATCCTGGGGGGAGCAAACCAATTTTTTCCTGTTTTGTAAACCATGGGGAGAGAAACATTGGGGGAGACCCGAAAAAGGAAGAAAGAAATGTTTCTTCAAGGGTTCAAGAAAATTAAATATTCTAATACAGAATCATTGAAACCATTTCTCTGACAAAAAGGGTAGAGCTCGAGGGAAGCTGGATTGAGAGAGATTCAGCTTATGGTTGGAAGGATCATGATAGTTCTAAACTCATTCTCTGGAGGGAAAATAGATAAGTGTTTCAGTAAGTTAAATCGATAAAAAATGAGATATAGGAAAAAATATTGAACTTATGATTAATTATATCATTTAGAACCATGTGATGAATATCAATCTTGATGATAATTGGGTATGTAAAATCTAACCTACGACAGGTAATGTGTGCCAATGAGAAGAATGCTACAACTTGGGTAAAATAAATGGAAGTAAGGACTCTCTTGAAACTGTAAGTATATAAAGTTAAAGGTTGTATTTTTGAAAGGGTTTTAAAGTAGTATCTTTTTGTAAAGATATGATTAGGGTTATCTGTTTTATTTTTATAGGTAACCTAATAGAGAGATAACATAATTGCAAAGGATTTCGTAAAGGAATGTGAGTTTATGTATGTGTTGTTTACACAGGAATGCATATATATGAAGGATAAGGTATGTGAAAAGAACCAAGTTAGGTACCTTAGAACAACTGTACGAAGTAAACACTTTTTTTTAGATTCGTGGCAGTCTTAGGTCTAGACTTTAGTAAGTCTCAAACAAACATGTGGGTGCCATGACAAGTTCCACAATCATAACCAAACTATCACAATGCATACAAGTAGATACGGTACAATATTATAAATATCTAATCAGATAAGTAAATATTTATAGGCATTAAATGGGAATAAAACCAAAGGCACTTTGAAATAGAAAATTAAATGAAAAAAAATTACCCTGAAGTATACGATGCTAAACCATCTCTATATTTGTTATTGTTTTGTAGAACAAAATACTGCAATCATGAACTATTCATTTCCAAGATGCAAGAAAAGAAATGTGTTGTATGGATTTTCATAAATCTCCAGTATGTTTAATATATTCCATGGTGATAGAATTATCACAAATTATTTTCGAATAAGAAAATAACTAGTCCAATAGTAAAGTAATGATCATAGAATTATCCATATTGCTAAAAAAAATAAAAAAATAAAAATTACGACAAAGTATCTATGTAGTGGAAGATATGCCATAAATTATAGTATCAAAAGACCACTAATGAGCAAGAGCTCAAATTGTCCCCATCCTCTCTAAAGGACAAGGATAATTTTAGGGGCGAATTTTCGCCCTTTGGCGAAATTAAGGGGTTTTAAATTTTTAGTGGGCGAATATTTTGTATCATAGTACACTTTTACAAATCACCTCAAATAGCCCACCTTATTTTAAGGGAGAGGGTAAAAAAGGTAAATTTAGCCCTTGAAATTAGGACTTACAACCTTCCATTCTCCCATTTTCAAGAATAGGTTTTATTTAAGTGAATCCTATGGGAAGATACCATAATTATAAAAGAGGTATGGTAAATTAATAAAAATATAAATAAATGAGAGGTATGGTAAATAAATAAAACATTTTTTATATTTACTCCATAAGTCACCTTATATACATGTAAGGGTGTAAACAAATAAAAATATAAGTAAAGTGGAGGTATGGTAAATAAATAAAAATATAAATAAACTAGACGTATCGTAAATAAATAAAACCTCTTTTTATATTTAGTCCATAACCCTCGTTCTATTTATGAAGGCTCAAGAAAGAGGTTTTATTTAAGTGAATCCTATGGGCCAAATACCATATTTGTAAAAGAGTAATGGTAAATTAATAAAAATATAAATAAACGAGAGGTATGGTAAACAAATAAAACATTTTTTTATATTTACTCCATAAGTCACCTTATATTTACTAACACTCAAAAAATGTGTTCTATTTAGGTGAAACCTATGCCCAAAATACTATGGGACAAATACCATGGACTAGATTGTTATTAATACCATGCAAAAAACCATTATTAACCCTAATATTAGAATTAATAAAAATAAAAATGGCACATGGTATTGACCCATGGTATTCACCAAAATGGCACATGGTATTGACCCATGGTATTCACCTGGAATGTAGCCTATTTAAATGGGGGGATTAAACCAGCATGTAGCCTATGCTAAGATTCACTAGGACTTTACAAAGTTTTATTATTTAGTGAAAGACTCGCCAAGATCTTACAAGATTTTATAATCGAGTAAAATATTTGCCATGCGTGGTGAGAGATTCGCCAAAAAATTATATATACATATTATATTATTGATAAAATCGCCTTCCATTTTTCCTATATACCATGGAGATTCGCCCATTTATTATATTTATAAATTTAGGGGGGGTTCTTAAAATTTTCCTTGCTAAAGGATATGTCCCTTCAATGGTTCATGAGCCTAGAAGGAGATATCATATCCTCATGAGAGTAAATGGAAGCATTGGGATTATTGCAAAGCAAAAGATACCAACGAAAAGATATTTAAAGGTCCAAGGAGAAAATGAGTCTCTAGAATGTTTTGAGGAAAGATTTCAGTTGAGTTATAGAAGGGTGAATAATTTCTCCTTACACTCAAATTCCTTAAAGCTAGTCCTAGTACGAGGAATCAGGGAAGAATTGATGGAAATTCTCAACCTACTAACCAATGGAGACATATATCAACTTAGTTATGATGATATAAAAGTGAGTATTTAAAAAGCATTCAAGGGCTACCAGAAAAATAGGTAGATCAAACAAAAGCTTGGTAAATGCCTCTTCCTCCTCCTTAATTACTAAAATAGACATAGTAGGTATGCTATTGGATATGGAGACCGTGATATAAAATAAATTTTACATGCATATGGACTCCCTATAGATCAAGAAAAAATAGGAGGAATCAAAAAACACTTTTTCCATATTTTACCCTCAATGCACTAAAATGTGTCCTGGAATGGATCTCCTTTAAAACTCATATAAATATGTTCTATGTATGAGGAGAATCATTGCACTAATAAGTTTCCATATTTTCCAAATCTGAAAGTTGTATACCAAGGAGCATAAGGGAGCATGGTGCAATTATTCTTTGTTAACTAAAGGAGGCCACAAGCCCCTAGACAATCTCAACAAGGTATGAACTCTCCCTCTTCCTTCAATTCTAACTATAATTATCATTATCAAACTTGGTATCCTCCTAACCCTTCACCCTAGCCTATGCCCACTCCTTCTCCATATCCTCCTCAAAATGTTACTCCTCCTTTCCATCCATGCCCTACTCAACCTCATCAATGGGGTAATCCATCACTAAGATGGATGCCTCAGGTGACATAACCACCTACCCTAATGCCTCCTCCTTAACAATATCAAGCACCCAAAAACATTCCTCCAAAACAACCACGATTGTCTACCCAAGAAAATCCAAATCCTAACAGTAAGAAGGCTCAACCAATCTACAATGCAGAAACTACTTACCAAAATTATGTTGTATAAATATAAGAAATCAACCTTAGGCCTAGGAAGATCCTTCCATATGCTTATCCACCTCCTCTAACAAATAATATTGAGGAAGAGAAGGAAGAAATCATACCTCAAGTCACCCAACCAAAACCTCCTAATCCTAAAAGGTTGACAACCCACAAAGCACACACCCCACAAGAAGCTAAACTTCTAGGAGAACTAAAAAATATGTGTGTCAAGATCCCTTACCTTTAAGCAACCAAATATGTTCCTATTTACAAAATTTTCATTAAGTATGAATGTCTTAAAAGGACTAGGAGAATGAAGAAGGATTCCCCTACTATTAATGTCATAGCTTAACTAGTTGATCTTATGCCTAGGAGAGAAATCATCCCCAAGTACTTAGATCCTTGGAGTCTAGTAGTAGACATGAAAATCAACGACATTGTTGTCCAAAAAAATGTCATTTATTTGGGAACTACAAGAAATTTAATGACCTAGTAAACAATGATCAAACTTAACCCCCAAGGATCCTTAAGAAATACCTCTATGTTCCTATAAATTACTAATAGATCTACAATAGCAATTCAAGGTATCATACAATAAGTAATGATATATAATGATTCTTGGGAGTTTCCAACCAATTTCCTTGTCCTTCAACCTATGAAAAGTTAAATTCCTACCCTATTAGCATATGAAGACCTCAGTTAGCCACTTTTGATTCAAACATCAGTTGTAGGGTTGGGAACATGACCATCGCCAATGGGCAATAAAAACCAAATTTAATATATCCACCAACTCAACCTCTTTTTCATGATAAATTTCCTACTTAGGTAGAGGAATAAGAAGAAGAGGACCTTTTCTTCTCATCTTCGTACCCTAATTCTACATTAGAAATCACCATTAGCAGTAGGAAAAATTGTTGAAGATAATCTGATTGATAAGTTTCTACAAAACCAATATCCCTCTACCATGAATATTAATGCCTTAGAAGAGGAATCATCTATAGAGAAACCTAGTTTTTCTTAATATGGTTCATGGGTAAACCTTTTGGTTATTGGTTCTGAGAAAAATAATGTAAAAACAATAGAAATCATCCCCTCCAAGTCCTTCAAAATCAACCCTTTTCTCTCATATGATCAAGAAAACAAACTTCTCACTATCTTAAAACAACATATTGACACATTTTCATGTGACTAACATAGAAAAATCATAGACACATTTGTACAGGTCATCTGACACCTAGAATAAGAAAAAAAATGTATAAGTGCAGATTTTCCACCTAGAAACATCATTAAAATAAAAAAATAAAAGGTTTTCCAAAGTCCCATTTAAAAAATCAACCTACATGGGTTTTTCAAATGCAAAAATTCACTATTGCAAAGCATTTCCTTCAATAGCCACACGGGTCACTCGAAGCCCAACCAACATTCTGGGACCACTACACACAATTTGAGTTGGTATTCCCTGACATGTACTACCAAAGGAAAACATATTTCAAGCTGATTTGGATATATGCATCCTTTAAGGGAATCATCTTGTCCTTTCATCAAGTCATTTTCTCATTAATGAGCTAAGGGAGGGAAACATGAGTTTAAATTCTATATAAACAAGTCATTAGAGGACCAAGAGGAAGAAGAAGTTTGTGAATTATTGTGTTAGAAAATTTTCTCCAAATCAATCCTGCATTTCATTATTGAGAGAGATCCACCAGTATTGAGATTCATCTTTGCTTATTTGAAAGAGAGTGAATTTTCAAAGGATATTGAAGAAGGGAAATCCTTTCTGAGAGGTCTTGAGAACCATTGCTCAATCTATTAATTTTTGGCACATTAGGGAAAAATTCCCTCCTTTGGATAGTCTTCCTCATTAAGAATTACCCCTCCTATCCCTTGGAAGAATTTAATTTGGTTCAGAAGAAATATATTTTTAATATGGAAACCCACATGTGCACAAAAGGACAGGCTAGCCCTAAGAAGAATTGAGACACCCTTAGAAGCCTATAAATACAAGTCAAGTGACCCTCATTTGGATATCATCAATAATTCTTCTTTCTTTTGTTTGATTCACACAAGTCTAAAGTCGTTCGCGGATATTGGTTTGTACAAGTCCAAAATTGCAAGTTTTGAAGCTCTCATGTGTGATCTAGGGTTTTGATTTGCAGTCACAGGGCTACCACAAGGAATTATTAGTTACAATCGCAAGCACGAATGCTTATCTATATCATTGGAGACTTTCAACCACACACAAATACACTCTCTACATGCAGTTGGAAACTAGGGTTTAATTTCATTAGTTGATCACAGATTTCGTTAGTTGACCATAGATGTTTATAGTTGACTGCAGAATTCTAAATCGAGGTTTTGGTTATTAGTATTGATGGTTTCATCTCCTGGATGTTGTTTAGTTTATTTTGATAGATAATTTTGTGTTTGATGATATGGATCATTATACTCTCTCTTTGTTGAACATTTTATGACAATCTAATGGGAAGAATAATTTGAAAGGGTTTTCTCCCTTCTGGGGTTTTTCCCTCATTTCTCACAAATGTTGGTGTCTCTATGTGTGAACGATTTTCTTCTATTGTTAATTTATGTTACGCTACATTAATGATGATATTTTTCTTTCTATATGATTTCATATGTTGTTGAATAATGTTATGATGTTGTGGGGTGAATTTGAATTATCTAAAGAAAAGAACAATATATCTCTAAGAAAAATTCATGTGGTATGAGAGGTGGGTTGAAAATTCATTGATAGCATCCGTGTTAAGACACCATTGATACAAGAGAAGATGGAGGAGGCTTTAAAGAATACATGGGTTTGAAGGAAACCATAGGCAATCTAGTTATTATGGTTTGATGGCTATGTTGAGGTTAGGGTTTTGAACAAACCTTGGAGTATGATAAAGGCTTGAGTTTTAACAAATATGATAGATTTGATATAACCCTAGATGGTTTGGTCTCAATCAGGCGTTGGTTGTTGACGAAAATGATTGGATATATTGAACGCAACATTGTTATATGGATAATGGATGGTAATGGCTCTTGAAATCTTGTTCAAGAGGAAGTTGATAACCTCTCATTAAAGATAAGTACCTTTTAGATTTATGTTAATTCCCCATGATACAATTCTTGTTTATATTTATTATTCAAATTTATTGTTTAAAGAATAATTGCTTCCTTCATATTTGAGTATATGAATACTCCTAGATGAGATGTGATAAGCAGATCCTTCTTAAGGATAATCCAAGGTGTAGGAAAAGAAAACAAGTGCAGATAGAAAAGAGTTGGTGGTACCGGATGAAAATATTTTAAAAATAGCATATGGAAATTATGGATGACAATGACAAATAAGTTTGAAAGGTATATAAATACTACAAGGTATGTGGTGGGCTCGAGTATTGTAGCAATAATGCTACAACTCCTGGAACTCCCTTCTTTAATTTTATCAACCCGGTAGTTCGTAACAAACTTGGAAGCGACGGTGCTGTATGGACAAGTACTAGCTCTTGCCGCAGCTGTCATTTGGTCAGCTGGCACAAGTCCGCTAGGGGCTCAAGCCAACTTCTATGAGCTCTTAGAAGAATCTTTTTAACTTATGGATGAAAGCTAACTCAAAGGAAGCTAATCTACTTGCGGAAAGAAACTGAAAGCCAAAAAGAAACACAAACCCTAGCAAACCCTAATTCTACCAGCTAGTCCTACCGATGCAAAGGAGAGCATGCAAACTACCGAAAGAGATGCCATTACTTCTAAGAAGGTAAAATTCATGTGTCTAAGTTACCACTATCTGAAGAAAACATTTTTTTGTATTTTTGTTTAAATTATTAGAATTATCATGCATGTTCTTTTAATTGGCTTTTCACTGTGCAGGGGTGGATCAAGGAGGAGAAATGCTTGGAAAAGGTTAGGAAGACTCGGAGAGGGTCTAAGGGATCCCTATCATCCTTTCAGAGAGTTTCACAAAGTCAGGATGCCATGCAACCGTGTTTATGAACTTCTACAGGAAGTCTGCAGGGGTTTCTACAGGATGTTCTGTAATTCTTCTACAGGATGTTTCGAAATGGGATTTTGGAGCATGGATGGAGGAAAAAAAGATGGAGGAATGAGTATGAAGGTGAAATAGGGGTGTGAAGAGGTCTAGGACTTGGTGGAGGAGGCTAAGGAGCGATTGGATTTGCTCAAGGATGGATGAAACAATGTTGCACAAGAAGATGAGAATCATGGCAAAGTAAGCGGATGAGGCAAATGTAAGGTAAGGGTTATAAGTGAAGGGTGAAGCAGGTAGGTTGGATGGAGTATGGGTAGGTAAGGAAGGATAACAGGTACTATGCAAGTGGTTTTTCAAACTGAACAAACAAAGACATGCAAGAAAACAAAGATCTAGTTATAAAACCTATGACCTAGTTACTTCACTCTAATCTGACCTAACAGCAAAAGGAAATGAATAGAAGTTTATTTGCAGTGAAACCATGTGAAACAACTATGAAACTAAGTGATCATAACCCTAAGCATGCATCCAAACTGATATCAAGTTCTACGAACGAGATTCAAACACTAATGATTGCATGGTGAAGCAAAGAAAGTGTTTTGTTTGAGACAGCATGGTTACTTCAACTCTAGCCCCTGATCCAATAAGGAAGAGGTGAAACCAAAAGCGTTTGCTGACCCTTTTTTGGAGCTTTTTCTTGTTATTATCCTACCAATATATTCTAAACATAAACAACTACTTTAACCATCAAAAGAAATCTAAATAACGAAGCAAGATCTAAATCTAAATAGCAGATTTTATTTTAAGAACGCAGCAAACACATAAAGATAAACGAAGGAGGTACTGGGCGCTTGAGATGGACCCAACCCCAAGAGCTACAGCCTCCTAAGAGAGATTTAGAGCTGGTGCAAAGCTGGATTCATCTTTATTGATCAAGAAATGAACAGTTACATCAAAACTGTCCACAAGAAGAACTTGAACATGAGCTGAAAGCAAAGCTAATCTATTGCATAAAAATCGAACTACAAACTAGCTAACTAATGGCTACAAAATGACTAACCACTAGCTACTATCTACTGGCTAACTAGCTAACATCCACTGGCTAACCAAAATGAGGCCCTAAGCCTTCTTATTTATACAAATTGAGGACCCAACAGTCCTCCTAAACATTAGGGACTCGGCTGCCCAAAACTTGGAGTTAACAGCAGTCCTACTTGACTTGCTTGGCTGCCCTTGTGCTGATTGATTCGGTGGCCCTTGAACTCCGAGCTGATGGTGGAGAATTCGAGGTAAGGGCCCATAAATGAAGGGGACACCTTCCTACAAATCCTCTCCCTTGTCTTCCCACGAATTTGGCTGCCAAGTGCTCATTAAGACCTTCAATTTTGTCTCCAAATTGACCAAAAAGGCTACACAAAGCACCCATTAGACTTGTTGGCATAATGACTAACCAAATTCACTCTATTAACATAAATATGATCAAAAACATGCAATAAACTAATGAGAATGGTGGATTAAGTCAAATTAGGAGGTTGAATGAGCCCAAATAATTGTCCATTTTTGGGGCTCATCATCACCCCCCTACTGAAAGTGTTGCTCATCCTCTGAGCAACCAATCTCTCTCCTCATCTTTGATGGCCCTAGTGGCCTCCTTGGCTAAAATCTCGGCCGATTTCTCCTTTGGCTTCCCTCTTTTCAAAATTCCTGTAGAAACAGTTCGTTGGCTTCCTATAGAAACAGTATGCTAACTTCCTGTAGAACCAATCTTCTCTGACTTTGCTTGCTTGGCTGGGGGTGCCTTCTCCTTGAACTGTGTTGCTGCCTGAAAGCTGACGAATCCAACACAAATGGCAAGTCTAATGTATTATAAAAGCACACAAGTACAATGAACTGCCCGAGAATAGATATTGCATGCCAAAGCTGGATGGGAAAAGTGCTTCCAGGCCTTTAACTGAATCAAATGGCATTCTTAATCTTGGATTTGAACTCTGCTAAGAATTGATAACAGAAGAAGAACAGAACATAAGATAGATCAAGGGCAGAGAAAATATGACTTTCTCACATATCACTGCTATGAATCAGCATTTCCCTTCAATCTTAAATTGCTTCAAAACAGGCCAAAAATGAGAATTCCCAAGTTTTGTTTCAAGCTGCTATATAACCAGGAGTAGAGAAAAACTTCATACCGAATCACACTTTTAAGAATTCTTTCACATGGAATAATCTGGCTATTGCAACAGACCTTGTGAACCCCTTGGAAAGTATTGAAATAAAAAAATCTAACCAGAACAACACCAGAACTTTCCAGTTTGTTTCATGGTAGATTCACTTCATGCAAAATCACTGTTTTTCCATTATTTAACTTTAATTCAAATTTATGTTCCTAACATGACAATACTTTCCTACTGCGGCAGCTTTCTCTTCTTCATTCGAAGATGTTGAAATAAGTTTTGCTAAACATTTCATATATTTTTCTCCAAGATGTTCTGCTAATTTTCTTTTATCTTCATCTTGAGACAAGATAAACAACAGTTTCACAGCATAAGCTCGCATTTCAGAGTATGTAGCTTCACAAAAAGGGAAGCAATACTTGAATTGCTCCTCCCTCTCTTAAATTTGTCCTTGCCTCAACAGCCGCTGGTACACAACAAATGGCATGGAATGCTCGAACAATGCTTCAATGTATTGAAGGTGGTGTCAAATTTATTAAAGATAATAGCTGGTATATGATCTCACCAGATTCCAATAATGCAGCGGTTGTGTCATTTGTTCTTTGGGGCAATGCTGTAGACATAGCAAGGTTTGCATAGGTATTAGCAACTTTTTCTCTCAAAGCCAATACAGTTGACAGTGGTGTGCATAGAAGGTCCAAGATGGGTCGGACCACCCCATCTTTGATCATTTGTAAAGCATTCTCAGGTAAACTTGAAAGATTCTGAAGTGCCCCAATGGCTGCTACTTTTGACTTCAAATTAGCATTCGAAATCATTTTAAGAAGTGGAAATACAACTCCCTCTTTGAGAAATGCAGCGTTGTTTTGATCTGTTAAACCTATCTCTGACAACTTACTTGCCATAACAATTTTCATTGTGTCAGACCCTTCTCTCAGGTTCTGTATCAAAGGCTTGAAATAGTTTGCATGTGCCATTTGCACTACATTATGCTCACGGTATGGGAGATTCTCCAGAACTTCGTTTGCATCCTTAGCAGCTTTAGGATCGTCACTATTTGACATTGTTACAAGGAGGAGGATACAACCTTGTACCTTGCCAATCTGTTCACACATAGCCATATCCTTTGAAAGCTCTAAAATCAATTCCACAACTTTCATACCCTCTGCAATATCACGTGCAAGTGAACGAACAATAAAATCAATAGCATGATCCACCTCAGCTATTTTCACCTTTCTTCAAGCTCCAAACTTGATGAAGAAAAACTCAGGCTTCTCTGCTCTGGAAGACTCTGCTGTATTTTCCTATAAAACGTCTTCCTGTAGAATGCTAGCCGGATGCCATAGGATGTCTCTGCGCCTCTGCACAATCTTGGTATGCTGGAGAATTTTGAACAGGCCAAAACAATCAGCGAAGGATGATAGGTTAATCGTTTTGAGGAAGCAGAGGATGTATACTTGAGTTGGACATGATGCAAGTGCAAGTTAACAGCAGTCTATGAGTTTCGGCTGAGCGCTCATTAATTCTGCGTGATTTTTGGTGGAGTGAGGTGGCAAAAACATGTGCTGGCCCATATGAACTGCTGTGCTATCATGAATTGCATGTCTTCTTCTATTTGTTAATCAATTGATGCCCTGTGCACTGAAGTTCAACAAATCTTCCATTACCTGTGTTTCTCAACTTCCACGTGAATGACTATCCACGCATGCTGCGTGATTTTCTCGTGAGTGCTAGAGAACTGGATGTCAGGCTACATTCATGGCTTAATTTCACCATTCCATTTGTTCATGCAATGCTTAGACTAGATTCATGCAATAAATGAACAAGGTTTAGTCACGTACCTGAAGTCAAACGGCTACTTGTGAAGCTTTTTGCTGCTGCATGCTCATGTTCTGCTGCTGCTTGCTTGGATCCTTTGGTTGTATGAGGGCTTGGCTGATGATTTTTGATTTTTTTTCCTTGTGCAGGTGTCCTCTGACCAGATCTAAGCTGCATGCATTTGTTTCCACGTTCAAGCTGCTACTGCTGCATTGTCACAGATCCAGAACTTGTTTTCGCCATTTATCCCAAATGGTAAAGCGAATCGATCTGAAACTTGCTGAGCATGTTTCTATCATCATGATGCACCTCCCATAGCAAAATCGTGATCAATGGATGCACGGATTTCGAGAAAAATGGAAAATGGCTGAAGGTTTCAGAGATCGATTTCTCGGAAACCATGCATCGGAATCGGCTGAAACTACTTGGGTAGGTTACCATCACTCATATGCATATCCCCATGAACCAGGTTTTGAAACGGATGCAGGGTTATGGAGAAAATGCAAAAATGGCTGATGGTGATGGAGGCTGATTTCTTGGAAACCGTGCACCGGAATTCCCTGAAACTGCTCAAGCATGTTGCCATCACCCTTGTACAATTCCCCATAAAACGGTTTGTCAAATGGATGCATGGTTTTCAAGCTATGGCAAAAACAAATTTTGTTCCATGTGTTTTTTCTTCAAGGAATTTTGCAAGTGTTTGCATGGAAGGGAAAACTGAGCTTGGGCTGTGATGCAGGTATGGAGATGATGGAGGAGGAGTTGGAAGATTGCATGAGGGCTTCTGAACCCTTGAGGAAGCTACCATGTTCGCCAAACCACTTTTTGAAATCCATGTCTAGTTTCCCACAATTTCTACAGGAATTTCCTCTAGAAGCACAATGAGGTGGAAAAAATGATGGAGAAAGGCAAGGGATGGACACACAAGTGCTTGTAGGCCTAATCAACAGATTCCCACCATCAGATTCCATTTTAAACTTGAATTTGGTTCGTCCAAAGGTTCTACAGGATGTTTCCTGTAGAAATACAGAGCTTCCTGTAGAAGGCACAAGAAAAATTCCTTTGACCTTGATTTGAGTGCTCCTCATGTCATGAAACTTCCTTCTTGCAACCTGCAATTAGCCAATGGAAATTAGTTTCGTTTTTCTTTTTCTTTTTCTCTTTTTTTTTTGAAAAACAACTAGGGTGCCTCATGGAGGTTTTCACCCTAATTGCCTGCCCTGGGCGCCTCCAAGGAAGGTTTTCACCCAGGGATCTTATTCCCTTTTTATTTTCTCTTCTTTCCAACCCATTGACCGCCTCATGGAGGTTTTCAATCAATGAGCCAATCTAAGGCGCCGCTGAGGAGGTTTTCACCTTAGATTTTTATTTTCTTCTTATTTTCATTTTTTCTCTTTTTTTTTTCTACCCTACCCTACTTGAAAAACAAAATCATTTTCAAGTATAAGAATACTTCCAATGGAGCCATGTGCACATCGAGATTAGAGAAAAAATGATGTGAAGGCTCAAAGTGCATGCTTTGACAGGTATCCAGATCTCAGAGACCAAATGATCTGGCATTGAAGGAATCAAACAAAGCTGAGGAAGAAAGTACCGCTGCAACTTAGTGACCTTCTGAAACCATATCTCAATATAGCTTTGATATCCTTGGTCGTCTCGCTGATTTGGATCATTCTTCATGTCACCTTCTATCATGACCTTCTGATCTTCCTCTTTTTGCTGATCTTTCTCTTGAGTACATGGAGGGTTTGATGGTAACAATGAGGGAACTCTCTCGATCTCTGATTCTAATCTCTTCTCTTCATCAAGTGCAGCCCATGGTTCTTTGATCTCTTCTTTGGAATCTTCTTTTTCCTTTGGTCCTTCAATGTTGTCAATATAATCTCTGTTTTGCAACACTCTTCCTGAGCTTTGGTGAACATCATTGAGCTCAAAAGGAGTCATTTGCACATGTTGTGCCTCCGCTTTGCAATTGGGTTGAGCTACTCCATTGTATGGCTTTGGAAATGGTACGGGTAGTTGAGTGGAGGTGTGAAATTGAGATGGAGATGGATGGCATTGTGGTTGGGTAGGCATTTGGGGTTGCCTTGGTGGAGGAGGAGGCGATGGTTGTGGATGAGCAGGTGGTGGAGGAAAATGAGTGGGATGAGAGTTGTACTGGGGCCTCCACCCCTGATGAGATGCATTCCATTGAGGTTGTGGCTGAGCATAAGAGTGAAATGAATGAGCAACTGGTTGGGCATAATATGGATCTGTGAAGGAAAAAGGAGGAGGTGTGAACCAGGAAGGATGAGCAGGGGGACCCCAAGAAGGCATGAAAGTGGCTTGATAGGGGTCATAATAGGTCTCGGGTGTCCCTTGCAGTTCCTGCTGATAAGATCTAGGTTCATGTGGCCTAATTTGGTTCATATAACAGAGTGATTCAGTGGCCCCTTTGGCTCTCTGATATGCAGCTTTGATTCTGGGTAAGGAAGGGCACTGATCTGTAGGATGGTATTCTTCACATACAAAACACACTTCTAGAGAGTGCATTGGACATTCGTCCCTAGGATGCTTTCTAGTGCACCTGGGACAAGAGATGGCCAAAGCCCTCTTGGCCTCCTCTTGCTTCCTTTGGATCCGCAAGGTATCCAGTTGCATGGCAAGAAACTGCCTCATATCACTCTTGAAATCTTCGATCTGATTTTCAAATTCATCTTTGGACAAGGTGCTGCTCCCAACATTTCTTCTTGTAGCCATTTGCTCCAGAGGAATGGTTTTTTTCTTCTTCTCCCCTAGAGGTTCTTTAAATATGCCTTGATGTCCACCCAGGGGTTCTTCTTAGTCACATCCATCGAAGAAGAGAGAAGGTTGGTTGTGTGAAGCAATGGGGGGTGTTGTGCAATCATTTTTCTAACTTATATCTACTTCTACAAGGCATGAAATGGAAAGACTTTTGATTGCTTTTGTTTTCTTTTTTCTCTGGTACCTGCAAAACTAAAATAGATTGAACTACAACTAACTATCTTGCTGAAATGAAAATGCAGAATTGAAATGAAAGCAGGAAAGGACTAATCTATTTTGCTCAAATGAAATTGCAGGAATGAAATGCTAGTCTACGCTTGCAGAATTGAAATGCTAACCTACGATTGCAGAATTGAAATGTTAATCTATGAAAGCGGGAAATGCTAATCTACTTTTGCATAAACGAAATTGCATAATGGAAATGAAATAAACTACTTAGCAGAAGATTGTAGTGGAAAATAGAAGAAAAGCGGCAATCACCAATACTCTGACGCTTCCCCGGCAACGGCGCCAAAAAGATGGTGGGATCTAGTATTGTAGCAATAATGCTACAACTCCTGGAACTCCATTCTTTAATTTTATCAACCCGGTAGTTCCTAACAAACTTGGAAGCGACGGTGCTGTATGCACAAGTACTAGCTCTTGCCGCAGCTGTCACTTGGTCAGCTGGCACAAGTCCGCTAGGGGCTCAAGCCAACTTCTATGAGCTCTTAGAAGAAGCCTTTTAACTGATGGACGAAAGCTAACTCAAAGGAAGCTAATCTACTTGCGGAAAGAAACTGAAAGCCAAAAAGAAACACAAACCCTAGTAAACCCTAATTCTACCAGCTAGTCCTACCGATGCAAAGTAGAGCATGAAAACTACCGAAAGAGATGCCATCACTTCTAAGAAGGTAAAATGCATGTGTCTAAGTTATCACTATCTGAAG
This sequence comes from Pinus tabuliformis, assembly GCA_031772625.1. Taxonomy (NCBI): domain Eukaryota; kingdom Viridiplantae; phylum Streptophyta; class Pinopsida; order Pinales; family Pinaceae; genus Pinus; species Pinus tabuliformis. Next base: position 1,585,438,065 of record CM062818.1, on the reverse strand, counting down.
AAAACATATTTTTGTATTTTTGTTTAAGTTATTAGAATTATCATGCATGTGCTTTTAACTAGCTTTTCACTGTGCAGGGGTGGATCAAGGAGGAGAAATGCTTGGAAAAGGTTGGGAAGACTCGGAGAGGGTCTAAGGGATCCTTATCATCCTTTCAGAGAGTTTCACAAAGTCAGGATGCCATGCAACCGTGTTTATGAACTTCTACAGGAAGTCTGCAGGGGTTTCTACAGGATGTTCTGTAATTCTTCTACAAGATGTTTCGAAATGGGATTTTGGAGCATGGATGGAGGAAAAAAAGATGGAGGAATGAGTATGAAGGTGAAATAGGGGTGTGAAGAGGTCTAGGACTTGGTGGAGGAGGCTAAGGAGCGATTGGATTTGTTCAAGGATGGATGAAACGATGTTGCACAAGAAGATGAGAATCATGGCAAAGTAAGCGGATGAGGCAAATGTAAGGTAAGGGTTATAAGTGAAGGGTGAAGCAGGTAGGTTGTATGGAGTATGGGCAGGTAAGGAAGGATAACAGGTACTCTTCAAGTCGTTTTTCAAACTGAACAAACAAATACATGCAAGAAAACAAAGATCTAGTTATAAAACCTATGACCTAGTTACTTCACTCTAATCTGACCTAACAACAAAAGGAAATGAACAGAATTTTATTTGCAGTGAAACCATGTGAAACAACTATGAAACTAAGTGATCATAACCCTAAGCATGCATCCAAACTGATATCAAGTTCTACGAACGAGATTCAAACACTAATGATTGCATGGTGAAGCAAAGAAAGTGTTTTGTTTGAGACAGCATGGTTACTTCAACTCCAGCCCCTGATCCAATAAGGAAGAGGTGAAACCAAAAGCGTTTGCTGACCCTTTTTTGGAGATTTTTCCTGTTATTATCCTACCAATATATTCTAAACATAAACAACTACTTTAACCATCAAAAGAAATCTAAATAACGAAGCAAGATCTAAATCTAAATAGCAGATTTTATTTTAAGAACGCAGCAAACACATAAAGATAAATGAAGGAGGTACTGGGTGCTTGAGATGGGCCCAACCCCAAGAGCTACAGCCTCCTAAGAGAGATTTAGAGCTGGTGAAGAGCTAGATTCATCTTTATTGATCAAGAAATGAAGAGTTACATCAAAATTGTCCACAAGAAGAACTTGAACATGAGCTGAAAGCAAAGCTAATCTATTGCATAAAAATCGAACTACAAACTAGCTAACTAATGGCTACAAAATGACTAACCACTAGCTACTATCTACTGGCTAACTAGATAACATCCACTGGCTAACCAAAATGAGGCCCTAAGCCTTCTTATTTATACAAATTGAGGACCCAACAGTCCTCCTAAACTTTAGGGACTCGGCTGCCCAAAACTTGGAGTTAACAGCAGTCCTACTTGACTTGCTTGGCTGCCCTTGTGCTGATTGATTCGGTGGCCCTTGAACTCCGAGCTGATGGTGGAGAATTCGAGGTAAGGGCCCATAAATGAAGGGGACACCTTCCTACAAATCCTCTCCCTTGTCTTCCCACGAATTTGGTTGCCAAGTGCTCATTAAGACCTTCAATTTTGTCTCCAAATTGACCAAAAAGGCTACACAAAGCACCCATTAGACTTGTTGCCATAATGACTAACCAAATTCACTCTATTAACATAAATATAATAAAAAACATGCAATAAAATAATGAGAATGGTGGATTAAGTCAAATTAGGAGGTTGAATGAGCCCAAATAATTGATGGCAAGATAATCCCTAAGGTATGTCGATAATATTACCTTCATAAATGGTTCGTGCATATATACGAAAGTATGTTTGATTTCTAACACAGGTGATATATTGGTACTCTTAATATTTGACAAGTATCTTACATTTTTAGACATAAAGCTGGTTATAAACATTTATTTTGGTATATCATAACTTGACACTATTGATAATTCATGTGATAAGCATGATAACCATGATGATAGCAGTGTGACAATAAGATTGATACTAAGGATTTTCTTGTTGATCTTGGTTAGGTTTTTGATAAGCTAAGTAAATTTGACAATGTGATAAATTTGGATGCCGTGACTTGATGGTTGAGTAATGTGATAAAGAAGTCATGTTGTGATTATGATCCTTGTAGTATGAAGATACAATTGTCAGCTACCCTAATTATATGACACTAACCCTTGATGAATATCTAAAGTCATGTTCATATGTAATGATAAAGTAGTTGATGTTGATATGTTAACATATTTATGGATGAAATGGTAACTATTACCTCAAAATGGGTACTCGAGCCCAAAAACCCCAAAAAACATGAAAAAAAACCCAAAAATGAAAATTGCTTATTCCAGAATGATGTTTTTTTAGGGTAAAGTTTCAACATTCTTTTTAAATGGAAGTAAAAACAATTTTTTTGTTTGAAAAATGGATGAAAAAACACCCTTAAAAAAATTGTTTATTCTCGAATAACAAAAAAATAATTTGAGTTACAATTTTGGCATTTTTTAGCAATGGAGTTAAAGAGAAAATATTCGGACTTTGAAAAATTGTAAAATTCCAACAATTATCGGACATGATGTTAAAGATAAAATATCATCTCTCAAATTTTGACTATTTCCATACATGTTATTAAAGATAAAATATTTTGACTGTAAAATACCTTAAAATTGTAACTGTTTTCGACCATAGCATTAAAGATAAAATATCATGACTTGGAAAAACTTAAAATCTTCACAAATTTTCAACCATGCAATTAAAACCAAGGAATACGACTACCAAAAAATCTCAAGTTTTCAAAATATTTCAAACATGACATTATGAAAAAAAAATATGGTAAAAAACTTAGAAAATGAACACTCAAGAGCAATTTATTTTTTAAATGAAAAATATATAGTGATTTTAAAATCTTATCCTAAGACAACTCGATACATTGCAAAAATAAATTATAAACCAACCATCAAATTGACACGCAATGTAGGTGAAATCAACCCGTTATAATGAAAACTTAAAAACCAACCATTAAATTGATACATTGTGGGCAGACTCAATTCATTATAACAAAAAATTTAAAATCAACTATCAAATTGCCCATAATGGGATCAGGTTGTTAGACGACCATCCATAGAGAATGTGTAGAAAAAAAATGAAAATAAAAACCAAAATAAAAAATAGACGTATAAAGAAATAAAAATGAAAAATACAAAAAAAAAAACAAAACAAAAATTCAAATATTGAAAAAAAATAAAAGCAATAAAAAAACACAAAAAAAAATACAAAAGATAACTTTTTTAATATTGATAAAAAGAAAAAACAATGAAGAAAACACAGAAAATAATAAAAAGAAAATAAATTTTAAATATTGGAAAAAAAATAGAAACAATAAACAAAACACAAAAATAATGAAAAAGAAAACAAAAATTAAGATATTGAAAAAAAAACAAAAAAGATAATACAAAAGAAAAAAAAAATATAATAAAAATTAAAAACAGTAAGAAAAACACAAAAAATAATACAAAAACACGAAAATTTCAAAAATAAGAAAAATAAATAAATAAATAAAAATAAAAACATATTTTTTTTAAAATCATAACAATAAATACAACATAGCAAAAAAAAAAACGTGACAAAAGAATCAAATGTATAAAAAATGTAAAAAATAACATAAAACTAACTTATAACTAAAAAAATAGAAAAAGAAATAAAAATATCATAAAATAAGTCTAAAAAAAAAATCACAATTTAACAAAAAAAATTAATTAACAAAATAAAAATAAAAACATTTTTTTTAAACAAAAACATTCTTTTATATATAAAAGAAAAAATGCATAATTAAAAAATTAAATTGAAATAAAAAATATATATATATTCATAAATGAAGATCTCATTCCAGAAGACCAAGTAGAATTAAGAAAGGAGGTTCAAAAGGTAAAAGAAGCTAGAAAGGAAGGAAAATGGGCAATAATCAAAAATAGAAAAGCCTTTATTCGAGATAGAAACCAAAAAGATAGTAATCAATAGCAATTAAACATGCTCTGGATCCTTTCTTGGAATTGTCGGGGCTTCCCATGGAACAAAGGCCCCAAGCTAAGTTGGATTTCAAATGATGTTGATATTATTTTGCTTGTTGAAACTTGGGAGCACGAAGAATCTAAGGTCCCTAACATAGATGGCTTTACGCTATGTTCTACCTGGAACAAGCGATCCTCCCGTAGAGGCATTGGGGGAATAGCTTGTTACATTAAGAAGAACATCTCCCCCCATGTTAGGTTTTATAAAAACGACCCTCACAACCAATATAGTTGGATAGAGATCAAAGACATTAATAATAAAAAGTCCTACATAGCAATATGTTATTTTCCCCCCATTAATTCTAACTTCTATAAGAAGAAGAATCTAGATAAAACTAACCCTTACAATGGTTTAGAGAATGATATTTATAGCCTATGGAATGACGGTAATATCCTTTTAATAGGTGACTTTAATGCTCGAACTTCAAATAACCAAGCTATTATTCTAAGCAATCATTCCAACCCTAATCCTCTTTGGTTAGACGAAGACCCCACTCTGGCTAGCAGGTACAAAAGGAACTCTGAAGATCTCGGGGAAAATTTGTTTGGGTCGGAGCTAGTCAAGCTCTCTAGTGCTCAAGATCTCATAATTTGCAATGGTCTAAAGAAGTGGCCCAATTATAGCAAGATGACCTGCATCCATGGACTTGGTAGCAGCATGGTAGACTACGTTATTTCCGATCTCCCATTATACAACGAAATAATAAATTTTTACATCTTAAACGACCACGAACCTGACTCTGATCATAGGCCTTTACTTATAACTCTCAATTTTGTCATGCATAGAGTTCCCATAGAAAATAATACTTATAGCCAAAAGAACTTAATATTTGATAGAAATAAAAATGATCTCTTTCTAAATGAATTAAAAACTAATTTGCTTCCTTTATCTAATATAGACAACATTGAATACCTCTATCATAATTTTACTACAACCCTCTCATATTCTATTAACAAGTTCTCAATTGAAGTTTCAAATAATAAAAGAAACAGCAAAACCAATCCATGGTATGAAAAAGATTGTAAAAGTGCAAGGAGAGCAATTAAGGAAGCTGTTGATGAATCTCTTAAAATGGACAAGATAAAAATATACAAAGCCCTAACTAAAAGGAAAAAGAGGTAGTACATTCTTCAAAGACAGGAGAATCTCTTACACCTCTCTAAGGTAGCTCCTAAGAAATTTTGGAGGCAGATTCTAACTAGGAAGACTAAGGATAATAATAAAATTGCTCTTCACGATTGGAATTCCTATCTTAAAAAGCTTTATGAATCTCCAAATGTCATGGATAATTTGGAAACCCTTCTCACAACGAAAGAAGTTTTCTCTTTAGAAGACATTAAGTTTGGGGTTAATCGCCTCGCTAATGGGAAAGCTAAGGACATTGAAGGTTACCAAGCGGAAATCTTAAAAATTGGAGGTCTTGTCCTCATCCCCCACATCCACAAGCTTTTCAATCAAGCAGTCAAGCAAGGGTTCCCTAAACCTTAGACTGAGAATTGAAAATAATTGTAAAATAGCAAACCTTGTAATGTGGGATAAAAAGAAGTTCCTCTTTGAAACTTTAGTCACTCCCGTTATCTTATATGGTTGTGAGGTTTGGGGTTGCAGCATCTCCAGAGAATCATGGAGAAATATTGAGCAAATCTAGAAGTGTTTTATAACTTATAACCTGAAAATTAAAAGTAATACACCCTATCCTATTCTCCTTATAGAAGCAGGTTTTTCCCCTATTGAGAGCCTAGCTATGCTTAGGTTTTTGTTGTACACACACGAAATCAGTAACATAGACGATCATAGACTTCCTAAGCTAGCTTTAAATTCTAGCCAAAACCACCTAAGGCTCAGTCGAGGGTGGCATAAAGACACAAGGGCCTAGTTAAAATATTGGGAGATCAACGAAAATGATGCATTGCAAAACATAAATAACATTAAAGATACTGTGACTTCTAAGTTCAAAGAAAAAATATGGTGTGAGAAAGACTTAGCAGCTAAAAGAAAATTAAGTTATTAAAAGAATGTCATCAACCCCACCCTAGAAGATCTAAAGTATCTCTCTATTTTAACTAGCTCAAAGAAGAAAATTAATATAGCAAAGATTAGAACGAATTCTCATGAGCTCCATAGTGAAACAGGTCGTTGGGCAGTTCCTAAAACGCCGTGGACGGAAAGGATCTGCCATATATGTGAGAATAGGAACATCGAGGATGAAAACCACTTCCTCTAAGAGTGCCCCACGTATAACCACATTAGATCTCAGTTTCACAATCTTTGTTACAATATTGACCTTCCTAGCCTTTTACAATGTCAAAATTATAGTGAGCTCGAGAGGCTTCTCTCCAAGCTTTTTGAGCATAGGAATAAAATCTTAAATAAAAATAGATAATTTGTTTCTTTAGGTCCGATAGACCATTATTTGGTCTCAGCAGACGTTAACCATCATCATCATCATCATCATCAAAAAAAAAATTGAAAAACAAAACTTCAAAAAAAAAAAAAAAAAAAAAAAAAAACAATTAAAAAAATGATTAATAAAAAAAAAAAAAATTTCTTTACCCCAACCGGGGATGGCCACGGGCGTGGGCAGGGTTGATCATGGGCACGCCCGTAGCCAACCCCGCCCGGGGGTAAAGGGAATTTTTTTTTATTAATCCTTTTTTTAATTGTATTTTTTTATTTTATTTTATTTTTTTATTTTTGTTTTAAATTTTTATTTTTATTTGTCTTTTTTTTATATTGATGATGATGATTATGGTTAACGTCTAGTGAGACCAATCTTTGGTCTATCGGACCTAAAGAAACGAATTATTTAGTTTGATTTAAGATTTTATTCCTATGCTCAAAACATATTTGGTTTTGATTTGCTTTATTTTTGTTTTCTAATTTAAATATTTTTTATTTTTTTAATTTTATTTTTATTTTTAATTTTTTTTATTTTTCATTTTTCATTTTCTTTTCCATTTTTTTTGTTTTAATTGTTTTAATTTTTATTTTATAACTTTTATGAATTTTTTTTAGTTTTTAAATTTCACATTTTTTAATATAGATATTTTTTTAATTTAAATATTTAATTTTTTTTTCAATTATTTTTTTTATAATTGTGTTTAGGTTTTTTTTGAGTTATTATTATGTAGTTATATTTTTTTTTACTTAAAAAAATCGTTATGGATGTATTCTTTTCCTTTTGATTAATATTCAAAAATTTTCTTTAAATTTTATGTTTTTTTGAAATATTTTTTTTTTTTAATTTATTTTTTAATATTTTAATTTATTTTTTAATTTTTTGTTTAATTTTTTTTTATTTTTACAATTGACTTTTTTTTTATTTTTACATTTTTCTGTGTGCTTTTTTTTTTATTTTTATATAATTTTATACTTTTGGGCTTTTTTGGCCATGTTTTTTATTTTATTTTTATGTTTTACTATGAACATGAAAAGCACAAACATTTAAATAAAATATCCACACTTAATACATTACAAAATTTAAAGTGTAAAAAATAAGCCCTCTAAACAAAATGGGTTGATGTTGTATCACCCCTTTTCAAAATCAAGATGAAAATCACTAACATTTAAAAAAGATGTTCATACTTGCTAAATAAAAAAATTTAAAAGTGTCAAAAATCAACCCTCCAAAAGAGAGGGGTTGATGCTGCATTAGCACTTTTCAAAATCAGCATGAAAATCACTAAGATTGAAAAAAAAATGTTCATACTTGATACATGAGAAAATTTAAAGTGCCAAAAATATCCTCAAAAAAAAAGTTTATTTTGAGATCACCACTTTTCAAAATCGGGTGATTTTTTTGTACCTCAAAAAAATAGGTACTAGTTCACTTTCTCGTTTGATCAACAACTATGTTTGTTATGACTATGATGCATATATATCTAATAATATGATATAGTTTGATTGCATGATTTAACAACTTTGTTGATGCATGACAACATTATGATAGACAGTTTGATGTTTTGATGACTAAAGTGGCTTCCCATTTAGAGGGAGAAACTCTTCATGATATTTTAACACCTATTATTATTTGAAAGGAAGACATTTGAATGTTGAAGGAAGAATTTTGGTCATGAATAAACATCTATTATTGTTGAAGAGGTTTTAGCAGGTTATAATTTAAGCATAGAAGATTTCTCTTAGTCCAAGCCCCAATCGGTAGGAGAAAGGCTTAAGGGTGCAATTGTATACCTCCTAGCCGCATAGAAGAAGGCCTATGGGTGTACTTGATCTTGTAGGATACTCAAACTAAATCCTGATGCATGAAACCAAGAGCACACGAGGAGTATGACAATCCTACATATATGAAGCAGATAAAATAAAGTTCTATGAGTGGGGAAGTTTGCATGTTTGACTTATTATAGAGAATGTGAATGTCCTCACTAATTTTGTGATTGCAGAGGACTCAAATATGCATATCAGTATGTTATCATTACATCTAGTATATGATTTTTGTATAGCCTCATCAAAGCTTCATCTTGACACTCTTCTTCACTCATTTTCGTTCTCCTTGACCATTTATTTTAACTTTATAGGCATCAAATTGCAGGTTTTTGACATATATTAATTGTCATCTTTTTCATATTTCCTAAATGTTCCCTATTATTAAGTTAAATTTTTCATTGGCTACCAGATTCGTGCAATTCTACAACTAACATCCACTTGTGCAGCCAACTTCATTGTTGAGCAGGGTCTGAGGTGCCATTCAAGGAAAGAGAGATATGGGTAGAAAGAGTTTGATCCCCAAAGTGATCTCCTCCTACTCATCTGCACCAAATCATTAGAAGAAAGCCCAAATCACATGGTGAAAGGAAAAATTCAAATCGTAGCTAGAGCAAGTGACCAAGAGTTTGAGATGAAAACACCAAATGATTTTCTTTGCCGAATAGCAAATAGTGAGCGAATCATTATTTAATTCTCAATTTGATAGTTAAATTAGAAATTTGTTAGCCAAAAGTAGGCATGAAAGCCTCAAATAGTTATTAAATGGATTTTATAAATATTTTAAGACAGGACAAAATAGTAGAGGATGTGAATGAATTTTTTGTGACTATAATCGTTTTAAAACTTTGTTTTTTTATTTAATGAAAGTGCCTTTGAAGACTTGATGCACAGTTAATTGTTAATTGGAGCTTGAGGCCACCTATTTATGGAGGACCCGTGCACACAGTGAGGGTTTTTAACTTATAGATTTCCCTTTTTGCTATTATTTGTTGTAGTATTTTTGCATATGTTCATTTCATAATTCTTAGTTTGATTTTAGATTAGATAGCACCAGTGACATTTATTTTCATTAGAAGAGCAGTAGCGAAGTTCTCCATTAATTTTTTTAGATCATTGAAAATTAATCCTAGCCATTTATAGTTTTGATCTTCATATCATAGCATTACAACTCTCTTTTATAGTTTATGAAGTTGATTTGACTCATCAAAATATCAGTGGTTTCTTTGTGATTTCTTTGGAGTTTCATCAAAAATCATTTCAACTTCATAAGCATAAGATGTTTCTCTCTATAGATTTAGGTATATAGATTCCTTTCAGCTTTATGTTAGAGCATTTTTATTGAAAAGTTTTCTTAGCTTAATTTTAAAAAGAAGTGTGGTTTGATTGTAGTTATTTTCTTCAACTTTCAATCTTGACGCAAGTATGAATTAATATAGTTTTCATTCAGAAAGTGTGAGTTAATATAGTTTTCATTCAGAAAGTGTGAGTTAATATAGTTTTCATTCACCAAGTGTGAGTTAATATAGTTTTCATTCAGCAAGTGTGAGTTAATATAGTTTTCATTCAGCAAGGGTGAGTTAATACAATTTTCATTCTCCAAGTGTGAATTCTTTATAGTTTCATTTTTCAAGGAATATTGCTTTAGTTTCACTATCATTTTATTTTCACTAGATAGAAATCTTAATTTCATTTTTAAAATAGGAATACAAAACTTAAAAACACATTTCCAATAACTCAAACAATTAATAAATCCAACTTATCAAAAAATCTTCTAGCATATATTGTGCACGTGCACTTCACAACTTTACCATCTTTAGTCGATAATTTATGTAATCAATTTAAGACAATTAAATTGACAAAGATTTTGGTGTCATTGCCAGGGAGGTGTAAATAGAATTATTGATTTATTTTGGATTAAAAAAAACAAACAAACATTAAAAACAAAAGCATGATATGCATAGGAAAGAGACTCTAGGGGTAGATTTGTAGGCAAAGGAAAGAGATTAAATCCAACAGTATCACTTACCCTACCATGACCTCGTAATACCACACCACCCAAAAAAACTTGAATTCCATTGATAGCATGCAAACATAAACTCCCTGAGGTATTAAGATTTGAAATCCAACCTAGAGATTCACCAACTCCATCAATAGAAGCCATAATAGAAGAAGAAGATCCCATATCCTCAACAACAAGAGTAATTTTCCTACCTTCAACTGAAGAACAACTTCTAGCTCAAGAGTTGGAAGTTCCTACTAAAGATGAGGAAGAAGAAACCTATTTCAAACCATTGATAGAAGAACCAGAGGAACTAGAGGAAGTTGAAAACCCAATCTTAGAATTAAAACCAAATATTAGTTTTGAAGAATCTACAATGGCTAGATAAGGGGAAGGAGAGGTACATAATTTTAATGGTGAACAACCTAGGATTGGAGGGGTAAGAGGAGGTGGAAGAGGAGGTGGAAGAGGAGGTGGAATAGGTGGAGGAAGAGGAAGAGAAGAATATATAAATCGAGAACGCTTTTGATTTCCTATCCTCAATGAAGATACAGTTGTGACAATGAAAAATATCTCACCCTCTATCCTTCCAAACTTTCTTGGATTAAGGAGTGAAGATCTTGGGACATTTCTCTCTAGATTTTAAGTCTTGTGTAGAGCATATGATTATCTGCATGGTGCTCAAAAGTTGAAATTATTGCCTTCATCCCTTAAAGATGCAACATTAAAATGGTTTATGAGTTTAGGAATAAACGCCATAAGAACATGGGAACAAATGAAAACTACATTCTTAGAGAATTATAAGGACTACTATATGCCCCATAATATCAAGGATGAAGTCTTTAAAATGGTACAAAAAGAAGATGAAAATAATTAAGACTTAATTGAAACATTTTCTTATAATGATAAAAAGGAAAACATGAATAATATAGATGAGGAAACTTTGAAAGCTCTCTTATTGAAATCCATTAGAGATGAGTGGATTGATATTCTCAATCTAATGGGTAAGGGAAACATTTCTCAGTTTTCACTAGGAGACATTTGTGAGTTGTGCATACACATTTCAAGAGGAAAAGCAAGAACCTGGAAAAATCCAAGAGATCCTATTTTATCAAGGATTAATAAATCTACAATTGGGACAGTAGGTAGAGCAAAATTAGGAAATTTTCTTGATAATTTTAAAACAAATATTTAGGGACTCTTAGTGAAAAAAATGATACCCTTAAAATACAAAACAAGAAAAAAGTTGAAAATGTTGCATTGTCCATTTTTCGCCCTAAGTGCAGAAAGAAGCATGCCTTAAGAGAATGTCGCCTTGATTTAAAGAGTGTAGAAACTTGTGTTATTTGTGTGAAAAATCATGATACAAAATAATGTCCCTCAATACCAAGTCTTAAACCTGTCTATCAAGAAGAAGGAGTACCAAATCAAATAGATTCTCTTTGTTTTATTACTAAAATACCTTGGCAGAATCCACAACCAAATACATCTCAAGGTTTTAACACTCAACCATTGGCACAATCTTCACAAAGTAATTGGATTGCCCCAATGCCTTGGAAATATTGGCCACAACTTTTGTCACAATGATGGAAAAATCCTTATGGAAAATACCCTCAATATCCTCAATATCCTCAATTTCCACAATTTCAACAATCATATCCTACTTTTCCTCCACAATATTATTCTCAACCCGTTCCACAAACTCAACCTCACAATTTGAATCCACAACTTTCATTACCATTTCCTCAAAGACCAAACCAATTTCCTACCCAACCACTCCCAAATCCAAACAATAATAAAAGTTCACAACTTGTTTACAATATCGAAGGAAAAAAATTTCAAACTTACATGATAGCTCCCACCTGCAGGCCGACATTCCAGACTTAGGAAAATCTCTAGATGAGATGTTCCCTCTGAAAATTGTGCAACTCTGGAGGGGAACCAACCTTCCCTCCAGAAATTTCACAATCCTGCTGGGCTCCAGAATTGCACAATCGAGCTAGGCATATCCCCCTCAGGAAATTGCATAATCCATCTTGACACTGGGCTTCAACCCAGAAATTTCACAATTCTGGGAGGTAGTGACCTGCTGACCCCAGAAATTGCACAGCGCTTGAGGGAAAACCAACCGTGCTCAACCCAGAAACTACACAAATCCCTTTCCCAATCTTGCATACTGTTGCACGTGCCTTCAAGTTGACGAGTTCCATCTGGGCCTAAGCAATTCTGATTATACATGCATGGGATGTTTTTCCCAAAATAGCAAAAAGAAACATGCAAAAATCATCCCTAGATTTTAGGGATCTATTTTTAACAGCTTGAGGTTACATGTAAATATCATTTTAGAAACATCCCTCCAAGTGTTGTGTTTTCCTATATTTGTGGCATGTGCGTCATAAGCCTCATCCTTATCAAACTTATTTATTCAACACTACAGAGATCATTCCTCACATCGATCTTGAAGCTCTCACATCCCACATCGCATCTACAAGTCTTTGGCACATTCAACACAGATTTTTCTGGGTAAGTATGATTTTCATGTCATTTGCTACTTTTCTGACCCTTTTTTTATTTCACTTTGTATGAATGTTGTTTTCATGGTTTTGTTGAATGCACGTTGTTTTTTTAATGTATGTTAGCTTGTAGAAGCATCGTTTACGTTTTTATTTGCATCTCATTGTTGTCGGATGAATGACATTGTTTTGCACTAATAGTCGTCGTGGCGGCGACTTGCTTCACACATGCATGCATTCCCATTTTTTGAATATTTCATTCACTCTTTGCATGCATGATCATTCACTCTTACTTACAGTCAGTATCGCCATGCATCCAAAACTTTTCATGTTTTCACTTGCCCCGTGGCGGGTCCGAATTGCCTTGGCCTAGACCTTGCCTTACCCGGAAAGCAATGCACATTTATGGAAGTGAAGGATCTACCTTCCCTCCAAAAACTACACAAATATGGCCAGCACTAACCTCCAGGCTTGCATTGCGCAATTCTGGGAGGCAGTGCCCTACTGGGCCCAGAAATTTCATAATGCAGTTTGTGGGTTTGCATGTCATTGCTAACTGAAACCCTGCATTGCACAGTTTTAGTCCTCAGCAGGCCAGGATAGACTATTCATTACACAGTTCCAATAGTCTACCAACTTCCTAAGAGCTTGGAATGTGCCTTGGATAGTTTTGGCAGTCAATCTCCCAGCCTCCCGGTAAAAATTGCACAATCTTCACTGCTGGTTACCTAGGTGTGTTGAATGCCAGTCCTTAGATTTTATTCGTTTTCAACTGACAGATTTCTTGCCATGATTTTTGCTACATCTCCAAGTATAGTATGTGTTTGTTTGTCTCTCAACAATATAGGTACAATAACCTCTAACAGAGAAGTGTCAAAGGAAATTGTTGGAAGTGCAACTGGAGATGCAGTTGAACAAGTGTCTATGAGCTTGCCTACTTATGAAGATACCAAGATGTTCATAGATAGGGACATCAAGATGAAATGGAAAGACATCAATGACATATTCTGAGGCGCATTTGAGGAAGATCTAGAAGACTGGGAGTTTATGTCAACATCCACAAGTCTGGCTTATACCATATTGCATGCAAGTATCTCATGTTTCCATGCATGGACATGATCCACTAGATTTCCTTGCACACTAATCCTGAGACGATGACATTGACTAGTGTTAATGATAAATATCTTGTTACCTTTAGGGCAAAGAAATTTCAGCAAACGTATCACTTGTCACAACTGGTGATTACAATGGAGAAACCCTTTAGCAAACCCAGCAGCAACACAATCTCCATAGATAACTTGAAGAGTTGGGTGAAAGAGACAACCAAGTTCAAGACAACACCCATCCTGGTTTACAAGACAAAGATACTAAGGAATGCATATCAGTACTTGGTCATATTTGCATGTCACCTATGTGGTCAAGATAGCATAGAGACCTTCCCACAGAGATAGGTGATTGCATTGGACCAAATGGCCAGCGAAGGAAGGCCATGCAACTAGTCTAACATGTTGGCTCTCAGGTTGAAGGAATAGGTGAAAAAATCTTGGCATCCACCCTAGGGTCAACAAGTGAAGATATACATGTCCACATACATACTAGATGCAATTTGCACCCATCAATAGTTCCCAGGTTTGATTTGGGCATGGACAACATTGGAAACCTTTGTACACACTTATTATAGATTTTTCTCTGAATGCAGGTTCCGCAAAGTTATCACACAATTATCAAACCACTTTGTCACCCTGGTGTACAAAATGATATTTGAGAAGGATCCACCTTCAATGCCGTAGGAAACAATGGACAAACTCGTCATTGAAGAAGTATTATAGTATCACATCTCGACAGGGTTGTCAGCTAGACTACACACGAAGAAGAAGGAACCTTGGCCCACTCTTCCTTTGAGGATCGGGTTGTATGAGATACAAAATATAAAGCATGTTAAGGCTGAGACGGAGTAATTGAAAAGATTCACCTTCGCACCATAAGTTTCAATTTATATGACTGACATTGCTTATTGAAGGACCACTGTAAGAGAGTATAGCATCCTTGGATCCACAGAGCATGTCATTGGCCTGAGGAAGACTCATGGAGATACTGTTATCACTTGTCGGGGCTCAATGAACCCATTGGTATAGCTTTAGAGTGGTTAGCAAAGTAGAGGGAAGCATCATCTCAAAGAGCAGCATCATCAGTAGTAGTAGACTGTAGCGTACCTGTGTGTGACAAAAACAAGAGGAAGGTTGTTGAAAATGCAAAGGTAGAGCAAAGCTGCAAGTTCAAAGAAGATCCAATTGTATTGAAAATAATTTTGGAGATTGAGACTAAGAGGTGATAGTGTGACAGAAGGATCATGCAAAGGCAAAGAGAGAAACAAAAGATGGAGGAAACATAAAATGAGTTGCAAGAGTTAGAGTGACAACTCAGGGAAGAACAGGAGTTATGTATAAGAGAGAAGGAAGTGCAACAGGAATAGGTACAGTAGGAGGCACAACATCCACATATTGATCAAACCACACCCATACAGGTTATAGACTCATCCAAAAAGCTGGCACAGAGCAGACATGGTGAGCAGTCATAGGAGTGGGACTTAGTTGAAGAGATTGAACAGATGATATAGAAAATGAACACGGAGATGGTTCATCTAGAGTTAGAATAGGATATTGACCTCATGCCTCAAAACTAAGAGGTCGCCCCTATAGCTTGACCACATCTAGAAGTAGAGCAACTCCCAAGTGATCAAGAAGACATAGAGATCCTTGAAGACAATCCATAGGCGAAGAAATACAAAATATCTTTTGATAAGTCAAAACATAGAGTTGTGCAGTCACACCGAGTGCCCAATCTAGATTTTCACATATCCCCTTTGAAGTTTGAAGAAGAAGTGATCATATTCGAAATCTGCAAGCATCCAACAACATTGGCTGATACTATTGTAGCATATTCTAGAGCCACAAGCTCGAGTGTTCGATTCTTGAAAATCGAGAACAATCACATGGCTAAGGAGTTACAAGCAGCCAAGTAAAGAGGAGAAAAGGTTACATCATCCACCAGAGAAGAGTTGAAGAGAGTGATATTGGATGAAGTATCATCCCTTGAGGCATTCATTTAGATGTTGTATTCCAGATTAATCATTGTGCATAAGTCAATTTTCCATCTCAACAGTTGGCAAACTCTGTGCTAGGAGAGCAAGCATCTTGTCAAATTTTCACACTACTATCGATCGCATGCAAACATGGACACTGAGGTACAAAGGATCCCCATTGTACTTGCCAAAGATGATGAAGCCCAAGGTGGTAGAATTGAAGGCACATGTCCAGATTCAGATATGGAACTATGAGGAACTCTTGCAGCTCATCACCAGTTTGCAAGCTTCACATGCATGGGTGTTCAAAAGCATGGATTTCATTTTGCATGTGCATGCAATCCAATCTATTGGCACACTCATCGAGGAAAAGACAGAGAACTAAGTCTGACTAGAGCTTTACATGTACTTTGATGAGTTGATGCACGTAGCCACCAACACAAACTTGGAGATCAGGGTAGACACTATGCATCAGTATGTTGCTAGTCCGACTGCACTCAAGACTATGATGTGCATGTTATAAGACAAGTTGGACAGAGGTATAAAATCAATGTACTGGGATGTAATGGAGGCAAGAGTTCACTTTTACTCGGATGTCACCATTGAGCACGTCGACACCATTGTGAACTACCAAGCTTGGCATCAGTTTGCCACCATTGATCATTGCAAGGATTTCAAAGAGTTGGTGTTCTCATAGATGTCTGAGTCTTAGTGATATCTTTCATGGCTTTATCAAGCCTATTTTTCCTCACATGGGTACATGTGCATATTGTAATGTAATATGTTGTAATAGTGAAAGACCAACTGTCAATAGTAGAGTGTAACAGTCATGTAGTAGTTGAAGAATCATGAGGGTAGGTGAAGAGTCACAAAGGGAAATGTCAAGGGTCACCCCACCCTTTGCTATTTATAGAACCCCATAACTCATTGGAAAGGATTTTGGGAACCAAACTTGCTATTGGTGTGTTGAGCCACCAAAACTAACATTTAGTTTCATTCTATTTTTCACTTTATCCTCATTTTGTCACCTCATTCCATCACATTATCATTGCATAACCCTACTACATGAGTTCACATTTACATTTTCAAAAGTTATTAATTTCATGTATTTAGAGTGAATTTATGATTAAAAGTTATATAAATAACATATATTTTCTTATACCTAAAAGTGGCTTGAGTTTGATGACATGTGTACATCATTTGGCCTCCCAAGATCAAATTTGAATTTCAACTCAAGAGGTGGACCATATTCCAAGGAGAAATATCATGGAGATCTTTATGAGTCATGGGATTTGTATCTAGTATTTAGGGATAAATTGAGACAAGTATGGATCTAGTAGATATTTAGAGATCTAAATTTATTGAATAGATATCCTTATTTCATGTATAAATCGGAGGAGCATCCTTCAAAGGAAGCTAACAGTTGTTAGATATTCATTAGCATTAGATTTATCATTCAGCATGAATAATATCCTTTTCTTTCAATTATGAGTTATGAGTGTTTTGTGATTCTTAAGAGGTGGTAGATATTCATGTGTGTTGATTGAGGAATGGAAGGATCCCCAACAACCACAATCTGCATACAACTATAACATAGTTTTATTTTTGTTATTTCCTTTCTTGCAAGTGTGTTTTTACTTTCATGCAAGTGTTATTTCATTTCCTAGATTGTCATCAAACTGCTTGCTTTCTAAATTATCATAGTTTACTTGCTTTCCAGTTATTTTATATTTGCTTCTTATTGTTTTTCATAGATAAATTTAATTCAGCTTTCTTTGATTCGAGTTATAATATGCGTTTCCATTCTTTATCTCCATTCTAAAAAAACCTCCTACAATAGTCTCATCTTAGGTAGCATATATTTTGGTTTTCTTCTAACTTTACAAAACCCCCGAGTTGACAAATTAAATGATAAGGATTTAACATATAATTAAGTCACCCTACATTTTGTTGTCATTGTCAGGGAAGCATACTTAGATGTAACTAGTTAGGAATATTTTTTATAAAGAATTTTAATTAGGGTTATTTGCATTGAGATGGAAATTAGAAAAGATAAAACATTCATAAAACAAAACCCCCATTCACTAAAAACAACATAAAAGAAAACCATCCATATCATGAATTCCTAGTTTTGCAGGTAGAAGAAATGGATGGAGATGGTGAACATGAGGAAGATCCTTCTGGGTTTCCCATTCAAGAAACTAATATCAATGTTCATATGAAGAAAATATCTCCATCTGTACTTCCTATCTTCAATGGTATGAGATGAGAATACCCAAAAACATTTCTATTTTAATTTGAAATAATTTGTAGATCTTATGGCTACTTATTACACATTCAAAAGTTGAATTTATTTCCAGAAACATTGAAGGATAGAGCTCTTGAATGGTTCATGACTTTAGGAACAAATTCTATAAGCACATGGGATGATATGAAAAGAGTATTTTTGGAAAAATACAAAGATTATTGTATAAACCATGACCTTAGAAATCAAGTCTTTAAGATGAATGAAAAAGAGGATGAAATCTTAGAAGATTTAGTGGAGAGATTTATGTATCAGGTCAAACTAGCTAACTTGCATAATTTAGGATCAGACACATTAAAAATTCTCCTACTAAATGCTATAAGGGATGAATGGATTGATCTTCTTAACCTGGTGGGGAAAGGAAATGTTTCACAATTGTCATTTCAAGAGATTTTTGAATTGTGTAGATAAAGAGGAAAAGCAAAGTATGCAAGATCCCCTTAGGATCCTGTTATGGAAAGAATAGGTAAGTCGACATCAGTATTGGTAAGTCAAATTGAACTTAACAATATGCTATACATTTTTGGTAATTTGAAAGAACAAATTGATATGCTAAGAATGGAAAACAAGCAAATAATTGAGAATGTTGATTCATTTATGTTTTTCCCTAAATGCAAAAAGAAACATGCTTTGCATGAATGTCCACTTAATAACATTAAAATGTATGAAATTTGTGTAGGATCACATACTACTAAAGATTGTCCATCATTACTAGGGTTAAAGGCAGTTTACCAAGGAGAAAATAAAAAATTAAAACAATCTTATTATGGGGCTCCAAAAATATCATGGAAACCTCATCAACCTGGTATGATACAAGATCTTACTTCTCAATTTCAAATTTATACACAACAATCCCAAAGTAATTGGAAAACACCATTGCCTTGGAAACCCTCACCATCTCAATCCCAACCTCAAAACTAATCTTGGAAACAAGGTTGGAAAGGACCTTATAGAAGAAATCCATCGTATCCTCAATATTTTCCTCATTATCCTCAATGCCAAGCTCAATTTCAAGCTCAATGTTATTCATACTATTAACCTTAACCACAACATCCATTTCATGCTCAATTGACCTCAATTCAACCATTACCATCTGCACAAGAACTCCAAAGGTCCATTTCCACTTCACTACCTGCACAAGTATTTGGAATCCCCAACAATAAAATACCTCAATCCACTCATAATGTTGAGGTACTGGAAAATAAATCACCAAATTCCATTGAATAACAACAATTAGAAGAGGAAAAATATTGAGGTAACTTCCAGGAATCATGGATGCATGTTAAAGAAGAGAAGTTGTTGAAACATGAGTTTCATGTAGGTCTATCACCCAATCCTATGAATGAAGATCACATCTCTAAAGACTTGCATGGCATGATATCATAAAACCAAGGAAGATAAGATTACATTGAACCTTGGTTTAAGACAGTTATTGGATCTCACGATTCCATTCTTGAGTATCTTCTGGCATTATTCAAATCAAGGCATTTGGTCTCTAATATACCAGTACATATCAAAGAGTATATTTTAAACATGAATATGAGTTTACTCATGATCTTGTTACACAACTAGATGCATTCGAAATTCTCTTATACTTAAGAGAATGTTTCATTTCTTTTTCAATAGAATAGGACTAACAAATACAAGCTTTTGTGAATTTTTACGATAAATTTGCAATTTTCTAGTGCAGTAAGAGCCACCCATTTATTAATCCTTGGCGGGAAAATTACAATAAAACAGACGATAGTGAATAAGGAGCACAAGCAAATATTAATGAGTGATAATTTTGGGTATGAGATCGATTCTTCTCATTTATTTTCTGAATCCAAATTAAAAAAAAAAAAAATCAATGTGTATAATCAAATATATATAATTATAATTATAAAATGGAATAATAACAAATAAAATCTAAAAAAAACAAAATAATTTTTAAATAAATTGTTTCTTTAAAAATAAAATTTAAATTTTAAATGGAACATATATATATATAAATAAAATAAAAATAGATTGAAGCATATATATATATATATATATATATATATATATAATTAAAAAAAAAACAAATCCGGTGACCATTATCGACAGTGATATTGGCATGAAGCTCTTTAAAATGAAAATAAAAAACAAATTCATTGACCATTATAGAAAGTGGTATTGGTATGAACCTCTTTAAAATAAAGAATTAAAAAACAAATTTCTTTCATTACCGAAAGATGAAACTTATTCTATAGAATCTCGTGAGCTTTAGATCTTACAAGATCTGGCACGAAAGATTTTATGGAAGTTCTTGCAGCTGGTGCTAAGCATGATTGGTCAATTCGGTGTGAATTTCTACTCAGCATATTTGGTTGCTGAGAAGGTGGTTTTCACCACCAAACAAGCTAGACATTGACCTTGAAAGAAGCCTGCAAATAAAACATTTAATATAAAAACTTTGCAAAATATTCATTCAAACTCTAAGTGATTTGGGGTATAATAAGAAAAAGGTGGAATGCATGCCACATCCCATGGAGCCCGCTCATACCATCAACACATTCCAAAAAAGGCAAAGAGATTACATGTAGGAGATGCATCAACCTCGAGATGCCAAGGTCAATAGATCAAGTCCCATGCGAAATGCCTAGTGATGTTGATATGAGAAAAATCCCGAATTAGTCAAAGCTGATGACTACATTCAGTATTGTCCAATGGTGCATCATAAATAAAAGACAAAACTGATTCTATAAAACTCGAGGTTAGTTGAGATCTTCACACATTTGTTAAAGGAGAAAAATCCTCCAAAACCCATCTATCTTTGAGAAAAATCGGGATTTCTGTTCATAGAATAGGGAAGAAGAAATCATGCCAAGATATTCTCCAACATGATCAAAGAATTACGTTTTTTTTGTATATGAATTTCTTTCCCATCATTATTCAATCCATCTTGATATAAGCATAAAGTTGTAGCTCTCTCTGTACTAGTCCTTGTTAGGATTTTGTAGTTTATTCTTTCTCCCCACATATTATCATAAAAAGGTTTCCCAAGATCAAGTCTATGTCACTCAAGGGGAAGCCCAAATTTTCAAATTTTAATTTTTTTCCACCAAATTGGGGGGACTATCTCACTCCATGAGTGTCAGCCATGACAACTTCTTATCCATTACTTGAGAGGCTGTACTTTAAGAGGATGACTGTCACAAATTATCATCTCACATTTCTTGCAAATTCCTTCCATATTTCGAGGAGGATGTTATGGTTTGTTGTGATGGATTCAATAGAGGTGGCCTCACTTCGATCACAAGAAAATGCACGCAATTGACCACACTTGATTTGAATGAGGAAGAGATACATGATAATGGAGAAGATTGGCTAGCTCGCTTTCCTGAGATTTTAACGTCTCTAAGATCTCTTTGTTTTGATTGTTTGGAGGGCTCGATAAATTTTGATGCACTTGAAAGATTAGTTGCAAGATGCCCCTCTCTGAAGAAGCTCAGGCTAAATAAAAATGTTTCTATAGTGCAGTAATAAATGCACCATAGCTTACTCAAATAGGAACAAGCTCATTTTTCTATGAGTTCCAACCGGAGCAAGTAGCAGATCTTCTCGCAGCCTTCAGCAATTGTAAACAACTTCAATGTTTGTAAAGATTTCATGAATTTTTGTTATAGTATCTACCTGGGGTATATCCATTTTTCTCTAATTTAACATCTCTAAACTTCAGCTATATTGTTATTGGCAGCTGAGAATTGCAAGGAATTTTTTGTCACTATCGTAAATTACAGCTACTCTGGGTTTTGGGTTCGGTAGGAGACAAAGGTTTGGAGGTAGCAGCTAAAACGTGCAAGGATCTAAGGGATCCCAGTGTATTTCCTATGGATTCATGTGAATATGGTGAAGGTTGTGTATCTGAATAGGTCCTTGTTGCGATCTGTGAGGGGTGTCCAAATCTTGAGTCTATTTTATACTTTTGTCAGAGTATCGTAAAAAAATTCAAAATGCAAATCACAAATCCTCGATTCTGTAACTGAAACCCCAAATCAAGGGATCAAGACCTAAATTTCTTAAAAAAATCATAAAGTTTAATGATTAGATTACCTGCCATGTTTATTACAACTTCGATGTGTCAATTTCTCATTTATGGACATGTAAGCTCATTTTTCTGTGCGCAGATTTTATTCAGAATTGGTTGACATTTGAATTTGTTTGATTGAAGGCATGTTGCAGTTGAGAAAAGGATGCATCAAGCCCACGCACCTCAGGTGATTGGAAAATATTCTTTGATTTCTAATTCAAGATAGAAAACATTTTTCGTCATAAATAAACAAAATCGTTCTGCACCTAAAAAGATAAATACAATAAACCCAATTGCATTGTGCTACAAAGGATAATGATGATGGATCTGTTATAAAATTATATATTACACAGAAAAGGAACACATAAAATATTATTTAAATATAAACATAGAAAATGCATAAAACAAGAGAGACACAAATATACATGGCTCACCCAGTTTGGGCTACATCCATGGAGAAACAGCTAGTCCTTCCTTTTATATTATCCATCAAACTAAAGTGATACAACCTACAATAGATCTGCTCTAATTCCCTCTTCTCTCTCAATCTCCTCTCTCTTCCTCACTCAGAATACAAATCTACATAGACACAACACAAATCCCTCATATATAGTGAGGGGTTGCCTTCTAGGGAAAAAAAACTAAATTAAACATAAATTCTATTGTCAAATCTCCACCTAATGAATGCCCTAGATTGATTACAAAATTACAACATTTTAGAAGGAAATTTGTTGGAAATAATACTAAGAGGGGGGGTGAATCTGTATTATCAAATTATTTTCAATATACCTTCCAGATTTATACTTTAATTTATTCTTCAGATATTGATCATTAATTTGTATGTCAGTACCATATAATAATGAACAAGAACAAGAAAAATAGATAAGCACACCAAAGAACACCAGATATAAGGTGGAAACCCAATGTGGGTGAAAACCACCAGTTGCAATATGTCTCTATCTTCTTTCAATTAGAAACTTCTTTTACAAGGATTTTGTACTGGTGCAGTCCTTTACCAGTACGCAGGCTGCAACCTACAGAGAGCTACAACTCTCTCTCATTTTCCAGTCTCTCCTGGAAGAGAGCTACAACCCCCTTTGCTCTTTTACTTCTTTAAGGACCACATTTCATTAATTTTCAAACTGGATCCAAGAAGATCAAATAATCATCATGTACATGAAAATCACCCAATCTCCTTATTCAATCAACCAATGAATCACCCAACTTCTTAGAATGTTGTAAACAGAAAAGTAATACCAGAAATCTAAACCCAGAACTCTGCAGCAATAGATAAAAGACAGCCAACAAATGTTTCAAGATAGGTCTGCAACTTCACCAATAGCGGGTTGCAAATACCCGCAGCTCTTCTGTGTCTAAACTGCACAGATCCGCACCTGGTCGGTCTACTGCTCTACGTATCTCCACACCACTTGTTCTGCTACCCTACATACCTCTGCTAAGATCCGCACCTACACTGCCCGCTTGACAGCGTACCTCCATGACTTGTTCTTCTATTTCCCTGCGTACCTCCACACTATGCCTTCTCCTGTGTTGCGTACCTCACATTGCGCCTTCTGCTCCGCTGCGTACCCCCACACTGCGCCTTCTTCTGCACTACGTACCCCCGCACTCACGCCGTGGATCACCTGCGAACCTCTTATTAGGGCCAAATTAACAGTCCTCCAATGTGCCACAGACAGTCAGATCCACAGATCTGATCATGCGCCCGAGAGATCATGACTTATCAATAGATTCGCCTTAAGTTTTCTCCTTGATTTAGATCTAGCTTTTAAAACCAATCACCCAAAATTTCAGATCTTAAGATATTCAAATTTCACAAGTGTCTAGCCAAGTGATCTCCTTTCCTTTTTATAGGCAAGCCCTTATTCAAACCATGGGACAAAACCATCGAAAACCAATACAAGGGATCCAAAAACGGGGTTCAATAATTTAGATCCTATACCACGGGCCAAAACCATAGGATCGTGAATGACGGGCTAAATACCAAGGGCCAAACATAAGAAAACCCCACGTGAGCGTGCTTCTCTGCATTGCAGTGAGTGAACTGGGGGACTGCACCTTCTGAAAGGAGAACATGTGGGTATGACCGCACTTCCTGGACGATGAACCTGAGGGTCTGCATCTTTTGAACGATGCACCTGTGAACCTCTTATTTTCCATCATTTTGAGAGCCTTTTTCACTTGAGCGAGTCGCCATCAAGTACAACACCTGTACCATAGAGCCAAACTAGAATCATAATGCCAACAATCTCCCCCTTTGGACTCGATGGCAACCTCAAGATCCTCAATGTCATTCTCCCCCTTTGACATCAATGGCAAAGGGTTATGCTCCCCCTGAGAACATGCTTAAGCCTTTGCTTTGCTGATCATGCTCCCCCCAACTATAAACCAGATCTGAAAAAGGAAAGAAATTTTTTCAAGAAGAACCATAATCCACCAAACACCATAATTGACCATGAAAGAGATAGAGACATATTGTAAAACTATTCAGATCAGCATCCATGATCTCCTTCTGTACTTCCTCCAAGATCTTCTACCATAATGGCAACAATGCATTATATGCTCCCCCTGAACCTGTGCCATTTGATCTTCGACCAATCCGCAACCCAGCAAATGTACGCGTATACCCCATATGAAACTTGTGTACAACCAACAATCTCTGAAACATATGAGATTCAACAACAAGATGATGCATCAACAACCCTCAGCTTTTTCCTGAGGTATTCAAAAGTCTCCCTAGGCAATGGTTTGGTGAGTATATCAGCAGCTTGGTCCTTAGAAGGAACATACTCCAACTTGACCTTTCGTTCAAGCACTTGCTCCCTGAGAAAGTGATACCTGATTGGGATGTGCTTGGTCTTTGAATGCATGACTGGGTTCTTTGAAATGTTGATTGCACTTGTATTATTACATAAGATGGAGATAGGTGGTGTACAAGTGATTTGAAAATCCTGCAAGGTCTGCATCATCCAAAGGAGTTGAGTGTAGCAAGATGCAGCAGCCACATATTCCGCTTCAGCTGTAGATAAAGCAATCGAACTTTGTTTCTTGCTGAACCAGGATACTAATCTGGAACCCATAAAGAATGCACCACCACTTGTGCTCTTCCTGCCATCCACGCTTCCTGCCCAATCTGCATCTATATAAGCATGAAGAGTGAGATCTTTATCTCTAGGATACCGTAAGTCATAGTTTTGAGTTCCTTGAAGATACTTGAAAATTCTCTTCACTGCCTGAAGATGAATTTCCTTTGGATTTTCCTGAAATCTTCCAACTATTCCCACTGCACGCACGATGTCTGCTCAGGTACCTGTCAAATAAAGTAGACTTCCAATCGTAGATATGTAGGTTGGTTGATGCACTGTTGTTGATTCATAATTTGCACTGAGGCTACATCCTGTGACCATCGGGGTACATACTGGTTTTGCATCTTCCATGCCATATTTCTTCAAAATCTGCTTAAGATACTTGGTTTGAGACAAGAAGATCCTGCCTTCATTTTGTTGAATTTGCAATCCAAGAAAATATGTCAGTTCTCCAAGCAGAGACATTTCAAATTCTTTCTGCATCACCAAGGCAAAGCTTTGACTCATAGCTTCTTCATTGCTGCCAAAGATAATATCATCTACATACACAACGAGTATTAGCAATTTGTCATTTTCAATTTTTATATAAAGATTTCTATCTGTTGATCCCTTTGAAAAACCTTGTTGATGAAGATATTTGTCCAAACGGTAGTACCAAGCCCTTGGAGTCTATTTAAGACCATAGAGAGCCTTTTTTAGTCTGCATACAAGATTTGGATCATTCCCAAGGATGAACCCATCTGGTTGCTCAATGTACACTTCTTCTAAGTCTCCATTTAGAAAGGCTGATTTTACGTCCATTTGAAATACTTTGAACTTCTGAAATCTTGAGAGAGTAAGGAACATTCGGATGGCCTCAAGTCTAGCAACGGGAGCAAAAGTTTCTTCAAATTCTATTCCTTCTTGTTGAGCATACCCTTTACAAAAAATTTTGGCCTTGTTTCTAATTACTTCCCCATTTTCATTCAACTTATTTTTGAAGATCCATTTTGTCCCTATGACATTCTTATCTTTTGGTCTAGGAACGAACTCCCAAGTGTTATTCTTTTCGATCTGCTCAAGTTCTTCATCCATCGCCTTGACCCAGCATTCATCTTTGCATGCCTCTCTTACATTTTTTGGTTCCGTGGAGGAGAGTAATGCCAAATATCTTGAGGCTACTGCAATTGTTCTTCTTGTTTGTACACCTGCCTCTTTCTACCCCAAAATTTGAGATTTTGGATGATTCTTCTGAACGTACCTAGATGGAGTCTTCTCTTCTATCCTTATATGTTCCTCTGGTGCCTCTTGAGGTTCTTCTTCATCATTAATCTAATTTGGATAGTATTGTTCATCCTCTTCGATATTTTCATAATTTACTTGCCTAGGAATGTATCCTTTTTCATCAACCACTACATCAATGCTGTCAACAATTCTTCCAAGTCTTTTATTGTAACACTTATATGCTTTGTTGTGGGGAGAATAACCAAGGAGAATGCCTTCATCTGTTCTAGGTTCAATTTTTCCAAGACGTTCATCATTATTCTTAATATAGAATTTTCTTCCAAAAATTTTGAAATGCTTCACCGAAGGAGTCTCACCATACCAAACCTCATGAAGAGTTTGGGTGTTGTTCACTCGGACATTTGTTTTGTTGAGAATAACAACCACAACAAATGCAGCTTCACCCCAGAAGGTTGCGGGAGTCCCAGACTCATCAAGCATAGCATGAGCCATTTGTTGGACCGTTCTGTTCATCCTTTCCACCACTCCATTTGCTGAGGAGTCCTAGCTGCAGAGAATTCCCTTCTTATTCCATGTTCTTCACAGAAATCGAAAAATTCATTTGAGTTAAACCCCCCACCTCCGTCGGACCTGAGGCACTTAATTTTGTGATCTGATTCATTTTCAGCCAAGGCTTTGAAAGATTTGAATTTTTTGAATGCTTCATCCTTATGTTTCATAAGTCCCAACCAAACCATCCTGGAGAAGTCATCAATGAATAATATAAAATATTCTTCTCCTCGAGGTGACCTTGTCCTAAATGGGCCACATACATCTGTATGGACTAGTTCAAGAGGCCTGCTGGCTGATCCTTCCTTCTCAGGGAAGTTAGTTCTGGTTTTCTTACCAAACTGACATGATTTGCATATGGTGTTGTCTGGAATTTTGATGTCTGGAAGACCACGAACTTCCTGGTATTTGCATTCTTTCCTTATTTGTGAAAATCTTAGATGCCCCAACCTCTGGTGCCATAACCAATGTTCATCATCCTTGCTCAAAGAGCATTGTTGTTGTCCTTCTTCAAATATGTATAGATTATTTGGAGTTCTTCTGCCTTTGATCACAATTTTTCCTGTATCAAAATCACGAACACTACATCCATTTGATCAAAATATTACCTCTGTTCCTTGATCACACATCTAACTGACACTTAGTAGATTATGCTTCAAGCCATCAACATACAAAACATTTCTAGCTTTGACCTTTTCTTTCAACTGAGCGGTGCCTTTTCCTTTTATGGCTACAGGGGTATCATTTCCAAAAGAAACTTTCTTTCCCTTTTCTAAAGCAATATATGATTCAAGTTTTTCTTTATCACCTGTCATATGCTTCGAACATCCGCTGTCGATGTACCATAGATTTTCTTGTCCTTCTGCATAAAAAACTATCCCACATCTTTCTGTTTGTGGTTCCTTCATTCTCCATGTTTTGGTGCTTGAGGCTTGTTCCTTTGTCTGCCAAAACCTGCTCCTGCATTCAGAATCTTCATGACCGAAGTTATTACAAATAGAACATTCAATTTCATTTTCAAGGGCCAAAAAGTTGTTATAGGTCCTTTTCGGAATCCAAGTGATACTTCTTTGTTTTTGAGCTTCTCTAGTCATGATTGTCTTATAAGCAACACATTGAGCTGCTTTGTGACCAAAGTTATGGCAAGAGAAACATTGGCCATTGAAGAAAATTCTACAATTATCAAATCTACCAGCCAAATGATTGTAATTTCTATTGTCATCCATTGTTGAAGCAAATTGAGAAGTTTTTACCTGTGGCTGGTTGTAGCTTTTGTTCACCCTTAAGATGGATTGCCCCGGGTTTACCTGGTGGTCTTTGTTTGTTCTTGATGTAATTCGTCCCTGCCTTACCTGGTGATCTCCATTGGGCTTTTGCTCATTCCTCCTTGCTGCATCAAGATAACTCTTTGAGGTGGATTCTTGAGATGTTTCTCCATTATAACCCAGACCTGTCTTGATTAGTGGAGAATGTTGTACATTGGTAATCTCATCCAGAGTTTCAAATCCTTTAACAAATTTAAGATTAAGAGCCTTTGTTTTCTCAATTTCTTTTCTAAGGCCAACAATTTCACATTCTAACTTCTCAAGAGATTTTTCTTTTTCATCAAGTTGGAATTGCAGAGTATCAGTGATCATATCTTTTTCTTCTAAACATATTTTGAGTCGAGAAATCTCTTCATAAAAACCATCTACATCTATAGCGTCCATGTAATCATCACCTTCAAAGGCCATTAAAATTTTATAATCATTACCTCGTTCATCTTCGTCACTATTTGATAGTCCATCACTGTCTTCATGAGTGTAGTAACTTTTCTTAGTTGCATTATGTTTCTTGTTCCATCTAACAGGTTCCTTCCCTTTGTCAATCTTATCCTTGTGAGGAAATTTGGCAGCATAGTGACCTACTCTTCCACAAGCAAATCATTTGAAAGGTAACTTACCTCGGAACCGTCCAGTACCCCGTTGAAGATTTCTGAAAAAAATTGATTCTTCTTCTTCTTCTGACACGTGTCCTGATTCATAGTACTCTCCTTTGCCTGAAGCCTTGAAGGCAGCTTCTCTCCTGTCTGATGGACCTCCTTTCCTAATTTCATAAGCAGTTAGAATTTTGTGCAGCTGTGACATTTTAAGGCTTTGTAGATTCTCTTTTTCTTCTATTGCAGAAACTTTAGATTCAAACCTAGGGGACAAAGATCTTAGAACTTTTTCAACCACAACAGCCTCTTTTATTTCTTCACCCATATTTTTCATACAATTAACAATCTCATCTACACGAAGAAAATAGTTAGCCACACTTTCATCATTATACATCCTGAGATTTTCATACTGAATCTTGAGGGTTTGAAGTTTTGCTCGTTTTACCTGATCGTCTCCTTCATAGCTCAGAACAATCTTGTCCCATATATCTTTTGCGGATTTAAACTGCATTACCTTGACAAATTCTGATTGAGATAGGCATCCTAATAGAGTTTTGACCGCCTTTGCATTTGTTTCATATTTCTTCTTCTCAGCCAAATCTGTAGGAGTTGCTGATGGAAAAGTATACCCTATATCTATGATATCCCAGACTTCTGTACCAAGAGATTGAAGATAGGCAGTAACTCTTACCTTCCAATAAACGAAGTTTGTCCCATCAAAAATCGGTGGCCTGATTGATGCTTCCCTCTCGTAGTTGCTCATGATGAAAGATCTTTCTTCAAGCGATCAATCTTCTTCTAAAGAACCTGCTCTGATACCAATTGTTGGAAACAATACTGAGAGGGGAGCTGAATCAGTATTATTAAATTCTTTTCAATATACCTTCCAGATTTATACTTTAACTTATTCTTCAGATATTGATCATTAATTTGTATGTCAGTACCATATAATAATGAACAAGAACAAGAAAAATAGATAGGCACACCAAAGAACACCAAATATAAGGTGGAAACCCAATGTAGGGAAAAACACCTGCTGCAATATGTCTCTATCTTCTTTCAATTAGAAACTTCTTTTACAAGGATTTTGTACTGGTGCAGTCCTTTACCAGTATGCAGGCTGCAACCTGCAGAGAGATACAAATCTCTCTCGTTTTCCAGTCTCTCCTGGATGGGAGCTACAACCCCCTTTCATATTTTACTTCTTTAAGGACCACGTTTTATTAATTTTCAAGCTGGATCCAATAAGATAAAATAATCATCGAGTACATGCAAATCACCCAATCTCCTTATACAATCAACCAATGAATCACCCAACATCTCAGAATTCTGTAAACAGAAAAGTAATACCAGAAATCTAAACCCATAACTCTGCAGCAATAGATAAAAGACAGCCAACAAATGTTTCAAGATAGGTTCGCAACTTCACCAATAGTGGGCTGTGAATACCCGCAGCTCTTCTGTATCTAAACTGCGTAGATCCACACCTGGTCGGTCTACTGCTCTGCGTATCTCCGCACCACTCATTCTGCTGCCCTGCGTACCTCTGCTAAGATCCGCACCTACACTGCCCGCCTGACAGCGTACCTCCACGACTTGTTCTTCTGTTTCCCTATGTACCTTTGCATTGTGCCTTCTCCTACGCTGCGTACCTCACACTGTGCCTTCTTCTGCCCTACGTACCCCCGCACTGCGCCTTCTCCTGCACTGCGTACCCCCGCACTCACGCTGTGGATCGCCTATGAACCTCTTATTAGGGCCAAATTAATAGTCCTTCAATGTGCCACAAACAGTCAGATCCACAGATCTGATCATGCGCCCGAGAGATCACAACTTATCAATAGATTCACCTTAATTTTTCTCCTTGATTTAGATCTAGCTTTTAAAACCAATCACCCAAAATTTCAGATCTTAAGATATTCAAATTTCACAAGTGTCTAGCCAAGTGATCTCCTTTCCTTTTTATAGGCAAGCCCTTATTCAAACCATGGGACTAAACCATCGAAAAACCAATACAAGGGATCCAAAAACGGGGTTCAATAATTTAGATCCTATACCACGGGCCAAAACCATAGGATCATGAACGACGGGCTAAATACCAAGGGCCAAACGTAAGAAAACCCCATGTGAGCGCGCTTCTCTGAATTGGTGTGAGTGAACAAGGGGACCGCACCTTCTGAAAGGAGAACCTGTGGGTATGACTGCACTTCCTGGATGATGAACCTGCGGGTCCGCACCTTTTGAACAATGCACCTGCGAACCTCTTATTTTCCATCATTTTGAGAGCCTTTGTCACTTGAGTGAGTTGCCATCAAGTACAGCTCCTGTACCATAGAGCCAAACCAGAATCATAATGCCAACACAATTTTTCATCTATTTTTAGCTTTGGGGACACTGCCCCGAGCCCCCCGCCAAGGGGTGGCTCCCAACGGTCACAGCCTCCCCCCTTGGACCCCCCCTGTAGTGAATATTTTACGAGCAGTTTTGCCACCCCATTACAAACTGGAGTCCATTGCGGTGATACCTTTGAATACAGAAGATAATCAAGCTCCAACAATATCCCACTTGGAGACTGATTATAGCCACTCCATCGCTGCTTCATTTCTTCGAAAATGACTCCAATTTGGACCTGGTTGTTTCTCATCTTCTTCATTCTACTTGAAGACCAATCCAAACTAACTAGACTCTCAGTTTCTCCCTGGTTACAACTTTTTTAACATATCTACAGGATTCTGGCTAGTGTGTATCTTTTCCATCTTCATCTATCCATCTTCCAATGCTAACCGTATGAAATGGTAGTTGAGATGTATATGTTTAGTCTTGGAATGAAATACAGAGTTCTTTGCAAGATGTATGGCACTCCGGCTATCACTGTATAACCTACCCAACTCCTGCTTCTTACCCAATTCATCCGGAAATCTTTGTAACCAAATCATTTCTTTACTAGCCTCTATAGTAGCAACATAATCTACTTCCATTGTTGAGAGTGCAACAACATTTTGTAGTTTTGAGACCCAACTAACAGTTGTTCCACCTACAGTAAACACATACCATGTGGTGCTCCTCCTGTTATCTCTATCACCTGCCATATCTGCATCAACATATCCCTGTAGAGTAATGTTTGAACCACCAAAGCATAATGCTTGAATTGTGGTACCTCTCAAATACCTGAGAATCCACTTCATCACCATCCAATGCTCTTTCCCAGGATTGTTCATGTACCTACTTACAATGCCCACTACATGTGCAATATTAGGCCTTGTGCAGACCATTGCATACATTAAGCTTCCAATTTCTGATGCATATGGAACTTTAGACAGATGATCCATTTCTTCTTGAGCCTTGGGACACTCCTCCTTACTTAATTTGAAATGGCTAGCCAAAGGTATACTAACTAGTTTTTCATTCTGCATATTAAAACCCTTTGTTATCGGGAAAACTAGTGTCTATGCAGAGCTTCTAGTCCCACTAAGGCTGGTAGCTACCTTAGAAACAAACAAACTAAAACTACTTTCGTTTTCCTTTATGAGAAATAGATAAGAGGGGAATAAGGAGACCAACCTCTATCTTGCGCTTGGTTCCTTGTTCGATTCCTCTCCCTTCTAATAGATCTTTGCTACTCGCTTCCTTGTCTACCCAACTTCACAGAGCACCTGTAGAATCAAAGCAACATAACACTATCCAAGAACATAGATCTATTATCATAAACAATATAGGACCAGATATATATTGACCACACAAATGCACATAACATTAATCATACAAGAATGTGGAGGAAAACTTGAATAGGTTTATTGATAATCAAGAAAGAGAAAAGAGGATTACAACCAATTGTTCTGACCCAACACCATCCTCTTAGCAAGAAAGCCCTTCTTCACCTCATGAAAAGCTTAGATCACCCAACACTATGATATTGCACCAAGAAACTAGCAGCACTTCCTTACAAGATACAAAATTCCTGCCTCTGGATCTCCGGGATGAGGGATCCATATATAGATGTTTGCAAGGGGGTTGAGTCAGATTTTGAGATTTGATTAGTGTCCTCTCTCTGATAGTTCTTGAAACCACTTGGAGATTGATGATCTCTTACTCATCCCTAGGTGAATGCAGAGAGGCAAGTGTCACAGGAGAAGTTTCTAGAAGATTCCTTGCTCCTCCACCTTGCAAATTGACCCCGCCATTTGTCCACTCTCACCCGTTGCACCCCATAGAAGGGCTTTCCAATATGCATCGCACCTCCTGTGAGTATTTAGACAGGATGCAACTCACTTTGACCATGGAGCAAGTGAGATGGTCCAGTTTTGACCAGTTCTGAGCAGTTTTTCATGGATAACTTCTGGGAGAAGATGTAATCAGTTGACCTTGTTCTTTTAGAGGTTGGAACAACACTTTTAGGGACTTAAGAGCCCTTGGTTTATGGACATTTATGATTGGGGTTGCAGTGCCCAAAAATGTCTATAACAGTTTCCCCTAAAGCATGAGGTCGTTAATCTGTTGACGTCGGGTGAAATGCTTTATCATGGTGATCTGAAGTTCTTTCAAGTTGGAAGGTGACCTGTACTAAGATACAATACAATACATTATCTTCATAATATTTTCATGATCTAGCTAAGGCGAGCATTCCCATGCTCAGCATTATAAATTCATTTTCATGTACATAAAACAGACAATCATCTGAGTGTAGACTGATGATCCTGGTGGAGCCATCATTCCTTAGATTGGATGATTATCTATGCAGTAATGATGTACATTTGATGTCTTTATTTTCCTAAATATATATCACAGCCCAAATGGATGAGACTAGAACCGGGGTCTTCAATCTCGTTTGATCTTCACTCAAAGTATAAGTCGATCCATGTGAGAGATGTTCTGGAGTCAAACATGGAAAGACATCGCCTGATTACCAGCCAATGATGTAAGTTTTTAACAGGGGTGAGAGGAATCACCGATAATGATGACGACCCTCAAGGTACTGCAGTACAATTCATGTGGTGTGAATAAGGGACTTGGCATCGAACACCACGCAAAATCTTTCGGTCGAAGGCCATTGATGTAAACCTGTCGCCAGAAGTGAGAAACTTGCCATTGAGGCATGCAAGCTTCAAAGTACTGAAAGGGTTGTTCCTAGATCGACTTATTGGATAGTGAGTTGATGTCGACAATAAGTGATCCATCATAGGAGGACCTTAATGAATCCCACATCAATGACACATAACAGAGTAAATGATTTTAATGGAGGTGAAAACGATCTAGTGATATATGCTTCAGGGTGGTGGTCATGAAAGAATGGAGCATGAATGTATTGCAATGGGTGGGACACAGGTGAATTCTCTGAGCGACTTCTCTTGAACTTGTCAGTGACACTGAACTAATGGATCGGTAGCATTAACCCGAAATATGGATGGTGTGACGACACCATGGTGATGTGACCAGTGAATGGAACAACCCAACCCAACTCAGATGCGGAGCGAAAGTGTCATGTTCAAGAGCAACTTGCTACCGATAAAGTTTCTTCAAGTTTTCTTCCCAATTTTTCCCCTGTCATTGCTGACCAATACCTCTTTATTTTTGTCAAGCTTAAAGAGGATAACATATGCTTGTTCTATAATTTGCCCTTCGGGCAAACCCATCACTATGTTTTAACGAGCCAGGGATAGTGAAACTCGTTCTTGTCTGTTATGGACAAATTTTTCGCTATTCGGTTTTAACGAGTTTAATGACAAGGATAAATCGGTCCTTTTCAATTTTAGAGAGTCTAAAAAAGGGACGTAAAGAAAACTCCAATGATCCTTTTTCGTCATATAATCCCTTGAGTCCGAAGAACTATAAAACAATACAAAAGGGATGAATCTTCGATACTTTTAATGAGCCGAACAAAACAAGCGCTCGATCTTTTTGTGTAATAATCCCTCAAGTCCAAAAAGATTACAATCTAAAGGAGGGATAACACTTATGGTCCTTTTAACGAGCTGGATAGGCCAATCGCTCGGCAATCTTTTCATATTTTATGACTCAGTTGTAAAGAGCTTAAAGGAGACTCGTTTTTTGAGGAATGAGTGATAAATTCGGGTAGCAGCTGATTCCAGGTAAGGTTTGGAATTTTCCAATCACGGTAGTGTCACAAGGAAGGCTAACAGGATCACTCTTCGCAGCTGTTTCTCAAAAGGGTAAACAAATAAATGGAGGTGAATGATCGGCCAAAACAAAGTGGAGGTGATGATGAGGACACGACCAAGGCTTCAAAAGGCTGATGGTAATACATTCAGAATGGTTATTTACCAGAGAATGGTTCATTTTTTTTAATGAGCTTAAACGCCGGGGGAACATTTGCTCATTGCTTATGTTTATTTTTTAACGAGCTTGAATTCCGTGTTAAAACTGCTCGATATCATGGTCATTGATTGTCTTGATTTTACCATTGAAAACTTTGTTCTTTCAAAGGTTGTACTGTCTGTTCAATTGCTTCATCAAAATAGTTAGAAACGAACAATATACGTTTGAAAAATGAGTTAAAACACTAATATTTTACTTGAATTACGTGAAAAGTAATTTAAAAGTGCTTTTTACCTCTCATTTTACCACTTCATTTGAACTTTGGTTTGTTGGAGCTTTGGAGGTGTTTTCCCCCTTGATTTTCACTACCTGATTCCGAGAGATTCGGTGGATGATTCTCGACGCCGTCTAGACCAGGTAGGAGCTAAACATGAGCTCTTTAATTTCATCCTTTCCATTTTGCATTCTGAGCATGTTTTCTGGTTTTTCTGAGCCTTTGGGGTTTGAAAAACTCGCCCTGGCTCCATCGCACCTCTTCTACATCGAAAGGTGTGATGCATGCTGGCTTGGCCATTGGCCAGTCAGCATGCATCCCACCTAGAACACTGTTGGGGGTGCGATGGGCGCAAAGAGGGCCATTTATGCACAGTTTTTCATGGAAAGTTTTTCCTATTTCTCACCAAATCAGGACCTTGACTCTTCTCTTTTTTGTTTTAGAGATTCATTGGAGCAAAATTACTATTACATGGTGAGAATGTGAGCATGAAGAAGAATACATGCTTGCTTTACATGATCCGGTTACGGTAAATGCACTGCGAAACTGTGGCATGTTCAAGTTTTTTCGCATCTCTTGCATGAGGCAACAAATCAACTTGTTGTAGTATTTCCTTGATGCATGGGATCCTACCACCCAGGTGTTCTAGATTAGGGTCAAGTCCATCCCCTTGAATGTCGTGGACATCTATTTTTTGACCGGCTTATCGAGGCGGGGTGCCCCTATCTCATTGTCATGTTCGGCCCATGGGGGTGAATCTGTGAGAGATTACATTCGCAGGTATTGCAGAGAGGGATCTCAGCCGAGTAAGGATAACAAGATCATCATCTGAGATGTCACTGATAGGTCCCTGAGGACCATTCTATTTACTTTTGCTAGACTGGCTGGTAGTTCGGCACTTCACATGGCCAACAGGTCTTATATGCAATACGCCTTGAAATGCCTTGAACCAAAGGTGTTCAAATGGTGTGATGCAGTACTCTCTGCGATGAAAGAACAACTGACCAAGGTGAAAAATGGAAGATTGAAGAACTTTGGATGTGGTTCTATCTTGACAGCTTTCGCCTTGGAAAAGATCCGCTGATGCAGCCGCAGTATGTTTCACTTGGTTTACCTCCACCGACTGAACCACGGATGCAGAGATGGGTCGACCATATGGCTAGACATGTTGGTCAGTCGCAGATTTCTTTCTCTGATACCTTTTTCAAGTGGTTCAACAATCAGGAGATGGTTTTTTCCGAGTATCCTATATGCTGGTATGGACTTTCGGGGTGATCTAGATTTGGTACTACCTACTGGCGAGAAGTGGGGTGTCATCGGAAAATTCTTTGACCATATCTTTGTTTATCATTTCTCTTTATAATTTTCTTGTGCTTTCTTCTATCAGGACTAATCAAAAATCATGTGCTCATGCATATGTTGGACCGGTTCGACCAGTAGTACGCCTGAGAGTGCCAGCTGTCGCTCCAGCAGGGGAGGGTGCGGGAAGGGCTATCCTTCACGACCTTGATGTCGTCCAGACTCTTTCAGCATTGCATGATCAGGTCAAGGGCCTTACTCTTGGTATTCCGGACGTGAGGACTGATGAGATACCCCTGAGGTTGCATCGACATACCACTGGTGTGCCGAGTCGGTGGACTAGACTTTTACGCATG
The DNA here is from genome assembly GCA_031772625.1 of Pinus tabuliformis. Taxonomy (NCBI): domain Eukaryota; kingdom Viridiplantae; phylum Streptophyta; class Pinopsida; order Pinales; family Pinaceae; genus Pinus; species Pinus tabuliformis. The sequence continues at coordinate 1,585,400,824 of CM062818.1, read as the reverse complement.
ATTGCACAGGCAGTGACTTGTTATCACCAGCATCATTAGACTAGGGTGCCCCCTAGCATTTTGAGTTTTGGGTCATTTGACCAATTTTGTCTTGGTTACAGAACATTATGTGTAAACAATAAACAGTTATATATATAATTTTTATTTTCGGAGTTTTATTTTGGTTAAGTTACATGATCCTGATGCAAATATTGATGAAATGCTTCTTTTTATAAATTTTGCAAATGTCTATCTGAGACATAATTTTCTAATGAGTCTGTTAATGTGTTTAAGTTTATGGAAATATGCTGATATTGAATGAAATCAAATTGTCTTTCCAAAATATTGACCCTTAGGAACATATGATAGATAGCTGGATTTCGGACGGAGTAGATACCAGTGAGTTGTAGTATGACGAGTTGTGAGTCTAGCTTGATGACAAGTTGGCTTATGCCATGTGTGATGGCACCAGAGAGAAGTTCTATCAACGCGCTATATTCAACGATGTTGTTCGTTGACCGACCAATACATACCCCTCTGAACTTTCTAACTCGTCGCTTGGATCAAAAATGGCCCAGGCCGTAGAAGATAGTTTCCACGAACTACGACTCGCTCAGTCGGCATATCCAACGAAAGATTCCAATGGGTTCGACATCTGCGACAAATGTAAAAAGTGGATTACTTGACCAAAAAAATTACTCTTAGCGAAAACAAAAATGTAACAAAAGAACATAGGTTACCACACTGAATTATGCGTAGTAACGCTTAAGGTACAACCCGTTACGGGGTTGTGCCAGTGGAATCCCGTCATAATCCATTAACTCGTAGGCTCCTTTTTCTAACACTCACTTAACAATATAGGGGCCCATCCATAAAGACTTGAACTTACCTGCTCCCAATTTATCGAATTCCTGGTCATAAAGTAAGACCAAGTCACCTTCTAAGAAGACACGGGGTTTAACATTCTTGTCAAATTGCACCTTGACTCGTTTCTTATGGTCTTCGTTAGCCAAAGCGGCATCACGACGGGTTTCATCCAATTGGATTAGTTCCAAGAAATGAGCCTCCTCTTCTAAAGTTCGGGGGAGAAGGTCGACTGCAAGTTTGAGGGACGAGATTTCACACTAAACTGGTAAGATTGCTTCTAAGCCATACACCAGTTGAAAAGGTGTGAACCCGGTTGCATTCCTTACCGATGTTCGGTATGCCCACAAGGCTGAGTACAGGACTAGGTGCCAACTCCTTTTGTGGACTCCAATCATCCTTTGTAGCATCCGCTTCAGGACTTTGTCGATTGCTTCAACTTGTCCATTGGCCTGCGGGTAATATGGAGTAGAGTTGTCATGGGACAACCCTAATTTGGCAGCCAATTCAACCATCATGTGATTGCAAAAATGTGATCCATGATCTGTGACTATAGCCTGTGGAACACCGAATTTGGCGACTACATGATTAAAAAAGAAAAGGGCAGTTGTTTCGCTAGTGTTATCTAATGTAGGCATTGCCTCAGCCCATTTGGTAACATAGTCTACGGCGACTACGATATACCCATGCCCACCAGTCGAGGTGGGGTTACATGTCATGAAATCAATGCCCCATTTGGCAAATGGCCCAACAGCAACTATCGGTTGCAGAGGAGGGGGTGGTTTTCTGGTTTTGCTATCGAAAATTTGACATGCATGGCAACTTCCAACTACGGTCATGTAATCTTTGAACATTGTTGGCTAGAAGTATCATGCTCATAAGAATTTTTGCATTGTAGTGTAACCAGATTGATGCCCCCCATATGCGCCTGAATGGCAATCATTCAGGACTTTTTCGGCCTCCTCGTGGGTGAGGCACCTCCTCAGAATTTTATCGACACCACGATGGTAGAGCGTATCACCGACGATCATGTAGTCTTTTGATTAGTATCGAATACGTTTTTGTTCCGAGCGGGAGGTATTAGACCTATATTTTTGGGTTTGGAGATATATGATTATATCTCCATACCACGGATTGCTTGAAGATATCAGAAACAATGATTCATCCACGATGGTTTCTTCAGATGTTTCATCGTTGGACGATGATGGGAGATCACATAGTAATTCCGCGAAAACTAGGGATTTCTATGATTTGGATTTTACAAATTCCAAATCAAACTCTTGGATAATTTCTATCCATTTCGAATATTTTCCCCCCAGCAACTGTCGCGACAATATGTAAGTCATGGGGTTGAAATCTAATAAAATGATAGTTTTTTGAAAGAGGACATAGTGTCGAAATCTCTGTATCTCTTGAACAGCTGCGAGAGCCAGCTTTTCAACATAGGAATACTTTTTTTCTATATCATTTAAGTTCCTAGTCAAATAATATATAGGATGTTCAATTCTGTTGTCTTCTTGAACTAAAACCATTTCGATGGTTGTATCCGTTGCAGCCAAATATAGGTTAAAGTCTTTTTTATAATCAGGAGCGTACATTAATGATGCTTTCATTGAGGATTCTTTAAAGCATCAAAGGAAGCTTGCGTGACCTGATCCCAGACAAAGGGTACTTCCTTTTTCAATAGACATGTATAACCTTTAGCAAGTTCGGCATAATTTGGAATGAACCTCCTCAGAAAGTTTGCTTTCCTTTGGAGTTTCTAAATATGAAGCAAATTTGAAGGTGGAGGTAAATTTATGATTGCCTAAACCTTACATGGGTTGAGACGAATCACGTCTTTTGAGACTACAAAGCCAAGAAAACGACTAAAACTGACACAAAACACACATTTGTTTGGATTGAGTCGTATCTTGTATTGTTGGCAACGTAGAAATATCGCTCTCAAATGCTGCGGATGATCAGTCCGCTTTCACGAATGAGCAGGAAGGTCATCAAGATATGGTTGAACGATGTTTTTGATGTCATGGAATGCATAATTCATTGCCCTCTAAAATGTTGCCCCTGCGTTCTTTAAACCAAAGGGTAATTTGCGATATGCAAATGTGCCCCACGGACAAATAAATGCAGTCTTTGACTGGTCCTGTGGGCAGATATTTATTTGATTATACCCAGAGAATCCATCCATAAATGAAAAGATTTCACATCCGGTACATTCATCAATTATCTGGTCAATAAAGGGTGTAGGGTAGTTGTCTTTCAGACAAGCTTGATTTACATCCCTATAATCGACGCACACTCTAACCATTCCTTGTTTTTTCATCACAGGAACAATGTTCGATACCCAATCGGTTAGAGGAACTGGGTATATAAAACCAACATGGAGAAGTTTCTCAACTTCTGCCTTCGTGGCAACGGCTTTCTTGGGGTGCACCTGCCCTAGCTGTTGTCGTACCGGTTTGACATCTGGATACATCTTGATTTCGTGTTCAACTATGCTCGAGTCAATGCCTGGCATTTCATCATATGACCAAGAAAATACATCTCTAAATTCGCGAAAGAGAGCATTATATATTTCCAGTTCTGAAGGAGAACAACATTTTCCAACATAAATATTCTCTACAACATCCATTTTGGTCGAGATATTTATGGAGATAGTCTCTTCAATATTGGACAAGTTTCGCTTGGAATCCACCATGTTTACAGTATTTGATAGGAAATCAAAAACTGAAGGATGATTAAGGTTATCAGGAGTATCGTCATGACAACGTGGAAGATGGGAACGATGGTGGTAATCTTCCCATGGCGCCCCTTCAATTGTCATTGACTAAACAATTCCTTCGTTGGTGTAATGCACTTGTGACCAAGGATCTAAAGGGGTGCCATATTCCTTAGACCTATCTATCCAAATGCTCAATGAGCGTTGATTTGGGTTTGCCTTCCATGCCAAAAACATTGATTGCTACAATATTTCTATTGGGCTTGGAGGCAATACCCGCAGATGATCCATGTTAATATCGTTTTCTAAGGTCTTTTGAGTCGAAGATATCATATTGCAGGTTCCTACCGTCACCACTTTCACCAGATTGATTGGAGGTGGGAGGGAAAAAGTCCCCATTAATATAGGGCCTTTTAGTAGGCCTAGTCCGATATTTTGAAGCGAATGGGGGCTTCCATCGATCATCAGAATGCTTCCTGTAACTTGAGAATTATTGGGGAGAAAATTTTGTTGGTCGATGATTGTAATTCCTCCTTGAAAAGGAAATGCAATCTTCCTAAAATAGGTCGACACAACTGCTGCCATAGCATATATCCATGGTCTTCCCAGTAGGATGTTGTAATCGAGGTTTCTGTCGATTACTTCGACATCCATTTCTATTGTTTTTCCCCCTAGTTCAAATTGCAAGTTACTTAGAATACCATATGGGGTATATGTTCGTCTGTCAAATGCTTTTAATGTCATCGAAGATCGCAACAAGGTTGGAGATCCTAAAGTTTTCCAGCAACTCATCAACATAATACATGTAGATGCTCCCTCATCAATAATTGTTTGATGAACAGTTTTGTTGAGGGCTTTCACCTGAATGAGGAAAGCTAGTTGAGCTGGTAACTGAGGATCGTATCCTTTGTGATTAAAGGACAGAAGATTAGAATCCTTTGGGTCTATGCCACATATAGCTGATAATAAAGCCTGCTTTTGGGATGGGCAATTTTGTAGTACTTCAAGTGTCGACATAGCGAACGACGATTGGGCCATATCTTCCACTATTTTATAATGTTGTGCTGCTCTGGCACGAGGATTAAATGTCAATTTGTGTACTACTCCCTTTGGAGGTTTTATTGTTAGCTCCAGAATGATGGGCGGCGCAAATTCTATCGAAGTCATTGTCGAACTACTATGTTGATCCTTATCCTTGTTGTTCGACAGTTGTTGATTCCCATAATATTTATTCCTTGTCGATATCAAAGCATCATTTTTCTGTTTCGAAACCGACAACATCAGCACTTGGGATGGGGAAGCATTTTCAGTAGCAACCAGATTTGTCCCTGGATTTGGAAACGAATCAGTCAATACGGCCGAGGTTTTCGAATTCTTGAAGAATGTTTTAAGCTCATCTTTATGTGGACATTCTCTTGTCTAATGATCCTCATCACATATTAAGCATGGAATTTTTGGTTTCCTATCTCCAGGAGGGTTTGCAGAAGAACTTTCAGGTGAGGATTCCTCTTGTTTCTTCTTCTTCCCTTTGTTTTTCTTCTTACCTCCTGGTTGCCTGGTTTCTTTGCCTTTGTCTGTCGAGATGGAATTTACTTCCGAGGCGAGAAGTTCTTCTTTTCCATTTTGACTGGAAATATTACAGGCCTTTTTAGATGTAGCCTTTGTCGATTTCATGTCTATCGCACCAATCACGCCATCGTCAGCATGAGAGTCATTATTCGATTTAGGAGGAGGAGGGACAGAAAATTCCAGTCTGGGAGCGTCAGGGATTTTATCGTAGAGCATGCCAGACTGGGTATAAATCAAGTCTATATATTGTGCACGAGCAATAACCTGCTCTTCAGTGATGACTCCTCCTTTTGCCACATCTTCTATAATGGAAGGTAATAATGACTTAATAAACCAATCAGCTAAAAGCTGATCAGGAACATACGTTTTTACCATTCTACAACGACGTCACCACTCATGAATATGATCGGATATGTGAGTGGTCGTTGTTTGCTTGAAATTGGTAAGAAATTCTGTTCCCATTTCGTACCTTATCGGTAACTGAAAATGGGTTAAAAAGGTTGTGGCTAGGGCACTGAAGTTGTCAAACGAAGCTCTGGGTAACTCAATATACCACTTTGTTGCCAGACCAGTTAATTTCCTCTGAAAAAGGTGAAGCCTAATCGAATTATCGTTTAAGGTGTTTGATGAACACCACAGATGAAATGTAATCACATAATTCAATGGGTCTTCACCCGGATTTCCATTAAACTTAGGAATATCTGACGGAAGTTTATGCGGAATCACTGGCCACCAAGGGGCGTAAGCAATTGGATCGTTTGTTAGCCAATTTAGATCCAGTAACTCTAAAATTGCCACGAAGGGTAACTGTTGATTCAAGTTTGGCGAGGCATACCTAGGATATGACAGAATTTCCTGAGTAGTTGGTCTTTGCATACTAGCATAATGCATTTGATCCTGGTAACTTTGGTAAGGTTGATGGGCATAACCATTGTAGAATGGTTGATTTTGACCATTTTGAATATACGACTACCCACTATTTGCAAAGGTTTGTTGCTCAGATCCTTGGTATACTTGTTGGAATTGCGGTTGTTGGTATTACACAAGCCATGGTTGCAAAGCCATGTGTTGTTGTCCAATACTGACCGTTTGACCAAGATGAGGGGTAATTGTACCTGTTTGGGCCTGTGTCATTCCAATAGTTCGTGATTATGGTTGAGTCACAGGGACAAGAGGATGTTGCATTACAACCTGAGAAACCTGAGGTTGGCATACAATAGGCAACGCTTGTACTTGCGACACCGTCACAATAGCCGGCGTAGTTGGTATATTTGACATACTTAAATATTGTTGCATCGAATATACAACTCTTGGTTATTGAGGCAGTATTGACACCCAACCGTTAGATGTAATTCCAGCATAACCTAAATTTTGTTGTGAACTCACGTATGGTTGTCCTCCCGGAGGTGACAATGAAAGGGTATATTGTCCCCCATATGGCGGTAATCCGGTACTCAAAGGAATTGTTTGTCCTTGAGAACCGGACTGACCAAATTGACACCCTGGAGGATCAATTTGCTGAGACTCAACATAAGAGTTCCTGGATACTATTCCGGATGAACAAATAGGAACGTACCATATTGTCGAAATGGCCCCTAAGTGGGCTCCTTTTAGCGATTGAGAGCTAGTTGGGACAGATGGTATGCCGGCGAACATTGTTGGAGTGACAGCAGGAAGTTCTGTCATCGCTGTGTCGGATGACACAGTCCTAGATGTCGACGGTTGTTCAGACTTTTCTAGTATATCTAAAATATTGCCTAGCGATTCTACAGGAGCTTCCGATAATGGTAGACTAATTTCTGATGAAGAAGGATGTAGGGTGATCCTGACTCCGAACTACGATGGAGTATGTTAGCTACCTATACCAATAGGTTTCATATTTCATGATTGGCAAAGGAAAGTGCCAAATATGCTCTGCTTTGGTGATACAAAGATCCCATATTTCCAGGAGAAGACAATGTGTGTATATAGCTTGATGTTGTCCCAATTTTGATGGATGGTCCAACAGCCTAATCTGTATCATGCCATGTTTCAATTTTTTGTTGTAGAATAGAGAAAGAAGTCTGTCCAAACTATTTAATCTTGGCAGACCAGTAGCTTAGGTAGAAAAACTAAGGTTCCCAACTGCTTAATCTAGGACCTTGGAAGCAATAAGGGTAGCCTTAGATAGAAAATCAAAAGAAAAAGCCAAGAGAAAAGAAAAGGAAAATAAGGGTCTGCAAGTCCAAGTGCACCCTCCAAGAAGAAACAAAAAATGCTAGGCAAGTAGATGGGTAGGCAGATGGGGTTGCAGAAATATCATTTCTTTCAAATGAATCTTGCTGGTCTAACACAAAGAAAACATTAGTGCATAGAGAAGCTCCTCTTCTCCATCATGTTGCAGCAAAGTAAAGGAGCATGACTAACTTCCTTTTCCCCACTTTCACATTCATTACTAACATCCCTTCATCAGTTGTGTTCATGAAAGAATTTAAGGTTTTATGTTGGTTCTTATTCCTTTAAAAGCCACATTTCTTGTCTAAAATTCTTTTCATTTTGATCTACTCCCTAAGATAAGTTGTTTTCATATAAACTTAGTGATTTCATCCCTCATTCACTTCTTCCATTCATATTAACCCCTAACTTCTTATTATCTAAATCCCCTATGTTACCCTTTCCCTATTATTATAACACCATGGTGTATAAACCCCTAAACATGTATAATATTCCCCCTTGTTAGCACTATAGCTAAATAAATTTGTTTAAGGGAGACATTAGTCCACCAGGGACTATGGTCAACCCTGTCATGGGATTGCTCCAGCCTCTGGTTTGAGTAATAACCTCCCCCTAATCCATCACCCCCCCTCTTGTCATAAAAAGTTCCATCAAAGAGCCCCTTTTCCCTTCACTTAAACCTAATCATAACCCTTTTTCCCCCCACAGATTAACTCAAACCCCGAAAACCCACAAAAATCCCAATACCTATAGTCCCGCGCCACAAAAATTAAATCGAATATTTTAATAATTGGGCGGGACCCAACCCAAAACTGCACCTTTGATCAAGAATACCCGCCAACCGTTGATCTTCCGCCACCCCAGATCTAACGGTGGGCGGTCAATCTTGGATCCCGACCTGTTGCCTTTTAACCTCCGGGGAGACAGCGGTATTGAGGGCCGTACCCAGGACGCGTGGCATGCGCTGGGGTTGTTCGGAGCCCCCCTCCCCGATACCGCCTATCAGCAAAGGTGGTGCGGGGAGACCGCTTACCACCTCCCTAATACCACCCCTGCAGCACCACGTCACCCACAAGTCATCATGACGTCGTGCCTCCTCCGCCCGCCACAGCGCCCCGTGGCCCTCCACATCGCCCTGTAACTCTTCTCTGCCCGCCACCATGTCCGTCCACGCTGGCCTCCAGCTCAGCATCCACGTGGCCCGCCTTGACTTCATGCTGACGTCATTGGCGGAAAAAGTGTCAATGACCCTTTTTGCCCAAATTTGTCGTTAAAAACAGCCAAACTAGCCGTTTGTGGTCATTTTCAAGTGAAAAGGACGCAGCCACTGTTAACCGATTTACCACGAAATTGCCTCCGAGGCATCAAATTCGAAGTTGCGGCTGCCATCACTAGTCAATCTAGCTACAGCGAGCTCCCCCTGCTCGGCCCGAAGTCGTTCAGTGCTATTTTTCCAGGTATTCACCGCAAGTTCCTTGTTTCGCCCCTATGCATGCTATTTCTATACGAATTCTCCACTAAGCATCGCTCAAATCCTAAGTTACACACTGTCTACTACTGAATTTACAATTAAATCAACCTACATTGCCACAGCCCCAAGAATTTGACATTCAAACCATAATTCACAGCTTGAAATTTACATATTTAGCCCCGAGTTGCCCGGCATTGTTCCCTTTTGCCGGGTGGAGGCCCAGGTCTGCATGTCACCAAATTAAAGCCTGCACACCCTCTGCAATCATCCTGACCAATTCACAATCCCTGTGAATTTACCAAAAAACAGCAGAGACAAGTCTGCCAAGCCTGCTTGTCCCACTTTGAAGGAAATTCCAAGCATTATCTACAATAAGCCTGTCACTTAAGCTCTGAGGAACCTTGCAAACCATTGCACTCACCTTGTTCAAAATCAGATTACACAATGGCTGCTCCCGCACCCTCAGCCCTCAGTGTTGCTCCTTTAAATGCACCAAATAAAAACCTGGAGTCCTTGCCTCTTGCTGAAAGGGACTACCTCATTGAAGACTTTGTGGGTAACAGGGACTTTTTGCAGACCTTCAGGAAATTAAGAGATGACTACCTGAATGGTCAGGATACATATGGGATATGGGAGTCAAATATGCCATACTACTGTCTCCCCTCTGTCAATATTTTTCCTGAGATTATTCGCCTATGTGTTGAAAACTATGATGTGCAGCACAGAGCTATTAAGTCTCCATCTGGGAGCATCCTCTTTCACATTAATCCTAAATCCATCAATAAGATGCTCCACTTTGATCAAACTGAGCTGTTGTTCCCATTTTCCATGAATTATCTGCTGGACACTAGTGCCAAGATGACCAGTGAGGATATTCAAAAGATCACCAGGACATTTATGAGACCTGAATGCCAGCCCACAGGACCACCTCCCTACTTGGATGTATATTTTACAGAGGTAGGCAGACTATTGCTGGACATGATTGCTTATGTATTAGGATACAGAACCAGCAAGCATGTGGATGAAACAATGCTGGTATTGCTAGCTGCTTACAGCCCAGGCCAACCCCCTGCCCGCAAATATAACTTTGCCAAGTTCATAGCTAACAAGATTCATGATCAGTTGTGCAAAGTGGACAGACAGGGTGTCTTCAAGTACTCATCCTATATCTACCACCTTTTCATGTACTATCAGTCCGAGGTTTTTCCATGCTACATCAAAAAGCTGGATTATAAGGGGGAAAGAAGATCTGTTATCTTCTGGACATCTGTCTATCACAAAGTCCAAAATTCACCCTATTCCTATTGTGAATTTATTGACCAATTTGTATACCCTGTCTCTTGCTTATTGATGAGGTCCCCTCCTCCCAGAATATCAACTGAAATACAGAAAGTCCTGCAGCTCTCTAAGAATTACAAAATAGGTGATTGGTACCTATATGAGGATCATACAGTCATCAGAGTCTATGGCTGTGAGATCTGTCCATACAGGCTCCCAAAATGTGTGCCTATAAGGATATTTGCCTTAGAGTATTATAGGAAGTTAATTCAATCTGACCTCACTCACTTTCACAGCTCTAAAAAGAAAGCCCATCTCAAGTTCAAGCACCAGGTGGGCCCCTTCATCATGAATAAAAAAGAAGGATGGGAAGATGCTGACCTAATCCTCAGAAACAAATACAAGCTATCACATAGTTTCCGGTGGGTCCCTTACGACCCTGAAGGCTTCATTACTGCTAGAAGAGTCAAGTACAGGCTACTAGGTTATAAGCATTGCAAATATCCACACATTGAAAAATATGCCAACCAGCAAGAATGGCAGCAGGATACTTTAATTGAAAAATTAACTGAAGAAGAGACAATGCTAAAGAATGTCAAGGAACTGGAAAAGACTCTTGACCTAGATTCTGTGCAGCAGGTACCCTTCAAACGGCCGCACTCAGCAGGAGAAGGGACCTCGGCCTCAAGGACTGCACCAGCCACACAGGCACCTTCTACAGCAGCACCAGCTACAGACAAAGGGAAAGGGATAATGGGTGCTGAAGAAGAAACCGTGAAAGAAAAGCCTGCCCCTTCAAGTGAGCAGCAACAAGTGCAGCAACCAGAGCAGCAACAAGAGCAGGCCCCCCCTCCACAAACTGAGCCACCAACAGCTCCAATTTTGCAGACCCCAGCACAAGAGGATAGGGGTACGAAAAGAGACAGAGAAGAATCCACTCCTGCTAGTGGATCCTCCCAACAACCCCAGACCAAAAGGCCAAGGGCTGACTCCCCAGAGGTAGAAGACATCACCGAAGAAGTCCTTGACAGTTCAAGGAAAGACAGGGAGGGCAGCCAGCATATAGGTACAAGTTCCTTTCAGCGGGAGCAAGGATTACAACTTGGTTTGGAGGTGTCCTCCTCCTCTCAGCAGAGCAAGAAGCCCAAAAGAACTAAGGCTTCTTTCAAGAAAATAAAGGCACAGAATGACTTGCTGAGGGTGGAAGTTTATAAACAATTTCTCAATGCAACACCAGCCCAAAAAGAAAGGCTAATGTCTGTATATGACATTCAAGAGGAGAAAATGATCCTCAGCCATTTCAAACCTACAGTGCCCTATCCAAAATCAGCGGCAGATTATGTGAAGACAAGGGTGGAGGTCCTAGCCAAAGACATCCATCCCATGGACCAAATTGAACTCCACAAACAGACTGGAGAAATGGTCTATGCAACCTTGGTGGACAGGGCAACCATGGCCCATGAACTAAAAGAGTTACTAAAGAATACCAACACTCAGTTGGATTTTGAAAGAATGTCCTCCCTAGCCAAATACAACAGAATAAAATCACTCGAGGACATTATTATCGACCTAGGACATGATCCTAAGGATCCAAAGGGTGTAAGGGCCCTTATGAAGAAAAAGGAGGATGACCTCAATGCATTAAAAAAGAGGTTAAAGCTGCTGCCCACAGAGCACCCTCAAACAGCAGAGTTACAAAAGGAAAAGCAGGTCGATGAGCAACTGGACCTCATTATGCAGCTAAACCAGAAGATCCTCGATTTGGAGAAAGAGCTTGAAGGGGCATTACAAGATAAACAGGGAGAATCCACATCCCAAGCTCCTCCAACTACTTCAACCACTGCAACAACTACAGAGGCAGCAGTGGCTCCCACAACAGAAGCAGCAGCAACAACAACAGCTCCAGATTCCAGCACAAGCGTGGAAGAATTGACTAAGGCCGTTAAAGAAATGGAGCTCCAGGCAAATGAAATAAAACAGGCCAAGGAAAAATTGGCAGAATTAGATGCCAAGTATGATAAATCAAAAATGACTGTGGCAGAACAAGGCAGAGAAATAAAGGCCCTAAAAGAAAAGATAAAGGCCTTGGAGAAAGAGCTGAATCTGGAAAGTGCCATGGCTGAAATAAAAAGAATCCTATGGGCCAAAATTGGCCAATCCATCACTAAACAATGGAGGTCAATTAAAAGTATACATGAGAAGATGGATTTAATTGGCCAAGCACAGACAGAGATTCAGAGGGCCAAAACAATGCTGGGAGACAGGCCTGAGCAGGCCAATAGAATGATAGATTTTTTGAATAGGCAAGAAAAGGAGGAACTGGCAGCCATTGGCATAGTCAATAGAACAGATGCCGTCCTCACAGCTAAGAAGGTACTCACTCTTAGGAATTATGTACAAACTGTGGAGAGGAAGTGCTATGAAATACAGGCTGAGGTGGATGAGTACGAACTCAAAATGGCAGCACTGCAAGCAAAAGGACTGCCCAGCCTACTAAGCAGTGCAGGAAGACTGATCTCCCAAGATCAATTTGCCAACAGGATGGCAGCTTATATTGAAAACCAAATCACTACATCTGGCAGTACTTCTGAGGAAAGAGGGCCTCCAATAGGACAGAGCTTATACAATAAACTTGAAGGCCTGTTTTTTATTGAAAATGAGGTAAAGCACCTTTTTGAAATTCCTCCAAATTTTTATAGATATACAGAGGCTGATGAAACTTTAATAAAGATTCGAAGACATCAAATGCCTAAGGAAGATTGGTGGCAGGCAATGCTTCAAATTTTGCCACGATAGCCTCAGTTGCTTGGTCACTGCCAGCTCCAACTCACTAGAAGACAAACAATAGAATAAAGTTAGCATTTAAGGCAGCTGAAAGGTGACTCAGCACATGGACAATGACAGCTAGCCCAAAGGATAAGAAAATACGCATATTTTTGACAGCGTATCCTCAGCCGACTCCAACAGCCACCAAGTCAACAGTCTCTGACTATTTTGGACAGCTAAAGCACTGAAGAGTTATTACAGCATTAACTTTCTCAGCTACAACGCTCCAGGAGTTGGCATAACATCAATGAGCCATTAACTCATTTCCTTGATATTTTTCTTATGTAAATTTTGTATATATAACCCCCTTAGCAACACATAAGGGGTTGGTAATTTTCACTCTGAGGCAAATGTATTGTACACTTTCAGATTATCTAATACAAAGGGCTGGACCAGCTCAGTGATTTCCTGAAAATTTGATGTCTTGCTGATGACATGCGTGCTGTTGCAGAATTCTTGTGCTGTCTGATGGAATAATAAGTTTTTCTTAATCTCTGTTTTGTCTTCTTATGTTATTAAATCATGCTCATGTTTCACTAAATCTAGCAATAGAGAAAAGGGATAGTGCAGGATATGTTTGGTCACACCCTGTGCTCAATCTTTTATTGCTGTAAATGTTTTCTTCAGAATTAACCATGAACATGAAATCTTAAATGCTCATGTTTTCATTAATTCTATAAATGTGAATGTTATCTAGAAATTCTTCACTGCTTCTAAATAATATTCTCACTTCTTTGCATATCATTTTATTGAAAGATTCTTAACTGCCTTTCATGAACTGGATACATCACACTTAATCAAAATTTCAAAGCGTTGTTTCCCAGACACTTATCCAGCTCTGCAGCATCACTACTGTATCAACACAGCACACCAAACAACTAAAGGACCACTGACTCCATGCCCAATGACCTATAACATTCTAGTGAGCACATATATATCTTGACTGAAACATTATCCAACCAAGTCCAAAAACAAATCTTGAGCATCATAGCTAGCCTAAAAATTCTACACAAACAGAGCTAAAGCATAAAGAGAGAGCCCTCTCTGGTCATAGGTAGGCTAGAACCTGTGACCCAAAGATTGGTTAGTGGTTACCTCGGCCGTATTCCCTTGGGAGTCAAAGGGAACAACCTGAGTGATAACATAATTGGCGACTCCACTGGGGAGTTCCTCAGGATTTTCTAATTTCTGTATATTTCTTAAAGCTGCTTCGGTCACTTTTCATACTAGCATTAAGATATACACAGTTACTCCAAAATCTTGTCTGGCCCTTGTAGACACAAAATTATTCCAAAAAGCATATTCAAAAGCAAGTTCAGAAGCTGGCTCCCAAGAAGAATCCGCGATATACAAGGTCAAATCCTGACCCCAATCCACCAATTGTTTTTGAAAATCCTAACACAATCCCTAAGATCATTAGGGAGCAGCAAGGACAGGAAACTCTTGTTGGTTCAAGTCCTGAGACAACTCATCCAAATCCTGTTCCAACTCCAATCAAGGTTCTATTTCGATCTACCCTTGAGTCCCCCAGTTCACCATCCACATCTCAAAGTCCTTCTTACACACCCCCATCCACTGCACATATTCCCTTGACCAACACTCTAGTTTCTACCGTTCCCACTACCCCTGTTGTACCAGTCATACATGTCATCCCAGTTGTCCTAGTCAACCTTATAAATCCGGCAGATATGGCTAATAGATATGCACCCCTGCAGTTGCCTGCTAATGCTGCAGCTTTACCTCATGACTACCAATCCAAGATCTCATATTTTGACTCCACTGGCCCTTTCACAGCAATTCAACATGCCAAGAGGATGCAAGGCCATTTTGAGAACTATGAAATAGATGACGATAGTGTGAGAATGAGAATCTTTGTTCAGAGCCTGACAGGGGATGTAAGAACTTGGTTTAGATCACTAGCTGTAAATACCATCACAACTCCTGATGAGCTTTATCAAGCCTTTACTAACAGATGGGAGAAAAACAAAGATCCCCTGCACATACTTGGTGAATATGATACAATCAAACGAGGTCCTCAAGAGACCGTTTTGGAGTATTGTGCAAGATTCAACAATGTATATAACGCAATACCACAGAATTTAAGACCTCCTCCGGATTTAGCCTTGTACAAATTTCCTGATGGTTTTGACCCTGATATGGCATATCAATTGAAGGAAAGAGCCCCTAAAACCCTTGAAGATGCCCAAAAGGTTGCTGTCACAGTAGAGGCTAACCTGATTACCAAAATAAACAGGGCAAGATTGGAAAAGAGAACCACCTTCAAAGAAGAACCCTCAGCCTTTAATCAAAAATTAGATGCAATACTCACTGGTATGAAGAGATTGGGGGATAGAGTAGAATCAGTTGAGAGAAAATCATCATGGGAAGCACCACGAAATAACCCTATCAGGAATCCCAATTTCAGGAGAAATCAAAACCCAAACGCTGGCAAGGCCGTTTCTGATCCAGACATAAGACCTCCCTTCCAGGAAAACTACACTGAAACATCCACTCCGAATGAGCAAACAGATGACACCCACATTAACCTGATGGGCCTGAATGATGAGCAGCAAGTTTTTCTGAGTCAAGAAGATCATAAGGATGATGACATTCAGCAATTCCAAACCAGGTCAAGTGAGTCATTCGACTTTAAACAAGGATATGACACAGCTGTTTATGAAGTTCATAAGCAATACAAGCTAAGAAGCAGAACTATAAATGTGACACAGCCTGACAAGACAAAGGACACTCCACAGCCTAAGAAAGCTATTGTCACAGAACCAAGTGACAAAACTGGTCCAATTACAGATAAGGTAACAGTTGAGGAAATAACTGAAACATCTCCCTCAAAACAGCAACTAGTAGATACAACACCCTTCCAACACAACCCAAGTAATACTCCTCAAGAGATAAGTAAGAAGGACAAGCTTCAATGTCAAGAAAAGAATCAAGAAGAAGACTTAGTGAACAAGGAAAAGGTTGTCACCCACAACACCAAGATCTCATCTGAAAGACCCTTTGACTTAGGAGCTGAAATTGGAAAATTGAAGGTAGCTATCCCTCTTTCAGAACTAGCCAAGCATGACATCTATAGACAACAAATCAAGAAGTCCCTTCAACTTACTCGTAATAAAGACAATGTCAATGTGTTGGATGACACCCCAGAATTGCTTTTCGGTCCAGAGGTTGATGGAAAGACAGCAGTCACAGGGATCTTACCTTTCTATGTCAGCCTGCATGTTCATGACAAGATACTACACAATGCAATGTTTCACTCAAGTGCCTCTCACAACTTGATGCCTAAATCAGTCATGGAAAGATTGAATCTAGATATTACAAGACCATATAAGGACCTATTCTCATTTGACTCCAGCCAAGTTAAGTGTTTAGGTCTCATAAAAGACCTCTGTGTCTCACTCGTCCAATATCCCAATAAGACAATCCTGATGGATGTTGTAGTTGCTGATATCCCACCCAAATATGGGATGCTTTTATCAAGATCATGGGGGGCTAAACTCCAAGGTTCCCTACAATTAGACATGTCGTACGCAACCATCTCAATCTTTGGTCAACCCAAGAAGTTATATAGAGAGTCACTTATGAAATACATGGTCAGCAGTGAAGAAAAACCTCAAAACTTTCCCATATATGCTGTCCATTCTGACATAGATTCATATATTCTCTTCAATGATAATTCAGGTCTTATAAATGATGATGAAACCAAAACACTCAAACAAGATCAGGACATTAATGAACAAGTTGCTGCCCTAGAAATAAAGCTGATCCAATCAAGTGATGAGAATGTCCTAAAAGACAAACTAAATGAAAAACCAGAACTTCAACTCACAATCCCAGATCACAGAGAAGTTATTAGGTCTCCCCTAGAACAAGAGATCCTATGGTTCCTTGAATTTGATGGGTCAGTCAACAAATTAGGGGCAGGAGCTGGAGTTTGGATACATAATGAACTAAATAGTCATGCACAAGGTCGAGCCTATAGACTAAATTTCAGATGCACTAATAACATGGCAGGATATGAAGCTCTTTTACTAGGACTCAAACTAGTAAAATCCTTGCAAGCCACAAAGGTTTCAATCATGGGAGATTCAGACTTAGTTATCCAACAAGTAAAGGGAAATTTTGTCACTAATGACAAAAGGTTGAGATCTTATAGGTCTGCTGCTGCTGAAATACTAAACTCCTTCACCGAATTCCAAATCACCAAAATCTCTAGAGACCATAATCTTCATGCTCACAGTTTGGCCACATTTGCAAGTACCTGCAAGCTACCTTTTGAGCCCCACCATTGCTTTACAGCTGAGGTAAAACACAGACCTTCTGTCCCAAACAATGTCAAGGACTGGCAAGTATTGGAAGATGATAGACAAATAAATAATTTCTTGACCTTACAACAGGAGTTTGCAGGACTAAATATTGACACTGAAGGAGCAAGTCAATCACAAATACTTGAAGGAGCAAGTCAATCTCAAATACTTGTAAGAGCAAGTCAATCACAAATAACTGATCAAAAGAACCACAAGCCAATATCACCCAAAACAGCTAACCAAAGGCTACATCCAACAATTTTCAAGAAAGACAACATACAAGAAATCAAACAAACTAGTTGTGAAGAAATAGCTGGTGCTAAAGCTGAAGTGATACAATTGAAAGACAATTTTCTTCCAACAGGCCTAACTCCACTAGAGGATATTTTTTATTCAAATGATGTCCCTAGAAAACCAAAAATTCAGCCCCTTAACTCTGCCATTGAAGAATCCAACATTGGAACCATTGAGAAACCCAAGATAATAAAATTATCTGCATCCCTACCTCCTGATCAGAAGCCTAAATACATTGACCTTTTCAAAGAGTTTCAAGATATCTTTGCATGGAGTTATGAGGATTTAAAATCCTATGACACCTCTGTTATCCAACACACAATCCCTCTCAAGCCAAATCAAAAGCCATTTAAGCAAAAATTGAGAAGAATAAACCCTATGCTTCTCCCTGCAATTGAGAAAGAGGTACAAAAAATGTTTAAAGCTGGTATCATAGCACCAATCAGGTTTTCTGATTGGATCTCAAATTTGGTGCCCAGAAGAAAGAAAACTGGTGAAATAAGACTTCGTGTTGATCTTAGAAATCTAAACCAAGTGTCCCTCAAAGACAACTATCCCTTACCTAAGATGGATCACATTCTCCAAAGAGTGGTAGGAGCATCAAGGATCTCATTACCTGATGGATTCTCAGCCTTTAATCAAATCCTAGTGCACCCTGATGATCAAGACAAAACTGCATTTACAACCCCCTTGGGAACTTTCAAATATGTAAAAATGCCTTTTGGGTTGAAAAATGCAGGGGCAACATTTCAAAGAGCAATGGATATTGCTTTTTCCAAAGAGATTCATGACTTCCTTGTCATTTATTTGGATGACCTCACACCTTTCTCAAAATCAGACCAAGAACATTTGAAGCATTTGAGATAGATCTTCTTGACATGTAGGAAATATGAAATTTCCTTGAATCCAAAGAAGTCTCTGTTTGGTTTGGAAGAAGGTAAGCTGTTAGGACATATCATTTCAAAGGATGGCATCAGAATTGACCCAGACAGGATACAAGCTATCTTACAAATGCCCCACCCAAGAAACATCAAAGAATTGCAAACCTTCTTGGGAAAGATCAATTTCTTAAGGAGGTTTATCCCAAACTTAGCAGAACTGATCAGATTATTGAACAACATGCTAAAAAAGGATTCAAAAGTAAAGTGGACAGTAGAAGCAAATCAAGCCTTTGAAGGTATAAAATTGGCCCTTACCCAAACCCCAGTCTTAACAAATCCTCAATTTGACAGAGAATTTATCATTTTCTCTTTTGCCTCCCAGCATACTATTGCTGCGGCTTTGTTACAGAAAAATGACCAAGGAAATGAGAAACCCATTGCTTTCTTTAGTAGAGCTCTTAGAGATGCACCTCTGAAATATCAGATCATGGAAAAGAAAGCTTATGCTTTGATCAAGGCCATTAAAGACTTTAGGATTTACATCCTTTATTCCCATGTTATAGCTTATGTGCCAAGTCCCATTGTAAAAGACATACTCACTCAAGAAAACTTAGAGGGCAGAAGAGGAAAATGGATAGACAACATCTTAGAATTTGACATTGAAATAAAACCTACAAAACTAATAAAAGGGCAAGGTTTGGCCAAACTAATGACAGAAGCAAACTTCCAAGCCTTAGACATAAACCAGCTGGACAATGAACCGGAGCTGGCGACTCCAAAGATCAATGTAGCCTTTCAACAATCCCCTTGGTACTCTGATATATGTTATGTGTTACAAAACCTGTGTGCTCCACCAGGATTGTCTAGAACTAAGTGTAGGTTCCTAAAAATGAAAGCTTCAAAATTTTGTGTCATGGATGGCAATTTGCTTTGGAAAAACCATGAGGGTATACTGTTAAACTGCTTGATTGAGAATGAGACTAACAATGTCACCAAAGAATTTCATGCAGGTGACTGTGGTGGACACTTGTATTGGAAGTCCACTGTGGATAAGATTCTGAGGGCTGGTTATTATTGGCCCACTGTTTTCTCTGATGTCAAGAAATTCACCACCTCATGTCATAAATGTCAAGTGTTTGAGGGAAAGATAAAGTTACTGCCACTTCCTTTGAGGCCTATTGCAACAGAGAGACCTTTTCAACAATGGGGCTTGGATTTCATTGGGGAAATTCATCCCTCATCTTCAGGCCAACATAGATGGATTCTAATAGCTACAGACTACTTTACTAAATGGATTGAAGTTGTTCCATGCAAACAAGCAAATGATTCCATTATCATTCAGTTCCTTGAGACCAATATTCTTTCTAGATTTGGCTGTCCTGATAAGATAATAACAGACAATGTTGCTGCCTTCAGATCTAAGAAGATGGTGAATTTCTGCCACAAATTTCACATTACCTTGGGCCATTCTACTGCATACTATCCCCAAGGAAATGGCCTTGCTGAATCATCAAATAAAAGCCTTGTAAACATCATAAAGAAGGTGTTGGAAGAAAATAACAAAAATTGGCATAAGAAGCTTGTGAATGCCTTATGGGCAGATAGACTAACAACCAAGAGATCAATTGGGATCAGCCCATATGAGTTAGTTTATGGATTAGAAGCCAAATTTCCTTCATCACTAGGGGTCCCTGTTATGAAATTACTTCAGGAAAGTCAAGCTAAGCCAAATGATATGCAAAGAAGAATCAATCAAATAATATGTTTGCAGCAAACTAGAGACCAAGTTTACAACAGAGTTCAAGTTTTACAAGAAAAGTTAAAGAAAGCCTTTGACAGAAGGACCAAGGCAGAAGATTTTAACGTTGGTGACAAAGTCCTCAAGTGGGATTCAAGAAGGGAAGACAAAGGAAAACATGGAAAATTTGATTCCCTTTGGAGAGGACCATTTGCTGTTCAAGCAGTACAAGGAAACAATACTTACTTCCTTAAAAGTCTTGATGAAGTTGATTTGGATGAAGGTCCTGTGAATGGCAGGATGTTGAAGCACTATTTTGACTACTATCCATAAGTTCAGCCTGAGTTTCCCTTGTACATATTCAGGTGTATATATTACTTTCTGTTAAAATGTAAAAATGCAGTATCTCAAGTTTTATAAGTAGTCAAGAAAAGGCAAATAAGTTCAGAGATTTACCAAGATGGGAAGAGCACAATTTTCGCATTTCAAAGAGGAATATTCCAAGTTTGGTAAAAGAAGTCAAGGGCCAAGGCATTCTGACCTACTGTTCTTGGTCTTTCAAATGGAAAAACCATCCCCATGTGGAGCCACTGTTAGCTACCTATACCAATAGGTTTCATATTTCATGATTGGCAAAGGAAAGTGCCAAATATGCTCTGCTTTGGTGATACAAAGATCCCATATTTCCAGGAGAAGGCAATGTGTGTATATAGCTTGATGTTGTCCCAATTTTGATGGATGGTCCAACAGCCTAATCTGTATCATGCCATGTTTCAATTTTTTGTTGTAGAATAGAGAAAGAAGTTTGTCCAAACTATTTAATCTTGGCAGACCAGTAGCTTAGGTAGAAAAACTAAGGTTCCCAACTGCTTAATCTGGGACCTTGGAAGCAATAAGGGTAGCCTTATATAGAAAATCAAAAGAAAAAGCCAAGAGAAAAGAAAAGGCAAATAAGGGTCTGCAAGTCCAAGTGCACCCTCCAAGAAGAAACAAAAAATGCTAGGCAAGTAGATCGGTAGGCAGATGGGGTTGCAGAAATATCATTTATTTCAAATGAATCTTGTTGGTCTAACACAAAGCAAACATCAGTGCATAGAGAAGCTCCTCTTCTCCATCATGTTGCAGCAAAGTAAAGGAGCATGACTAACTTCCTTTTCCCCACTTTCACATTCATTACTAACATCCCTTCATCAGTTGTGTTCATGAAAGAATTTAAGGTTTTATGTTGGTTCTTATTCCTTTAAAAGCCACATTTCTTGTCTAAAATTCTTTTCATTTTGATCTACTCCCTATGCTAAGTTGTTTTCATATAAACTTAGTGATTTCATCCCTCATTCACTTCTTCCATTCATATTAACCCCTAACTTCTTATTATCTAAATCCCCTATGTTACCCTTTCCCTATTATTATAACACCATGGTGTATAAACCCCTAAACATGTATAATATTCCCCCTTGTTAGCACTATAGCTAAATAAATTTGTTTAAGGGAGACATTAGTCCACCAGGGACTATGGTCAACCCTGTCATGGGATTGCTCCAGCCTCTGGTTGGAGTAATAACCTCCCCCTAATCCATCACCCCCCCTCTTGTCATAAAAAGTTCCATCAAAGAGCCCCTTTTCCCTTCACTTAAACCTGGTCATAACCCTTTTTCCCCCCCACAGATTAACTCAAACCCCGAAAACCCACAAAAATCCCAATACCTATAGTCCCGCGCCACAAAAATTAAATCGAATATTTTAATAATTGGGCGGGACCCAACCCAAAACTGCACCTTTGATCAAGAATACCCGCCAACCGTTGATCTTCCACCACCCCAGATCTAATGGTGGGCGGTCAATCTTGGATCCCGACCTGTCGCCTTTTAACCTCCGGGGAGACGGCGGTATGGAGGGCCGTACCCAGGACGCGTGGCATGCGCTGGGGTTGTTCGGAGCCCCCCTCCCGATACCGCCTATCACCAAAGGTGGTGCGGGGAGACCGCTTACCACCTCCCTAATACCACCCCTGCGGCACCACGTCACCCACACGTCATCATGACGTCATGCCTCCTCCGCCCGCCCCGGCGCCCCGTGGCCCTCCACGTCGCCCTGCCACTGTTCTCCACCCGCCACCATGTCTGTCCACGCTGGCCTCCAGCTCAGCGTCCACGTCACCCTCCGTACCTCGGGCCCGCCCTGACGTCATGCTAACTTCATTGGCGGAAAAAGCGCCAATGACCCTTTTTTCCCAAATTTGTCATTAAAAACAGCGAAACTGGCCGTTTGTGGTCATTTTCAAGCGAAAAGGACGCAGCCACTGTTAACCGGTTTACCGCGAAATTGCCTCCGAGCCATCAAATTCGAAGTTGCGGCTGCCATCACTCGTCAATCCAGCTGCAGCGAGCTCCCCCTGCTCGGCTCGAAGTCGTTCAGTGCTATTTTTCCAGGTATTCACCGCAAGTTCCTTGTTTCGCCCCTATGCATGCCATTTCTATACGAATTCTCCACTAAGCATCGCTCAAATCCTAAGTTACACACTGTCTACTACTGAATTTACAATTAAATCAACCTGCATTGCCACAGCCCCAAGAATTTGACATTCAAACCATAATTCACGGCTTGAAATTTACATATTTAGCCCCGAGTTGCCCGGCATTGTTCCCTTTTGCCGGGTGGAGGCCCAGGTCTGCATGTCACCAAATTAAAGCCTGCACACCCTCTGCAATCATCCTGACCAATTCACAATCCCTGTGAATTTACCAAAAAACAGTAGAGACAAGTCTGCCAAGCCTGCTTGTCCCACTTTGAAGAAAATTCCAAGCATTATCTACAGTAAGCCTGTCACTTAAGCTCTGAGGAACCTTGCAAACCATTGCACTCACCTTGTTCAAAATCAGATTACACAATGGCTGCTCCCGCACCCTCAGCCCTCAGTGTTGCTCCTTTAAATGCAACAAATAAAGACCTGGAGTCCTTGCCTCTTGCTGACAGGGACTACCTCATTGAAGACTTTGTGGGTAACAGGGACTTTTTGCAGACCTTCAGGCAATTAAGAGATGACTACCTGAATGGTCAGGATACATATGGGATATGGGAGTCAAATCTGCCATACTACTGTCTCCCCTCTGTCAATATTTTTCCTGAGATTATTCGCCTATGTGCTGAAAACTATGATGTGCAGCACAGAGCTCTTAAGTCTCCATCTAGGAGCATCCTCTTTCACATTAATCCTGAATCCATCAATAAGATGCTCCACTTTGATCAGACTGAGCTGCTATTCCCATTTTCCATGAATTATCTGCTGGACACTGGTGCCAAGATGACCAGTGAGGATATTCAGAAGATCACCAGGACATTTATGAGACCTGAATGCCAGCCCACAGGGCCACCTCCCTACTTGGATGTCTAGTTTACTGAGGTAGGCAGACTATTGCTGGACATGATTGCTTATGTATTGGGATACAGAACCAGCGAGCATGTGGATGAAACAATGCTGGTATTGCTAGCTGCTTACAGCCCAGGCCAACCCCCTGCCCGCAAATATAACTTTGCCAAGTTCATAGCTAACAAGATTCATGATCAGTTGTGCAAAGTGGACAAACAGGGTGTCTTCAAGTACTCATCCTATATCTACCACCTTTTCATGTACTATCAGTCCGAGGTTTTTCCATGCTACATCAAAAAGCTGGATTATAAGGGGGAAAGAAGATCTGTTATCGTTTGGACATCTGTCTATCACAAAGTCCGAAATTCACCCTATTCCTATTGTGAATTTATTGACCAATTTGTATACCCTGTCTCTTGCTTATTGATAAGCTCCCCTCCTCCCAGAATATCAACTGAAATACAGAAAGTCCTGCAGCTCTCCAAGAATTAAAAAATAGGTGATTGGTACCTATATGAGGATCATACAGTCATCAGAGTTTATGGCTGTGAGATCTGTCCATACAGGCTCCCAAAATATGTGCCTATGAGGATATTTGCCTTGGAGTATTATTGGCAGTTAATTCAATCTGACCTCACTCACTTTCACAGCTCCAAAAAGAAAGCCCATCTCAAGTTCAAGCACCAGGTGAGCCCCTTCATCATGAATAAAAAAGAAGGATGGGAAGATTCTGACCTAATCCTCAGAAACAAATACAAGCTATCACATAGTTTCTGGTGGGTCCCTTACGACCCTGAAGGCTTCATTACTGCTAGAAGAGTCAAGTACAAGCTACTAGGTTATAAGCATTGCAAATATCCACACATTGAAAAATATGCCAACCAACAAGAATGGCAGCAGGATACTTTAATTGAAAAATTAACTGAATAAGAGACAATGCTAAAGAATGTCAAGGAACTGGAAAAGACTCTTGACCTAGATTCTGTGCAGCAGGTACCCTTCAAACAACCGCACTCAGTAGGAGAAGGGACCTCGGCCTCAAGGACTGCACTAGCCACACAAGCACCCTCTACAGCAGCACCAGCTACAGACAAAGGGAAAGGGATAATGGGTGCTGAAGAAGAAACCGTGAAAGAAAAGCCTGCCCCTTCAAGTGAGCAGCAACAAGTGCAGCAACCAGAGCAGCAACAAGAGCAGACTCCCCCTCCACAAACTAAGCCACCAACAGCTCCAATTTTGTAGACCCCAGCACAAGAGGACAGGGGTACGAAAAGAGACAGAGAAGAGTCCACTCCTGCTAGTGGATCCTCCCAACAACCCCAGACCAAAAGGCCAAGGGCTGACTCCCTAGAGGTAGAAGACATCACCGAAGAAGTCCTTGATAGTTCAAGGAAAGACAAGGAGGGCAGCCAGCATACAGGTACAAGCTCCTTTCAGTAGGAGCAAGGATTACAACTTGGTTTGGAGGTGTCCTCCTCCTCTCAGCAGAGCAAGAAGCCCAAAAGCACTAAGGCTTCTTCGAAGCAAATAAAGGCACATAATGACTTGCTGAGGGTGGAAGTTTATAAACAATTTCTCAACGCAACACCAGCCCAAAAAGAAAGGCTACTGTCTGTATATGACATTCAAGAGGAGAAACTGATCCTTAGCCATTTCAAACCTACAGTGCCCTATCCAAAATCAGTGGCAGATTATGTGAAGACAAGGGTGGAGTTCCTAGCCAAAGACATCCATCCCATGGACTAAATTGAACTCCACAAACAGACTGGAGAAATGGTCTATGCAACCTTGGTGGACAGGGCAACCATGGCCCATGAACTAAAAGAGTCACTAAAGAATACGAACACTCAGTTGGATTTTGAAAGAATGTCCTCCCTAGCCAAAGACAACAGAATAAAATCACTTGAGGACATTATTATCGACCTAGGACATGATCCTAAGGATCCAAAGGGTGTAAGGGCCCTTATGAAGAAAAAGGAGGATGACCTCAATGCATTAAAAAAGAGGTTAAAGCTGCTGCCCACAGAGCACCCTCAAACAGCAGAGTTACAAAAGGAAAAGCAGGTCGATGAGCAACTGGACCTCATTATGCAGCTAAACCAGAAGATCCTCGATTTGGAGAAAGAGATTGAAGGGGCATTACAAGATAAACAGGGAGAATCCACATCCCAAGCTCCTCCAACTACTTCAACCATTGCAACAACTACAGAGGCAACAGTGGCTCCCACAACAGAAGCAACAGCAACAACAACAGCTCCAGATTCCAGCACAAGCGTGGAAGAATTGACTAAGGCCGTTAAAGAAATGGAGCTCCAGGCAAATGAAATAAAACAGGCCAAGGAAAAATTGGTAGAATTAGATGCCAAGTATGATAAATCAAAAATGATTGTGGCAGAACAAGGCAGAGAAATAAAGGCCCTAAAAGAAAAGATAAAGGCCTTGGAGAAAGAGCTGAATCTGGAAAGTGCCATGGTTGAAATAAAAAGAATCCTATGGGCCAAAATTGGCCAATCCATCACTAAACAATGGAGGTCAATTAAAAGTATACATGAGCAGATGGATTTAATTGGCCAAGCACAGACAGAGATTCAGAGGGCCAAAACAATGCTGGGAGACAGGCCTGAGCAGGCTAATAGAATGATAGATTTTTTGAATAGGCAAGAAAAGGAGGAACTGGCAGCCATTGGCATAGTCAATAGAACAAAGGCCGTCCTCACAGCTAAGAAGGTACTCACTCTCAGGAATTATGTACAAACTGTGGAGAGGAAGTGCTATGAAATACAGGTTGAGTTGGATGAGTACCAACTCAAAATGGCAGCACTGCAAGCAAAAGGACTGTCGAGCCTACTAAGCGGTGCAGGAAGACTGATCTCCCGAGATCAATTTTCCAACAGGATGGTAGCTTATATTGAAAACCAAATCACTACATCTGGCAGTACTTCTGAGGAAACAGGGCCTCCAATAGGACAGAGCTTATACAATAAACTTGAAGGCCTGTTTTTTATTGAAAATGAGGTAAAGCACCTTTTTGAAATTCCTCCAAATTTTTACAGATATACAGAGGCTGATGAAACTTTAATAAGGATTCGAAGACATCAAATGCCTAAGGAAGATTGGTGGCAGGCAATGCTTAAAATTTTTCCACGATAGCCTCTGTTGCTCGGTCACTTCCAGCTCCAACTCACTAGAAGACAAACAACAGAATAAAGTTAGCATTTAAGGCAGTTGAAAGGTGACTCAGCACATGGACAACAACAGCTAGCCCAAAGGATAAGAAAATACGCATATTTTTGACAGCGTATCCTCAGCCGACTCCAACAGCCACCAAGTCAACAGTCTCTAACTATTTTGGACAGCTAAAGCACTGAAGAGTTATTACAGCATTAACTTTCTCAGCTACAACGCTCCAGGAGTTGGCATAACATCAATGAGCCATTAACTCATTTCCTTGATATTTTTCTTATGTAAATTTTGTATATATACCCCCCTTAGCAACACATAAGGGGTTGGTAATTTTCACTCTGAGGCAAATGTATTGTACACTTTCATATTATCTAATACAAAGGGCTGGACCAGCTCAGTGATTTCCTGAAAATTTGATGTCTTGCTGATGACATGCGTGTTGTTGCAGAATTCTTGTGTTGTCTGATGGAATAATAAGTTTTTCTTAATCTCTGTTTTGTCTTCTTATGTTATTAAATCATGCTCATGTTTCACTAAATCTAGCAATAGAGAAAAGGGATAATGCAGGATATGTTTAGTCACACCCTGCGCTCAATCTTTTATTGTTGTAAATGTTTTGTTCAGAATTAACCATGAACATGAAATCTTAAATGCTCATGTTTTCATTAATTCTATAAATGTGAATGTTATCTAGAAATTCTTCACTGCTTTTAAATAATATTCTCACTTCTTTGCATATCATTTTATTGAAAGATTCTTAACTGCCTTTCATGAACTGGATACATCACACTTAATCAAAATTTCAAAGCGTTGTTTCCCAGACACTTATCCAGCTCTGCAGCATCACTATTGTATCAACACAGCACACCAAACAACTAAAGGACCACTGACTCCATGCCCAATGACCTATAACATTCTAGTGAGCACATATATATCTTGAGTGAAACATTATCCAACCAAGTCCAAAAACAAATCTTGAGCATCATATCTAGCCTAAAAATTCTACACAAACAGAGCTAAAGCATAAAGAGAGAGCCCTCTCTGGTTGTAGGTAGGCTAGAACCTGTGACCCAAAGATTGGTTAGTGGTTACCTCGGCCGTATTCCCTTGGGAGTCAAAGGGAACAACCTGAGTGATAACAGAGTACTAGATGGAGGATCCTCCACAATCTCTTCTATAGAAATAAGACCAGGTGGAAGAGGTAGACCGTCAGGTCCGTAGCATATTTCTGGTGCCGAAGAAGGTATAGAATCTGCAGCGACAGATGTTTAGGGAATAACACCTTCTGAATCAGCTGTAGATGGAGTTGGTTTAGTAATACAAGTGTTTACCTTCACACTAGGATCAGTTCTACTGTCGTTTGGTGGCTGCTGAACTTCTTCTGTTAAGGCAGGGATACCAGAAATGTTTGGAGTAACCGGAGTCTCCGATGGTGTTGGAACACTTGTTCTAACTTTACCAGGGGAATTGGAACCGGTTAAACAAGTTCACTTTGTCCGTAACAGTTTCGATTCTGGGGACAAAGACGGTTGACTTGTAAGCCTCTGCAAACAACAGGATTTTCAATTGACTTTCTTTCACGATTGCGGATTACTCGATCAACTAAAAATCAAGGGGAAGTATGTTTCTGAATTAGATGAATTTTAGATGCTTTGTCACAACTTGTTTTTTCAATTTTTAAGAGTCGAGAAAAAACAAAAGATGACTCTAGTCACCTTCGATTTTTAATGAGCCTGAAGTGACAAGTGCTCAGATGGACATTTTCTTTTAAGGAGTCTGAAAAGGAACGAAAGGGAATGCTTTGGAAATCTAGATAGAGGGATTACCAAACCAATTGCAAAACTATAGAATACTTTTTACAGTACAACAGTCAATCTTCCCGAATGTTGTGTTCAGTGCATTGCCATCGATAGGGCGGTAGACATGGCTTCCTATAGATAAAGGATAAAGCTTATTGTGTTCTCCCAATATATACTCGACGGTACGTGGGAGCACAAGTCCGTACTTTTCCTTATCATCTGAAGGTGGAGGAATCACCCAACCAACAATGAGAACAATGGTTACCAGGCTTTACGACGCCAGAATACGTCTCTAGCCTAGACTTCTAGATGTTGTGCGTTAGGTTCCAAAGCGTTTTTAGATTCATTAAATTTATTTTACAGTTGATCTTGCTTAAGAAATTTGCCTTTTAGGTTCACCGCATGATGTATATGTACAATTCCTAAAATTCAATCTAAGATGATAAACAGTCATTTAATCTTCTTTTTGCAATGAAAATCCTAGCTACTAAGGAAAGAGAGATGGCGTTCTTTCAACATAGAGCAGAGAGCACACACTATGTGCACTATCCTAAATCAAACCAATAAACAGTCTAAATGAAAAATGCACGTGCATGTATTTTTTTTTTAGCCTTCTTAATGTGTGAAAGATAAAAAGAAAGCTAAGCACAAATCTGAATTATTTTTCAAAGCGACATTACTAACAAGTTTATTTTCAAGACAAAATGAGGACAACGACGAAACTTTGTGATTTGGAAATGAAAATTTGCTTTTGACACTTGAAAACTACTAATTCAAATAAAATACAAGAGTAACAGTGTAGTCGACTATCAAGAACAATCAGATTCTCTTCTACGACTGAAAACGACACTTGCGACACTTTCAAATCAAGAAATGACAGTACGATTATGCTACTTCTTTGTAAAAGAGAACTGAAAATGGCTCAAAATACATAAAAACATTTACAGTCCTTTGCACAATAGAGGAGGAATAATGGCAAGGAAGGGGGTTTCAACAGAGGTGTACTGACTACAGGCAGCAAAACTCCTAAATAGAGCTGAAAAGAGTGAACACAGAAACCAAAATGTAGGAGCAAGAAAGGCCTTGTCTAATCAGCACACCTGTAACACAGTGAACTGGAGATGCAACACACCTTTTACACTTGGGAAGTGTGATGCATCTGGAATTCACACAAGAGACAGTGCGCTGGACCAGGGACGAGACTTTAACCGGGTTCAGGGTCACAGTTTGCAGCTCAGTTCAGGGATTTAGGCTGAGCAAGTGGTAATCAGTAAATAAATCACAGGGGTAGATCTAAAGAGGTTACTAGAGCCACCACAAGGGCAATTAGAGAGCTTGTAAATCAATTGTTCAGTTCATAAACAAAACCCAAAGATAGACTGAAGTAGCATTGATCTACTTTACACTTGCATAGCAAATGCAGTTCAAAGGCTAGCTGGCTTAACTTCAGGCTCTGTCTATAAGTTTATAAAGTAAACAAATGCAGATAAACAAACAATCTATTCGCTCCCTAATGGAGTCGCCATTTTGTTATTGGGAAAACTAGTGTCTATGCAGAGCTGCTAGTCCCACTGAGGCTTGTAGCTACCTTACAAACAAACAAACTAAAACTACTTTCATTTTCCTTTATGAGAAATAGATAAGAGGGGAATAAGGAGACCAACCTCTGTCTTGCGCTTGGTTCCTTGTTTGATTCCTCTCCCTTCTGATAGATCTTTGCTACTCGCTTCCTTGTCTACCCAGCTTCACAGAGCACCTGTAGAATCAAAGCAGCATAACACTATCCAAGAACATAGATCTATTATCATAAACAATATAGGATTAGATATATATTGAGCACACAAATGCACATAACATCAATCATACAAGAATGTGGAGGAAAACTTGAATATCTTTATTGATAATCAAGAAAGAGGAAAGAGGATTACAACCAATTGTTCTGACCCAGAACCATCCTCTTAGCAAGAAAGCCCTTCTTCACCTCATGAAAAGCTTAGATCACCCAACACTATGATTGCACCAAGAAACCAGCAGCACTTCCTCACAAGATACAAAATTCCCGCCTATGGATCTCTGGGATGAGGGATCCATATATAGATCTTTGCAAGGGGGGTGAGTCAGCTTTTGAGATTTGATTAGTGTCCTCTCTCTGATAGTTCTTGAAACCACTTGGAGATTGATGATCTCTTACTCATCCCTAGGCAAATGCAGAGAGACAAGTGTCACATGAGAAGTTTCTAGAAGATTCCTTGCTCCTCCACCTTGTAGATTGACCCTGCCATTTGTCCACTCTCGCCCATCGCACCGCATAGAAGGGCTTTCCAAGATGCATCACACCTCCTATGAGTATTTAGGTGGGATGCAGTGCACTTTGACCATGGAGCAGGTGAGACGGTCCAGTTTTGACCAGTTCTAAGCAGTTTTTCATGGAGAACTTCTGGGAGAAGATGTAATCAGTTGACCTTGTTCTTTTAGAGGTTGGAACAAAACTTTTAGGGACTTAAGAGCCCTTGGTTTATGTACATTTATGATTGGGGTTGAGGTTCCCAAAAATGTCTATAACACTTTTGCAACACCTTTTCTATGTACTCACTTTGAGACAATGTTAATTTTGCAATTCTTCCTGTCTCTAGTTATTCTCGTACCAAGGATTTGTTTTGCAGCACCCAAATCGTTCATTGCAAATGAGTTCGCCAATTTTATTTTGAGCACATTTATTTCCTACATGTTAGAACCTGCAACAAGCATGTCATCTACATACAATAATAATATAATATAGCTGCCATCATTTTGCCTTTTGAGATAAACACAATGATCAGAGTGACATCTAGTATAACCTTATTCAGACGTAAACCTGTCAAATTTTAGATACAACTACCTTGGAGCCTGTTCTAAGCCATACAAGCTCTTCTTCAACCTACACACTAGTTTCTCCTTCCCTTTTACCTCATATCCTTGTGGCTACTGCATATATATCTCTTCCTCCAAATCCTCATGGAGAAAGGTTGTTTTTACATCTAACTGCTCAAGATGCAAATCTTCAGCTGCTACTAGACTTAAAATAGTTCTGATTGAAGTCATTTTAACAACAGGAGAAAATATCTCATCAAAGTCTATACCCTTTTTCTGTGCAAACCCTTTCACCACAATTCTAGCTTTATACCTTTTTCTACCTCCATCTTCTTCCTTCAATTTGTAAACCCATTTATTTTGCAATTTTGTTTTACCTATAGGCAACCTAACTAAGTCCCATGTATGGTTATGTGCTAAGGATTCCATCTCTTCTTTCATGGCTTGCTCCCACTTCTTCATGGTTTTTACCTGTACTTCTTCTTCATAACATTCTGGTTCACCAGAATCAGTCAACAATACATAATATAATAAAGGAGAGTATCATTCAAGGAGTCTACTTATCCTAGTAGATCTTCTAACACCACTTTCAAGTGTTTGAGGTTCTTGTCGTTGTTTTGGTTTTTGTTTTGGATATTGATCATTATGATTTTTAGCCACCATCACTTTTTCTATGATCTAGTCAAGCACTGTGTATTCTCTGTTTTCTTTTTCATGTTTCTTTTCCTATATTTGATCCTTATACAAAACATTTTCATTGAATATGACATCTTTGCTCCTAATGATTTTGTGTTTTTCATAATCATAAAAGCAATAACCAAAATCATTAACACCATATCCAATAAAGGTACATTTCTTTGATTTTGCCTCAAGCTTTTTTCTATTTTCTTTATTAATGTAGACAAAGGATTCACAACCAAAAGTATTTTAAAAAGAGTAGTTTACCTTTTTACTTGTCCATGCCTCCTCTGGAATACCACCATCCAAGGAACTTGAAGGCCTTCTATTTATTATATAAATAGCAGTATATACATCATCTGCCCAAAATTGTAAAGGCAATCTTGCTTGCAATCTCATGCACCTTGAATGCTCCATTATTGTCCTATTCATCCTTTCTGACACACCATTTTCTTGTGGTGTTCTTGGAACTGTCTCCTCTTTGTGAATTCCATTCTCTGAATAGTTCCTATCAAACTCTTTGCTGCAATATTCACCTCCATTGTCTTATCTGAGACACTTCAACCGTTTTGCTATCTCATTTTCAACCAAAGCTTTCCATTTCTTCAAAATATCAAATACATCAGATTTATTTCGAATATAATAAATCCAGGTTTTTCTAGTTGCGTCATCAATAAAAGTAACATAATAACGAGAACCACCAAGAGATGATACTTGAGTAGGTCCCCATACATCTGTATGCACAAGCTCTAATTTTTCACTCTTCTTTTCTTTCCCAAATATGAGGAATCTGAATCTCTTATGTTTTCCATAAACACAGTTCTCATAAAATTTTAAAACAACATGCTTCAAACCTGGCAAAAAATTTCTTGACTAAAGAATCTACATCCCCTTCTCACTCATGTTCCCAAGCCTATGATGCCACAATTTCGTATCTTCTCCTGTAGAGGTTAAAGCATTAATAGAATTAGAAATACCATTGCATAAATACATTGTACCAACCTTTTCTCTTGCTGCTATTACCAGGGCTCCTTTAGTGACCTTCCAAGTTTTATTAGTGAAAGTAGTTACGCAACCTTCACCTCCCAACTTCCCTGTTGAAATAAGATTTTTCTTCAAATGTGGAACATGCCTTACCTCCTTCAGTAGCCATTGATTTCCATTTTGTTTTTTAATGAAAATTGTACCCATTCCAATGATTTTACAGGGTTTATCATCAACAAATCGAATACAGATCTACATAGACATAATACAATTCCCTATAACGAATATTTTACCGGTGGCATTGCCACCCCATTATGAACTAGGGTCCAATGCAATGATACCTTTGAATACAGAAGATAATCAACCTCCACACCCAACACTCTCTTGGTTTCATAGTGTTAAACACGAGTGTAATGAATGGTATGTCAATGTTTTTTAGACTATGCATTGGTATCTCTATGTAATTGTTGGCATCTCTGTGTAATATAATATTTTTGATGTTTGTTATACGTCCTTATGGCCTAAACGTACCATACCTAGCATCTTCATTCTCCTCCATTACGTTGCTCACATAGTTATATATGCTCCTCAATTACGCTGCTCACACACAGTTATATACGTTGTCCCATATCACACTGTTTCATATGCGTCGTTCCATAGACGCTATCCCATATGCATTGTTCCATAGACGCTCTTCCTACAACGAATATTTTTTGGGCGGTGTTGCCGCCCCATCACGAACTGGGGTCCAATGCGGCGATACCTTTGAATGCAGAAGATAATCAGGCTCGACACCCAACAAGATTGTTAAGGTCGAAATTCAATCATATTATTCCTATTTTAGAAGAATAATATGGAGCCACGATTCTCTACAATAATCACTCCAATAGAGGAGATTGCATGGTGTCAAGAAATCATGGAAATTTTTTATTGCTAAAATTTTCGACGTTTCAACAAGGAACTAATAGCATTTAAACGAGTTTCAACAAGGAATTAAGATTTCATAAAAATATGCTTCTTACAGGTGTATAAAACACATTGAATTCATGTATACTTCTCAATTTGGTGAGACCATTTTTTTTCTATAGCATGGATGAGGTTCTAGCTATCTTACTAATTGCTTTGGAATTGTTGTTTCAAGATTGCTTCCAGGAATCTATGCGTTGTTTGGATGTTTATTGGAATCCTTTACAAAGAGCCCAATTCTGACACCTATTTTTCTTTCTAGAATGGTCATGATTCAGTGAAGAGCCCAATTCCGACATCTATTTTTGTTTCTGGAATGGTTGTGACTCAGTGATGTAATAGGATTGTTGAAAAATGTGCTCAAAGTGTTTTGCATAGATGTTGACCTAATTTTATCTTTCAAGATACACAAATATAGCTCGAGCCCACACAACGGAGCATAACTTTTCCAATTTGTCACAGTCTTTGGCGCATACCAGATATTTTTTTAACATCTTATATTGAGTCTCCTCTTTCAATAATTCATGATCTCATCGTAGTTATTTTATTTTCTAGTTTTAATTAGTTTTTATTTTAGTTACTTTAGTTTTGTTATTTTAATTTTAGATTTTATCTTTCAACATAAATTCACTCATTGTTAGTGGGTGATCCAGTATAAGAGGACCTGATAGAGAAACTATACATGAAGCAACATAATAGAAAAAATATATATTTTGCATTTCTCAGTCATTGAAGGCTTTACAACTACAGAAACTACAAACTTTTGTAGCTGAACAACAATCCTGTCACTGAAAAATACCATGACAATTTTCACTCATCCACACAAATTTCAAATCAGCCTAACTTTCTCATACGACATCATATTTCAACGATTCAAGCATCATTGGAAAGATATCAACGAGATATGCACAATGAGATGGCTAGCATTAGAGTTTAAAATA
This sequence comes from Pinus tabuliformis, assembly GCA_031772625.1. Classification (NCBI taxonomy): domain Eukaryota; kingdom Viridiplantae; phylum Streptophyta; class Pinopsida; order Pinales; family Pinaceae; genus Pinus; species Pinus tabuliformis. Next base: position 1,585,365,898 of record CM062818.1, on the reverse strand, counting down.
GTAAAATAATGAAGAAATTTCCAACCAAACATGACAGGTAAACGAAGGCACTAGTTTCAAAACAGGTAAAAATTCATTTGATCTTCTTTCATGAATTTGTTTTATTCGTACTAGTTTCAATTTTTTGTGTAAATTTGATAAATAGAGAGATTGATCACATATCTCTTATGATAAACTTACATTTCATTATAGAAAAGTTATTAAGATTTTGTCGGTTCCCGGATGATAAACAGATGACCACAAGCAAATTGCGTCTTTTGAAGACCACATTTCATAAATACATCCTCAGAGAAACAGCAAAGATTATAATTCAAGCATGAGGACATGCTTTTGGGTAAGCCAAGGGGGATAATGTCACCATATCCATCACATCATTGACTATCCTCTCAGAGACCACATCTATTTCACAAGAAAATGATCAAAGATGAAACATCAATGCATGAGCACATGATGTCAGATCAGATTCATCACTTGAAAGCTTCCAGATGTCAGTCCCACCATTGAATTCCTCCTTTTTTAGTAAATAAAACCTTCATTGCACTCCCACTTCTTCAGTCAATAAATTTTTCATTCCATTTTCCTTTTCATGTTTTCAAATAAAACCTTGATCCACTATTCATTTTCTTTCACAGTCATTATACTTTCTTGCCTCTCTTTCACTAACCTATAACCCAACAATAAAACATTCAACTCCTTTACAAAGTTGATTGACTAGATTTTCTTTCCATTTTTCAAATAAACCTTGATCCACTGCAAAACCATTGTTTCATGCTCGCATTAGATGATGGAGGATTCCTTAAGGCCTCCCTTCTAACAATTCTTGGCCTATCAATATCAACACATTATCTAGGTTCAAGGCTAGAGTCCTTAGTAGTACCTTGAGGCTTGTATATCTTAATGATAGGCTCTCTCACCAGCAATCATGGGAATACACCAATTTCCCTTGATTGTTGGATCTTGCAAGTGGTTCGACATCAGATCATCTCTTCGCCCTTCGCAAGATGTACTTAGGTACCTTGGTGCTCATTTACATTAATGGTGAGTTGCCTCGCATTGGTTAATGTCATTCATCAATGGTTGGTAATGCAATGAATTCTCTTCATGCTCGACACTAACACATTTATTCGCATGAATAGAATTTTACTATCGGTTTTGTAACGATTGAAGGCTACATCATTTCAATAGTTTGCAACAAATCAATTTGTCATAACAACAATAAAGATTCAAACCTTGTCATCAACAAAGAGAACACAGATGCAGATCCAAATTCCTTTTTTTACATACTCCATGATCCGACAGCATCAACAACCACACTCTTCAACATCCACAACTCATGTACATTGAGGGTAAGTGAAGGTATGTGGTTTTATAATTTTTAATCATGCAATTCCTTAAAATGCTAAAATTGTAACCATGGAAAGTTCCTCACTTCCTTTTCCACATTGTCATATCTCTAGTTGGAGGAGGAATTCATGTTCATACCTCATATTCAAATTTCGTGATATATATCACATCCATATTCCATTGTCACCTTTTATATGTCATATATGTCCTTTATACACATGTCATCCTAACCAACATACTTTTCCAAACAACTACTATTGCATTATGATTCAAATGTTACATGTTTTGAAAATAATTATCAAAGAATGAATGGTTGATTAAATGTTTTCAAATTCTTTTGATGCAACACAAAAAAAAACAAAAGTATTGCTACACAAGAACCAATACTAATGAAATTTTCGTTGTTACACAAGAACCAACCAATATAATATGTTGCAATAGAATGTTTTTCAGAAAGAATACTTTGCAAAATGAACAAAGTTGTGAAAAAATTATGCAAAGTTAAAAAATCGATATCAGCCAAAGTTCATATAGAAGCAAGGAAATTCAAAAATATTAAATCGTTATTAAGTGAATCAATGCAGTAGATTTCACTACGACATGCTATAACTTAAGTTGGGGAGTATGTTGGGCCACCAAAATTAACATTCACTTTCATTCTATTTTTCACCTTTATCCTCGTTTTGTCACCTCATTCCATCACATTATCATTACATAACCCTACTACATGAGTTCACATTTACATTTTCCAAAGTTATTAATTTCATGTATTTAGAGTGAATTTATGATTAAAATTTAGAGAAATAACATGTATTTTCTTATACATAAAAGTGGCTTGAGTTTGATGACGTGTAGATCATTTGGAAGATGCCAAGGCACCATTATGTGGCCTCCCAAGATCAAATTCGAATTTCAACTCAAGAGGTACACCATATTCCAAGGAGAAATATCATGGAGATCTCTATGAGTCATGGGATTTGTACCTAGTATTTAAGGATAAGTTGAGACAAGTATGGATCTAGCAGATATTTTAGGGATCTGTATTTATTGAGTAGATATCCCTAATTCATGTATAAATAGGAGGAGCATCCTTCAAAGGAAGCTAACGGTTGTTATATATTCATTAACATTAGATTTATCATTCAACATGAATAATATCATTTTCCTTCAATTATGAGTTATGAATGTTGTGTGATTCTTAAGAGGTTGTAGTTGTTGATATGTGCTCATTGAGGAATGGAAGGATCCCCATTAACCACAATCCGCATACAACTATAACATAGTTTTATTTTTGTTATTTCCTTTCTTGCAAGTGTGTTTTTACTTTCATGCAAGTGTGATTTCATTTCCTAGATTTTCATTAAACTGCTTGCTTTCTAAATTATCATAGTTTACTTGCTTTCCAATTATTTTATATTTTCTTCTTATTGTTGTTCATAGATAAGTTTAATTTAGTTTTCTTTTATTCTAGTTGTAATATGCATTTCCAATCTTTATCTACATTCTAAAAAAGCCTCCTACAACAGTCTCATTTGAGGTCCCATATATTTTGGTTTGCTTCTAAGTTTACAAAACCATCAGGTTGAAAAATTAAATGATAGGGATTTAACATATAATTAATTCACCCTAAAAGGTGTATCTTAGAGAAAGTTTGGAATGTATTGTAATGAGCCTTGGCTTCTCCACAGTACAGAGCTAGTATATCTCTTTGGAGGAGTAGGCGGGAGTGACTGTAACATTCCATTGTCGAGACTAGTAGTTGGACATGGTTGTATGTATGCTTGGAACTTTCACTTCTTAATATAACTAAGCCAACGTGTTTCATTCATATGTTGCTACTGTATTTCATATGTCTTGGTTACTCTAATGATGATATATATATATATATATATATATATATATATATATATATATATATATATATATATATATATATATATATATATATGCTTTCTTACTCATGTATGTATGGACTTTTCTATATATGTATATATGAATATTATTGAGATGTGTTGTTGGTTTAACCATCACTTTGGATCGTTGGTTCACTTGCCTTCCAGCTGGTGATGCATATTTTCTTGTGTGTTCCCTTTCAAACTGTGTGCTTCCACAAGTTTGTAAGGGGTGCACTCATTCCCCATTTCGTCTGTTAGAGCCCTTCATGCACCTTCCTTGGCTTGTTGCACTGGTCACAACCTTGCTACCAACAAGGACATCCTTCTTGCCTCTGCACGCAACCATGGTCAAGTCGATATGGTATGACCCACTATTGGTACTCCTACATGAAACAATCTGAGGTCTAGTTGGGACTTCTTACTAGGGAGATCCCTTGACATGTTGTCAGTTTCAGCACCATCAACATTTCTAGCACTAGAAGGAGGTGCAGATAACAAGTTGAGTCCTCAAGTCCTATTTTGATTCTTCACATATCTGTCATGGAGACCATTAGGCTCATACCTCTGCCATGTCTATATAATTTTGAACCTCTCGACATGACGAAGGAGTTTTTTATCTCTTGCTGGCATTCACCTATGATGGTGAAGGCGAAGTGGCTTGGCTTGAGTACTTACAAGACTTCTTTGCATTCATTGAGGATGAAAATGAGTTCTATGAAGAGGAAGTCAGCTTGCTTCTTTCACCCGCACTTCATGAATCTACTTTCCATCATTCTCATCGAATCTACTTTCCATCATTCTGATCTGGAACCTCCTGACAAAAAACTGTTAAAACAATGGGAGATTGCATGAGGATCTCTTATGGATTTTTGGAACTGCTTACATGTACTTCAGCTTGAAGCAACAAAAAGCTAGATGAAGTTTCAATATCTTTTAGAAAAATTTGAATATTATCTTTAAAAAATATTCAATCCCAAGATGAAGTTGAATTTCAAACCCTGCTTAGCATACTTCGATGATGGAGTTGCACAATCACAAATAGACACTGTCTCTTCCACAAATGATTGTCTACCATCCCCTCATCAAATAGCTCCACCACCATAGAGTGATGTGGGAGAACATGCACACACGTCTGTTCAACTATCATATCCTCCCAACATCACTTCTCTCATTTTTCACACAAATTTGGTTATGAAGCCCATGGGTTGTCATATGCATTTGTTACCTTAGCCTCTGTCTTTGGTTCTATTGATCCTTCAGATTGCATTGTTTTGTGTTCTTCTATTCTGAACTCTACACCTATTGTGAACGATGTTCAAGCCATTGACGAAGTTGGTTCTTCACAACCAATCTACGTTGTGTATGACTAGGAACCTGAACATCAACCCACAGTGAAGGACGATATCCATCCATCTGGGCCTCCTCCACTTTTTCCTAACATATTTTGTGATTCTTCTATCTTTGATTTTTCTTGTGTATCTCCATTTATGGATGCAACCATTGTTTATCATGCGCAAAACACACCGGATGCCATTCCATCATTCCACAACAGAGATGAAAAATCATTCATTGAAAATCCACTTGATGTTTCATCTATTTTTTCGAGAAACATAGAGGGTGAATTTTATCGCTTCTCATCTACCCCTCTATTTGATTTATTTGATCATGAGGATGTTAAGGAAATCATTTATTTTTCTGATCATAGTTGTTGTGATCCATTCACTCCTGTATTCGATCATAGTGTTGATTTGATCGCTGTCAATTTTTCAAAGCCACCTGTTTATGATTATTTATCTTTCGACAAAGTCAAAACCCTACATACTGTCAAGGAACTTCAGCCCGAGCTGATGGTTATGCCAGGTCCTCACTATCTTGAGGTTGGTTTCACTTCTGGTCAAGAAATTATTGAAACACCCAATGCTCCTTATCACTCATATGTATGCATTGAAGATCAATCCCACACATAGATTTCACTTCCTCCACTTGAACTAGATGATCCCATCGCTTATGCATTGGAGGAATCCTACATAGAAAATACACATGCATGACACAAGTTGTCTATGTTTCTCTTTTTTTCTTGTATGGCATAGTCAAGAGAGTGCAAATGCTTAACATCTGCATGCAATATAACACAGCAGCATGGTAAGTTCATAGATTGCATGTCATTCTCTTTCACTCATTTCCTTTCTATGGATGCATTTAAACTAGGAGTGTGTTTGTCTTCATTGTTATATATTTCATGTTCATTGTTTTGCATGAATTTGTTGTTCGCGAACTATGCCTTCACTAACATGGGTCGACTAATGCACCAGTGGCTACATTGGAAATATCACTTCACGTGATTAGGCCCATGTACTATTAGCTTAGGAGTAGGAGTAGTGTTTGCTTCTTGTCTTGTTTTCTTGCATGCATGTTTAATTATTACTATGTATGTGTGTTTTCTTACTCACTTTTCTTTCACATTTTTCTTCTTCTCTTCACTATTTTAGTTGTTTGTTTACTTGTTTACGTTCATAGGTTAGTTTCACATGAAACTGTGTGCAACTCTTGAAAAAGGCGAGGGTAAAGTACAACAAGAATTGTGCAATTACCAATAATGAGTTATATGTCATCATGTCTATGTATTTAGAACTTGTTGTCTTTAGACCACGATACACCAATAGAAAATATGTTTTGTTCGAAGTGAACCTTGATGAAATCATAATGCTTTCATGCTAACTAGTGTCATCTACTCTAGTCGGTTGTTTGGGTTAACCCTTGTCAGCTTATTCAAGTAGAGTAAGGTGAGGGGAGGGAACCTTAACAAGAATTTCATAGGTATATACAAATACTTATCTGAAGTAAAAACCTCTTGCTCTCTCAATAAGTCAGGATCCCTCTTCTACCTCTGAAATGAATAAGTGCTTATGCAAAGTTTTGAAAAATGAAAATGTGAAAATTTTTGAAAAAAATGAAAAATGAATAAGGTGAAATTAGAGAAAGGATTCCTCTACAGAGAGGTGATGCAAATAACTATGTCAGGGTACTGACTAGGCTCACTCATAGTGGAGATATTCTTGTGTTCCTGAATGACTCCGCCGGGGTACTGTCTAGGCCTGCTAGATGTGGAGAAACACTAGAGATGAAACTTAAGTTTTGACTATCATATTGATTGTGCACCAATATATCCCTTATCCCAATCGAAACAACTGTGTCAACTTGGCTTGGAATGTGTGTTGACTGACAAACAGCAAGGCATATGCTACATCTTTCAATCAAGCTAGTGTGGGAGTCAAGATGATCAGAGAACTAAACAATACTTTCAGAGGAGTTATACTTGCTTTCCATGCCTATTCAGAGAGCTGGAGTTCTACCAATGTGTCACCAAGTTTATAGCAACTACAACACCCCTCCAAAATTTTTCCTTCACTCCGTTTTGGAGCCTCCCTACAAACCATCCTTAACAACATGTCTTGCACCATCAAGTACATAGGCTTCAACCAAGCTTTAGTGGCTTTCCAGCATGTGCATGTCAACTTGTTTTTCTCCCACCCGAAGGTCATCATTATGGACTTAGGAATATCTCTGGCTAAGATGTTCCCTATGAAAATTGTGCAATTCTAGAGGGAAACCAACCTTCCCTCCAGAAAATGTGCAATCCTGCTAGGCTCCAAAATTACACAATCCAGCCAGGCAACCCCCCTCAGGAAATTGTGCAATATATCCCGACACTGGGCTTCATCCTAGAAATTGCGCAATTTTGGGAGGTAGTGACTTGCTGATTCTAGAAATTATGTAATGCTTGAGGGACAACTAACCCTTCTTAGCCAAGAAACTGGGAAAATCCCTTCACGTTGACCAATTTGGTCTGGGGCTGAGCAATCCTGATTTACACGCATGGGCTGCTTTTCTCGAAATAGAAAAAAGCAACATTCAAAAAGCATCCCTATATTTTAGGGATCTAATTTTAGCAGCTGGAGGTTATATGAAAAGATCGTTTTAGAAACTTACCTCCAAGTGTCACTTTTTCCTAGGTTTGTGGCATGTGCGTCATAAGACTCGTCCTTATCAAACTTATTTATTCGAAACTGTAGATCTCATTCCTCACATTGATCTTAGAGATCTCACATCCCACATCACATCTAGGAGCCTTCAGGACATTCAGCTTAGCTTTTTCCAGGTAAGTATGCTTTTCATATCATTTCCTGCTTTTCTATTTCTTTTTGTATTTCGATTTGTATGAATGTTGTTTGCTTCATTTTGTTGAACATTTGTTATCATTTTAATATATGTTTGCTTGTAGAAGCATCGTTTCAGTTTTTATTTTCATCTCACTATTGTGGCATGCATGACATTTTTTTGCACTGATACTCTCCGTCGTGGCGACTCACTTCACACACATGCATGCATTCTCATCTTCTGAATCTTGCATTCACACTTTGCATGCATGATCATTCACTGTTGGTTACACTTAGTCTCACCATGGATCCAAACCTTTTCATGTTTTTCATTGCCCGTCGACAGGTCTGAGCTACCTTGGCCTGGACCTTACCTTACCCAGACAACAATGCGCATTCCTGGAAGTGAAGGCTCTACCTTCCCTCTGGAAACTGCACAAATCTCGCCACCACTGACCTCTAGGCTTGCATTACGCAATTCTGGAAGGAAGTTCCCTACTGGACCAAGAAATTTTGTAATGGATTTTGTGGGTTTTCATTTCATTGCTAACTGAAACCACGTATTGCATTGTTTCATTCCTTAGTAGGCCACATTGGACTATGCATTGTGCATTTCCAGCATGAGGCTTAGTTTGCATGTCATTACTGACTCTAACTATGCATTACACAATTTCAGTCCTAATCAAACCATGATGGACTATGCATTGTGAAGTTCTAGTAGTTAGTTAGCCTCCTGACAGCCTGGACTATGCCTTGCATAGCTTTGGCTGTCAGCCCCACAGCGTGCTGGTGAAAATTATGCAATCTTCATTGTCAATCACCTAGTTGTGTTGAATGTCAATTCTCATATTTTTGTTGGTTTTCAATTGATAGATCGCTTTCCATGAGTGTTGCTACATCTCTACTTATTGTAGGTATTCATCTGTCTCCTAGTAGTATAGGTACAATGGCATCAAAGAGAGCGGGGTCAAAGGACACCGTTGGAAGTGCAACCGGAGATGTAGTTGAACAAGTTTCTATGAGCTTGCCCACTTACAAAGACACCAAGTTGTTCATAAAAAAAGACATGAAGATGTAATGGTAGGACATCAATGACATGTTCTCAAGCACATTTGAGGAAGATCTAGAAGACCGCGAGGTCTACTTCAACATCCACAAGTCTAGCTTGTACCGGATTGCATGCAGGTTTTCCGTGTTTCCATGGACGAACATGATCCACTGGATTGTCTCACACACTGATCTTGAGACAATGGAATTGATAAGTGTTACTGGGACAGATCTTGCTACCTTCAGGGCAAAATACTTTCAGAAAATGTATCACTTGTCACAGTCGGTGATTACAATGGAGAAACCCTTCAGCAAACCCAGCAATGATGCAAATTCTAGATATATCTTAAAGAGGTGAGTAAAAGAGCCAGCCAAGTTTAGGACAACAACAAGCCTGGTTTACAAGATGAAGATACTGTGAAAGGAATATTAGTACTTGGTCATCCTTGCATGCCTCCTATATAGCTGAGAGAGCATAGAGACCTTCTCGTAGAGATGGGTGATTGCATTGGACCAACTAGCCAGCAAAGGAAGGCCATGCAACTGGTCCGACATGTTGGCTCTCAGGTTGAAGGAAGAGGTGACAGAAGCCCGACATCTGCCTAAGGGCTAACAAGTAGAGATATACATGTTCGCATACATACTAGATGAAATCTATGCCCATTAGCAGTTCCCATGTTTGAGTTAGGCATGGACACCTTTGGAAACATCTGTACACACTTACTATAGATTGTTCTCAGAATGAAGCTTCCACAGAGTTATCACAAAGTTATCAAACCACTTTGTCACCCTGGTTTACAAAATGATATTCGAGAAAGGTCCACCTTGCATGTCATAGGAAGCAATGAAGGCATTGATAGGCATAGCATATTGGTATGCCTCACCTCTTAGAACCTTCATACAAATGTATAGGCGGAGAAGCCTCCACATGTTTTACCAAATTTCCCATAGTCAAACTCGTCATGAAAGAAGTATCGTATCACATCTCAATAGGGTTGCCAACTATACTGCATAGGAAGAAGAAGGCACCTTGGCCCACTCTTCCTTTCTGGATCAGGTTGTATGAGATACAGAATCTCAAACATGTTTAGGCCAAGATGGAGGAATTCAAAAGATTCACCTTCAGCACCAAAAAAATTCAATCTGTATGACCCACATTTCTCAGTGAAGGACCATTGTACGAGAGTACACCATCATTGGATCCACATGGCGTGTCATTGGCTTGAGGAAGACCCATTGATATACTTCTATCACTTCTCTAGGCTTAATGAACTGGTCGGTATAGCTATAGAGTCATTATAAAAGCAGAGGGAAGCAACATATCAAACAACAGCATCACCAGTAGTAGTATAGGGTGGGATACCTGCACATGACAAAGGTGAGAGGAAGGTTGTTGACAGTGCAGAGGTGGAGCAAAGTTGTAAGTTCAAAGCAAATCCACTTGTGTTGAAAGAAGATTTGTAGATTGAGGCTAAGAGGCAATAGCGTGACAGAAGGATTGCACAAAGGCAAAGAGAGAAACAAAAGGTGGATGAAATAGAAAAGGAGTTGCAGGAGTTGAAGCGGAAACTCAGGGAAGAACGAGAGCTCTATAGAAGAGAGAAGGAAGCGCAAGAGGAGCAAGTACAGTAAGAGGCGCAACATGAATATATTGATGAAATTCTACCCATACAAGTTATAGACTCGTCATAATAGTTGCCATAGAGTAGATAGGGTGAGCAGTTGGAGGAGAAGGACTTATCTTAAGAGATTGAACAGATGCTAGAGAAAATGGACACAAAGATGGTTTAGCTAGATTCAAACGGGATATTAACCTCATGCCTCGAAACCAAGACGTCACCCCACCGGCTTCACCACATCCGAAAAAGAGCAAGTCCCAAGCGATCAAGGAGACACAAATATCCTCGGACAATCTGAGGCAGAGATGCACAACATATCTTTCAATGAGTCACAACACATATTTGTGCAGTCGCGTAGAGTGCCCACTCTAGATGTTCACATATATCCTACATACTGTGAAGAACAAGTGATCATATCATATGTGTAAAAGCATCTAGTCGCATTGGCCGATGCTACTAGAGCATATGTCGAAGCCAGCAGCTCGAGTGTTCAATTCTTGATAGCCGAGAACGATCTCATGGCTAAGGAGTTACAAGTGGCCAAGCAAGGAGGAGAGCAAAATACATCATCCACCAGAGTAGAGTTGAAGAGAGTGATACTCAATGAAGTATCATCCCTCGAGGTAGTCATGTAAATTTTATATTCTAGTTTCATCACGGTGCATAAGTTAGTTGTCCATCTCAACTGTTGGAAGTAGCACTATGCTAGGAGAGCACACATCTTTTCAAATCTACACACTATTGTCGATCGCATGAAAACATGGACAATTAGGTATAAATCAACCCCTTTGCACTTGCCAAATATGATGAAGCCCAAGGCAATAGAATTGAAGGCACACATCTGGAGTCAGATCATTAACTATGAGGAACTCCCTCAGCTCATCACCATTTTGCAGGCTTCACATGCACAGATGTTCATAAGCATGGATGTCAGTATGCACATGCATGTGATCCCATCTCTTGGCACACTCATCAAGGCAAAGAAAAAGATCCAGGTCCGATTGGAGCTTGACATGCTTTGATGAGGTCATCCGCATAGCCACCAACATAGACACTATCCATCAATATGGTGTTGGTCCGACTGCACTCAATACTACTATGTGCATGTTATCATACGAGTTGGACAGACGTGCCAGCTCATTGTACTCAGATGCAATGGAGGTAAGAGTTCACTTTCACTAGGATGTCACCATTGAGCACGCAGACACCATCGCGGACTACCAAGCTTGGCATCATCTATCATAGTGAGGATGTCGAAGAATTGGTCTTCCCAAAACTATCTGAGTCTTAGTGATAGCTTGCATGGCTTTCTCAAGCCTATTTTGTCTCACATGGTTAAATGTACATATTGTAATGTAACATGTTGTAACAATGAAAGACCAAGTGTCGATAGTAGAGTGTAACAGTCATGTAGTAGTTGAAGAGTCATGAGGGTAGGTGAAGAGTCACAAAGGGGAATCTCAAGGGTCACCCCACCCTTTGCTATTTATAGAACTTCATAACTCATTGTAAAGGAATTTGGGAGCTAAGTGTCTTATAGGTGTATCTTAAAGAAATCTTGGAGTGTATTGTAATGAGCCTTGGCTTCTCCATAGTGTAGAGCTAGTATATCTCTTTGGAGGAGTAGACGATAGTGACTATAACGTTTTGTTGTCGGGACTAGTAGTTGGACATGGTTTTATGTATGATTGGAACTTTCACTTCTTAATATAACAGAGCCAGCACGTTTCATGCATATGTTGTTACTATATTTCAGTTGTCTTGGTTACACTAATGATACATGTATCTATTTTCTTACGCATGTATATATGGAATTTTCTATATATGTATATATGAATCTTATTGAGATGTGTTGTTGGTTTAACCATCACTTTCAATCGTTTGTTCACCTACCTTCCAGATTGTGATGCATCTTTGCTCATGTGTTCCCTTTCAAGCTGCGTGTTTCAATAGGTTTCTAAGGGGCGCACTCATTCTCCATTCCATGTGTTAGAACCCTTCATGCATCTTCCTTGTCTTGTTGCACTGGTCACACCCTTGCTACCAAAAAATACATCCTTCTTGTCACCACACGCAACCATGGTCAATGTGATATCGTACGACCACTGTTGGAACTCCTACACAAAACAATTTGAGGTCTAGTTGGGACTTCTTACCAGGGAGATCCCTTGAAATGCTAGTCTATCCAACACGGTCAACAGATTCCTTTGGTACAATCTATTAAGGAAATAACAATTTTCGCAAAGACATTTAAGGAATTCAGTATAAAAATACTAGGAAGAAAGAGAAAAGAAATCAAGAGAATCCAACTAGTTGGGAAAATTTCAGATATCATGATGGCTAAGACAATAATTCAGAAATGTCTTGATGTAGGAAGTCGCATTGTGGAAACACACATCAATGGTGTAGAGATCCAAAATACATTCATTGATATAGGAGCAGCCATAAATATCATGAGTAAACAAACTATGAATCAATTAAAACTTTCTAATCTTCAATATACACCCACATTGTTACAATTGGAAAAAAGATCTGTAATCAAACCTGATGGCATTTTTGAACATATATATGTATCCTTATATTCTTGGTAATACCCTGTCGATTTTATGATTTTAACACCCAAGAATAACTTAGGAGGATATCCATTGGTTCTAGTAAGACCATGTCTAGCCACAGCCGATGCTTTTATAAGATGTATATCTGGTGATATGTCCATTTCTGATGGGAGCACAACAAACAAAATCACACTGTATCCATCAAGAAAAACAACAGTAGAGGTTGAAAATGAAGAATGGATACATGATGACATTGATATAAGACCAATCTTTGCTACTTCACAAATAAATGAGGAAGACAAAATTTTGACTTTAATGGAAATCAATGAATCCTCATCATATTATGAATCTAGTTAGAGTTTTCAAGAACAATACAATATTTAATATTTATCAGCCTATCAACTATCATTGCATTCTATGGAAAATTTTGTTAATTCTACAATTGAAATCTTTCAAGGAAAAACTTTGAATATCAACAATAATTTGGAAGAATTTAAAAAGAAAGAATTAATAAAGATGTTACAAGAAAATTCCTCTGCCTATGCATGGGAATATACTAACATGAAGGGAATTGATCCTAATACTTGTATAAATCATATCTACATTGAAGAAAATTCCAAACCAATTCAACAACCTCAAAGAAGAATGAATCAAAATCTAAGGGAAATTGTTAAGGAAGAACTACAAAAAGTGTTGAATGTCAATTTCATCTATCCAATATGAGACAGTCAGTGGGTTTCACCCTTAGTAATTGTTCCTAAAAGGATGGAAAATGGAGAGTGTGTATTGAATATAGGGAATTGAATAAGGCCACTTTAAAAGATAATTTTCCACTCCCTTTCATAGATCAAGTTTTAGATACATTGGGAGGAAAGAAATATTTTGCATTCTTAGATGGTTTTAGTGAGTATAATCAAATCCAGTTAGCCTTAGAAGACCAATATAAAACTACCTTTACCTACCCATGGGGAGCTTATGCTTACCGAGTACTTCCTTTTGGATTTTGTAATGCACCTGCAACATTCCAAAAACTAGTATTAGGCATTTTTTCTGATCTAATTTATGATTGTGTGGAAGTGTCTATGGACGATTTTACAGTTTATGGAACATTCTTTTGAGGAAGCTCTTAAAAATTTGGAAAAACTTCTCATTAGATGTAAAGAGGCGAATCTCTCAATAAGCCATGAAATTTGTTTTATGATGTTTATTGAGGGAATTGTTTTAGGACACCATATTTCAGGAAATGGAATTAGAGTGGACACACCTAAAGTAGAAGTTATTTCTAAATTATCAATTCCAACATGTCAACGAGATGTTATAAGTTTTCTTGGTTTCATTGTTTATTATAGAAGATTCATACAAAACTTTACCAAAATTGCATCTCCACTTTTCAAACTTACAAAATTCTATGAATTCAATTGGAATTCTGATTGCCAAAAAGCCTTTGATTCATGAAAAGAGAAAATACTTGAAGCACCCATTCTTAGAGGACAAAATTGGAAATTACCTTTTCAAATTTCAACTGATGCTTCAGACACAGCTTTAGGAGCTATACTAAGACAAAAAGACTTAACTCCATATGTCATTTATTACACCAGTAAAAAATTTACTCATGCAAAGTTAAATTATACTGTCACAGAGAAGGAGTTTTTAGTTGTTGTTTTTGTCATCAATAAATTTAGACATTATATTACTGGCTATGAAACTTTTGTGCATATTGATCATTCTGCAATTAGATAGTCAATGAATAAACCAATCAATAATGGCAAAATAACAAGATGGTTTTTGTTGTTGCAAGAGTTTAACATTACTATTTTGGATCGACCTGGAAAAAAAATATAGTTGTTGACTTTTTACCAAGGATTCAAAGTGATAACAATGACATGCCTGTAGAAGATAATTTTCCCGATGAATATATTTTTGTAGTATCTACTAAATCTCCATGGTTTGCAAATATTTCTAACTACTTGGCTACAGGGAAATTACCATCATATTTGTCTCCTCAAGAAAAAAGGAAGGTAATTCAAATTAATGCATCTTATTCATGGATAAATGAAGAATTGTATAAAACAGGACCAGATTTGATCATCCGAAGGTGTGTTAGAGAAGATGAAGTAGCAGAGATATTGAAATCTTGTCATAATGAGCCATGTGGAGGACACTTCATTGACAAAAGAACTTCTTAAAAATTCCTTCTCTTGTGATACTATTGGCCTTCCATTTTTAAGGATGTTAGGGAGTATGTTAAGAGATGTGATAGTTGTCAAAGGATGGGGAAACTTGTTCTTTATGATGAGATGCCTCTACAACCTTAGGTACTTATTGAGCCTTTTGAAAAATGGCCTCTGGATTTTGTTGGTCCAATCAATCCACCATCGAGACAGAAAAGGTACATTCCTTTTTGCATTGATTATGTTACAAATGGGTAGAAGCTAAAGCACTTCCTTCTGCTATTGAAAATGTTGTATTTTCCTTTCTTTTTTAGGATATATTTACTCATTTTGGTGTTCCAAGAGAAATTTTAACATATTAGGGTACTCAATTCACATCCAAGTTGGTACAGAAGATAATGGAGGAGACAACAATCAAACATCGAAAGTCTACTCCATATCATCCTCAAGCAAATGGACAAGTGGAATCCACCAATAAAGTCATTGAGGCAATTCTCACCAAAAATGTGCATCTCCATAGAAGAGATTGGGCAGAAAATCTTCGAGAAGATTTATGGGCATACCATACCACATGGAGAAATACTATAGGGCATGCTCCCTATGAGTTTGTTTATGGGAAAAAAGTCATGTTTCCTATTGAGATTCAAGTTAAAACTTTGAAGACAAAAGTTAAATTGGGTCTTGTTCTTTCAGAGGCACAAAAACAAATAATGGAGCAACTAAATGAACACGATGAGATAAGACAAGATGAAATCCAAAGAACCAATCTATTTCAACAACAAAGATCTAGATGGCATGACAAATATATCAAAGAGAGAAAGTTCCAGCCAAGAGATTGGGATTTACTATTTGATTCAAAGTTCAAATATTTCCAAGGGAAATTTCAAACTGATTAGCATGGGCCATATGAGATTGAAATATTCTTTGATAATGGTGTGATTATGATCAAAACTATCAATGAAGAAAGAACCACTTTTCTTGTGGATGGGTATCGACTGAGAATCTATCATAAGCCATTAACAAGGAAGAATTTATCAATATTTGCAAGATAATATTGATTTAAATTTGGTGAAGAAGGATTTTCCTTCTTCCCCAACTTGATCTCCAAAAATATTTTTCTTCAAATAATAATAATAATAATAAATGTAAAACTTGAAAACCAACAATGGTTGGCATGTTATACAGAAAATCTAAGGTGAAAATAAATTATTGACACCTTAAATTTTCCTCATACCTGTTCTAAACCCATTTTCTTTACATCCCACTCTTTTCTTTTCGAAAATAAAATAGCTACAGAATAACAAGAACTCTGTAGCTTTTACAAAATTATGCAGCTGATGTTTGACAAGAACCACCAATTGGGCAATTGAAGCAGTGATCAAATTAATTCTTGAAAGAACCTGAAGACAATGAATAAATAAGAAAACAAAGGTTAGAAATATCAATGTAAAGGTATTCAAAGGTATGCAGAAATTTGATTTAGTAATAAGGATTAGAAAAAACAAAAAAACATTTAGTATGTGAATTTTAAGATGATTGAACCACCGGTTAAAAACCATCATTAACTAAGGTTCAAAGATATTTTGTTCATATCACCATAACATTTACATTGTCTCTAATCATTTCATAACACTCCACACTCATGTTTGAATTCATTTAAGATATCGTCGTAATCGCCAACTCACATTCAATAAATCCTCCAGAATGGTCATTTCACTCATTCCTCTCTCATCCTCACTTTTGTTTATACCCTTGCCAAATGATCCAGATTTAGACAGGAACACAAAAAATTATAGAGATAACCATAAATATAGAGTTGCAACAAAAATAATACTTCATTTCATTAATCTAAAATACTGAAATATGCTTACAAACAAAAATGGAAATAAAGTAGCTTGGGCAATGGTAGCTTATCTCTGAGGAGAGATATGGCGGCTACATGCCTCTAATCTGTCTTACAATGAGGCTTGAAGGCCTATTTATTGTTGAGAAACAATTGAAAACCCTAAACATCCAAAAAACTAACCCTATGAGATGAAGCACTAAACTATGGGCCCCGTTTGCGTAAATCAGTACATCAACATCCCAGGGTCGTAACTTTGGCATACGATCTTCATTTGACACGCACAATACCTCATTAGAAAGATCTCTCCAATGAATACTACTTTTGGATGAGAAACATTGGTCCATGCACTCATGTTGCTCCAAGTTTTCCCCAAAAACGTCGTTTAGGGCCTTAAAACTACTCCTCAAGTTCAAGACTTGAAAAACTGTTAAAAATAGTAAATTGTGCTATAGTTAAGAAAACTGAAAAACTGAAAGAAAAAATGGTGAGGGTCCAAGTGGAATTGGTGGGTGGCCACCAATATCCACCTGGATCATCCTTCCCCCTTAGGAAGCAATGGTCCCCATTTCATTGATTTCCTCCATGCGATGAGGAAACTTCTGCTGAACTTGGTCCCTGGTGAGACACCTACCTTACTGAAGGATTTGGCCTACTTTAACAACTCAATATAGCTGGATCTTCTGCTGGCAAGTGTGCTCAATCTGTGTGTCCATGATTCGATCAGTTGCATCTTGTTCCATGCATTTTGGATTTAACTTTGTTGGTGTGCGTTGTTCTACAATGTCGGATGTGTCTAGTAATGGTGGAAAGTGTGGCCAAACTCAGTCCACATTGAACACTGTGTGTAGGCCAAGGAATGAGGGAATGGTAAGATCAAATGCATTGTCTCCCTTGGCCTTGGTAATGGTGTAAGGACCATATCGGATTGGTCTAAGTTTCTGATAAGCTCTCGTAAGGCATTCCTTTTGTAAATGCAACTAGACTTTTTCACCCACCCGAAACTTGTGTGGCACCCAATGTTGATCATGTCGCTGCTTGTAGTTGGAATTTTATTTCTCTAGAAGGTCGTGGACCTACTGGTAGATATGTTGGATGTGCTCAATGAATTTTTTTGCGTTATCTGTTTCATACTGGATATGAGTCGAATCTGCTTCAGTAGCTGCAAATGGCATGGTCACATCAATGGGGCATAGTGGTTAGAATCCCAAGCTCACCTAAAAAGGTCTCTAGCCAGTCAAGCTATAGATATCCCAATTATAGTTGTGTTGAACATAGGGGAGGCTCTCATCCCATGTGTGTGGATGCTTTGAGTTGTACATGCGTAGAATGTGTATGATCATCCTATTGACAACCTCTGTCTAGCAATCAATTTGGGGATGGAAGGTTGTGGGCTTAGTGATTTTGGTGTTCAACGTCAACAAGTGACTAGACCAAAATGTACTGAGGAAACTGCTATCCTGATCTGAGATGATAGACTGTGGGATCCCAAATTGTAACCACACTTGTTCAAAGAAGACTTTAGCAATGGCTTCTGTTGTGATATTCTTCTTGCAAATAACCATAATGAACATCTTCGAGAACCTATCGATGACCACACAAACAAATTTGTTTCCATGCTTAGTAGAAGGAAGGCCCAACATGTGATCAATGGAAATGGATTCCCAATGTCGTTTATGGGTAGGAAGCAGAGTATATAGGCCTTGCTTCTTGATGGTCGGTTTGGCAATGGCACAAACAGTACGGGATTTGATTTACTTCCTGACATCTTGTCGAAGATTCAGCCAATAGAAATACTTCTGTAGTACTGCCACCATTTTCTCAACCCAGAAATTCCTAGCAACCCAACTGTAGTGTGCTTCCCAAATCATCTTGGCACGCTCGCTTGAAGGAACACAAAGATGACCTAGGTGGCATAACAGGGCATCCTAGAGGTGAAAATATGGAACATGCTGACCCTCCAAGAGTGTCTGGTATGTGTGGCTGAATTCTGGGTCGCTTTTGTAGAGAAGTGGCCAATCAGAAGTCTTGTTCCCATAAGAGTTGAGCATGGTGGTTAACTCCATGATCGGTTGTCTACTGAGACAATCTGCAACATTATTGGTGTTACCCTTCTTATACTCGATATTCAAATGGAGTTGTTGTAGGTATGTGGACCACTTCTGATGGAGATCATTCTGCAACTTCCCTTGGGTCTGTATGAACTGCAGGGTCTAGTGGTCTTTGTGGATGATTGTTTCCTTCCCCAAAATGTAGTGCTTCCATTGACGGCAGGCCTGGACAATGGAATACATCTCTTTGTCGTAAGTGGGATACTTTCGAATTGTGTCTAAAAGTGTCTCACTGTGATATGCCACTAGATGCCCATGTTGAGTAAGGACTACCCCAATAGCATAGTCAAAGGCATCTGTCTCGATCTCAAATGGTTGTTCCAAGTCTGGTAATGTGAGCGCTGGTGCCGAGAAGAGGTGAGGTTTCAACTCTGTGAATGCCTTTTGTTGATATTCAAACCAAAATAATTTTTATTTTGCTCCTCCCTTGGTGATTTGACTCAAGGGCCAAGTGACATGAGAAAATCCCAACACAAACCTACATTAGAAGCTGGCAAGACCCTGAAAACTGCAGAGCTCTATCAAAGTGGTTGGAGATGGCTAATATTGAATGACTTGGATCTTGGTTAGATCCACATGCACCCCCCATTCATCAATAATGTATCCTAGATACTAAACTTGGGTCATGCCAAAAGTGTATTTCTCCAAATTGGCACATAACTTGTGTTGCCGTAGTGTTTGGAGAACCTATTGGATGTGGTGGAGGTGCTCTTCCCAACTCGAGCTAAAGATCAGGATGTCATCCAAGTATGCCACTACAAATGAGTTCGTGAATGGCTGCAAGATGTCATCCATTAGCCTCATAAAGGTTGCAGGAGCATTCATCAACTTGAAAGGCATAACCAACCATTCGAAAAGGCCCTCCTTGGCTTTGAAGGCAGTCTTCCACACATTAGAGGGTTTGATTGGTACCTGGTGATATCTTGACTTCAAATCAATCTTGCTGAAATATTTTTCCCCCTTTAGTTAGTTTAGAAGGTCATCAATCCATGGGATTGGGTACCTATTCTCGACATTGATCTTGTTCATTGCCCGATAGTCAATACAGAGTCTCCAAGTCCCATCCTTATTTTGTGCCAACAGGATCGGGCTCCCACATGGTGATGAACTCAGTCAGATGTGACCTTTCTATAGCATCTCCAAAATCTACCTCTTGATTTCATCATTCTCTAGAATGGAGCATCGATAAATTGATCCATTGGATAGTGGTGCGCCTGGGGCCAGATCGATGGATTGTTTGACCTGACAGTGTAGAGGAACCCCTGTGGGGGAGATTAAGATGTCCTCATACTCCTCCACAACACAGGGGCTTCACTCAATGAACCTATAACTTTCACGTGCGTTCGTGGCATACTAAAAAATACCCCTAATTTAACTAAATATTGGAAAATACCTCTAAAAATCACATTGTTTAATCCCCTACCAATATGAACCCAATACACCTTCCCAATTTAAAAAGACCCCTACTGTCACTAGATATTGTAGGTATCCATTTTTTCATTAACATTTTTTATACGCCTTTATATTATTTCATTAAGTTTTAGATCCATTTTTTATACATGTCAATCTAAAAACCATTTACCCATATCTATCCCCCAATATATTATCTCATTTCTTCCTCAATATATATTCCCCAATATGAACCCACATGGTATGGTATTGCTCCCCCAATGAAGCCCCTATGCTCCATGACTTTGTCCATCTGTAGTTGTCATGTGGAGGGGCCATGTATGGAGGTCGTGGCCACTGTATTCTTATTTCCTTGAGGGCATTTCATGAGGAAAACAAATTTACTAGTTTTTGAAATGAGCTTACTTCATTGTTTTACACTAACCAAAGAGATGGCGATAGGTGGTGCTACTTTCGGTATCTTGTACAACTTATTTCCTAAAGTAACAATAACAACACAAGGCCTTGACTCATACACGTCATGTTTCTCCCACAAGTATGGTTGGCCTAATAATACATCACAAACATCAAGGGGAGGAACGTCACAAAATACGTCATCCATGAAGGCCTTGATGTTGTATGGAATGCGACACTACTGGCTCACGCAAAGGTCTCGTCCTTGGTGAAGCCACTCGATGGTGTACGATTGTGGATGTGTTACTATCAGTAAGCCTAGCCACTTCATGACCTCTACCAAAATGAGGTTCTTTTGGTTCCCTCTGTCGACAATGAACTATAGCAGGGAGCCCTTTACCCACCTTTGGGAGTGGAAGAGGCGCTCCTCCTCCTCTGGATCTTAGGGTTCCTCCTTCTGGATATTCATGGTGGAAATGGTGGAATTGGGCTTTGAATCGATAATCTACTTCCCTTTGTCATTCCCCTTATCGAGTTCTAACTCAGAGTCGGAACATGCATTTGATTCTGAAGACTTTAGCTCAGCCACTAGTGACTGCTTGGCCCAACACTCACTTGTGTTGTGAGTGGAGCTCTTATGGAACTCACGCACTTTCTTGTGTCCTTCTTTGGCTTCACGATGATGTTCTTTGCTTGTGGCTTTGGCAAGTTTTCCTGGGTCACCCTACCTTGGCTTTGTGCTTTTTTTATGGGTTTGGCGGTGCCTTTCCCTTTCTTTGCATTTGTAGATCCAAAGTCTCGCTTCTTCTGTTTAAATTTCTGCTCGATCTTGACAGCATATCATTATGTTGTGCTAAGCAAGGAGATGTCTTGTAACTCCATCTCATCCTAGATGTACTTGTGTAGGAAACCATGGTATTTCAGTTCCAAATGTAGCTTATAATCCTTGATACCCAGCTTTGTACAAAGGGTATGAAAAATATTGGTAAACTCCGACACATCTTGGTCCCTTCCCTCCCGCAACGTGATCCACTTTATGTATTTATATTCATAGCTTCTCACAAGGTAGTACTTCTCCTTGATGGCATTCTATAATGAATTCCAAGTGGGTGAAGCTGAAAATAGTGAGGCCCTACTTTAATCCTTCCGCTCACAATAAGTTTCCCACCGATCCTTGATGTGGAGGGCGGCTTTGAGAAGAGCGAAAGTAATCTTTTCCCGACCGGAAAAATCATGAACAGAAAAATACCCTTCTAGAAAATTTAGCCATTTATCTACAACGTTTACATGTATCTTACCCTCAAATATGGGAATGTCAAAGTTAAATTGTACCTTAAAGTGTGTGGCGCTTTCATAGTATCTATTGGAAGTAGATGTATCGCCCCTGGGTAGTCGTTGAGGGATCTGGGCAAATTTGTCCATCATCTCTTTCCTTTGTCGCTCAAGGGCCTCTTCGAGCAAGATTTTGATAGGATATCCTACCCCCTCATATTTATTTTCATCCTCCATGGGAGGCTGTCAGGATTTTTGAGGCTGGTCTTGCAAAGGTTCGACCAGTTCAAGTCTTCACACCTTATATCTCGACCTCGTTGGGGACATGCAAAGAAAAATAGAGAACGAGTAGACTTCTCTGATACCAATGATCCAGATTTAGATAGGAACACAAAAAATTATAGATATAACCTTAAATACATAGATGCAGTAGAAATAATACTTCATTTCACTAATGTAAAATACTGAAATATTCTTATAAACAAAAATAGAAATAAACTAGCTTAGGCGATCATAGCTTATCATTGAGGAGATATGTGGTGGCTACATGCCTTTGAACTGTCTTACCATGAGGATCTAAGGCCTATTTATTGTTTAGAAAGAATGGAAAACCCTAAAAATCCAAAAAACTAACCCTAGGAGATGAAGCGCCAAATTATGGGTCCTGTTTGGGTAAATTGGTACATCAACTTCCCGAGGTCGTAACTTTGGCATATGATCTCCATTTGACGCGCACAATACCTCATTAGAAAGAGATATATGAGGACTACAACTTTTGGATTAGAAAAGTCCATCCATGGACCCATGTTGCTCCCATTTTTCCCAAAAACGCAGTTTAGGGCCTCAAAACGGCTCTGGAAATTCACAGCCTAAAAAACTACCAAAAATAGTAAATTGTGCTACAATTAAGGAAACTGAAAAATTGAAAGAAACAATGGTGGGGGTCAAAGTGGAATTGGTGGGCAGCCAGAAATATCCACCTGGACCATTCCTCCCCCTTAGGAAGAAATGTTCCCCATTGCGTTGATTTCCTCCATGAGATGAGGAAACATCTGCTGAACTTGGTCACTGGTGAGCCACTTGCCTTCCTGAAGGAGTTGGTCTACTTTGACAACTCGATATAGTTGAATCTTCTACCAGTGAGTGTGCTTGATCTCTGTGTCCATGATCTGATCAGTTGTAGCTTTCTCCATGCAATCTGGATTTAACTCTGTTGTTGTGAGTTGTTCTGCAATGTCGTATGTGTCTAGTAATGGTGGAAAGTATGGCCGAAGGTGGTCCACATTGAACACTAGGTGCAGGCTAAGGAATGGGGGAATGATGAGATAAAATGCATTATTTCCCATAGCCTTGGTAATGGTTTAAGGACCATATCAGAGTGGTTTGAGTTTCCAATAAGCTTCAGTAAGGCGTTCCTTTTGCAAATGCAACCAGACTTTGTCGCCCACCTAAAACTTGTGTGGCACCTGATGTTGATCATGTCACTACCTTTACTTGGCAGTCGATTTCTCTAAAATGTCATGGACATGCTGGAAGATATGTTGGATGTGCTCAATGAAGTTGTTTTCCTTATCTATTTGGGATAGGGCATGAGTCGAATCTACCTAAGTATATGCAAATGCAATGGCCACATCAATGGGACATAGTGGCTAGAATCCCAAGCCCACCTGAAAAGGTTTGTGGCCATTTGAGTTGTTGAGAGCCCGGTGATAGTTGTGTTGAACATAGGGGAGGATTTCATCCCATGTGCATGGCTTCTTTGAGTTGTACATGCGCAGAATGTATACTATCATCCTGTTGACAACCTTTGTCTGGACATCAATTTGGGGATGGAAGGCTGTGGAGTTAGTGAGATTGGTGTCCAGCATCAACTAGAGATTGGACCAAAATGTATTGAGGAACCTATTGTCCTGATCTGAGATGATAGACTGTGGGATCCCAAAGTGTACCCACAATCTTTCAAAGAAGAGTTTAGAAATCGCTTCCGCTTTGATATTCTTCTTACAAGCTGCCATAATGGCCATCTTCGAGAACCTATCGATGCACACAAAAACATCGTCATTTCCATGATTAGTAGAAGGAAGGCCTGACACTAATCCATGGAGATGGGTTCACAGGGTTGACTAGGGGTAGGAAGTGTAGTATAGAGGCCTTACTTCTTGATGGTCAGTTTGTCAATGGCGCAGAGAGTGCAGGATCTGATGTAATTCCTGATATCCTATTGAAGATCGACCAATAGAAATATTTCTGCAGCACTACCACCATTTTCTTGACCCGAAATTCTGAGCAACCCCACTCTAGTGTGCTTCCTAAATAATCTTGGCACACTGGATTAAAGGAACATAAAGGTGATCCAGGTGGCATAACATGGCATCCTAGAGGTGAAAATCTACAACATGCTAACCCTCCAAGATTGTCTGGTCTGTGTGGCTGAATTCTAGGTCACTTTTCTAGAGAAGTGGCCAATCAGAAGTCTTGTGCCCACAAGAGTTGAGCACGGTAGTTAACGCCATGATTGGTGGTCGACTAAGGCAATCTGCAACATTATTGGTGCTTCCCTTCTTATACTTGATATCCAAATGGAACTGTTGCAGGTGTGTAGACAGCTTCTGATGGCAATCATTCTATAGCTTCCCTTGGGTCTATATGAACTGCAGGGGCCAGTGGTGTGCGTGGATGACTATTTCCTTCCCTAAAATGTAATGCTTCCATTTTCGGAAGGCGTGAACAATGGAATACATCTCTTTGTCATAAGTAGGATACTTTCAGACTGTGTCTGAAAGTGTCTCACTATGATATGCCACTTGATGCCCATGTTGAGCAAGGACTACCCCAATAGCATAGTTAGAGGCATTTGTCTTGATCTCAAATGGTTGTTGAAAGTCTGGTAATGTGAGCATTGGTGTCAAGTAGAGGTGATGTTTCAACTCTGTGAATGCCTTCTGTTGAGATTTAGACCAAAAGAATTTTTCTTTCACTCCTCCCTTAGAGACTTGACTCAAGGGCCAACCGATATGAGGAAATCCCAACACAACCCTAGCGTAGAAGTTGGCATGACCCTAAAAGCTGTGGAGCTCTGTCAGAGTGGTTGGAGATGGCCAATCTCGAATGACTTGGATCTTGGCTGGATACACATGAACCCCTGTTCATCAATAATGTATCCTCGATACTGAACTCGGGTCATGCCAAAAGTGAATTTCTCCAAATTAGCACATAACTTGTGTTTTTGCAGTGTTTGGAGAACCTGTCAAATGTGGTGGAGATGCTCTTCCCAACTCTGGCCAAAGATCAGGATGTCATCAAAGTATACCACTACAAATGAGTTGGTGAATGGCCGTAAGATGTCTGTCAGGCCAGGTTAACTCCAGATATACTGAGCGTAAGAGACAACCGGTTGATTTATTCATTAGACAATTATTTATTTATACATATACACAATGGATCAGTTCATCTTCTAGATGACTGTCCAGCTTCACCTCATCCGTTTCGGATTAGGTGTCAACATTCCCCCCCTTAATCTGAAGGGATGTTGGTGAGTCCAAGCATCATTCTGAATCTTTCAAGCTTTTCTCTTCCAAGCGCTTTGGTGAAGATGTCTGCAATTTGCTCGTTTGTGGAACAATGACGGAGATGGATTGTTTTGGCCTCAACATGATGTCAGATCAGATGATATTTAGTATTGATGTGCTTAGTACGATCATGGAACTTTGGGTTCTTGGCCAATTTTATTGCAGAGGTGTTATCAATCATGATTGGAGTTGATTGTATTTGTTTTACCTACAAATCTTCAAGAATTTTCCTGAGCGACACAATTTCTTTCGTTGCTTCAGCTACTGCCACATATTCTGCTTCTGTTGTGGAATCTGCTGGTACTGATTGTTTGCGTGATCTCCAGGAGACAGCTCCCGATCCAAGACTCATAGCATATCCTGAAGTAGATACCCCAGTTTCTTTGTCTCCATCGAAGTCTGAATCAGAGTATCCAATCAAGTTGAAGTCGTCCACCTGTGTATACTTGATTCCAAGGTCTTGAGTTCCCTTCAAGTACCTTAGAACTCTTTTTGCAGCAGACCAATGTCCCTCACAAGGCCTTTGCATAAACCTGGAGAGGATTCCAACAGCAAATGAAATGTCTGGTCTGGTAGTAGTGAGGTAGATGAGACTTCCTACAAGCTGTCTATACTTTGTTGCATCCTCAAATTCCTTTCCTTCAGTAGATGTGAGCTTCAAGTTTTGTTCCATTGGAGTAGAAAGGGGATTGCACTCTGTCATGCCAAATCTGTATAACAAATCTCCAATGTATTTCTTTTGAGAAAGAAATATGGACTTTGGATGTTGGGTTACTTCAATGCCAAGATAGTAATGAACATAGCCCAAATCAGTCATTTCAAAAAAATTTCCTAATTCTTTCTTTATGGATGCAATATAGCTTTCATTGTTCCCTGTCATTAAAAGATCATCTACATATACCACAAGATATACAACTGTTTTGCCAACTTTCTTGACAAATAAAGTTGCATCATCAAGATCAAAATGTTTGAAGTTGAGTTTCAGAAGATGCTCAGTTAGTTTTTCATACCAGGCTCGTGGTGCTTGTTTGAGGCCATACAAGGACTTCACAAGTTTGCATACTTTGTGTTCATGTCCTTTCACAGCAAATCCTTCAGGCTGGGACATAAAAACATTCCCTTTTAGATCTCCATTCAAGAATGCAGTTTTTACATCCATTTGATGGACTTTCCAACCGTTCTGAGCAGCTAGTGCAAAGAGTGTCCGGATGGTGGCCCATTTTGCTGTGGGAGCAAAAGTTTCCTCATAATCGACCCCTTCCTTCTGTGCAAAACCTTTTGCCACAAGCCTAGCTTTGTGCTTGTCAAGTGAGCCATCAGCTTTGTACTTGTTCTTGTAGATCCACTTGCAGCCAATTGGTTTGGTTCCAAATGGAGGATCAACCAGCTTCCAAGTGCCATTCTTTATGAGGGCATCATACTCCTTCTGCATCGCTTCTTTCCATTCATCATGAGAAGCAGCTTCTTTGAAGTAAGTTGGTTCAAAATCTATAGACAAGTTCAATTCCCAATCATAAGTAACATCCATATCAACAGGTGAATTAGAGTTATCTACATCACCTCCATCTTGTCGGTTTGCATTTATGGTTCCTATTTTTCCAATTTCATCAAGATGAACACTTTCAAGTGTCTTTGTCAGCCACTTTAGGGGACCTTTCTGAGATGGTCCAGGTTGTTCTGTTGATTGAGTTGGGTCTGAATCAAGATTGAGTCTCCCAATTCTATCAATTACATCACTTAAAGCATCATCCGTTGTTGGAGTGTCATGCAGGGGAGATTGTTCTTCAGAAGAAGATTCCACATGTTGATCTAGTATAGGAATCCCCCCTTCAAGATGTGGAATTTGATTATCAAACTCTTGAAATGATTTCGGTTTTGTGAATCTATCCAAGCGATCAAGTTGCCGCTCAACAACACTGTCAGATTTGGATGATTCAAGAAAAATGACATCTCTAGATAAAACAAACTTTTTATTTACTTCATCATAAAGGCGGTATGCTTTAGATGTGTTTGAATACCCCAGGAAGATACACTTACGACTTCTAGCACCAAGTTTGTTTCTATGTACCTTTGGTATTAAAGAATAACAAGTGGAACCAAATATCCTGAGATGTTTTACCGAAGGAACATGTCCATACCACAATTCATAAGGAGTCTTGTTTCTTATAGCACTAGATGGACATCTATTATTTATATATGCAGCACATAGAACAGCATCAGCCCAAAACATTGTCTTTACATTTTTGAAGAAAAGCATGGATCGTACCATATTCAAAATTGTTCTGTTCATTCTTTCAGCTACACCATTCTGTTGAGGATTATAAGGCACAGTTGTTTGATGTTTAATCCCATGTTGGCGAAGATAGTGTTCAAATTCATTTGATGTATATTCTTTTCCATTATCAGTGCGAATAGACCCAATATGAGATTGTGCATCATTTTCAATCCACTTATGAAAATTCTTGAATGTTTGAAAAGCATCAGATTTGTTCTTCAATAAATAAACCCAACACATTCTGGTGTAATCATCAATAAATGTCATGATATACTTATTTCCATTTGCAGAAGGAACAGGTATTGGACCACATAAATCTGAATGAATAAGTTCAAGCTTCCTATGTGCTCTTGAATGTGAATCATGAAAAGACTGTTTGCTATGCTTTCCTAGAATGCAAGCATCACATTGTTTATGTTTTCTAGAAATTGTAGGCAAACCAGCAACACCATTTTTATTCAACAAGCGGAGACTATCATAGTTTAAATGTCCAAATCTAGCATGCCATAATAAACTTGATGGAAGTGCAACTTCTTCATGATGAGAAATATATGAGAAATGTTGTGCATGAGCAGAGGTTCCTTGCAGTTTAAGGAGTCTTTCTTCTTCTATACCCCTCATGACAAGTGAGTGGTCAGATTCCTTTCTTACCTCAAGCTTGCCATCAAACATGTGAATGGAGTGACCTTGCTGGCGGATGTGGACCAGGGACAGCAAGTTTCTCTTCAGCTGTGGGAGATATAGAACATGATCCAGAAGAAAGTATGGAAGACCAGGCAGTTTAAGCCTGATTGTGCCAAGCCCTGATGGCTTGATTTTTGACTGATCTGCAAAGTATACTGCTCCATCAACATTGTCAGTGAAATCTTCAAAAAATTCTTTCCTATGAGTCATATGACAGGTTGCTCCTGAATCAAGCAACCAGTCATTTTTCGAAGAAGCAAGTGAAGCATTAAACAAGTCTTCATTTACTCCAATGTTACATTGTGCCTCAATATAGTGAGCGGATTCAGGTGCTTTACCTTTGTCTGTGTCATCAGTTTTACCTTTCTGCTGGTTTCTTCTCTGCTCAACCTTGTCCCATGGTAGCTTGCATGTAGAAGCATCATGTGATCCATTTCGTTTGCAGCGAATGCAATGCAGATCTGCCTTTTCTGCTTGAGAATGTCTGCCCCCCCTACCTCTGAAGTATCTTCCTCTTCCTCTTCGTCCACCTCTTCCTCTTGCAGAATCTTGAGCAGGATGCTTTTCTTTGTGAGCAAGGCAAACAGTCTCTTCAGAAGATTCAGGGACTGTTTTCTTTCCAAAGGCTTTCTCTCTTTCAGCAAACTTTTTCACAAGAGAGTCAAAGGTTATATCTTTAAGGTTTCCATTTGCTTGTAAAGACTCAAGATAATTAGAGTAGGTAGGATAGAGTGCTTTGAGAAAGGCAATAAGAGAGATATCCAACTCAACCTTAGTGGATTTTATATCATGCATTATAGACTTTATTTCAGATGCAAGAGCAAGAGGATCATTATTTTTCAGTTCAAGAGTGAAGAGTTTAATCATGAGCTGAACAACTTCAAGTGCAGAATGTGTATCATAGAGTTCTTTCAGCTTTTGTAAAGCTTCAAAGGCAGTGGAATAGGATGAAATATGACGACTTACTTCCTCATTTACAGATGCTGCAATCAATGCAAAGGCTTTGCTGTTCTTGTTTTCCCAAATGGCGAGTTCTTTGTCTGATGTGGGCTGCACAGGGTCTTTGTCTTCTTCTCCGACACACACTCCTTTCCACAGCTCATTGTAGATAAGGGTGTGTTTTACCATCCTGGACCATTCAGAATAGTTCTCCTTGCTAGTGAGAACTATTCCGACCATTGAAATGATTGAATGAATTCTATAAAAAAAAATTATCTCTGCCAAAAACTTCTGTTGATAGAAAACTTCTGCTGAAAAAAAAATCTTATGTCACAGCAAGACTTCTGCTGGAAAAAAAATCCTTATATCACCCTTTCTTATATCACTGCCACAATATTATGTTTTGAAAAAGAAGGCGCTCAAGGGATCTCATATCATTTCAATATATGCAAAAAACATGTTTAAGAAAACAACGTACTAAAACTCCGCTCCAAGTATACTATAACAAATATGTAGAGACTCTGCCATTTATCATTTGAAGTAGTGTAACAAATATCAGAATTAAATGAAGCTCAAAGACAACGCCAACCACTTTCAATCCTAGAGGGGTTTGGCAGCACACTTTTAAAGGATCATTTGGCAGCACACTTTTAAAGGATCAGAAACATTCAAAATCCACTACTGTCAGGTGGCACTTGTATTTGTTTAACAAGATTAAAACTCTGCTGCTGGATGACGGCTAGCACAAAAACGTGTTATTCAAACAAGCCTCAAAACATCGTCAGGCACCACACCACCTCTTCGTTTGCTTTCCAGACGTGCAGAAGCCACAAAGGTATCGAATACCATAAGATAAAGCAAAAACTGCTCCACAGCATTTAAAATGCGCATATACCAACAGCATTCAGTCTTCAAATAAAAATGTAGTTAACCATTTCAAGTTTTTAAAAAAAAATGCAGTATCTTTTCAGTCTTTAATGAAAACGCAGTCAATCATTACAGGCTTCAATAGATCAAACGCAGTCTTCTTGCGTTGCTTCAAACAGCCAGGCTTCAATACATTAAACGCAGTCAACCATTAATACGTTGCTTCAATACATTACACAGTTTCAGCAACAAATTTCTGAGTGTTTTATCTTAGCGGATGAAGGACTCCGCACCATTAAAAAAAACGCAGTCCACTTGAACAATAGCCCAAACATTTTACAGCAACATTGTTTGGTTTACAAAAACGTCATCCATCAAATAAACAACACAGTCCACAGCACTTAGCATACTCATACTACCATTAACAAAACGATACCTCAGTTTCACCAACACGCAGTAATGAGAAGAGTCTTGCAGCGTTCTTCCAGGAAGTGTCAAGCGCCTTGCAGCTGGATTCAACGTAATGGAAGCAACGTACGTATTGGCAGCAACGTAATGGCAGAGGGCGCAGTCTGGACAGTGTCAGGATAGAGAGCAGAGAGCATATGCAGCGCTGGTGCGCCAGGGAGCAGAGGTGTGTCAGATAAACGCTCAGGCAGCGTATTCAGGCTTAGAGGCGCAGAGACAGGAGTTATTTCTGGGACCTGTGCTCTGATACCATGTCAGGCCAGGTTAACTCCAGATATACTGAGCGTAAGAGACAACTGGTTGATTTATTCATTAGACAATTATTTATTTATACATATACACAACGGATCAGTTCATCTTCTAGATGAATGTCCAGCTTCACCTCATCCGTTTCGGATTAGGTGTCAACAATGTCATCCATTAGCCTCATGAAGGTTTTAGGAGCATTCGTTAACTCAAACGGCATAACCAACTATTCAAAAAGGCCCTCCTTGGCTTTGAAGGTAGTCTTCCACACACCGGAGGGTTCGATTGTTACCTGGTGATATCCTAACTTCAAATCAATCTTGCTGAAATATTTTACCCCGTTTAGTTGGTTCAGAAGGTCATCAATCTATGGAATCGGGTACCTATTCTACATAGTGATCTTGTTAAGCACCTGATAGTCGATACAGAGTCTCCAAGTCCCATCCTTCTTCTATACCAACATGATTAGCCTCCCATAGGGTGATGAAGTTGATTGAAAGTGACCTTTCTGTAACAACTCCTGAATCTACCTCTTGATTTCATTATTCTCTAGATTAGAGCACCGATAGATTGGTCCATTGGGTAAAAGAGCACCTGGGGTCAGGTCAATGGTGTGCTTGACCTGACAGTGCAGGGGAACCCCTGCTGGGGAGTTGAAGATGTCCTCGTACTCCTCCACAACCTTGTCCATTTATAGTTGTCCTGGAGAGGGGCCCTATCTAGAGGTCATGGCCATTGTATTATTCTTTCCTTGAGGGCATATCATCAGGAAAACAAATTTCCCTGTTTTGGAAATGAGGTTACTGCATTGTTTTGTAGTAACCAAAGAGATTGCGGTAGGCGGTGCTACCACCAGTATCCTGTACAAATTATTTCCCAAAGTAATAATAACAGGATGAGGCCTTAACTCATAAATAGCATGTCACTTCCACAAGTATGGTTGGCCTAATAATACATAACAAACATCAAGGGGGGCAACGTATCTGTGAAGGGCTTGATGTTGTATGGAAGGTGACACTGCTGGCTCACATGAAGATCCCATCCTTGGTCAAGCCACCTGATGGTGTACGGTTATGGATATGATGTGGTTAGTAAGCCCAACTGCTTCATGACCTTTGTCAAAATGATGTTCTTTTGGCTCCTGCTATTGACAATGAACTATAGTGGGGAGCCCTTTACCCACATCTGGGAGTGCAAGAGGTGCTCGTCCTCCTCTGGATCTTCGGGTTCCTCCTTCTGGATCTTCGTGGTGGCAACAATGGTGTTGGGCTCTGCATTGATAATCTACTTCCCTTTGTCATTCCCCTTTTCAAGTTCTGACTCAGAGTCAAAACATGCATCTAATTTTGAAGACTTTAGCTCAACCACCAGTGACTGCTTGGCCCGACACTCACTTTTGTTGTGAGCTGAGCTCTTATGGAACTCACACCACTTTCCCATGTCCTTCTTCGGCTTCGCGGTGTTTTTCTTTACTTGCAACTTTGGCGGTTTGTCCTAGGCCACCCCAGCTTGGCTTTGTCCTTTGTTCAACAGTTTTGGGGCACCTTTCCCTTGCTTCAGATTTGCAGATCCAAAGTCCCTCTTCTTCTGTTTAAACTTCTGCTCAATCTTGTCATCATATCAATATGTTGTGTCGAGCAAGGAGATGTACAATTGTAGCTCAGAATCCTTGATACCCAAGTTTGTGTGAAGGGTATGAAAAATATTGGTAAACTTTGGCACGTATTGGTCCCTTCCCTACCATAGCATGGTCCAATTTATGTATTTATCTTCATAGCTTGTAAGAAGGTAGTACTTCTCCTTAATGGAATTCCAGAATGAATTCCAAGTGGGTGCAAGTGAAAACAGTGAGGTCGTACTTTCATCCTTCTACTCACAATAGGTTTCCCATGAGTCCTTGACGTGGGGGGTGGATTTGAGAAGACCAAAAGTAATCTTTTCCCATCTAAAAAAATCATGAACAGAAACATATCCTTCTAGCAGATTTAGCAATTTATCTATAGTGTTTCCATCTATCTGACCCTCAAATATGGGAATGTCAATGTTAACTTGTACCTTAAAGGGTGTGTCCATTCCAGAGTAGCTACTGGAAGTAGATGTGTCACCCCTGGGTAGCCGTTGTAGGATCTAGGCAAAGTTGTCCATCATTGCATTCCTTTATCACTCGAGGGCCTCTTCAAGCAAGATTTTGATAAGATCTCCTGCCCCCTCATCTTTCTTTTCATCCACCATGGGAGGCTGTCAGGTTTTGCGAGGCTGGTCTTGCAAAGGGTCGACCGATTCAAGCCTTAACTCCTTATATCCCCACCTTGTTGGGGACATGCAAAGAAAAATAGAGAACGAGCAGACCACTCTAATACCACTGATCTAGATTTAAATAGGAATTAAAAAAATTATAGAGATAACCATAAATACAAAGATGCAGCAAAAATAATACTTCATTTCATTAGTGTAAAGTACTGAAATATGCTTACAAACAGAAATGGAAATAAACTAGCTCAGGTGATGATAGCTTATCTCTGAGGAGAGATGTGGCGGCTACATGCCTCTGAACTATCTTTGCTCGAAGACCTATTTATTGTTGAGAAACAATAGAAAACCCTAAACATCCAAAAACCTAACACTAGGAGACGAAACACCAAACTATGTGCCCCGTTTGGGTAAATTAGTACATCAACTTCCCGTGGTTGTAACTTTGGCATATGATCTCTTTTTGACGTGAAAAATACCTCATTATAAATATCTATCTGAGGACTACAAATTTTGGATGAGAAACATCGATCCATGGGCCCATGACCCTCCCAATTTTCCCAAAAATGTTGTTTAGGGCCTTGAAACAACTCCGGAAGTTGAGGACCCGAAAAATTGCTAAGAACAGTAAAATGTGCTACAATTAAGGAAACTGAAAACTAAAAGAAACAATGGTGGAGGTCCAATTGATTTGGCAGGTGGCCACCAATATCCACCTAGATCACCAAAACCCCTCATTCTAAAACCACTGATCCAATTTTTTTCAAGAAGCAAGTGAGAGGCAAAACTTTATGATCATGGGAATCATTGTGAGGTCTGAGTTGAATGGAAGAAAATTCATGGAAGGTTACCCACAAGTGAAAGAGATGTTGCAGATATCACAGTGGCCACATTTCGTGGAGAAATTTGATGGTTTCACAAAGGGGTGACCAAATCCTTCGCCAAAGCTTTTGATGGATTAGAAGTTGAGATTGGAGATATCAAATTAATAGTGACAAAGTCCCTTATTGCTGAAGTTATGGTCCTATCCAAAGGAGGAGAATGATGGTTTAAAAACATAGGCATAGAAAGTGAAGAGTGGAGAATTTTATTAAATAATCCAAGTATGGACATATCCATTTTTATGAAAGGAATCCCAAGCGCTGCACTTAAAAGTAAATGCAGAAATCTATAACTGGATATTCAAAACTTTATCCCTTTTGAAGGAAGGTTTGGCTACATGTTCTTTTATCACATTCACCTAATGGTGCATTTTCTAGAAGGGAATGAGATCAATCTCCCATACTCTTTGTTGAATAGCTTAAAAAAAATGTCAGAAAATGTACGAGAAAAAAACCAATTTATAGAAACCATTATGTATCATCATGACCTCATCAAAATTCTTATTTAATTCCACCTTAAGGGTTTAGGAGATGACTAGGAAAAATTCTTACTTAGAAACCATTTTAAGGAAGAAGAAGAGGAACAAGTCAGTAATAGTAAAGGAAAAAGAGAGAGAAAAAGTGTATCTGAAAGCCCTATTCAAAATGTACCTCAACAACAGTCTCAGGAACAATTAGAGGATGAAATTCCTATTGAAAAAAATTTAGGAAGCATAAAAAAAAATATTAGAAGAAAGAAATTCAGCAAAGAAGAATAAAATACCTTCAAGGAGATAGAAGAGGTCAAAACCGGAAAGAAAATAATTCAAATCAAAAAACCTCCTCCATCAATTGTCAGAAGAAGTACCAAGCTTAATACAGAACCATCTCTAAAAGACATGGAATATGATACAGAGGAAATGGATAAACAGAGGACTCCCTCACCTACTGCCATTTCACCCATTCAAAACCTAGGTCGAGAAACATCGAAGATAGGTCAAATACAACAAGAGATATACGATTATATCGAATATATGGAAAAGAAAGTTGGAGAAAAGACATCTAGTTCAATAGTGCATGAAAAAGAAGATCATTCTAGTAGCCCAAAAGAACCTCCAATCATAAAAAATTTAAAACAATAAATATTTTAACTTGAGATGCTAAATAGACACATTCAAGGGAACCTGAAACCTTGAAGATGTAGAATCAAATCCAAAGGACCCAAAACGACAATATTCTCTTAATTTGAGTCTATGGTATAAGAAAAATAAGATGCTCAAATAAAATAATAAGGTCCTTAAAAGAAAAGTGATAAATCTGAAATACAAAATTTTGATGAAGAAGCCAAGGATGGAAGTGGTGATGAAAAAAGTGAAAAATACAAATTTTGATGTGCTAGCTTGAGCTTCTATTAGGTTCCTATAATACTAGTGATTCCCCTATTATTATTTTCATTGTAGCCCTTATTTTTATTGTTGTGCCCCTATTGTCCCCATATTGTTATTGTTGTGCCCTTATATTATTATTGTTATGTCGGATTTGATTATATTGCGACCCCTTAGTCTCCTATATATAGAAATGAGGGCTTTTCATTTGTATCATCGAAGAATTGTTCATTTGTGTAATGTAAAGGAGGTTTCCCCCTTGAGGAGGCTAATTTTGAGGTTGTTTCTATATCTTTTCTTCTATTTTGTGGGCTGGTTTCATAACAATTGCTATCAGAGGTTTGGATTCTAGGGTTTCGCGGCTCCGAAAAGGTCATCATAGAATCTTTGCTATAACTTTTCTTCTACGATGTTTCAGAAGCTGAAATTAAAACCCATTTGATCAGAAATCATGATCAACCTCGGGTCCGAATTTCATATATTTTCTCTCTATATTTGTAGAGATAGGATCCAAGGAAGTTAGGGTTTTTTCAGGCTCCCAAATTATATCTCAAACATGTGACCTGGGGAAAATCATCATAACTTTCTCTATGAGCGTCAAATTGAAATTGCATAAAACTTTACAGAAAGAGGATGCATGTAGTTTTCTGTGTATCGATTTCAAATTCTAAGGTCAAAACCGTGACACGTGACACTTCGTACAAGTTCTCTCTACTAAACTATTCTACAATGAAGTGATCGTGGGAGATTTGGCATAACTCTTCCTTCGAGAATACCATCTTGATCAAAATTGCGGGGTTGGAAAGAGGACTCAGAGGGATACCGCAAGACACAATTTTAGACATTGGAGATCCACAATTACAGAGATACAAGAGATTCAATATCGATCTCCTACAAAGTTAAAAAAGGCGTGTAGTTTTTTTTTTTTTAATTTTCATAAGTTTGGTTGAAAAAGTAGTTTGAAGGAATTCAAAGGGCATAGTGAAGCATTATTATCATTAATTGATGTCCCAAAGGAAGAAAATGGAAACACGTAGTAAGCAACCTAAAATATCTACCATGAATCATGAAGAAGAGGAAGAAATGCAACATGATATATCAAAATTACAAGACTGAGTACAACAAAACTCACTCCCACGAAAAGTAACAGAAGCTAAGATGGATGGTTTAAAGAAAGGTGTGGAAGCTAAGATGGATGACATGGAAGCTAATATGGATGGTTTAAAGAAATTTCTAGAAGCTAAGATGGATGGTTTAAAGAAAGATATGAAAGCTAAGATAGATGGTATAGAAGAAAAACTTAAAGGCAACATGGAAGATTTGAAGACATATTTGAAAATTTTGCTACAAGAAATGCTTACTAATGGCGAAAGAGTAGTAAATGAAACTCATGATGAGAACAAAATAAACTTTAATCATGATTTCATAGACTAACATTGGATTGAAGACCCACCATGTTCCAAATATTTATATGAGAAACTTTGATGGCAAGGATCCTATAACATTGATACTATAGATGGAGAAATATTTCGATCTCCACAATGTGAGAAACACACAAAAAGTACACATTGCAACTTTATATTTGGAACCAAATTAGTTTGTATGGTATCGATGGCTTTGCTCTTGTAAACAAATTTTAACTTGGGCAATTTTTATGGAAGAAATGATAGCACATTTTGAGGATACAGAAAGAAACACCTTTTTTATCCAATTGCTAAATCTCAAACAAAAGGGTTCAATGATGGAGCACATTGAGGACTTCCAAAAATTGAATATAAAGGTAAAATATATTCCAGAGGATCATAGGATTGATTTGTTCATAGGGACTTTAAAGGATAACATCCAACATGAGGTTCGCCTTTGGGAACCTGATTCATTGAAGAAGGTATTCAGGTTGGTAAGAAAAATGGAAAGAAAAATTATGGAAACAAGGAAGCCTACCACTCACAACTATAAAGATGGAAGTGTTGTTGCCCCTAGCCTTCCACAACCTACAAGGTTTACACCACAACAATTGGAAGAAAAAATAGCAAAAGGGATGTGTTACAGTTGTGATAGCAAATACACTAAAGTTCATAAGTGTGCTCAAAAGAAAATATTTTACATAGATTGTGAAGAAGAGGAAGAAAAGGAACAAGAGATGCCAAAAGAAGAGGATATACACTAGGAAAATACCCTAGAGAAAGAAGAAATGAATCCGACCATATCTTGTAATGCATTGGCCGGAATTACCACTCCTCAAACTATCAATAAAGAAGGACATATCAAGAAGAATAAGCTAATAGTATTGATTGATTTGGGTAGTACCCATAATTTTATTCATTATAAGATAGCCAAGGAATTGAATTGATTCTATATCTAGCACCAGAGTGTCAAGTGATGGTTACAAGTGGAGGAACCATAAATTTCTCTGGAAAGTGATATAATATCAATCAATCCATGGGAGAATATGTATTGAATAGCCCAATTTTTTCCATTCCAATGGGTGGTGTTGATGTTATACTATGGTTCCAATGGCTACAATCCTTGGGTACGATAGATTTAAATTTTCAATAAATTTTCATGAAATTTGTTTCGGAAGGAAAGGAAGTTGAATTAAGGGGTATTATGGGGAAACCGGGAAATATAATCAGCTCTAACGGAATGACAAAGCTTCTAAAGAAAGAACAACAAGGTGTAATTGCATAATTATGTTCGCTAGAGGTTCCCACCTCAAAATCATCTATTTCTCCAGGTCTCCAAAAAGCCTTTGAAATCATTCTAAGGTATTTGATACTCCCAAATGCCTCCCACCTATTCATGATCATGGTCATGATATTCATTTGATTATAGGAAGTGTTCCTCCAAACATTAGGCCTTACAGATATCCCTATGCCCAAAAGCGTGAAATTGAATGTATGGTTGCAAAAATGTTAGAGGCTGGTATAATTCAACCTAGTCAAAGTTATTTCTCTGCTCCATTAGTATTGGTCCACATGAAGGATGGATCATGGCTCATGTGTTCAAATTGTAGGGAGCTCAACAAGCTCACCATTGAAGATAAATTTCCCATTCCTATCATTGATGAATTCTTTGATGAATTTCATGGATCAATTTACTTCACCAAGTTGGATCTTCATTCAGGATATCATCAAATCAAAATGAAGACTAAAGACATTCTAAAAATAGCTTTCAGAACTCATGAGGGTCATTATGAATTTTTGGTCATGCCTTTCGGCCTTACCAATGCACCTTCTACATTTCAAGGTTTGATGAATTTCATTTTCAAACCCTTCCTTAGAAAATTTGTGTTAGTATTTTTTGATGATATACTTATTTACAACAAGTCTTGGAAGGATCATGTTCAACATGTTGACAGGGTGCTCAAACTATTGGAGGAGAAACAATTATATGAAAAAAGCTCCAAATGTTTCTTTGGAGTACAAGAGGTGGAATATCTGGGTCATATTGTATCTCATGAAGGTGTTAAGGTAGACCCTAGAAAAATTAAAACCATTAAGGAATGGAAAATCCCCACATCTATAAAGCATCTGCGAGGATTTCTTGGGTTGATAGGGTATTATCACAAGTTTGCTA
Organism: Pinus tabuliformis; assembly: GCA_031772625.1. NCBI lineage: Eukaryota > Viridiplantae > Streptophyta > Pinopsida > Pinales > Pinaceae > Pinus > Pinus tabuliformis. The sequence continues at coordinate 1,585,326,962 of CM062818.1, read as the reverse complement.
AGGATTATGGGAGAATAGTAACACCTCTAACAACATTATTAAATAAAGATGCATTTTCATGGAATCCAGAAGCGACGAAGGCCTTTGAACATCTTACAGAGGCAATGTGCCAAGCACTGGTGTTAGCTACACCGGACTTCACAAAAGCCTTTATTGTGGAATGTGATGCCTCAAGAAATGGAATTGGTGTTGTTTTAATGCAAGAAGAAAGCCCCATTGCTTTGGCAATTTGTCCAATCAAAGGAAATTATTTACACAAAGCTATTTATGAGAAGGAAATGTTGGAAATACTACATGCACTTAAAAAATGGTGACCCTACTTAATGGGAAGAGACTTCAAGGTAAAAACAGAGCATGATAGTCTTAAATACTTTTTAGAAAAAAGATTATCTTCAGAAGAGTAGAAAAAATGGGTCACAAAGATGTTGGGTTATGACTTTGAAATCATCTACAAAAAAGGGAAGAAAAATTTTGTGGCAAATTCCTCTCAAGAAAATATGAGGATGTGGAAGCATTGCTTTGCGCCATTTCTATTATCCAACCAGATTGGATAAACAAAGCAAGGGATGAATGGAAGAATGACAAAGAAGTGTGGGAACTCATTCAAAAGTTACAACAATATCCCAGTACATCCGATACATTTAGTTGGAAAAATGATTCGTTATGGTACAAATATCGCTTGTAAGAATTTCCAACTAAAACAAAAGATTCTTATGGAATTGCACACCTCTCCCTTAGGAGGGCACTCAATAATTTTAAAAATTTACCACAGGGTTAAGAAGGATGTTTTTTTGGATGGCCTTAAATAATATATTCAAAAGTTTGTGGCGGAATGTTTAGTTTTCCAACAAAATAAAGTTGAAACAATTAAGACCCCATGTCTATTACAACCTTTATACATTCCAAGACAACGTTGGGAGGAGGTTCTAATGGATTTTATCACAGGTTTACCCAAGTCCAAAGGAAAGAGTGTCATCATGGTGGTAGTTGACAGACTTACCAAGTATGCACACTTTTGTGCATTATCTCATCCATTTAAATCCAATACAGTTTCTACTACATTTATGGAAACAATTCAAAAGCTACATGGAAACCCAAAGATTATTTTTTCCAAAGGAAAAAACAGTAACTTTTATTAAAGAGATAATGAAAAGTTACAACTAGCATAAGCACTGAAACATTCTGTAAACTGCCACAAAGGCTCGAGTGCTTTCACACCCCCCGCATCGTTAGAAGACTAACGTGCACAAAGAATAAGAAAAGAGAAGAGAGGAAAGAGAAAGAGAAGAGGCTGAAAAAATGAATTCCGGCTGTGAGTAAGACTCACACTTCAAGTTTTTCTCCCCTTTTTCTTTTCGACCTTACCCCACTCTCCTTAAGTGGGTTCGATCGAAGCTATGACTAACTGTGTTTCTGTATTCGGTGGTCCAGTTTCTTTGTCTGAGTCTGAAGTATCAGAGTGATGTTGTCGTTTGATGCCTCCCATGCTTAGGTCCACTCTTGTCATCTCTGTCTGGTTGTTCGGTGTGGTTCCCTTCTGATTCTCCATTTCTTGAGATACCTCAGTCTTCTCTGCAGGGATCTCTTCCACCTCTGCTTCTGATTCTTCTTCCTCTGAATATGGGGGTGAAAATTTCCATCCTTTCTTCTGCTTCCCTTTCTGCTTCTTTTTACTGTTTAACTTCTTGGCTTCTGGACATGTGCCTTGTAAGTGTCTTGTCTGCCTACAAAGCCTGCATCTGAAAGCGGTGTTTTCATAATCTAGTACTTGCATCCAGTTTTGTTGTTTGTAGATCAGCCTTATATTGTCCGGCAACCCTTTACTTAGATCTACTTCCACACAAATACGTGCGAAAGTATAGATCCTTTCATCAATCCTGTCCATGTCTGTTTTGATATATTTCCCTATGTTGTTCCCAATGCTTTCCAAGACTTGTTCATTCCAAAAGTGCAGAGGAAGATTGTATAGCCTAACCCAGACCGGCATTTTGGTTACAGTCATTTTGTTTGGATCAAAGTCTGGAAACCATGGGGTCATAAACAGCCCCGATGTTCCCCAGAACCATGGCCCAGTACTGATGACTGTATCTCTGACTTCCTTGGATGTAAATCTTACAATAAAAAACCCCTTTGAGCAAAGATGAATATCGCATTCCATGGTCCAGCTGGTGAAAATACAATGGAATAAGTCCAACGGTTTGGGCCAAAAGCTGTTGAAACGGCATATTAGAGCTTGCGTTTCATAGGACTTAACGAAATCGTCAAGCCCTGAGGAATCTAAATTCAAGGCTGGGGTTTGCTCTGACTGATCTACAATGTATGGCCTGGGTATGTTCCCACCTTGATCTGAAGAGGACCCTGTGTCTCTGCTGCCCTGAAGAATGTTTTTGTAGGATAACCCTCCCTTGGGTTGGTGCTGGGGTGCAGGTTTTTTTCCCCTGTCTCCCCCTAAGGAGCTTGGCTGTCCCTGAGATGGAGCCCCTCCTCTCAATCTAAATTTTAAAGTAATGATTGATCCTGGTCCAATCTCATAGCTCTCCATCGACCTAAGGTCCTGGAGAGACCACCTGCCACTGACCAGATGTTGGATCTGAACTGGGTATCCCATTTCTACCCAGATCTATTGTTTCAGCTGCAAAGAGGTGCTTCCTGCATGAATCCATACTAAACGAGTTTTCCCCTGAGGGGGTTTAATCATAATCTGAAACCAAGAATTTTTTACCTGCTCTGGCTGTAAGCGAACCTCCAGATCTGACGCTATTTTTATTTGTTTTTCCTTGAACTTGTCTGGATCTGACAAAACTCTGCTCGATCTTTGATTGGTGCCCTCGATCTGTTGCCTGGAAGCAAGTTGTGCTCGGGTATAGACTAGATCGTGTAGATCTGAGCCGAGACCACAATGTTTGAGCCCCTGCGTTGTGGGAGGGATCGGAACTGCATCATGCATCCCTCCCCTATAGGTTCTCCGTGCGTTCTGGTTTTGGCGATGCCTGGTTTCTAAGAGCCATACGGCACGGCAGTTTCTTTGTTCAAGAGCGCCATTTAGGGCCTCGTTCTTCCGTAGGAGACATGCCTCCTCGCATATCCATTTAAAATGATGAGACCCCGTTGAAACCCTCACCTCCCGGTCTCGCTGAAAGCTTGAGGTTTCTTCCCGATCCAGGAGTGCATGATTCCTATAGACAGAGAAAACCACCGATGTATAGCCGCGCTGGTCTGTGGGTGTATGAGGCGTTTTTCTACGGAGAGCATGCCATTTCTTTGAGGGCGCTTGTAGCCATGGCAGTCTAACAGCATTGTTCTCCGTTGCCCCAAAAACTGGCTCGACTTCGATCCCTGAGGCAAGCTTGGGATTCTTTGCGGCGGCACCAGAAACTCTGCTCGCGCAAACCCTAGCCATCGCCATTCACTCCGTTCCGATCACTAGTTCTCGTTCACGCGACGTATATCGAAACCCAAAGATTATTGTAAGCAAAAGAGATCCCATTTTTATTGGGAATTTTTTGACATAATTATTTTATTGTCTCGGTACTCAGTTAGATCATAGGTCATCTTATCATCCTCAATCTGATGGGAAAAATGAAATATTAAACAAATGTTTGGAAGTATATCTTCATTTATTTGTATATGATAAATAGACACAATGAATCAAATGGTTTCCTATGGCTGAATGGTTGTATAACACTTCCTTCCATACTGCAACAAAAATGAACCCATTTATGGAACTTTATGGATATCATCCACCATCCATCACATTATATTTAAGAGAATATTCTAAGTTTCAAGCAGTGGAAGATCACATTGAGCATCAACAACAAGTTCTCCAACTCTTAAAGGATAACCTCACTTAGCGAAAAATAGAATGAAACAATGGGCAGATCAACATCGCAGTGAAATAAGTTTTGATGTAGATGATTTGGTATTACTACGACTATAGCCATATAATAAAATGTCCCTCAAGCAAGCTAATAAGGATAAAAAATTATCACCAAAGTATTATGTTTTGTACAAGGTGTTGCAAAAGATTGGTACTATGGCATACAAATTGGAGCTTCCTGCAGCTACCCGAGTGCACCCATTTCTCCATTTTTCATGCTTAAAGAAGGTTATAGGTTAAAAGCTCCATGTTCAGACAATATTTCCAGAACTTGATGAGGAAGGAAAAAATCATATTGGAACCTGGAGAAGTCGTAGAAACAAGAACTCGATAACTATGAAATCAATCAATTTCGGAGTTTCTCATCAAGTCGAAGAACTTACTTGCTGAAGATTCCACATGGGAGGATGGGAATTTTATATAGAAGCATCCAAAACTACTCAATCATTGAGGACAACACTTTTTGGACAGAGAGGGGCATGTTAGGTCCCTATAATGCTAGTGATTCCCCCATTACTATTGTCATTGTACCCCTTATTGTTATTAGTGTGCCCCTATTGTCCCCATATTGTTATTATTGTGCCCCATAGAAGCCCATTATTGTTATTGTTGTGCTCTTATATTATTATTGTTATGTCATCTTTGATTATATTGTGACCCCTTAGACTCCTATATATAGAAAGGAGGTTTTGTGATTTGTATCATCGAAGAATTGTTCATTTGTGTAATGTAAATGAGGTTGCCCCCTTGAAGAGGTTGATTTTGAAGTTGGTACTCTATCTTTTCTTCTATTTTGTGAGCTAGCTGCATAACAGTTTCAAAGGAGATGCAATAGCTGACAAGGGCAATAAGTTTTTCATTTTTGAATTAGGACATGCAATGACCTCCGTGTGGGGGAATGTAGAGCCTCATGAATGCTTCATCTTGACACTCTTCTTCACTCATTTTCGTTCTCCTTAACCATTTCTTTTAACTTGATAGGAATCAAATTGTAGGTTTTTGACATAGGTAAGGTAGTAACTATCCTATTTTTCATATTTCATAGATGTTCCTTATTATTAGATTAAAAATTTTCATTTCCTACCATATTCGTGCAATTCTGCAGCTAACATTTTTTTCTGCATCCAACTCCATTGTTGAACAAGGTCGAAGGCGCTATTAAGGGAAAGAGAGATATGGGAATAAAGAGGTTGATCCCCTCAACAATATTCTCTAATTCATCTGCACAAAATCATTAGAAGAAAGCCTAAATCACATGGTCAAAGGAAAAATTCATCACGTAGCTAGAGCAAGTGAGAAAGTGTATGAGATGAAAAGGCCTCACAATTTTCTTTGCCGAATAGCAAATCATTAGTGAATCGTTATCTATTTCTCAATTTGATAGTTAAATTCGAACTATGTTAGCTGAAAGTAAGCATGAAAGCCTCAAACAATTATTAAATGGCTTTTATAAATATCGGAAGGCTGGACAAAACAAGAGAGGACGTGAATGAATTTTTGGTGACTGTAATCATTTTAAAACTTTGTGTTTTTATTTAATGAAAGCATGTTTGAAGACTTGATGCACAATTAAATGTTCATTGGAGCTTGAGACCACCTGTTTGTGGAGGGCCCCTACAAATAATGAGTGTTCTTAACTTACAGATTTCCCTTTCTTCTATCATTTGTTGTAGTATTTTTGCGTATGTTCATTTCATAATTCTTAGCTTGATTCTAGAATGGATAACAGTAGTGATATTTCTTTTGATTAGAAAACAAGTAGCAAAGTTCTCCACTAATTGTTTTTGGATCATTGAATATTAATCCTAGACATTTATAGTTTTTATCTTCTTATGATAGCATTAAAACTGTATTTTATAGTTTATGCAATTGATTTGACTCATCAAAATACAAGTGGTTTCCTTGTGATTTCTTTGGAATTTCATCAAAAATCATTTCAACTTCATAAGCATAAGATTTTTCTCTCTATAGATTTAAGTATATAGATTCCTTTCAGTTTTATGTTCAAGGCATTTTTTTTCAAAATATTTCTTAGTTTAATTTCAAAAAGAAGTGTGGTTTGATTGTAGTTACTTTCTTGAACTTTCAATCTTGAAGCAAGTGCGAGTTAATATAGTTTTCATTCAGCAAGTATGAGTTAAGATAGTTTTCATTCAACAAGTGTGAGTTAATGTAGTTTTAATTCAACAAGTGTGAGCTAATATAGTTTTCATTCAACAAATGTGATTTAATATAGATTTCATTTAGCAAGTGTGAGTTAATACGGTTTTCATTCAACAAGTGTGAGTTGATCTAGTTTTCATTCTGCAAGTGTGAATTCTTTATAGTTTCATTTTTCAAGTAAGGAATATTTCTTTAGATTCACAATCATTTTATTTTCACTAGATAGCAATGTTAATTTCATTTTTAAAATAGGAATACAAAACTTTAAAAAAACATTTCCAATAACTCAATGAATTAATAAATCCAGGTTAATAAGAAGGCTTCTAGCATATATTGTGCATTTGCACTTCACAAGTTTACCAACTCCAGTCAATAATTTTTTTAATCAATTTAAGACAATTAAATTGGCAAACAATAGTATTTAGTAAAACTTGCAAGGGTTTGAAAATATTTGGCTTATTGGATTGAATTAATATAGATGAGCACTATTGATTTTTGACATAATGCTTGACAATTCATGCATATGTTTTAGCTTATGGATTAATTGACTTCACAATGATAACAAGTAAGGGATATGATCATATTTTATAATGATGATTTGTCTTCATCTGGAAAGATAGTATGGGAATAATGTCTCTTAGTCATTACTATTCAATATTGATTATGTATTGACATCATTGGAATCAACACTTTTGTTGAAGTGTAACTAATTGTGATTCAGTATGCAGTGATTTTATGGATTGCAGAAACTAAATGACTTATCCTTAGTGTATACATTTACATTTACTGACAAAAATTATTCATATTATGATCATGAGGATGGCTTGATAAAGTTTGGCTTGATATTTATTGGTAAATGATAGTTGTTGATATGACAATAAATAAGGTTGTAACCTAGTATTTTGGTGTGAGCTCTACTTGGCACCTGGTGTGAAGATTTGATTGTGATATTAGCAGGGACTTTTATGGATTTGATTTGACATTTAAGGTCAGATATGAAAACTTGGTTAATTTGATTGTAGAATATTGATTTGTTTGAGGTTGAATATATTGGTTTGGTCAGTATTATGTTTGCAGAAATAATTGTATGGTTTGAAGAAAGTTTCCCAAACTTGGTATGTTTGCATTGATAATTACTTGGTAAGGAGCCTCTAATGATCAAAGTAAGAGGGAGTTGGTCTTTGAGATTGAGATGGACGAGATTGGTATCATGATGCATTACTTTGTGGGATTAGAATTTTGGGAAATACCTATAGAGATTTCATTTCTCAAGGGAAATATGTCATGAAGCATTTAGAAAGGTTTGGAAAGATGGAATGAAAACACTTGGACACCTTGACGGAATTAAATTATGCAAAGATGTTGCTAGAACTTACTTGGTTGACTCCTTTCAGTACCAATAGTTTATTGGAGCATCAATGTTCCTTAAAAGCACTCATCCAGATATATGTTTTGTATAGAACAACCTAATTCACTTCATGATTGAGCCGCTTCATACTCACTGGATTGCTACTAATCACATTTTTAGATAATCTGCATGGGATGATCAATCTTGGTCTATAATATACTATAAGAAATGTACGACTTTGTGAATGCACTGATTTTTAATGGGATACATACATTATAGATGAGCTCATTTGGGTGTTGCTTTAGTTTGGGATCATCCATGACATCTTGAATGAGTAGGAAATAGAATTTTGTAGCTTTAAGCATGACCAAGGTTAAATACATGATTGCTAGCATGGATATCTTTGCAATAGTTTGGAAGCTCTTTGGAGAGTTTTTTGAGTAGGTTTTCGATATGATATTGATATATTGCGACAACAAGAGTTGGATCTGATTGAAAAAGAATCGTGTGTATAGTTGGGATAGAGATATATTCATAGATTGAGACCATGTTACTATGTGAGACAAGATTAGGCTTGTGGTTGTTTCCTTTGTGAGAGGAAGGATGAATAAGGTATCATTTTTATGAAATAAATTTCTTCTAACATGATACTTGATTTGATGTTTTGTATAGATAAGAAAACAAAGGATTGTTGCTCGAAAGAAATACATAAAGCCATATGATTAAACTCTTAAGTGAATTATTTGAGCCGATGTTAGATATGACCACATGATATGTTTCTGATCTACAGAGAGAAGCACGGATTCATGTATGTGACCCTCTTGAGTAACGGTATGGGCTTATTCAAGACACTGAGCTAGCTCTTCTTCCTTTTCTAAGCTCCCAAGGTTAGGAATTGAGTCGTAGAGCTCCTGGCGTTGAGGGATAGCTGGATAGTAGGGTATTGCCTCTATCTATCACCCATAGGGTGAAAGACATATCTCCCCTATCTTGGTCAACGCATAGTATAGCCTATTTGGAATCATACCCACAAGCTAGGATTGCTCAGATTATCACTCTTTATCTGGCCCATGGGTTGAGAGAGCCTGGGGGTGTGAGATCCTTACCTTTGGTAAGTCAGGTATCTCACCCAAGTTGGATTATGGTGCAGATGTTTTACCACATGAATCTAGAGGGTCATTATTGTGAATATCAGTAGGAAATAGGATTGATGAGATATTTTATTTTACTTATTTCTTGACATAGGGTGGAAGACGCATGCTCCCCTATGAGATGACGCGGGGTGAGAGTGTCCCATAAAACCTTATCCACTATCATAGACATGAGGTGAGTTTCCTATAGGACCTTCCTCATTATCACTAGATTTTGAGTTGAGATGTGCTCCTTGATGTGGTTCCACATTGAGCAGGGCTCCCTCATGATAATCTCTCTGATGTTTCCTAGGTAGTAGAATTGGGCTCCCCATTGGTAGTGATTCTAGGTGGTATAAATGGCTCCTTGATGAATAGAGGGTGGTAGCATGGAATCCCCTCTAATATCAAATTCTCCTTCTTTTATATTTGAGATTGTTCATCATATGAACAAATACAAGCAAAGACAAGAAGAGATGAGATGAGATGAACAAATATTAGTAGTGATATGCGAAGATATGCAGTTACAATATTTTTGGTGAGATACATGTGATGGGACATATATTGCAGTCAATAATTTCTCCCTAGATGAGAGGGAGTGTTACTTTTTGGTAGCTCAGGGACAAATTCCCTCCTTTGGATAGTTTTCCTCATCAAGAAAGACCCCTCCTAGCCCTTGCAGGAATTTAATTTGGTTAAGGAAAATTATATTTTTAATGTGGAAACCTGCATGTGAGAAAAAGGACAAGTCCACCATAAGAAGAATCTGAACACCCTTGGAAGCTTATAAATACAAGTCAAGTGACCCTCATTTGGATATAATTAATCATTTTTCTTTCTTTGGTTTGGCTTGCATGGGTCTGAAGTAATTCATGGAGATTATTTCATAAATATCCAAAATTGAAAGCTCTGAAGCTCGCACATGTTATCTAGGGTTTTGATTTTCAACCACAATATTTTCACAGAGAATTTTTGGTTGCAACTACAGTCACACAACGAATTATATGTGCACTTGGAGAGTTTCAACCACGTGCAAGTACACTCCCTCCATGCAGATGGAACTAGGGTTTCATTTCATTATTTGACCACGTATTTCGTTAATTGACCACAAATGTTTATATTTGATTGCAGACTTCCAAATCAGGGTTTTGGTTATTAGTATTACTAGGTTCATCTCTTGGATATTTTTTAGTTTATTTTGCGGGATATTTTTGTAGTTGAAGATATGGATCATTGTACTCTCTTTTTGATGAACATTTTATAACAATATAATAAGAAGAATAATTTGAAATTGTTTTCCCCATTGTGGGGTTTTTCCCTGGTCTCTAACCAATCCCAATGTCTCTATGTGTGAATGCTTTTCTTCTATTGTTCCTTTATGTTCCACTACATTAATGATGATATTTTTCTTTCTATATAATTTCATATGTTGTTGAATACTGTTACAATGCTCTAGGGTGAAACCAATGAGTAAACAATGAAATGCAATTATCTAAAGCAAAGAGAAATATACCCGTAAGAAAAATTCACACAAAAAACTCTCTTCAATGTCTTGATATCTTATTTGTAGCTCATCTACCACCAGAAATCAATAAAGATGATATTATTATTATACCTTTTTTGATGTGTTTATGCTTCATTAAGCATTTTTTATGTTGTTTAGTTTAGTTTTAGTTTGAAGCTTATTCATGCATTTTTTCTCACCATGTTCACTGCTTTGTCAATTTGTGTTTAAGAAATAACATCATCCAATTGTTTATATCCTCCTTGTAGGTAACAACCAACTACAAGGAATGTGTTTTTGGGTCCCTTAGTCAAAAAGCACACCAATACAAAATAGCAACTCCACTTTTTTGCTTTCTTTGATCTAACTAGTTGTTTTGTAAGTCCTCTCTCTTTGCATTTTCATTATTTTTTGCATGCATAATTTTTCTGACATTTTTCAAGCCCCACTAAGACCTATTCTTAACCCAAAAATTACTTCAATTAATTTATTCGATCAGGTCGCACAAATTTTACCACAAACAGACATGCAATTCAAAAGTCAATGCATAACACAAGATGCACAACACACATAAAGATCAAAATTTCATTGTAATTTTTCTTTCATGAGTGTTCTAGCAGCCTTTAGTGAACTTCTTGCACTCTTGCAAATTTTTATAGTTTAGATAGCTTACTTGATTTCTTTTCTAACCATTATTACTAGAGAAATGGCCTATTTTTAATTTAAAAAATATTGCAACTCACATAGCTTAACTAGGGTGAAGTAAGTGGCCCTCATCCACACATATTTTCTATTTAGTTTTTCTCAATCGCAATCATCCAACATAGCTTAATTAGGGGAAAATTAAGTGGAAATAAATCCACACATATTTTTGACAAACCAAATATTTTCAATTTTCAAATTATTACAGGGACTAGGATTGGGTATTAGTAAGAAAGAGAGTAACCCCTACTTCCCTTGCATCCTTGATAATCCTAGGCTTGGATTTGAAATCTTTCTAAAAAAACTCAACTTTAATCTCCCTATATGATCACATAGTATAATTAGGATGGAATTAACTGACCCATTATCCACACATGATTTCCTTATTGCAAGGAAAAATTATAACATAACATAACTAGGGGAATTGTAATGGATCACCACATATCCATATTGCTTTACACTATTGTATGTTCACAAGTTCACTTGCACACACTTGCTCGTCACACACTAAGCTCATCTAAAATTTCATCAAGGGTATCCCCCTTTTTCAATCTTGATACTTAGTTTCTTTGAAGCTTACATTTTTCACACCCTAAGTAAACAAATCCTCTTTAAATCAGCCCTAACTTAAACACACTAAGTTCCCCATAGGGGTCACAAAATAATTTATAGTTTGGTTTAGGTCCACAGGGCTAAGAATTTAATAAGATGACACTAATCATTTACATATTGAAACATAGAAGGTGTCTTATAGGGTGCTTAAAATATTTCATCATCCCACATTCAAACCCAGAGAGTGCCAGGGGCTCAATTGAAAGGGGGTTAGGCTTAGCTCTTGGTGTACACCGCTCTCCGTAAGGCTACCTTACTCGTTGGTCCAGGGCTCTACATTGTTGACTGACTACCAAGAAGCTCAAGACTCAACTGGCCCCATGGGATGAAGCTAACATTAGTGGCCAAATCTTAGGGAATGTTTCCCTATAGTTGGATGTATGGGTAAGCTTGAAAACCTGAGGTTATCATGGTTAGGTTGTTGGAAATATTACCAATACTTTTGGGACATTGTCCCAATACCCGCAATTATAGCTCCTCTCTATATCTTGGTCTATTCTTGGCTGCTGGAAGCATCGCCACTACCCGTGGCCCCAATACCTAACTATAAGAATCCTTGCAAGGCCCAATTACTATTTGAGCAAAAAGGACAGGTCTTTATAGGATTTTTTATCATAGGAAAAAAAAACACAACCCTTTTTTTCTTGATTGATCACATAACATAAAGTTAAAAGGATAATTAACCATCTATTTGCAATTTTTTTATGTATGTCGTTCATTTTCTTTGATAAAAACTCTTCTCTCACCATACAAGTAACATGCACCCTATCCAAAACCATATAGGATCTTAGGATTACCAGTCACTCTCATTGCATACTAAACCTCCCCCTTTTTCCAAGAGGCGTGTGGGGTCTCTCACCGTCTCGGTGTAGAAGACACATTTTAGCCACTCTGATTGGGTTTTCCTTTATTGGAGAAACCTTGATTGGGACCCCTGCCCCTCAAAGTACCACTTTTAATACTCTTGTGGGGAGTCCATATACTACTCCCCCAATTATTCCTACTTGTTCCTCCCCATAAGGGAAATCTTTCCAAACTACTTCCCAATGTCATTCCAATATGGAAAATACCAACAAAATCCCATTTGTAGCTTCTTTAAACCTACCTAATCCAACTAAGCTCACAAATGAGCCAATTTACCATAATCTAAAATGGCCTCCCATGCCAACCAAACTCCCTTCAAACATTCCTACATTTATAGATAAATAGGGGGAAGATACTGCTAGCCACATCATGACCTTTCATTTGTGGTGTTCATCCAACAATATGTTTGAGGACTCAATTCATCTAAGACTATTTCAATGCACCCTCACAGGTCATGTAGCGAAATGGTATGTGAGTGAGCTAGCTCTTTCTCATGACACATTTCAATATCTAGCTTAATCCCTCCTCACATTTTTCCAACTCCTAGTGTGTCATGATATATGGATGGAATTATTGACCCACTTTTGACAAACTATCTCCACTCATATTTTTTGTTATATCCATGAGTGGCGAAATCATTATATCCTATGTAAAGTCAACGTAAGAGAATACCTCCACCTCAATTTATTTTTGAAATATCTTCTACCATCAATTGTAAAAGATTTCGCTACAACCATGCCCCAGACAAAGGAATATGTTATCAATAAATCTCAACAGTTTAATCTTATTTACACTTAGTTGGGGCAGTTTACACTATGTTCACAGATGCTCCCTAATTACAGTCATTTGGATAAGATAAACTAGGAGCATATGCGGCTAATGGTTTAATTTGAAATATCACCCAAAATAAACCTGGAAACACTTTCCAATAGTCTAGAAACATGTATTGTAAACAACCCCATCTACAGTCATTTGGAGGTCCACCCACAACCCCAATTCAAACCCACACAAGATATTCTTCCAATCACCCTGTGCACTCTCAAAATCCTCCCATGCAAGGTAACTAGTACCCTACTATGTAGATTAACCAATACCCTAGAATTCAAGGTAACCAATATCCTCCCATGTAAGGTAATCCATACCCTTGATGAACCACAAAGACTATGTCAACCACCCAAAAGTCTTACACCAACCCAAGACAAGGGATCCCTTACTACCATTTTCCTGCACCCTCATTGCCTAATCCACCACATCAACCAAACATTGGGATTAATTTTGTGCAACCTTCCTTCTTTTAACAACAACAGGTAGTGGACTGCCTCAATACTACTAACCCTCTAAATGCCAACAAGAAGAAAGGGAAGATCAAAAAAAAGGAGAACATGGGTAGGGGGGAACAACCTTCATGTGCACCAACTAAACGAAATCCCCTTAATCACAACCAAAGTCAAAGTCAAGGTACCAACAACCTACAAAAGTAGAACAAAAATTCTAGTCTTAGGACCAACCAACATGTGCTATTTGTGGGGAATACTGAATTACACCCATCAATTGTCCTAAACTCCCAGAGTTGAAGAGGATGAGAGAGGCTAGGGGCAAGGGGGCACAACCCAACAACCAGTAGTAATTTAGAGCCCTTTCTCATACTAAGGGGTAGTGGACACACAACACAAGACTAGCCCTCATCAATACCAAAATCCAATTGGGGGAAATTCTAATGACCGATTTAACCATGACATTTTCTCCTACAAACACAAAACTAGGATTATGGAACCCCTCTAGAAATCAATCCTTCCACAAAAAAAAATATTATTCTTATGTCACCTTTGATGATACCATGAGCCTCTTTTGAATCGATTTTGAAAATGATTAAAGGGCCATTTTGTCATATGGCTCATAACTCAAATCCAACTACTAGCTATAGAATTGTTGATCACTTAGTGTATTCTTCTTGAACCATGTTAGCATTGGAGGTCTTGAAAACCTGTCTAACTCAATGGAAATCCCTACTTTCCACATTAGGCACAATCAACTCTTATGATTTCGGATTGATAGCTTTTGATTTGGACAATGCTACACCATGACTCTGATCTATAGTTTCTTTTCAGATCCCATTCACCATTAGGAACATCACCATCCATCGATGCATCATCTATTAGTGGGCATCAACTTGTATTATGTCAAAATTAGTTTGGAAAAAACTAGGATCCCCCGAGCTAGTTTCCTTCCCTATTATATTAAAGGCTTATGACAAATTACCCTTCGAACCCATTGGACTTTTCCAGAATGTCCTACTGCAGCTCGATGGAAAAGCAGTGCTCATAAACATCGAATTCCTTAATGCCCAGTTGCATTATAATATCTTGTTAGGTCCCATCTACATGTATGCCATGACCACAGTTGGGTCATCATTATTTCACGACATGATGTTTCCCCACAATGGGAAAATCATCATCATATACCAACTATCCTACTACAAGAAATAGGCATCCACAATCCCCCATGGTATGTTACCTTCTATTGGGTACCACAATGAGTTGGTCCCATCCTAGATTGAAACAGGCCCATGAATTTTCAAAGCATCATCACTCTTGCGTACATACCATGGAGATCCACCTGTAATCAAACCTGCTCACAGAGCTCTGATATGTATGATGAGTTCGTCTAGCATTGCCCAGTCTCAGGATCATATTGCGAACACACTTGGTACTCTGAATACTAAGTCATCATTCCTGCCTCACGCAATAACTCAAACACCTTTGTTGTATCCCCCACCCAATTTTTTCTCAAACCAAGTTATGAAAACATTTACCTTGCCTAAAATGGCTCTCATAATCCCTATTTGGTATTTGGCCCTATAGGCCATGTTAACGAACTCAAGTGTAACTTCGATAGGAATGAATATCCCATCAGCCACACCTCAAGGAACTATACATGTGGTGACACCAACTTGGGATGCTGAAAAGGAGAAACAAAAAGTTAAGAAGGTTGAAACCCTAGCTAACTCCTCTTCTAGGGTATCTTCGCCATGTGCATTATGTGAGGTATCGGGGCACCCTACCAACTAGTGCCCAGAATTGAAAGAATCAAAATATCTTCTTCAAGCCCCAAAGGTGCCAATGACTCCACCTCGACCTCTAGTACATAAGGCCACACCATTCCAAAATAAGGGATTAGCCACCAACAACCCATGCGTTATATTCACACAATGTAGACACTACAAACACCATTTCCCTAAATTCACTCACTATCGAGAGACATTAGTAGCCCATTACAAAGAAAATATTATCACACCATCACTTCCCAATGCCCCAGTGGTGGACGATGTGTCTTAGACCATCTATTGTCTCTTCAAGGAAGAAACCTCATGCAAGGATCATCCTTGCGCTCATGGTCATTCTATCTCACACCTGACATCAGTCTCCTCTACGATGGAGAAGCTTCCTAAACAACCTCATCCACACCTACCTACTCATGCGCCTGATGTGAAAAACTAGGGCATTTGATTAATCATGTTGAGAGTTGAATAAGATCAAGGACCTTTTGCTCTCCCCAGTACACCTTCCTTAGCCTATTCGCTCAAACAAGAGACGAAGATTTCTATAAAAAAAAGATTCTTGTATGCATAATTTGATTATCTTTGTTGGGGGTTAACTTTACTTCTGAAGGAGGCAATTATGTCATATTTAAACAAAGATGTTTTCATCATATACTAAGTATATAATCATTTATGAGCTTTTTACTCTAACCAAAGCTAGGTAAAGGATCATACAATGTACCATAAATACAGTGCACGTCTCTAAATATCTAAAAAAAAATATCTTTAATTGTATTCTAAGCAACACTTCACACTTTGATTTGGATTACATAATATTTTTCTACAATAATTTCCAAATTGAAGGGTCTCAATGTCCCTATCTTAATTTTTAAAGGACTTATTCTATCAAAATCCATTTTTTTCTTAAGATATGTCAATAATGAATTTTAGGAATGTGTCTCTTTGGAAGGTAGTAATGTCTACATTATGTTAGAATAAACTCTTATAAGTATATCCCACATTGATCATGGACTAAAATACCCTTCTAATAATCTATTATATAAAGAGGTGAAATTAGATTATCCCATATGTATTTTTTTCCATGTCATTCACGGACCCCAAAGATAAGTGATCACTATTTCCACAAAATATTTGTACCAGGAAAATACACCCAAAGGGATCACTTTCTATTGGCTCAACCACAGACCTTGGCCTTGAGAGTGTCGATAGAATTGAACTTGTGACTTCTTAATAGAAAAGGTGTTTTAATGACAAGGACTCAACCAAATTAATATAACCTTATGGACTTATTATCTCACATGTATTATTGGGATGTAATTCCTCAATATATCTTAGTATAT
Organism: Pinus tabuliformis; assembly: GCA_031772625.1. NCBI lineage: Eukaryota > Viridiplantae > Streptophyta > Pinopsida > Pinales > Pinaceae > Pinus > Pinus tabuliformis. The sequence goes on along the minus strand of CM062818.1, from coordinate 1,585,310,364 downwards.
AATAGAGGTAAGGGATTACTATGAGAAACAAAAAATAAAAAATCAAATTCTTATATTTGTAACGTAGCGAAGTATTTGTGAAGGTGCTCTTTGTAAGATTAGAGATTTATGTAGTAGAGGCAATACTACCATTTCATAGATATTTCCCCATTTGGATTTTACCATGTAAATGTGGCATCTCCTTTCTATTGTTGATTAAGTGTTGTTATTATGCATAGGAGGTTAGATTAGTGAAGCTCTCTGTTGTATACGTTGTTATATGTTTTTGCATATTTTCAATATTATGCAAAGAATTTTAGTTGGCTTATACCCATACAAAGACATTATTATTTTTTCACATTGCACAAATTTGTTATTGCTAATTTTTATTTGGCTTTGATACACATTTTTTTCCTTTACTCTTTTGTTTCCATGCAAAGCTCCATCTATGTAGTTCAAGTTTACAACTCAAACAATAACCCCATACAATTTTGGCATGTGGCTTGGTTTGGCCGCATTTAAAATAAAATATGTGGGGTTTTCAATCTATTTTTACTTAGAAAAGCACCAATTTGGTAACCAAAAAGGAAAAAAAAACTAGTCCAAATGGGCTACCTCCTTTGTTGTTTCTAATGTGGTTAAATGAAACTTCTATAGGTATTTCTATTATGCATTATATTATATTATAACATATATAATGATATTATTATTATAGATAATAAAATTCTATATAAATGATTATAATATATATGTTTTATATTCTTTTTTCCACCAATAAACTCATATATTCACCCTCTCTACACTTTTCTTTTGGTTGATAACCTTGGAATTTGGTAGGTAGATGTAGTTTTTGTTTGTTTGTTTTTTTTTTTTTTGCAAAGTATGGTAATTTTTAGTGTGGATTTGGGATCATTTATGATTTATATTATGTCACCCAATTTGTCATGATATTTGTAGAAGTATACATAGCAATTTGCCTCCTTGGATTTCAAATCTATGATTTACACATTTGTATAACTTTGCACATTTCTTTGTGATAGTCATAGTGACATTTTTTGTCACAGAGTTCGGATCCTCTTTTTTTTTAGTTATTATTTTTTTATTTATTCATTATGACATCAAAGGTTGTTTCAATTCCTAAGTTTATTGCCACTCACTACCTTCCATAGAATAAACATATGGTTTATGTTCTCAAGAATAAGAACCTATGGTGGCTAGTTAATGGTGAACACAGGAAACCTAATGATCTTGAAAACATAGATATCTGGGAAGAACATTGTAAATATGCAAGAAGACTCATTAATGAATTTATCTCAGATAGTCTACAATTACATATAGAAATTGAAGATAAACCAGTTGAGGTGTGGAAAACTTTAGCCTCTCTATATATAATTATTGATGATGTTGTTACCCATTCCTTAGAAATGAAAGTTGTTTATCTACTTCGTTAAGAAGACCTTACCATACAGTATATTTTTTCTTAGTTACAAATAGAACAAGCAAGATTGAAAAATCAATGTCATGTTTTGAAAGAAGATCACAACTCCTTGTTACTACAACCGAATTAGAATGATAAAACTATTCAAAACATATAGGATTGGAAACATAACCTTGAATTGGAAGTCATTTTTTACTATTCAATGTTGAGAATAATATTAATGTTGTTATACAACTAGAATCATCTACTAATGATATTTCTTACACTCCATTTTATTATAAGGCCGTTGATGTTGAATTTTTTGTTTCATCACATGGTTTATTAGCCACTACTCATGTTGTTTCTCCCAACTTTGAAAACAAAACTTCAAGTATTCAGTCCTAATTGTTGAAAAATAAGGGAAATACTTGAGTTGGACATGGAAACAATGAAAAATGCATTTCTAATCCTATTTCCCTTGAAATACATACATATAGAATAGGTCTCATATATAACACTATTACTCCTACTTCACTAACTACATCCAGTCACGATGAATTTCAATAAGTGTTATTTATTATAGGAGAAGTTTAAAATAGTTTGTTGGGGGAGTTACCCTCTACTTACTACTCTGAGTGAACTATTGACATGATTGATAATTTTTTTGTATACGTTCTCATAAAAATTAATAATGTATAGGATTATTGTACTCCCATTAATGAATAAAAAATGAGCCTACACATATGCCATACCATAATCCTCATAAGAATCATAAACATTTACCATGGAATAAAAATTCTTGGAAAAATGGCAGCTATGCTTTCAGATATTTGGAGGGAATACAAGAAAGGAAAAACAAATGACCATTTTTAACTATTAGGATAGGCCATGTTTGGAGTGATGAATGGTCATAGAAAGAATTTCATAGATGCTTCAAGACTTAATATAATTGTCTATCATACACAATTATTGGGTGATACAGTTTTGCATATTCTTGTGTTTGGTCAACATTGATGGTGACATTGTTCATACTTATTTAGGAGTATTGCTTGTTGCTCATGATAGTGTTTAGATTGATTTAGGAGAGTTTTTTATTTAAACATCCTCATAAGTGTCACTTTATTACTAGTGACAATGTTAAAACTTCTTCAAGAATATTTCTTGTTGTTGGGTAAAGTGTTCAAAATTCTTTAAGAGTGTTATTTGTTCATATTTCCTCAAAAGTATTTATTTCTAATAGGTGATAGTGTTCAAACTTTATTAGAAGTGTTTCTAATTTCATGTGACATTGTTCAATATTCTTTTTGATATCTTCATTACATCCCTGATAGAGGTGAAGTTTGTATGCTTTGAAAGTTGTAGAAATGTGGGAAGTTGTCATCAAGGGGGAGTGTTGATGTAATGCCATCTTCCTCTAGAATTGTTCCTCTCCCTAGTTATCATTAAGGTGGAGTGTTGGAATGTGCCCTTTTGGAAGGTAATAATGTATATGTTATGTTAAAGGAAACTCTAATTTTATGTAAAAGAGATGTATCACACATTCATAATAGAGTAAAATACTGTTGCAATAATCCATTTTATAAAAACGTGAAACTACATTATCCCACATGTATTATTGGGATGTAATTCCTTAATATTTCTTGGTACATAATAGAGGTTACGAAGTCCCATGAGAAACACTACACAAAATATCTCAATCTCATCTTCGTAGTGTAGTGAAGTAAGTGTTGAGGTTCTCTTTGTAATATTGGAGATTTTTTAAGATAGTAAAGATGTATTACCTTCCCATGGATGTTCCCCGAATTGGGGTTTTACCATGTAAATCTAGTGTGTCATTTCTTCTTGAATATTTCTATTATTAATTATGTGTTTCTATTAGGAATAGAAGGTTAGATTAGTAAAATTATACTTTTTTAATCTTGTTATATGTCTCTAAATATTTTAAATATTTCAACATCAAGGTCTTATCAAAAGCCATAGTTTCTGTAACACTTCCTCCCACCCCCTTGTACTATCTTGGGGTGTAGGAGATGTTACCTATTCATTTGAACCGATATTCAAGGTCTATTATGGATATGGAGTTACAAAATTCCTCCTTTTCCAATGCCATCTAAACTGAAAACAAACTCCACCATTGCATTCAACTTGTTGAGATCTGTCTAGCAATATACATTTTATCTCAATCTGATTCCCACATTGAAAATTACTCCCATTTGAAGTTTAGACAATAGTATTAAACCATGTTAGCATTAAAATACCACATGGCATTTCCATGTGAACATGACATTAAATTTTTTCATTAATATGCTACCATATGGCATCCACATGTGGGCGACGTGACACTACCATGTTAGCTTAATTGGGGTCCACGTCATAATTTGCTAATAATTGGCATCCATGTGGTCCCTTTGAGATCCATGTGGCACTTCCACATCAACTTAGGAGCATGCCCCACCTATCCCTTCCCCGTCATGCTTTTCAACATTTTCCCAATATATCCAGTTTTGGGTTCTCGAAAATCAGTGGGTTTAATATAGGTTGTTCCATGTTTCATACCCCTTGCTAACTCATGGTGAACTAGAGGGAACCCTAGGGTGAATGTAGGTAATTGATGAGACCCTTACCATAATCATGCTACCACATGTTCTGCTCATTTAACATGGGACCCTTAGTTGGAATCCCCACATTGGACCATGCCCCCTCCCCCATTAACTCATAGTGGACTAAGGGGGGCCTATAATGAATAAGGGTGATTGATCTAGCCATGCTCTAATCATGTTGTCCAAAGGAGGCCTCTCATTAATGAGGGCCTAGAGAGCGAAATACAATGAGTATTAGGTGGTCCCATTAGTTTTAAACCTCGATGGATGATAAATTTTCATGGAAATTGCCATCACCGCTCCACCTTCACTTCCCACTCCATGTTGTATTGGACATTAGTTACAGTGAAGAGTGGTGGGACATGGATAGTGGCAAGGTTACACACCATAACCAAATCTATGTTATCCTTTTCTTCTCCAACATACTCATACCATATACCGAAATTTCTTAATGACAAACAATGGATGGTGGTAATGTCATGTGGCACCCACATTGCCTCCTCATCACCCTTACAATTCATCATAAAAGGGTCTGCTTCCACATCTAGCTCATGCCCCCTGTGTTTGTCACCACTATAGTTTTCAAGTTTAAAAAAAGGAAAAGAGGCAATGCCTAATGGATGGTGTCAAGCCTCCACATTACCACAGCCACGTGGACATGACGTGGGGATTACTATGTCCTTCACTTTAATGTTATGTGATAACTTAACATTGTATCCGGTTCCAGAGAAATCCATGATGTCACAAATTTATGAACTATTAACAAACCCTTGACCCCAAACCTTCAAATTATTTGGTTGTGTCGATATAGATCAAGCTCAGTAAACATACATGTCTCCATAAGGGCATACATTGCATGCCAACCCAAATTGTATGTGTCTCTAATATAAATTTCATCCCAATCTTACTTGATCCTCTCGCATATGTGAAAACCCATCCACATTATAGAAATTTTGAGGTCTAAAATGTGCCTTAAAACAAAAATTTATAACCAAAATAAAATTTATAAGAACCAACATGATCCAAGATTATTATGTCAACCATGGGGGATGATTCACCATTTTTGGAGTAAAAACGTAAAAAGATTATAAAAAAAAACTACTTTTGCAACTCGTATTTTCAACTTATCTGCCTACTGTTTTACTCAAATTTAGGAAGGATCACTCTTTGGATGCATAATTTAATTCCTCATCCAAGGAGTACCCATGTTGCATACTTTCAATGGATCACGCTACATGAAAAATGAGAAATATATGAAAAATGTGGTTACAATCACAATTTTCATGTATTTCTCATTTTTCGTGTAGCAAGGTCCATCAAAAGCATGCAACACGGGTACTCCTTAGACAAGGAATTAAATTCCACATCCAACAAGTGATTCTACTCCAAATTCGAGTAAAACCGTAGGGAGATAAGTTGAAAACATGAGTTGCAAAGGTAGATTTTTTCTTTTTTCCCTCTACAATTTGATGATGTAATCTTATGTTATTTTATTATTTCCACTATTATTTTATAATACTCATTAGGAGGCCCATTTCAAACATTAAAATTTCTATAATGAATCTAGATTCCCTAAATCCTAGATTTCCCCTTCAACTTCAAGAGTACATCCAACCATGTGCAAATGAACCACCAATGTTAGGCCCCATCCAAGTTCTATGGTTACAAATTGTGCATGTCCTAAAATAAAATCAAAACTAAATCTATACCACTTCCAATGAGCACTTTCCTTGTCCATCCAAATGCCTAGATTCTTGGATTCATCCACAAATGAAATTGAGATTCTTCCTCAAGTATTTGGATATAAACAACACTTAGGAGAATAACAATTGTATGGCCCAAACACAAAGTACATTAAAAGGGCCATTCAGTCTTGGATAAGTTTTAGATTACTGTTAAGAGTTATAGAGAAGAAGAATTGAGTAAAATTGACTATAATTTCCTGGAGAGTCAATGCTTCTACCAAAACCCCTAGTTTATGAGACAATGGTTGAATCCTAAGCTAGTCCTTTAGAGGTACTAAACTATGTCCAAACGAGCTCAAGGGTAATAAAAAAGATTAATTTATCATAGATCCTAAATAAAATAAATGAATGGCTCGAAGATCCATATTTCCCAAGAAAGCTTCAGACCAAGATATGATCACTGAATTTCTAGGAATCACAATGATATAAAAATGTGCATAAACCATAGAATTATCGCATCACTCCTAATCTGAATGACGATAAGCAAAATATGAATCCTAATTTAACGAAAAACACATCAATTACCTTCATGTTTTGTATGAGTTACATTCTTTCCACAACTTGCCCTAGGTGTTATTTAGTTGTGTTGGGCACAATGGGGGTGGAAGCCCCCCTACTCAGGGTTTGGGGAAGTACCCTAGGAATCTTTTTTTATGTGGACACAAGGATGGTGGGTGGACCTACCCATGGTTTTTTATGGGTGGTTTTTCTGCATGGTTTTGGGCATGCTAGTTTTTTCTCATGGTATTTTGTAGATCTTGTTAAGGAAACTACGATTATGTTCTAATATAGGGTTAATGGATTGGGGTTTGTGAATGCTTTGATATTTATATAATGTATTGTAGCATTGAAAGGAATATAATGAAAAATTAATATGGTTTCCCTAATTTGGGTTTTAGGATAATATATCTATGTATATTTTATGTTCTTTCCATTGTATATTTTTTTTTCTTTGAGCATTTGTTTGCAAGTAATTTTCATACTGGATTAAAATCTACACTTCATAGCATATGAGATATGTTACAATATTAATTATGGAAATGAACCATTAAATTTATATTAAACATGTTAGATAGTGGGAAACATTTGTAATAACAAGTTAGCATAAATAACTCATCCTTCTAGACATATTCATATAATTAACCTTATAGTTCATGAAGATAATAACCATCATGTGAGTGCCAAAATTTCACATAACCATAAATACATGTAAGGAAAATAATTCACCATGAACATATAATGAATTCAACAACCTTCCATGAGTAGTGTGGAACCATAGATTTACCAATGACATATCAAAAAATTCCATCATCCATAGTTCATTTATGCATAAGTTATTATAATTATCTCAATAAATTCAAATTTCTAGAAACTAAAGGAGAGAATTCAACTCTCCACCCAGTCATAAGCTAGTTACACGTGATCTTTCTTGCAGCCTGATCACCCTTGAGCCATACCCAATGTCTGAAGGCTTTCTTTCTCAATAAATTTACCCAAGGCTCATCTAGGGTATTTCTCAGTTAGAGTCTAAATCCACTATCTAGGTGGTTTATTAGCTACTTTTTCAACTAAATCACTACAAGAGCATGTATCCTATTGTCTAGGTGGTTTATCAACCTCATGGAAAGCACCATAGTGGCTCAATTCACCCTGTTGATTTATTTATCATATTTATATAAAGCACCTGAGTGCTTTATCAACTTATTTACCAAGAACTTAGTGGTTTATCAACTTAATCTTCAAACATTTATGGTTCAATCCCCCTCTAAGCCTCCCAATAGCTAGTCAAGTTTGGACACACATAGTCCAATGACCTCAACATATCAATACAAAGGTAGGAAACCTAAATTTCATAGTATGGAAACCATTTGCAACTCCAACTTTGGTCCTATGCTCTATTTCTAGAATTAGTCATTTTTTTTCATTTGTTTCCTCTTTTCTGACTCAGAACTCCTTATTCCTTTTCCATTAATGGCTCGGTACCCATCTTCTTCTCTACTCTTCTATTCTACACTATCTATTTTGAAATTTTTTTATTTCCTTTTTTCCAATCATGTATCCTTTCATCTATTAGGTGGTGGTTCCATCTATTATGCCACCTCCTCTCTCTTTGGATTAGGGCTTCATCTCCAATTCTCCACTCTCTCTTCCCAATTTTTATTCCCTTTGTCTTACTCCATGAGGAGGAATAGGGATGGTTCCATCCTCCACCCATGATTCCCACTCTACAACCTTTAATTCCTATTAGTGAAGGTTGGTGGTTGGTTAGGGCAATGTTAAAGAGGTTAAATGTTTCCAGTATGGGTCCACCCAATAGGCACGTCACTAGAAATCAACACATATACAATAAGAATCCCCCTTACACATTGAATATGTGTATCCCTCCATATAGGTCAAACAATTAGAATCAACATTTAATTTATTTTATTTTTACAACATTCTCATCCAACCATGGAATCCATGTTGTTGTTACATGGCAACAACTTTAACATTACAATAATAGGGGGTAAAGGGAGGGGTGTTACAAACTGCACCCCCTTAAAGGAACAATATCCCTAGTGTTTTATAACCAAAGAATAGAAATAAAATTTGATATTTATAATTATAACTCTTACATTTACAACATATTCGATGTTCTATATTGTCTTGTGCATCCATGCCATTCATCATCCTGAAGGATTCTGCAAGGGAAATATTTATCTCATTACTTCCTAGGACATAAGCAATATCCCAACAAGTATGCACATGACCCCTTGAAAACCAATCTACTTAGGTTTCCTCTTCCTTGGAGTAATATGCCTTCCAGGTTTATGTATCCCCTTATTTTCCACCCTAATCCCTCATGTGACCCATTCCTTGGTAAGGCTTCCTAAAATAGGAAAAGTCTTAAAAAAGCCTCACAACATCCATTTAGCTTGATCTAATAACACAACACATTTGTCATGTCATACTGCATGAAAATCCATGTATATCATAGGGTTCTAGTGTCACCATACTGGCCTTGTCCCTAAGGCTTTCAAATCGACTATGCTTTTGTTGCACCATGTTGATATCACTCGGATAGTGCTTGTGATCAAAATCATATATATGTGTTGGTGTTGGGCATGGAATCCCCCCACAACATGTTTTGCGGTTCAAAGCCCAAGTTTTGAGTATTATTATTATAAAAACTCTGCAAATTGGGGGCGCGGAGTATGAAGTGTATGTTAGAGTCATAGGGTTGTCCACCCTAAGTTTTGAATGTAATTTCAGCCTACCCATGGTCTGTGGAACATGGGATTGTATAAATAGAGCAAAACTCTAAGTGAAAAATATAGCAAAGAAAGTGAAGAGAAAGAGCAAAGTATGAGATAGAAGTACAGAGAAAGTGTCTAAGTGTGTCTTGGGTCATAGTAGTAGGAAGAGGCTCTACATATGAGTGCGTAGAGGCCTAGTAGAGTCCACAGCTGAGTACGCAAACCCCTACAGCTGAGTGCATAGGGTGGAGTTGAGTCTGTAACCAATGAAAGAACAATAATAAAGAGAAGTTTGATTCCAAATCTTGTGTATCTATTCTTGTGTTAATTCTTGTTTAGTTATATTTTTTTCTTTATCACGTGCATCTATATGAGTACTGAACATTATTAAATATATATAGACACATACTAAGAAGCTAAGTGATCGACTAATATCAGGTTAATAATAAGGAATTGGGTAACAACATTATTTAGCCCCCCAGTAGGGCTGCGAGAAGAAAACATCTTAGGCTGTGAGGTACAGATAAGTGCGTGTAGTGACGTGTGTGCAGGGTCGAATAGCGGACCACTTGAAAACATCATACATCTCTAGGGTGTGGAAACCTTGTTCTAGCACCCTCCCATACTACCTCGAGTGAGACTTCAGTCCACACTCTGCAGACTGTTGCCGAAAGGGCCAACAGTATTGGAATTTGTTTAGCTAAATCACCTATGAACCTGATTCAGGCCCCTACAAGCCAACAAATGGTTCCGTTACTGGGACCAGGATCTGCATAAGGGATGTCTGATGTCACGTCGTAGGAATCTGACAAAGAAAGATTTGAAGGTTGGTTGGACAGAAAGATTCACGAGTTCGCATTGCAAGAAAATAGGAATCCGTGAGTATGAAAGGAACAGTGGTTGGAGCGCTGCTTATATATGGAAATCCATGAAATTTTCTTTACATCCTTCCCCTCTGAATTGTACAAGTGGATCGCAAGCTAGCAGACAGTCATGGAAGGTGCAGTCTCGATAAACCAATTGTGTGGACTCCAGAATTATTGCGTAGACTAGAGGCATCAGAAGATAAGATCACGGGCACTATGGACCATTGCCTCTATTGAATCATAGGAGGGTCTATTATTGAGTTCACGGTAGATATGACCGTCAACTACAACGAGAAAGAATGATGCTTCCTCAAGGGACTGCGAGGTAAGTACATTAAATCATGGAATACATGGATTAATATGCTATTGTGTGAAAATCGGGTTATGCGAATAAATTAATGTTTGGGACTACTCAAAGTGGGAAGAGCTACAGAAACAGAAGTAGTGAAGAGTTAGAAACTAGTCCCCTAATTTCACCTTCACAGGAAAGCGAGGAAGAACTCACGAAAGTTTCTCCTAGAAGTGCGGTCAGTATGATAAGGTAGTGAATTCCGTTCTTACCACCTCCACCTACACCACCACCTGTTTCACCACTATCACCTTAATCTCCGCCCACACCACCTCCACCACCACCACAGTTCAGTATGGAAAGTGCGATCAAATTTCTATTATTTAGAGGAGTAGGGAATGAAGATGCAAATCAATTCTGGTTTGTGGTAAGAGCAGTATGGGAAGCACAAGGGGTCATGGATGACAGCATAAAAATGACTACTTTGGTGAGTGCATTGCAAGATCGCGCACAAACATGGTACATTAAGTACTCTAATGACCACCCAAACGCGGGGATTGTAGAAATACAATCCATGTTGAACAGGGAATTTAGTAGGCCAAAGTCAAAGACACAATCAATTATTGGGTTTAAGGAGATCGCGATGCTCCCGGGCGAGACCCCCTGGGATCTAGACTAGAGACTAAAGAGTTTGGTTCGCGAAGCCAACATGACTTTAATGAATGGACAAAACTGCCATGGTTCGTCGCATCATTAACACTGAATTTAAGAAAGGCATTGTCACAACAAAAGCTTTCCACCCTGACTGAAGAGTTGGAGATGGCAATGAGATTACATGAGACCCTTATATAAGATCCTAGTCTGGGAGTCCTACAAATCCATGTGCAACTGCAAAATTTGTGATTGAAAATGCAGAGTTTGAAACAAGAAATAACACCTCGGCCAAAGGCGTGCGAGGAGGTATAGTGATTAAAATGCAAAGGCCAGGGGCATGACAAGGACCATTGTCTAGTATTCATGAATTACTTAGCAGCAGGGGGGTCGATGCCATTAATACCTGAGGCACAAGCAGGACCAAGCGTGGAGCCTGCATTATGGTGCGTGATTTATCAAATAGGAGGAAAACACACTACGGATAATCGTCATTTATTGCAGAAGTATACGCATACGTCTGAATAATTGTTTTGTAGTTTTTGTAGGTCGTTAGGCCATGATGAATGCACCTATAGAAGCTATGAACTAATGATGGATCAGACTCCTGCCTACAGGGTATAGACCGAGACGCGAGCCCTAGACCCAAATGCAGGAATGGCGCACTCTAGATTTCAGGGGCACGAATGAGGACAAGGTAGAATGGGACCAGGAAGGGGTCACAAACAACTAATTTTCTAAATTATGGACGGCCCGGACACTATGCCCATGATTGTACAAATCTGACAAGAACATCATGTTTGTACTGTACTTAGTTTGATAATGAAGCAGAAGACTGCCCTACCTTTATAGCAAGGATGCATGAAAAGGGGGTACTCCAGCCTCCCCCAACTTAGAATTTACAAATGATGAGGTCTAAGCTGCGCGAAGAAGACATGAATTTAAATATAGTGCTCAGAAGCAATATCACAACTAGGGATGATAAAGGTAAGCAGCCAAAAGAAAGTGCATGGGTTTGCAAAGATCCTACAAAGGAACCTGAATTTGAATTGTAGCGCACAAAGGAGACATTCATGGAAGCTAAGAGCTTCACGAAGGCCTCCACTTCAGGTAGTAAGGGTCAACTAGAGCCAAATCTGGATCCTTTAGTGCCCACTACCTTTATGGAGACATGCACCAAACTACTACGTGACAGCAAAGCTGTGAAAGGGCTACATGAACTTATCACTAGGTGCATGGAGTTAGGAGAACCGTGCATGGTCTGGAAACTTAGAAAGCATGCATTGCGCACAGGAAGGGAAATGAGATTAATTGCACAAATCAGGGAATATGAAATGGATCAAGTAATTCTAGATCTAGGATCAGACGTGAATGTGCTACGAAAGCAAACATGGGAGCGTATGGGTAGGCCCGCATTGCAATGGTCTCCTATTCAATTTTGAATGGCGAACCAGCAGAAGATCCTACCCATGGGGAGATTACAAGGGGTAACAGTGGACATTGAAGGTGCGACCACATTGGTGGATTTCGAAGTGATAAATATTGTTGATGATAGCAATCCCTATCTCGTGCTATTGGACATAGACTGGGCCACCGATATGAATGGAGTCATAAATCTGAAGAAGCGCAAAATGATCTTTTAGAAAAAGTCACTATGCGTGGTAGTACCGCTAGATCCAGTCGACAGAGCGCAATACACTGAACTGGCGCATGACGATGATAGTGATGACAATCTCAATTTCAATTACAAGATAACCGCGTGTGAATAGGATTGGGCGAAACCAACTGCAGATGGTAGGATTTCGTGGGAACGTGAAAGCTCTTGCACTTTAGATTCGAACAAAGAAATAGAGCGATGGCAGAATTGGTTGCACGAAGTAACAACAGTAAATTGCAACATGATGGTAAGATCACTGCGTTGCATGACAACCAAGGAAAGAAATATGTCTATGTATGATGGGTTAATAGTAGTGGATGAATTTTTGAACAAATTTGAGAGTGAAGTACGAGAGCAACAACATTTTGATGCTCTGAAATGGGCACTAGGCGCTACGCCCGCAAGATGGTGGGGTACGCACTAGTAGAGTTTCAGAGACTGGCGCAAATGCCGACAAATGATGTTCTTACAGTTTGGGAAGCCTCAGACGAGGATGGAAGCCAGGCAAGATGGATGAAACAGCATGCATGCCCACCTTCCCAAATGGGTATAGACGTCTAGTATACAACCTAGTGTGCCAAATATCATACATGAGGAAGCCTTTGACAAGGTGTGCGAACTGCTGAATAGGGTCCCCCACGTGAAACACACTGACTGGGACCTACACGTACCAATGATTCGATGGGCCTATAGGACCATGTGCAACACCCTGACTGCAAAAACAATTCCAGGATGGCAGAATGAAGTAGTGACCGTAATCTCTAAGGAGCATGCGAAGATAAATCCCCACATCATAGCACCCACAGGTGTGACAGTGTGTGAAGCCCAGGACGAAGAAATCACATAGCGACATGAAGTAGAGCAGATAAGGCTTCAGGAATCCATTCGGCAAGGGAACCTTAGGCTTCACAAACTTGAAAAGGAGTGGGTTTGGCTAAGAGAGAAAATCATTTTGATGGATGCAGAGGTCAAGAGTCTGGAAAGCGAGATCAAGCAAGCAGGTCTCGTCGATAAACCAAGGATGGCAAGGCAAGGTGCGGATGATAATACTAATGAATTAGAATACTATTACTGAGAATTAATTAGTCTGCTTCCATGGCTAGGACCACATATCACCAAACGCAATAATCAGGGGAGCGCACTACATATAGTAAAGCGCATGATGCCAACTGCTACGAGGACAAATAAGGATTTTTCAAGGACTATATAGTGGCGCAAGATGGAGCCTTAAATAGTTAGTGCAACCACCTAACTAGCTATAGGAAGAACAATCTTATCACTCTAGGAAGCAGAAAGGGTGTGTGGGACTATAAATTATTCTTCCTGGAAACTACGCGCTCCGATAGGTATGCATAGGAACAACTTGTCACAAGTTTTACGCCCACACGGGGGGGATGTGCTGCCGTGCAGATAGGTTGGGAAGTGACCATTGGTGTCAATATTCATGACAAGATGTCCGATTTGAGGCCCAATGAAGTGGGCAGTAGGCATTTAAGACAGGATTTATGGGCAAGGTTTAGGAAAATCTACCACCAAGAAAGCATTAATGGCTTGAAATTGGGGGGAACGGTCGAATTTGAATTCAAAAGGCATGATAAAACTCCAAGAGCTATCCAGGAGACAAGACTTGGTCAATTAATATTTGAGCGGTTCAACAAAGCAGAAAGTGTTGAGTGCCGAGCAATAATAGAGTCTTTACGTTCGTGAAAGACCGCATACAGTGTAGAAAGGATGACGACCACTAAGGATGGATTGGGCATTGAAGAAGGAACTGTCGGCGAGGCTGCATAGATCCCTTTGGTCTACGATGTTCCCAAAGGCACTGGGGTTGTGACAAAAATCCCTAAATCACCCCGGACGTCGAGACCAAAGAAATATATGCAGGCAATGGGACCAGTATGCATGTCCCCAAGGAATCCACATCACAAGTTATCCATGGAAGAAAAAGGCAAGGTAGTCACCATTGAAACAGATGAAGAGGAAGAGGACTTGCAGGCTATGATGGCTATAGTAGAGGAAGAAGAAGAAGTGGAGGAAGACATCCAACCATTGCGATTTGCAGCGAAACTACCCCAGTATGTCCCTCCATGAAAAGGGAAAACCAAAATACCAAAATATATGGATGCAATGAAGAGTGCACTCCAAACCCCACTCCTCCCCGATGGAATAACCTTTGAAGGTCCGCTTCTAGGACATGTGCCCACCCTAAAATTTGAAGACTGGGACCTCGCAGACAACAAGAAGTTCCTACACTTAGAAACGAAGAACTTGATGAAATAGAATACAGAGGGGATGGCGATAACATTAGAGCTGCAAAAATGGTTGCGTGGTGTGGAAAAGGTTGGGTTTCTTCATCTACTATTAATACCACATTTCCACCATGCGCCCATCACCATTTTCGTCATCAGGCAACTGTTGTGCCTGGTGCATGATGGGTATCTAGTGTTGGAGGAGCATATTCCCATCACAACCGACCTCATTCACTTGATTTCTCGGCTTCCCTGTAAAGGAATGGACCCCACGACGATAGTCGGAAAAAGTAGCGATCTGGCCCTCGCAGAGGCCATGAAGGCCAAGTATAAGCTAGAGAAAAGAAGAGGGGTTACGTCATCTCTAGGATCAAGGATAAGGGGGTATGCATATCCACCCAACTCCTGGCTAGCAAAGTAATTAGAAAATGTCACACTAATGAGGTACCCACGCCAGTGGTCACGCTGGCTGAGCAGTGCACGGAGGGGGTTTAGTTCAACTAGGCCGCGTTCCTATGCGAAGAATTTTTATTCAACTACCAGGAGGCCCAGGAAGAGGGTAAGACCTTCCACTATGTGTGGTTTCCCTTATCCATCTTTCTAATAGCAGGATAATTGCCAGAGGATAGCAAGTTCTCGAGCATCAGCCGAGAATTACCAGAGGCCATGAAGTACGCTTCGCTCTGGGCCACCAAGGATGTTAATCGAATTCGCGACCTGAAATTTTTTTGGGTGTTCATGGAGGAGAGCATTCACATGTGGATTAATAGGAGACCGCGCCTGTCCCCCACAGTCCACAACGTTGTGCAGAGTTTTGCAAAATTCAAGATAGACATGCATAATATCTACATCTGGGCACAAAAATATCCGATGCACCAGTGGATAAAGCTCCCATTCATAGCCACTGACGATTTGATCTTTATAGTGTTAGACATGGCCTCTCGAGTGGCGCACCTTGGATTTGGCAGAGTTGGAGAAGATAGTAACGTAGAATAGGAAGGATGAAGCCAAGCTACGTGTCACCCAACTGGTCGAGATAAGGCAAAACAAACAAGCGACATCCAAGGACAATGCAGTCCACGAAGTAGCACAGGTAGCCGCAGAGCAGAAGAAGGTTGTCAAAGCAGCAGCAATAGCGTAGACAGCAAAGGCCGCAATAGTGCAGGAAGAAGAGGGCCAAGCAGGGTCTGTAGGACATGAGGTAGAGGACACGAAACTTGTAAAGGAGAGCACGGACCCAGGGACCACCTCTACACAACTCAAATGGTCATGCACCGTAGAAAGATCGAGTCCAAGAAAGAAGGTCGAGGCCTCAAAGATGGCCATCGACTTGATCACGTTAATTGAAGGTGATCTCCATGACATCGATGAGATGGTTCCCGATGTCACTAGTGAATCACTCCAAGACTTTATGACGGAGCAACATACTATGTTGGGGGCCTTAAGGGAATAGCTACATGAGTTATAGGTGCGACCCCAGAGGAGGGTACCTTATCTACCCATGTCGCAGCAGGCACGTCAGCATCAAAACAAATGTTCTGTGCAAATATGGCCAAGACGATAACCTTGCCAAAGGGAGCACTAGTCTTAGAGAGCACAATGAATTGGATGACTTTGAATACAATGAAAAGCATTGACATTAACTTGGTTTCCCTTCCCTACGACACACTTTATCAGCTATAGGATGGGATAATAGAAGACCTCCATGCCAGAGAGAGCGGTGTGATCCAGGTTCTGAGAAAGCAGAAGGTTAATATAGAACAACTTAGCTTGCAGTGCGATGAGTTGGTATCACAGAACCAACAGATGGTACAGATAGTTGATGACGCTTGTCGGTGCATCCCTGAGATGTCCATTGCAGTGGATCTACCAACACAAGTGCAGATCCATTGTTTCGCAAGTGGACTCTGAAATGCGTGAGAGGAAATAGCAAGAGTACAACTCGAGCTGAATCTCTAGATTTCTGAGCTGTGATTGAAAGCATAGCCTTCCACTCCCCCAGAGGTCAAAGAGCAACACGATAGCGCTATTGCAGTAGGGATGGAAGAAATTGGAGGTGTAGTCCACGACTGTAACAACATGTTGGAGCAGGCATTGGAGGTCCTCTCTATGCTGCAGGAGGATCCCAATATTTAGCGGTTGGATACCGAGGCACGCAAACTCCAACAATGATATGACAACGTTAGAGGGACTGCACAAATAGTAGTCTTTACTCAGTGGCTTGCAAGGATGCAGCAGGCCAAGGCTTTAAAAGAGCAGGTGGACGCAGCGCGCCACAAAGAAGTAGTTCTAAAAGCATGCGTCCAGGCATGGATTGATGAAGCTTTCACAATTACAACTGATATTGAAGGAAAGCTTGCACAGATTCAAGGGATGCATGCATAGATGCAGCACAACATGCCGGAAACTGAGGGTTTAGAAGCAAGAATGCAACAAGTTCATCAGGCAACAGCTTAGTGCGCTACCGAAATTAAGGTCGTTCGGGACCCACTAGAGGGAATCCACGCCGACCAAGTGACTTGAGGGCAAGTCACGATGTTTGTGTTAGGGGCCTGTTGGGCATGGAATCCCCCCATGGCATGTTTTGGGGCTGAAAGCCCAAGTTTTGAGTATTATTATTGTAAAAACTCCACAAATTGCAGGCGTGGAGTGTGTAGTGTATGTTAGAGTCATAGGGTTTTTCTCCATAAGTTTTGAATGTAATGGCGGCCTACCCATGGTCCATGGAACATGGGATTGTATAAATAGAGCAAAGATCTAAGTGAAAAAGATAGCGAAGAAAGTGAAGAGAAAGAGCAAAGTATGAGATAGAAGTATAGAGAAAGTGTCTAAGTGTGTCTTGGGTCATAGTAGTATGAAGAGTCTATGTAGCCGAGTGCACAGAGACCTAGTAGATTCCACAGCTGAGTGCGTGGACCCTTTCAGCGGAGTGCGTAGGGCAGAGTCGAGTCTGTAACCAAGGAAAGAAGAATAATAAAGAGAATTTTGATTTCAAATCTTGTGTATCTGTTCTTGTGCTAATTCCTTTTTAGTTATATTGTTTTCCTTATTGCACACATTTATATGAGTACTAAACATTATTAAATATACCTAGAGACATACTGAGAAGCTAAGTGATCGATTAATATCGGGTTAAAAATAAGGAATTGAGTAACAACACTGTTTGGCCCTCGAGTAGGGTTGTGAAAAGGTAGCATCTCAGGCTGTGAGATACGAATAAGTTCGCATAGAGACGTGCATGCAGGGTCAAACTGTGGACCACTTGAAAACATCAGACATCTCCAGGGTGAGGAAACCTGGTTCTAACACCCTCCCATACTACTTAGGTTGATACCTCAGTCTACGCTCCACAGACTGTTGCCGAAAGGGCTAGTAGTATCGGGATTTGTTTGGCTAAATCACCTTTGAACTTGGGTCAGGCCCCTACAAGCCAACAGTTGGATAGTTCAAGGACTCACCTATATCATAAGAATTTAAAATTATTTTATATTAATCATAAGAAAATTAAATCAATTAAAACACAATTTCAGCAAATAATTCTTTAGATTGATACTTATCTTTACGGTTATTCTTTGTTTCCATTGTCTTCATAAGTAATGATTTTATCTCTGTCTTTACTAAAACAACTCCATATTCATCGAACAATCTTTCTCTTTATTGAACAATCTATATCTTTACCAAAAAGGCTCCATATTTACCAAACAAGCTTTGTCTTTACAGGACAAGCTTCATGTTTACTAAACAAGCCTCCCCGTGCTCACATTTCTGTGAGTGTGGGGAATATTTCTTCTCCAATTAGATATTCACCTTTCTGGGCCTAGTCAACCCTCATTTTGAGTAGTCTATTGATCCAAATATTTTCCTACCTAGGTTCCCATAAACTACTCACCCTTTTAGTCCTAGGAAACCACCATTCTATGAAGTCTATCTATCCAAGGGATTTCCTTCATGGTCCCCCATTACCTACTCACCTGTCTTAGCCTAGGAAAACACCATTCTATGCAATATACCTATCTAAGGGTTTCTTCTGCATGGCATACTCGTTAGAGTCTCACATCCAAGTACTGGTTTGGGATGCTATAATGTAATGTGAAAGGAATCTTATGGCCAAGTGAGGGTTTGGTGTGGCGCATTGCACTACCCATGGATTCTTATAGTTAAGGTCCTAGTTATGACTTGCACCCATGAGGTAAATAAAGTGTCACACGATTTCCATGTCCACATAGTAGAATTTTTCCTAAGCTCCATGCTCCATTGTATCACCTATGTCACAGCATGTAATATTCCAAATGGAAAAATATTGTAAATAATAGAAGTAATGAACTAGCTACAACTACTAAATTTAGAAACGCACAACCATACACATTTTAACACGAAAATATGGGAAAAAACTCTTAGTCATTATATTAATTCTAAAAGATAGGAGTAAAATAAATGAGATTAGAGGAACTTGAGCTAGTTGTTGCAAGCTAGGCAAGTCCCAGTTGAAAATGAATTCTCCCAAGTGTTGGAAACTACTCTCCCCAAGTCTCTATGTTGACCCAGAAAATAACTCCCACTATTGCTATAGGTGCACCGATATTTTGGCCCTCATATATGGTCCAAAAATTTTGAAAAAATAAATGTAGGTTCTCCACACTAGCTCCAGCAAAACCTAGAAATATCTCACAGACCCAAGTGATGGAAACGGGCTCGATATAAACTGAGCCCTCCTCCAACAATTTTTATTGTTGGCCATTGAATGGAACTAGGAATTATGCCCTCAAAAGTTCTCAGAAATTCTATAGAATTAATCCTAGCCTCCTCTCACCAAACCCACAAAAACCCTGAAAGGATTTGAGTTGAATCCACCGACTCCTGGTGACCCCCAACAAGTGAAAATTGCCCAATTTCGCTAAAAAATGCCCCAAAAAACAGTATTGTTGAATTAATCCCAAATAAACAACAAGAAATCTCTCCCAAATCTAGCTAAATTATCCCCTTAGGAAAACCTCCAATGTTCGACACTTATCTCTCCTCAACCTCTATTCCTCCAAACCCTGCGAAAGCCTGCTTGGAGACCCCAAGGACTTCCAAAAATGTTGAATATCAGCCCTAAGAATTATCTCAAACTCAACCCTTCTAATCACCATAAAATCTTTGGCTAAATTAGGGGAAACCCCCTGCAAATCCTCCAGTGTTGTACTCCTCCGTAACTAATCTCCCCACAAGCAATTTGAACCACTTATGCACCTTGGAAGAAATACATACCAATTGAAATAACATGAAAATACACCCAATGGAAACTCTGAATCGAGATCCCCAAATTACCTCACTAGGGAGACACTCAAATCTCTCTGAAATGAGGGCGGAATTCTCACTTAGAAATTCCTTGTGTTGAACAACACAATTGTCTTGGCTAAGCAACTCAAGAGAGCTAATGTTAAATTGTCAAATGATCAAAGATATCAAAAGGAGGCCTCCAAGATCTATTTATAATTGTTCTCCCTCTCTCCCTCAATGTTCTCCATCTTCCACTAATTTTCACCCCTTCCTTTCTCTCTCTCTTCTCACTAGTGCGAATTGATACTTGGGTCGAATTTTCTCTCTTTGTGGTCCCCACTCTCCACTAAAGCTACAATTTCCCCTTTTTCCTCCTAAGTCCTAATTCTATAATTTCCTCCTCTTCGAAAAATCATCTCTAATGTGGGAAATCAAAATATCGGATATTACAGTCCTCCCTGCTAAATATTTCTTATCCTCAAGCAATGCCTAAACAAGAACCTCCTATGTTTGTTAATCACCACTATCACCATCAGTAATACTAGGGTCCCAAATATGCCATTGAGTCATCCCCAATCTCTCTACTTCCTAGTCATGAAGGAATCCCTCAATATCAAGGTCTGATGCTAATCTCAAAAGGATGCCGCCATGTCAACACTACGCCACTCTGATTACAACTAATGGCCTATTGTGTGCATACAGTATCCTCAACTCCTAGAAGTCAATGGTGAAATATTGATAAAATGTGAAATACATATTTTGGATGCATCTCCATGATGCCAAAGCTTACCCATCCAACGCTAACCACAAACTTGTGCAGTAATAGGGAAATCCTACCTCTCCATATGATGAAGGCCTTCGCAAACCCCCATGTGTCAACCTAAGAGTGAACTAGATCACTCTACGTCATGACTCTACTCATCATGAGATAAAGTGATCTATCAACGAACTGAATCCCTGGATCCCAAGCTAGACATGTGGTGACATAGCTTTGAAAACTTCTAGAATTAATTTTCGCCTTGTCTCTAGTCTCTACATGCAATCAATATATATGCTCCATATATCATGAACTAATCTGATGCATGCTAAAGTTCCCTGTGCCAGCCACTACATAGTACTGATGATCGTTGGAAACCACATGTTCCAAATAGTTGCCCCCTGAATGTAGCCAATATATGGGTATCTGATACTCGCAATCAAATAAGTGTATTTGGATCTATCCTGCTGATCCTTCTAACCATCACCACTAAGTATGTCATCTGCCTCCACAATAATGTGCCAATACAATGTCTGGATTTGGGGCACATACTGGAAAATTTCCTCAGCCATACACAATGTCCTTTGCTCATGCATGGTCCTGACATGCCCTGTGGAAAGGGTGACACACGTCTCCCTCGTGACCAGCTCCTCATCTCCCAACCTACAGCTTTCAACTCACACACCGACCCAATTCTGTCGCTGAGGAGTCTTTCCCCTAGTGCCCTAAGTGTCATCCAAATATCTTGGGTGGGCTCCCCATTACATGCTACTCATGCCCAGAGTGTCAAATGAAAACAACCAAATCATTTGTGCCTGTATGTGATGTAGAAGAGGGAGAGGCATGTAGGTACCCATGGATACCATCAAGTGTCTCTCATCTTGTCATATAAAATTGAATCACTATAAAAATAAATTTAATATTTTCAAAGTTGTTTTTGCATGCAACTTTCATTTATAAAGTAACTTCCTTATAAAAGTGATTCTCACTTATTTTATAAAGGTGGATCACTTCATAAATTAATTTATTTGTAAAAGTGAGCATGTAGTCAGATCTAGTGAGAGAAAATATATTTTATTCTTTTTATCAACATCCATCACCATGTGGGAAAGTTACAAACAAAAATTCAAGAATTAGAGTTGTTAAATAGATATATTAAGGAGGAGAACATGAAGCTAAAGGACATTATTGAGAAACTCCACAAGGAAAAAGAATAACTTACAATAGAGAGAATTGTTGGAAAGGAAAGAAATAAAATGGTACAAGAAAATTCAACCGACCAAAATCAAGAAAATGAGGCTTAAAATCAAACTCATACAAAGAAAGGAGAAGAAATCCAATAATTTTAGTTTAGATTTCTTACTTGATGCCACAGAGAAGGTTGAAGGAGAAAAGTGATAACAATGAATATTTAATTTTTTTCAATGGAACAGAGGTTTTGGAACATATATTTGTTGCATGAAGACATGAAACACCTAATGTGAGAGGAAATGTTGGGATTTGAAATTTACCTTTTTTTTACTCTATTATGATAAATTTTGCTCCACAAATATATAGTTTTCCATGTTCCTTACCTCATTACCACTTCCTACTTTGCCACAAATCCATAATTTTAAAATTATTAATTAAAGATCAATTTTAAGTTAATTTTCTTAATTTTATGTACTTGTCATCTTTATGAACTGGAACTTTTGTTCAAATGTGTTTTCGAATAGGTCACTACAAGAATATTTGATTCTTTAACAACCATAAATTATGTCGTGAAATCATGATAGGTTTCTTGATTTGAATGGTTGCAATGAGTTGGTGGATAAAGAAAAGAACTTCATGGAGATGGATTTTTGTTCATTAGACAAATCAGATAGGTATCCAAGGCACATGGAAACGACAATGAAATTTTGGGTCAATGGTGGAAATTTCAATGCATATGACCAACTATGTGATTTGTGCAAATCAAAGATCACGCAAAATCAAAGATCATGATCCCGGAGTTGTAAATAGAATGGGAGAAAAAAGAATTATCATAATCATTAATACCAAGATCCCATTTTTTGTATCTTAAATTCCCAATTTTGCATTTTATATACTCGTTTTTGAGATCTGCAAACTTAATCATAGGGATATGATTTGTTAAACTATTAAGTTTATTCTATAAAATAATATTGAGGATAGCATATTAAATATAACGATAATCATTATAGAGTATTAAAACATATATATTGAAGAATTTCCATTTTTTTCCTATAAATAATACAAACAAGATTTCACTTGTTCATATATGGTTTCAATCTAATTTGTGAATATTGAGATAAACATAGTTTTATAACTCGTTAAGGCCACAAAGACCTGAAGAAGAAAGGGCCCAATGTGCAAGGTATTCATTGCATATTCAATTTTAGTTTAGAATTTATTCTATTTTTTTTCATAAGCTTAGAGATATTATATTACTGCAAAAAATATTTTTTTACAATACTGATAGTCTCTACTAGTCTACCACTAGGGAAACTAGACTAGTAGCATATAATAAAAAAATAGAATATTTCTATTGTTCTTAATTTTATATTAGGTTGATAACATAAAATAAACAAAAACATTACATATATAGCACTACATAACTGATAAACATATCCACATTGGAAAACAAAATATTATCCTAAGCATGAGCCCTAAATGCTCTCATTTAGCTGAATTGTTTGATCGATCACATGGTCAGGGATCAACATCAATTTCTGATGATGAGGGGTTTGTGCCAATGATTTACTTGGTTAGTAGAGTGACTTGCCTGTGTACGTTATCCAATTTTTCCAAGGTCTTACCCATGCAACTGATCATTTCTTGTTGAGTGTTCACTTTATCGATAAGAACTCTTCCCATGAGAATTTTAAATGCGTATAAAATTCGACATCCTTCATATAAGTATATTCTATAGATCTAGTGGAATTTATACCATCAAGGATCCAATCTCTATCTCCTACTACACATGTTTTTTTGGGGTAATATTTTCTCATGTTCTCCTCTACATCTGAAATTTCCCTCAAGATAAATTAAGGGATAATATCCTTATATAAATCCATAGCTTACCTAGTAGAGGATTGAGCATGAGTGCTTCTCATGGTTTGGGGGATAAATTGAGGAGAATAGGGAGCCTAATGTCCACCTCGTATGCCATAGCATGAGGGTCCAATGAGTTAGGACTGAAACATGATGGAGAATGGGCTACCATCAAGGGAGGCCAAGAAGGGAGGGACAAGTTAAGGAAAGAGGGAGGAAGTGAGGAAAAAGGAAAAGGGTTGAGTAAGCTGTGAAGGAAATGGAAAAAATCTGAAAAATGGGAGGTTTAGGATGGAACAAGAGAGGGAGTAAAAGATCAGTCCAATAGACAACTAGGAAAAGATGAAGTATTAGAGATAAACTCATGAGAGGTAGACTTCCAAGAACACAGGGAAGATGATGGGGATGGAGGACCATAAACTAAGAGGCCCTATAGTATAAAACAAAGTAAACATAAATTGATGCAAATATGTAATAGATTTGTAGGGAAAGAGAATGAAAAAATTGAACCTAAATAATAAAGTCCTACAAAGAGGACTGATGCACTAGAACAAAGGGAGACTTGAATTTTTGAGATGGAAGATGATAATTAGGACCCTTTTCTACATATTCTCCATATGATTATGCTCGCAATCTAATTCTTCATATCCTAGAAGAATTCTTCCATGATTTGTAGATTGTAAGTGCATCCAAGCTCCTTCTTCCTACTACATTGTTATAATTTCCACGCTTCTCAACACAATAACCGTGTCCCTAAACATCTTCTACCATAATTCAAGCTTTGTGTAAATGTGTAAACCTCCATGCTAGTGCACCTTCTCAGCCCATCAAATTCTTCCAATCTATGCAAACAAAGACATACCATCTTCATTTTTATCCTTACAATGGTAAGGTTTTCTCGCAAGCTACCAACTCGGGTCAGTTAATGGCCCTTAGTATTACAACAACAATGTTGAAACTCCCAAGGGTATCAAATTTAATTTTCAACTAGGCATTCGTATAAACATAAGAGGGTTCAACAATATATTATCTCTTTCTTATGTTGACTTTTATATGGATGGAAGTGTTGAGATGAGATCTAGTTACATGAAGACCATTCAAATTGTTTTATGCTTCAAGAAAAACTTGAAATTGTAGTTAATGAAATAAACAAGCAAACCTATCATAATTGCAATGAATGAAGGAAAACCATATTAACTATAACAAAATGAAATCATATCTCTTCTATTTTTCAAAGAAAGCAAACATACTATTGAAGTAAATGCTTGCGAATAGTCAATTTCTACAACAAACTAGGCCAAAGCATTTACTCGATCACTCTACTTCTAAATTACATATTCAGGGTTCTAGGGGTGTTGTAACACCTCAAGAAAGGTGAATCATGACTTGAATTTGAATTTGGGAAATTTTGGGGAACAAATTAGAAACTACTATAGGAGTCTTTGTTTTGGTACAGGAGATAGTCTAGAGAGTAAAAAGGTGTGCTAAAGTAAAGGTTGAGAAGAAAAATAAGGTAATGAAGAGCTAAGAAATGATAAGGAACACATTTCCAATTCATCACATCTTTAGCGGTATGGTTTCTTCAACAAGATACGTGGTTGTAGGGTCCTATAGCTATGAAATAGGGGGATGCGTATACATAGTGAAAAAGTAATGGTATATGGCTAATAAAAAACAACTACTAAAGTGAAATCAAATTCATAAACAAGGATGCTACTTGAAAAATATAACTACTACCAATGATATCATCTAAATGAATATAACATTTGCAAAGAAAGGATTCACATATCATCTAATTAATTAAACATAAAATAAATATTTAGAAAGAAACTACAAAAATGAAGAAATGCATAGTGGACCCTAAACTAAGGAAGGTCAGATCCCTGAAAGAGAAGCAAATTAAGAACTAAAGTCAATATGGCTTCCATTAATTGAGGAATTGATTCTACATGATAAAAGTTACAGAGATTCAAAACTAGACTTCTCAATGCTCTACATTGTTATTTTATTACTTCTACTAGCTTCCTAATGAGGTACTCGGGCCCTCTATTTATAAAAAATGAATGAGGGGAATCCTCCTTGAAAAGAGGACTAATTTCCCTCCAAAACTTGAGTAAAATTGGATCATGCTCTGTTATGAAACTAGCTCAAGAAAAGATAGAAAAGATAGATCAACGCCTTAGAATTCAGCCTCTTCGAGGGGGCAACCTCCTTTACATTACATAAATGAACAATTCTTCAATGATACAAATGACAAAACCTCCTTTCTATATATAGGAGTCTAAGGAGTCATAATATAATCCAGCCGACCTAACAATAATAATATAAAGCCACAAAAATAACAATAGCGGGATTCTACGGGGCACATAAATAACAATATGGGGGTAATAGGGGCACAACAATATAAATAAGGGGTATAACTACAATCGTAATGGGGTAATCACTAGTATTATAGGGACCCAACATGCCCCTCTCCTTCAAAAAAGTGTTGTCCTCAACAATTGAGTAGTTCTGGATACTTCTCAATAAAATTCTCATCCTCCCATGTGGAATCTTCAGCGGATAAGTTCTTCCACTTGATAACATACTCTGAAATTGATCGATTTCGTAGCTGTCGAGTTCTTGTTTCTGTGACCGCTTCTGGTTCCAATATAATTTTTCCTTCCTCGTCAAGTTCTGGCAATATTGTTTGAATTGGGAGCTTGTCACCTATAACCTTCTTTAAACATGAAACATGGAAAACTGGGTGCAATCGAGAAGCTGCAGGAAGCTCCAATTTGTATGCCATAGTACCAATCTTTTGCAACACCTTGTACGAACCATAATACTTTGGTGATAATTTATTATCCTTCTTAGCTTGCTTTAGGGACATTTTCTTATATGGTTGTAGTCGTAGGAATACCCAATCACCTACATCAAAACTTCTTTCACTGCGATGTTGATCTGCCTGTTGTTTCATTCTATTTTGTGCCAACACGAGGTTATCCTTTAAGAGTTGGAGGACTTGTTGTTGATGTTCGATGTGATGTTCCATTGCCTGAACCTTAGAATTTTCTCTTAAATATGATGTGATGGATGGTGGTTGATACCCATAAAGTGCCATAAATGGGGTCATTTTTGTTGTTGTATGGAAGGAAGTGTTATACCACCATTCAGCCAGAGGCAACCATTTGACCCATTGTGTCTGTTTATCAGATACAAAGCAACGAAGATATCCTTCCAAACATTTGTTTACTATCTCAGTTTGCCCATCAGATTGAGGATGATAAGATGAGCTGAGCTAACTGAGTACCAAGACAAGAAAATAATTATGTCCAAAAATTTCCAGTGAAAATGGGATCTCTGTCACTTACAATAATCTTTGGGTTTCCATGTAGCTTTTGAACTATTTCCATAAATGCAGTAGAAACTGTACTGGCCTTAAATGGATGTGATAATGCACAAAAGTGTGCATACTTGGTAAGTCTGTCAACTACCACCATGATGACACTCTTTCCCTCAGACTTGGGTAAACCTGTGATAAAATCCATTGAAACCTCCTCCCAATGTTGGCTTGGAATGGATAAAGGTTGTAATAGACCCGGTGTCTTAATTGTTTCAACTTTATTTTGCTGGCAAACCAAACATTCCGCCACAAACTTTTGAATATCTGATTTAAGGCCATCCCAAAAAAATTCCTTCTTAACCCTATGGTAAGTTTTTAAAAATCCTGAGTGCCCTCCTAAGGGAGAAGTGTGCAATTCCATAAGAATCTTTTGTTTTAGCTGGGAATTCTTACAGAGGTATAAGCGATCTTTGTACCATAACGAATCATTTTTCCAGCTAAATGTATCAGAAGTACTGGAATCTTGTTGTAGCTTTCAAATAAGTGCCCACACTTCTTCGTCATTCTTCCATTCCTCCCTTGCTTCGTTTATCCAATCTGGTTGGATAATAGAAATGGCACACAACAATGCTTCCACATCCTCATCCTTTCTTGAGAGTGCATCTGCCACCACATTTTGCTTCCCTTTTTTGTAGATGATTTCAAAGTCATAACCCAACATCTTTGTGACCCACTTTTGTTGCTCTTCAGAGGATAATCTTTGTTCTAAAAATTATTTAAGGCTATCATGATCCATTTTTACCTTGAAGTGTCTTCCCATTAGGTAGGGTCGCCATTTCTTAAGTGCATGGAGTATTGCCAACATTTCCTTCTCATAAATAGCTTTTCTTAAAAACTTTCCCTTGATTGGACGACTTTCAAAAGCAATGGGTCTTTCATCTTGCATTAGAACAGCACCAATTCCATTTCCTGAAGCATCACATTCCACAATAAAGGTTTTTGTGAAGTCCGGTGTAGCTAAGACCGGTGCTTGGCACATTGCCTCTTTAAGATGTTCAAAGGCCTTTGTTGCTTCCGGAGTCCATGAAAATGAATCTTTCTTCAATAATGTTGTTAGAGGTGCTGCTATTCTCCCATAATTCTTAACAAACTTGCGATAATACCCTGTCAACCCAAGAAATCCTCGCAGATGCTTTATGGATGTGGGAATTTTCCATTCCTTAATGGCTTTAATTTTGCTAGGGTCTACCTTAACTCCTTCATGAGATACAATATGACCCAAATATTCCACCTCCTGGACTCCAAAGAAACATTTGGATCTTTTTGCATATAATTGTTTCTCCTCAATAGTTGTAGCACCCTGTCAACATGTTCAACATGATCCTTCCAAGACTTGTTGTAGATTAGTATATCATCAAAAAATACTAACACAAATTTTCTAAGGAATGGTTTGAAAATTGAATTCATCAAACCTTGAAATGTTGAAGGTGCATTGGTAAGGCCAAAAGGCATGACCAAAAATTCATAATGACCCTCATGAGTTCTAAATGCTGTTTTCGGAATGTCTTCAATCTTCATTCTGATTTGATGATATCCTGAATGAAGATCCAACTTGGTGAAGTAAATTGATCCATGCAATTCATCCAGTAATTCATCAATAACGGGAATGGGGAACTTATATTTAATAGTGAGCTTGTTGAGCTCCCTATAATCCGGACACATGCACCATGATCCATCCTTCTTGTGCACCAATACTACTAGAGCTGAGAAAGAACTTTGACTTGGTTGAATTATACCAGCCTCTAGCATTTCTGCAACCATACGTTCAATTTCACTCTTTTGGGCATAGGGATATCTGTACGGCCTGATGTTTGGAGGAACACTTCCTGGAATCAGATGAATAGCATGATCATGATCACGCATAGGTGGGAGACCTTTTGGAGTCTCAAATACTTTGGAATGATTGTCCAGGACTTTTTGGAGATCTGGAGAAATAGATGATTCCAATGTGGAAACATCTAGCGAACATAATTGTGCAATTACACCTCTTTGCTCCTTTTTTAGAAGCTTTGTCATGCCATTAGAGCTGATTATCTTTCCTGGTTTCCCTGCAATACCCCTTAATTCAACTTCCTTTCCTTCTGTAGAAAATTTGATGAAAAGTTCTTGAAAATTAAAAGCTATTGTACCCAAGGATTGTAGCCATTGGACTCCTAGTACAACATCAGCACCTCCCATTGGAATGGAAAGCATTGGGCTAGTCAATACATATTCTCCCATGGATAGCTTGATATTATGGCACTTTCCAGAGCAATTTATTGTTCCTCCATTTGCAATCATCACTTGACACTCTGGTGCTGGATATAGGAAGCAATTCAATTCTTTTGCTACCCTACAATGAATAAAATTGTGGGTGCTTCCTGAATCAATCAACACTATTACCTTTTTCTTCTTGATTTTTCCTTCTATCTTGATGGTTTGAGGAGTGGTAATTCCCGCCAATGCATTACAAGATATGGTCGGATTTATTTGTTCTTCATCTAGGCTTTTTTCCTGGAGTATATCTTCTTCTTTTGACCTTTCTTTCTCCTTTTCTTCTTCCTCTTCACAATCTATGTAGAATAATTTCTTCTCAACACACTTATGACCTTTAGTGTATTTGCTATCACAACTATAACAAAGCCCTTTTGCTCTTTTTTCTTCCAATTGTTGTGGTGTCAACCTTATAGGTTGTGGAAGACTAGGGGCAACAACACTTTCGTCTTTATAGTTGTGAGTGGTATGCTTCCTGGTTGCCATAATTTTGCTTTCCATTTTTCTTGCTAACCTGAATGCCTTCTCTAATGAATCAGGTTCCCAAAGCCGAACTTCATGTTGGATATTATCCTTTAAAGACCCTATGAACACATTCATCCTATGCTCCTCTGGAATATCTTTTACCCTTATGTTCAATTTTTGGAACTCCTCAATGTGCTCCATTACTGAACCCTTTTGTTTGAGACTTATCAATTGGCTAAAAAAAGTGTTGCTTTTTGTATCTTCATAATGTGCTATCAATTCTTCCGTAAAAATTGCCCAAGTGATAAATTGTTTACGAGAGCAAAGCCATTGATACCATACAAACTGATTTGGTTCCAAATATACAGTTGCCATACGTACCTTTTGTGCGTTTTGCACATTATTGAGATCGAAGAATTGCTCCATCTGTAATATCCATGTGGCAGGATCCTTGCCATCAAACTTCCTCATATCGATTTTTGGAATACGGTGATTCTTCGATCCAACATTAGTGTCTATGGATTCATGATTAACATTTCTTTTGTTCTCATCATGAGTTTCCTTTACTACCTTTTCACCATTACTGACCCTTTATTGTAGCAACTTCTTCAATTCTTCCATGTCTGTCTTCAAATTTGTATTCAAATCTGCCATGTCTCTCTTCAAATCTGTCTTCGAATCATCCATCTTAGCTTCCATGCCCTTTATCTTATATTCCACACCATTTATCTTAGATTCCACGCCATTTATCTTAGATTCCATGCCACTTATCTTAGCTTCTGTTAGCTTTTGTGAGCGTGACATTTGTTGCACTTGTTCTTGTAATTTTGATATATCATGTAGCATTTCTTCCTCTTCTTCATGAGTCATGCTAGAGCTTTCAGGTTCCTTACTAGGTGTTTGCATTTTCTTTCCTCGGGGCATCAGTTACCGATAATAATGCCTTACTATGCCCTTTGAATTCTGTTAAACCAAGCTTACACAAAAATTTAAAAAACAACTACACACCTTCTTTCACTTTATAGAAGCCTGATATTGAATCTGATGTATCTCTGTAATTTCAGATCATCCAATTCTAAAATTTCTACCTGTAGTAGCCTTCTGCGTCCTCTTTCCAATGCCACAACTCTGAGCCAAATTGGATTCTCCAAGGAAGAGTTATGTGAATTCTCCCACAGTGACTTGATTTTAGACTAGTTCAGTAGAGCAAACTTGTACGATGTACAACTCATCACTGTTTCAACCTTTGAATCTGAAACACGTACATAAGAAACTACAGTCCATCCTCTTTCTATACCTTCTTACGAAATTTTAATCTGATCCCCAAAGAGAAATTTATGACGATTTTCCCCAGGTCACATGTTTTGAATGTAATTCAGGAGTCTGCAAAAAGACAAACGTCCTCAGATCATATCTCCGTAGATATCGTGCGAAAAGCTCTGAAATTTGGACCAAAGGTTCAGCGCGATGTTTTCTCAAATGGGTTTTTTTGTAACTTCTGAAACATCACAGAAAAAAAGTTATAGCGAAGATGCCACGATGACCTATTTGGAGCAGCGAAACCCTAGAATCCAAAGCTCTGATACCAAATGTTATGAAACCAGCTCAAGAAAAGATAGAAAAGATAGATCAACGCCTTATAATTCAGCCTCTTTGAGGGGGCAACCTCCTTTACATTACATAAATGAACGATTCTTCGATGATACAAATGACAAAACCTCCTTTCTATATATAGGAGTCTAAGGAGTCACAATATAATCCAGCCGACCTAACAATAATAATATAAAGCCACAAAAATAACAATAGAGGGATTCTATGGGGCACAAAAATAACAATATGGGGGTAATAGGGGCACAACAATATAAATAAGGGGTATAACTACAATAGTAATGGGTAATCACTAGTATTATAGGGACCCAACATGCTCCCTAGTTGACTTGCAATAACAAGGAGTACTTATTGCCCTAAATTAGTCGAACTTTAACCTTTTGTAGTAGGGCGCAAGCCCCATGAATCTCTCTAACTATATATCTTTGTAGTTTGTGAACAATCCTCTTAATATCCTATAAAATAATCATATTAGGCACATAAAGTATGACAATTCTCTTTAACCCTCATAATAACTCATTTAAGCTAAGAAAATGTTATTAAGTGCAAAAAGGAAGGTCTAATACAACATTTATGTGCCTAGGAGAAGTTATATGGGCCTTATGTTTTACCTAATTGGGAGGCCCATCATACCCCCCTACTCAATTTAGTGTGCATGATTTGAGCAACCTACTCTTCCTTCATTTTCTTTTCCTCATTCATACCTTGGATAATTCTTTTGACATTCTATGTTGAGATGGAGGTTGTTGTGTCTATTGAATGCAAGCCTACATTTTATTCAATGTGTTACCACTCCCTTGACTCCTCTACCTGAACTTGATGCTCCTAAAGTCCTAAAAATAAGGGTGGATTGAATCTATATATAATGTACTAGACCCCAAAATTTTAAATGATCCTTTTATACAAAGGATTGTTTGCATTTGTATCTTGTAATCTATCAGGGGAATTATATTCTCTAATTCTCATACTGTAAGGTAGTGTTTTCTATCTCCTTTGGAAATACTATGATATTTATTCTCAAAACAATCCAAAAGTATATTCAAAGTGGAGGATGGCATACACTTACTGTTTTTTGTAAATTTCCACTACTTTAGGATCCTCTTCTAAGAATGCATGAGTGGACGTGAGGATGGATGGATTAGGATGTTTACATCTAATCCAAATTGGCTCCTTCATCTTTGTATTCATGGTTCTTTTCACTTCTTCAACTCTGATCTCCTCATGCTTATCCAAGGTTCTAGGGCCATTAATTATACATCTGAGAGATGTGGGTTTGGGTCCCATATGGTCAGATTTGGAAGCAAAACCTTATGATGGTAGAATTCAACAACCTTGAACTTGTCTTCTATATTGCATTTTAGGTAGAAGTAAATGAAGTCCCTGACTTCTTACAGAGGGCGAACCCATTTTTGTGCAAGCATGTTTATCTAAAACTTCAACCATTTCCCTTTCATGAATAAGGAGTAGGTCTTTGAGGGTTTCTTGTAGTTTACTACCCATAAAAAGAGGTGTTCCATGGTTCCCAAATATTTTTTGAAAGTTACAACCTAAGTATCCCTCCACTGCAACAATATTTGTGTTTGTTGCATTTTTTTTTTAGCTGCTCATTTTTTTTTTCTAGGAAATTAACTTTATTAGATTCATCCAACCTTATGAGTTTCATTTCTTCTCTTACGCTCTTCATCCCATCTTCAATATTAATGATATCAATGACACCTTTAGATTTGGAAATCATCTTCCATCGATGGGTCTCAACCTTCAACCTCTCTACTACAAGGAATAGTTTTGGTGTTATGTGTATACGAATTAATTTTTCTACCTCAATCCAAGAATAGAAAGAGGTGGTTCTCCTTTGAACTAGTTTCTTTGTTTCCCTTTCATTCTGTAATTTTCCATGTTGTTCTTGTAGCAGGGTTTTCTATTCATATCGCTTAGATTTTTTCTTCTATTTCTGCTCCTTTACATCCTAAGGCTCTTATTTTTTCTAGTCTAGGAATCTCTTAAATAGTTGTAGGAGTGACAAAAGGAGGCCTTGGTTTGCCACTATACCATACTTTGGTGCTTTTTTCTCCTCTTGAAGTAAACAAGTGGTTGAGAAGGTATTCTTGTCTTTGGCTTCATGGGAGTAATGAGTGTTTCTAGTGTAGCTACAATTTCCTTTTCTTTCTCTTTGAAGATTTATTATTCTTAATTTTGTGTTATAGGGATTTCCACCAGATTTTTTTCATCTTTTTGGCTGGTCTCTTTTGTTGTCTCTAAACCTCTACCTGAGGCTCTGCTGATTCTTCTTAAGGCTCTACCATTTTGATCCAGGGGGATATTGGTGGCCACCTGCCAAGTCCACCTGGACCCCCACCATTGTCTTTCTCAGCATTTTCAGTTTCCTTAATTGTAGCACAACTTACTATTTTTAGCAGTTTTTCGGGTCCTGAACTTCCGGAGCGGTTTTGAGGCCCTAAACGACGTTTTTTGGGGAATCTAGGGGCAACATGGGTCCATGGAATGGACCGATGGAATGGACCGATGTTGCCCGTTCCCACAATGATAGTGCTCGGATAGATCTTTCTAATGAGCTATTGTACGCGTCAAACGGAGATCATATGCCAAAGTTACGACCCCGGGAAGTTGATGTACCAATTTACCCCCAAACGGGGCCCACAGTTTGGCGTTTCATCTCCTAGGGTTAGGTTTTGGAATGTTAAGGGTTTTCCATTGTTTCTCAACAATAAATAGGCCTTCGAGCCTCATTGTAACATAGTTTAGAGGCATGTAGCCATCACATCTCTTCTCAGAGATAAGCTACCATCGCCCTAGCTGGTTTATTTCCATTTCTGGTTGTAAGCATATTTCAGTATTTTTCCATTAATGAAATGAAGTATTATTTCCACTGCATCTTTGTGTATATGGTTATCTCTGTAATTTGTTGCGTTCCTATTTAAATCTGGATCAGTGGTATCAGAGCGGTCTGCTTTTTCTCTGTTTTTCTTTGCATGTCCCCAACAAGGTCGGGATATAAGGAGTTAGGGCTTGAACTGGTTGAACCTTTGCAAGACCAGCCTCGCAAATCCTGACGGCCTCCCATGGCAGACGAGAAGAAAGACGAGGGGGCAGGAGATCCCATCAAAATCTTGCTCGAAGAAGCCCTCGAGCGACAACGGAACGCGATGATGGACAACTTTGCCCAGATCCTTCAACGGCTACCCAGAAGCAACGCATCGGCTTCCAACAGCTACTCTGGAAACGCCACACCCTTTAAGGTACAAGTTAATTTTGAAATCCCCATATTCGAGGGTCAGATAGACGCAGATGCCGTAGATAAATGGTTAAATCTGCTAGAGGGTTATTTTTCTGTTCATGAATTTTAGAGTCGGGAAAAGATTGTTTTTGCTCTTCTCAAAGTAGCCCCCCACGTCAAGGACTGGTGGGAAACCTACTGCGAGCAGAAGGATGAAAGTACTGGCTCACTATTTTCAGCCGCACACACCTGGGATTCGTTCCGGGATGCCATCAAGGAGCAGTACTACCCTGTCGGAAGCTATGAGGATGAATACATAAAGTGGACCACGCTGCGGCATGGAAGGGACCAAGACATGCCGGAGTTCACCAATCTTTTCCATACCCTTCGCACAAAGTTGGGTATCAAGGATTCGGAGCAACATTTGATACTCAAATACCGTGGCTGCCTGCACAAGTACATCCAGGAAGAAATACAATTCCTAAACATCCCCTCGCTCGGTGCAGCATACCGATATGCCGTCAAGGTCGAGCAGAAGTTTAAACAAAAGAAGCGAGACTTTGGATCTGCGAATCCAAAGCAGGGGAAAGGTGCCCCTAAACCACAGAACAAAGGACAAATCCAAGGCGGGACAGCCCAAGACAACCAGCCGAAGCCCCAAGCAAAGAACAACGCCGCGAAGCCGAGAAAGGACACTGGAAAATGGTGCGAGTTCCATAAGAGCTCCACTCACAACACAAGTGAGTGTCGGGCCAAGCAGTCACTGGTGGCTGAGCTAAAGGTTTCAGAATCAGATGCATGTTCCGACTCTGAGTCAGAACCCGATAAGGGGTATGAAAAAGGGAAGCAGATCATTGATGCGGATCCCAGCGCCACTGTTGCTACCGCAAAGATCCAGAAAAATGAACCCAAAGATCCAGAGGAGGAGGAGCGTCTCTTCCACTCCCAGATGTGGGTAAAGGGCTCCCCGATACAGTTCATTGTTGATAGCGGGAGTCAAAAGAACCTCATTTCGGCAGAGGTCGTGAAGCGGTTGGGCTTACCGACCACATCACATCCACAACCATACACCATTGGGTGGCTTCACCAAGGACGAGATCTTCGCGTGAGCCAGCAGTGTCGCCTTCCATACAACATCAAGCCCTTCACGGATGAGGTATTGTGTGACATTGCTCCCCTTGAAGTTTGTGATGTATTACTAGGACAACCATACTTGTGGAAGCGACATGCTGTGTATGAATCAAGGCCCTGTGCTGTTATTATTACATTGGGAAATAAGTTGTTCAGGATACCAGAGGTAGCACCACCTGCCGCCATCTCTTTGATTACTGCAAAACAATGCAGTAAGATCATTTCCAAAACTAGGAAATTTGTTTTCCTGATGATACGCCCTCAAGGAAAGAAGAAGACAGTGGCCGTGGCCTCCAAACGGGGTCCCTCTGCACGACAGCTACAGATGGACAAGGTTGTGGAGGAGTACGAGGACATCTGGGTTCCTCTGCACTATCAAGTCAAGCACTCAATCGATCTGACCCCAGGTGCGCCACTACCCAATGGACCAATTTATCGGCGCTCCGTTCTGGAGAACGATGAAATCAAGAGGCAGATTCAGGAGCTCCTGCAGAAAGGTCACATCCATCCGAGTTCATCGCCCTGTGGGAGCCCGATCGTGTTGGTACAGAAGAAGGATGGGACCTGGAGACTCTGTATTGACTATCAGGCGCTGAACAAGATCACCGTAATAGGTACCCAATCCCGCAGATTGGTGACCTCCTAGACCAACTAAAGGGGGCGAAATATTTCAGCAAGATCGATCTGAAGTCAGGATATCACCAGGTACCAATCGAACCCTTCGATGTGTGGAAGACTGCCTTCAAATCCAAGGAGCGCCTCTTCGAATGGTTGGTCATGCCTTTCGGGTTGACGAATGCTCCTGCAACCTTTATGAGGCTAATGGATGACATCTTGCGGCCATTCATCAACTCCTTTGTAGTAGTATACTTGGATGACATTCTGATCTTCATCCAGAGTTAGGAAGAGCACCTCCACCACATCCGACAGGTTCTCCAAACACTGCAGCAACACAAGCTATGTGCCAATTTGGAGAAATGCACTTTTGGCATGACCCAAGTTCAGTATCTGGGATACATCATTGATGAACAGGGGGTGCATGTTGATCCGGCCAAGATCCAAGTCATTCGGGATTGGCCCTCTCCAACCACTCTAATAGAGCTCCGCAGCTTTCTAGGTCTTGCGAACTTCTACCGCAGGTTTGTGTTGGGGTTTTCTCATATTTCTTGGCCCTTGAGTCAAGTCACCAAGGGCGGGGCGAAAGCAAAATGCTTTTGGTCTGAATCTCAAGAGAAGGCATTCAGGGAATTGAAGGATTGCCTCTGCATGGCACCAGTGCTCGCGTTACCAGATTTACAACAACCATTTGAGGTCGAGACAAATGCCTCTGACTATGCTATTGGGGCAGTCCTTACTCAACATGGACATCCAGTGGCATATCACAGTGAAACACTTTCAGACACAGTCCGGAAGTACCCCACTTATGATAAAGAGATGTATTCCATTGTACAGGCCTGCCGACAATGGAAGCATTACATTTTGGGTAAGGAAACGGTCATCCACACAGACCACCGACCTCTGCAGTTCATACAGACCTAAGGGAAATTGCAGAATGATCGCCATCAGAAGTGGTCTACATACCTGCAACAGTTTCACTTGAATATCAAGTATAAAAAGGGCAGCACCAATAATGTTGCAGATTGCCTCAGTTGGCCACCGATCATGGCGCTAACCATCGTGCTCAACTATTGTGGGCACGAGACTGCTGATTGGCCACTTCTCTACAAAAGCGACCCAGAATTCGGCCACACATACCAAACACTCTTGGAGGGTCGGCATGTTGCAGATTTTCACCTCCAGGACGCCCTATTATGCCACCTCGGTCACCTTTGTGTTCCTTCAAGCGAGCGTGCCAAGATGATTTGGGAAGCACACTACAGTCGGGCTGCTGGGCATTTCGGGGTCGAGAAAACAGTGGCAGTACTACAAAATTATTTCTATTGGCCGAATCTTCGACAGGATGTTGGGAAGTACATCCGATCATGTACTGCCTGTGCCATTGCCAAACCGACCATTAAGAAGCACGGCCTCTATACCCCGTTGCCTACCCCTAGTCAACCTTGGGAATCCATTTCCATGGATTACATGTCAGGCCTTCCTTCCACTAAGCAGGGAAATGACTGTGTTTTTGTGGTCGTCGACAGGTTCTCGAAGATGGCCATTATGATGGCCTGCAAGAAGAATATCACAGCAGAAGCCACTGCTAAACTCTTCTTTGAATGAGTGTGGGTGCACTTTGGGATCCCACAGTCTATCATCTCAGATCGGGACAGTCGGTTTCTCAGCACATTTTGGTCCAGTCTCTGGTCAATGCTGGACACCAAACTCACGAAGTCCACAGCCTTCCATCCTCAAACTGATGGCCAGACAGAGGTTGTCAACAGGATGATTGTGCACATTCTGCGCATGTATAACTCAAAGCATCCACGCACATGGGACAAGAGCCTCCCCTATGTTCAGCACAGCTACAACCGAGCTCTTCACAGCTCCACTGGCCATAGCCCTTTTCAGGTGGGTTTGGGATTCCAGCCACTATGCCCCATTGATGTGGCCATGCCCCTTGCAGCTACTCACATGAATTCAGCTCATGTCCAGTCCGAAACAGATAAGGCCACCAGCTTCATTGAGCGCATCCAACATATTTGCCAGTAGGTCCATGACATTCTTGAGAAATCAAATGCCAAGTACAAGCAGCGACATGATCAACATCGAGTGCCACACAAGTTTCAGGTGGGCGACAAAGTCTGGTTCATTTGCAAAAGGAACGCCTTACTGGAGCCTATCGGAAATTGAGACCACTCCGATATGGTCCTTACACCATTACTAAGGCTGTGGGAGACAATGCATTTGAGCTTAGCATTCCCCCATTCCTTGGCCTGCACCCAGTGTTCAATGTGGACCGCCTTCGGCCATACTTTCCACCATTGCTAGACACATCCGACATTGCAGAACAGCTCAAACCCACAAAATTAAATCCAGATTGCATGGAACAAGCTGCAACTGATCGGATCATGGGCACACAGATCAAGAACACTCACCAACAGAATATCTAACTGTATCGAGTTGTCAAAGCAGGCCAACTCCTTCAGCAGGGCAAGTGGCTCACCAGGGAACAAGTTCAGCAGAAGTTTCCTCATCTCATGGAGGAGCTCAACGCAATGGGGACCATTGCTTCCTAAGGGGGGAGGAATGATCCAGGTGGATATTGGTGGCCACCTGCCAAGTCCAACTGGACCCCCACCATTGTCTTTCTCAGCATTTTAATTTTCCTTAATTGTAGCACAACTTACTATTTTTAGCAGTTTTTCGGGTCTTGAACTTCCGGAGCTGTTTTGAGGCCCTAAACGACATTTTTTGGGGAATCTAGGGGCAACATGGGTCCATGGAATGGACCGATGGAATGGACCGATGTTGCCCGTTCCCACAATGATAGTGCTCGGATAGATCTTTCTAATGAGCTATTGTACGCGTCAAACGGAGATCATATGCCAAAGTTACGACCCCGGGAAGTTGATGTACCAATTTACCCCCAAACGGGGCCCACAGTTTGGCGTTTCATCTCCTAGGGTTAGGTTTTGGAATGTTAAGGGTTTTCCATTGTTTCTCAACAATAAATAGGCCTTCGAGCCTCATTGTAACATAGTTCAGAGGCATGTAGCCATCACATCTCTTCTCAGAGATAAGCTACCATCGCCCTAGCTGGTTTATTTCCATTTCTGGTTGTAAGCATATTTCAGTATTTTTCCATTAATGAAATGAAGTATTATTTCCACTGCATCTTTGTGTATATGGTTATCTCTGTAATTTGTTGTGTTCCTGTTTAAATCCGGATCACATTTCTATTTAAAACTCTATCTAAGGTTATGTGAATTCATCTTGTGGTTCTACCAACTATATCTAAGGCTTTTCCAATTTATCCTAGGCCTCTAAGAAGGTTCATCTATCCAATTAAAAAAATTCTAACTAGGGAATGGGGCACTGAGTATGCTCTAATGCATCCATAACTATTAATACAATTAGGCCATAATTGGCCAAGTAGTTTTTTTTACCCTCCTTCACCTTTGCACTATGTATTTTAGGAATTGGAGGAGGAAGTGTCTGATACTTATCCTTTCATGAATAACCAGGTCCACTTGGGATCTTAATTGATAAATAATTCTATATTGGTAAGGATATATTATAGTTAGCCTTCCCTCATAAGAGATATGACAGGTTATTTCATGCTAGGGGTATGGTAAGCTTTATCTTATGATCTCATTTTTGTCTTCATATGGTTTCTCATTAAGGAGGAAAAGTCCTCTTTATTCATTGATAGCTTCATGCATTTCCTATTTACTTGACTCCGTCCCTTTCGGAAGGTGATCAGGTGCTCAAAAAATAGCTCAAAATTCAAATTTTTTGGATTGGTGTGGAACCTGAAATACCATGTAGTTCTTGTCATCCTTAATTGAAGCAACTTGTTTCACGCAAAACAGACACCATATGCTCCCAGAATCATGTTCTGTTCATTTTCCCAAATAGGCATGTTTTTGCAAAATGTGACAGCCCAGTCAGCAGTCTGTATTGATAACGTGGTGTTGAATGTGCAGGTCTATGTGGCAAGTTGTTTAGTCAATATATTATGGTGAATCGTATTGTACCAAGTGGTTCATTCTCATGGGTGCATTTGGCTGATTTTTAATCGTTGGATTGGTGGCTAACCATGGGCTAACATGTGGCCCAGCTAGAGGCCACCAAAATATTAGGTTGAATTCCAAGGAGCAGTAGAGGGGGTTGAACTTGTGGGCTCACAACACAAGTCCAACGCCTCGAACAATATGCCATCACATTAGAACTTAATATATATAGTTCTTGGCATATATTTAAAATATATGTGCATGCCAATCGAGGGATGAGCCAACCCTTGGACACGCCGCATGCATGTGACCACCAATTGAGGGGAAGTGGGGGCTTGGTCGACGGGGACAGGTCCTTAGCCTTAGCACCTGCCACGTGGCCCCCATATGGCCATGATTTTCGGATTTAAGGCATTGGCGGACATTTTAAGTGTCTAAAAGTTTCACCTAAATTTGAAGTGAAATCGTCACTCCATTAGCACGTTTTGGCATGAATTTATAGCATGGTACCAGATTTTTGGGAATGTGGTGCAATTAGGAGAAAAGTTGGAAAGGTCGTAACTTCTTCAATTTTTTACCAAATTAGGAGCAAAAAGAGGCTACACAAGCATTTTTGGGCATTCTGGAGCCATTGGAATAGTTTTCATAGCTTTATAAGCATTTTAAACTGACATATTCACATTTTTAGCATAATAGAGAGGACCAAGCCATTAGAAGCTAGCCCAAGGAGATGTAGCCAGGAGGGGTGAACTTGTTCATCATGTGCTATTGTGATATTGTTTATGGTGATGTTTATGTTTGTTATATATTGTTGTTCAGATGCTTTTTTATGTTAACTTGCACATAAAATTTACATAAAAGGACTCAAAAACTCATGTTTAAACTTGAAATTAACCTCATGAATCCTTAGGAACTTTTAATATATTCTAAAAATGAATTTAGCAGAGAAAAAACTAGTTTTCCCAATCAGATCAAGTTTGGTATCAGAGCACTTGATTTTCTTTGTGGAAGAAGTATTTAACTGTTTACAAGTGAATGTCATTCTTACAAGGTTGAAGCTCAAGAGAGGAGAAGAGAAGATGGTTGAAATCCCTGAAGTTAGGTCAAGGAGAAGGAGTGCAAGGTTGCCACAATCTCCACCACAAGTTCTTCCTCAGATTACAGTTGAGACTTCAGTGAGAATGTCTCATGAGGGAGCCTAAAAACATGACAGAGGATGAGAAGGTCTTTAGGAAGGATTTCTTTGATACGAAAGAGATGGTAAAGATCCTCTATGAAGAGAGGAATACCTTACTGTAGGGTGAAAGCTCCATGCTCTGAAAGGAGAAGGTTCATCAAGAGGAAGAGGTAATGGAAATGGAGGTAAACCTCCACCCTCTCGAGCATCTTCTTCATAGGAATCTTCACCCTCTTCCACTAATACAACCCTTACTCATACTCATCAACATACATCAAAAGGAACTTGTAAATCACCTCTATTAAAACTTGATGTTAAATTTGAACTACCCATGTATAATGGTGAAGTGAATGTAGAGAAGCTTGATAATTGGGTTCATCTGCAGGAGGTCTATTGCAGAATTCAAAACCTTCAAGAGGATGACATAAACATTCAGCTAGCTTCCTTGACGTTGGAGGGTGCAACACTAGTATGGTGTGCATCAAAGACACAAGAAGAGATAAAAAAACATGGTAAGATCTCCATTTCTTGGTCTGATTTCATTGCTAGAATTAAAATACAATTCTACCCTCCAGTATATGAAGAAAGCCATCATGAACTGGAAGAACTTTAGACAAATCAAAGGTAAAAATGTGCAATATTAAACCCAAGGATTTAAAAAAGGGTCTCTAATGTTAGGCATAAATTTGCAATCACAAGAAACATTGTTGAAGTACATAGGGGGATTACATAGTTAACTTCAGAATAATATCCTTATGTTTAATCCCAATAATCTAGATGAGGTGTGTGTGCAAGCCACTCATCTTGAGGAAAGAGGGAAAAATACTATAAAAGAGGGTAGTAAAATCCCATTTAAGGGTAAATAAAAAGAAAAGGGTTTCAAAGGAAAGAAAAATGCATCCATTAAAAAAGAAGGAGAGAAAACAATATGTAAACATTTTTCCAAAGAGGTTCATGATCAAGCTAATTATTGCAAGCTTAATCCTGAGATGAGGCCTAAGAAATTCAACAACAAAGGAAAATAAAAGACAGTTGACATCATTCAAGAGGATTTGGGATCCGAATTCAGGTGATAAAACTAAAATTACAGCGATGGGTATAAGAGGAAAAGAATGCATTGCTAACACTAGTATATAAAATTGCCACATTAGCACTCCAAATGAAGAAACAATAATTGAATTATTTAATGTTTGGGTAATATCAAAACATACAAAAATAGACACACTATTTTATAATGGGTCTCAAGCCAACTTGATATCTAATGAATTATTCAAGAAACTTAAACTTGAAACCATTTTACATCCCAAGCCATATCCATTTGGTTGGATATGAAAGGACACAAACTTACAGTCTACAAGAAAATGTATTCTTCCATTTTCAATTGCAACAAACTTCATTGATGAAGTTGAATTAGATGTTGTACTGCTTGATATTTTAGGAATTGTTTTGGATAGTCCTTACCTCTATGATAGAAAAACAATCTTCTATCATCATGAAAACAAGTACCACTTTTCAAATATGGTGTGGAGTATATTGTTAGTGCTCATTGCAAGAAACTAAATCTTTCATTAGTTAATGCGGGGAAAATGAAAAGACAAGTGAATTCAAGCAAGAATTAAGTGCTTCTTATGATCAAACCCAATGTTGATGGTTATTATGAATCGTTTGATGGTTGTAATTCAAAATTGGAAACTGATTTGGTTGATGTAGTTAACCATGATGGTGTGGTGTTTCAGAAGGAAAATGGATTTCATCCCAAGAGGAAAATTCAACATGAAATACCATTGCAGCAAAAGTGTCTTCTTCCTAACATTGACATGCACTGGCTGTCAAGAAGGGAAAGTGCAGAAATAACAAAGAAAATACAAGGATTGTTGAACAAAAGGATCATTCGACCATCTCTTTCACCATGTGGTGCATGTATTGTTTTGGTGCCCAAGAAGAATGTTGAGCATTTCATTAAATGGGACTTAAGAAGTGGCTATCATCAAAGTAGATTTTGTTGAAGGAGACATATGGAAGATGACATTAAAATCCAAGCAAGGTTTGTTTGAATGTCATGTTACTCTTTTTGGTCTTTGCCATGCTCCTACTACTTTCATTCATATGAGGAAACATGTATTGAAGTTGTGTCTACACATGATAGTCTACTTGGATAACGTTTTCATTTTTAGAAAATTTCATTATGAACATGTC
Source organism: Pinus tabuliformis (assembly GCA_031772625.1). Classification (NCBI taxonomy): domain Eukaryota; kingdom Viridiplantae; phylum Streptophyta; class Pinopsida; order Pinales; family Pinaceae; genus Pinus; species Pinus tabuliformis. The sequence continues at coordinate 1,585,266,539 of CM062818.1, read as the reverse complement.
ATGTCTGAGAAAGAAATACTTGATGTCATTGTTGGGCTAATTTATTAACACAAATTAGCACAAGTATTTCATTATCAATCTAGATTTGTAAAACTTTGAGGCATGTCCAAAATGTATGGATATCAGATGTAGTCAAGCTTAGAAGATAAAATATGAAGAACTAAGGAAATACATATTATAAATATAATTCTAATCAAATAATTTCTAATTCACTTCTACAATATATGTGAGATGAAGTGGCTCTTAACTTAACAGGTTCATTTTTGTCCTTCTACAATATTACTTGATGAATAGAAATAAAAAACCATTAATTGACAACAGCTTAAGATGCATAAATAAACAATTAAAGAGGCTCCTAACTTAGGATATCTTTTATATTCCTCATCACAAATTCATTCATCATTATGGTATTGTTAGAAAATTGGAATTGCATAAAACTACTTGAAAGCAAGAAATATGAACTCTAGTTTTTATTCATTAATCCAATAGAAGGAGGGTTCAACTTAAACACTGTGTTGTCCCTTCATATAAAAATTATAAATAAACCAAGATTCATCAGCAAACACAAATCATCACACATCAATTCAAGTAAGAAAATCTGAAGCAAAACAAGTAAACAAATCTAAAGCAAAGTGGGGGCCCTCCACCCTTGCCTTGCACACTTGAATAGATTATCAACTACTGCAACTTCAGTCAATCATCCACACCATTGAACAGAAAAATGAAAGTAGAAAAGGTTCCTCAAATTAACTTCAAATATTGAAATGTCTCAACATAAAATTATACAAATTCTACATGCATAAGCCTTCAAAGTTTCGGCTTAAATAGAAGATCATGAAGCAAACTGATATAAAGTATCTCTAACAACTATATATATCCATATCCACCTATCTAGGCTGAATTCATCCAACCTATCACTAAAAATATGGAAAATCTCATGAAGTCATAAAATTACCCTGTTTTCTAGGGATTTTCTGAATGGCTGGTAATGTTTGACCAACTTTGATCTGGCCTAATTTAGCTTCATTTGACTGAAACAATTGGAGTTAGTTTAGTCCTAGTTCCCAAGATTTCCATAAATGTATCTATCTTATGCCCAAGTGTCTGCAAATATGACATCCATATAGCTATTACGGGAATTTCTAATTCTGTCCAAAAATTGCACTTGAAATTCAATTTGCATAAAAACTTTTAGAAATTGCAAAATTAAATTTAAATACCTGAATATGCATAAAATACATCAAAATGAAGTGGATGTGATGGTAAATGGATGGAAAATATAGAAACTAAGTATGTTTTCTTAGGAAAATCTGGACCAAAAATGAGGGCTAACATCTCCCCCTTGTTGATTCACAAGCATGTCCTCATGCTTTTTTCTTCCTCTTGGATCTCCTTACCTCTACTATGAATCATGTGCCTGACCCTAAGGCTTCATGTTGTTCTACCTCTAACATATAATCTATCATCATATTGTGTTGTTCCTTGTAAATATTAGCTTTGACCTTCTATTTCTCATATTTGTTTTTCCACATGTTTTTCTCTTTAAGCTTCTTGAATGCTTATTTGCAAAATATATCATTCTTTCTCTTTTGTTTTCATACCTCCTAATTTCATTTTTCATTCTCTCTTACTAACTTTGCCTTATTTTTCTTGCATGTTTTATTTTCTTTCTTCAAATTCTTTTCCAAGATCTTGTTTCTTTCTAGCTAATATTTCAATTCTTTGATTTTGATCAAGTGCAACTCTTTTTCTAGTGCCTATGTATCTTTTGCAAATGATGTGGCTTCCACATTATTAAAATATGATTCTTTTTCTAAAGCTTCGTTCTCCAATCTCTCAATTATGTCTTCTACCTATTTCTCTATAGAAAATGTTTGTACAATCTGTACTTCTTGGTCTTTGTTGCTTGTTTCTATTGGGCTCTTTCTCATATGCCTCCTAGGAGTGGATATGAAGGATGTTTCCTTTTCAACCATAATAGTGTTGTTTTGCTTCCTAGACCCAGTTCTTGGATAATTCATGATGCCTCTAGTTTCCTGAACTGTTTTGTACTATTCTGCTACTACTTGTTCTTCATGCTGGTTTTGGATTAAAAACTCTTTCTAGATTATACCCTAAGTTTTTACTTAATTCTCTACAACAATTTTTATTAGTCCTTGATGATAAACCTGAGTTTCTCTTGGTTTGTTCTCACTTCTCGCTGACTTTATCATCTTGATGAGATTTCGGGAGAATAAATATGGCAAGTTTATTTTGACTTCTCCCTTAATGCGTTGGAGCAGCTAGACATGGTACAAATGTGCCACACTATATCCTCTATCACATGTGAATAATTTTTGAATGATCAAAACTAAATCAACGCATGGCTCGTTGAAGCACTTCCTAGGTATGCATTTAGATCTGTCAAAGGCTCCCTTCCTGTTTTTCTCTGAGAATAAAGTCCATGCTTTCTCCATGAAGTGTAGGCCTTTATGATAGTTTTCTCCTGTCAATGGAAGATATAATGCTTGGGAGATGTATTCTAGAGTCAATGGAATGATTAAGTTTCCTACCATTGTTTGATCCTAGGTATAGTTGTTTACAAACTCCCTCGTTATACTCTCACTGTGAACATTAAACCTCTGAAGAAAACTTATGAGCCCTACTTGATATAATTTTTCTACCTTTTCCTTCTTCCACTGTTCAATCTGAAATTTCAGTTCTATTCTGATGGTCATGTTTTCTAAAAACTAATTGATATACCCTTCTACTATCATTAAATTCAATTTTTAAAATGAAAATAACAATCATTCATGCATAAAGATCTTTTTCATTCAGTTAGTAGTACGGCTTACCTTTCTCCTGATACTGATCCGAATTTAAACAGGAATGCAACAAATTACAGAGATAATCATAAACTCAAAGATGCAGTAGAAATAATACTTCATTTCATTAATGTAAAATACTGAATTATGCTTACAAACAGAAACAGAAATACAACAGCTAAGGCGATGGTAGCTTATCTCTAAGAAGAGATGTGGTAGCCTCTGAACTAAACTACAATGAGGCTCAAGTGCCTTTTTATTATTTAAAAATAAGAGCAAACCCTAAACAACCAAAACCCTAACCCGAGGAGATGTAACACCAAGAGTTTATGGGCCCTGTTGGGGTGAGTTGGATAGCCAACTTCCCAAAGTCGTGAATTGGTCATATTATCTCTGTTTGACACACATGATAGCCTATTGGAAAGATCTCTTCGAGGACTACGATAGTAAAGATGATTTTAAGTGGAAAATCATTGGCAGTACATTTCCAAAAAATGTTGTTTAAGGCCTCAAAATGACTGTGGAATTTTGGAACCCGAAAAACTGCTAAAAATAGTAAATTGTGCTACAATTGAGGAAACTGAAAGAAGAAATGGTGGGTGTCCAAGTGGAATTGGCGGGTGGCCACCAATATCCACCTAGACTATTCCTCCCATGTTAGGAAGCAATGGTCCACATTGTGTTGAGTTCCTCCATGAGATGAGGAAACTTCTGCTGAACTTGGTCCTCAGTGAACCACTTTCCCTGGTGAAGGAGTTGGCCTGCTTTGACAACTCGATACAGTTGGATATTCTGCTGGTGAGTGTGATTGATCTGTGTGTCCATGATCCGATTAGTTGTAGCTTGTTCCATGCAATTTGGATTTAACTCTATGGGCGTGAGTTGTTCTGAAATGTCGGATGTGTCTAGTAATGGTGGAAAATATGGTCGAAAGCAGTCCACATTGAACACTCGGTGTAGGCCAAGGAATGGGGGAATGTTGAGATTAAATGCATTGTCTTCCACAGCCTTGTTAATGGTGTAAGGACCACATCGGAGTGGTCGGAGTTTCTGATAGGCTCCGGTAAGGCATTCCTTTTGAAAATACAACCAGAGTTTGTCACCCACCTGAAACTTGTGTGACACCCAATGTTGATCATGTCACTGCTTGTACTTGGCATTTGATTTCTCCAGAATGTCATGGATCTGTTGGTGAATATGTTGGATGTGCTCAATGAAGCTACTTGCCTTATCTATTTCGGACTAGACATGAGCCGAATTTGTGTGAGTTGTTGCAAATGGCATGGCCACACCAATGGGACATAGTGGCTGGAACCCCAAGCCCACTTGAAAAGGGTTGTGGCCGGTCGAGCTATGGAGAGCCCGGTTGTAATAGTGCTAAACATAGGGTAGGATCTCATCCCACGTACGTGGATGCTTTGTGTTGTACATGCACAAAATGTGTATGATCATCCTGTTGACAAGCTCTATCTGGTCATTAGTTTGAGGATGGAAGGTTGTGGATTTAGTGAGTTTGGTGTCGAGCATCGACCAGAGACAGGACCAAAATGTACTGAGGAACCTGTTGTCCCAATCTTAGATGATAGACTATGGGATCCCAAACTGTACCCACACTCATTCAAAGAAGAGTTTAGCAGTGGCTTTGGTTGTGATATTCTTCTTGCATGCCACCATAATGGCCATCTTTGAGACCCTGTCGATGACCAAAAAATCAAATTCGTTTCCATGCTTAGTGGAAGGAAGGCTTAACATGTAATCCATGGAGATGGATTCCCAAAGTTGACTAGGGGTAGGCAGTGGGGTATAGAGGCCTTACTTCTTGATGGTCAGTTTGGTAATGGAGCAGGCAGTGCATGGTCTGATGTATTTCCTAACATCCTGTCGAAGATTCGGCCAATAGAAATACTTCTGTAGTACTGCCACCATTTTCTCAACGCCGAAATGCCTAGCAGCTCAATTGTAGTGTGCTTCCCAAGTCATCTTGGCATGCTCTCTTGAAGGAACACAAAGGTGACCCAGGTGGCATAACAGGACATCCCGGAGGTGAAAATCTATAACATGTTGACCCTCCAATAGTGTCTAGTATGTGTGGCCGAATTCTGGGTCTCTTTTGTAGATAAGTGGCCAATCAGAATTCTCATTCCCATAAGAGTTCAGCACGGTGGTTAATGCCATGATTAGTGGCTGACTGAGGCAATCTGCAACATTATTGGTGTTGTCCTTCTTATACTTGATACTCAAATGGAATTGTTGCAGGTATGTGGACCACTTCTGATGGCGATCATTCTACAATTTCCCTTGGGTCTATATGAACTTCAAAGGTCAGTGGTCTGTGTGGATGACCGTTTCCTTCCCCAAAATGTAATGCTTTCATTGTCGACAAGCCTGCACATTGGAATACATCTCTTTTTCATAAGTAGGATACTTCCGAACTATGTTTGAAAGTGTCTCACTGTGATATGCCACTGGATGCCCGTGTTGAGTAAGGACTACCCCAATAGCATAGTCAGAGGCATTTGTCCCAACCTCAAATGGTTGTTGCAAGTTTGGTAATGTGAGCACTAGTGCCGAGAAGAGGTGATCTTTTAGCTCTTTGAATGCCTTCTGTTGAGATTCATACCAAAGGAATTTTGCTTTCACTCCTCCCTTGGTGACTTGACTGAAGGGCCAAGTGATATGAGAAAATCCCAACATGAACCTGCGATAGAATTTGGAAAGACCTAGAAAGCTACGGAGATGTGTTAGAGTGGTTGGAGATGGCCAATCCTGAATGACTTGGATCTTCGCTCGATCCACATGCACCCCCTATTCATCAATAATGTATCCCAGATACTAAACCTGGGTCATGCCAAAAGTGCGTTTCTCCAAATTGGCACATAACTTGTGTTGCCACAATGTTTGGAGAACCTGTCAGATGTGGTGGAGGTGCTCTTCCTAACTCTAGCTGAGGATCAAGATGTCATCCAAGTATACCACTACAAATAAGTTGGTGAATAGCTGCAAGATGTCATCCATTAGCCTCATGAAGGTTGCAGGAGCATTCGTCAATCCAAAAGGCATAGCCAACCATTCGAAAAGGCCCTCCTTGGCTTTGAAGGCAATCTTCCACACATCGAAGGGTTCAATTGGTAACTAGCGATATCCTCACTTCAAATCGATCATGCTAAAATATTTTGTCCCCTTTAGTTGGTCTAGGAGGTCATAAATCCATGGGATTGGGTACCTATTACGGACAATGATCTTGTTCAGTGCCCAATAGGCAATACAGAGTCTCCAAGTCCCATCCTTTTTCTGTACCAACACGATCGGGCTCCCACAGGGCGATGAACTCGAACGAATGTGACCTTTCTATAGAAGCTCCTAAATTTACCTCCTCATTTCATTGTTCTCCATAATGGAGTGTCGATAGATTGGTCCATTGGGCAGTGGTGCACCTGGGGTCAGATTGATGGAGTGCTTGACCTGACAGTGCAGAGGAACCCCTGCAGGGGAGGTGAAGATGTCCTTGTACTCCTCCATGACCTTGTCCATCTGTATTTTTCATGTAGAGGGGCCTTGTCTGGAGGTCATGGCCACCGTCTTCTTATTTACTTGGTGGCATATCATCAGGAAAAAAAATTTACCGATTTTAGAAATGAGCTTACTACATTGTTTTGCAGTAACCAAAGAGATGGTGGTAAGCAGTGCTACCTCTGGTATCCTATACAACTTATTTCCAAAAGTAACATTAACAGCATGGGGCCTTGATTCATACACAGCATGTCACTTCCATAAGTATGGTTGTCCTAATAGTACATCACAAACTTCAAGGGTAGCAATGTCACACAATACCTCATCCATGAAGGGATTGATGTTGTATAGAAGGTGACACTGTTTACTCACGTGAAGGTCTCGTACTTGGTGAAGCCACCCAATTGTCTACGGTTGTGGATGTGCTATGGTCGGTAAGCCCACCCACCTCATGACCTCTACCAAAATGAGGTTCTTTTGGCTCCTGCTGTCGAAAATGAACTATAGTAGGGATCTCTTTACCCACATATGGGAGTGGAAGAGACGCTCCTCCTGCTCTGGATCTTTGGGTTCCTCCTTCTGGATCTTCATGGTGGCAATGGAGGCGTTAGGCTCCAAATCAATAATCTACTTCCCTTTTTCATTCCCGTTGTTGGGTTCTGACTCAGAGTCAGAACATGCATCTAATTCTAAAACCTTTAGCTCAACCACTAGTGACTGCTTGGCCCGACACTCACTTGTGTTGTGAGTCTTATGGAACTCACACCACTTTCCCGTTTCCTTTTTCGGCTTCGCGACGTTGTTCTTTCCTTGCAGCTTTAGCAAGTTTTCTTGGGCCTCCCCGCCTTGGCTTTGTCGTTTGTTCTATGGTTTGCAGGCACCTTTCCCTTGCTTCAGATTCGCAGATCTAAAGTCTCGCTTCTTCTATTTGAACTTTTGCTCGACCTTGATGGCATATCGGTATGTCATGCCGAGGGAGGAGATGTCCAGTAATTCTATTTCTTCCTAGATGTACTTATTTAGGTGGCCACAGTATTTGAGTACCAAATGCTTCTCTGAATCCTGGATACCCAACTTTCTGCAAAGGGTATGGAAAATACTGGTAAACTATGGCATGTCTTGGTCCCTTCCCTGCCATAGCGTGGTCCACTTTATCTATTGATCCTCATAGCTTCTGACAGGGTAGTACTGCTCCTTGATGGCATCCCAGAATGAGTTACAAGTGGGTGCAGCTAGAAATAGTGAGCCTGTAATTTCATCCTTCTGCTCGCAGTAGGTTTCCCACCAGTCCTTGACGTGGGGGCCTGCTTTGAGAAGAGCGAAAATAATCTTCTCCCAACTGGAAAAATCATGAACAGAAAAATAAACCTCTAGCAAATTTAACCATTTATTGACGACATCTGTGTCTATCTGACCCTCGAATATGGGGATTTCAAATATAATGTGTACCTTAAACGGTGGGGCATTTCCAGAGTAGCTGTTGGAAGTGGTTGCGTCGCCCCTGGGTAGTCACTGAGGGATCTGGGAAAATTTGTCCATCATCGCATTCCTTTGTTGCTCGAGGGCTTCTTTGAGCAAGATTTTGATAGGATCTCCTGCCCCATTGTCTTTCTTTTCATTCTCCATGGGAGGACATCAGGATTTGCGAGGCTGGTCTTGCAAAGGTTTGACCATTTCAAGCTCTAACTCCTTATATCCCGACCTCGTTGGGGACATGCAAAGAAAAACAGAGAAAAAAAAGCAGACCGCTCTGATACCACTGATCTGGATTTAAACAGGAATGCAACAAATTACAGAGATAACCATAAATACGTAGATGTAGCGGAAATAATACTTCATTTCATTAATGTAAAATATTGAAATCTGATTACAAATAGAAATGGAAATACACCAACTAGGGCGATGGTAGCTTATCTCTGAGAGGAGATGTGGCGGCTACATGCCTCTGAACTGAACTACAGTGAGGCTCAAGGGCGTTTTTATTATTGAACAATAAGAGCAAACCCTAAACAACCAAAACCCTTACCTGAGGAGATGTAACACCAAGAGTTTATGGGCCCTGTTGGGGTGAGTTGGACAACCAACTTCCCGGGGTCGTGACTTGGTCATATATCTCCATTTGACGCGCATGATAGCCCGTTTGAAATATATCTCCAAGGACTAGGACAAAAAATATGATATTATATAAAAAACTATTGGTGGTAGATTTGCAAAAAAAAATAGTTTACGGCCTCAAAAGGGTTCTGGAAGTTTAGGACCCAAAAAACTGCTAAAAATAGTAAATTGTGCTACAATTAAGGAAACTCAAAAGCTGAAAGAAGAAATGGTGGGGGCCCAAGTGGAGCTTGCAGGTGGCTACCAATATCCACTTTGATCAGATACTCTTTACAAACGATAAAATCAGGCTTGTTTAATCTCTATCTCACTCCAAAAATAAATCATTGTTCTTTTCAAAACATCACCCTTTGTAAATGAAAAGCAAAAACAAACATCTTGCTTATTCTCTAATGAAAAAAACCATTCTCGATGGTGTTCTTATTTCAACAAAACTCTGCTCTATCCATATAAATGAAGTGCATATCATTCATTGTATTCTTTGTTTGTAAGAAAAGAAATGGAAAATCGAAACTCTATTTTGATTTGAAATTTTTTTATTTATAAAAAAAAAGTCATACCATAGCTTCTCCTTTCGATTTTCATTTTTCTTATAACTTTCCTATTGCTATCAAACTCATTTATATGTCAAACTGAAGTCATTCTCTCATTCACTGTTTGTACAATTAAGGCCACTGTTTGTACAATTAAGGCCACTATTTGTGCAATCAACCCACTGTTTGTGCAATCAAACTATAACTAATTCACTGTGTATTCAACCAATTCGGTGAAATCATTTGTTTTATTCAATCAAATTACAAATTTAACACTCTTTCTTGTTAACCAATTTGGAGAAAACATGTGTTTATGCAACCAGACTTCAACTTAACATTTTGTCTCATCAACCAATCTTCAGTGAAAACATATGTTTATGTAATCAAAACTACAACTAAACACTTTGTTTCATCACTCAACTTTCAATGAAAACACTTGTTTATGTAATCAAAATGACAACAGAACACTATGTTTCATTACTCAACTCAGAGAAAGCATTTACTTATGCAATCGAACTTTAACTAAAATTTTGTTTCATCAATCAATTTCGGCGATTTCATGAGTAAACGTGGAGGATCCAAGTTGATTTACCTGTTTGCAATAGAATGTCATGATTCTCTCTATGTAATGGCTCAATCAACCTGCGTTTCATAATGTTTGCCACTGTTAAACTTAATTCAAAAACCTTATTTCTTTGTTGATGGCAGACTTCATGAATGACAACTTAAAAAATAGTAAAGGTGATTAGAGAGCTCTCTTATATCTTGGAGTCAAACTTGTGTTTCATTTAAAAATCCTAATATTTCCTCATCAAAACATTTGTTGCATTTATTGAGAGAAATTGAATTTTGGTCTTACCTTATTTCTCATGAGATATTCTTTAGTTAACTCTGCTTTTTCTTCTTATCGCTCTGATTTCCCACTGCTATATCTCTTGCCTTTCCTCTCTCAGTTTTTTTTCCTCTATTTCTGTGTTTTCTCTATCAAACCATTCAACTCATGTTTTCGAATGTGTGCTAATAGCCTATGAAACACTTAATCGTTCACCCTGAGCCTGCAAATGGCTATGATGGTGGTGAGAAAGTGATTTTTACAGCATTATGTGTGTAAAGGAGGTGTATTATATGAACTCTAGTTGAATTAAAAACTCACGGTGTTGTTTTTGTTGAAATGTTCACTACTTTATTTTCAAATTTTGGTTGACCATTCCTACATGATGCATCCTCTGACTACTTCCCTTCATGGTTTTCCTTCATTTATTGATGGTCGTCCTGCATACCTACCTACAGTCCTTACCTCCACGCCTAAGCTTTTATTACTTAACCTTTGACTGTTGTATTACTCATTTCACCTTATAGTTTGCCTACCATATGTTTCATTTCCACCAGCTCGTATTATTATTCTGTTTCATTCTTATTCCCAGTGGATTGTGATTTGATTGCTGCCTTTGAATTTCATTATAGTTTTATTGCATGGCTTATAGTTTTAATGAATGGCATTATCCCCGTTAACTGTCATCGTACCTCCTCTTCATATCCATTTCCCGCGTCTTATACCTCTGCAACATTTTTAGTGTTTTTTTTCATGGCATGGTCGTCACATTATTTGTATTATGATAACCATTACACCTCATAGCATCATTTCTATGCGCTTTAATTATAACTTGTCGAAATAAATTATTTCAATCTCCTTTACTTGTGCATATTTCAATATATGTATTTTAATTTTAAAATGACCATGTTTAGGTCATATTTAAAATTAAATTCATGATACTAACTTGTGTATGGTTTTGTAGGTTCTAGGGTTTTGACTATTGGACCCTCTATTTTAATCCATTTTCTTTTCAAAAGAAAAATACTTAGGGTTATGGAATATGAAATGAATATGGAATATGTGAATATATGGATATGAAATGAATATTTGGAGTATGTTTATGGGATTAAATGTAGAATAATGGGTATGAATATATGAATACGATAACATCATGAATAGAATAATGAGGGTAGTGAAATGAATATGTAGGTAAAATATGCATGTCAGGTACTAACTTAATCTTAACAATCTCTAAAAAATTTCTAGAAATTTTGAAATTTCAAGAGCAAAACTTTTTACTCATTGTACTTTACTCCCTGAGAGTATTTGATGGTGTCTTTTGGTCATATGTCTTTGATGGATCGTCTATGATAGATTGAAATGTAGACTTTATTTCTGTTTCATGTTCTTGCATTCATCATTGGTTGTTGATTTCGTTCAGGTCCCTTCTGTAATTAATACTTGATGATTCAGGTCCCAACTATCAGGTATATTTTTATGCAGTATTTTTCATATGATACATGTTTTTTTCTAACATTTGAAGTCCCTTCTGCATAATGTTTCCAATAATGTTTCAGGTCCCTTTTGCAATACAATTCAAATTCCTTCTTCAATTTAGCTACTCAAATTGAGTTTCTTTTGCAACTTCCCCCTCGCTTATCTAAAGAATTGTCCTCAAGTCTTGTATTGTTTTGGAGGTTTCTTCTGCAAAATCAAATTGTTGTCAGAGTAAAACAAAAATTTGTGAACTCATACAGCCTTATAGGCCAATTTAGTTGGTTTTTCTCCATGAACTCTTGTTTTCTTTGTGCAAGTTTCCTGGTTTTCACAAGCAAACTTTTTATTTTTATTTTTATTTTTATTATTATTATTATTATTATTATTATTATTATTATTATTATTATTATTTTTTATTATTATATATATTATTATATATATATATATATATTTTATTCCTCTTCTAGAGTACTGGAAGTCATATTGCTATGTTTTTCCATTATTTCCAGATCGGTATCTTTTGACATTTGTTTCACAAAATCTTCTTTATTGATATTATTATTGTAGACTTTAATCTTATGTTCGTTAACTAGAAATGAAGTAGATTCTTGATCAATTGTTTTTATCTGAACAACTCCATTATCAAATATTTCTTCTATATCATATGGCCCAAGCCAATGAGTTGTAAACTTTGCCTTGAAATCTTTGAATTTGGAGTCAAACAATAATGCCCAATCTCCTTTGTTGAATGTTTTGTTCTTCATGATTCGATCATGCCATTTCATCCTTTTTTGTTGTACAAGTGTTGTGTCTTCCACTGCTTGTTGTATATGTTCATCCAGTTGATTCAATTCCATTATCCATTGTTGTTGTGCTTCAAATAATTCCAGTACTTTGATGCTAACTTCACTGTGTGTATCTCAAATTCTATGGGTAGAAGGAATTCTTTTCCATACATTAACTGGTATGGACTAAACCCAGTTTTGTTTTTCCATGTTATTCTGTATGCCCATATTGCATCTCTTAACTTTTCTTACCAGTCCTTCCTATTCATTTGTATTTTCTTTTTCATGATATTTTCCAGTACTTTTTTGGTTGACTCCACTTGTTCGTTTCTTGAGGATGGTGCGGTGTTGATTTTCTATGTTTGATCTTGTACTTCTTTGTGAAATCACAAACTAGCTTGGAAGTGAATTGTGTGCCTTGGTCAGTTACAATCTATCTTGGTACCCCAAATCTGACAAATATTTCCTGACAGAGGAATGTGACCACTGTGTTTTATGTTACCCTTGCTACTACCTTTACCTCAACCCACTTAGTTACATAATCAGTACATACGAAGATGTACTTCCTTCTGTTTAATGGTGGGTTTATTGGTCCCACAAAATCCAGAGTCCATTGCTCAAATAGTTCTATGAGAATTTGTGGCCTAAGTGGCATTTCATCTCATATTATTGGCCTTCTTACTCTTTGGGAACTGTCACACCTCTTGACATAGGCTTTGGAGTCTTTGAAGGTTGCTGGCCAGTAGTAGCCGAGTTACAACACCTTGTAGGTTGTCCACTTGTATGCAAAATGACCACCACATGGCTCATCATGACATGCTTTCAAAATTTCTAATATTTCATCTTCTCTAACACATTTTCTTATTACCAGATTAGAGCTAGTATAAAAGAGATCGCCATTCACCCAGCTATATCTAGAACGTTCTCTAATTATCTTTTGTTTTTGTTTCTTTATGAATTGTGTTGGTAATTTTCCAAAGCATAAATAGTTTTGTATATCTACAAAACATGGTGTTTTGACAATTATTGCAAACACATTTTCATCTGAGAAATTGCCTAAAATGGGATTTGGATCACCAGTTGTATGATGCCTTGAAAGGAAATCATCTACTTGATTGTCTTTCCCTAGTCAATCTTGAATTGTAATGTTAAATTCTTGCATTGACAATAACCATATTGTAATTATACCATTTGTGATTGCTTTGTTCATTAAGTATTTGATTTCTGAATGATCTATGTGAATGAATACTTGGTAGCTTATTATGTAATGCCTGAATTTGTTTACTACATGTACTACAACTAACATTTCTTTCTCTGTGACTGTGTAGTTCAATTCTGCTTGTGTTAAGTTTTTACATATGAAGTATGTAGCATAATTAAACATGTTTTCTTTTTGTACAAGTGATGCACCTATAGAAGTATCAAATGGATTAGTGGAAATATGAAATGGAAAATACCAATTCGGTCCTCGAAGAATTGGGGAAACTGCTAGTTTTTTTTTCAATATTTGAAATGAATTTTGAAAATGATTTGTTCATTCGAACTCAACATATTTTCCAAGTAACTTGAATAGAGGTTGTGCTATTTTACTGAAATTTTCAATAAATCGCCTATAGTAGCCTGCATAACCCAGGAAACTTCTTACCTCCTTTTTAGTTGTAGGTGAAATTAAATTCACAATGACTTGTATTTTTGCTAAATCAACCTTAATTCCTAATGAGGAAATATGGTGTCCCAACATTATCCCCTTTGTTAAGATCATGTAGCATTTTTCATTACTTAGGGACGAATTTGTCTCTATGCATCATTTCAGAAATTTCTCAAGATTTTTCAAACAATCGTTATATGTGTTTCCATATACAATGAAATCGTCCATATAGACTTCTACACATTCATGGATCAGATCAACAAATATTTGAAGAACTACTTGTTGGAAAGTAGCAGGTGCATTACATAGCCCAGAAGGCAAAACATTGTATGCATGTGTTCTCCATGAGCAGGTAAATGTTGTTTTGTCCCGGTCTTCCCTTGCTATTCTAATTTGATTATACCCACTAAACCCATCTAGGAAATAAAAGAATTTATTCCAAGCTAATGAACCTAGGACTTGGTCAATAAATGGCAGCGAAAAATGATCTTTTAATGTTGCTTTGTTTAATTCTCGGTAATCTACACATATTTTCCACTTTCCATTTTTCTTTGGTACAACCACTAAGGGTGAAAACCATTGACTATCATAAATAGGATAGATGAACCCAACTTGTAGTAGTTTCTGTAGTTCTTTCTTCACTATTTCCTTCATCATGGGGTTCATTTGCCTTTGAGGCTACCTTACTGGTTTAATATGGTCATCAATATGGATGTGGTGGATACATGTGTTGGGGCAAATTCCCTACATATCTATGTAATCCCAGGCAAAATATTTTGAGTACTTCTATAATAATGGTATTACCTCTTGTTCTTGTGATGATTGTAAGTTATTACCAATATTCAAATGTTTCCCACGATAAATCTCAATTGTTCTAGTTTTTGAATTGGTAATTGTGTTTACAGGAAATGTGGATGATTCTTGCAGTGATTGAATTGCGTAGGTTTCCTGGAAATAGTGGTTCAAAAGATTAATACTGAGCTACTCTAAGTTGCTTTGGAGTATCCAATTCTGAGATGAAAATATCCAATAAATATTCATTCTCCTCTTCTTCTCTAAGGTTAAAGACATTGTTAATACTTAGAACTGATTTAGTTTGTTGTTGTTCTTGTCCTTCAAGCAATGATACTAAATAAGGTGCTTGTGTTGGAGAATAAAGTGTGATGTTCTTTCTCTCATCCCCATGTGCATTAATCATACTTCTTGATCTGCATTCTATAAAGGCGTCAGTTGTGGCTAACCACAGTCTGCCAAAGATTAGAGGATCTCCTCCCAAGTTTGTTTTTGGCTGCAAAATGAGGAAGTCTACATGATACTCCCATGAATCCAAAGAGACTATGATATCTTCTAATATTCCTTCTAGTATAACATTATATCTATCTGCTAACTCTAAAATGGTAGTAGTAGATATAATGTTGTTTAAATCTAAATGTTTCATTGTCTCTGTAGTCATTACATTTATAGTTGCTCCCAAATCTATTAATGTGTTTGTAACTAAAAATTTGTTTATTGAAATAGTAACCATAGCGATACCCGGGTCAAAATACTTTTCAAATAATGTCTTTGTACACATGAGGCTAGCTAGTTTTCCGATGACTTGGATTGTAGTAGGATCCTTCTTCTTTTTACCAGTTTTGTTGATGCATAATTCCTTTACTTTTTTAGCATAAATTGGTATTTCTTTGATTCCCTGAAATAAAGGAATTTTAACATGATCATTTTTTAATTCATCCAAAATATCAAATTCAGGAAGGGTCATTTGATTTTTCTGCTCTAGTAACCTCTCTAGATGGGGTTGTGTTTGAGTTATTACAATTTTTCCTTTCTAACTTTGATTTTCCGAATGTGATGTTTCAGGTTGTTCTCCTTGTTCAACTGGTTCTTCTATGATTGGAGGAGAATTTTTATGCAATACTTTCCCAGACCCTAAATGGACATCATTTATGGGAAGAATGGAGTATGTTGGAAAATATGTTTCTTCTTCCACATTGTATGCAGGTTTATCCATTTTGTTACTCCGATTAGCTAATGGATGAGCTGGTAGTTGAGTTAGTATAGGTTGTTTCAAAGGAAGCTATAACTATTGTGGTTGTGTTAGTACTGGTGTGGAATTCTGTTGTGGAAATGGCATGGATTGTGGATATTGTTGGAACTGTTGGTATGGGAATGGTTGTTGATATTGTTTCTAGTATTTCTGTTGGTATTTTTAAGGATACATTTGTTGAGGTGGCTAGTTTCCATAGCTATATCCTCTCCAACATTGTGCAGGTTGGTTTTGATATTTTTTTTGAGCCCAAGCTTGCCACGACATTGGAGTATTCCAAGAGTTTTGACGAGGATACTGATAGTTTTGTTGAGAGAAATGCTGAGGGAATTTTTGAGGAATCCTTGGCTACCAAGGCCTTCTTCATGCCACATAGTAAGAAACTTTTGCTCCTTGTACTTCTTCCATTGGATTCATTTGCAATTCTTTCAACTTTAGACAGTTTTTTTTTTAATGGTTTTTTGTGCAAAGATCACATACCTCAACACTATATAAAGGGCATTCTCTTAATGCATGCTTCTTTCTACATTTGGGATAAAAGATTGCTAATATTTGTTCTTGTTCTTCTTTCTTTTTGTTTTTTTTTCAGAACGTCTACTTGTGTCCCTAATGTACTTATAAGATCAGTTTTGAAGTTTTCTAGCAAGCTCCCAATCTCTGCTCTTGTTACCCCTCCAGCTACTGATTTTGATGCTTTTGAAATAATATCTCTCCTTCTAGTTTTTGATCTTCCTCTTGAATATTTTTGACGTAGATCTGCAATTTCATGGAATGGAAAGTTTGAAATATCACCCTTACCCATTAAATTTAAAATGTTAACATATTCATCTCTTATACCTTTTAGAAATATTGTACGGATGGTATCCAAGTTTAGACAGTGTTGTTTAGATTTTTGAAGATTGTAAGAAAATCTTTCCAAATATTCTTCTAAACTTTCATCTTCTCTTTATGTCATTCTGAAAACATCCTCTTTTGAGTCCCTAGGCCTGCAATAGACTTGATAATTTTTAATAAAAATTTTCTTCATGTCATCCCAAGAAATGATTGTACGTTCTCCTAAACCCATGAACCATTTTAATGTTGTTGCTTCCAAAGTAGCACGAAAGAGGCAAAGCTTGTGTGTGTCATCTATGTATCCATAAGTTCTACACAAGATATCAAATTCAAACATAAATGAATCTGAATCTTCTGTTGACATTCCATAAAAGTTAGGCAATACAAAATATGGAATGTTTTTCATTTTCACTTCTTCTCCTAATATTGCACTTGTGTCTAATATTGGAAAGCCAAAAGTAGCTTCCTAATCATCTTATTC
The DNA here is from genome assembly GCA_031772625.1 of Pinus tabuliformis. NCBI lineage: Eukaryota > Viridiplantae > Streptophyta > Pinopsida > Pinales > Pinaceae > Pinus > Pinus tabuliformis. The sequence goes on along the minus strand of CM062818.1, from coordinate 1,585,249,474 downwards.
ATTAACATTTAGTCTTTTTTTGTCATATTCTATTTTTCTTTCTTCCTCTCTCTTTCTATAAGCTTCTCTTCTTTCTTTTTCCTCTCTTTGTCTTCTTCATTCTCTTTGTTGTCTTTCATATTCAAGTCTCTGTTCTAGGGTGAGCATAAAAGAGCCTTACCCTTCTTCTATGATAGTTTCAACTATTTCGATGGAAAATTGAGATTCAAGTTGTTGCTTGTTTTCAAAAATAGGTTGATCTATGGGCTCAAAAGTGGGCTGACCTATTGGTTTAATAATTTTCCTTGTTTCCTTTTGTTTTTCTGAAGTAGGTGTTGCTTTTGGAGTTTGTTTTCTTTTTACATCCCAGGCTAGCAAGGTTTCTCTTTCAATTAAAGTTAATCTTTGCCCTGTTCTCTGTTTTTCTTCTAATTCCTCTATTGTTGGTTTACCAACAACCGATGTAGTTAGTATTGATGGTCCTACTTCTATGGATGGGGGGTTTTGTTTAATAAATCTACCTTTCTGATCTCTATTCCTAGGTATAAAGAAACATAACTAAGAGAAACATAACATAGCTAAATTTTTATTGTTTAGTTTTGTTTTTTCGTTTTGTTAGATTTTGTTTTTATCTTCTATTTGACTATGTTGATGAATGCCTCCCTGTAAATGGTGCCAAAATGTTGAGATAATTTATTAACACAAATTAACACAAGTATTTCATTATCAATCCAGGTTTGTAAAACTTGGAGGCATCCAAAATGTATGGATATCAGATGTAGTCAAGCTGAGAAGATAAAATATGAATAACTAAGGAAATACATATTACAAATATAAATCTAATCAAATAATTTTTAATTCACTTCTGTAATATATGTGAGATGAAGTGGCTCTTAACTTAACAAGTCCATTTGTGTCCTTCTTCTACAATATTACTTGATGAATAGAAATAAAAAAACCATTAATTGACAATAGCCTAAGATGCATAAACAAACAATGAAAGAGGCTCCTAACTTAGGAGATCCTTGATATTCCTCATCACAAATTCATTCATCGTGATGCTATTATTATAAAACTGGAATTGCATAAAACTTCTTGAAAATAAGAAAGATGAACTCTAGTTTTTATTCATTAATCCAATAGAAGTAGGGTTCAACTTGAACACTATGTTGTCCATTCATATCAAAATGATAAATAAACCAATATTCATCAGCAAACATAAATCATCACACATCAACTCAAGTAAGCAAAATTTGAAGAAAAACAAGTAAACAAATCTGAAGCAACTAGTTCATGAAAATCAAGCTAGTTTAACAATGAAATGTACTTAGCTTGGAGTGGGGGCCCTTCACCCTTGCCTTGCACACTTGAAGAGATTATAAACTACTACAACTTCAGTCAGTCATCCACACCATTGAAAAACAAAATGAAAGTATAATAGGTTCCTAAAATTAACTTCAAATATTCAAATGTATCAACATAGAATTATGCAAATTCTACAGGCATAAGCCTTCGAAGTTTTGACTTAAATAGAAGATCATAAAACAAACTGATCTAAAATATCTCTAAAAATTATATCTATCCATATCCACCTATCCAAGTTGAATTAATACAACCTATCACTAAAAATATGGAAAATCCCATGAAACCATAAAATTGCCCTGCTTTCTAGGGATTTTCTGAATGACTCATCATGTTTGACCAGCTTTGACAGAGCTTGATTTAGCTTGGTTTAATCGAACCAATTAGATTTGGTTCAGTCCTAGTTCCCAAGCTTTCCAAAAATGTATCCAGCTCGTGCTCAGTTTTCTTGCAAATATGACATCCATATAGCTATTATGGGAATTTCTGATTCTGTCCAAAAATTGCACTTGGAATTCAATTTCATAAAAACTTCTAAAAATTGAAAAATTAAATTTAAATACCTGAATATGCATAAAATACATCAAAATGAGGTAGATGTGATGGTAAATGTATGGAAAATATATAAACTAATTATGTTTTCTTAAGCAAAACGGGACCAAAAATGAGGGCCAATAGTCATATGTCAAGAACATTTGTCATTGAAGATGTCAAAGTATCAGTTGGGTAAAACTTCTTTGTGGTACTTGGGCCATAATATTGGAGAAGGTGAGTTGAAGTTAGACCTATCCAAGATTGATGCCATTATGGATTGGTCAATGCTCAAGATAGTCATCTGGATAAGAGGTTGTTTGGGAGCAGACCAATGTTTGAGGAAAAATTTTGTTAAATTTTCTTCTATCGTAGCTCATTTGCATTCATTGGTAGTTGTGAAAAAGGTCTTCCAGTGGGGAGGCAAACAACAAGGGGAATTTGATGCTTTGAAACAAAAGATCAGTTCATCCCTTATACTTGCTATTCTAGACTTGAAAAATTCATTTGAGTTTCAGGTTGATGTATGCGACTATGCCATGGGCATAGTCCTCATGAAACATGGTAAGCCCATTTCATTTCGTTCAGAAATTTTCAATGGTGCAGTAATTAAGTTGCAACAACAAATGCACTTTCATTGGATGGTTTTTCTTCTACTATTCCACTTGGTCGAAAGGAATAGGAAAGGTATAAGAGACAAGTTTGTTGATGTACTTTCTAGGCCTATTGTTTGTGTAACTACTTTTTTCAAGAATAATTTTGTTTTACATGAAAGTTATGATCGGAAAAATACATACTTTCAAGATGTACATTCAATCTTGTGTCAAAGGTATCAAGTAGGGGAATTTTTTTACCATTTGCATCATAATGTGTTGTATCATCTTGGTAAGAATGATGTTTCTATTGATGGTAACATGGACAAAGCCAAGGAGTTCATTGAACAAATCCAAATGGTACATCAAAAAGTGCAATATTAGCTTGAAAAGAGCAAAAGAAAGAACAAAGCAAGGCATGGCAAGCATCACGTAGATCGCAAGTTCCAAGTCAGTGATGAATGGATCAAGATTGGAAAGGTGAGGGAACTGCACCCTCACCTGTTATACAAATGAAAGTGATATTTTGGGATCCAAAAGGCTTCCAGTGGGGAGGAATGATCGGGTGCTCAAAAAATAGCTCAAAATTCAAAGTTGTAGGATCAGTGTGGATCCTGAACGGTTGTGTAATTCTCGTCATCCTGAATCTAGAGCAAATCGTTTCGCACGAAACAGAAATCGTATGGTCCTAGAATTATGTTTTGTTCATTTTCCCAAACATGTGAATTTTTAAAAAATGTGGCAGCCCTTGGCGTTGACTGTGTAGGTCTATGTGGAAGGTTGATCGGTCAATATACTCTAGCAAATTGTATTGTGCCAAGTGGCATGTTCTCATGGGTGCATTTGGCAGATTTTTAATGGTTGGATTGGTGGCAAACCATGGGCTCACACGTGGCCCAACTAGTGGGCGCCACATGGTAGCTTGAGGGCCACCAAAATATTGGGTCAGAGTCTAGGGAGCAGCAGCAAGGGTCGAACCTATGACCTCACAACACAAGTCCAACACCTTCAATACAACATCGCATTATAACATAATATATATAGTTCTTGACATATATTCAAAGTGTATGTGCACACCTATCGAGGGAGGGGCTAGCCCATAGGGGTCAGCCCTTGGACATGCCACATGCATGCGACAACCAATGGAGGGGGAGCGAGGGCTTGGCTAGCAGGGGCAGGTCGTTGGCCTTAGTCCCAGGCATGTGGCCCCATATGGCCATGATTTTTGGATTTAAGGCATTAGCAAACATTTAAAGTGTCCAACAATTTCACCCGAAATTCGGAAAAATTGTCACTTCGTTAGCGCGTTTTGGGGCAAATTTGTAGGATGGTGTCGAATTTTGGGGAATTTGCAGTGCGATTACCAAAAAACTTGTAAAGGCCACAACTTCTTCAGTTTTTTACCAAATCAGGGGCAGAAAGAGGCTACACAGGCATTTTTGGGCATTCTAGAGCCTTTAGAATAGGTTTCGAAGCTTTTTAAACATTGTAAAATGATATATTCACATTTTCTAGTATAATAGAGAGGACCAATCCATTGGAAGTTGGATGAAGGAGACGTAGCCAGGAGAGGTGAACTGCTTCATCATGCGTTGTTGTGGTACTATTTATGGTGATGTTTGTGTCTATTATATACTACTATTTAGCCATTTTTTTATGTTAATTTTCACATAAAATTTACATAAAAACACTCAAAAACTTATGTTTAAACTTGCAATTTACCCCGTGAATCTTAAGCACTTTCAACATATTCTGAAAAGGAATTTAGCACAAAAAAGCTATTTGCCAATCAGATCAAGTTTAGTGACCCTACTTGTTGATTCCTAATGAATCTATATTATGAACCCTTTGATTGTCGTGATCACTTCCTAGCCCTCGGCATCTTGTAGGTTCAAGGCAAACTCTATGGTCCTATAAGTTTTTCAAAGAACCCTAGCTAGTGATATTTTTTTAGGATTTCCATGTCCTCAAGATTCTGATGAACCTAAGTGGTATAATTTCATTCTTTCCTATTGAATCCTTCCCCCATTTTATGCACAATTTTGTACAAGTTTTGACAACAATTTATTTTTCAAGGAAACATTGTTTCTATGCTACTACAAGAGCTAAGGAAAGTGCACAACTTCCAACTAATTCTTAAAAATAATTGATCACTCCATACTTTATATCACAATGTTTATTTGAAGGAAAAATATTAATTGATTGTTCCTTTGTCAATTCAGAACCTTGACACAAAAAACCTGCTAACTGATAAATTAAAGTAATTAAGAAAATTTTTCAATGATGTTCTCTCATGTAGTAGAATCTTGTATATAGAGTAGCTCGCTATAGACTAGTTGTTGTAGCTTAGATATTTTAGGCTTGATATCCTATAACCTTCTCCTAAAGTGGTGGTAAACTTCGTCAAGGCTTTTCAATACTTAGATGCATGCATAACATGGATTGAGAATATTTAGCGAGATGAAGTTAATACCAAGTTTAAATGGAGATAATGTATAGTGGTGGATTAGAGAAAACTAAATGTGTAGTGGTTAAGTCGGCCCCATCCTACCTCCATTAGTCATAGTGTCCTCATACTCCAACTTGTGCCTACCATTAGAAAGAAAAAAAGGGAAACTTTTTAAATTATCTCGTGGTTTTTTTTATTCACCTCCTCATACATGGGAAAAAATTTTAGTGTGAGTGGTGTTTTATACCAAACTTGTCTAAGAGCTCTACCAATCTATTTGGTTATATAACCATTCACCTTTTGCACTATATAGGATTATGTATCCTCTTGTGGTAGCCACAGAGATCCTTCATTCTAATCAAAATACTTTTTTGAAACATTAATGGGTCAAAGAAGAGCTAATTATGGTGATGGACAAGTTTTTTATTGTGATTCTGATGGAAAAACAAGGAAGCTGAGTTGTTGCAATATTGGAAATGGTGAATAGCGGAGGAAAAAATCAGATGTAATGTATAATTATGGAATAGATAAGTGTAATAATTCCTCTGGCTCTTTTCTGTTAGGATATTCTAACACATAAGAAATAGTTAAGTATAACTTGATCTAGTATAGAGTTAGGTAAAGTGTGTTTCTTTACTATGTACATTTTGTAACTTACAATCCGACGGTCACGATACGTAGTGATCCGACGGTTCATTCTCTCCTCGGTATTACCGACACTTGATCTGTGGCTTAACACCCGATTGGTCCATGATCTCTATTTAAAGAGCATGGAGGGTCATTTTTAGGGTAATCGTCCATGAGAAAAGCTTATGTAAATTTTCATTCTTTTATTAACAAATTGCCTGAAGTGGCCGCGTTGGCTTAGGCCGTGGACTGTTTCCCTCTTTGAGGTTTTTAACCACATCAAAAATATTGGTGTATTGATCTATGATCTGTTTGTAAGCAGTGTCCTTTGGTGTTTTGTCTGAGGAACTTACCCTGTAAATTCCTACATGGTATCAGATCTATTTGAGGGTCGTGTCAGTTGGTGATCCAAATATGAAGCCGGTAGAACTGCATCCGACTATCGTTTCCTAGATCTATTGTTTCTGACTACTTTCGGGTGAGAGGACTTCTCTATTATGTTAGGAGCATCTGTTCCAGTGAGGAACCACTTTCGTTTCACGTGTAAAGGTTTCCGGTAGCCCTAGCTACATCATTTTTAAGATCTGGAGCTATACAATGTTTATTTGCAGTTTACAATTATTTTCTCTTTGTTCATTTCAGTTTATTTAGTTGTTTTTATTACCGGATCTATACCTTTCATTTCTGCGTATGCTCTTTGCCCCGCGACTCTGTGCAATCTGGGCAAATCAGAAACAGAAAGGAAGGATTTTTCTCATGCGTATGCTCTTTTCCACTGCGCCCTAGTGTGATCTCAGAAAATCAGAAACATTGAGGAAAATATTTATTTTCCGGGTAAAGGTAACTTCGAGCCGTAAGGTTCATTTTTTGTATGTCCATGTTGGGTTTTGTGTTTTTTGTTTTGTAGGGAAAAGGAGCTTTCTCAAAGTAAGAATGCAGCCCAAAGCTCCAGCGACAAAAAAAAAACCCTTCCTCTTTTCCAAAAATTACTAAAATTTTAGTTTAGCTCACTTGGTCCAAAGCTACTTTATGAGAGTAGAGGTCTTGAGTTCAAGTCTTATTTTCGTTGAGCTAATTAGATTAATTTTGGAAAGGGGGTTGTTCTTTTTATAACATTATCATTCATTTCCGCACATTCCCGCACTTCGTCGGCATCTTCATCAAATTTTCTTCAAAAAGCCATAACTTCTTCATCCGGAAGCCATTTTCAGAGCCATTTTTGTTTAACCAGCCTAATTTTTTGAGATCTTTCCATTGGAACACTTACTTTCACCATATATAGCTTCAGTTTCTATTAAAATGGAAAGTCCATGCCAATTTATTCTTGACAGCACCAACTACTTCCAATGGTGGTCCTACATTGTGGATTTACCTAGAAGTAAAGGTCTCTACTGAATAGCCTTAGGCCAAGAAACCAAACCGAAAGATGAAGCTAAAAGGAAAAATAGGGAAGATCAAGCACGTGGGTTGATAGGAATGTCTATTTCTCTAGATCTTAGATTCCATATTGCAGAACTTGATACTCCTGAAGAAGCAATGAAACAAATCACTAAAGCTTTTGGAATTAAAAATGAACTTAAAGCCCATCAACTCGAAAATGAGTTGCTTACATTGGACCCCAATAATTTTTCTTTCATTGAAGATATTTTTTCCAAGTTCAAGACCCTTAGACTTCTCTTGGAAGGTGTTAAGGTTAAGAAAGAAGATAGTAGCCTTACCTATTCCATTCTTACTAAGTTGGGACCAGCCTATTCTGTGTTTGTTTCCACCTTCCATTCTACAAGAGAAGTCTTCATTTCTCAAGGACAAGCCTACAAGTCCCCTTCCTTTGATTCCTTTTGTGATTCTTTAATAAGAGAACAAGAAAAACTCTTACACCTTGGTCTTCTTAATCTTGGAAACTCTTCTAAGAAAGCGTTAGCCGCCCAGCAGCAAACAATTCAAAGAATCCTAAGAAGTTGTATCCGAAAAGGAATGGTCCTAAACCAAACAAGGGTCCTAAGCAATTTCAGCCTCAAAATGAAAAATCATTTCAACAAAATGATAAGACAAATAAAAACAAAGGGAAGAAGACTGATAGACATTTCAACTTTTGTAATCGAGATGGCCACTTAGAATCCAAATGCTTTAAGAAGATGGAAGCCTTGGAAGCAGCAATGAAGAAGCATAACATCCATTTGGAGCACTCTTCAACTTCAACTTCATCTTCAGGAATAGCACTTTCTGCATGTAGTTTTCAAGCATCTCAGTCTGGCTATGCACTAAATGTATCTTCTTCTTCTCATTCTCATGAGTGGCTCATTGATTCTAGAGCTTCTTATCACATGGCCAAAAACAAAGCCATGTTTTCTGCTTTAAATTATTTTAACACCAAAAATATATATGTTGGTGATGATAGATCTCTTAGTGTTGTAGGGACTGGAAATGTTCATATAGACAATGGTCAAATTAATGATTTATTATGTGTCCCAACCTTATCTTGCAACCTTCTATCTGTATATCAGATAACTCATTCAGGTGAAGGTAAAATCGTTGAATTTTCACCTCATGATGTTGTAATTAAGGACATAAGAGATCCTAGAAAGATTTTAGCTACTGGCATTGCTGATGATTCTACAAGGTTGTATAAGTTTCACAACTTTGGGTCATCAAATCTTCCCTTGGTATTTGTTGCTCATAACGATGAAGTGAGCAAACTTTGGCATGAGCGATTTGGTCACTTAAACTATTGCTCTCTTCAGAATCTATGTAAAGAAAATATGGTGACAGGTCTTCCAATGGTATCTTGCAGAGATGGTGTTTGTTCCGGATGTGTACTCGGAAAACAACATCGGGATAGTTTTTTCAAATGTGCCTCTTGGCATGCCTCAACCCCTTTACAGCTTGTGCATAGTGATTTATGTGGTCCACTTCCAGTTGTTTCATTCTCTGGCTACAAGTATTTCTTAACTTTCATTGATGATTTCTCCAGACACACTTGGGTATACTTCTTAAAACTCAAGAGTGAATATTTAACATGTTCTTGGCCTTTAAGGCCTTTGTTGAAAAAAAATCTGGACATCAAATTCTTAAGCTAAGATCTGATAATGGAGGAGAATATGTTAACCAAAAATTCATCAACTTTTGCACTGAGAATGGAATTCAAATGAAACATATTGTTCCATATATTCCACAACAAAATGGTGTAGCTGAAAGGAAGAATCGCACCTTAAAGGAAATGGCTAATTGTATGCTTCAATCTAAAGGACTTGGTCTTAATTTTTGGGCAGAAGCAATTAACTGTGCAATAAATCTCACTCCTACTAAGGTTTTAAAGAATATCACTAGCATGGAGCTCAATTAAACCAGATGTAAGTCACTTTCGTGTTTTTGGAAGTGAAGCATGGGCCCATATTCCAGATAAGAAACATAAAGCTTTAGAACCTGAGAGTGAAAAATGTATTTTTGTTGGATATTCTGAAGATTTCAAGGGATATAGACTTATTCCACTTAAGTCCAAAAATGTTATCATTAGAAGAGATGTAAAGTTTTCTAGAAATATATCGGCCTACGAGCCTAGTTCAGCGGATGTGCCACCTCTCCCTATCTCTTCTACTTTTGAAAATATTTCTTCTTCAGATGATGAAAGCGAGGACGAAAATCCTCCCCCTCCTTCTCAGGATCCTCCTTCAGCTCCTCAGCTTCCAAAATGGCTCCCTGCTACTCGGGATGCAGCACGTGATCTTGCCGGTGATCCTACAGATCAATGACGTACGTGTTCTCAGTTTGATAGAGCCTCTTCTTTACTGGCTCAAGCTTCAGTGAATTATGATCCTGACACCTTTTCAGAAGTTTCAGGCCATCCAAATTGGGAAGCGGCTATGAATGAACAATATCATTCATTATTGGCAAATGATACATGGGATCTTGTTCCTCTACCAAAGGGAAAAAAACTTGTTAGATGCAAATGGGTTTACAGAACCAAGTATGGACCAGATGGGAAAGTTGATAAACATAAAGCTCTTCTTGTTGCTAAGGGTTTTTCACAAGTTGAAGGCATTGACTACACTGAAACCTTCTCCCCTATTGCCAAAATGAACTTTATCCACCTTGTTCTTTCCCTTGCTACCTCTTTCAAATGGGAAGTCCATCAGATGGATGTTAAATCTGCTTTCTTGCATGGGGACTTGCATGAAGAGATTTATATGGAACAACCTATTGGCTTTATACAAACAGAATCCAACCTTGTATGTCCGCTTAAGAAATCCCTTTATGGTCTCAAGCATGCTCCTCGAGCTTGGTATGCCAAATGGATAAATTTCTTTTAGAAAATGGCTTTTCTAGGTGTCATTCTGACAATACTGTCTACACCAAGAAAGTGGGAAAGTCTCTTATCATTCTTGTTCTTTATGTTGATGATCTTATCCTAACTGGTAGTGATCCCAACCTTATAAACCATGTAAAGTCTAGCCTTAAAAGGAAGTTTGAAATCACAGACTTAGGACACTTACATTATTTTCTTGGTCTTCAAGTCTTGCAATCCAAGGAAGGTATTTCCCTTTCCCAGTCCAAGTATGCCTGTGATATTTTATGCCATTTTCACATCGAAGACTGTAAGCCAGCCCCTTCTCCCTTTCAGTCTGGACTCAAACTTTCAGTGACTTGTACTTCTCCTGAAGTTGATGCTACCTTATACCGTCAACTTGTAGGAAAACTTTTGTATCTAACCCATACGCATCCTGACCTTTCCTTTACTGTTGGCCTTGTTGATCGGTTTATGCAAAACCCACATGAAAGTCATTGGAAAGCAGCTAAAAGAATACTTCATTATGTTTGAGGTATAGTTCAGTTTGGGATTCATTACAGTGTCGAAGCAGCTCCTCTATTGGTTAGTTTCACTGATTCCGATTGGGCTGGTGACCCTGACGATCGGAAGTCTATTGCAGGTTATTTGTTCACTCTTGGTTCAGGACCTATTACATGGGCTTGCAAGAAACAAGGTGCCATTTCTCTTTCCTCAACAAAAGCAGAGTATCGTGGTGTCGTAGAAGCTAGTAAGGAAACCTTGTGTCTTCGTCAGATCCTGTCAGAGTTTGGCTTTCAGCAGCAGCATCCGACTACACTTTGGTGTGATAATCAAAGTTCCATTCAACTATGGAAATATCCAGTCCAACATCAGCGCAGCAAACACATTGAACTGCACATGCACTTCATCAGAAAGCTCATTCATGACCATGTTCTTGAAGTGCAATATTGTTCAATAGATGATCAAGTTGCAGACATCTTTACAAAGGCTCTGAGAAAGGCAAAGTTTACTAAACTTTGATTTATGGGTGGAGTTCAGGCTCTAGTGCCTCCTTCCTTCTCCTATTGTGTCATATTTGTAAATCCTTCAATCATATCCCAAGTTGTTCTTAAGGGGGGATGTTAGGATATTCTGACACATAGGAAATATTTAAGTATAACTTGGTCTAGTATAGAGTTAGGTAAAGTGTGTTTCTTTACTATGTACATTTTGTAACTTACAATCTGACGATCACGATATGTAGTGATCCGATGGTTCATTCTCTCCTCGGTATTACCGACACTTGATCCGTGGCTTAACACCTGATTGGTCCATGATCTATATTTAAAAAGCATGGAGGGTCATTTGTAGAGTAACCGTCCATGAGAGAAGCTTATGTAAATTTTCATTCTTTTATTAATAAATTTCCTGAAGTGGCCATGTTGGCTCAGGCTGTGTACTGTTTCCCTCTTTGAGGGTTTTAACCACGTCAAAAATACTGGTGTATTGATCTATGATCTGTTTTTGAGCGGTGTCCTTTAGTGTTATGTCTGAGCAACTTACCCTGTAAATTCTTACATTTTCCCTAGCTTACATGCAAAGAAATTACTCTATTGGTAGCTTTTTATTAAATTTTTTTTATCCAATAGCATTACAGGACATTCCTATAACAATTTAGGGAAGTGCAAATAAATGTATGGAAAATATTTGGAGATGTCAATATGATGATATGGATGATGGATGACGATGTAAAGTGGTTTATTGGCACTCTCTAGTCCCTCTAAGAATGCATGAGTTCATGCCTTGGTTTATACGCAGGTTGGTCTATTTGACCTACCTTCTTGACCCTTTCCTATGTAATACCTACACAAAAATTACGGTAAGATAATCATATTATTTTATCATTTTTTTTTGTTTTCATTTTTTCTTCTTTTTTCTTTTTCCCTTTTTTTTAGGCCCCTTAGATACCTCATTGAGGTTTTAAGTCAGTGATTTTTCCCAAGGTGCCTTGGAGGAATTTTTCACCTAGGGTTTTTTAATTTTTCTTTTACTTAGACAAACAAGTTTCCTCGTAGATATTTTCAAGTAATGCGTGAAACTTCAAGTTCCTCAAAGGATATTTGTTTTGATGTTTTTTTTCTCTTTTTTCATTTTCTTATTAGTCACAAGTTGAATGGATTGGTATCTTTGAAGCTCTCAATCAAATTCAGCTCCTTACTTATTAAATCATTAAATTCAACCCTAGAGAGGGGCTTCCTATAGAATTTAAATCGATAACCATTTACCAAAATTGGAATTTACTCTTCAGCTATAGATTTGAATTTGTCTAAGCCATTATCATGACATTTTTCCACTAGAATAAGCCCTAACCATATGATCATGAGCTTCCCTTTAAAGTCCTTAGATATTGATTCATCCAAGAGGGCCTAATTACCCTTGTGAAAGCTTTGGTTTTAATATGTTTTTCATGCCATAATTTTCTTTGTAGTTGGACCACTTCAATATGAAATAAGGCTGACATCCTATATCCATGTTAGGTCCCTATATTACTAGTGTAGCCCCTTATTGTTATTAGTGAAACCCCCTTATTTTATTTTTGTTCCCATGTAATCCCCATGTTGTTGTTATTGTGCCCCATAGAAGCCCACTATTGTTATTGTTGTGTGCCTACAATATTATTGCTATGTAGGCTCTGATTATATTGGGACCACTTCGATTCCTATATATAGAAAGGAGGTATTGTAATTTGTATCATCCAATAATTGTTCATTTGTGTAATGTAAAGGAGGTTTCCCCCTCGAAGAGGCTAATTTTGAAGTCATTGATCTATCTTTTCTATATTTTTGTGAGTTGGTTTCATAACATTTGGTATTAGAGCTTTGGATTCAAGGGTTTTGCTACTCCAAAACAAGTCATCATGGAATTTTCGTTATAACATTTTCTCCACAACGTTTCAGATGCTAAAAAAGTAACACATCTGAGTTGAAATAGTTCCAAACCTCAAGTTCGAATTTCAAATATTTTCTCGCTATATTTGCGGAGATATGACCTGAGGAAGTTAGGGTTTTTGCAAGCTCCAGAATTCCATCACAAACTGGTCATCGTGGAATTTTCGCTATATTTATTTTTCTATGAATGTTCAGACTATGAAATTAAAACCCATTTGAGATGAAATTGTGATGAATCACAGGTCCGAATTTTGGATCGTTTTTCACTATATTTTCAGAGATATGATCCAAGGAAGTTAGGGTTTTCATAGGCTCTTGAATTACATCCCAAATAGGTGACATTAGAAAAATTGTCATAACTTTCTCCCTAAGTATCGAACTAAAATCACATAAGAATTTACAGAAATAAGACAGAATTTAGTTTTATGTGCATTGTTTTCAAGTCCAAAGGTTGAAACATTGACATGTGGCACTTCGTACAAGTTCGCTCTACTAAAAAAGTGTATAATCAGGCCATCTTGGGAGATTGGACATAACACTTTCTTGGAGAATCCAATTTTGATCAAATGGGTGGCATTGGAAAGATGACAAAGATGACTACCACATATCACAATTTCAGACGTTGGAGATCCTAAATTTTAGAGATACATCAGATTCATCCAGCTCCTACAAACTAAAAAAGGGTGTGTAGTTTTTTCAAAAGTTTGCATAAGTTTGGTTTGAAAAATTAGTTTGAAGGAATTCAAATAACAATGTAAACTTTGAAACGGGAACTGATATTGTTACCCGTTTTGTAGAGGTGGCAAAAATATGACCCGATTTTCAAAAGTGTTGATGCAGAATACACATGTTTTTTTAAGAACATGGTTTTTGGAACTTTAATTTTTTTCATGTGCATTAAGTTTTAGAATGGTAGTGAATGGTAGTGATTTTCATCCTGATTTTAAAAAGTGGGTATTCTGCATCACACCCTTTTTTTAAAAGACCTATTTTTTTACTTTAAATTTTCTAGTGTGTGAAATGTAAAAAATTATTTTCTAAATTTGATAGTTTTTGAAGTCGTCATTGTATTCATATTTTCTTGTTCTCTATCTTATTTTATTTTTTTAGTGGGGTTTTTATTGTTTTGCGTTTTTAAATTAGAAATTCGATAGTTTGAATTTTAGATAATCTACATATTTAGACATCCTTAATTCATTTTTCAATCCACATGAAATAATTGTTTCTAAAAAACAACATTTTTTAACAATGGACATAAAAAATAACCATTTTTAACATAAATATAACAAAAAAACTAAACGTTTTGATAATTTTTCGCTAGAATTAACATGTCAAAATCACAATTTTTATACAAAAATATTAACTAAAAATCGTCAAATAATATTTTTTTTATGAATTTCATGTCAAAAAGATAATAATAACTATTTTGTTTTTCAAAAAATAATGATTAACTTTAAAATCAATGCAAAAATCACATATTACCAATATTGAACGTATAACAACCCTAATTGAGTGTTTATTCTTCTCATAAAATGTCAAAGTCAAAACATTGCAAAGCTTGAGTTACAAGCATAACTTAAATTTAATCAACAATGTCACGCAATCCAAACTCTTTGTCCTCTAGAGTTTCATCATTGTCCTCTTCCACAACCTCTTCTAATGGGTCTTTCATGTCTGCAAATCCCCCAATATATGTCTTTCCATACATTCCATGTAATGGTGGTTGGGGTTCCTTTGCCTTTTTTGCCACACGTGATTCACTAAAGTCCCCTTTCTTCAACCCAATTTCTTGCAGTGCATCTGGAAGAAATTGAAGAGCATTAATTCTTTGCTGAATGAAATTGCATTGTAATGGATCTTTCTCAATTGCAATGCAATTTCTTCCTTTTTGAAGGCAGCATGCTAGTGTTGTACCTAATTATCAAGCACAAAAAAATAATGAAGTAAATTAGTACAATGACATATCAATTAAAAAAAAGAACATATTGAAATTCAATTCCATGTGGCAAAACGTACCTGAGCCAGAAAATAAATCCAGAACCCAATCTCCTTCATTTGAACATATGTCTATAAGATAGTTAATCAATAATTGTGGTTTCTGATAAATGTTAACTATCTCTCCTTTCATTTCTTTGTCTTCATATGTTAGTTTTCTCACAACAGCATCATAAGTCAGTATTTGGCTATGACTCTTTTTGTCCACCCGATTAAAAATCATAGACATATGGCTATCATCTTTTGCCCAACTATCATTATGAATGAACTCACAGTCATTTATAAATTGTTGATCTTCATTGTCAAGAAGATTTGACTTTTGCCTGTAACATAAAATAGTAAAAGTTCAATTAACTTGTACATAAATTAATTTTTCAACATTAATCAAATATACCTTTAAACGTCTTACCATGTAAGTTGCATCCTTGAATTTGTTTTCCCCTTGAAGCTTGACAATAACATTTCCAATTGTGTGTCTGAATGAAATGTCACAAATCTCCATAATGGTGATGACGTCACTTCCTTAAATCCCGCCACCACTTTATTAAAAGCTTGATAAGTATAAGGGTCAATATCATAGCAAATGTTTGGAATATTGAAACCATGGGGAATATCTGCAATAACCAGGGCATAATCCCTTTTTGGTACGAGTTTCGCAATGTCTTCACAGTCGCCTTGTATTACTTGATATTGAATAGTGTCTAGCCCATTCCAAATGAAATGATTAAGAGTTGGATCAAGTTCAAAATTCTTAATACGTTGCTTTCTCAGTCTTTCAATCTTTATTTTTTCAATAAAAGTCTTGAAACTATCTGGTGCTCCATTATCTTCTTTCTTCATCTTTTACCAAACAAACAAATGTATGTGTAAGTTTTAAATTAAAAATAGTACATAGATGATTAAAACTGAATGTATAAATCAAGTTACCTTTTTAAATGCAAGATAAAAAGCTTTCAATGTTGATGTAGAACTTGAATCTGGATAGTTGCGTACAACATCATCCCAACTATCTTCATTCCACAATTTAGCCATTTCTTCCTGAATTTTGATGTAAACTTTGTGACTGCATAGATAAAGTAAGAAAAAGTTAATATAATGATATGTATAACAAATACTACCAATAACAACATGTTTTATTTGAAAGATAACTATAATCTTGGAAATAAGTAAAAATAATTCAGCAAACTTACTTTTGAAATTCTTCAGACATTTCTTCCAATGATAATTCCCCCGACTTCACACGAGATAATATTGTTTTGACAATTTTTTCATCTTTCACTCCTTGCATTGCCCTCCAAGGCGTGATGGTCATATCGTCTGGAAGTTTCTTCAGTTCAGGCGCTGATTTATTTTTTCTACATATCAATGGCTTAGACTTTCTGACCCTCTGGTTTTTAATGCGAATGTCTTCCCACATGCTAAAAATGTCATCAATCAAATTCCAAATATCTCTAGTTCTAAATGCCAATTGGAAAATGTTATCAACACCTCTGAATAAATCGCTAGATCTGATGTCTTTTCCACTTTTTGAACTGCCTTTATCTTCAATTTGATAGCCTATTTCCATACAACATTCCTTTCGGAAATCTGCACTAATATTGATCTTATCCCCACCACATTTTTCTAGGAATTCACTATGAATAAATCTAACCTTTTGGATCAAAGTCATAGACATCCTATATTCATTATCTGAATTATGATCCCATGCCACTAACTTTGCTTCTGTTTAATTTAAACCAGCATAAATGATACTTTTCATTGTTTCAAAACGTGGGTTATTAGGATATTCCTCCATCAATTGTCTTTGAGCTTCAACAGAATGGTTCCCCCCAAGCACATAATAATTGTATTCAAAACATTTTGACTTATCAAATGCTTCTTTGTTGGGAACTTGAAGTGGATCAACAAGAAGCACATAACTAACCACATGAGCATATGGATTGTACCTCATCAATGTCTTCAAGTTGTGAACATGCAGATGATGTGGCTTTCTGACTTGATATTGGCATTGTCCTTCACTTGCCTTATAGGTTTGTCTGACATTTAACTGAAATGTACGACCACCATCAATTAAGTTTCTCTTTGTCAAATTCTGTCGAATGGCATTTTGTTTTGTTTTGATAATGCCATCACCTAAATCAGCTCCTGGTGTAATGATTTCTCTGCTTCCTTTTGAAGTTTCACTAGGTTCTTGACTACTGGTAATGACTACTTCAAGATCTTCAACTCTACTTTTTTTCGTCTTAACATTCTCAAGAGATCTATTCTTGGGCATTGTTACTTTTGGTCTTTTACGACCTTCCGCAATTTCAATGTCATCTTCAGTAATGGCAACATATGCTTCATTGTCAATTTCAACTTCATCGTCCTCAAAAGTAACTTGTTTACCCTTGCTAGATTTATCCACCAGAGGCCTTTTTTTCTGATTCTTTGGATGTAGTTTTGTAGCATCATCAATTACTAAATTTTCCATGTTTTGCATATCTTCTTCTGACACTGAGTAAAAATGGCTGACAACTTTCATGATATCATGCTCTATGAAATGAATGCCTCCCAACATAATTGAACAGCTTTCAACAAAATTCTGCCAAACAAAATACCATATGTTAATATAAACAAAGTTAAAAAATATAGCGAGACATTTTCAAAACGCAAAATAAAAATACAAATAACAATACTTACCATGTTTTGTGTCATATCATTTACGATTTGTTTACACAACTTTGTAGATACCTCTCTCCTGTCATATAATGAATATGATAGTCGGTATTTAATCCTTTCATGTGACTTGGCAGCTTTTGTAAGTACGTAAACAACTTCAGTGTTTGGTATCGAACACATATCTATGACTTTTCCCATCACCTCCAAATTTTCATTATTATTGGGTGTATCAATGTATAGATATATATTCATAGTTGTGCTCTCTCTTTCTTTCACATACCAGGCTCTTGATGGAAACTTCACCTCTTTTGAACTTTTCCAATCTGAGATTAGCTTCTTATCACTCAAAGCACTTGAAATATTTGTAGGTATGAACTCAGGTGGAGTTCGTTCACCAATGTTTTTTGAAGATACACCTTTAAGACTCCTTGGTCCAGAAAGATTCACAGAAATTTTCCTTGATGCCATTTTCCTAAAAAAAAACACATAAATTAGTAAATAAAAAAACATATTAACTTAAATTAACAACAAAAATATACCATAAAATTTGTATTTGTATAATCAAAATTGCCCTCCCCCTCCCCCATCCGCCCCCTAGCCCACCCCCGGGCCCCCCGCCCGGGCCGCCCCACCCCCTTCCCCTCCCTCCCCGGCCCCCCCCCCCCCCCCCCCGCCCCCTCCCCCTCCCGGGCCGCCCCACCTCCCTTCCCCTCCCCCCGCCCGGGCCGCCCCACTCCCCTCCACCTCCGGTCCCCCAGGCCGCCCCGCCCCCTTCCCCCTCCCTCCCCCCCGGGCCTCCCCAACCCCCCCCGGCCACCCCCGCCTGGGTCGCCCCATCCCTCCCCCATCGGCCACCCCCGCTCAGGCCGCCCCACCCCCCTCCCCCTTCCCCTCCCTCCCCCCCCCGGCCACCGCTGCCCGGGCCACCCCACCCCCCTGCCCCTTCCCCTCCCTCCCCCGGCCGGGCCCCCCCACCCCCCCCCGCCCGGGCCCCCCCACCCCCCCCCGGCCACCCCCGCCCGAGCCGCCCCACCCCCCTCCCCCTCCCTCCCCGGGCCGGGCTGGCCCCCTCCACCCCCCGGCCCCCCGCCCGGGCCGCCCCACCCCCCTCCCCCTCCCCCTCCCCCTCCCTCCCCCGCCCGAGCCTCCCCCTCCCTCCCCTGCCCGGGCCTCCCCCCCCCGATCCCCCCCGCCCGGGCCAACCCACCCCCTCCCCCGCCTGGCCCCCCCCCGCCCGTGCCGCCCCCCCCCCCCCTCCCCCTCCCGCGCCCCCTCCCCAGCCCCGCCGCCCACCCCGCCTGCCCCCTCCGCCCACACAGGGCCACCCCCAGGCCGCCCTCTCCGCCCCTCAGGCGGGGCGGGGCGGCCCGGGGGTGGCGCTGCGCGAGCGCGGGCAGCTCGGCACTGGCGCTGTGCAGGCAGCACCCGCGCAGCGCCACCCCCGGGTCGTCCCGCCCCGCCCAAGGGGCGGAGCGTCGGTTCCGGGAATCGATGCTCCGCCCCTCGGGCGGGGTGGGGCGGCCCGGGGGTGGCGCTGCGCAGGCGCCGCCTGCGCAGCGCCACCCCCGGGCCGCCTGCGCCCGCGCAGCGCCACCCCCGAGCCGCCCCGCCCCTCGCGTGGGGCGGGGCGGCCCGGGGGTGGCGCTGCGCAGGCGGCGGCCCTGTGCGGGCGGAGGGGGTGGGCGGCGGGGCCTGGGAGGGGGCGGGGGAGGCGGAGGGGGCGGGCGGGGTGGGCGGCGGGGCCGGGGAGGGGGCGCGGGAGGGGTGGGGTGAGAGCGGTGGGGAGGGGGCGCGGGAGGTGGAGGGGCGGGAGGGGTGGGGTGGCCCGGGCGGGGGAGGGAGGTGGTGGGGTGGCTCGGGCGGGGTTGGCCGGGAGGGGGAGGGAGGGGGCGGAGGGCCGGGGGGGGTAGGGGGCTGGTCGGGGGAGGGAGGGGGAAGGGGAACGGGGTGGGGCGGCCTAGGCGGGGGGGCCGAGGGGGCGAGGGGGTGGCCCGGGCGGGGAGGGCGGGCCCAGCCGGGGGAGGGAGGGGGAGGGGGGTGGGGTGGCCCGGCCGTGGGGTGGAGGGGGCGGGGTGTGGGGCTGCCTGGTGGGCCGGGGCGGGGGCGGGCACCAGGTGGGCCGTGCGCCAGGTGGAGGAGGGGCGGGTGGGGGTGCCGGGGAGGGGGCGGGCGGGGTGCCGGGGAGGGGCGAGTGGGATGGGCAGGGGGCCCGGGGTGGGGCCGGGTGCCGGGTGGGCCCGGGGTGCGGGCGGGTGTCGGGTGGGCCCGGGGTGTGGCGGGTGCCGAAAATTTTTTAATTTAAAAAAAAAAAAATATGGGGGGGGGGGAGGGAGTTAGGGGGGCAGGGGTTGGAGAAGGGGGAGGTGTGGCAGGCGGGGTGGGGTAGATAGCAATATTAAAATTTGGCTTGGAAAATTTTTTAATTTAAAAAAAAAATATTCTTCATTAAAATAATTTAATATGAAAATTTCGAAAAAATAATTGAACTTACCTTTCAATTGCGACAATTCTTCGTTGTATATATTGTTGATAGCAATATCGCTGCTCCACAAATTCACGAGTCTTTCAAGGGACTTCAGAAAACCTAGATGTGAGGCGAGTAATAGTGATAGCGAAATTTATTATATAAGTGAAATTACGAAGATGTTTTTCCATACGATTAATGTGGGATAGTTTGTTTTACATTATTATAGAGCGAATATTGTAGAGTTGTTTTACAACGGATTTAATGTGGGATTAATTTGTTTGAGAATATATTATAAAAATTTAAAAAAAAATAATTGTTAAGTAAATATTATATACTTTAACTATTAGAATAATTAATGTACAAGTTGTGATTTACAATTTGAATTTTAGTGATTTATTTCATAAAAAAATTTAGTTTACGTTTTTCAATCAATTGTAGAATAAAATAATAAAGGTAAATAAATCTAACAAACTTTTGGAGGGAAATATTTTCGCGAAAATTTTTGGAGGGAAATATTTTCGCGAAAATTTTTGGAGGGAATATTTCATTCTTTAAGCTATATAATATTCTTAGGAGACTCCATTTGTATCATTCAACATTTTCTATTTGAAAGTGATGGATTTCTCTGATGGTGAAGTTTCGGTTTATACACCATCAACATCTTCATCGCGTAACAACTCTATTCATATTGTTGAATATAGCGGGAATTCTTCCACTATGAATAGAAAGTCAATTCTTCCACTTAGTCCTGATTCTAAAGACTACGAGAGTAGCACTGATGAAAGAGGGGATGGAGAATTTCAAATTAATAAAGAGTCACAGATTCCACTTAGTCCAAATTCTAAGGACTATGAAAGCAGTGGTGATGAGGAGCATGATGGTGAAGTTCAAAAGAATGGGGTGTCACAATGTCCACTTAGTCCTAATTCTGAGGACTATGAGAGTAGCAGTTTTGAAGAGTGTGATGGTGAAGTTCAAAATAATGGAGGGTCACGATGTCCACTTAGTCCTAATTCTGAAGACTATGAGAGCAGCAGTTTTGACGTGCATGATGGCGAATTTCAAAATAATGGAGTGTCAAAGTGTCCACTTAGTCCTAATTCTAAGGGCTATGAGAGCAGCAGTGATGATGAATGTGATAATGAATTTCAAAAAAATGGAGTGTCAAAGTGTCCACTTAGTCCTAATTCTAAGGACTATGAGAGCAGCAGTGATGAAGAGCATGATGATGAATTTCAAAAGTATGGAGTGCCACAGTGTCTAGTTAGTCCTGATTCTAAGGACTATGAGAGCAGCGGTGATGAAGCGCGGGATGATGATTTTCAAAAGATTGGAGTATCACAATGTCCTCTTAGTCCTGATTCTAAGGACTATGAGAGCAGCGGTGATGAAGCGCGGGATGATGATTTTCAAAACATTGGAGTATCACAATGTCCTCTTAGTCCTGATTCTAAGGACTATGAGAGCAGCGGTGATGAAGCGCGGGATGATGATTTTCAAAAGATTGGAGTATCACAATGTCCTCTTAGTCCTGATTCTAAGGACTATGAGAGCAGCAGTGATGAAGTGCGGGATGATGATTTTCAAAACATTGGAGTATCACAATGTCCTCTTAGTCCTGATTCTAAGGACTATGAGAGCAACAGTGATGAGAGCAGCAGTGATGATGAGCATAGTGTGGATAACATTCCTCTTAATGATGATGAAAATCCTTATAAAAATGATGATCCAATGATGGAGATATTGCCAAGAAATATTGTATCGAGGAGTAGGAGCAGACCTTTTCGTATCAATGCAAGCTATTCTAGTTATACAAGGGGTAGAGCAGAATATCTGACGAGAAGAAGTTCTATCAGCACTCTCATTTCAAGTGAATGTTGCCAAAAAAATTGCTTGAAACGTATGGATTTCACATTTGCATTAGAAAGCAGGAAGAGATATTTGTCAATGAATAAAAGCATGCAAAACTCATATTTAGTTGGCTGCATGCAATCTACATTGTCAGGTTATGATTATCATATTAGGAATTTTTTATTGTGTAGAAAAGCTTTCAAAATGTTTCATTCAATTGGGAATTTTCGTCTCTTGAGAATTCAAGAAAATTTGGAAAAGGATCCCACATTTTATTCAGAAGTACGTTATAAAAGACAGTTTGGGCCATTATCAAATACTGTAATGTCATGGATGAAAGATTTCTTTTCAAAGCATGGAGAGTGTATGCCAAATAGAGAGACAATACATATTCCAGATAATTTTTCAAGACGAGAAATCTACAACTTATACAAAGAATATGCAGAAAGTGCTGAGGGACAGGGCCACTTTATTACATATCAATATTTTGTGAAGATATGGAAGAAAGAATTCAATAATGTTCGTATTCCTAAGAAGACAAGGATGGCGATTTGCAGTACATGTGCTTCTATTAAATCAAAAAGGGACAAATGTGAAGGCTCAGAAAGAGGTAAGTGTTCATAACTTTTACTTTTAAAATTGTATAGTCATCAACTATGAAAACATATTTCTTAATGAATTTCTTTTATGTTGTGTATATTTAATTGTCAAAGAACTTCAGGAGCATCGCGAACAACAAACAAATGAAAGGAAGAAGTTGTACAAGCATCGAAAGAAGTGTTATGATAATCCAAATAAATATTTGGGCTTGATAATTGATGGTATGGACCAGAAGAAAACACTTTTACCACATTTTGTTCGCACACCCAAAAATCTACAAGAGGAAAATTTTATTCAGTTTCACTTGGTCGGTTGTATGGTCTTCAATGGGAAAATGTTGCCAAGGGTGTACTTCACAGCTCCAAATATTCATAATGATGCAAATCTGACCATAACCATAATTCATGATGTGATTTCTCATTGGTCTGGTAATCTTCCTGAAGTTTTGTATCTACAATTGGACAACACTTGCCGTGAAAACAAAAATCAGGTTGTTTTTGGGTATCTGAACATGCTTGTTGAATTGAGAATTTTTCAAAAGGGAAAGGTTGGTTTCCTTCTTGTTGGGAACACTCATGACCATATTGATCAGATGTTCAGTCGTTTTTCAGTCACATTGAGGAGGAAGGAAGTTGGGAGCTTGCCATCACTAATTGAATGTATTAAGAAATCATACATGCCAGAGCCTGCTTTTGAAGTGTTGGAAGAAACTGTTGACATGCGAAGGTTTATTCTGGGATCATATGGTGAGGGGAAATGCATTGAACAACTTAATGACATTAGCTTCCAACATCAATTTCGTATCAGAAAAATTGATGGGAAAACACTAATATGGGGCAAGAAGTATTCAACTACTACAGAGTGGGCACCATCATCAGGATTGCAATTTTTGAAGTTCATTCCAGATCATCCAATATTTGCATCAAAAATATTGTTATTACAATCAGTTGGTGAAGTTCAAAATGCACGTAGACAGAACAGGGCTATAAATTATTCTGATTGCCTGGAAGAAATTAAAAAATGTATTAGATATACGTATGAGTACTTTGACATTGCTGATTCAGTTTGGTGGGAGTCGTTTTTCAATAATCAAAGTGATCTCATTTCGACAACAATAAATGAAGATATACCTTTGAAAAATCGATTTATTTGGCCACAAAATGTGTCGAATGAACATGAGGAAGTAAACATTGTTGAACAGCAACAATCTCAAGGTATTATTAATTCTTCACAGGTAAAGGAAAGAGAGATGTATATAGGTTCCAGAAGATCTCGTGCACAACGTGAAGCCATGGAAGACCTTTATAGGGGTTCAGTACAGGATATTAAGGAGGGTTGCATGATTGCAGTGCTAGCAGATGGAGATCCCAATGGCTATCCATTTTGGGTTGCTAAAGTTATAAAGGTCTTTACAGAAAATGAGGATGTTACAGGTGTTGAAGTACATTGGTATGCCACAAATACACACCCATTCAATGGTGTGTATAAGCCAGAGATGGTAGTTGACAAAAAAAATGGTGGAAAAAGAAAAAGAAAGGGTACAAATATAAATTGCCGCCGCACAGACATATTACAATTGAAGGATTTTGACATACTTGTTTATGACTTCAATTTAACAAAGAGAGGAACTCTTCGCTTCAAGACGACAGAGATTCTGAAAAGGTTGTTACCAGAAGGAACGGTGTTGACATGGGATTCTGCTGAAACCAGTCGTAGATCTAGAAGACTTTTGAAACCTGGAATCTTGGGCATGCATGTGGACTCAGATGGGGCACTAGTTGATGACAGAGAAGAATATGGAACATCTTCGTCAGCATCCAGTCACTCATCTGAAGATTTGAATTCTGATGGTGTGCAAGAAAATATGAGTGATTTTGAATAATTGTTTAAGACAGTTTATATAACTGATGTATGCATCGTATCTTCAAATAAAATTAATGTTTTCCATATTTTGTTAAATGAGAAGTTATGAAGCATTTTTATGTTGTTGGATTATGTCTTAAGTATGATAAATTTTATTGTTTAAATATCTACAATGCAATATCAAATTAGAAATATAATGTCTGTTTTATTCAATGTACAAATAAAGACTTTTAAATTCATTCAGTGATATAATTTGTTCATAATGTCATGTTTTTTTAGTTTTGTGGTTGAAAACATGTTAAATTTATACTTAGGAAAGAAAAATGATATTCTACCAGAAACATTAATGTGTTTTTCCTTAAAATTTAACTTTGTTTGAGATAAAAAATTGGTTTTATTAGCATTGTTTAAAAAGTATGAAAATTGACCCTAAAAAAATAAATCATTATTCCAGTATCAACACTTTCGTTCTGAAGCTATATTTTGCAGGAAAATTTCGTAGAAAATTTCGTAGTCACTGCCATTTTTAAAACAGCCGCAAAATTGACACCTAAAAAAAAACATCGTTCCAGTATACACACTTTTCGTTTTGAGCACTGTTTTTGTGGTTTTTTGGGGTTTTTGGGCCAGAGTTCCCATTTTGAGTTTATAGTTCCCGTTTCAAAGTTTACATTGTTAAAGGGAATAGTGAAGCATAATTATGATTAATGGATGCCTCAAATAAAGAAAATGGAAACACCTAGTAAACAACCTGAAAGCGCTAGCATGACTCATGAAGAAGAGGAAGAAATGCAACATGATATATCAAAATTACGAGACCAAGTGCAACAAATTTCACTCTCACAAAAAGTAACAGAAGCTAAGATGGATGGTTTAATGAAATTCATGAAAGATAATATGGATGGTATGAAAGAAAACATTTAAGATTGGAAGAAAGACATGGAAGTTTGGAAGGAAGGATTGACAAAGTTACTACAAGAAAGGCTTCCTAATGGAAAAAAGGTAGTAGAGAAAATGCATAATGAGAACAAAAGAAATGTTAATCATGATTCAAAGAATGAAAAAATTGAAGATTTGAATAAAGACGTGGAAGGTTTGAAGGAAGATTTTAAAAAGTTTCTACAAGAAAGGCTTCCTAATGGTGAAAAGGTAGTAGATAAAACTCGTGATAAGAACAAAAGATATGTTAATCATGATTTCATAGACTCTAATGTTGGAATAAATACCCATCACGTTCCAAAGATCAATATGAGGAATTTTGATGGCAAGGCTCCCGTAACATGGATACTAAATATGGAGCAATATTTTGATCTCCATAATGTGCAAAACACACAAAAGTTATGCATTGCAACTATATATTTGGAACCCAATCAATTTGTATGGTATCGATGGCTTTTCTCTCGTAAACAAATTGTCACTTGGGAAATTTTTATGGAATAAATGATAGCATATTATGAGGATACAAAATGAAACACTTTTTTTAGCCAATTGATAAATCTCAAACAAAAAGGTTCAATGGTCAAGCACATTGAGGACTTCCAAAAATTGAATATAAGGGTAAAATATATTGTAGAGGAGCATAGGATTGATGTGATCATAGGGACATTAAATGATAACATCCAACATGAGGTTTGCATTTGTGAACCTAATTCATTGGAGAAGACATTCAGGTTGGCAAGAAAAATTGAAAGAAAAATTATGGCAACAAGGAAACCAACCAATCACAACTATAAAGATGGAAGCGTTGTCGCCCCTAGCCTTCCACAACCTACAAGGTTGACACCGCAACAATTGGAAGGAAATGGAGCAAAAGGACTTTGTTACCATTGTGATAGCAAATACACTAAAGGTCGTAAGTGCTAGGAATAAATTATTTTACATATATTGTGAAGAGGAAGAAGAAAAGGGACAAGAAACATCAAAAGAAGAGGATACACACCAGGAACAAAGCCTACAGAAAGAATAAATGAATCCAATCATATCTTGTAATGCATTGGCTAGAATAATCACTCAAACTATCAAGATAGAGTGACATATCAAGAAGAAAAACTCAATAGTGTTGATTGATTAAGGCAATACCCATAATCTTATTCATTGTAAGAGAGCAAAGGAATTGAATTGATTCTTATATCCAACACCAGAGTGTCAAGTGATGGTTGCAAATGGAAGAACCATAAATTTCTCTAGAAAGTGCCATAATATCAAGCTATCCATGGGAGAATATGTATTGAATATTCCAATGCTTTCCATTCCAATGGGTGGTACTGATGTTGTACTAGGAGTCCAATGGCTACAATATTTAGGTACGATAACTTTTAATTTTCAACATATTTTCAAGAAATTTTTTTTAGAAGGAAAGGAAGTTGAATTAAGGGATACCACAAGTAAATTGAGAAATATAATCAGCTCTAACGACATGACAAAGATTATAAAGAAATAACAATGTGGTGTAGTTTCACAATTATGTTCACTAGAGGTTCCCACGTCGAAATCATCTATTTCTCAAAATCTCCAAAAAGTCTTGGACAATCATTTTGAGGTATTTGAGACTCCAAAAGGCCTCCCACCTATTTGTGATCGTGATCATGCTATTTATTTGATTCGAGGAAGTGTTCCTCCAAACATTAGGCCTTACAAATATCCCTATACACAAAAGAGTGAAATTGAACGTATGGTTGTAGAAATGCGAGATTGGTATAATTCAACCTAGTCAAATTTCTTTCTTTGCTCCAATAGTATTAGTGCACAAGAAGGATGGATCATGGGGAATGTTTCTAGATTATATGGAGCTTAAAATATCACTATTAAAGATAAATTTCCCATTCCTCTCATTGATTAATTATTGGATGAATTGCATGGAGCAATTTATTTTGGCAAGTTGGACCTTCATGCAGGATATCATCAAATCAAAATGAAGACTGAAGAGATTTTGAAAACAACATTTAGAACTCATGAGGGTCATTATGAATTTTTGATCATGCCTTTTGGCCTTACCAATGCACCTTCTACATTTCAAGGTTTGATGAATTCAATTTTCAAACCCTTCATTAGAAAAATTTTGTTAGTATTTTTTGATGATATACTAATCTACAACAAGTCTTGGAAGGATCATGTTCAACATGTTAATAGAGTGCTCATACTATTGGAGGAGAAACAATTATATGCGAAAACCTCTAAATATTTATTTGGAGTACAAAAGGTTGAATATTTGGGCCATATTTTATCTCATGAATGTGTTAAGGTAGACCATCAACAACAACAAGTTCTCCAACTCTTAAAGGATAACCTCACTTTGGCACAGAATTGTTGGAAATGATACTGAGAGGGGGGGTGAATCAGTATTATCTAATTCTTTTTAATATATTTATACTTTGAATTATTGTATGTCAGTACCATAAAATAATGAGCATGAACAAGAAAAACAGATAGTCACACCAAAGAACACCTGATATAAGGTGGAAACCCAATGTGGGTGAAAACCACCTGCTGCAATATGTCTCTATCTTCTTACAATTAGAAATTCCTTTTACAATGATTTTGTACTGGTGCAGTCCTTTACCAGTACGCAGGCTACAACCTGCAGAGAGCTACAACTCTCTCTCCTGGAAGGGAGTTACAACCCCCTACTTCTTTTCTTTCAAGGACCACTTTTCATAAATTTTCAAACTGGATCCATGAACATCAATCAATCATCAAGTATATCTGCATCAAACAATCTCATTTTCCCAATTAGCACTGAATCAAGTAAACACTTCTCTGACAGTTGTACCCAGAACACAGTAACAGTAACCATACACCAAATTCTGAACCCAGAATACTGCAGCAATAAATAGAGGTAGCTAGATCATAATTTAAAGATATATGCTACTTCAACAACCTGAAACCTGTGTGCAGATCTATAAAGGATAATTCCTTCTTTCAAATATTCAGACACTAATTTACCCAGATTGTCAGATTTATAGATCAAGCATGCGCCTCATATAACAGATCAGAATCATACAAAGATACTATTATTCAAGCATAAAGATTATGACCCATCAATAGAACTTATCCTTCTTTATGCGCTAAGGTTCCTCCTTCATTCAGATCCGGATTTGCACCATAACCCAATCACAAATATTTCAGATCTAGAACTTATTAGATATTCAATTCATTCGATGATGCTTTGCCAAATGATCTCCTTCCTCTTTTATAGTCTTAGGCCTTCCACAATACCACGGTCCAAAACCATAGGATCAAAAAATTGTTGGACTAATACCATGAACCAACCATGAAAGTGTGTGAGATCAACACTTTTGGATGCAATACCACAGACCAAAACCATAATAAACCAATATCACGAACCCAATGCTTGGGATCAACACTTTTGACGAGGTACCATGGTCCAAAACCATAGGTTCAAATACCAAGGACTAACTACCATGGACAAAAGGTAATTTCTCCAACATATACGTGCTTTTCTTTGCATGAAAGTGCGTGAACGTTTTCTCTACATACAATACCACGGACCAAAACCATAATAAACCAATGCCACGAACCCAATACATGGGATCAACACTTCTGACGAGGTACCATGGTCCAAAACCATAGGTTCAAATACCAAGGACTAACTACCGTGGACTAAAGGTAAGTTCTCCAACATATACGCTCTTTTCCTTGCATGAAAGTGCGTGAACTTTTTCTCTACATGAAATAAACTTTTCTCTGCATAAAAGTGTGTGAACTTTTCTCTACATGAAATAAAATTTTCTCTGCATAAAAGTGCGTGAACTTTTCTCTACTTGAAATAAACTTTTCTCTGCATAAAAGTGCGTGAACTTTTCTCTACATGAAATAAACTTTTCTCTGCATATAAGTGCGTGAACTTTTCTCTACATTATAATTTATTATCTGAGATGAGTGGGTTGCCATCAAGTACAACATATGTATCATAATTCCAACAATCTCCCCCTTTGGATTTGATGGAAACAACAACCAATCACTCTCCCCCTTTGACATCAAGGGCAAAGGGTTATGCTCCCCATAAGAACATGCTCCCCCTGACTATAAACCAGATATGCAAAGAAGAACCATAATCCATGACCATGAAAGAGATAGAGACGTATTGCAGCAGTATTTAGTCCAGCATCCATGATCTCCTTCTGTACTTCCTCCATAATGCCAACAATGCATGATATGCTCCCCCCAAACTTGTGCCATTCGATCTTTGACCAATCCACAACCCAGCACATGTACACATATACTTCAAATGAACCTTGCGTACAACCAACAATCAGAAGAGATTCAACAACAAGACGATGCATCAACAACCCCCAGTTTTTGCTTGAGGTATTTAAAGGTCTCCCTAGGCAATGGTTTAGTGAGTATATCAGCAACCTGTTCCTTAGAAGGAACATACTCCAACTTGAACTTTTGTTCAAGCACTTGTTCCCGGAGAAAGTGATACTTGATTGGTATGTGCTTGGTTTTTGAATGCATGACTGGGTTCTTTGAAATGTTGATTGCACTTGTATTATCACATAAGATGGAGATGGGTGGTGTACAAGTGATTTGAAAATCATGCAAGGTCTGCATCATCCAAAGGAGTTGAGTGCAGCAAGATGTAGCAGCAACATATTCTGCTTCAATTGTAGACAAGGCAATCGAACTTTGTTTCTTGCTGAACCAAGATACTAATCTGGAACCCATAAAGAATGCACCACCACTTGTGCTCTTCCTGTCATCCACACTTCCGGTCCAATCTGCATCTGTATAAGCATGAAGTGTGAGATCTGTATCTCTAGGATACCATAAGCCATAGTTTTGAGTCCCTTGAAGATATTTGAAGATTCTCTTCACTGCATGAAGATGAGTTTCCTTTGGATTTGCCTGAAATCTTCCAACTATTCCCACTGCATGCATGATGTCTGGTCGGGTACCTGTCAAATAAAGTAGACTTCCAATCATAGATCTGTAAGTTGGTTGATGCACTGCTGTTGATTCATCATTTGCACTGAGGTTACATCCTATTACCATGGGTGTACATACTAGTTTTGCTTCTTCCATACCATATTTCTTCAAAATCTGCTTGAGATACTTGGTTTGAGACAAGAAGATCCCTCCTTCATTTTGTTGGATTTGCAAACCAAGAAAATATGTCAATTCTCCAGGCAAGGACATTTCGAATTCTTTCTGCATCACCAAGGCAAAGCTTTGACTCATAGATTGTTCATTGCTGCCAAAGATAATGTCATCTACATACACAACAAGTATTAGCAATTTGTCATTTTCAATTTTTATATAAAGATTGCTATCTGCTGATCCTTTTGAAAAACATTGTTGATGAAGATATTTGTCCAAACGATAGTACCAAGCCCTTGGAGCTTGTTTAAGACCATAGAGAGTCTTTTTCAATCTGCATACAAGATTTGGATCATTTCCAAGAATGAAACCATCTAGTTGCTCAATGTATACTTCTTCTTCTAAGTCTCCATTCAGAAAGGCTGATTTCACGTCCATTTGAAATACTTTGAACTTTTGAAAGCTTGAGAGAGCAAGGAACATTCGGATGGCCTCAAGTCTTGCAACAGGAGCAAAAGTTTCTTCAAAATCTATTCCTTCTTGCTGCGCATACCCTTTACAAACAAGTCTGGCCTTGTTTCTAATTACTTCCCCATTTTCATTCAACTTATTTTTGAAGACCCATTTTGTCCCTATAACATTCTTATCCTTTGGTCTAGGAACCAACTCCCAAGTGTTGTTCTTTTCGATCTGCTCAAGTTCTCCATCCATTGCTTTGACCCAACATTCATCTTTGCATGCCTCTTTCACATTTTGTGGTTCAGTGGATGAGAGTAATGCCAAATAGCTTGAATCTTCTGCAATTGTTCTTCTTGTTTGTACACTTGCTTCTTTTTGCCCCAAAATTTGAGATTCTGGATGATTCTTCTGAATGTGCCTGGATGGAGTCTTCTCTTCTACCCTTATCTGTTCCTTTGGTGCTTCTTGAGGTTCTTCTTCTTCATCATTTTGTCTTTGAGGGTAGTCTTCATCTTCTTTGATATTTTCATGATTTACTTGCCTAGGAATGTATCCTTTTTCATCAACCACTACATCAATGCTGTCAACAATTCTTCCAAGTCTTTTATTGTAGCACTTATATGCTTTGCTGTGTGGAGAATAACCAAGAAGAATGCCTTCATCTGCTCTAGGTTCAATTTTGCCAAGTTGCTCATCAGTATTCTTAATATAGCATTTGCTCCCAAAGATTTTGAAGTTTTTTACCGAAGGAGTCTCACCATACCAGAGTTCATGAGGAGTTTGAGTGTTGTTCACTCGGACATTTGTTTTATTGAGAATAACAACCGCAACATATGCAGCTTCACCCCAAAAAGTTGTGGGAGTTCCGGACTCATCAAGCATAGCACGGGCCATTTGTTGGACTGTTCTGTTCATCCTTTCCACCACTCCATTTTGCTGAGGAGTTCTAGCTGTATAGAATTCCCTTCTTATCCCATGTTCTTCACAGAAATCAAAAAATTCATTTGAGGTAAACTCCCCACCTCTGTCGGACCTGAGGCACTTAATTTTTTAACCTGATTCATTTTCAACCAAGGCTTTGAAGGATTTGAATTTTTCGAATGCTTCGTCTTTGTGCTTCAAAAGTCCTAACCAAACAAACCTGGAGAAATTGTCAATGAATAATATCAAGTATTCTTCTCCTCGAGGTGACCTTGTCCTGAAAGGACCACATACATCTGTATGGACTAGTTGAAGAGGCCTGCTAGCTAATCCTTCCTTCTCTAGGAAGTTGGTTCTGGTTTGCTTACCAAATTGACATGATTTGCATATAGCGTTATCTGGAATTTTGATATCTGGAAGACCACGAACTGCCTGATATTTTCATGCCTTCCTTATTTGTGAAAAGCTTAGATGCCCCAACCTCCGGTGCCATAACCAATGTTCATCATCCTTGCTCAAATAGCATTGTTGTTTTCCTTCTTCAAATATGTATAGATTATTTGGAGTTCTTCTACCTTTGATCATTGTTTTCCCTGTATCAAGATCACGAATGCTACATCCATTTGATCGAAATATTACCTCGGTTCCTTGATCACACATCTGACTGACACTCAGAAGGTTATGATTCAAGCCATCAACATACAAAACATTTCCAGCTTTGACCTTTTATTTTAACTGAGTTGTGCCTTTTCCTTTTATAGCTGCTGGAGTATCATTTCCAAAAGAAAATTTCTTTCCCTTTTCTAAAGCAGAATATGACTCAAGTTTTTCTTTATCACCTGTCATATGCTTCGAACATCCACTGTCGATGTACCATAGATTTTCCTGTCCCTCTGTATAAAAGGCTATCCCACATCTTTCTGATTGTGGTTCCTTTATTCTCCATGTTCTGGTGCTTGAGGCTTGTTCCTTTGTCTGCTAAAATCTGCTCCTACATTCAGAATCTTCATGACTGAAGCTATTACAAATAGAACATTCAATTTCATTTTCAAGAGCCGAAAAGTTGTTATAGGTCCTTTTTGTAATCCCAGTCATACTTCTTTGTTTTTGAGCTTCTCTAGTCATGATTGTTTTATATGCAACACATTGAACTGCTTTGTGACCAAAGTTATGGCAAGAGAAACATTGGCCATTGAAAAAACTTCTGTGGTTATCAAATCTACCACCCAAATGATTGTAATTCTTATTGTCATCCATTTTTGAAGCAAATTGAAAAGATTTTACCTGTGGCTGGTTGTAGCTTTTGTTCACCCTTAAGACAGATTGCCCCTGGTTTACCTGGTAGTCTTTGTTAGTTCTTGATGTAATTCGTCCCTGCTTTACCTGGTGATCTCCATTGTGCTTTTGCTCATTCCTTCTTGTTGCATCAAGATAACTCTTTGAGGTGGATCCTTGAGATGTTTCTCCATTATACCCGAGACCTATCTTGTTTAACGAAGAACATTGTACATTGATGATCTCATCCAGAGTTTCAGATCCTTTGACAAAATTAAGATTAATAGCCTTTGTTTTCTCAATTTCTTTTCGAAGGCCAACAATTTCACCTTCTAACTTTTCAAGATATTTTTCTTTGTCATCAATTTGAAATTGTAGAGTATCAATGATCATATTCTTTTCTTCTATACATGTCTTAAGTCTAGAAATCTCTTCATAAAAACTATCCACATCTATAGCATCCATGTAATCATCATCTTCAAATGCCATTAAAAGTTTATAGTCATTACCTCGTTCATCTTCATCACTATTTGATAGACCATCATTGTCTTCATGAGTGTAGTAGCTTTTCTTATTTGCATTCTGTTTCTTGTTCCATCTGGCAGGTTCCTTTCCTTTGTCAATCTTATCCTTATGAGGACATTTGGCAGCATAATGACCTACTCTTCCACAAGAAAAACATTTAAAAGGTAGCTTACCTTTGAACCTTCCAGTACCCCGTTGAAGATTTCTGAAAAAATTTGATTCTTCTTCTTCTTCTGGCACGTGACTTGATTCATAGTAGTCTCCTTTGCCTGAAGCCTTAAAAGCAGCTTCTCTCCTGTCTGATGGACCTCCTTTTCTCATTTCATAAGCAGTTAGAATTCCGTGTAGCTGAGACATAGTAAGAGTTCGTAGATTTTCCTTTTCTTCTATTGCAGACACTTTAGATTCAAACTTGGGGGACAATGATCTTAGGACTTTTTCAACCACAACAACCTCTTTTATTTCTTCACCCAAGTTTTTCATACAATTAACAATCTCATCTACCCGAAGGAAATAGTTAGCCACACTTTCATCGTTATACATTCTGAGATTCTCATACTGAATCCTGAGGGTTTGAAGTTTTGCATGTTTTACCTGTTCATCTCCTTCGTAGCTCAAAACAATATTGTCCCATATTTT
This sequence comes from Pinus tabuliformis, assembly GCA_031772625.1. Classification (NCBI taxonomy): domain Eukaryota; kingdom Viridiplantae; phylum Streptophyta; class Pinopsida; order Pinales; family Pinaceae; genus Pinus; species Pinus tabuliformis. The sequence goes on along the minus strand of CM062818.1, from coordinate 1,585,215,405 downwards.
TTTTGCAGATTTATATTGCATAACCTTCATGAATTCAGATTGAGATAGACATCCTAGAAGAGTATTAACCGCCTTTGCATTTGTTTCATATTTCTTCTTCTCAGCTGAATCTGTAGGAGTAGCTGATGGAAAAGTATACCCTGTTTCTATAATGTCCCATACTTCTATACCCAAAGATTGAAGATAGGCAGTAACTCTTACCTTCCAATATACGAAGTTTGTTCCATCAAAAATCGGTGGCCTGATTGATGCTTCCCTCTCGTAGTTTCTCATGATGTTAGATCTTCCTTCAAGCAATCAAGCTTCTTCAGAAGGACGTGCTCTGATACCAATTGTTGGAAATAATACTGAGAGGGGGGGTGAATCAGTATTATCTAATTCTTTTTAATATATTTATACTTTGAATTATTGTATGTCAGTACCATAAAATAATGAGAATGAATAAGAAAAACAGATAGTCACACCAAAGAACACCATATATAAGGTGGAAACCCAATGTGGGTGAAAACTACCTGCTGCAATATGTCTCTATCTTCTTTCAATTGGATATTCCTTTTACAATGATTTTGTACTGGTGCAGTCCTTTAGTAGTACGCAGGCTGCAACCTGCAGAGAGCTACAACTCTCTCTCCTGGAAGGGAGTTACAACCCCCTACTTCTTTTCTTTCAAGGACCACTTTTCATAAATTTTCAAACTGGATCCATGAACATAAGTTAATCATCAAGTATATCTGCATCAAACAATCTCCTTTTCCCAATTAGCACTGAATCAAGTAAACACTTCTCTGACAGCTGTACCCAGAACACAGTAACAGTAACCATACACCAAATTCTGAACCCAGAATACTGCAACAATAGACAGAGGCAGCTAGATCATTATTTAAAGATATATGCTACTTCAACAACCTGAAACCTGCCTGCAGATCTATAAAGGATAATTCCTTCTTTCAAATATTCAAACACTAATTTACCCAGATTGTCAGATTTATAGATCAAGCATGCGCCTCATATAACAGATCAAAATCATACAAAGATACTATTATTCAAGCATAAAGATTATGACCCATCAATAGAACTTATCCTTCTTTATGCGCTAAGGTTCCTCCTTCATTCAGATCCAGATCTGCACCATAACCCAATCACAAATATTTCAGATCTAGCACTTATTAGATATTCAATTCATTCGATGATGCTTTGCCAAATGATCTCCTTCCTCTTTTATAGTCTTAGGCCTTCCACAATACCACAGTCCAAAACCATAGGATCAAAAAACTGTTGGACTAATACGATGAACCAACCATGAAAGTGCGTGAGATCAACACTTTTGGATGCAATACCACGGACCAAAACCATAATAAACCAATACCACGAACCCAATACTTGGGATCAACACTTCTGACGAGGTACCATGGTCCAAAACCATAGGTTCAAATACCAAGGACTAACTACCATGGACCAAAGGTAAGTTCTCCAACATATATGAGCTTTTCTTTGCATGAAAGTGCGTGAAATTTTTCTCTACATGCAATACCACGTACCAAAAGCATAATAAACCAATACCACGAACCCAATACTTGGGATCAACACTTCTGACGAGGTACCATGATCCAAAACCATAGGTTCAAATACCAAGGACTAACTACCATGGACCAAAGGTAAGTTCTCCAACATATACACGCTTTTCCTTGCATGAAAGTGCGTGAACTTTTTCTCTACATGAAATAAACTTTTCTCTGCATAAAAGTGCGTGAACGTTTCTCTACATGAAATAAACTTTTCTCTACATAAAAGTGCGTGAACTTTTCTCTACATGAAATAAACTTTTCTCTGCATAAAAGTGCGTGAACTTTTCTCTACATGAAATAAACTTTTCTCTGCATATAAGTGCGTGAACTTTTCTCTACATTATAATTTATTATCTGAGATGAGTGGGTTGCCATCAAGTACAACATATGTATCATAATAGGTGACTTGGTATTTCTACAGCTACAAACGTACAAACAAATTTTCCTCAAGAAATCTAAGAAGGATAATAAATTATCACCAAAGTACTATGGTCCTTACAACATGTTGCAAAATATTGGTACTATGGCATACAGATTGGAGCTTCCTACATCTTCCCGAGTGCCCCCATCTCTCCATGTTTCGTGCTTAAATAAGGTTATAGGCAACAAGATCCTCGTTCAAACAATATTGTCGAAACTTAACGAGGAAGTAAAAATCATATTAGAACCCGAAGTAGTCACAGAAACCAGAACCTAATAGCTACGAAATTGATCAATTTTAGTGTATCTTATCAAATGGAATAACTTACCCACTGAAGATTTCACATGGGAGGACAAGAATTTTATACAGAAGCATCCAGAACTACTGAAGCGTTGGGGACAACACTTTTTGAAGGAGAGGGGCATGTTAGGTCCCTATACTACTAGTGTAGCCCCTTATTTTTATTAGTGCAACCCCCTTATTGTATTTTTGTGCCCATGTAATCCCCTTGTTGTTATTATCGTGTCCCATAGAAGCCCACTATTGTTATTGTTGTGCCCCTACAATATTATTTTTATGTAGGCTCTGATTATATTGGGACCACTTAGATTCCTATATTTAGAAAGTAGGTATTTTCATTTGTATCATCCAAGAATTGTTCATTTTTGTAATGTAAAGGAGGTTCCCCCCTTGAAGAGGTTGATTTTGAAGTAGTTGATCTATATTTTATATCTTTTTGTGAGTTGGTTTCATAACAATTCATCAATTTCATTTAATTGTTCTAATCTTTCATCTTATGATTTGGTTTTTATTCATATCGTGTAGGATTACCATCCTTAATGTGTTATACTTGAACTCAATAGATAATAAGGCCTTATTTCCCTATACTATTTCATAGTGTGTGAACCTAGCAGTGGTCCTCTAGGTGGTGTTTTAGGAGCATGTGGCCTCAACAAGTCTTTCTGCCTAATCCTCTTTGTCATTCCTAATCAACTTGGTTAGGGTGATATCTAAGTCTATATTAGAAACCTCCACTTTTCCATTTCCTTGAGGGTGATATGAAGTGGCCCTCTTCTGTCAAATGTGTTTTTGCTTCACTATTACCTCAATCAGATTGGAGTTGAACTCAAATCCTTAGTCTGTCACCAATTCCCTTGGAAAATTAAACTTGTAAAAGATGTTTTATCTTAGAAACTTAGCTATTTTTTTCTCGTTTATTTCTTTTACTACTTTCACCTCATCCCACTTAGTCTGGTAGTCATTTTACACAATATTGTATCATTTTTCTCTAGAAGGAGGATCAATGGTATCAATGAATTCCATGCCCCACTTCTCAAAAGGCTCAAAATAAACTTGAGTTTATTAAGAAATTTCATCCTTCTGAGTGGATTTCAGTGTCCCTAGGCATTCATCACACCATGGACTGTATATCTAGGCATATTTATGAAACGCTGGCCAATAATATCCTCCTTGCCGGATCTTGTAGGCTATCATCTTGGAAAAAAATGGCCCCCCTAAGGTCCATCATGACAAGCTAAGAGGATTCCATAAAATTCATCTTCCCTCATAAATCTTCTGAAAATATAATCTAGTCCTAACTTGAAGATGGTTCTCCCAATAAAATTTTAGGAAGAAATTTTATGGTAATCTTACTTTTCTCCCTTGAATATAAGTGAGGAGGAAATTGGCCAGTTAATAGGAAGTTGGCAATGTAGTGAACCATGGAGATAGAAGTGATATGGAAAAAATATGCTCATTAAGGAGCTAGTAATCCATTACTTATTCCACATCTATATATAAGGTTAGTCTTGAAAGAAAATTTGCAACAACGTTCTCTTTTCTAATTTTTCAACAATACTCAAATCAAATTGTTGTAGCAATAGTAACCAGCTAATTATGCGAGCATTCACATTTGGTTTTTCATTAAGAATGTTATTAATTCATGGTCAGTATGTACAAATACCTAATAACCAATTTTCTAATGCAAAAAAATGTTTAAAGGATATATACAACATCAAGGAGTTCATTTTCAATAATTATATAATTAAGTTAAATCTTGGAAAGTTTTTGATAATAAAATATATGCGAGAGGGAAGTTTACCTTTGAGTTGTCCTAGTGGTGCCCCAACTAATTTATCTAATGCATATGTATGGATATGGAAGGGCAGAGTCCAATTTCAACCTCTGAGGATTGGATTTTGTTAGCTACCTATACCAATAGGTTTCATTTTTCATGATTGGCATGGGAAGTGCCAATATGATCTACTTTGGGAATGCAAAGATCTCATATTCTGATGGAAGACACACATTGACATTTGGTTGATGCTGCCTTATCTCCCAATGGGTGATCCAACAGCCTAAGCTGGGTCAGGCCATGTTTCAATTTTTGTTATAGACTAGAGAAAGAAGTCTGTCCAAACAGTTCAATCTTGGCAGACAAACTAGTTAGGTAGAGAAAGAAGGTTCCCAACTGTTTAATCTGGGGCCTTGGAAGCAATATGGATAGCCTTAGATAGAAAATCAAAAGAAAAGCCAAAGCAAAATAAAAGGCACCTAGGGGTTTGCAAGTCCAAGTGCACCCTCCTTGAAGTAACAAAAAATGCTAGGAAATAGGCAGGGTAGGCAGTGGAATGTTGCAGAAAGCTAAATCCAAGGGCATCACTTTCAGTAAATCAAGGGGGCCATCAGCAGAAAAGGCAAGAGCAGTGGCCTAAGTAGCAAAGTGCTAAAATCATCACTAACTTCCCTCATTTCCCTTCAAAGTTTCTTACTAACCTCCCATGAGGACTGCAGGATCTACCTGACCAGTCCTCCTTGTGCTCTTCATTTATACAAATTTGATGTCATAAATGATTTCTTTCTTTGAAAAGAAGCCACATTTCTTGTCTAAAAATTCTTTTCATTTTGATCTACTTCCTAACTAAGTTTGAGTTCCAAAAAGCTTAGTAAGCACCATTTCCCATTCTCATTCCCCTCAGTACTAACTGCCGACTATATCTACACTAAATCCCTTATGTTTCCTTTTCCCCCTACTATTATAACACCATGGTGTATAAATCCAAGCAATGTATAAATATCCTCCCTTTTAGCACTATAGCTAAATAAGTTTGTCTAAGGGAGACATTAGTCCACCAGGGACTATGGTCAACCCTGTCATGGGATTGCTCTAACCTCTGGTTAGAGTAATAACCTCACCCTAAGCCCTCACCTCCCCTCTTTTCAAAAGTTTCATCAAAAAACCCCTTTCCCTCTGCTTAAACCCTTTTAACGTCTTTTCCCCCACAGATTAACCCAAAAACCCGAAAAAACCCACAAAAAACCCAAAAACCCAAAGTCCCGCGCCCAAATATTAAATCGAATATTTAAATGGTCGGGCGGGGCCCAACCCAAAGCTGCGCAACAGACGGCAGTACCCACCAGCCGTTGATCGTCCGCCGCCCCCGATCCAATGGTGGGCGGTCAATCTCAGATCCCGACCTGCCTCCCTTTAACGTCCGAGGAAGGGCGGTATTGGGGGCCGTACCCGGGACGCGTAGCATGCGCTGGGGTTGTTCGGAGCCCCCCTCCCCGATACCGCCTATCACCAAAGGTGGTGCGGGGAGACCGCTTACCGCCTCCCCGATACCACCCCTCCCACACGTCGGCGCCCACGTCACCATGATGTCATGTCACTCCGCCCGCCCCCGCACCCCGTTGCTCTCCACATAGCCCCGCCACTACATCCGCCCGCCACCGTGTCCAGCCACACTGGCCTACACCTTAGCGTCCACGTCACTCTCCGTACCCGGGCCCGCCTGACGTCATTGGCGGAAAAAGCGCCAGTGACCCTTTTTTCCAAATTTGCCATTAAAAATGCCCAAACTAGCCGTTTGTTGTCATTTTCGCGCGAAGAAGACGCAGCCGTTGTCAACCTGTTCACCGCGAAATTGCATCCCAGCCTTCAAATTCGAAGTTGCGGCCACTATAACTTGGCAATTCAGCTGCAGCGAGCTCCCCCTTTTCGGCCCGAAGGCGTTCTGTGCGTTTTTCTAGGTATTCACCGCAAGTTCTTTGTTTCGCCCCTATGCATGCCATTTTTATGCAAATTCTCCCATAAGCATTGGTCAAATCCTAAATTGCACACTGTCTACTACTTAATTTGCCATTAAATCCACCTGCATTACCCTTTGCCCCGAGAATTCGGTATTAGAATGATAATTCACGGTTGAAATTTAAAAATTCGGCCTTGAACTTGCCCGGCATTGTTCCCTTTTGCCGGGTGGAGGACCAAGGCTGCATGTCACCAAATTGAATCCAGCTCACCCTCTGCAATCATCCCCATCAATTCACAATCCCTGTGAATTTACCAAAAACAGCAGAAACAAGTCTGCCAAGCCTGCCTTTTCCACTGTGAAGAAGATTTCAAGCATTGTCTACAGTGAGCCTGTCACTCAAGCTCTGAACAACCTTGCAAACCATTGCACTCACCTTGTTCAAAATCAGATTACACAATGGCTGCTCCTGCACCCTCAGCCCTCAGTGTTGCTCCTTTAAATGCACCAAACAAAGACTTGGACTCCTTGCCTCTTGCTGACAGGGACTACCTCATTGAAGACTTTGTGGGCAACAGGGACTTTTTGCAGACCTTCAGGCAATTAAGAGATGACTACCTGAATGGTCATGATACATATGGGATATGGGAGTCAAATTTGCCATACTACTGTCTCCCCTCTGTCAATATTTTTCCTGAGATTATTCGCCTATGTGCTGAAAACTATGATGTACAGCACAGAGCTATTAAGTCTCCATCTGGGAGCATCCTCTTTCACAGTAATCCTGAATCCATCAATAAGATGCTCCACTTTGATCAAACTGAGCTGTTGTTCCCATTTTCCATGAATTATCTGCTGGACACTGGTGCCAAGATGACCAGTGAGGATATTCAGAAAGTCACCAGGACATTTATGAGACCTGAATGCCAGCCCACAGGGCCACCTCCCTACTTGGATGTCTATTTTACTGAGGTAGGCAAACTGTTGCTAGACATGATTGCTTATGTGTTGGGATATAGAACCAGTGAGCATGTGGATGAAACAATGCTGGTATTGCTAGCTGCTTACAGCCCAGGCCAACCCCCTGCCCGCAAATATAACTTTGCCAAGTTCATAGCTAACAAGATTCATGATCAGTTGGGCAAAGTAGACAGACAGGGTGTCTTCAAGTATTCATCCTATATCTACCACCTTTTCATGTACTATCAGTCAGAGGTTTTCCCATGCTACATCAAAAAGATGGATTATAAAGGGGAAAGAAGATCAGTCATCTTCTGGACATCTGTCTATCACAAAGTCCAAAATTCACCCTATTCCTATTGTGAATTTATTTACCAATTCGTATACCCTGTCTCTTGCTTATTGATGAGGTCCCCTCCTCCCAGAATATCAACTGAAATACAGAAAGTCCTGCAGCTCTCCAAGAATTACAAAATAGGTGATTGGTACCTATATGAGGATCATACAGTCATCAGAGTCTATGGCTGTGAGCTGTGTCCATACAGGCTCCCAAAATATGTGCCTATGAGGATATTTGCCTTGGAGTATTATAGGCAGTTAATTCACTTTGACCTCACTCACTTTCACAGCTCCAAAAAGAAAGCCCACCTCAAGTTCAAGCACCAGGTGGGCCCCTTCATTATGAATAAAAAAGAAGGATGGAAAGATGCTGACCTAATCCTCAAAGACAAATACAAGCTATCACATAGTTTCCAGTGGGTCCCTTACGACCCTGAAGGATTCATTACTGCTAGAAGAGTCAAGTACAGGCTACTAGGTTATAAGCATTGCAAATATCCACATATTGAAAAATATGCCAACCAGCAAGAATGGCAGCAGGATACTTTAGTTGAAAAATTATCTGAAGAAGAAATAATGCAAAAGAATGTCAGAGAACTGGAAAAGACTCTTGACCTAGATTCTGTGCAGCAGGTACCCTTCAAACGACCGCACTCAGCAGGAGAAGGGACCTCAGCCTCAAGAACACCACCAGCCACACAGACAACGTCTACAGCAGCACCAGGAACAGACAAAGGGAAAGGGATAATGGGTGCTAAAAAGGAAACCGTGAACCACAAACTGAGCCACAAATAGCTCTAATTATGCAGACCCCAGCACAGGAGGAGAGGGGTACAAAAAGAGACAGAGAAGAGTCCATTCCTGCTAGTGGATCCTCCCAACAACCCCAGACCAAAAGGCAAAGAGCTGACTCCCCAGAGGTAGAAGACATCACTGAAGAAATCCTTGACATTTCAAGGAAAGACAGGGAGGGCAGCCAGCATACAAGTACAAGCTCCTTTCAGCAGGACCAAGGGTTACAACTTGGTTTGGAGGTGTCCTCCTCCTATCAGCAGAGCAAGAAGCCCAAAAGCACTAAGGCTTCTTTCAAACAAATTAAGGCACATAATGACTTACTGAGGGTGGAAGTTTATAAACAATTTCTTAATGCAACACCAGCCCAAAAAGAAAGGCTAATGTTTGTATATGAAATTCAAGAGGAGAAAATGATCCTCAGCCATTTCAAACCTACAGTGCCCCATCCAAAATCAGGGGCAGATTATGTGAAGACAAGGGTGGAGGTCCTAGCCAAAGACATCCATCCCATGGACCAAATTGAACTCCACAAACAGACTGGAGAGATGGTTTATGCAACCTTGGTGGACAGGGAAACCATGGCCCATGAACTAAAAGAGTCACTGAAGAATACCAACACTCAGTTGGATTTTGAGAGAATGTCCTCCCTAGCCAAAGATAACAGAATAAAATCACTTGAGGACATCATTATCGACCTAGGACATGATCCTAGCGATCCAAAGGGTGTAAAGGCCCTTTTGAAGAAAAAAGAAGATGACCTCAATGCATTAAAGAAGAGGTTGAAGCTGCTGCCCACAGAGCACCCTCAAACAGCAGAGCTACAAAAGGAAAAGCAGGTCGATGAGCAACTGGACCTCATAATGCAGCTAAACCAAAAGGTCCTCGATTTGGAGAAAGAGCTTGAAGGAGCATTACAAGATAAGCAGGGAGAATCTACATCCCAAGCTCCTCCAACTACTTCAACAACAGCAACAACTATAGAGGCAGCAGTGGCCCCCACAACAGAAGCAGCAGCAACAACAGCTCCAGATTCCAGCACAAGCGTAGAAGAATTGACTAAGGCCATCAAAGAAATGGAGCTCCAAGCAAACGAGATAAAAAAGGCCAAGGAAAAATTGGCAGAACTGGATGCCAAGTATGATAAATCAAAAGTGACTGTAGCAGAGCAAGGTAGAGAAATAAAGGCCCTAAAAGAAAAGATAAAGGCCTTAGAGAAAGAGCTAAATCTAGAGAGTGCCATGGCTGAGATAAAAAGAATTCTATGGGCAAAAATTGGCCAATCCATCACTCAACAATGGAGGTCAATCAAAACTATACATGAGAAGATGGATTTAATTGGCCAAGCACAGACAGAAATTCAGAGGGCCAAGGCAGTACTGGGAGACAAACCTGAACAGGCAAACAGAATGATAGATTTTTTGAATAGGCAAGAAAAGGAGGAACTGGCAGCCACCGGCATTGTCAATAGAACAGAGGCTGTCCTCACAGTTAAAAAGGTGCTAACTCTCAGAAATTATGTACAAACTGTGGAGAGGAAGTGCTACGAAATACAGGCTGATGTGGAGGAGTATAAAGTCAAAATGGCAGTACTGCAAGCAAAGGGACTGCCCAGCCTGCTAAGCGGTGCAAGAAGACTGATCTCCCGAGATCAATTTACCAACAGGATGGCAACTTATATTGAAAATCAAATCACTACATTTGGCAGTACATCATAGGAAACTGGGCCTCCAATAGGACAGAGCCTATACGATAAACTTGAAGGCCTGTTTTTTATTGAAAATGAGGTAAATCACCTTTTTGAAATTCCTCCAAACTTTTACTGATATACAGAGGCCGACGAAACTTTGATAAAGATTCGAAGACATCTAATGCCTAAGGAAGATTGGTGGCAGGCAATGCTTCAAATTTTGCCACGGTAGCCTCAATTTCTCGGTCACTGCCAGCTCCAACTCACTAGAAGACAAACAGCAGAATAAAGTTAGCATTTAAGGCAGTTGAAAGGTGACTAAGCACATGGAGAACGACAGCTAGCCCAAAGGATAAAAGATACGCAAATTTTGGACAACGTACCCTCAACTGACTCCAACAGCCACCAAGTCAACAGTTTCTAACTATTTTGGACAGCTAAAGCACTGAAGAAGTTATTACAGCATTAACTTTCTCAGCTACGAGGCTCCAGGAGTTGGCATAACATCAATGAGCCATTAACTCATTTCTTTGATAGTTTTCTTATGTAAATTTTGTATATAAACCCCCCTTAGCAACGCATAAGGGGTTGGTGATTTTCACTCTGAGGCAAATGTATTGTACACTTTCAGATTATCTAATACAAAGGGCTGGACCAGCTCAGTGATTTCCTGGAACTTTGATGTCTTGCTGATGACATACGTGTTGTTGCAGAATTCTTGTGCTGTCTGATGAAATAATAAGTTTTCCTTAATCTCTGTTTTGTCTTCTTATGTTACTAAATCATGCTCACGTTTCACTAATCTAGCAATAGAGAAAAGGGATAGTGCAGGATATGTTTGGTTACACCCTGTGCTCAATCTTTTACTGCTGTAAATGTTTTCTTCAGAATTAACTATGGACATGAATTCTTAAATGCTCATGTTTTTCATTAATTCTATAAATGTGAATGTTGTCTAGAAATTCTTCACTGCTTCTAAATAATATTCTCACTTCTTTTGCATATCAGTTTATTGGAAGATTCTTAACTACCTTTCATGAACTGGACACATCACACTTAATCACAATTTCAAAGCATTGCTTCTCAGACACTTATCCAGCTCTGCAGCATCACTACTGTATCAACACAGCACACCAAACTACTAAAGGACCACTGACTCCATGCCCAATGGCCTAGAACATATTAGTGAACACATATATATCTTGATTGAAACCATCACCCAACCAAGTCCAAAAACAAACCTTGAGCATCATAGCTAGCCTAAAAATTCTTCTCAAAACAGAGACAAACCATAAAGAGAGAGCCCTCTCTAATTACAGTTTGGCTAGAAGCTGTAATCCAAAGATTGGTTAGTGGTTACCCCAGCCGTATTCCCTTGGGAGTCAAAGGGAACAACCTGGGTGTTAACATAATTGGCGACTCCGCTGGGGATTCCTCAGGATTTTCTAATTTCTGTATATTTCTTTAGGCTGCTTCAGTCTATTTTCATGCTAGCTTTAAGATATACACAGTCATTCCAAAATCTTGTCTGGCCCTTGTAGACACAAAAGTATTCCAAAAAACATACTCAAAAACAAGTTCAGAAGCTGGCTCCCAAGAGGAATCCGCGATATACAAGGTCAAATCCTGACCCTAATCCACCAACTGTTTTTGAAAATCCTAACACAATCCCTAAGATCATTAGGAAGCAACAAGGACAGGAAACTCTTGCTGATTTAAGTCCTGAGACAGCTTATCCAAATCCTGTTCCAACTCCAATCAAGGTTCTATTTCGATCTACCCTTGATTCCCCCAGTTCACCATCCACATCTCAAAGCCCTTCTTACACACCCCCATCCACTGCACATATTCCCTTGACCAACACTCTAGTTTCTAACGTTCCCACTACCACTGTTGTAACAGTCATTCATGTTATCCCAGTTATCCCTGTCAACCCTATAAATCCTGCAAATATGGCTAATAGATATGCACCCCTGCAGTTGCCTGCTAATGCTGCAGCTCTACCTCAAGACTACCAATCCAAGATCTCATATTTTGACTCCACTGGCCCTTTCACAGCAATTTAGCATGCCAGAAGGATGCAAGACCATTTTGAGAACTATGAAATAGATGATGATAGTGTGAGAATGAGAATCTTTGTTCAGAGCCTGACAGGGAATGTAAGAACTTGGTTTAGATCTCTGGTTGTAAATACCATCACAACTCCTGATGAGCTTTATCAAGCCTTTACTAACAAATGGGAGAAAAAGAAAGATCCCCTGCACATACTTGGTGAATATGATACAATCAAACGAGGTCCTCAAGAGACCGTTTTGGAGTATTGTGCAAGATTCAACAACATATATAATGCAATACCACAGAATTTAAGACCTCCTCCTGACTTAGCCTTGTACAAATTTCCTGATGGCTTTGACCCTGATATGGCATATCAATTGAAGGAAAGAGCCCCTGAAACCCTTGAAGATGCCCAAAAGGTTGTTGTCACGGTAGAAGCTAACCTGATTGCCAAAAGGAGCAGGGCAAGATTGGAAAAGAGAACCACTTTCAAAGAAGAACCCTCAGCCTTTGATCAAAAACTGGATGCAATACTCACTGGTATGAAGAGATTGGGTGATAGAGTAGAATCAGTTGAAAGAAAGTCATCATGGGAAGCACCACAAAATAACCCTATTAGAAATCCCAATTTTAGGAGAAATCAAAACCCAAACGTTGGCAAGGCCGGTTCTGATCCAGACATAAGACCTCCTTTTTAGGAAAACTATACTGAGGCATCCACTTCGAATGAGCAAACAGATGACACCCACATTAACCTGATGGGCCTGAATGATGAGCAACAAGTTTTTCTGAGTCAAGAGGATCATAAGGATGATGACATTCAGCAATTCCAAACCAGGTCAGGTGAGTCATTTGACTTTAAACAAGGCTATGACACAGCTGTTTATGAAGTTCATAAACAATATAAGCTAAGAAGCAGAACTATAAATGTAACACAGCCTGAAAAAATAAAGGATAACCAGCAGCCCAAAAGAGCCATAGTCACAGAACCGAATGACACAACTGATTCAGTTACAGATGAAATAACCGTTCAAGAAGTCACTGAACCATTGCCTTCAAAACAACAGCCTATGGCTACATCACCCTTGCAGCCCATTCCAAGTAACACTCCTCAAGAGATGAGTAAGAAGGACAAGCCTCAAGATCAAGATAAGAATCAAGAAGAAAACCTAGTGAACAAGGAAAAGGTTGTCATCCACAACACCAAGATCCAATCTGAAAGACCCTTTGACTTAGAAGCTGAAATTGGCAAATTAAAGGTAGCTATTCCTCTCTCAGAACTAGCCAAGAATGACATTTATAAAAAACAAATCAAGAAGTCCCTACAACTTACTCGTAATAAAGATAATGTCAATGTGTTGGATGACACCCCAGAATTGCTTTTCGGTCCAGAGGTTGATGGAAAGACAGCAGTCAAAGGGATCTTGCCTTTCTATGTCAGCCTACATATTCATGATAAGATACTACACAATGCAATGTTCGACTCAGGTGCCTCTCACAACCTAATGCCTAAATCAGTCATGGAGAGATTAAATCTAGATATTACAAGACCATATAAGGACCTATTCTCATTTGACTCTAGCCAAGTTAAGTGTTTGGGCATGATAAAAGAGTTATGTGTGTCCCTTGTTCAGTACCCAAATAAAACAATTCTAATGGATGTTGTAGTTGCCGATATCCCACCCAAATATGGGATGCTCTTATCAAGATCATGGGGGGCTAAACTCCAAGGTTCCCTACAATTAGACATGTCATATGCCACCATCTCAGTCTTTGGTCAACCCAAGAGGTTATATAGAGAGTCACTTATGAAATACATGGTCAGTAGTGAAGAAAAACCTCAAAACTTTCCCATATATGTTGTCCATTCTGACATAGACTCATATATTCTCTTCAATGATAATACAGGTCCCACAAATGATGAAGAAAACCAAACACTCAAGTAAGATCAACATATAAACGAAGAAACGGCTGTTCAAGACATAATGATTCAAAAATCAACTAACAAAGCAGTTCAAAAGGGAAAACCAAATGTAAGCCAAGATTTCAAGTTGTTTATGCTAACTCCCATAACAGTTGACAATTCTTCCCTAAAACAAGATATCCTATGGTTCCTTGAATTTGATGGGTCAGTCAACAAATTAGGGGCAGGAGCAGGGGTTTGGATACATAATAAACAAAACAGTCAAGCAGAAGGCCGAGCCTATAGGTTAAACTTCAGATGCACCAACAATATGGCAGAATATGAAGCTCTCTTGCTAGGCCTCAAGCCAGTGAAATCCTTACAAGCCATAAAAGTTTCAATCCTAGGAGACTCAGACCTAGTCATACAACAAGTAAAGGGTAATTTTGTCACCAATGACAAAAGACTGAGGTCTTATAGATCTGCTGCTGCTGAACTACTACAGTCCTTCACTGAATTTCAAATTACCAAGATTCCTAGAACCCATAACCTGCATGCCCATAGCCTGGCTACATTTGCAAGCACTTGTAAACTTCCTTTTGAACCTCAGCATTGCTTTACAGCCGAGGTAAAACACAGACCTTCTGTCCCAAACAATGTCAAGGACTGGCAGGTGTTTGAGGATGATACCCATATAAATCAATTCTTGACTTTACAGCAAGAATTTTCAGGGCTAAACATTGATATCGATGCTGCAAGTGATTCACAAACACTAGGTGAACAACACCAAACAAGTATTTCGCCCAAAACAGCAAACCAAATGTTACATCCAACCATTTTTAACAAAGAAAATCTACAAGAACTTAAACAAATCAGTTGTGAGGAGATGGCTGATAATGAAGCTGAAATTATACAACTGAAAGACAACTTCCTCCCAACAGGCCTTACTCCCTTGGAAGACATTTTCGACTCAAATGATATTCTCAGGAAGCCAAAATTGCAGCCCCTCAATACTACCATAGAAGAGTGTAACATTGGAACTGCAGAACAACCCAAGATAATTAAATTGTCTGCATCTTTACCACCTGATCAGAAGCCTAAATACATTGACCTCTTTAAAGAATTCCAAGATGTCTTTGCATGGAGTTATGAGGATTTAAAATCCTATGACACCTCTGTTATTCAACACACTATCCCTCTATATCAAAATCAAAAACCCTTCAAGCAAAAACTGAGGAGAATCAATCCTATGCTTCTCCCAGCAATGGAGCAAGAGGTATAGAAAATGTTTAAGGCTGGCATCATAGCACCAATCAGATTTTCTGATTGGGTTTCAAACTTGGTTCCTACCAGAAAGAAAACTGGTGAAATAAGGCTTTGTGTTGATCTAAGGAACTTGAATCAAGTGTCCTTGAAAGATAATTACCCCTTACCCAAGATGGATCACATCTTGCAAAGAGTAGTGGGGGCCTCAAGAATTTCTTTACTTGATGGATTCTCAGGTTTCAACCAGGTCCTAGTTCACCCTGATGATCAGGACAAAACAACATTTACAACCCCATGGGGAACCTTCAAATATGTAAAAATGCCTTTTGGATTGAAGAATGCAGGGGCTACATTTCAAAGAGCAATGGATATTGCTTTTGCTAAAGAGATTCATGACTTGTCATTTATTTAGATGATTTCACACCTTTCTCAAAATCTGACCAAGAACATTTGAAACATCTAAGGAAAATATTCATAACCTGTAGGAAGTATGGAATTTCTTTAAATCCCAAGAAATCCCTGTTTGGTTTAGAAGAAGGTAAGTTGTTAGGTCATATCATTTCAAAGGACGGCATTAGAATTGACCCAGACAGGATACAAGCTATCTTACAAATGCCCCACCCTAGAAAAATCAAAGAATTACAAGCCTTCTTGGGAAAGATTAACTTTTTAAGGAGGTTTATCCCAAACTTAGCAGAACTGATCAGATTACTGAATAACATGCTAAAGAAGGATTCAAAAGTGAAATGGACGGTAGAAGCAAATCAATCTTTTGAAGGCATAAAGTTGGCCCTTACCCAAACACCAGTCTTAACAAACCCTCAATTTGATAGAGAATTCATTATTTTCTCTTTTGCCTCCCAGCATACCGTTGCTGCTGTCTTATTACAAAAAGATGACCAAGGAAATGAGAAACCCATTGCTTTCTTTAGTAGAGCTCTTAGAGATGCACCTCTGAAATATCAAATCATGGAGAAACAAGCTTATGCTTTGGTCAAAGCCATCAAATACTTTAGGATTTACATCCCATATTCCCATGTTATAGCTTATGTACCAAGTCCCATCGTGAAAGACATACTTACTCAAGAGAACTTAGAGGGAAGAAGAGGAAAGTGGATTGCCAACATTTTGGAATTTGATATTGAAATAAAACCTACAAAACTGATAAAAGGGCAAGGTTTGGCCAAACTAATGACAGAAGCAAACTTTCAAGCCTTAGACATTAACCAACTGGACAGTGAACCGGAGCTGGCGACTCCAAAGATCAACGTAGCCTTTGAACAATCCCCTTGGTATTCTGATATATGTTATGTGTTACAAAACCTGTGTGCTCCCCCAGGATTGTCCAGAACTAAATGTAGGTTCCTAAAAATGAAAGCTTCAAAATTTTGTGTCATGGGTGGCAACTTGCTTTGGAAAAACCATGAAGGTATATTGTTAAGCTGCTTAATTGAGAATGAGACTAACAAAATCATGGAAGAATGTTATGAAGCCAGCTCAAGAAAACATAGAAAAGATAGATCAACGCCCTAGAATTCAGCCTCTTCGAGGGGGCAACCTCCTTTACATTACATAAATGAAAAATTCTTGGATGATTCAAATGACAAAACCTCCTTTCTATATATAGGAGTCTAAGGAGTCACAATATAATCCAACCGACCTAACAATAATAATATAAAGCCACAAAAATAACAATAGAGGGATTCTATGGGCACATTAATAACAATATGGGGGGCAATGGGGGCACAACAATATAAATAAGGGGTATAACTACAATAGTAATGGGGTAATCACTAGTATTATAGGGACCCAACATGCCCCTCTCCTTCAAAAAAGTGTTGTCCTCAATGCTTGAGTAGTTCTGGATATTTCTGCATAAAATTCTCATCCTCCCATGTGGAATCTTCAGCGGATAAGTTCTTCCACTTGATAAGGTACTCTGAAATTGATCGATTTCATAGCTGTCGAGTTCTTGTTTCTATAACTGCTTCCGGTTCCAATATAATGTTTCCTTCCTCGTCAAGTTCTGGCAATATTGTTTGAACTGGGAGCTTGTCACCTATAACCTTCTTTAAGCATGAAACATGGAAAATTGGGTGCAATCGAGAAGCTGCAGGAAGCTCCAATTTATATGCCATAGTACCAATCTTTTGCAACACCTTGTACGGACCATAATACTTTGGTGATAATTTATTATCCTTCTTAGCTTGATTGAGGGACATTTGCTTATATGGTTGTAGCCGTAGGAATACCCAATCACCTACATCAAAACTTCTTTCACTGCGATGTTGATCTGCCTATTGTTTCATTCTATTCTGTTCCAACACAAGGTTATCCTTTAAGAGTTGGAGGACTTGTTGTTGATGTTCGATGTGATGTTCCACTGCCTGAACCTTAGAATTTTCTCTTAAATATGATGTGATGGATGGTGCTTGATACCCATAAAGTGCCATAAATGGGGTCATTTTTGTTGCAGTATGAAAGGAAGTGTTATACCACCATTCAGCCAGAGGCAACCATTTGACCCATTGTGTCTGTTTATCAGATACAAAGCAACGAAGATATCCTTCCAAACATTTGTTTACTATCTCAGTTTGCCCATCAGATTGAGGATGATAAGATGAGCTATGAGCTAACTGAGTACCAAGACGAGAAAATAATTATGTCCAAAAATTTCCAGTGAAAATGGGATCTCTGTCATTTACAATAATCTTTGGGTTTCCATGTAGCTTTTGAATTGTTTCCATAAATGCAGTAGAAACTGTACTGGCTCTAAATGGATGTGATAATGCACAAAAGTGTGCATACTTGGTAAGTCTGTCAACTACCACCATGATGACACTCTTTCCCTCAGACTTGGGTAAACCTGTGATAAAATCCATTGATACCTCCTCCCAACGTTGGCTTGGAATGGATAAAGGTTGTAATAGACCCGGCGTCTTAATTATTTCAACTTTATTTTGTTGGCAAACCAAACATTCTGCCACAAACTTTTGAATATTTGATTTAAGGCCATCCCAAAAAAATTCCTTCTTAACCCTGTGGTAAGTTTTTAAAAATCCTGAGTGCCCTCCTAAGGGAGAAGTGTGCAATTCCATAAGAATATTTTGTTTTAGCTGGGAATTCTTGCAGAGGTATAAGCGATCTTTGTACCATAACGAATCATTTTTCCAGCTAAATGTATCAGACGTACTGGAATCTTGTTGTAGCTTTCGAATAAGAGCCCACACTTCTTCGTCATTCTTCCATTCCTCCCTTGCTTCATTTATCCAATCTGGTTGGATGATAGAAATAGCGCACAACAATGCTTCCACATCCTCATCCTTTCTTGAGAGTGCATCTGCCACCACATTTTGCTTCCCTTTTTTGTAGATGATTTCAAAGTCATAACCCAACATCTTTGTGACCCACTTTTGTTGCTCTTCAGAGGATAATCTTTGTTCTAAAAAGTATTTAAGGCTATCATGATCCGTTTTTACCTTGAAGTGTCTTCCCATTAGGTAGGGTCGCCATTTCTTAAGTGCATGGAGTATTGCCAACATTTCCTTCTCATAAATAGCTTTTCTTAGAAACTTTCCCTTGATTGGATGACTTTCAAAAGCAATGGGTCTTTCATCTTGCATTAGAACAGCACCAATTCCATTTCCTGAAGCATCACATTCCACAATAAAGGTTTTTGTGAAGTCCGGTGTAGCTAAGACTGGTGCTTGGCACATTGCCTCTTTAAGATGTTCAAAGGCCTTTGTTGCTTCCCGAGTCCATGAAAATGCATCTTTCTTCAATAATGTCGTTAGAGGTGCTGCTATTCTCCCATAATTCTTAACAAACTTGCGATAATACCCTGTCAACCCAAGAAATCCGCGCAAATGCTTTATGGATGTGGGGATTTTCCATTCCTTAATGGATTTAATTTTGCTAGGGTCTACCTTAACTCCTTCATGAGATACAATATGACCCAAATATTCCACCTCCTGGACTCCAAAAAAACATTTGGATCTTTTGGCATATAATTGTTTCTCCTCTAATAGTTGTAGCACCCTGTCAACATGTTCAACATGATCCTTCCAAGACTTGCTGTAGATAAGTATATCATCAAAAAATACTAACACAAATTTTCTAAGGAATGGTTTGAAAATTGAATTCATCAAACCTTGAAATGTTGAAGGTGCATTGGTAAGGCCAAAAGGCATGACCAAAAATTCATAATGACCCTCATGAGTTCTAAATGCCGTTTTCAGAATGTCTTCAATCTTCATTCTGATTTGATGATATCCTGAACGAAGATCCAACTTGGTGAAGTAAATTGATCCATGCAATTCATCTAGTAATTCATCAATGACAGGAATGGGGAACTTATCTTTAATAGTGAGCTTGTTGAGCTCCCTATAATCCGGACACATGCGCCATGATCCATCCTTCTTGTGCACCAATACTACTGGAGCAGAGAAAGAACTTTGACTCGGTTGAATTATACCAGCCTCTAGCATTTCTGCAACCATACGTTCAATTTCACTTTTTTAGACATAGGGATATCTGTACGGCCTGATGTTTGGAGGAACACTTCCTGGAATCAGATGAATAGCATGATCATGATCACGCATAGGTGGGAGACCTTTGGGAGTCTCAAATACCTTGGAATGATTGTCCAAGACTTTTTGGAGATCTGGAGAAATAGATGATTCCAATGTGGAAACATCTAGCGAACATAATTGTGCAATTACACCTCTTTGCTCCTTTTTTAGAAGCTTTGTCATGCCATTAGAGCTGATTATCTTTCCTGGTTTCCCTGCAATACCCCTTAATTCAACTTCCTTTCCTTCCACAGAAAATTTCATGAAAAGTTCTTGAAAATTAAAAGCTATTGTACCCAAGGATTGTAGCCATTGGACTCCTAGTACAACATCAGCACCTCCCATTGGAATGGAAAGCATTGGGCTAGTCAATACATATTCTCCCATGGATAGCTTGATATTATGGCACTTTCCAGAACAATTTATTGTTCCTCCATTTGCAATCATCACTTGACACTCTGGTGCTGGATATAGGAAGCAATTCAATTCTTTTGCTACCCTACAATGAATAAAATTGTGGGTGCTTCCTGAATCAATCAACACTATTACCTTTTTCTTCTTGATTTGTCCTTCTATCTTGATGGTTTGAGGAGTGGTAATTCCCGCCAATGCATTACAAGATATGGTCGGATTTATTTGTTCTTCATCTAGGCTTTGTTCCTGGAATATATCCTCTTCTTTGGACCTTTCTTGCTCCTTTTCTTCTTCCTCTTCACAATCTATGTAGAATAATTTCTTCTCACCACACTTATGACCTTTTGTGTATTTGCTATCACAATTGTAACAAAGCCCTTTTGCTCTTTTTTCTTCCAATTGTTGTGGTGTCAACCTTGTAGGTTGTGGAAGACTATTGGCAACAACACTTCCGTCTTTATAGTTGTGAATGGTATGCTTCCTAGTTTCCATAATTTTGCTTTCCATTTTTCTTGCTAACCTGAATGCCTTCTCTAATGAATCAGGTTCCCAAAGGCGCACATCATGTTGGATATTATCCTTTAAAGACCCTATGAACACATCAATCCTATTCTCCTCCGGAATATCTTTTACCCTTATGTTCAATTTTTGGAACTCCTCAATGTGCTCCATTATTGAACCCTTTTGTTTGAGACTTATCAATTGGCTAAAAAAAGTGTTGCTTTTTGTATCCTCATAATGTGCTATCAATTCTTCCGTAAAAATTTCCCAAGTGATAAACTGTTTACAAGAACAAAGTCGTTGATACCATACAAACTGATTTGGTTCCAAATATAAAGTTGCCATACGTACCTTTTGTGTGTTTTGCACATTATTGAGATCGAAGAATTGCTCTATCTGTAATATCCATGTGGCGGGATCCTTGCCATCAAACTTCCTCATATCGATTTTTGGAACATGGTGAGTCTTCGATCCAACATTAGAGTCTATGGAATCATGATTAACATTTCTTTTGTTCTCATCATGAGTTTCCTTTAGTACTCTTTCACCCTTAGTGACCATTTCTTGTAGCAACTTATTCATATTTAGCTTCAATTCTTCCATCTTATCATCCATGCCATCAATTTTACCGTCCATGCCATTCACCTTAGCTTCCATGCCATCCATCTTAGCTTCCATGCCCTTTATCTTAGATTCCACGTCATTTATCTTAGCATCTGTTAGCTTTTGTGAGCGTGACATTTGTTGCACTTGTTCTTGTAATTTTGATATATCATGTAGAATTTCTTCCTCTTCTTCATGAGTCATGCTAGAGCTTTCAGGTTTCTTACTAGGTGTTTGCATTTTCTTTCCTCGGGGCATCAGTTACTGATAATAATGCTTTACTATGCCCTTTGAATTCCTTCAAACCAAGCTTATGCAAAAATTTAAAAAAAAACTACACACCTTTTTTTCTTTGTAGAAGCCTGATATTGAATCTGATGTATCTCTGTAATTTTGAATCATCCAGTTTTGCAATTTTGACCTGTAGTAGCCTTCTATGTCCTCTTTCCAATGCCGCTAGTCTGATCGAAATTGGATTCTCCAAGAAAGAGTTATGCACAATCTCCCGCAGTGACCTGATTATAGACTAGTTCAGTAGAGCGAACTTGTACGAAGTGCCACGTGTCACTGTTTCAACCTTTGACTCTGAAAAATATATAAACGAAAACTGAAGTCCGTCCTCTTTCTATATCTTCTTATGAAATTTCAATCCGATGCTCAGAAAGAAAGTTATGACGATTTTCCCCAGGTCACCTGTTTTGAGTGTAATTCAGGAGTCTGCAAAAAGACCAACTTCCTCAGATCATATCTCCGAAAATATCACACGAAAAGCTCTGAAATTCAGACTCAAGGTTCAACACGATTTCTTATCAAATGGGTTTTTCTTGCGACTTTTGAAACGTCACAGAAAAAAAGTTATAGCGAAAATGCCACGATGACCTGTTTGGAGCAACGAAACCCTAGAATCCAAAGCTCTGATACCAAATGTTATGAAACCAGCTCAAGGAAAGATAGAAAAGAAAGATAAACGCCTTAGAATTCAGCCTCTTCGAGGGGGAAACCTCCTTTACATTACATAAATGAAAAATTCTTGGATGATTCAAATGACAAAACCTCCTTTCTATATATAGGAGTCTAAGGAGTCACAATATAATCCAGCCGACCTAACAATAATAATATAAAGCCACAAAAATAACAATAGAGGGATTCTATGAGCACATTAATAACAATATGGGGGGCAATGGGGGCACAACAATATAAATAAGGGGTATAACTACAATAGTAATGGGGTAATCACTAGTATTATAGGGACCCAACAAAGAATTTCATGCAGATGATTGTGGTGGACACTCGTATTGGAAGTCCACTGTGGATAAGATACTGAGGGCTGGTTATTATTAGCCCACTGTCTTCTCTGATGTTAAAAAATTTACTACCTCATGCCACAAATGTCAAATATTTGAGGGAAAGAGAAAGTTACTGCCACTCCCTTTGAGACCTATTGCAACAGAGAGACCGTTTCAGCAGTGGGGCCTGGATTTCATTGGGGAAATTCATCCCTCATCTTCAGGCCAACATAGATGGATCCTCACAGCCACAGACTACTTCACCAAATGGATTGAAGCCATCCCATGTAGACAGGCAAATGATTCAACAATCATTCAGTTTTTGGAGAATAATATATTGTCTAGATTCAGCTACCCCAACAAGATAATAACAGACAATTCTGCTACTTTTAGATCCAAGAAGATGGTCAATTTCTGCCACAAATTTCACATTACCTTGGGCCACTCTACTGCTTACTATCCCCAAGGAAATGGCCTAGCTGAATCATCAAATAAAACCCTTGTGAACATCATAAAGAAAGTGTTGGAAGAAAATAAGAAGAATTGGCATAAGAAGCTTGTGAATGCCTTATGGGCAGATAGACTAACAACCAAGAGGTCCATTGGGGTCAGCCCATATGAGTTAGTTTATGGACTAGAAGCAAAATTTCCTTCATCACTAGGGGTACCGGTCATGAAGTTACTCCAAGAAAGTCAAGCTAAGCCAAATGACATGCAGAGAAGGATCAATCAGATAATATGTCTGCAGCAAACCAGAGATCAAGTGTATAGCAGAGTTCAAATCCTACAAGAAAAGCTGAAGAAAGCCTTTGACAGAAGAACTAAGGCTGAAGATTTCTTCATAGGGGACAAAGTGCTTAAGTGGGATTCAAGAAGAGAAGACAAGGGTAAGCATGGCAAATTTGACTCCCTTTGGAGAGGGACTTTTGTCATACAAGCACTACAGGGAAATAACACCTATTTTTTGAAAAATTTGGATGGAACTAATTTAGGTGAAGGTCATGTAAACGGCAGGATGTTGAAGCACTATTTCAACTACTTTCCATGTATATAACATAGTTTCCCCTTATGTACATAATCAGCTGTATATATTTTCTTTCAGCACATAAATAGTTCAGTTTGATAAGCTACTGCAAATAAACAGAAAGGGGCTTTATATGCCAGAAATTCCACAGAGGTAATAGCCTCCAGTTTTGAAGTACAAAGAGAGAATTGTCAAATTTTGGTAAGAACAGATCAAGAGCCAAGGCATTCTGACCTGCTGTTCTTGGTCTTTCAAGAAGAAAAACCATCCCCAAGTGGAGCCACTGTTAGCTACCTATACCAATAGGTTTCATTTTTCATGATTGGCATGGGAAGTGCCAACATGATCTACTTTTGGAATGCAAAGATCTCATATTCTGATGGAAGACACACATTGACATTTGGTTGATGCTGCCTTATCTCCCAATGGGTGATCCAACAGCCTAAGCTAGGTCAGGCCACGTTTCAATTTTTGTTATAGACTAGAGAAAGAAGTCTGTCCAAACAGTTCAATCTTGGTAGACAAACTAGTTAGGTAGAGAAAGAAGGTTCCCAACTGTTTAATCTGGGACCTTGGAAGCAATAAGGATATCCTTAGATAGAAAATCAAAAGAAAAGCCAAAGCAAAAGAAAAGGCACCTAGGGGTTTGCAAGTCCAAGTGCACCCTCCTTGAAGTAACAAAAAATGCTAGGAAATAGGCAGGGTAGGCAGTGGAATGATGCAGAAAGCTAAATCCAAGGGCATCACTTGGAGTAAATCAAGGGGGCCATCAGCAGAAAAGGCAAGAGCAGTGGCCTAAGTAGCAAAGTGCTAAAATCATCACTAACTTCCCTCATTTCCCTTCAAAGTTTCTTACTAACCTCCCATGAGGACTGCATGATCTGCCTGACCAGTCCTCCTTGTGCTCTTCATTTATACAAATTTGATGTCATAAATGATTTCTTTCTTTGAAAAGAAGCCACATTTCTTGTCTAAAAATTCTTTTTATTTTGATCTACTTCCTAACTAAGTTTGAGTTCCAAAAAGCTTAGTAAGCACCATTTCCCATTCTCATTCCCCTCAGTACTAACTGCCGACTATATCTACACTAAATCCCTTATGTTTCCTTTTCCCCCTACTATTATAACACCATGGTGTATAAATCCCAAGCAATGTATAAATATCCTCCCTTTTAGCACTATAGCTAAATAAGTTTGTCTAAGGGAGACATTAGTCCACCAGGGACTATGGTCAACCCTGTCATGGGATTGCTCTAACCTCTGGTTAGAGTAATAACCTCACCCTAAGCCCTCACCTCCCCTCTTTTCAAAAGTTTCATCAAAAAACCCCTTTCCCTCTGCTTAAACCCTTTTAACCTCTTTTCCCCCACAGATTAACCCAAAAACCCGAAAAAGCCCACAAAAAACCCAAAAACCCAAAGTCCCGCGCCCAAATATTAAATCGAATATTTAAATGGTCGGGCGGGGCCCAACCCAAAGCTATGCAATAGATGGCAGTACCCGCCAGCCATTGATCATCCACCGCCCTCGATCCAACGGTGGGCGGTCAATCTCAGATCCCGACCTGCCTCCCTTTAACGTCCGGGGAAGGGCGGTATTGGGGGCCGTACCCGGGACGCGTGGCATGCGCTGGGGTTGTTCAGAGCCCCCCTCCCCGATACCGCCTATCACCAAAGGTGGTGCAGGGAGACCGCTTACCGCCTCCCCGATACCACCCCTCCCACACGTCGGTGCCCACGTCACCATGATGTCATGTCACTCCGCCCGCCCCCGCGCCCCGTTGCTCTCCACGTAGCCCCGCCACCACATCCGCCCGCCACCGTGTCCAGCCACGCTGGCTTACACCTCAGCGTCCACGTCACTCTCTGTACCCGGGCCCGCCTGACGTCATGCTGACGTCATTGGCGGAAAAAGCACCAGTGACCCTTTTTTCCAAATCTGCCGTTAAAAACGCTCGAACTAGTCGTTTGTTGTCATTTTCGCGCGAAGAAGACGCAGCCGTTGTCAACCTGTTCACTGCGAAATTGCATCCCAGCCTTCAAATTCGAAGTTGCGGCCGCTATAATTTGGCAATTCAGCTGCAGCGAGCTCCCCCTTTTCGGCCCAAAGGCGTTCTATGCGTTTTTCCAGGTATTCACCGCAAGTTCTTTGTTTTGCCCCTATGCGTGCCATTTTTATGCAAATTCTCCCATAAGCATTGGTCAAATCCTAAATTGCACACTGTCTGCTACTTAATTTGCCATTAAATCCACCTGCATTACACTTTGCCCCGAGAATTCGGTATTAGAACGATAATTCACGGTTGAAATTTACAAATTCGGCCTTGAACTTGCTCGGCATTGTTCCCTTTTGCCGAGTGGAGGCCCAAGGCTGCATGTCACCAAATTGAAGCGAGCTCACCCTTTGCAATCATCCCCATCAATTCACAATCCCCATGAATTTACCAAAAACAGCAGAAACAAGTCTGTCAAGCCTGCCTTTTCCACTGTGAAGAAGATTTCAAGCATTGTCTACAGTGAGCCTGTCACTCAAGCTCTGAACAACCTTTCAAACCATTGCACTCACCTTGTTCAAAATCAGATTACACAATGGCTACTCCTGCACCCTCAGCCCTCAGTGTTGCTCCTTTAAATGCACCAAACAAAGACCTGGAGTCCTTGCCTCTTGCTGACAGGGACTACCTCATTGAAGACTTTGTGGGCAACAGGGACTTTTTGCAGACCTTCAGGCAATTAAGAGATGACTACCTGAATGGTCATGATACATATGGGATATGGGAGTCAAATCTGCCATACTACTGTCTCCCCTCTGTCAATATTTTTCCTGAGATTATTTGCCTATGTGCTGAAAACTATGATGTACAGCACAGAGCTATTAAGTCTCCATCTGGGAGCATCCTCTTTCACATTAATCCTGAATCCATCAATAAGATGCTCCACTTTGATCAAACTGAGCTGTTGTTCCCATTTTCCATGAATTATCTGCTGGACACTGGTGCCAAGATGACCAGTGAGGATATTCAGAAGGTCACCAAGACATTTATGAGACCTGAATGCCAGCCCACAGGGCCACCTCCCTACGTGGATGTCTATTTTACTGAGGTAGGCAAATTGTTGCTAGACATGATTGCTTATGTGTTGGGATACAGAACCAGTGAGCATGTGGATGAAACAATGCTGGTATTGCTAGCTGCTTACAGCCCAGGCCAACCCCCTGCGCGCAAATATAACTTTGCCAAGTTCATAGCTAACAAGATTCATGATCAGTTGGGCAAAGTAGACAGATAGGGTGTCTTCAAGTATTCATCCTATATCTACCACCTTTTCATGTACTATCAATCCGAGGTTTTCCCATGCTACATCAAAAAGCTGGATTATAAAGGGGAAAGAAGATCGGTCATCTTCTGGACATCTGTCTATCACAAAGTCCAAAATTCACCCTATTCCTATTGTGAATTTATTGACCAATTTGTATACCCTGTCTCTTGCTTATTGATGAGGTCCCCTCCTCCCATAATATCAACTGAAATACAGAAAGTCCTGCAGCTCTCCAAGAATTACAAAATAGGTGATTGGTACCTATATGAGGATCATACAGTCATCAGAGTCTATGGCTGTGAGCTCTGTCCATACAGGCTCCCAAAATATGTGCCTATGAAGATATTTGCCTTGGAGTATTATAGGCAGTTAATTCACTCTGACCTCACTCACTTTCACAGCTCCAAAAAGAAAGCCCACCTCAAGTTCAAGCACCAGGTGGGCCCCTTCATTATGAATAAAAGAAAAGGATGGAAAGATGCTGACCTAATCCTCAAAGACAAATACAAGCTATCACATAGTTTCCGGTGGGTCTCTTACGACCCTGAAGGCTTCATTACTACTAGAAGAGTCAAGTACAGGCTACTAGGTTATAAGCATTGCAAATATGCACATATTGAAAAATATGCCAACCAGCAAGAATGGCAGCAGGATACTTTAGTTGAAAAATTATCTAAAGAAGAAATAATGCAAAAGAATGTCAGAGAACTAGAAAAGACTCTTGACCTAGATTCTGTGCAGCAGGTACCCTTCGAACGACCGCACTCAGCAAGAGAAGGGACCTCGGCCTCAAGAACAGCACCAGCCACACAGACACCGTCTACAGCAGCACCAGGAAGAGACAAAGGGAAAGGGATAATGGGTGCTGAAAAGGAAACCGTGAAAGAAAAACCTGCCCCTTCAAGTGAGCAGCAACAAGGGCAGCAACCAGAGCAGCAACAAGAGCAGACTCCCCCTCCACAAACTGAGCCACAAATAGCTCCAATTATGCAGACCCCAGCATAGGAGGAGAGGGGTACAAAAAGAGACAGAGAAGAGTCCACTCCTGCTAGTGGATCCTCCCAACAACCCCAGACCAAAAGGCAAAGAGCTGACTCCCTAGAGGTAGAAGACATCACTGAAGAAATCCTTGACAGTTCAAGGAAAGACAGGGAGGGCAACCAGCATATAGGTACAAGCTCCTTTCAGCAGGAGCAAGGGTTACAACTTGGTGTCCTCCTCCTCTCAGTAGAGCAAGAAGCCCAAAAGCACTAAGGCTTCTTTCAAACAAATTAAGGCACAGAATGACTTACTGAGGGTGGAAGTTTATAAACAATTTCTTAATGCAACACCAGCCCAAAAAGAAAGGCTAATGTCTGTATATGACATTCAAGAGGAGAAAATGATCCTCAGCCATTTCAAACCTATAGTGCCCCATCCAAAATCAGGGGCAGATTATGTGAAGACAAGGGTGGAGGTCCTAGCCAAAGACATCCATCCCATGGACCAAATTGAACTCCACAAACAGACTGGAGAGATGGTTTATGCAACCTTGGTGGACAGGGCAACCATGGCCCATGAACTAAAAGAGTCACTGAAGAATACCAACACTCAGTTGGATTTTGAGAGAATGTCATCCCTAGCCAAAGATAACAGAATAAAATCACTTGAGGACATCATTATCGACCTAGGACATGATCCTAGCGATCCAAAGGGTGTAAAGGCCCTTATGAAGAAAAAATAAGATGACCTCAATGCATTAAAGAAGAGGTTGAAGCTGCCGCCCACAGAGCACCCTCAAACAGCAGAGCTACAAAAGGAAAAGTAGGTCGATGAGCAACTGGACCTCATAATGCAGCTAAACCAAAAGGTCCTCGATTTGGAGAAAGAGCTTGAAGGAGCATTACAAGATAAGCAGGGAGAATCTACATCCCAAGCTCCTCCAACTACTTCAACAATAGCAACAACTACAGAGGCAGCAGTGGCCCCGACAACAGAAGCAACAGCAACAACAACAGCTCCAGATTCCAGCACAAGCGTAGAAGAATTGACTAAGGCCATCAAAGAAATGGAGCTCCAGGCAAATGCGATAAGAAAGGCCAAGGAAAAATTGGCAGAACTGGATGCCAAGTATGATAAATCAAAAGTGACTGTAGCAGAGCAAGGCAGAGAAATAAAGGCCCTAACAGAAAATATAAAGGCCTTAGAGAAAGAGCTAAATCTCGAGAGTGCCATGGCTGAGATAAAAATAATTCTATGGGCCAAAATTGGCCAATCCATCACTCAAAAATGGAGGTCAATCAAAACTATACATGAGCAGATGGATTTAATTAGCCAAGCACAGACAGAAATTCAGAGGGCCAAGGCAGTACTGGGAGACAAACCTGAACAGGAAAAAAGAATGATAGATTTTTTGAACAGGCAAGAAAAGGAGGAACTGGCAGCCATCGGCATTGTCAACAGAACAGAGGCTGTCCTCACAGCTAAAAAGGTGCTAACTCTCAGAAATTATGTACAAATTGTTGAGAGGAAGTGCTACGAAATACAGGCTGATGTGGAGGAGTATAAAGTCAAAATGGCAGTACTGCAAGCAAAGGGGCTGCCCAGCCTGCTAAGCGGTGCAGGAAGACTGATCTCCCGAGATCAATTTACTAACAGGATGGCAACTTATATTGAAAATCAAATCACTGCATCTGGCAGTACATCTGAGGAAACTGGGCCTCCAACAGGACAGAGCCTATACGATAAACTTGAAGGCCTATTTTTTATTGAAAATGAGGTAAATCACCTTTTTGAAATTCCTCCAAACTTTTACAGATATACAGAGGCCGACGAAACTTTGATAAAGATTCGAAGACATCAAATGCCTAAGGAAGATTGGTGGCAGGCAATGCTTCAAATTTTGCCACGGTAGCCTCAATTGCTCGGTCACTGCCATCTCCAACTCACTATAAGACAAACAGCAGAATAAAGTTAGCATTTAACGCAGCTGAAAGGTGACTAAGCACATGGAGAACGACAGCTAGCCCAAAGGATAAGAAGATACGCAAATTTTGGACAGCGTACCCTCAACCGACTCCAACAGCCACCGAGTCAACAGTTTCTGACTATTTTGGATAGCTAAAGCACTGAAGAAGTTATTACAGCATTAACTTTCTCAGCTACGAGGCTCGAGGAGTTGGCATAACATCAATGAGCCATTAACTCATTTCTTTGATAGTTTTCTTATGTAAATTTTGTATATAAACCCCCCTTAGCAACGCATAAGGGGTTGGTGATTTTAACTCTGAGGCAAATGTATTGTACACTTTTAGATTATCTAATACAAAGGGCTGGACCAGCTCAATGATTTCCTGGAACTTTGATGTCTTGCTGATGACATACGTGTTGTTGCAGAATTCTTGTGCTGTCTGATGAAATAATAAGTTTTCCTTAATCTCTGTTTTGTCTTCTTATGTTACTAAATCATGCTCATGTTTCACTAATCTAGCAATAGAGAAAAGGGATAGTGCAGGATATGTTTGGTTACACCCTGTGCTCAATCTTTTACTGCTGTAAATGTTTTCTTCAGAATTAACTATGGACATGAATTCTTAAATGCTCATGTTTTTTCATTAATTCTATAAATGTGAATGTTGTCTAGAAATTCTTCACTGCTTCTAAATAATATTCTCACTTCTTTTGCATATCAGTTTATTGGAAGATTCTTAACTGCCTTTCATGAACTGGACACATCACACTTAATCACAATTTCAAAGCATTGCTTCTCAGACACTTATCCAGCTCTGCAGCATCACTACTGTATCAACACAGCACACCAAACTACCAAAGGACCACTGACTCCATGCCCAATGGCCTAGAACATATTAGTGAACACATATATATCTTGATTGAAACCATCACCCAACCAAGTCCAAAAACAAACCTTGAGCATCATATCTAGCCTAAAAATTCTTCTCAAAACAGAGACAAACCATAAAGAGAGAGCCCTCTCTGATTACAGTTTGGCTAGAAGCTGTAATCCAAAGATTGGTTAGTGGTTACCCCGGCCGTATTCCCTTGGGAGTCAAAGGGAACAACCTGGGTGTTAACAGATTTGTCATTGTTTCTTCTTTAATTTCCTCGAATGTTTTTTGGCATAAATCTTTCAAGAAGAAATCTGTATCTTTTGTTAGTAATGGATGTAAAGGAGAAGTAATCTTGCTAACATCTTTGATGAATCTACAATAATATATAGAGAGGCCTAAAAACTTCTATTATATTTTTATTTTTTAGGAACATGAACCTTCTTGATTATGGTTATTCTGTTAGGATCCACTTGGATTCTGTTTGAAGAGAGAAAGTGCCCTAAGAGAATCCGCTTCTTCATCAGAAATAAAAATTTCACATGGCTCTGGGAGAGTTTCATTTCCTCACACCTCTTCAATACATTGCATATATTTGAGAGAGCCTCTTGGAAGTCATCCCAGTAAGGTATAAAATCATAATGTATATTTCCACTGATTCATGCACAAAGTTAGAGAGTATAGTCAACGCAGTTGTCTAAAAGGTGGCAAGGGCATTGCACAAACAAAATGGGAGAACTTTGTAAGAAAAATTTCACCCTGGACGTGTTAAATTCATTTTATCATGATCTTTATTATTGATCTAGATTTGGTTATACACACTAAATCCATCCAAAAAGGATAGGAATGGTTCCTTGCAAGGGCAAAAATAACTTGGTCAATAAATGGAAACAAAAAATGATTCTTTCTAGTCCCTTTTTGAGTTATATGTAATCAAAACAGATTCTCCATTTTCCTTTCTTATTAGGGACAATGACTAGGGGAGACACCCATTCACTATCCCATATTTGATAGATGACTTTTTCATTCTACAATTTCCGCAATTCATCTTTCACAATGTCTTTTAATGCAAGGTTCATTCACCTTTGTGGCTAGAAAATACATTTATGATCCTCCTTCACACACACACACACACACACACTCATGTTGTGAGTGCACGCATAAGAATGTATTTTCTTCATCCCTTTATAATCCCATTCAAATGCATCAACATGTTATTTCAAGAGAGTGAGAAGATGATCTTCTTGATCAACTAGGAGAAAGGGGTTGATTTTTAAGGTTTTTGAGGGGTTGATTTCTATGGTTTTCACATTATTTTTCTAAAAAACAATAGCTATCAAATCTTCCCATGAACTATAATGAGAACAACCAAGTTTTCCAATAGATTCATCTTCTAAGCCATCAATATTCATCGTAGCGGGGTACTTATTTTACAAAAAATTATCAAAAATATTGCCTTCATAAATGTTTTGTTGCCACTGGTGGTTTCTAATGTACATATAGGGTAATATAATGATAGAAAAGAATACTATTCTTCTTCTTCTTCTATACAAATAGGAAAGTCATGCTAAATGATAGGTTAAGTAAGTGGATATAATACAAGTTGTTTTTTAGATTTCCCATTGGTGATAGTTATATTTCCAGCCCTACAATTGATGTAGGCATCATCAGTGACTAACCAAGGTCTTCCTAAGATGAGAGGATATCCACTAAACTTGGTCTTGGGCTAAAGGACAAGAAAATTGGTGGGATGCTCCCTAGAATCAATAGATATTATTACATCCTCAATGATAATATTAGGTGTTATTGTGGATCTATGAGAAAGTTGTAGCAATGAGGTGATCATATTTAGAGATTCTTAGAGATTGAGTTTGAGCACAGTCTCCTTAGTCATGAAATTTATCACATGTCCCAAATCAACAAGAGTGTTAGGAACTACAATAACATTGATGTGGACATCTACTAATGGGCTCCCATCATCTAAGTAATTTGGGATGACGACTCTCTGAACCATAAGATCAATTATCTACCCTATGACATTAATAGTAGGGGCATCTCTTTTCCTCTTCTCTAACCTTCTCAGCGTTGGGTGTGGAGCCTGATTATCTTCTTTATTCAAAGGTTTCAGCCAGATGTACACCCCAGGAAGATTGTACACCCCTCCATGCGGGGGGGTGCATGGTGGACTTTTCCCCCCTGCGGGGGTTCAGGGGGGCCAATCCCCCCTGGATGGGGGGTCTGGGGACTAGTGGTCCCCCGGTGGGGGTTTAGGAGCAATGCCCCTGAAGCTAAAAATAGATGTAAAATTTCCTTGTAAAATTCTATTAATGTCTAGTAAATCTGGACTGTTAGGCGAATGATGTGATGGTAGAAGTTATGTTTAGTTTAGGGTTTTTTTTCCCTAGAAGGCAACCCCTCACTATATATGAGGAAATTGTATTGCGTCTATGTAGATCTATATTTTGAGTGAGGAAGATAGAGGAGATTGAGAGTGAAGAGGGTGCTACAGGGGATCTACTATAGTTTGTATCTCTTCAGTTTCTTGGATGATATAATAAGAAGGATTGGTTGTTTCTCCATGGATGTAGCCAAAACTAGGTGAACCACGTATATCTATGTCTCTCTTGTTTTATGCATTTTCTTTGTTTATATTTATGCAATATTTTATGTGTTCAATTGCTCTGTAATATATAATTTTCTAACACTTCCCATTTGATGACATTATTGTAGATAGGAACATCCTTGATGGCATGAAGGAGGGGGGCCTTGATATTCTTCATGTATTTCACATTGTTTGTGTAATCGGTCCATAAAAAGTGTGTAACATGGATACTCATTGAATGAAAAATTAAATTCCACATCCAACAAGTGATACCACTCAAAAATTGAGTAAAATAGTAGGGAGATAAGGTGAAAATACAAGTTGAAAAAGTAGTTTTTTATTTTATTTTATTTTTTATCCATTTACCTTTTTAGTCAAAAAATGGTGAATCATCAACCATGGTTGACATCATCATATTGAATTCTATTGGTTCTTATAAAGTTGATTTTTGTTGTACATTTTTGTTTTGAGTCTCATTTTTTACTTCAAAACTTCTCTAATGGTTGCAGATAATGCGTGAAGAAACAGGTGGGTTTTGGTGCAAATAGTGACATGCAATGTCAGGTGCAAAAAACCTAATCAACGAGCATTGAAACAAGGTGCAATTGACTTGAATAAATGTTGTGTGATGGGTGTGATGTTTTGTGGTTGTCAGTAGTTTGTAGAATCATACATATGTTGCAGAATGCTTTAAAAGCCATGTAAAGGTAAGTGTCAATATTAAGGGGTCAACTTGATGTATGATGTCATATTGTCCCTACTAGTAATAGCTATTGTGTGAGTATTGTACACGTTTAGCAGTGCCAATAGATGTATTTTTTGAATGGAAAAATTGTATGTCATTACATTGTTGTCGATGCCATGTCACTATATTGCTAGTGTTATGTTCCTAATAAGTATGTTATTGATATTAGTTTGTTAATAAATGAGTGAAAGTATGGTTGGGTAAAGTATGTTTTTGGTGTTAGTTGGTTATACTAGCATTTAATATATGGTTGTATAAGTCACATAGTGTATTTTAGGGGCTTGATTAGTAGCTAATATTGATTCTATGGCTAGGAGATTCTATAGATTCTATAGCATTGCTTCTACATCATTGTATATGTTGTTGCAAGGTAGTCAATAGAGCTGTTAAATAATGGATTTATTAAAATTCCTTATGAAAATAATACAAAACAACGCCTCAGTGGGTTGTAATATAGAGGAGATAAAAAAGTAGAAAAACAAACCCTTATCAAGAGGATTCAATGATATTCTACAAATGGAGGAGCCAAAGGATCTCTAGAGGGAACAAGAGATAAGATATTTTCTCTTTGCACTTGAGTAAGATTTGAAGTTTATGAAGATGACAGTAAAATTCCTTCTCAAATTGGAGGTAATAGACTCACATATTTCCAAGGTGAACAAATTAGATTATAGGAGCCTAAATTGGGCTCTAAAACCATCCATGCTTGCCTTCATACAACACAAGTTCCTGGAGCACCCTTGTGAAGGGGTAAGACTTATGGTGGCTTCTTGTCTTAGTGAGATTATAAACTTAACTTCACCTATACCTCCTCTAGAAAATGACGACATTATGAAGATATTATTAGCATATTTTAACTAAATACGCTAAAGGTGTCATTTGGAAAGAATTATTTGGAGAAACACCATAGTGTAATAGCTCATTGGAACGAGAATGAAGATATCTATATGATAGGATGATGAAAAGTGAATTTTAGTTGTTGGAGAGATTGTAGATGAATATTTACTATTTTTTGGAATTAAAAAGTGGATTAAATAAAATAAAAAGTTAATTAAATAAGATTAAAAAGGGGAAGCCTCTAGAATAAAAATAAATTAAAGGTGTTGTTATCACTCAGATTTCTTCCTTAGAAGTTATTAAAGAAGGAATAGTCCGAGGTAACCACAAGCCAATGTTTTAAGCATAGGTTCTAGCCAACCTACACTCAGAGAGGGCTCTCTCTTTATAATTTAACTTTGTTTGAATAATATTTTAGGCTAGTTATTAATGTTCATGATAGTTTTGTTTTGATTGGGTGGTGGAATTAAGAAGACGGATGGGCAGAGAAAATATTTAAGCCATTGGGCTATGGAGTCAAACAAGAAAGGCTTAACTGGATTTGATCTATCATTGAGGTTAGAGTCAATAGTGCAAGCTGTTGAAAAGTGTGCAACAAGAAATGCTTGTTGAGAGTGCAACAACATGATGGAGCTTAGTGAAAAGAGTCACCTTCACTAAGTGGGCCCGCAGGCTATTTTTGGCACAAGTCTATTTTTAGACTATGTCTATTTTTAGACATATGGATCATGTCTATGGATTGCAGGTTGTTGTTTATGGATGATTGGTCAAATTGGGAAAAATAGATGGACTTCTATTTTTGATGAAAGTGTGAGTGA
The DNA here is from genome assembly GCA_031772625.1 of Pinus tabuliformis. Lineage (NCBI taxonomy): Eukaryota > Viridiplantae > Streptophyta > Pinopsida > Pinales > Pinaceae > Pinus > Pinus tabuliformis. The sequence continues at coordinate 1,585,179,842 of CM062818.1, read as the reverse complement.
TCACAGTGTGAGTGATCAAATTCTATTTTTAGACTGGCTGTCAAAAATAGAAAAGTCAAATATTATTGTCTCATAATAATATTTGGACTATAAACTTGATCTTATTCTCTTGGAGCACTTCAGGATGAGCTACGGATGTGGTACATGCAGATCCCAGAGGGAAATACGTGGTTACCTATGGGATGACTAATATTTGCATGCAGGACTTCAGTTAGAACTCAAGTGAGTTGAGTTTAGTGGACTGGAGGTGCAGTTGATGGAGTTGTGTTCAGTTTAGCTTTGTTAAATTGGTTATATTTAGTCTAACTGATCAATAGACTAGAGATGAGTTGGGTGAATTAGTTATTAATTAATTCACAAGTTATTAACTCATAATACAACTATAGAATACATCAGTTAACTCAGTTGCATGTCAGTGCATGTTCAGTTCAACAGGGATAGGTGGTAGAGAATCAGATTGCTATCAATTGTGACTATAGTTGTGCACTAGATCTTGCACAATCAAGGGATTGAGTATGCCAATGAGTTTGCTCACGTATTTGCCCAGTATTGTAGCCTTTTCTCACGTCCAACAATGTGTGAGTGATTATTTTGAGGTGAAATACGAGTTTGGGAAGCCATTCTCATCAGTTCTTGAGCAGGTATTGAGCAGTGGAGGCAGGCAAACAGTGGAATAGATTTGGAGATCAGATCTGAGTTGTATTGTGTGTAACAGGTGGAGCTGGTACTGGATTGCTTGTGATAAGCATTGTACTTTGTAATGTTACATGATTCAATCAATATAATATACAGATAGTGTGGGGTTTTTAGCGATATGCTTTCCCCAGGATACATACTGTGTTAACGAGTTTGATTGATGCTTCTATGTGCGCCTGTGAATGTTTCTGCTTCTGTAAATTGATGATCAACGTAAAGGAGATTATGTATTATACATGTTACGCTTATAATTGTATGATCAGGATAATCTCTGTGAATATGTGTTAAATTATTCAAATGTTTCTACATGGTATCAGAGCTAGATAATTTGAAGAAAAAGTTTCTACATGGTATCGGAGCTGCTTGATTTGTAGAAGAGATTTTTACAAGATATCAAGCGAGGATTGATCATCAGATCTACTATTCAGGAAGTGTTTACATTCTATTTCTTCAGGCAGAGTCTGTAATCGGGCCAGGTAGCCTCTGGATTCATCCTTCCCTTGGAAGGTGAGATATCTGGTGAATGCCCATACAGTCAATCTCTGTACGAGAAATATTTTGTTCTCACGAATTCTAGATCGGAAGCGGTTGAGTTTTGTACTGGTGGAATTCGAATTTAATTCCAAAGCAAGAGATAAAACTTAGAAACATTCAGTGTGAGAATGGAGACAGTATGCCCCAATATCTCATGAAGTTCACCCAATGCCGGGATGAGCTGGGAAGTGTGGGGGTGACTGTTGGATGAGGATGGCGAGTCTAGCACTCCTTGACCTTCCTAAGAGTTGGCATAGCCACCAAGACTCAGTGAATGGAAGGGAGAAACTACCAGGATGGGAGACACTTTGGTCGGATATTTTGCAGGAGGAGATTAGATGGAGCACCAGAGACAGTTCTTCATCTATGCAGGATGAGGAGAACTGTGCCTTAGCGAATAAGGTGAAGAAGGGGGAGGAGAAGGTTTCTCTTTTCGAATCTTGTTCTTCCAGTGATGGGAAGAAGGTTGACAAGACGAAGGTGAGATGCTTTCGTTGTCATGAGATTGGTTCATGGGTCAGGAACCTGTATTCTCTTGAGGTTCAAGATGCATGCGAAGCCTTGAGCAGCGAGGCAACTGATGGAGACTTGGTGGTTGAGAGGGAGCGTATATTACCTCTCAACATGCAGAGCCAGAAGAAGTCTCAGGCGATTGTGGAGGAGCCACGATTGGTGCAGCAGCTTCAGGAGGTTGTGGAGGAGCCACAACAGGGGAAGCTGAGAGGAGATAGAGTAGAGACATCTACTCATCGAGAGACCTCCAGTAGGGGGAAACTTCAAGCCAGGTGGGTTGAGGGATCGCATGCAGCCATACCTCTAGGTAGGAGGTGGGGTGATGTGGACTGATTGTCCCAAGGAGGAGGGGCAGGATCCTTGAGGTACCCAACCTCTTGGATGAGACCTTGCTATGGGAGCCCCGATGTGTAGTAGCAGGAACTGACTGATTGGGTAGAGACAGATGCAGATGGAGCAGCAGAGAGAGTGACAGTGCAGGGAATCCCAGGACAGCGCATAGGTACAGGCTGTAGCAATGCGAGAGGCACAAGTGTTTTGCACAGTGCTAGGTGGCACAGAGAGGTGTGCAATAGTGCGAGATGCATGGAGATGTTGCAGTAGCGCAGATGTCAGAGAGGGAGCACTTGTTAGCAGCAGGTAGAGCTTCAGCATCAGAGGGTGTTTTTATCCCAACAGGGAGGTCAGTTGGGAGGTGCAGTGCGGATGCAATGCTGGGAGATAGAACCAGCAGCAGCACGGATGCAGTCAGAGATCAAAGTGACAGAGGCTAGAGCAGTCAGATACTGAAGAGCACATAGATGCAGAGTTTCAGTCGACAGAGGCAATAGAAGTCAGAGACTTTGATGATAGAGCAAGTGGACTGGCCAGATGTGTTGCATGGAGAACATTCCAGAGTTACAGGATCGGGTTTGAGAGGAAGCCTTTCTTGTTGAGAGGGAGTGTTGAAAAGTGTGCAACAAGAAATGCTTGTTTAGAGTGTAACAAGATGATGGAGCTTAGTGAAAAGAGTCGCCTTCACTAAGTGGGCCCGCAAGCTATTTTTGGTGCAAGTCTATTTTTAGACTATGTCTATTTTTAGACATATGGATCATGTCTATGGATTGCAGGTTGCTGTTTATGGATGATTGGTCAAGTTGGGAAAAATAGATGGACTTCTATTTTTGATGAAAGTGTGAGTGATCACAGTGTGAGTGATCAAAGTCTATTTTTAGACTGGCTGTCAAAAATAGAAAAGTCAAATATTATTGTCTCATAATAATATTTGGACTATAAACTTGATCTTATTCTCTTGGAGCACTTCAGGATGAGCTACGGATGTGGTACATGTAGATCCCAGAGGGAAATACGTGGTTACCTATGTGATGACTAATATTTGCAAGCAGGACTTCAGTTAGAACTCAAGTGAGTTGAGTTTAGTGGACTGGAGGTGCAGTTGATGGAGTTGTGTTCAGTTTAGCTTTGTTAAACTGGTTGTATTTAGTCTAACTGATCAATAGACTAGAGATGAGTTGGGTGAATTAGTTATTAATTAATTCACAAGTTATTAACTCATAATACAACTATAGAATACATCAGTTAACTCAGTTGCATGTCAGTGCATGTTCAGTTCAACAGGGACAGGTGGTAGAGAATCAAATTGCTATCAGTTGTGACTATAGTTGTGCACCAGATCTTGCACAATCAAGGGATTGAGTATTCCAATGAGTTTGCTCATGTATTTTCCCAGTATTGTAGCCTTTGCTCACGTCCAACAAAGTGTGAGTGATTATTTTTAGGTGAAATACGAGTTTGGGAAGCCATTCTCATCAGTTCTTGAGCAAGTATTGAGCAGTGGAGGCAGGGAAGCAGTGGAATAGATTTGGAGATCAGATCTGAGCTGTATTGTGTGTAACAGGTGGAGCTGGTACTGGATTGCTTGTGATAATCATTGTACTTTGTAATGTTACATGATTCAATCAATATAATATACAAATAGTGTGGGGTTTTTAGCGAGATGATTTCCCTGGGATACATACTGTGTTAATGAGTTTGATTGATGCTTCTATGTGCGCCTGTGAACGTTTCCGCTTCTGTAAATTGATGATCAACATAGAGGAGATTATGTATTATACATGTTCCGCTTATAATTGTATGATCAGGATAATCTCTGTGAATATGTGTTAAATTATTTAAAAGTTTCTACACAGGCTAGCACAACAAGAACGAATCTGCAGGTTTAAATGAACGAAAGTCCTAACGAGGGCCAAGGGCAATGAAGAATCCTTAACCGGGATTAAGATGAAGAAAGGAAGGATGGACAGTAGCAAAGGGCAATGAAGAATCCTGTACAATGGGCCAAAGAGGGAATAAACTACGGAAGTAAGGGGGAAATTAAGAATCCCCGGACCAAGGCAATTTAGTAGAAAACATAAATAAAGCAAACACTTAGAACAGGGAGCACTTAAGCTAATTCTGATGATATCATTCCTTGTTTTCCTTTAAGATTTTATAAGAAACACACAAAAATATTTCATAACATAAAGAGAATACAATATTTAAACATGAGAAAATGATACTTATTTATTCCAATTGTGCACGAGACTCTAGTGAAATGTCCTCAGTTTTATTTCATTTCCAGTAAAACCAATCCAGTCTTGAGTACAAAAGCTCCTTGGCTCAAAAATAATATGTCTACAGAAATGTATTTTAATCCACACTAATTACTACAATGTGTGAATTATTTATACAAAAATTAATACAAAATATCTCAGAACTATATGAGAACTATTCTAGGAAAAAAAAAGTATCTTCAACACGAAGATAGGGACAGGTGGAGAATTGTCTTATAGCTGTCCCTTTTATTGTGACTGTGCTGGCTATTGCAACTAAGATTTGGCTCTTGCAGTTGCTTTGTAATTATGTGCTGGAACTACTTTTATCTCTGACCTACAGATACTCTTTACCTGTGCTTCTTTTATCCTCTTTTACATGTTTTATTCTGACTGTTATCTTTTTACCATCGTAGATTTACTATAGTAACTTATATTAAATCAGTCAATCTGGTCCACCATTCACTGTCTCATAACTTCATCCTGATCATTTTCCTGTAGATTTCATCGACTTTTGTATACTTAGCAAAATTTGGTTTGCTTGTGAATAAGTGTTGGACCTCATGTTCTATGTAGAACAGATTCTCCAGGCCATCATAAAGCACATTTCCAATGGGTAAAGATTTCACCCGTGAAGTACTAGCTTGGTTGTTGGCCAGCTTGTTTAATTTGTCAACATAATCTTCCTGGGTCATCAACTTGTCATGAATTACCATAGGACTGGGGAGTCCTTTTTTTCTTAAGATGCCATACTTTAGCATAAAGCTATCAATGTCTGTTTGGATGCTCTGACATCTTTTCTCCAAATTTAACATTAAGTTTCTTTTAGTGAGAACTTTTTTGGTTGTTGTTCTATCTTGTATATCTAATTCATTTAGTTCATATCTTTTTTTGCTATTCAAAAAGGTAATTAAATGATTAGCTTCTTCTGGTTTATTTCCCAGTTCTTCCATTGCTTTGTGGATTGCCTCTGTGGCCATCTTGACAAATTCTGTTTGCTCAGAAATAATCTAAATAGACAGCCAAACATCATTGATGGAATAAATGATGTTGGCCCAAAGGATTTCTTTCATGTCTCCCAATGGTTCTTGCAGTGTTAAATCCTTCTCAAGGGCTTTAATCCTTTCTGCCATCCTTAGGTTTCTCTAAGTTTCTTCTTTATGTTGTATTTGTGCAAGTTTACAATTGGTTTCTAAACATGACACTTGCTCTCTGATCTTCTTAAGCTCAGTGGCCTGGATACTCATTTCTTCCATGGCCTTGATCAACTCTGTGGTTTTCTCTGTGGGTGTTTTTGTGCTAGTCGATGTACCTGTGCCTGATGTACTACCCATCACTGGAAATGATGTTTCTAGTGTAATTGTTGGTGCCAAGGCAGCTGCCAAGGTGGAGGGTACTGTTGTGGAAGCTGTAGGTATTATAGTCTAAGGAGTGGTGGCCAACTCACTCTTCTTAGACTGTATCAAATTATCCAATTCTTTTTCAGTTTCCTTCAATTCATCATTTAACTTAAGGACTAAGTCCATAAGTTCTTCCTCCTTATGTCTTTCCAAAACTTCAGTGGTTTGAGGATGATGAAGAGGAGGAAACTTGAGCTGCTTCTTCATTGCAGATATGTCATCATTTTTATTCTTTATTAGCTACTCTGTCTTTGGGATCATGTCCCAACTCTATGACCAAGTCCTCTAAGGACTTTATTCTAGTGTCTTTGGCCTGAGAAGAGGCCTTTTCCAACTGGAATTGGGCTAAGATGTTGTTCAGTGAATTCTAAAGTTGGTGGGCTGCTATGGCCTTGCTAGTCAAGGTGGAATATACCATTTCTCTAGTTTGTTTATGCAACTCAATTTGGTCAATAGGATGGATATTCTTTGCCAATACCTCAAAATCTATTTTTAGGTAGTCTACCATTGATTTTGGTTGCTGTATGGTTGGCTTGAGAAAGCTCATCTGCATCTTGCCTTCTTTTATATCAAAGGCTGACATTAGCCTTGTTTGGTTCGTTGGAGCCATCCTTAGATACTGTGCATAGCTTTGCACCTTCAACCTTTCATTCCCTACTTTGATTTCCTTGTATTTTTCTTTGATGTCTTGGCTCTATCCTGTGGGAGCCCTAAAGGAGGATACTTCTACAATCTGTTGCCTTTCTAGCATTTGATTTTGAGAGGTGGAAGGTTATTGTGTCCCTCCTGAAGGAGTGTTGTGCTCGCTTTCTGTCCTCTCTTCCCCTGAAATTCCTATAGTTTCCTTAATGTATTCTTGCTCTATATATGGATTTAACCTTTGCCTCTTAGCATAGGTTTGGGCCATAGGCCTACTGGAAGGAGGGGCCTCCTCTCTGTCTCTTTTAAGGTTCCTTTCCTAGTTAAGAGGAGTCTATAAAATAGGAGGATCGCTCATGATTTGTTCAGGTTGAGCAAATTCCTCTGAAATTTCAGGCTGTTCAGATTCTTCTTGTTACTCTGAAATCTCTGGTTGCTTTGATGGCTTTGCTTTCTCTAAAGAATCTGGTTTTCGAGATGGTCCTGCCTCTACTAATGGACTTTCTGCTTTTATCGGCCCATTGTGGCCCTGTGCTTGTCTCTAATACTGAGACTCTCCTGGAACCTGTACAAAGGAATCCTCATCAAGTCTTCTATCTAAGTCCATTAATACATTATCAACAACAACTTCTGTATTATCTTGATCTATCAAAGTGCCTTCCACCCATTCAGATTGATTAGCATATTGTTCAATTTCATGGATTCGGTGGTGGATGTAGGGAGATATTTTATTCTTTTGTCTCCTATTACAGATGAAGCTTAAGGGGTCATAGGTCCACATGAAACTCTGTTTCAGTTTCAACCCTTGGAGGATTTCATATGCTTCCTTTCCTACTTCCCTACTGTTACAAATAAATGGGCCCAGCTGATCCTTTATCTTTAGTTGGTCTTTCTTCTTGGCTCTTACAAAGTGCACCCCATTTGAGTTGGTCATTTGTCTGTAGTACTCAAGAGAAAATAATCTCATGGGGAGGTACCTTGGAAATTTGTAAGGTCGAAATTCACATCCATAAATTTGGATTTTAGTATGATTTTGGCACAAGTACCAATCCCCTACTTTATATTGCTTTGACAACTACAGGACTCTCCTGATGTCTGCACTAATTCTGGGTGGAGGGCTTCCTAGCAGCACGGTTGTCACAGGGTAAACAAAGAGGTCTATTAAATCTTTATAGGAGTATTGGGAATCATATTGATGAATCAAAGAAGTTCAAAAAATCATTGATTTAGGGTTTCCTCTGGTGTCAAGCTTTTGGAGGGCAACTGGAAACTATCAGCTTGGTAATACAAGAATAAATGGTATAAAACTGAAGAATACTTGAAAACTCTTTCATTTTCCAACCTCGTGAATTGATCATGCATTCTGTCAGCAATAAACTTTTCATAGTCAAATATGATGGCTGGTGGTTGGCTAGGAGAGTAGATTAACATGATGGATATTATGATCTCATCAAAAAATTCACTAGTGGTGCAGCCTAATACATTGGATATCATGTCTGTGATGTTTTGGCCAAGGCTAGAGAATATTGTTTCTAGATAAGGAGGAGGGTCCTTTGCGATATACTTTCTTCTCTAATAAAATTCTGGAATAACTGGACTAGTCTGATCGATGTGAGTGTAGGGTATCTATTTAGCATTTCTCCAATTGAAAGAGGCGTTAGGATTTGGCTTGGATGCAATTGAAGCATCTAATTAATGGATTCAGCAGTGATCGTAAACAGAACAGACTGGTTAGGAGTTCTTACTGCCCTTTGGATAGGACCATAGTTCATGTGGCAGTAATGTACAATTTCTGGAAATACATGCACTTTGGGTAACTGGTATTTAGGCAAACCTGATTCCCAAAGTCCAATGGAGTCATCTTGGTTTATGTATTGGTCCCTATACTTGCAAAAGAGTTTTAAAAGGGTTTTTGAGACAAAATTATATTTAATCTGGAAGTCTTTGTCTGCAAGGGGAAGGTGGTCTAAATCCTCGAGGGGAGTTGTAATGGGCATGACATTTAAGGCGATTGGGGCTTCCATCCTTGGTTCTTGTGGATTCAAGGACAGGGGCAAAGGGTTTCAGGGAAATATTGAAAAACTTGTCTATTACAGAGTATTTCAGGACTACCAGGCAGCTTAATCTACTAAATTAGTTAGTTTTAAAAGTGATTTAACTTAGGTTTGGCAAGAAAACATGGTTTCTCAGTGGAAATGGGGTAAATACCTGGTTTCGGTTTGTTTGAATGGAGTAATGGTGCTAGTGTACTGTTTGCAGGAAGTGCACAGGTCTGCAAGGTAGTCTGGAGTTCAGCGGTTTTGGAAGGTTGACGGTTGGTACATGGTTGACAGTTGAATGTACTCTGTGCTTTGCATGGGGGTCAAAATGTTCTTTTCACGATAAAAAATGAAAAAATAATGAGTTTTTTTGGTTCTATGTGTAAAGTCAATGATATTGGCGGGTATAATGGGAAAAAAAAAGTTGGCACCAACTGGAGGAGGTGATGTTTTTTTGTGTAGCGAAGGCGGTAAGCAGGATCCATCGCACTTCTTTTTGGGAAAAGTGGTTTTGGGGGGAGGCCGCCCAATTCCATTCATCAGGCGCCACATAGCAGCAGGGTGAACAGTGAAACCGCTCACATCGGGTGGGTAAAGGTCAACCTTCGAAGGTCTCCCGATATGAGTGTCAGTCGTTGGATCTGAAGGGGTCAGATCGTAGGATGATCGGGGGTGTGATTTGATCGGGGAGTTAATGGAGGGGCCCGACGGGATATTAACTGCAGTTTATGGTGGCTTAATGATGTCGAGGGAGATATGATTGGAGGAATAGGTTATTAATTAATCATTGTTTGACTAATTAACCCCTTTTTGTTTGGCAGAGGGTTATGGCTCTTGATTAGTCACGGATCGAATAATTAATCCATTTAATAAATTTACTAATAATGGTTTATATTTCAAACCATTGGGGCAGGATATTATCATGTGGAATTTTAATAAAACATATGGGAAAGGGGATTTTCTTTTCGAGAGTTAAATCAATATAATAAAAACTAAAGTTAATATGAAATGAAGGCAGAAGGAAAATGTGCTAAGTATAATGTATTGACATTTATTTATATATCCACATTTACACATTATAACTTAGGCTAAATGATTTTTTGTGGGTTTTTGTGGGAAAAAAGGGGTTTTATGTAGGGTTAATTACTTTCCCTAGGCAAATGATGATTTCACCTTAGGAAAAGGGATTTTTAGGTGAAATGAATGTATTATGGAGGAAATGAATGTTGGTAAGGGGGTTTTAGTACTTAGACCCTATAAGTTATTGGGTCGAGGGTCCAGTCCCTCCAGAAGTCAGAGAAATGCTCTGAGCCCCTTTAACTTAAGGTTTTAGGTACTTTTGACTTTACTTATGGGAAATTAGTGAAATTAGAGGTAAAATGAATGGGGAAATTAATCACTTGACTTTGTAACTATTCCATTATCATCCATACTTTAAGCAACTTGATGATGAAAGTAAATGACATGATTTTATCCAATCAATCACCATAATTCTACAACCATCCAACTACTTACCCATCTACTCATCCTACCATTTTTTCTACTCTTTATTAGGGTGCACTTAAGCTGGCAAACCCTTATCAAAACATTTTTCTTTTCTTTTACAATATAAATCTATCTACATCTATCCTTATTACATCCAAGGGGTCAAATTAAACTATTGAGCTCCTTTTATTTCCTCTAACTATCTACTTATCTGCCAAGATTAAACAGTTTGGTGAGATTTTATTCTCTATCTCTGAGCATGAAATTCAAAACATGGAACAACCAAGTTTAAACTGTTTGGTTACCATCAATTATTGCATAAACAACAAGTTGCAAACAATCATTATTATACAAAAAGTAATATAGCAATGGCATTTGTACTTGCACACTTTCATGGTCTTTTTCTTTTTCTTGGGTTTCATTTTTCATCTTTTTTGACCTTTTTCATTCTTTTTGTCCTTTGATTTTTATTTTAGGGCATACCCTCTTTACATTTTTTAATTTTTTTCGTTCTTTTGAATATGGAAAACATTTTCAGAAAGCAAAGGTATGTACATATTACATATTTGACCTCATCCATTAAAAAATTATGACACCTATTGGTATAGGAACATAACAATGGCTCCACTTGGGGATGAAATTTCCTGGTGAAATGTCAAGAACTAGTAGATCAATGGCCTTCTGAATTACTGTGATTTTACTCTGCAACTTTCCCTTTTACTTTGTTGCTCTATTGATATTTATGACAATGAAACTTTTGAAGCTTAGGGCCTTCTCTTTGGGCTTCAACTCCAAATATTACCATCCAATCCACACTAAACTTTATGAAGGATATAGTATATACAAGTAATTAGTGGAATCAGTAACTGGGATCTATATAGTGCTTAAGCATTCGACCATTGACTAGTCCTCCTTCTACTTCTGCACCATCCAATTCCTTGAGAAAATAAGCATTATTACCTTTGAAAGCATAAATGATGTAAGGACCTTTCCAAAGGAAGTCAAACTTCCCATGTTTCCCTTTATCTTCTCTTCTTGACTCCCATTTCAAGACTTTATCCCCTAGATATAAATATTCTACCTTGGTTCTTTTGTCAAATGCTTTCTTGATTTTATCATGCACAACTTAGTACCTAATGTATACTTGCTCCCTAGTTTGCTGCAAATGAAGTGTCTGGTTGACCTTATCTGAGTATCATTGGGCTCAACCTATGCTTCTTGGAGCAATTTAATCACTGGAGTTCCCAAAGAAGATGGGAAGACAGCCTCCATTCCATAAACTAGTTGATAGGGACTGGTACCAATAGATTTCTTTGTAGTCAGCCTGTCTACCCACAAAGCATTCACTAGTTTCTTGTTCCAGGTCTTTTTATTATCTTCCAAATTTTCTTTGATAATATTCATTAAGCTCTTATTGGATGATTCTGCAAGTCCATTTCCCTGGGGATATTAGGATGTCGAATTACCAATGGTTATGTGATACTTGTTACAAAAATCAATCATCCTCTTCGATTTAAAGGTTGCAGCATTACCTGTGATGATTTTGGTGGGGAAACCGAATCTGGACAGAATGTTGGACTCAAGAAAACCTATTATGACAGTATCGATGGCTTGTCTTGAGGGGATGGCGTCTATCCAATTTGTAGAATAATCTATGGCAGTTAAGATCCATCTATTCTGGGTAGAGGAAGGGGGGTGAATTTCACCAATGAAGTCAACACCCCACTATTTAAATGGTGTTTCAGTTGATATAGGTTTCAAAGGTAATGGGAGTAGTTTTATTTTTCCTTCAAAAATTTGACACTTGTGGCATGAGGTTACAAACTTTTTCAAATCAGAAAACAGAGTCGGCGAGTAAAAACCAGCCCTTAAGATCTTATCAGTTGTTGTCTTCCAATAGAGATGTCCCCCACAATCACCTACATGAAACTCTTGCAAAATTTTATCAGATTCTCCTTTAATAAACAATTCAGAAAGATGCCTTCATGATTTTTCCAAAATAAGGCATTGTCAGTTATGAAAAACTTTAAAGATTTCAAATTAAAGAACCTACTTTTAGTGCTGGATAGTTTTGGAGGAGCTTGAACTTTTTGTAGAATGTATATTATGTCAGCATACCATGGTGAATATGTAAAGGCTTGGCTGATCTGTGGAGTCGCCATCTCCTCTTCATTATCCAGTTCTGCAATGAAGTTTATGTCTAGGGCCTAATAGTTTGATTCAACCATTAGCTTCGCCAAACCTTGGCCTTTGATCAATTTGGTAGGTTTAATCTCTAAATCATACTCTAATATTGCAGCTATCCACTTTCCTCTTTTTCCGTCAGGTCCATCTTGAGTCAAAATGTCTTTAACTACCGCATTGGGGACATAAGCTACTATATGGGAGTACAAAATATAAACTCTGAAGTCTTTAATATTTTTAACCAAAGCAAAAGCCTATTTTTCCATTATATTGTATTTCAAAGGTGCATCTCTCAGGGCTTTACTAAAGAAGGCTATTGGTTGTTCAAAACCCTGATCATTTTTCTGCAAAAGGACTACAACAATTGTGTGTGCTAAAGTAAAAGAAAATATGATAAATTACCTATCAAACATTAGATTGATAAGTACTACTATTTGTGTTAAGTCTAACTTTATATCTTCAAATGAATTTTTAGCCTCTAGAGTCCATTTAATAGTTGAATATTTCTTTAAAATGTTATTTAGTAATCTAATTAACTCAGTTAAATTAGAGATAAATCTCCTCAAAACATTTATTTTACTTAAAAATGCTTGAAGTTCTTTGATATTCCTGGGATGTGGTATCTGCAAAATAGCTTCAATTCTTTTTGGGTCAATCCTGATACCATTTTTGGAGATAATGTGACCTAATAATTTCCCCTCTTCCAACCTGAATAGAGATTTTTTAGGGTTCAGAGAAATTCCATATTTCCTACATTTAGTAAAGACCTGCCTAAGATGATCCAGGTGTTGTAGATTTGATTTAGAGAAAATTGTGAGGTCATCAAGGTATATTACCAGGAAGTCATGGATTTCTTTAGAAAAGGCTATGTCCATTGCTCTTTGAAGGTGGCCCCTGCATTTTTCAACCCAAATGGCATTTTCACATACATGAAAGTGCCCCATGGAATTGTGAGTGCAGTCTTCACCTGATCATCTGGGTGGACTAGGATTTGTTTATAACCAGAGAACCCATCTGGCAATGAGATTTTGGAGGAACCTACTACCCTCTGTAGTATTTGATCCATTTTTGGAGAGGATAGTTATCCTTAAGTGAAACTTTATTCAAATTCCTAAGGTCAACACACAACCTAATTTCACCAGTTTTCTTTCTAGTGGGTACAAAATTGGAAACCAAGTCTAAGAAACTGATAGGTGCAATAATCCCAACTTCATGAATTCTTTTGATCTCCTTGTCAATAGAAGGCAATAGAACAGGGTTTATTCTTCTAAGTTTCTGTCTAAAAGGCTTTTGATCTTATTTTAAAGGAATAGTGTGTTGTATTATGCTAGTATCATAGGATTTCAGGTCCTCATAACTCGAGGCAAAAACATCCTAGAATTCCTTCAGCAGTTCCATATATCTCAGTTTTTCATTGGGAGGTAATGATTTTGACAGTTTTATTAGTTTGGTATGCTCTTCAGATCCTATATTACATTCGTCAATGTCTGATTTCAAGGATTCCATTTTATGATTTTTAGTCGTTTGAATCAAATAAGTCCTCCAAAGGAGTTAATCCTTTGGGTAAAAAATTGTCTTTAAGGTTTATGACTTCAGTTTCTTCATCAATGGCTTCATCAATTTCCATTTGTTTTAGGTTTTTAATATCTGATTTTGTAAACTTTGTAGGATGAAACCTATCTATCTGATCATCTTCTAGTTCATTAATTTCTACTTTAGCAAAGAAATCAACATCTAATGCTATGTTTGTGTCTATGTTGGTATTTACAAATTCATCATCTAAAGTCAAACAATTGTTAATTTGTTGATCATCCTCAAATACTTGTCAGTTCTTTAAGTTGTCAGGAATGGAAGGTTTGTGCCTAACCTCAGTAGTGTACTAATGGTTGGGTTGGAAAGGCAACTTAAAAGTACAAGAAAACATGGCTAGGCTGTGAGCTTGCATGGTGTCTTTTCTAGTGATAACAGCAAGCTTAGTTTCTAAGAAAGTATTTAGTATCTCTATCACTATTCCTGTATAAAATGCTAGTCTAGGACCTCTATTCATATAAACAACATTAATTTGTTTAATCACCAACTCAGAATCTCCCATGATAGAGACTCTAATGGCTCCTAACCTTTTAACAAATTTCATGCCTAACAAAAGTGCTTCATATTCAGCCATATTGTTTATGCATTTAAAGTTCAATCTATAGGCATGACCCTTTGAATGATCATTTTTTAAGTTATAAATCCGTACACCTTCTCCTGCACCTATCTTGTTGACTGACCCATCAAATTCAAGATGCCATAGGATTTCATGCTCATAATTTTTATCTAGGGTAAATAAATCTTTCTTGACTAAGATATCTAGGTCATAGTTTTTATCTGAAATCTCCTAAATTTGGACATTTTGATTTTCTTTTAACGCTGCAATTCCTTTTGGTTCTGCTGTTATTTTGCTTGAAGTGTCTTCTTGATTAGTTTCAGCATTATAAAGTATGAAAGAATCAATATCAGAATGTACTGAATATATGGGAATGTTCTGAGGTCTCTCCTAGGTACTCACTACAAGCTTCATCAAAGTCTCTCTATACAATTTCTTGGGATGTCCAAAGACTGATATGGTAGCATATGACATGTTGATCCGGATTTAAACAGGAATGCAACAAATTACAGAGATAACCATATACACAAAGATGCAGCAGAAATAATACTTCATTTCATTAATGGAAAATACTGAAATATGCGTACAACCAGAAATGGAAATAATCCAGCTAGGGCGATGGTAGCTTATATCTGAGAAGAGATGTGATGGCTACATGCCTCTGAACTGTCTTACAATGAGGCTCCAAGGCCTATTTATTGTTGAGAAATAGTGGAAAAACCCTTAACATTCCAAAACCTAACCCTAGAAGATGAAACGCCAAACTATGGGCCCCGTTTGGGGTAAGTTGGTACATAAACTTCCCGGGGTCGTAACTTTGGCATACGATCTCCGTTTGACGCATACAATAGCGCGTTAGAAAGATCTATCCGAGCACTATCATTGTTGGAACGGGCAACATCGATCCATTCCATGGACCCATGTTGCCCCCGGATTCCCCAAAAAACGTCGTTTAGGGCCTCAAAACGGCTCCGGAAGTTCAGGACCCGGAAAACTGCTAAAAATAGTAAGTTGTGCTACAATTAAGGAAACTGAAAATACTGAGAAGAACAATGGTGGGGGTCCAGGTGGACTTGGCAAGTGGCCACCAATATCCACCTGGATCATTCCTCCCCCCTTAGGAAGCAATGGTCCCCATTGCGTTGAGCTCCTCCATGAGATGAGGAAACTTTAGCTGAACTTGTTCCCTGGTGAGCCACTTGCCCTGTTGAAGGAGTTGGCCTGCTTTGACAACTCGATACAGTTGGATATTCTGTTGGCGAGTGTTCTTGATCTGTGTGTCCATGATCCGATCAGTTGCAGCTTGTTACATGCAATCTGGATTTAATTTTTGTGGGTTTGAGCTGTTCTGCAATGTCGGATGTGTCTAGCAATGGTGGAAAGTATGGCCGAAGGCGGTCCACATTGAACACTGGGTGCAGGCCAAGGAATGGGGGAATGCTGAGCTCAAATGCATTGTCTCCCATAGCCTTAGTAATGGTGTAAGGACCATATCGGAGTGGTCTCAATTTCTGATAGGCTCCAGTAAGGCGTTCCTTTTGCAAATGCAACCAGACTTTGTCGCCCACCTGAAACTTGTGTGGCACCCGATGTTGATCATGTCGCTGCTTGTACTTGGCATTTGATTTCTCAAGAATGTCATGGACCTGCTGGCGAATGTGTTGGATGCGCTCAATGAAGCTGGTGGCCTTATCTGTTTCGGACTGGACATGAGCTGAATTTATGTGAGTAGCTGCAAGTGGCATGGCCACATCAATGGGGCATAGTGGCTGGAATCCCAAACCCACCTGAAAAGGGCTATGGCCAGTGGAGCTGTGAAGAGCTCGGTTGTAGCTGTGCTGAACATAGGGGAGGCTCTCGTCCCATGTGCGTGGATGCTTTGAGTTATACATGCGCAGAATGTGCACAATCATCCTATTGACAACCTCTGTCTGGCCATCAGTTCGAGGATGGAAGGTTGTGGACGTCGTGAGTTTGTTGTCCAGCATTGACCAGAGACTGGACCAAAATGTGCTGAGAAACCGACTGTCCTGATCTGAGATGATAGATTGTGGGATCCCAAAGTGCACCCACACTCGTTCAAAGAAGAGTTTAGCAGTGGCTTCTACTGTGATATTCTTCTTGCAGGCCACCATAATGGCCATCTTCGAGAACCTGTCGACGGCCACAAAAACACGGTCATTTCCATGCTTAGTGGAGGGAAGGCCTGACATGTAATCCATGGAGATGGATTCCCAAGGTCGACTTGGGGTAGGAAACGGGGTATAGAGGCCGTGCTTCTTAATGGTCGGTTTGGCAATGGCACAGGCAGTACATGATCTGATGTACTTTCCAACATCCTGTCAAAGATTCGGCCAATAGAAATAATTTTGCAGAACTGCCACTGTTTTCTCGACCCCGAAATGCCCAACAACCCGACTGTAGTGGGCTTCCCAAATCATCTTGGCACGCTCGCTTGAAGGAACACAAAGGTGACCGAGGTGGCATAATAGGGCATCCTGAAGGTGAAAATCTGGAACATGTCGACCCTCCAAGAGTGTCTGGTATGTGTGGCCGAATTCTAGGTCGCTTTTGTAGAGAAGTGGCCAATCAGAAGTCTCGTGCCCACAAGAGTTGAGCACGGTGGTTAACGCCATGATCAGTGGTCGACTGAGGCAATCTGCAACATTATTGGTGATGCCCTTCTTATACTTGATATTCAAGTGGAACTGTTGCAGGTATGTAGACCACTTCTGATGGCGATCATTCTGCAATTTCCCTTGGATCTGTATGAACTGCAGGGGTCGGTGGTCTGTGTGGATGACCGTTTCCTTCCCCAAAATGTAATGCTTCCATTGTCGGCAGGCCTGTACAATGGAATACATCTCTTTATCATAAGTGGGGTACTTCCGGACTGTGTCTGAAAGCGTTTCACTGTGATATGCCACTGGATGTCCATGTTGAGTAAGGACTGCCCCAATAGCATAGTCAGAGGCATCTGTCTCGACCTCAAATGGTTGTTGTAGATCTGGTAACGTGAGCACTGGTGTCGTGCAGAGGCGATCCTTCAACTCCATGAATGCCTTCTGTTGAGATTCAGACCAAAAGAATTTTGCTTTCGCCCCTCCCTTGGTGACTTGACTCAAGGGCCAAGAAATATGAGAAAACCCAACACAAACCTGCGGTAGAAGTTGGCAAGACCTAGAAAGCTGCGGAGCTCTGTTAGAGTGGTTGGAGAGGGCCAATCCCGAATGACTTGGATCTTGGCTGGATCGACATGCACCCCCTGTTCATCAATGATGTATCCCAGATACTGAACCTGGGTCATGCCAAAAGTGCATTTCTCCAAATTGGCACATAGCTTGTGTTGCGGCAGTGTTTGGAGAACCTGTCGGATGTGGTGGAGGTGCTCTTCCCAACTCTGGCTGAAGATTAGAATGTCATCCAAGTATACTACTACAAAGGACTTGGTGAATGGCTGCAAGATGTCATCCATTAGCCTCATGAAGGTTGCAGGAGCATTCGTCAATCCAAAAGGCATAACCAACCATTCGAAGAGGCCCTCCTTGGATTTGAAGGCAGTCTTCCACACATCAGAGGGTTCGATTGGTACCTGGTGATATCCTGACTTCAGATCGATCTTGCTGAAATATTTCACCCCCTTTAGTTGGTCTAGGAGGTCATCAATCCGCGGGATCGGGTACCTATTACGGACAGTGATCTTTTTCAGTGCCCGATAGTCAATACAGAGTCTCCACGTCCCATCCTTCTTCTGTACCAACACGATCGGGCTCCCACAGGGGGATGAACTCGGATGGATGTGACCTTTCTGCAGGAGCTCCTAAATCTGTCTCTAGATTTCATCGTTCTCTAGAACGGAGCGCCGATAAATTGGTCCATTGGGTAGCGGCGCACCTGGGGTCAGATCGATGGAGTGCTTGACTTGACAATGTAGAGGAACCCCTGCCGGGGAGGTGAAGATGTCCTTGTACTCCTCCACAGCCTTGTCCATCTATAGTTGTCTTGCAGAGGGACCCCGTAGGGACGCCGCGACCACTGTCTTCTTCTTTCCTTGAGGGCGTATCATCAGGAAAACAAACTTCCTGGTTTTGGAAATGATCCTACTGCATTGTTTTGCAGTAATCAAAGAGATGGCAGTAGGTGGTGCTACCTCTAGTATCCTGTACAACTTATTTCCCACTGTAATAATAACAGCACGGGACCTTGATTCATACACAGCATGTCACTTCCACAAGTATGGTTGTCCTAGTAATGCATCACAAACTTCAAGGGGAGTAATGTCACACAATACCTCATCCGTGAAGGGGTTGATGTTGTATGGAAGGCGACACTGCTGGCTCACGCGAAGATCTCGTCCTTGGTGAAGCCACCCAATGGTGTATGGTTGTGGATGTGCTGTGGTCGGTAAGCCCAACCGCTTCACAACCTCTGCCGAAATGAGGTTCTTTTGACTCCCGCTATCAACAATGAACTGTATCGGGGAGCCCTTTACCCACATCTGGGAGTGGAAGAGACGCTCCTCCTCCTCTGGATCTTCGGGTTCATTTTTCTGGATCTTTGTGGTAGCAACAGTGGCGCTGGGATTCACATCAATGATCTGCTTCCCTTTTTCATTCCCCTTATCGGGTTCTGACTCAGAGTCGAAACATGCATCTGATTCTGAAACCTTTAGCTCAGCCACCAGTGACTGCTTGGCCCGACACTCACTTGTGTTGTGAGTGGAGCTCTTATGGAACTCGCACCATTTTCCAGTGTCCTTTCTCGGCTTCGCGGCGTTGTTCTTTGCTTGCAGCTTCGGCTGGTTGTCTTGGGCTGTCCCGCCTTGGCTTTGTCCTTTGTTCTGTGGTTTAGGGGCACCTTTCCCGTGCTTTGGATTCGCAGATCCAAAGTCTCGCTTCTTTTGTTTAAACTTCTGCTCGACCTTGACGGCATATCGGTATGCTGCGCCGAGCGAGGAGATGTTTAGGAATTGTATTTCTTCCTGGATGTACTTGTGCAGGCAGCCACGGTATTTGAGTATCAAATGTTGCTCCGAATCCTTGATACCCAACTTTGTGCGAAGGGTATGGAAAAGATTGGTGAACTCCGGCACGTCTTGGTCCCTTCCCTGCCGCAACGTGGTCCACTTTATGTATTCATCCTCATAGCTTCCAACAGGGTAGTACTGCTCCTTGATGGCATCCCGGAACGAATCCCAGGTGGGTGCGGCTGAAACTAGTGAGCCAGTACTTTCATCCTTCTGCTCGCAGTAGGTTTCCCACCAGTCCTTGATGTGGGGGGCTGCTTTGAGAAGAGCAAAAACAATCTTTTCCCGACTCGAAAATTCATGAACAGAAAAATAACCCTCTAGCAGATTTAACCATTTATCTATGGCATCTGCGTCTATCTGACCCTCGAATATGGGGATTTCAAAATTAACTTGTACCTTAAAGGGTGTGGCGTTTCCATAGTAGCTGCTGGAAGCCGATGCATTGCTTCTGGGTATCCGCTGAAGGATCTGGGCAAAGTTGTCCATCATCGCGTTCCGTTGTCGCTCGAGGGCTTCTTCGAGCAAGATTTTGATGGGATCTCCTGTCCCCTCGTCTTTCTTCTCATCCGCCATGGGAGGCCGTCGGGATTTGCGAGGCTGGTCTTGCAAAGGTTCAACCAGTTCAAGCCCTAACTCCTTATATCCCGACCTTGTTGGGGACATGCAAAGAAAAACAGAGAAAAAGCATACCACTCTGATACCACTGATCCGGATTTAAACAGGAACGCAACAAATTACAGAGATAACCATATACACAAAGATGCAGTGGAAATAATACTTCATTTCATTAATGGAAAATACTGAAATATGCTTACAACCAGAAATTGAAATAAACGAGCTAGGGCGATGGTAGCTTATCTCTGAGAAGAGATGTGATGGCTAGATGCCTCTGAACTGTCTTAAAATGAGGCTCCAAGGCCTATTTATTGTTGAGAAATAGTGGAAAAACCCTTAACATTCCAAAACCTAACCCTAGAAGATGAAACGCCAAACGCCAAACTATGGGCCCCGTTTGGGGTAAGTTGGTACATCAACTTCCCGGGGTCGTAACTTTGGCATACGATCTCCGTTTGACGCATACAATAGCTCGTTAGAAAGATCTATCCGAGCACTATCATTGTTGGAACGGGAAAGTCCATACCATGGACCCATGTTGCCCCCAGATTCCCCAAAAAACGTCGTTTAGGGCCTCAAAACGGCTCTGGAAGTTCTGGACCCGGAAAACTGCTAAAAATAGTAAGTTGTGCTACAATTAAGGAAACTGAAAATGCTGAGAAGAACAATGGTGGGGGTCCAGGTGGACTTGGCAGGTGGCCACCAATATCCACCTGGATCACATGTCTAGTTGCAAATATCCCTGGAGTTTGGCACCCCAAGATCTGGACAACAATATACCATACTTAGGGGGTATATCAACAACAACTATGTCCATAAGTATGGTCTTGGCAGGGTACTGAACTAGGGAAACACACAAATCCTTTATTAGCCCTAAACACTTGACTTGGCTTGAATCAAAGGAAAACAAATCCTTGTAAGGCCTGGTGATATCCAAGTTAATTTTTTCCATTACAGACTTAGGCATAAGATTATGTGAAGCCCTAGAGTCAAGCATGGCATTATGTAGGATTTTATCATGGATGTTAAGGCTAATATAGAAGGGTGGTATCCCTCCTTCTACTGGCTTTCTATTAACATCAATTCCAAAAATTAACTCAGGTTGGCCATCAAATAGATTCACAGAGTATTCATTTTCAATGAAGCTTAAGGATTTACTAATTTGAGGTCTGTAAGTTTCATGTTTGATCAATTCAGCCAGAGGCACTGAGATTCTGAGTTTAGCTACCTCTACTCCCGGATTGAAAGGCAGAGGGGATTTGTCTGTGTGGACATTTGAGATCTTAACACCAGGTTCTGAGTAGTTTGTTCTTCTTTTGCATTGTTTAGATTGTTTTTATTTGGATTTTCTAATATGATTTCTGTATGCTATTCCATTGTTCCCTTCATGGGTACTAAAGTGGAAGGTTGCTCATTAGAATGTTGGTTATCAGTTACATCTTCAATGGTGGGACTGGGAGGATTTTGATGTAGCCTAGAAAGGATTTGTAGGGTCTTTGTAACTTGAGGATTCTGATTTGTTGCTTTCACCTTCTTAGGCTTATTAGGCACTACTTTTTTATTCTGATCAGGAACATCAGGTTTATTTTTGCTTCTCAAATTATACTATTTATGTACTTAGAAAATAGAAGAGTCATACCCTTTCTTATAGTCGAAGGACTCTCTAGTTTGGGTTTGTAACTATTGAAGCATGTATAGTTCTTCATCATCTTGAGTTAGAAAAACAATTTCTTCGTCATATAAGCCCATAAGGTTGATTTGTGTGTCTATCTCAGGGTCTTCTTGGTGGGAAGTTTCAGCATAATTTTCTTGGAAAGGTGGTCTAATGTTCTAATGAGGCCCATTTTTACCATTGTTTTGGTTCGTGTTTTTTCTAAAGTTTGCATTCCTTACTGGATTAGCCTGCTAGTTATCCCAGTGAGGTTTCCTTTCAATGACTTCTATTATGTCCATCAACATCTCCATTCCTTTAGCTAAAGCATCCATTTTCTAATCGAAGGGTGAAGTTTCATCTTTTAAATGTGTTCTTATCTCGTTTCTAACCCTAGCCCTTTTGGATAGCAGATTAGCTTCCACACTAACTACTACACTTTGCATGTCTTCAAGTGTAGGGGAATTCCTTTCTCTATGTTGAAAAGCCATATCTATGTCAAATCTGTCTAGAAACTTAATCAGGGCTAAGCCAAGTGGAGGCCTAAGGTTAAGTGGGATTGCATTGTATACATTATTAAACCTGGTGTAATAGTCTTGAACAATTTCATTTGGTCCCCTTTTAAGGTTTTCATATTCAGATAAAATTTGAAGGGGGTTCTTTTTCTTCTCCCAGCTATTTAAGAATTGTCGGTAAAGAACTTCTAAACTATCTATGCTCTCAGGGGGTAAAGATCTAAACCATGTTCTCACTTCTCCATCTAGAGTTTGGACAAAAATTCTCATGTGGACATCTCCTACATCAATCTCATGAAATTCAAAATAATCCGTCATTTTCTTAGTGTGCTGTCGTGCTATGTAGGTTCCAGTGCCATCAACTAAAGTAATTTTTCTTTGATAATCTGCTGGTAAGGCACCTTAAGGAGCAGGCATTACAAGGGGGGCATTTGAGTGCCATAGCTCTAAGTTGGATAGGGTTGAGAACAGGATTTTGGGTAACTAGTGGTTTGGAACAACAAGGGGAGTTAGGGTTACTGGGGTAGTGGGTATTTGAGGGGTGGTGATGGGATGATGAGGGAGTATAGGTATGAATGGAGATGAGTGTTGATCTTCAAAGGTGTGGGGAAATGATGGTGAGATAAAATATGTTGAGGTTGTCTCAGAAAGTTCAGGGAGTCTATCCGAGGTAAGGGATGACTGAAGGGAATTATACAGATACTGGTCAATTAACAAATTGGCTCATTGGACCTCAACTTCTCTGGTGAATTATGGATCTAGGATTGTGTCTACAAGTTCACTTTCAGCCTTGGTTCTGAATAGAGATAAGTCAAAATACTCATCAAAAGGGATGTATTCAATGAATAACCACTCAGCATAGCATGAATTTGATATAACAACATCTCTAGGACTTACTGAACTTTCTTGTCTTCTAATTATTCTCAAAATAAGGTTGGTATTTTCAAACACAGGGGGAGGATTTGGATCAGGGTTGGCCCTGATATAGTGAGTTCCCCCTAAATCCATATTTCGAGTTTTTTTTATGATTATTTTGCTTTTTATGTGAACTTTTAGAAATAACTTCTAATAACCCTTTAATATTCTTAAAAATAAAAATTTGAATTTCTCAAAGCTTTATTAAAACTGGGGGTTTTGAATCCCCAGTATCGTCGCCACTATGTTATCACTCATATTTCTTCCTTAGAAGTTATTAAAGAAGGAATACTTTGAGGTAACCACAAACCAATCTTTTAAGCATAGGTTCTACCCAACCTACACTCATAGAGGGCTCTCTCTTTATAATTTAACTTTGTTTGAATAAGATTTTAGGCTAGTTATTAATGTTCAGGATTGTTTTGTTTTGATTGGGTGGTGCAATTAAGAAGACAGATGGGTAGAGCAAATATTTAGGCCATTGGGTTGTGGAGTCAATCAAGAAAGGCTTAACTAGATTTGATCTATCATTGAGGTTAGAGTCCATAGGGCAGGTTAACACAACAAGAGAAAATCTGCAGGTTTAAATGAACAAAAATCCTAACCAGGGCCAAGGGCAATGGAGAATACTTAACCAGGATTAAGATGAAGAAAGGAAGGATGGCCAGTAGCAAAGGGCAATGAAGAATCCTGTACTATTGGCCAAAGGGGGAATAAACTATGGGAGTAAGGGGGAAAGCAAGAATCCCCAGACCAAGGCAGTTTAGTAGAAAACATAAATAAAGAAAACAATTAAAACAGAGAGAACTTAAGCTAATTCTAATGATATCATTCCTTGTTTGCCTTTAAGATTTTATAAGAAACACACATGAATATTTCATAACATAAATAGAATACAATATTTAAACATGAGGAAATGATACTTATTTGTTCCAATTGTGCATGAGAATCCATTGAAATGTCTCAGTTTTATTTCATTTCGAGTAAAACTAGTCCAACCTTGAGTACAAAATCTCCTTGGCTCAAAAATAATATGTCTATAGAAATGTATTTTAATCCACACTAATTACTTCAATGTGTGACGTATTTATACAAAAATTAATACAAAATATCTCATAACTATATGAGAACTATTCTAGGAAACAAAAAATATCTTCAACATGAAGATAGAGACAGATGGAGAACTGTCTTATAGCTGTCCCTTTTATTGTGACTTTGCTGGCTGTTGAAACTCAGATTTGGCTCTTGCAGTTGCTTTGTAATTATGTGCTCGAACTACTTTTATCTCTGGCCTACTAATACTCTTTACCTGTGTTTCTTTTATCCTGTTTTACATGTTTTATTCTGGCAGTTATCTTTTTACCATCATAGATTTACTATAGTAACTTATAGTAAATTAGGCAAACTGGTCCACCATTCACTGTCTGGTAACTTCATCTTGATCATTTTCCTATAGATTTCATCAGCTTCTATATACTTAGCAAAATTTGGTTTGCTTGTCAATAAGTGTTGGACCTCATGTTCTATGTAGAACAGATTCTCCAGGCCATCATAAAGCACTTTTCCAGTGGATAAAGATTTCACCCTTGAAGTACTAGCATGGCTTTTGGTCATCTTGTTTAATTTGTCAGCATAATCTTCCTAGGTCATCAACTTGTCATGAATTACCATAGGACTAGGGAGTCCATTTTTTCTTAAGATGCCATACTTTAGCATAAAGTTATCAATGTTTGTTTGGAAGCTCTAACATCTTTTCTCCAAATTTAACTTTAAGTTTCTTTTAGTGAGAACTTTTTTGGTTTTTGTTCTGTCCTATATATCTAATTCATCGAGTTCATATCTATTTTTTCTGTTCAAAAAGGTAATCAACTAACTAGCTTCTTCTAGTTTATTTCCCAATACTTCCACTGTTTTGTGGATTGCCTCTATGGCCATCTTGACCAATTCTGTTTGCTCAAAAATAATCTGAATAGAAGGCCAAACATCATTGATTGAATCAATGATGTTGGCTCAAAAGATTTCTTTCATGTCTCCCAATGGTTCTTGTAGTGTTAAATCCTTCTCAAGGGCTTTTATCCTTTCTACCATCCTTAGGTTTCTCTGAGTTTCTTCTTTATGTTGTATTTTTGCAATTTTACAATTTGTTTCTAAACTTGACACTTTCTCTCTGAGCTTCTTAAGCTCAGTGGCCTAGATACTCATTTCTTCCATGGCCTTGATCAAATCTGTAGGTTTCTCTATGGGTGTCTCTGTGCTGGTCGATGTACCTGTGCCTGATATAGTACCTGTCACTGGAAGTGCTGTTGTTGGTGGAATTGTTGGTGCCAAGGCAGTTGCCAAGGTGGAGGGTACTGTTGTGGAAATTATAGGTATTACAGTCTGAGGAGTGGTGGCCAACTCACTCTGCTTAGACTGTATCAAATTATCCAATTCTTTTTCATTTTCCTTCAATTGGTCATTTTTCTTCCTCCTTCTTTGTTTCCAAAACTTCAATTGTTTGAGGATGATGAAGAGGAGGAATCTTGAGTTGCTTCTTCAGTGCAGCTATGTCATCATTTTTCTTCTTTATCAGCTGCTCTGCTACTTTAACATCCTTGGGATCATGTCCCAACTCTATGACCAAGTCTTCTAAGGACTTTATTCTAGTGTCTTTGGCCTGAGAAGAGGCCTTTTCCAACTAGAATTGTGCTAAGATGTTGTTCAGTGAATTTTGAAGTTGATGAGCAGCTATGGCCTTGCTAGTCAAGGTGGAATAGACCATTTCTCTAGTTTTTTTATGCAACTCAATTTGGTCAATAGGATGGATATCCTTTGCTAATACCTCAAAATTTGTTTTTAGGTAGTTTTCCATTGATTTTGGTTATTGTATGGTTGGCTTGAGAAAGCTCATCTGCATCTTACCTTCTTTTATATCAAAGGCTAACATTAGCCTTGCTTGGTTAGCTGGAGCCATCCTCAAATATTGTGCATAGCTTTGCGCCTTCAGCCTTTCATTCCTTGCTTTGATATCTTTGTATTTTTCTTTGATGTCTTGGCTTTGTCTTGTGGGAGCCCTAAAGGAGAATAGTTCCACACTTTTTTGCCTTTCTAGCATTTGAGCTTGAGAGGTGGAAGGTTCTTGTGTCCCTCCTGAAGGATTGTTGTACCTACTTTCTGTCCTCTCTACCCCTGAAATCCCTATTGTTTTCTTAGTGTATTCTTGCTCTGCATATGGATTTAACCTTTACCTCTTAGCATAGGTTTGGGCCACAGGCCTATTGGAAGGAGTGGCCTCCTCTCTATCTCTTTTAAGGTTCCTTTCCTCATTAAGAGGAGTCTGTAAAACAGGAGGATCGCTCATGATTTGTTCAGGTTGAGCAAATTCCTCTGAAATTTCAGGCTTTTCAGATTCTTCTAGCTGCTCTGAAAGCTCTGGTTGCTTTGATGGCTCTACTTGCTCTGAAGATTCTGGTTGTCCAAATGGTCCTGCCTCTACTGATGGACCTGCTTCTTCTATCTACCCATTGTGGCATGTGCTTGTCTCTCAGACTGAGACTTTCCTGGAACCTGTACAAAGGAATCCTCCTCAAGTCTTTTGTCTAAGTCCATTAATACATTATCAACAGCAACTTTTGTATTATCTTGATCTATCAAAGTGCCTTCCACCCATTCAGATTCATTAGCATATTGTTCAATTTTAGGGATTCTATGGTGGATGTAGGGAGATAGTTTATTCTTTTCTCTCCTATTGTAGATGAAGCTTAAGGGGTCATAGGTCCACATGAAACTCTATTTCAGTTTCAATCTTTGGAGGATTTCATCTGCTTCCTTTCCTGCTTCCCTACTGTTACAAATAAATGGGCCCAGTTGATCCTTTATCCTTAGTTGGGCTTTCGTCTTGGCTCTTACAAAGTGCGCCTCATCTAATTTGATCATTTTTCTGTAGCACTCCAGAGAAAATAATCTCATGGGGAGGTACTTTGGCAATTTGTAAGGTGGCAACTCACATCCATAAATTCGGATTTCAATATGATTTTTGTACAAGTACCAATCTCCTACTTTGTATTGTTTTGATAACTGTAGGACTCTCCTGATGTCTGCATTGATTCTGGGTGGAGGGCTTCCTAGTAGCATGGTTGTCACAAGGTAAACAAAGACATCTATGAAATTTGTATAGGAGTATTGGGAATCATATTGATGAATCAAAGAAGTCCAAAAAATCACTGATTTGGGGTTTCCTCTAGTGTCAAGCTTTTGGAGGGCAACTGAAAACCTATCAGCTTGGTAATACAAGAATAAATGGTACAAAACTGAAGAATACTTGAAAACTCTTTCATTTTCCAACCTCATGAATTGATCATGCATTCTATCAGCAATAAACTTTGCATAGTCAAATATGATGGTTGTTGGTTGGCCAGGAGAGTAGATTGACATGATGGATATTATGATCTCATCAACAAATTAACTGGTGGTACAACCTAACACACTGGATATCATATCTATTATGTCTTGGCCAAGGCTGGAGAATATTGTTTCTAGATAAGGAGGAGGGTCCTTTGGGATATACTTTTCTTCTCTGATAAAAGTCTGGAATAACTGGGCTAGTCTGATTGAAGAGATTGTAGGGTATCTGTTCAACATTTCTCCAATGGAAATAGGGGTTAGGCTTTGGCTTGGCTACAGTTGGAGCACCTGATTAATGGATTCAACACTGATAGTAAACAGAACATACTAGCCAGGAGTTCTTACTACCCTTTGGATCGGATCATAGTTCATGTGGCAATAATGTACAATTTCTGGAAATACATGCACTCTAGGGGACTGGTATTTAGGAAAACCTAGTTCCCAAAGTCCAATGGAGTCAGCCTGGTTCAGGTATTGGTCCCTATACATGCAAAAGAGTTTTAAAGGGGATTTTGAGACAGAAGTATATTTAATCTAGAATTTTTTGTCTGCAAGGGGAGGTGGTCTAAATTCATGTGGGGAGTCGTAATGGGTGTCTAGTCAATTTAATGTCTTAAATTTCTCTATATAAATTATCAATCTGGGTATCGTAAACTGATGAAGTGTGGTGCACCATATGTGCTTATTTAACCTTTCTCTTACTTCGTTGTTTTATAGTTTATGTTGTTTTTGGGGTTGTGTTCTTGTTGCTTTTCTAAAGTGTTTAATGCAACTAGTTCAATCGAAATAAAATGCAATAATCAAATAATGAGAGAATGACTATGAGACCCAGTATCCTTGCTGTTTCAGCAAAAGGACAAGATGATTCTATCACATCATTAGTTCATTAAAATGCTATGTGCATCACTAATCTACAATCAACTTGAAAGCAATTTATATACAGCTACTATACATGGTGAAATAAAATGCAAAAATAAAATGACATCTATACAAGGTAGGGGCCCCCTACCACCTATGAAATCAAATTCTTAAAGGAAAATAAAGACATCAAATAAAGGACTAATGACATCGGCCCAGTATCTCTGCTACTGATTTAAAATGAAAATGAAATCTAAGTGACACTACATAAAGGAGACAAATCACACTACTTTAACCTTTTCTTAACCTTTTTGCCTTTCAGCTAGATTTATCATGTGAGAACAGTTATGAACAAGTCAGCAATGTGAGTCTTAAAGAAAACTAAACCAAGCTGTACTAAGTGATATTTTGGCTCCAATAAAGTTATTTGATTATGGAAAAAGAACCATCAATAGATGAACAACTTGATATCTAAGAGCAGAAAGTAAAGTGCAAGTTAAAGAAATGATACTAATGAAAATCAAACTACCGAAAAATAAAGGTCAGCAACATAGACAAGATGATCACACATGCCACTAGTCATGAAATCAAAGCAAAATTAAACACACTTGCATGAATTAAAATTGCATGAATGAAAAATCTAATCTACCTTACATTCTACAAAGCAATATTTACAAAATGAAATCTACTCTACCTTACATCCTAATATGCTCCATGACATCTACTTCACATCTCCTTCCATGTTGAGAACATCAAAGCTTTATTCAATTTCTTCAAAAGTACAAAGTACAACAAAGTCCTCCAAAGCTTTCAAAATCCATCAAGGAAGAACTACAAACTTGAGATCTAGAAACTAAAAAGACTAAAAAGGACTAATAAATGAAGGAGAGAGATCTCCTATTTATACAAAAAGATGAGAGTCATCTCATTAATGATAGTCCATGAATCTCTCCCTCTACCTCTAGAGTCCTAATCAAAATAGGAACTGATAAGACACATGTCTTCTTAGAGTTACAATACAATGAGGAGATGTGACACATATCCTCATGATCCCATGATTCTTTCCACTCAAATTCGAATTTGGCCTTGGGGTGCCACATAAGGGACTTCTAGAAGCCTCCTTTCAACCTACACATGTCAACAATCTCAACCCATTTGTTAGGTATAAGCATATGCACATTATTTTCTAATTTTTAACCACAAATTCAGTTAAAAGGCTTAGAAATAATAAATATTGGAAAAACATAAAGGTGGCCCAATGATAATGAAAGTGAGATGAATGTGGTGACATAGTAGTGAAATCGAGGTGATATAATGGACATAATAGTGAAAGTGTAATGGAAATGATACATATCAGCAGCTAACTAATCAGCATTCAGATACGCTTTATTTATAGCAGAAAAACCAAACTAACTTAATCACAAACTGCGCTATTCTAACAGCTGTGTGAAGAACACGTAATCTAGCACAGTCCACGGATTTAGGTTATGGTCGAGGTGGGCATTAAATCTCTGGTTGGATTCGTGTTCCCCATCACCTGCGTGGCTGAGGAAGAGGCCAGCTATGCTTCACGTGCTCTAAATCGAACACGCAGAGCCGTGCCACCGCCAATAACCTTTGTTTGACCGAAGTTGCCCCCTTGTTGACCATGGGTGTTTACGACTGTTATGGCTGAGCTGGAAGGACACACACCATGTCCTTGGTGCCACGCACTTGCCCATGTGGCCCTTCTGACCGGAGGACACCTAGATCATGCCGTTTAACAAAACAGCTGCGGAAACTGGGATCAGCTGCGGAAACCGGGATCAGCTGAGGAAACTGTAGGTTTTGAACCAAAATTCTAATCCAACAACACAGTCATTAGCATAATTAATAAACCATGTAAAAGTCCTATAATACAATGATTTAAGCAAATTGATGAAGGAAATGAGTGATAAAGGAAGAAAATGAATGGAAAAGTAGGCTGAGAGGTTTTGAAAAGGAGTGCAAGTCTGAGGCTCAACATACCCCCACTGTGAGGATGTTGCATGTCCTCATGCAACCAAAACTTTGTCAGTGTTTTTCAGTCCATGTGCTCAGATGCTTCTGCCAAAACATCCAGCCTTCTCCTCTTTCTCCTTGTTGCTAAAATTGTCCTTGGTTTTTTGACTAAACACTTGAATTTCAAGTTGATCAAGGCCCTGCTCAGTTTCTTGCATTTTCTCCTCAATTTCTTGTTCTTCTTCTGCCAGAGCCCAAGGTGAAGCATGGTGTTGTCATGGACAATCTTGTCCACCTTGCTTTGTTCTTTCAATGCCTCATTCTCTTGTTTAATATGCTGGTTCAGGACTTCTAGTTCAAATACCTCTTGTTTTAGAGAGTGGACTTGTTCCTCAAGAGGTTATATAGTGCTTGGACCGACAACAGATTGCTCCAAGGTCTCCAAATAATTATATGCCTCCTACTGGTCAGGGTCAATGTCAGGTGTTTGTCTTGGCCTAAATTCGAATTCTTGAGGACTGCTTTCTCTTTCTTGCTGGAAGGGACTTTCCTCTCGTGGAGGACTTGGCTCAATATCTAGCTGGATTGGAGTCTTCTATCTAGTCAACGGCGCCAAAATGTCTAGTCAATTTAATGTCTTAAATTGCTCTACATAAATTATCAATCCGGGTATCGTAAACTGATGAAGTGTGGTGCACCATATGTGCTTAGTTAACCTTTCTCTTACTTCGTTGTTTTATAGTTTATGTTGTTTTTGGGGTTTTGTTCTTGTTGCTTTTCTAAAGTGTTTAATGCAACTAGTTCAATCGAAATAAAATGCAATAATCAAATAATGAGAGAATGACTATGAGACCCAGTATCCTTATTGCTTCAGCAAAAGTACAAGATGATTCTATCACGTCATTAGTTCATTAAAATGCTATGTGCATCACTAATCTACAATCAACTTGAAAGAAATTTATGTACTGCTAATATACATGGTGAAATAAAATGCAAAAATAAAATGACATCTATACAAGGCAGGGGCCCCCTACCACCTATGAAATCAAATGCTTAAAGGAAAATAAAGACATCAAATAAAGGACTAATGACATCGGCCCAGTATCTTTGCTGTTGATTTAAAATGAAAATGAAATCTAAGTGACACTACATAAAGGAGACAAATCACACTACTTTAACCTTTTCTTAACCTTTTTGCCTTTCAGCTAGATTTATCATGTGAGAACAGTTATGAACAAGTCAGCAATGTGAGTCTTAAAGCAAACTAAACCAAGCTACACTAAGTGATATTTTGGCTCCAATAAAGTTATTTGATTATGGAAAAAGAACCATCAATAGATGAACAACTTGATATCTAAGAGCAGAAAGTAAAGTGCAAGTTAAAGAAATGATACTAATGAATATCAAACTACCGAAAAATAAAGGTCAGCAACATAGACAAGATGATCACACATGCCACTAGTCATGAAATCAAAGCAAAATTAAACACACTTGCATGAATTAAAATTGCATGAATGAAAAATCTAATCTACCTTACATTCTACAAAGCAATATTTACAAAATGAAATCTACTCTACTTTACATCCTAATATGCTCCATGACATCTACTTCACATCTCCTTCCATGTTGAGAACATCAAAGCTTTATTCAATTTCTTCAAAAGTACAAAGTACAACAAAGTCCTCCAAAGCTTTCAAAAGCCATCAAGGAAGAACTACAAACTTGAGAACTAGAAACTAAAAAGACTAAAAAGGACTAACAAATGAAGGAGAGAGATCTCCTATTTATACAAAAGGATGAGAGCCATCTCATTAATGATAGTCCATGAATCTCTCCCTCTACCTCTAGAGTCCTAATCAAAATAGGAACTGATAAGACACATGTCTTCTTAGAGTTACAATACAATTAGGAGATGTGACACATATCCTCATGATCCCATGATTCTTTTCACTCAAATTCGAATTTGGCCTTGGGGTGCCACATAAGGGACTTCTAGAAGCCTCCTTTCAACCTACACATGTCAACAATCTCAACCCATTTGTTAGTTATAAGCATATGCACATTATTTTCTAATTTTTAACCACAAATTCACTTAAAAGGCTTAGAAATAATAAATATTGGAAAAACATAAAGGTGGCCCAATGATAATGAAAGTGAGATGAATGTGGTGAAATAGTAGTGAAATGGAGGTGTAATGGAGGTGATATAATGGACATAATAGTGAAAGTGTAATGGAAATGAATGACATTTTCAAGACTCAACATACCCCCCAACTGAAGCTATTGCATGTCCTCATGCAATATATATATTACATTAACTCTTTTGATCCTTGAGTTTTGGCTTAACTTTGCATGATATCATTTGATAACTTCATATTTCTGCAAAGTGTTTCACTTGAATTGCAACATGGTTGGTTCTTGTGTTACAACCAATTTTTTTTTTTTTTGTTGCCTTCTATTTTGATCTTTGAACTTTGCATAATGATATTTTGATTATTGTTGCAAAGTATATCTTTATTGGATTTCATGATGGTTGGTTCTTGTGTGACAACCATGATTTTGTTTGTATCCAATTTATCCTTTAAGCACTTTTTCAAAAGCCATTGTATGCTCAAAATAGCAATGTAATATATGTTGGAAGTATGTGAGCTCCTGAATATGATATGGACATGGCAAGATATGAATATGAATGTATTCCCCCCCCAACTGATGGTATTGGCAACTTTATGAAATGAGGAAGAGAAATGTTTTTCCAACAATTATCATTCTAGCTTTTTATGGAATTCTATGGTCAAAAGTTAGAAAATTCCGTACCTTCACTTACCCTTTGGAATGGATGAGTTGTATGTGTAGTGGCTGAAAATTTCTGATCATATTCTTCTTCAAGTGGCTGAACAAGAGGAGTCATGGATAGAGAGATAAGATGACTTTTTATTGCTTCTACTAAAACTTGTTGAATCTGCTCCAAAATGCTGAAAATAATAGTCTTCATGTCTTCAAAACTCATTGGCACAATTCCTACTATGTGAAAAGATGTTCTGATGTCGAACATAGTAGGAAATTGTTGGCTTAGTGGCCATTAATGGATGCCACTAGTCAACACGAGAACTCTCACCATTGATGACAATGAGAGTCAAGATGCCCAAACACATCTTGCTAGGTACGAATGAATTTGTTGATGTCAAGTCACCTAGAAGATCTAACGAACAAGGGACATTAATGTATTCCCATTGTTTGTCAGCATGAGGACTTGCCATTAAGGCATGCAAGCCTCAAGGTGTTTTTACAAAGAATTTATACTCAAAGGACTATGGACTCAATAATTTGCATTGAAGCAGGGCTTATTTGCGGAATGAAAATGACAAGAAATGGAAGATGAAAATGGAAAATGGCAATGGAGAGCAGAAATGGCAATGGGAAATAAGCATATGAATGAGCCTCTTGCTTTTATTTGTGGGTTATGAATGGAAAAAAAGAGATGGAAAGTGTATGTGAATGGAAATGGAAAATATGGAGTGGAATGAGGTGAATGGTTTATTATGAAGTATGGATGTGATGGAAACAAAAGTATCTGAATTTTTTTTTTTTTCAAGTGTTTGGATCTGATTTTGCATCAGCATATTTCCTCTTTGTTGCTGATCATCCTCTTATGAAACAAATTGGTCTCTTAGAGAGACACCATTCTCTTGTAGTCATTTGTCCTTCTTCCTGAAACCTGCAAAAAAACTAATACTTCTTCTGCAATGGAATGTAAGATTATCAAAGGAGAGAGGTGATCAATCTCTCTAGTTATGATATTTACACACAAAACTAAGAATTTGTATTAATGAAACAAGTTATCAAAGGAAAAATCAAAAGAATTTATACCTGCTTTGGAATTGGTGCCCAAGTTGAATGTTGCTTCTTTCCAGCAATTTATTTTATTATTTGCCATTTCAAACTCTAATGATAGATTTCTCATTGTATAGATCTTGTTGAGATCTTTCGAACGATACTTAAATCATCAAAATATGATTTTGTATGAGAAAGATAGGCTGATTTGAACAATGAGGTTTTTCTGGCTGTGGAATTGAACTTTAGCTGCAGAATGTGCACAGTTCTGTAGCTAAAAATCTTGGATACAAAGTTAGCCATTCATTTTTCATCATCAATCCAAAATTAATCAATACCTTCAGAAAAGTGAGAAAATAACTTGTTCATTTCATTGATTCAAAATTATTATTTTTTTCTTGACATGCAGCGACTTTGTTTTTGGCTAATGTTTGGTCAATTTAGTGATGTCTAAATTGCAACTTTTAAATGTTAACCTGGGGCTCGTAAGCTGATGAAGTGATGGGTACTGTATGTACTTAGGCAACTATTTCTTAAGCTTTTGTCGTTTTTAACTTTTTAAGTTTGTTTTCAAGTCTATTTCTCCTTACAGTGATGTGATGAAAATGAAATAAAGTGAGTGAGGTGTGTGTGATTGTGATGAGTTCTAGATGATTTCTTAAAGCTTAAAAGTAATCTACACGAAAGCTTTGAACAACAACTGAAATGAATTTAACTCTTAAAGAAAAAAATGAAAGCATCAAATAAAAGACCAATGGCATTGGCCCAGTACTTATACTGCTGATAAAAATGAGATTGAAAATGACATCTACATTAACTTAAAAAAAACAAGAGAAACTACTTTAATTCTTCAATGAAATCTCAAGCAATGTACAATCTAAGTGACAAATCACACTACTTAATTTTCCCTTAACCTTTCTGCCTTCAGCTGGATTGATCATATAAGAAAGAGTTATGAGTGAGTTAGCAATGTGAGTCTTAAACAAAATAACAAAGCTGCACTTAAATGATGTTCTGGCTCCTTGAAAATTTAGTTGATTATGATAAAAGAGCCATTAAAAGACAAACAACTTGATAAGCTATGAGCAGAAAATAAAGTGAAACTAAAGCAGTAATGCTAATGGAAATCAAAAACAAAGGTCAGCAGTTTAGATAAGACAGCCACAAGTGCCACTAGCTGTAAAAAAAGAGTAAGAAGAAACTATCCCGGGCACCTAAGAAATCTGCAAAAACATATTGATCAGTCATGGAAAAGTGCAGAAATATAAATGGACAGAATTCAAAGTTATATACAGCTATTGTACATGATCAAAGCATAGCAAACGAAAGCATTCTGTACAACTATTATACATAAACTGATAAGAAGAAATGTATAAAATGAAAAGCACTATACAAGCCTTAAGTAAATAGGGGCCCTCTGCCTACTCCAGCCAGCTCAAAGATCAATTACACGCTCAGATCAAGAACAGTCTTCTCATATATTACGTAGCAAAATGGAAAGTACAGTGGGGTTCAGAATTACATATCAGCAGCTAACTAATCAGCGTTCAGATACGCTTTATTTATAGCAGAAAAACCAAACTAACTTAATCACAAACTGTGCTATTCTAACAGCTGTGTGAAGAACACGTAATCTAGCACAGTCCACGGATTTAGGTAATGGTCGAGGTGGGCATTAAATCTCTGGTTGGATTCGTGTTCCCAATCACCTGCGTGGCTGAGGAAGAGGCCAGCTATTCTTCACGTGCTCTAAATCTAACACGCAGAGCCGTGCCACCGCCAATAACCTTTGTTTGACCGAAGTTGCCCCCTTGTTGACCATGGGTGTTTACGACTGTTATGGCTGAGATGGAAGGACACACACCATGTCCTTGGTGCCACGCACTTGCCCATGTGGCCCTTCTGACCGGAGGACACCTGGATCATGCCGTTTAACAAAACAACTGCGGAAACTGGGATCAGCTGCGGAAACTGCAAGTTTTGAACAAAAATTCTAATCCAACAACACAATCATTAGCATAATTAATAAACCATGTAAAAGTCCTATAATACAATGATTTAAGCAAATTGATGAAGGAAATGAGTGATAAAGGAAGAAAATGAATGGAAAAGGAGGCTGAGAGGTTGTGAAAAGGAGTGCAGGTCTGAGGCTCAACATACCCCCACTGTGAGGATGTTGCATGTCCTCATGCAACCAAAACTTTGTCAGTGTTTTTCTGATGTCGAACATAGTAGGAAATTGTTGGCTTAGTGGCCATTAATGGATGCCACTAGTCAACACGAGAACTCTCACCATTGATGACAATGAGAGTCAAGATGCCCAAACACATCTTGCTAGGTACGAATGAATTTGTTGATTTCGAGTCACCTAGAAGATCTAACGAACAAGGGACATTAATGTATTCCCATTGTTTGTCAGCATGAGGACTTGCCATTAAGGCATGCAAGCCTCAAGGTGTTTTTACAAAGAATTTAGACTCAAAGGACTATAGACTCAATAATTTGCATTGAAGCAGGGCTTATTTGCGGAATGAAAATGACAAGAAATGGAAGATGAAAATGGAAAATGGCAATGGAGAGCAGAAACGGCAATGGGAAATAAGCATATGAATGAGCCTCTTGCTTTTATTTGTGGGTTATGAATGGACAAAAAGAGATGGAAAGTGTATGTGAATGAAAATGGAAAATATGGAGTGGAATGAGGTGAATGGTTTATTATGAAGTATGGATGTGATGGAGACAAAAGTATCTGAAAGTTTTTTTTTTCTAGTGTTTGGATCTGATTTTGCATCATCATATTTCCTCTATGTTGTTGATCATCCTCTTATGAAACAAATTGGTCTCTTAGAGAGACACCATTCTCTTGTAGTCATTTGTCCTTCCTCCTGAAACCTGCAAAAAAACTAATACTTCTTCTGCAATGGAATGTAAGATTATCAAAGGAGAGAGGTGATCAATCTCTCTAGTTATGATATTTACACACAAAACTAAGAATTTGTATTAATGAAACAAGTTCTCAAAGGAAAAATCAAAAGAATTTATACCTGCTTTGGAATTGGTGCCCAAGTTGAATGTTGCTTCTTTCCAGCAATTTATTTCATTATTTGCCATTTCAAACTCTAATGATAGATTTCTCATTGTATAGATCTTGTTGAGATCTTTCCAACGATACTTAAATCATCAAAATCTGATTTTGTATGAGAAAGATAGGCTGATTTGAACAATGAGGTTTTTCTGGCTGCGGAATTGGACTTTCGCTGTAGAATGTGCACAGTTCTGTAGCTAAAAATCTTGGATACAAAGTTAGCCATTCATTTTTCATCATCAATCCAAAATTAATCAATACCTTCAGAAAAGTGAGAAAATAACTTGTTCATTTCATTGATTCAAAATTATTATTTTTTTCTTGACATGCAGCGACTCAGTGTGGCGACTTAGTGATAACACACAATTTGACTTCCCTTTGACCGAGGTCTTTTTCATCAAATTTGATTGAATGAATAAGACACCATCCATGTACTGACATTCCCCCAGCTACCCATGTGACTTGTTTTGCTTGATGACACCTGCAACCTAGAGTTTAACAAAACAGCTACGGAAAGTTTGAGCTGGCTGCGGAAAGTGCAGTTTGAATTTTATTTTATTTTATTTTTTATTGTCTACAGAGAAAAATAGTTTTATTGATGAAAAAAAACAGTCTATAACCATTATCAAGACTATTTGACCCTTTCATAGACTTAAGCCCTTCCAGTTCTGCCTTTAGTTCAGTTTGACCGTGTTTGCCTCCTTGTTGACCACGGGTTTTGATGACCAGTTTGGATGAGCTGGAAGGACACAAACCATGTCCTTGATCCCACAAAATTTCCCATGTGGCTCTTCTACCCGGAGGACACCTGGAACATAGCATTTAAGAAAACAGCTGCGGAATCCGGGATTGGGTGCGGAAACTGGTGCGAGCTGCGGAAACTGGTGCGAGCTGTGGAAACCGTTTTCAGCTGCGGAAATGCTGTGTGACATTAATAGTTTATAGAATCAGCCAAAAGAAAGTTAAGGTGTAAATGAACTGATCTTCCATATGATAGCCTTTTCCATTCTCGTTGCCTATATCAGTTCCTACACCTATATTGTAAGGTCCATGATCACACTAACAATATCTCCACTAGCAGCTTTTAGAGGTTTAACTGCCTTAACTCTCGATACTCCAGCTTGGGTCATTACCAGTTTAATATCTTTGGGCTCCACTCCAGTGTCATCTACTTCCTCATCTTCCTCCTGTGCAGCTGTAGATGTTCTTTTTTTTTTTTAGCATTACATGACTCATATCAGGCGCCTTGAACTTCTCAGCTACTTTTGTCTGCAACTGAACTCAAGTCCTCAATCTTAGCTTCGCCAAGACTTCTGAAGGCATTAGGCTTTGAGATAACAAAGAGAATCTAAAGTTGAGACTCCCGCTTACTGGAACCATAACCTTGGTCCAGCGTCTCAGAGTTCTGGATGCCCTTCACCATCTCTGCAACCAAGCAGGCTAAGCATGTACACCGATATCGAGCTTTAGAATATGTTTGTAGATGAAAACCCTACAACAATGGTTAAACCCCAGTCTATAATAGGTAGCGGGAGTTATGCGGTGGAGAAGAGCCATAATAAAACTGGTCACTTGGTTCACGCCACGTCTATCAATCGGCTGTGAAGAGTCGTATCCAACCAGATCACATAATGGAGAGCCGTGTTGGATTGAAACTATTGTTTAACAGGCTTTAATGAATTGCAATGGGTGGAATATGGGTAGAGGACGTGGTAGAGGTGGCAGCATAGAACCAAATTTGAATTCCCCTTCTTCAGGCACGCCAAACACATCAAACTATCAGTTAACTCACGTTTTTCTTCACGCGGCGGCAAAAAAGAGGCTCCAAAGAACCGAATATTTCTCCTAGACCGCCACAAATTTCTTCAAACGGTTTCTGGGTTATCTAGTTAACCCACCTGGAAAAAAACCCCATGTTTTAGTTTTTTAAAATTCGTCCCCATTTGGGCAAATCAAACGTTTGAAGTTTGACGTTTTTTCTGTGTTTACGCATTTTTCCTGAGTTAACAATTTTTTTTTTACTGTTCTGAATTGTTGCATTCGGCCTTTGAAATGGTGGTTTTATTTGCTGAACCTCACGCCATGCAGAATTATCGACATCAAAATTCCAAACATTCCCACTACCAACGACAATTGACAATTCTGTTTCCATGCTAAAACAGAGCATCCACAATCCGTTCAACATACAGATAATTTTCAAGGTTACCATTTCCGAATAGACAAGGGTGGTGTCAACAGACACCATGAGCAAATAAATGGCTGGAAACAGGAGGAACGAATGGTACTTCATCCTTCTCAGCCTCCGAAGCTGTAAAGGGTTCGGCCCTGTCTCTTCAGGGAGTAAACAACATCCATAGCTGTTACGGTCTTTCTCCTCGCATGCTCTGTGTATGTCACCGCATCTCTAATCACATTACAATCTGGCTGCATTAAGTTCTTGTCAATCAGGAATTAGGTCTAGTCCATGGAAAGACTCATTAGACACTCAGTTAAGTGTGTGAACCTCTGGTCAACATGAATGAAGCTCTGGTCTGCCCGTGAATGAAAGAATGAAGCTCCTTTCAGTGCAGCAATTAGCTCTTTCCGGTGCAGCTAGAAGTTATTGCCTTGAGACAGAGAACATCATTCCAATAAGAAGAGACAGTATTTTCTATGATCTTAGAGGGTAGGGTATCTAGATAGGATGCATACAGATGACTTATATGATCTGACCTAGAGCATAGAGAGACAGTGGTTTTTAACTGCTGAAAATGAAGTGCTTATCTATTCCATTGTTGCAATGGTTATGAGCACATTTTAGTGAAACCTCTTCTCTTATTTACTGAAGATGAATTATTTGATTAATCTGACGCTAAATATCATCTTCCCCACTGTCGGCTTCCTACAATAATCTCATGACCAGGACTACAAGGGATGTGTTAAACACTATATCAATACCATAAGTAAGACAGTACGCCATTGTTTGATGGTGGTAGTTTCACACTGTTGATCCTTACCAGAGATCTATGTGGGAGACAAGAAATTCCAATCCAACCATAGGAAAGACACACCAATAAAGAACACACTATTTGAAGAGTCACGAAGCCACAGCGAAAACTAGGAATGGAGATAGCCATAGATTGTTTTTCTTCTCTCTTTTTTTTTTCTTGAATCAATTGAAGTGATGAAGTTTATTTTGTCTCCTATTTTTTTTCTTAACAATTCTTTTTCTGATCCTCCAGATCACACAAAGTGCAGGAGGAGAGCATACTCAAGAATTTTTATTTTTTTTTAGAT
This sequence comes from Pinus tabuliformis, assembly GCA_031772625.1. Taxonomy (NCBI): domain Eukaryota; kingdom Viridiplantae; phylum Streptophyta; class Pinopsida; order Pinales; family Pinaceae; genus Pinus; species Pinus tabuliformis. The sequence continues at coordinate 1,585,139,478 of CM062818.1, read as the reverse complement.
GTAAGAAATAAGGTCTCCTAATTACACTACCCCGGCAACGGCACCAAAATGTCTAATCAATTTAATGTCTTAAATTGCTCTACATAAATTATCAATCCGGGTATCGTAAAATGATGAAGTGTAGTGCACCATATGTGCTTAGTTAACCTTTCTCTTACTTCGTTGTTTTATAGTTTATGTTGTTTTTGGGGTTTTGTTCTTGTTGCTTTTCTAAAGTGTTTAATGCAACTAGTTCAATCGAAATAAAATGCAATAATCAAATAATGAGAGAATGACTATGAGACCCAGTATCCTTGTTGCTTCAGCAAAAGGACAAGATGATTCTATCATGTCATTAGTTCATTAAAATGCTATGTGCATCACTAATCTACAATCAACTTGAAAGCAATTTATGTACAGCTAATATACATGGTGAAATAAAATGCAAAAATAAAATGACATCTATACAAGGCAGGGGCCCCCTACCACCTATGAAATCAAATGCTTAAAGGAAAATAAAGACATCAAATAAAGGACTAATGACATCGGCCCAGTATCTTTGCTGCTGATTTAAAATGAAAATGAAATCTAAGTGACACTACATAAAGGAGACAAATCACACTACTTTAACCTTTTCTTAACCTTTTTGCCTTTCAGCTAGATTTATCATGTGAGAAAAATTATGAACAAGTCAGCAACGTGAGTCTTAAAGCAAACTAAACCAAGCTGTACTAAGTGATATTTTGGCTCCAATAAAGTTATTTGATTATGGAAAAAGAACCATCAATAGTTGAACAACTTGATATCTAAGAGAAGAAAGTAAAGTGCAAGTTAAAGAAATGATACTAATGAATATCAAACTACCGAAAAATAAAGGTCAGCAACATAGACAAGATGATCACACATGCCACTAGTCATGAAATCAAAGCAAAATTAAACACACTTGCATGAATTAAAATTGCATGAATGAAAAATGTAATGTACCTTACATTCTACAAAGCAATATTTACAAAATGAAATCTACTCTACCTTACATCCTAATATGCTCCATGACATCTACTTCACATCTCATTCCATGTTGAGAACATCAAAGCTTTATTCAATTTCTTCAAAAGTACAAAGTACAACAAAGTCCTCCAAAGCATTCAAAGGCCATCAAGGAAGAACTACAAACTTGAGAACTAGAAACTAAAAAGACTAAAAAGGACTAACAAATGAAGGAGAGAGATCTCCTATTTATACAAAAAGATGAGAGCCATCTCATTAATGATAGTCCATGAATCTCTCCCTCTACCTCTAGAGTCCTAATCAAAATAGGAACTGATAAGACACATGTCTTCTTAGAGTTACAATACAATTAGGAGATGTGACACATATCCTCATGATCCCATGATTCTTTCCACTCAAATTCGAATTTGGCCTTGGGGTGCCACGTAAGGGACTTCTAGAAGCCTCCTTTCAACCTACACATGTCAACAATCTCAACCCATTTGTTAGGTATAAGCATATGCACATTATTTTCTAATTTTTAACCACAAATTCACTTAAAAGGCTTAGAAATAATAAATATTGGAAAAACATAAAGGTGGCCCAATGATAATGAAAGTGAGATGAATGTGGTGACATAGTAGTGAAATGGAGGTGAAATGGAGGTGATATAATGGACATAATAGTGAAAGTGTAATGGAAATGAATGACATTTTCAAGACTCAACAATGGGCATGACATTCAAGGTGATTGGGGCTTTCATACTTGGTTCTTGTGGATTCAAGGACAGGGGTAAAGGGTTTCAGGGAAATATGGAAAAATTAGTCTATTACAGAGTATTTTAGGACTACCAAGCAGCTTAATTTACTAAATTACTTAGTTTTAAAAGCAATTTAGCTCAGGTTTTGCAAGAAAACAGGGTTTCTCAGTGGAAATGGGGTAAATACCTGGTTTCGGCTCGTTTGAATGGAGTAATGGTGTTGGTGTACTGTTTTCAGGAAACACACGGGTCTGCAAGGTACTCTAGAGTTCAGCGGCTTTAGAAGGTTGACGATTGGTAGCTCATTGACAATTGAGTGTACTTTGTGCTTTGCATGGGGGTTAGAATGTTCTTTTCACGATAAAAAACAAAAAAATAATGAGTTTTTTGTTTTTATGTGTACAGTCAATGATATTCGCGGGTATAATGGGAAAATGACAGTTGGCACCAACCGGATAATGTGATGTTTTTTCGTTTAGTGGAGGTGGTAAGCAGGATCCATCGCACCGCTTTTCGGGAAAAGTGGTTTTTGGGGGAGGTCGCCGATTCCATTCATCAAGTACCATGTAGCAGAGGCGTGAATAGTGAAACTGCTCACATCGGGTGAGTAAAGGTCGGCCTTTGGAGGCCGCCCGATATGGTGATCGAGGGTGTGATTTGATCGGGGAGTTAATGGAGGGGCCCGATGGGATATTAACTGCAGTTTAGGGTGGCTTAATGCCGTCGAGGGTGATATGATTGGAGGAATAGACTATTAATTAATCATTGTTTGATTAATTAACCCCTTTTTGTTTGACAGAGGGTTATGGCTCTTGATTAGTCGTGGATCGACTAATTAATCCATTTAATTAATTTACTAATAATGGTTTATGTTTCAAACCATCGAGGCGGAATATTATCATGTGGAATTTTAATAAAACATACGAGAAAGGGGATTTTCTTTTCAGGAGTTAAATAAATATAATAAAAATTAAAGTTAATATGAAATGAAGGCGGAAGGAAAATGCACTAAGTATAATGTATTGACATTTATTTATATATCCACATTTACACATTATAACTTAGGCTAAATGATTTTTTGTGGTTTTTTGTGGGAAAAAGGTGTTTTATGTAGGGTTAATTACTTTCCCTAGGAAAAATGATGATTTCACCTTAGGAAAATGGATTTTCAAGTGAAATGAATGTTGGTAAGGGGGTTTTGTACTTAGACCCTATAAGTTATTGGGCAGAGGGTCCGGTCCCTCCAGAAGTCAGAGAAATGCTCTAAGCCCCTTTAACTTAAGGTTTTAGGTACTTTTGACTTTACTTAGGGGAAATTAGTGAAATTAGAGGTAAAATGAATGGGGAAATTAATCACTTGACTTTGTAACTATTCCATTATCATCCATACTTTAATAAACTTGATGATGAAAGTAAATGACATGATTTTATCTGATCAATCACCATAATTCTGCAACCATCCAACTACTTACCCATCTACTCATCCTACCATTTTTTCTACTCTTTATTGGGGTGCACTTAAGCTGGAAAACCCTTATAAAAACATTTTTCTTTTCTTTTACAATAGAAATCTATCTAAATCTATCCTTATTACATCCAAGGGCTCAGATTAAACTTTTGAGCTCCTTTTATTTCCTCTAGCTATCTACTTATCTGCCAAGATTAAACAGTTTGGTCAGATTTTATTCTCTATCTCTGAGCATGAAATTCAAAACATGGAACAACCAAGTTTAAATTGTTTTGTTACAATGGATTGTGGCATAAACAACAAGTTGCACATAATCATTATTGTACAAAAAGTAAAATAGCAGTGGCATTTGTACTTGCACACTTTCATGTGGCCTTTTTCTTTTTCTTGGGGTTCATTTTTCATCTTTTTTGACCTTTATCATTCTTTTTGTCCTTTGATATTTCTTTTAGGACATACCCTCTTTACATTTTTTAATTTTTTTGGTTCTTTTGAATATGGAAAACATTTTCAGAAAGCAAAGGTATGTACATATTACAAATTTGACCTCAGCCATTCAAAACTTATGACACCTATTAGTATAGGAACATAACAGGTGCAAGGAATAATAAAATAAGTGTTTCTATAATATTATAGAGAGATCCATTAAGTCTTTATAAGTATGGGGGAACAATTCATTTGGGCATATCATGGATTTGGAGTATTTTCTTTTGGAGATTTTGGGATCTTGGGTCTTCATGATCTAAAAGCCTTAAGATGACATTAGTTGTTATGCACGTTTGGAGAAGAACTTTGGATGAGTGGGGATCACCCAAATCTGCCATTGGAGCTTCATTTCTAGTTATAGTTTGAGAGTCTAAATTCAATATTGGAGCCGTTTTTGGAGGCCATTCTCAACCACTTTCTAGCTAGCTTTTTGTATTTTCATGTAATATCATAGTCCATATTTAATATATGATAAGAATGAGTTTTGTTTCATTTGTCTCATGATATATATATATATATATATATATATATATATATATATATATATATATATATGCAGTATTTTATTTTTAATTTATCAAAGTGGCAATGCTTCTTAATTTCTAAGTTATTTGCCAAAACAAATGTGAATTCATGAAATTTTCATGGTGGTTTTGGATAAAAATCAAGGCATAAATTTTCTAAGGTGAATTTGTTGGTCCCTCATATTGAGTAGTAATCATTCCAATGTTTTAATGGAATCCACATCCCAAGGATCACAAGCCATTTCCCTTCACTTCAAGGATGTTACACATAGTAAACAAGCCTATTTCAGTTTTGGAAACCTATCTAAAAAATTTGGTGAGGCTAATAATATCCATAAAGGTAGTAAGCCTAAAGACTTGACATCATGACCTCATTTTTGTCAACTTCATGTTGAGAATAGAAAGAATTAGAGATCTCCCTTACACTAGGCTATAGAAAAAGTCTTTCAATGCACTATTATTTTTTTAATAAATATATTTTAAACTAATTTATATAGGAGATATTTTGATTAATCAACTCACTCACACACACAATAAACAATAATCCAATGAAATTTATTATAATCTTTAAAACCAAAAAAATAATTTTCAAGAAAATAATGACAATGCAAAATAATTAATACACAAATCAAACCAAACTTAAATAATGACCTGAGAACAATAAGAATATTCATCTCTTAAAAAACAACATTTATAGGTGAATAGACCATAAATAAATAGGAAAATGTGGCAATGAGTAACTTTATTACATAAAATACATGAGGCCATATAAAAAATAACTTCAATAAATTATTTAAACAAAATAAAATTACAAATTCACTAAATAGAATTCATTATAACAATAATTCTTCATGTAACAGAGTCGTTATTGATGCTAGGGGATCGTTTATACCATTTCTATACGAATAGAAATGATGTAAATGTGCTTTTCTTTTTTAAATGCTATTATTAACCATTTTAAATTTGGTTGGCTTAAAAAGTTTGTAACATAGAAGATCATGTCCATATTTGTTTTCATTACATTTGCTTTAGTCAAATTGGAACACATGTAAATATAACTTTGCAATATAAGATAGTGTGACAAATATGTTTATTCATTTTAGTTTAAGTTAATTATTTAATAATTCATTCCAATCAAATTTGAGTTATTAATTTAATGAATCGTTCCAATCAAATTGAACTATTTTATTAAATGTTTGAAATATTTTTGTTTAGTTATTTTTTTTTTCAAAATAAATGTGTAATGTTTTTAAATATTCAAATGCTTTGTATAAAATTAAATTTTGAAATCAAATGTTATATATCAATATCAAATTTTAAAATAAATTATTAAATTATTTCTAAATAGAAGATAGTTAAACTCATGTATATAGCGTTCTTAGATGAATAATTTAAGTGAGTATTTTTGATAATGATATGTTTATACATTCATCTTTTTTATTATTTAATAAATAGCTCCAATCAAATTTGAGTTATTAATTTAATAAATAGCTCCAATCAAATTTGAGTTATTAATTTAATAAATAGCTCTAATCAAATTAAAATATTTTATTAAATATTTGAAATACTTTTGTTTAACTATTTTTTTAAATAAATTGGTAATGTTTTTAAAAATTTAAAAATTTTAAATATTGTGTTAAAATTAAATTTTGAAATCAAGCCTTATATATTAAATTTTGAAATAAATAATTAAACTTTTTCTAAATAGAAAATAAAACCATGTATATAACATTTTTAAATGAATAATTTAGTTGAGTATTTTTTATAGTAATATGTCTATACATTCATTTTTTTTACTAGGCTTAGCCTAGATCGTAGTCAATATGCTTGTAATATGGAAGGATCTATCCACTAATGGAATTTTATTCACTGAGTTTGTACGAGGAACTAATGGGATGCTATTCACCAAGTTTGTACGAGGACTATTGGGGATGTTATTGGACTAATGGGATGCTAGAGTTTGTATTAGGATCATGACTAATGAGAATGATATTCATAGACTAATGGGATGTTATTCACCAACTTTGTACGACGACTAATGGGATGGTAGATTTTGTATTAGGATCATGACTAATTGGATGGCTATTCATGGACTAATGGCATGCTATTCACAGAGTTTGTATGAGGATCAAGGTTGGGATGCTATTCACCGAGTTATCATGACTAATGGGATGTTATTCACCTTGGATGCTATTCACCGAGTTTGTACCATGACTAATGGGATGCTATTCACTGAGTTTGTACTAGGATCAAGGTGGGGATTCTATTCACAGTTATCATGACTAATGGGATGTTATTTACTTGGGATTAGCTCATGACTAATGGGGATGTTATTCAAGGTGGGGATGCTATTCACCGAGTTTGTACCATGATCAAGGTGGGGATGCTATTCATATTTATCATGACTAATGAGATGTTATTCACCTAGGATTAACTGAAGATCAATGGGATGTTATTCACCTAGGATGAACTCATATCTAATGGGATGCTATTCATGTGGGATGTTATTCACTGAGTTTGTATGAGGAGGTGGGGATGCTATTCACAGTTATCATGACTAATGGGATGTTATTCACCTAGGATGGGGGTGATGGGATGCTATTCACCTCGGATTAACTCATGACTAATGGGATGTTATTCACCTGGGATGTTATTAACTAGTGGGGGTGCTATTCACAGTGGGTGTTATTCACCAATTTTATATGAGGATTTGTACGAGGTGGGGATGCTATTCGAAGTTATCATGACTAATGGGATGTTATTCACCTGGGATGGGGGTGATGGGATGATATTCACTTGAGATTAACTCATGACTAATGGGATGCTATTCATGTGGGATGTAGTTCACCGAGTTTCTATGAGGATAAAGGTGGGGATTGTAGGTTTTAACCCCATATAGAAATTACCTACATACGAATTATAAAACACAGAAAATAAAAAAATGCGAGAGCATAACACATAAAACACATATACACAGAGATTTTCCCCTAGATCCCAAAACTGGGACTACCGGCTTGATTTTTCATTATGTTCCTTTCAATGTTACAATACATATTTATACATGCCGAAGCATCCAATACCATGGACCGAAAACCATCGTGTCCAAAACCATGGACCGAAAACCATAGGTAGGTTCGCCCAACCTAATATAGGGTCCAAAAAAAAATTCTTGGGGCACTGCCCCAGACCCCGTAGAGGGGGGCTACCCGCCCCCCTCAAATCCCCCCCCCCCCACACTGCGCAATTGGTGCAACAAAGGGGGGGGGGCTCCACTGCCTCTCTAACTCCCTGATTCATCATGTAGGTTAGTCGTGGAATGAATATAACACAACCCAACATTCTCCCACTTGTTGTTTTCTTTCCACAGGGGGGCATAGGAAAGCTTAGTCATTTTTTCAGCCCTAAAATGCCCATTGTTTCTCTACACCAAGAGAACTTCTCAAAGCTCACAGATTTTTTCAATGCATCTGTAGTATTCTCCAAAGTGTCCATCTTTACTAGCAACACCTTTTTGTCTTCTATCATATCCCTAACAAAGTGATACTAAACATCAATGTGCTTTGTCTTTGAATGATAAGCAGGGTTCTTTGCCAAGGAAATTGCACTTTGGCTGTCACAGTCTATTCTTATAGCTCCCTGTACTAACGCCATACGTGAACACAATATCTACAACCAAACTGCTTCCTAGCTTGCATGAGTGGCTACCATGTATTCTACCTCTGTAGTTGATAGTGCCACTACAGATTGTTTCTTACTCATCCAATTGACTGCTCCTCGAAATAGGTTAAACACATACCCACTTGTAGATATTCTTTGATCTAAATCTCCAGCCCAGTCTACATCAACAAAGCCATGGATATCCAAAACTCTATCCAATCGTGGTCTTCCTTGGTAGCACAAACCATAATCACTAGTGCCACGCAAATACCTGAAAACCCGCTTCACTGTTGTCAAATGCTCCTTCCCTAGTTTTGAAATAAACCTGATCAATACTCCCATTGCATGTGCAATGTCTAGTCTAGTATATACCATTGCATACATCAGGCTACCAACTACACTTGCATATGGAACATGAGACATATCCTCTTCCTCTTCTTATGTCTTGGGACACTGTTCAACAGATAGCTTTACACCTACAGGAATAAGAACCTTCACCGGCTTACTATCCTACATATTAAACCTCTGCAGTATTTTCTCGACATACTTCCTCTAGTTTAACTACAACCTCCTCTTTGCTCGATCTCTTTTAATTTCCATGCCCAAAATATAGTTTGCAACACCGAGATCTTTCATGTCGAATTTGGAGGACAATTGGGTCTTCAAATCCTAGATAATTTCTTTGTCATTTCCAACCAGCAACATATCATCCACATACAAGCTAGATAAATAACACACTCACCAATTAATTTAAAATACACATAGTGATCTGCTTTGATTTTGGTGGAGCCAAGTCCGCGTATAAATGTATCAAATTTCTGATACCACGTCCTTGGTGACTGTTTTAACCCATAAAAAGACTTCTTTAACTTGCATACCAGTTCTTTCTTACCCTTCACCGCAAAGCCTTCAAGTTGCTTCATGTAGATCTCCTCTTCCAGATCCCCATGAAGAAATGTTGTCTTCACATCCATCTGTTCTACCTGAAAATAAAAAGTAGGAGCAACAGATAAAAGTAACCTAATAGAAGTTACCTTGGCAACAAGAGAAAAAATATCACCAAAATCAATTCCCGACACTTGGGAATAACCTTTTGCTACCAACCGAGCTTTGTATTTCTTCACCTTTCCTTCTGCATTTGTCTTCTTCTTGAACACCCATTTGCTGCCAATGGGTTTCCTTCCAGTCGGCAACTCCACCAGATCCCAAGCCTCGTTTTTGTGCAAAGATGTCATTTCATGAACCATGGCCTCTTTCCAGAGTTTTCCATCCTCTGAATCTACTGCTTCCTTCACACTTCTGGGATCATCATGAGTAATAGATAAAGAAAAATTTGAATAGAAAGCAGATGGACTATACCTTTCTAGCTACCTTCTTTCTCGAACTGATCTTCTTACACCCGGAGTTTGTGGCTATTCATCTTTTGATTCCTCCTCTGTTGTAGAGTCTAATTCTTCCTCCTTTAGCTCAAAATCTATCTTCTCAATTTCCTTTGGTTGGAATTCATATTTAATAACATCTTTCACCTCTCTGAACACCACATATCGGTTGTACATAACCTTCCTTGTTGTTGGGTTCCAAAGGTTATAACCCTTTAAACCATCCTTATACCCAATAAAGATAGGCTTTTTAGATTTACTATCCAACTCGGTTCATTTCTCCTTTGGAACATGTACATATGCATCACATCTAAATACCCTCAAATGTGAAAGAGAGGGTTTCTTACGAGTCCATACCCCTTGTGGAGTCTTATCCTCCAACGCTAATGAAGGTGATCTGTTGACCAAGTAACATGCTATCTACACCACCTCTGCCCAAAATTCCTGTCCTAACCTGGCACCACCGAGCATGCTTCTTGCCCTTTCCATCAACGTCTTGTTCATTCTTTCTTCAACTTGATTTTACGGAGGTGTATATGGAGTAGTCTTCTGTCATGCTATACCACAATTCTTACAGAATTCTTCAAATTCCTTACTATAAAACTCTCCACCATTAGCTCTCCTCAGCACCTTCATCTTTTTCTCTATCTGGTTTTCTACCAGAGCCTTAAATTCTTTAAACCTATCAAAGACTTTAGATTTCTTCTTAAGGAAATATATCCATGTATTCCTTGAGAAGTCAACTATAAATGATACATAGTACATAGACTTACCTAGTGATGGAACCTTCACAGGTCTAAACACATCACTGTGCACAAGCTCTAATATATGTTTTTCCCTCTTACCATCAAAGAGGGAACTCACCCGATTCCGCTTCCCATATACACAACTTTCACAGAAATCAAAATCGAGAGATCTATTACTCATACCTTCTACCATACCTTTACCATGAAGTATTCGAAGTCCTTCTCTCCAATATGTCCAAGCCTTTGATGCCATAGCATGGTCTTCTCTCCAGAGACCACTAGATTTTCTACTCCACTTTCAAGAACCATAGAACTATTGCATCCATCAACAACAGTGCTACCTTGTAGCTTGTATAGAGTTCCAGTCTGAACTCCCCACATCAATACCAGTTCTCCCTGAACCATCTTGCAGGTATCCTTCTCGAACACTATTTTTACACCTGCATCATCTAGCTTGCTTACAAAATTATATTTCTCACTAATGCAGGAATATGTAGAACACCCGGAAGTGTTCTAACCCTTCAACCTTGCAACTTCAACTTTACTTTTCCATGACCAACGATTCTAGCCTTCCTATCATCCCCTGAGAAGACATCACCACCATCATATTTCTCATACTCACAGAACCACTCTCTATGGGGAGTGAAGTGAAAGGATGCACCTGAGTCAATCAACCATGCCTCATGATCTACATGTGTACTTGAAGAAGCCAAGTACACATCCCCACCTTCATTTGAGGTGGTTTTCACCTCTACAGAAGGAGAATCATCAGATCCCTTTCCTTTATCAGGAGATTTAGATTTACAGTCCCTTTTGTAGTGCCCTTCCTTTCCGCATTTCTAGCACACCACCTTTACAGGTTTTCCTGGAGATTTAGATCTCCCAATCAATGAATTATTTTTGTTTCTATTCTCGGACCATCCTCGTACAAACAAGGCATCACCATTCTGGCTCTCCATGTTTTTCCATCTCATCTCCTCCGTTAACAAGGATGAAACTATTTCATCAAACTGCAAGGAAGTTGCATTACTACCTATTGCAATAACCAGACTATCCCACGAATCTGGTAGAGAACAGAACAAACTGTTGCATTTATCTTCATTTGAAATTTTAATATCAACAGATCCTAAATAACTTACCATAGTATTAAATGCATTCAGATGCTCTGTCACCGAGTCTCCGTCTTTCATCCTTAGGTTATACAGCTTTTTCCGCAAGAACAATTTATTCACTAGAGACATAGATTGGTACAAAGTCCCTAACTTTTCCTACAAATCCTTCGCCGTAGCTTCCCCTGATACATTTAGCAATACTAAATCTGAGACACAATCGTATTGTGCTCTTTGCCTTTCGATCAAACTTCTTCCATTCTTCATCGGACACACCCGTTGGTTTAGTACCTGGATCTACTGTGACCCATTGATCTTTATCCACCAATAGATCCTCCATCTTGAGTTTCCACAAATCAAAACCCTAACCATTAAATTTATCGATCTCTACCTTTCCACTGCTCGCCATCTTCTCTCACCACCAGAATCGATCTCACAGATCTCCCACTGAACAGGGTCTACCATAGGCCCAAGCAAAATCCCTTAGCAACAAAGGCGTCCCCTTGAAGCCAAAACAGATCTAATACCAAATGTAGGTTTTAACCCCATAGAGAAATTACCTGCATATGAATTCTAAAACATAGAAAATAAAAAAATGTGAGAGCATAACACATAAAACACATATACGTAGAGATTTTCCCCTGGATCCCAAAATCAGGACTACCAGCTTGATTTTTCATTATGTTCCTTTCAATGTTACAATACATATTTATACATGTCGAAGCATCCAATACCATGGACTGAAAACCATCGCGTCCAAAACCATGGACCAAAAACCATAGGTAGGTTTTCCCAACCTAATATAGGGTCCAAAAAAAAAATTCCCAAGGCACTACCCCAGACGCCATAGAGGGGGGATACCTGGCCCCCTCAAACCCCCGTGTGACCCCCCCACTGCGCAATCAGCACAACGAAGGGGGGGCTCTACCCCCCCTCTAACCCCTTGGTTCAATACGTAGGTTAGTTGTGGAAAGAATATAACACAACCCAACAGGGATGCTATTCACCAAGTTATCATGACGAATGAGATGGTATTCACCGAGTTTGTACGAGGAGGTGGGGATGCTATTAACTCATGACTAACAACATGTTAGGGATGTTATTCACTGAGTCATCATGACTAATGGGATGCTATTCACCGAGTTACCATGACTAATGGGATGTTATTCATCAAGTTTGTACAAGGAGGTGGGGATGCTATTAACTCATGACTAATGTGATGTTATTCACCTCAGATGTGATTAACTCATGACTAATGGGATGTTATTCACATGAGATGTTATTCACCGAGTTTGTACGAGGATGTGCGGATGCTATTCACAGTTATCATGACTAATGGGATGTTATTCACCTGGGATGGAGGTGATGGAATGTTATTCACATGGTATTAATTCATGACTAATGGGATACTATTCACCTGGGATTTTATTCACCAAGTTTGTATGAGGATCAAGGTGGGGGGATTCTATTCACAGATATCATGACTAATGGGATGCTATTCACCTCAGATGGGGGTGATGGGATTCTATTCACCTAGAATTAACTCATGACTAATGGGATGTTATTCACCGAGTTTGTACGAGGATCAAGGTCGGGATGTTATTCATCGAGTTATCATGAATAATGGGATGTTATTCATTGAGTTACCATGACTAATGGGATGACATTCACCGAGTTTACACAAGGAGGTGGGGATTCTATTAACTCATGACTAATGGGATGCTAGGGATGTTATTCACCGATTTTGTATGAGGATGTGGGGATGCTATTAACTCATGACTAATGGGATGCTATTCACCTGGGATTCTATTCACTGAGTTTGTACAAGGAGGTGGGGATGTGATTAACTCATGACTAAAGGGATGTTATTCACGTGAGCTTTTATTCACCGAGTTTGTATGAGGATTTGCACAAGGAGGTGGGGATGCTATTCACTTTTATTATGACTAATGGGATGCTATTCACCTAGGATGGGGGTGATGGGATGCTATTTGCCTGGGATTAACTCATGACTAATGGGATTCTATTCATGTGGGATTAATTCATGACTAATGGGATGCTATTCACGAAGTTTGTATGAGGATCAAGCTGGGGATGTTATTCATTGAGTTATCATGACTAATGGGATGTTATTCACTGAGTTATCATGACTAATGGGATGATATTCACCGAGTTTGTACAAGAAGGTGGGGATTCTATTAACTCGTTACTAATGGGTTGCTAGGGATGTTATTCACCGAGTTATCATGACTAGTGGGATGTGATTCACCGAGTTATCATGACTATGGGATGCTAGGGATGTTATTCACCAAGTTATCATGACTAATGGAATGCTATTCACCAATTTTGTATGAGGATGTGGTGATGCTATTAACTCATGACTAATGGGATGTTATTCACCTAGGATTCTATTCACTCAGTTTGTACGCGGGGGTGGGGATGTGATTAACTCATGACTAAAGGGATTTCATTCACCTCAGATGTTATTCACCGAGTTTGTATGAGGATTTGTACAAGGATGTGGGGATGCTATTCACAGTTATCATGACTAATGGGATTTTATTCACCTGGGATGGAGGTGATGGGATGTTATTCACATTGCAATAATTCATGACTAATGGGATGCTATTCATGTGGGATTAATTCATGAATAATGGGATGTTATTCACTGATTTTGTATGAGGATCAAGGTGGGGATATTATTCATCGAGTTATCATGACTAATGGGATGTTATTCACTGAGTTATCATGACTAATGGGATGTTATTGATGAAGTGCTATTCACCGATTTATCATGACTATGGGATGCTAGGGATGTTGTTCACCGAGTTATCATGACTAATGGGATGTTATTCACCTGGGATTCTACTCACTGAGTTTGTACGAGGAGGTGGGGATGTGATTAACTCATGACTAAAGGGGTGTTATTCACCGAGTTTGTATGAGGATTTGTACGAGGAGGTGGGGATGCTATTCACCTAGGATGGGGGTGATGGGATGATATTCGCCTGTGATTAACTCATGACTAATGGGATGATATTCACTGAGTTTGTACAAGGAGGTGGGGATTCTATTAACTCATGATTAATAGGATGCTAGGGACGTTATTCACCTAGTTATCATGACTAATGGGATGTTATTCACCGATTTTGTATGAGGATGTGGGGATGCTATTAACTCATTACTAATGGGATGTTATTCACATGGGATTCTATTCACTGAGTTTGTACGAGGAGGTGGGGATGCTATTCACTTTTATTATGACTAATGGGATGCTATTCACTTGTGATTAACTCATGACTAATGGGATTCTATTCACGTGGGCTTAATTCATGACTAATGGGTTGTTAGTCACTTGGGATGTTATTCATCGAGTTTGTACGAGGATCAAGGTGGGGATGCTAATTACTTTCCCCAAGAGTGACTTCCACCTCTCTCGCTCCCCATGAGATTTGAACCTATAACCTAGTGGAGACTAAGCCCCACCCAAACTAATTAGTCTACACCTCATGGGTTTAAATGTCTACACATTGATAAATAAGATAAAAATTGTACAAATCCTATATCTTAATATAAAACCCTAATTTAAATCCCTAAATTTACATATTTATTCTCTATCTTAAACCAATGAAGAGATGAAATGTAACACCTACCAAGTCAAAGATCTCCATTATCTTCTAAGGAAGTAATTTTTATTTACATAGAATAAAGATATCATATAATTATGAAATTAGTTTTTTTACATAAACATAGAAATTAATATTATAGTGGATCCTTTATCATGTTAAAAGGATAAATTTTATTATAAATATTATATATATATATATATTTTAGTATAACTCATAAAGTCTATACTTAAAAAAAGTATATATAAAGAGAAATTATTCATAATGATGCAAGTTTACTTAAATCTCTAAGACTTAGATGAAAAATCCATGCTTTAGGAAAAGGAAGAATGATTACAAAAGGATGGGGGAGAGTGTGGGGGAGGGGTTGGGGTTGTGTTATATAAGGATAGTCATTTCTCCAAGCTATAGTTCAAGTTGGGCAAAGGAACTAATAACTATGTAGAACTGTTGAGTCTCAAGATTCTTCTCTTGTTTTCTATTGAGAAGGGATGTCCACAATGGAATATTTTAGGAGACTCAATATTATTAATTGATTTAATGAGCTTGTCAGATCTCACATGCACACACTTCATCATATCCTTGAATATATTTTATAATTAAAGATTGCTTTTGATACAATTTCATGTTGTCATATCTATAGGGAAAGGAACACAATCACATACACTCCCTCTAAGGCATGGGTTGAACACAATTTAGGTACTTGGAAGATCATGGAGCAACTAAATGGACCTCTTATGAGTATGGGTCTTTCTTAGAGAGTCTATTGATGAACACTTTACATTGATCACTTATTACACTCATGTTTTTTATGAGTTAAACTTCCTAAAAGACTAAGAAAATATATATATATATATATATATATATATATATATATATATATATATCTAATATTTTATGATGTTATGTTTATTTCTATTGATATATATATTCTAATATTTTATGATGTTATGTTTGTTTCTATTGATAGACATTATTATTTATGGAAATGGAAAGGACCCTCATATGAGGCCTCATCTTTTAATCATTTTTGAACTAGTTGTATCAACCATTTTTTAATGCACTTCAATGCATATGTAGAATGTAGTTTTCATAAAACATCTAATCTAAATTAAGATTTTCCATCGTAAAACATAAATAATTATAAAATTTCAATAAAGATATATAACATGCACCACATAAGTGAGAAAAAAAAACATGCAAAGTGGAAAATGTTTTGTTTTTTTAAAGGAGAAATGAATGTTTATATATAACATGATCAGAATATAGTCATAATAAAATAAAATCAGTATCCAATTTATTATACACAAATACAAATTATTATTATAATATAGTCATAATAAAATAAAATCATTATCAAAGATATTATACACAAATACAAATTATTATTAACCATGTATGTTTACATATATAAATTATTGAATAGTCAATTTAATTATGTAAGTTGTAAATATATGTGACAAAAAATGTTCTCTAATTTGTATTTTCTCTTTAAATATATCATCTTAGATTTATCTTAACTTTGGATCTACCAAGAATGATGAGGGGTCAAATCTTCTTTCACTCTAAAAGATTTTTACATCTTGAAGAGATTTGATCCCTCTCAATCAAATCTCCTTTCACTCTAAAAGAAAAGTTTGCATCTTGAAGACATTTGATCCCTCTATGGGCTTGGTAGATCCAAAATTAAAATGGATCTAAATTGGTTTTATTAATAATTATAATTATAATTATTAATATTTTATTTTATTTTTATTTTTTGTTTTATTAATTCAACCCACTCAAAATGTTTTATTATTATTATTTATTTTATTTTTATTTTTATTTTTTATTTACTAAACATGACATTACAATATCTCTAGGTATTGGGATGGAGAACATCTCTAGGCAATTACTTTTAAGCTATTACTATTATTTCCTTGAGCCTACATGTAAACATTTACAAAAATGTACATCATTACAACTCTCCATAGATTTTAAATTTAATTTTAAAAATGTTATATTTTGATTTTGAAATGAGTTATGATTTTTGGGAAAATGGCATTGATAAACAATGGTATTGGCCCATGGTATTATAACAAAAGTTGTTTACAAGTTAATTATATCCATGGTAAAATGGTTGAGAATATTGTTATATTGTATATTTATTGTAAGTAGTAAGTTTTAATTAAAAAAATGTTACCAAATTAAATTTAAAAATATATATTTGTGAAAAAAATGAATTTTGAAATGAATTATAGTTTTTTGGTATGTGGTAATGACAAGCCATAGCATTGGCCAATGGTATTGTAAGAAAGTCTATTTAGAAGTTAATAATGTCCATGGTAAAATGGGGTAAATATTTATATTTAAGAATCTTTGTAAATATTATTTTTTATGTGCTTATTAATTAAATTTAAATATACATATAAAATCAATATTTTAATCTATATGGTAAAATAGATATTAATTTATAGCTATTATTTATATGTTATATATTTTAATATCATATGTATATTATGATTTTCTTTTATTTCAAAAATTGTTCTAAATATTCTTAATAAAAATATAATTGCACTATAAAAAAATGAGCTTATAGAAGGTGACTAGGCATAATAAAAATTAAAAAACAACAAATAAGTTGATCACCTTTCTATAAATAAAATTTTCATAAAATAATATAAAATATTTACAAAAGCGAAAATATAGATCAATAATCAAACTTACACATTCACTTTAGCATTAAATTTGAGATTCTCAAATGTTGCTTTCGAGTTGGCATCGATATATCCCCCACCTCGACACCCAGGCTCCAATGACCATTGCCTAGTCTCCCATTTATAATGCAACATACTATTGCCTCCCCTTAACATAAGCCAAATATCCTCATGGTCATCTCTAACTACAATAAAATCAGTTCCTTCTGATGATTTGATCATACTTTCAATAGATGCAACAGGGATAGTGTTAATCATAGTCCATATCCTGCTGACTGGACTATATTTCCACAATCCTATATCAGCATGACACACTATTGGTAGCCTCCCATATACCTGTTTTCGACCATCATTTTGCTTCACTCTTCCAACAAATATCATTCCTAAATTAATACATCCCCTAATATGGGGGATCACAGCTGGTAAAGCAACATTACTGTAACATGTTTCTCTGTGATGTTTTTCCATTTGAATGGTTTCTGGGAAATTCTCAACCTTATCTCCATGGATTTCAGCATAGGGTATTTTGTCATTGTTATTTACAGGATCATTACACAAATAATGAAAATATTGATAGGTTGCTCAGAAGACATAAATAACACTCTCATTCTTATAACTCCATAACGGCGATGGAAAACTCTTTGATCTGACAGGAACATCACCCAGAAAAGGGCAAAGTGGCTTCAATGTCCACATCTCAGTGATGGAATTATATCCAGCGACATGAACAAGACTATCGCCCTCATGATACCAATTGCCAAACAGATAAACTCTAAAATGCCCTGTGTTGTTGTCAGTGTACATCTCTGCTGTTCCATGGACAACAAGAAGGTTCAGAAATTTACCACTGGTACGTGTCTCTCTAGATATCTTGGGCAAACTCTTGACCTGGGCAGTGAGAGGATTAACAACATGCAATGTGCAGTCAGATCTAGCTACTAAAAACAAACCTTCACTGCTAGCTTTGATGCCTAGAGTTTTCATGCCCATGTTGTCCCAATTGCAAGGGACCTTCAACAAAAACCAGCTCTTTGAGATAATGCTAAAAACCCACATGTCTAAGTTGTGGTTGTTAATAACTATGCATTTTTCAGTACTGGTACAATTTTCTTGAAAAAATTTGGAAGCACAGACAGTAGCCCAATAATCACATATCGATCTACAAGTCAACAAATCATGAAAGGGGAGTTTCAGAAAAACTTCCTTTAAAACATCTTCGGGAATATGAATGAATTCACCTTCCTTTTCTTTTCCCTTTTGAACAGAAGACTTTACATCTCCTTTAATATCTCGAACACTTGTGCCTGCAGAAATTATACTGCTCTTATAATATCGGTTGAACTCGCTGATCAAAAGATCCACTGGAACTCTTTCTGCAACATGAATGACTGCTTCTCTCCATTCAGGGGTATGGACTTTGCCGTCAAGATTCCTCTTCTTCCCACATTTCTGAACTTGATCGCCATCAATAGTCCTCTTCCTTCCACGTTTCTCATCTCTTTCTTGCATCTGAAGTTTCTGTGAAATATAATCTTCCACCATTGGAAAGATTGCTTCCAACGTAGAAGCATTGGACTTTCCTTTCTTGCGGCACTCCATATCAACTGTACTTTATTTGATTGTATTCCTCTGCAGTCTTTATATAGTAATGTCACTAAGAAATAGGGTTGGCCGCTGCATTTAGGAATTCTTGTATTGTGTCCCACACATGAGTAGATTTTGACCAGATTTACTCGTATTGGGGCACCATGTGCTATGAGGAGGACGTGAACAAGTTGGATACAGCCAAGTAGGCCGCGGCCTTTATTCATGGGATGACTCATGTCTTATCTTAGTTAATCCTCGTTGCCTGCGCCTCAAAATATTATCGTTGGTAGTTTACTTCATCGTAAATCACAGCAATCTCAGATAATATATATATATAATATTTATTCAGTTATATTTATATTTATAAAATATTTATATGGCACCGAATTTAATTCATTGTAAATCAGGATAATCTCACATAATATATATAAAATATTCATACAGTTACATTTATATTTATAAAATGTCCGTAAAATTAATACAGTTACTTTTATATTTATAAGATATTCATATGTAAGGGTTAATCCTGAATAATACATATAAAATATTCATACAATTATATTTATATTTATAAAATATTCATATATTAGGGGTAATCTTGGATAATATATATAAAATATTTCTATAGTTATATTTATATTTATAAAATATTGATATGTCACGGTGGGTTAAAAAAATAGCTTTAACGTTGAATGAAAAATGATGTGTTAATGGGTTCATTAATGAGATATCTTCACTAAAATTGTGGTATATTTGATCAAGCATCTTTATAGGCTAGGGTTTGTTTTAATGTTTAACATAAAAACTATTTCAATATTGAAAAGAAAAATTGTCACTAAAATTATAGTAGTTTTGGTCAAATATGGACATCTTCATCTTCAACCCAGTTTCATAAAATTTGATCAAAATATAAAACCCCACACAGGGTCCAAAAAAAATAATTCCCAAGACACTACCCCAGACCCCATAGAGTGGGGCTACCTAGCCCCCTCAAACCCCCCTGTGACCCCCCTGCTACGCAATCGGCACAACGAAGGGGGGGCTCTGCCCCCCCTCTAACCCCTTGGTTCACTACGTAGGTTAGTTGTGGAAAGAATATAACACAACCCAACAGGGATGCTATTCACCAAGTTATCATGACTAATGACATGGTATTCACCGAGTTTGTATGAGGAGGTGGGGATGCTATTAACTCATGGCTAACAACATGTTAGGGATGTTATTCACTGAGTCATAATGACTAATGGGATGCTATTCACTGAGTTATCATGACTAATGGGATGTTATTCATCGAGCTTGTATGAGGAGGTGGGGATGCTATTAACTCATGACTAATGTGATGTTATTCACCTCAGATGTGATTAACTCATGACTAATGGGATATTATTCACCTGAGATGTTATTCACCGAGTTTGTACGAGGATGTGGGGATGCTATTCACAGTTGTCATGACTAATGGGATGTTATTCACCTGGGATGGAGGTGATGGGATGTTATTCACATGGTATTAATTCATGACTAATGGGATGCTATTCACCTGGGATGTTATTCACCAAGTTTGTAGGAGGATCAAGGTGGGGGGATTCTATTCACAGATATCATGACTAATGGGATGCTATTCACCTCAGATGGGGGCGATGGTATGCTATTCACCTAGAATTAACTCATGACTAATGGGATGTTATTCACCGAGTTTGTACGAGGATCAAGGTGGGGATGTTATTCATCGAGTTATCATGACTAATGGGATGTTATTCACTAAGATACCATGACTAATGGGATGACATTCACCGAGTTTGTACAAGGAGGTGGGGATTCTTTTAACTCATGACTAATGGGATGCTAGGGATGTTATTCACCGATTTTGTATGAGGATGTGGGGATGCTATTAACTCATGACTAATGGGATGCTATTCACCTGGGGTTCTATTCACTGAGTTTGTACAAGGAGGTGGGGATGTGATTAACTCATGACTAAAGGGATGTTATTCACGTGAGCTTTTATTCACCGAGTTTGTATGAGGATTTGCACGAGGAGGTGGGGATGCTATTCACTTTTATTATGACTAATGGGATGCTATTCACCTAGGATGGGGGTGATGGGATGCTATTTTCCTGGGATTAACTCATGACTAATGGGATTCTATTCACGTGGGATTAATTCATGACTAATGGAATGTTATTCACCGAGTTTGTATGAGGATCAAGCTGGGGATATTATTCGTCGAGTTATCATGACTAATGGGATGTTATTCACTGAGTTATCATGACTAATGGGATGACATTCACCGAGTTTGTACAAGAAGGTGGGGATTCTATTAACTCGTTACTAATGGGTTGCTAGGGATGTTATTCACCAAGTTATCATGACTAATGGGATGTGATTCACCAAGTTATCATGACTATGGGATGCTAGGGATGTTATTCACCGAGTTATCATGACTAATGGAATGTTATTCACCAATTTTGTATGAGGATGTGGTGATGCTATTAACTCATGACTAATGGGATGTTATTCATGTGGGATTCTATTCACTCAGTTTGTACGCGGGGGTGGGGATGTGATTAACTCATGACTAAAGGGATGTCATTCACCTCAGATGTTATTCACCGAGTTTGTATGAGGATTTATACAAGGATGTGGGGATGCTATTCACAGTTATCATGACTAATGGGATGCTATTCACCTGGGATGGAGGTGATCACATTGGATTAATTCATGACTAATGGGATGCTATTCACGTGGGATTAATTCATGACTAATGGGATGTTATTCACTGAGTTTGTATGAGGATGAAGGTGGGGATGTTATTCATCGAGTTATCATGACTAATGGGATGTTATTCACTGAGTTATCATGACTAACGGGATGACATTCATTGAGTTTGAATAAGGAGGTTGGGATTCTATTAACTCATAACTAATGAGATGCTAGGGATGTTATTCACCAAGTTATCATGACTAATGGGATGTTATTGACGAAGTGCTATTCATCGATTTATGATGACTATGGGATGCTAGGGATGTTGTTCACCGAGTTATCATGACTAATGGGATGTTATTCACAGATTTTGTATGAGGATGTGGGTTGCTATTAACTCATGACTAATGCGATGTTATTCACCTAGGATTCTATTCAATGAGTTTGTACGAGGAGGTGGGGATGTGATTAACTCATGACTAAAGGGATGTTATTCACCGAGTATGTACGAGGATTTGTACGAGGAGGTGGGGATGCTATGCACTTTTATTATGACTAATGGGATGCTATTCACCTAGGATGGGGGTGATGGGATGCGATTCGCCTGGGATTAACTCATGACTAATGGGATGATATTCACTGAGTTTGTACAAGGAGGTGGGGATTATATTAACTCATGATTAATGGGATGCTAGGGATGTTATTCACCGAGTTATCATGACTAATGGGATGCTATTCACCGATTTTGTATGAGGATGTGGGGATGCTATTAACTCATTACTAATGGGATGTTATTCACATGGGATTCTATTCACTGAGTTTGTACGAGGAGGTGGGGATGTGATTAACTCATGAATAAAGGGATGTTATTCACCTGAGATGTTATTCACCGAGTTCGTACGAGGATTTGTACGAGGAGGTGGGGATGCTATTCACTTTTATTATGACTAATGGGATGCTATTCACTTGGGATTAACTCATGACTAATGGGATTCTATTCACGTGGGATTAATTCATGACTAATGGGTTGTTAGTCACCTGGGATGTTATTCACCGAGTTTGTACGAGGATCAAGGTGGGGATGCTAATTAATTTCCCCAAGAGTGACTTCCACCTCTCTCGCTCCCAATGATATTTGAACCTATAACCTAGAGGAGACTAAGCCTCACCCAAACTAATTAGTCTACACCTCATGGGTTTAAATGTCTACACATTGATAAATAAGATAAAAATTGTACAAATCCTATATCTTAATATAAAACCCTAATTTAAATCCCTAAATTTACTTATTTATTCTCTATCTTAAACCAATGAAGAGATGAAATGTAACACCTACCAAGTCAAAGATCTCCATTATCTTCTAAGAAAGAAATTTTTATTTATATAGAATAAAGATATCATATAATTATGAAATTAGTTTTTTTACATAAACATAGAAATTAATATTATAGCGGATCCTTTATCATGTTAAAAGGATAAATATTATTTATATATATATATATATATATATATATATATATATATATATAGCAAAATTTAGTATAACTCATAAATTCTATACTTAAAAAATGTATATATAAAGAGAAATTATTCATAATGATGCAAGCTTACTTAAATCTCTAAGACTCAGACGAAAAATCCATGCTTTAGGAAAAGGAAGAATGATTACAAAAGGTTGGGGGAGAGTGTGGGGGAGGGGTTGGGGTTGTGTTATATAAGGATAGTCATTTCTCCAAGCTATAGTTCGAGTTGGGCAAAGGAACTAATAACTATGTAGAACTATTTAGTCTCAAGCTTCTTCTCTTGTTTTCTATTAAGAAGGGATGTCCACAATGGAATATTTTAGGAAACTCAATATTATTATCAATTGATTTAATGAGCTTGTCAGATGTCACATGCATACACTTCATCATATCCTTGAATATATTTTATAATTAAAGATTGCTTTTGATACGATTTCATGTTGTCATATCTATAGGGAAAGGAACACAATCACATACACTCTCTCTAAGGCATGGGTTGAACACAATTTAAGCACTTGGAAGATCATGGAGCAACTAGAAGGACCTCTTATGAGTATGGGTCTTTCTTAGAGAGTCTATTGATGAACACTTTACATTGATCACTTATTACACTCATGTTTTTTATGAGTTAAACTTCCTAGGAGACTAAGAAGATATTATATATATATATATATATATATATATATATATATATATATATATATGTTATGATTGTTTCTATAGATAGACATTATTATTTATGGAAATGGAAAAGGCCCTCATATGAGGCCTCATCTTTTCATCATTTTTGAACTAGTTGTATCAACCATTTTTTTTAATGCACTTTTTTTTTTTGTAAACTGAGGCAAGATTCTATTACTGAAAAGAAATATTACATACACAGGCAGGTCTCCACCCACCCAGAAGGGAAACCGGGTGACCATCGGAAGTTTTTAATAGCCATCCAACAAAAGTATATGTCCAGTCTATCTAACCAAGCTAAAAACCCCTCTAATCTTACTACAAACAGACTTTTCTTAACTGGAAGCAGGACCATCTAATATTTCAAAAAGACAAAAAAGAAGTATAGAAAAACCTCCTATCAGCATCTGCATATTCTACTGTTTCATTGCATCTGGCTTGGCCTCGCTTTCTACCTTGACCTCTATTCCACTTGCTTTAAACAGCTGCACCAGCTTGTCCATCTTTCTATCCTGCATGAGAAGAGTTACTTGGATATTCTTCAGCTCCCTTTTAAGGGTGGGCATTCCTTGAGCTAGCTGCACCATTTAAATGGCCACTTGTTCCATGGCCTTGGCAAGTAATATCTTCATGCCCCAATAGACATGTAATGACTGCTTGTATAAAGACATTCTCCCTCTTGTGTGCCCCGGGTCAGGGAGAAAACTCTCCCAATCTTCCATTTCAGGCTCAGAGTGTTCCTGCATAGCATCCTCCTCTAAGTGGTCTATAATTCTCTGGATGTTGGGGTTGGTTTCATGAATATCAGCTTCCTCTGCCTCCTGCAATTTCTTCCTCATATCCTTTTTCCCTCTCTTCCTGCCTCTGACTCCACTGGCTGATCCTTCCTCATATGCAGATCTTCGAGCTCGGTTCCCTCGACCTCCACTTGCTGCAGGCCTCCCTCTGCCCCTCAGGTTACCTCGTCCCCGCAGTTTTTTTAATGCACTTCAATGCATATATAGAATGTAGTTTTCATAAAACATCTAATAGAAATTAAGATTTTCCCTCATAAAAAAGAAATAATTACAAAATTTCAATAAAAATATATAACATGCACCACATTCCAAGTGAGAAAAAATAACATGCAAAGTGGAAAATGTTTTGTTATTTTAAGGAGAAATGAATGTTTATATATAACAGGATCAGAATATAGTCATAATAAAATAAAATCAATATCAAAAATATTATACACAAATACAAATTATTATTACAATATAGTCATAATAAAATAAAATCATTATCAAAGATATTATACACAAATACAAATTATTATTAACCATGTATATTTACATATATAAATTATTGAATAGTCAATTTAATTATGTAAGTTGTAAATATATGTGACAAAAAATGTTCTCTAATTTGTATTTTCTTTTTAAATATATCATCTTAGATTTATCTTAATTTTGGATCTACCAAGACTGAAGAGGGGTCAAATCTTCTTTCACTCTTAAAGATTTTTGCATCTTGAAGAGATTTGATCCCTCTCAATCAAATCTCCTTTCACTCTAAAAGAGAATTTTACATCTGGAAGACATTTGATCCCTCTATGGGTTGGTAGATCCAAAATTAAAATGGATCTAAATTGGTTTTATTAATATTTATAATTATAATTATAATTATTAATATTATATATTTTTTTTTATTTTTTTTTATTAATTCAACCCACTCAAAATGTTTTATTATTATTATTTAGTTTATTTTAATTTAATTTTAATTTTTATTTTATTTTGACTAAACATGGCATTACAATATCTCTAGGTATTCCGATGGAGAACATCTCTAGGCAATTACTTTTAAGCTATTACTATTATTTCCTTGAGCCTACATGTAAATGTTTACAAAAATGTACATCATTACAACTCTCCATAGTTTTTAAATTAATTTTAAAAATGTTATATTTTGATTTTGAAATGAGTAATGATTTTTGGGAAAATGGTATTGATAAACAATGGTATTGGCCCATGGTATTGTAACAAAAGTTGTTTACAAGTTAATTATATCCATGGTAAAA
Source organism: Pinus tabuliformis (assembly GCA_031772625.1). Classification (NCBI taxonomy): domain Eukaryota; kingdom Viridiplantae; phylum Streptophyta; class Pinopsida; order Pinales; family Pinaceae; genus Pinus; species Pinus tabuliformis. The sequence goes on along the minus strand of CM062818.1, from coordinate 1,585,113,513 downwards.
TGGTTGAGAATATTGTTATATTGTATATTTATTGTAAGTATTAAGTTTTAATTAAAAAAATGTTACCAAATTAAATTTAAAAATATATATTTGTGAGAAAAATGGATTTTGAAATGAATTATAGTTTTTTGGTATGTGGTAATGACAAGCCATAGCATTGGCCAATGGTATTGTAAGAAAGTCTATTTAGAAGTTAATAATGTCCATGGTAAAATAGGGTAAATATTTATATTGAAGAATCTTTGTAAATATTATTTTTTATGTGCTTATTAATTAAATTTAAATATACATATAAAATCAATATTTTAATTTATATGGTAAAATAGATATTAATTTATAGCTATTATTAATATGTTATATATTTTAATATCATATGTATATTATGATTTTCTTTTATTTCAAAAATTGTTCTAAATATTCTTAATAAAAATAGAATTGCACTATAAAAGACTGAGCTTATAGAAGGTGACTAGGCACAATAAAAATTAAAAAACACCAAATAAGTTGATCACTTTTCTATAAATAAAATTTTCATAAAATAATATAAAATATTTACAAAAGTGAAAATATAGATCAATAATCAATCTTACACATTCACTTTAGCATTAAATTTGAGATTCTCAAATGTTGCTTTCCAGTTGGCATCGATATATCTCCCACCTGGACACCCAGGCTCCAATGACCATTGCCTAGTCTCCCATTTATAATGCAACATACTATTGCCTCCCCTTAACATAAGCCAAATATCCTCATGGTCATCTCCAACTACAATAAAATCAGTTCCTTCTGATGATTTGATCATACTTTCAATAGATGCAACAGGGATAGTGTTAATCATAGTCCATATCCTGCTTACTGGACTATATTTCCATTTGAATGGTTTCTGGGAAATTCTCAACCTTATCTCCATGGATTTCAGCATAGGGTATTTTGTCATTGTTATTTACAGGATCATTACACAAATAATGAAAATATTGATAGGTTGCTGAGAAGACATAAATAACACTGTCATTCTTATAACTCCATAACGGCGATGGAAAACTCTTTGATCTGACAGGAACATCACCCAGAAAAGGGCAAAGTGGCTTCAATGTCCACATCTCAGTGATGGAATTATATCCAGCGACATGAACAAGACTATCGCCCTCATGATACCAATTGCCAAACAGATAAACTCTAAAATGCCCTGTGTTGTTGTCAGTGTACATCTCTGCTGTTCCATGGACAACAAGAAGGTTCAGAAATTTACCACTGGTACGTGTCTCTCTAGATATCTTGGGCAAACTCTTGACCTAGGCAGTGAGAGGATTAACAACATGCAATGTGCAGTCAGATCTAGCTACTAAAAACAAACCTTCACTGCTAGCTTTGATGCCTAGAGTTTTCATGCCCATGTTGTCCCAATTGCAAGGGACCTTCAACAAAAACCAGCTCTTTGAGATAATGCTAAAAACCCACATGTCTAAGTTGTGGTTGTTAATAACGATGCATTTTTCAGTACTGGTACAATTTTCTTGAAAAAATTTGGAAGCACAGACAGTAGCCCAATAATCACATATCGATCTACAAGTCAACAAATCATGAAAGGGGAGTTTCAGAAAAACTTGGTTTAAAACATCTTCGGGAATATGGATGAATTCACCTTCCTTTTCTTTTCCCTTTTGAACAGAAGACTTTACATCTCCTTTAATATCTCGAACAATTGTGCCAAGAAAATTTGGAAGCACAGACAGTAGCCCAATAATCACATATCGATCTACAAGTCAACAAATCATGAAAGGGGAGTTTCAGAAAAACTTGGTTTAAAACATCTTCGGGAATATGGATGAATTCACCTTCCTTTTCTTTTCCCTTTTGAACAGAAGACTTTACATCTCCTTTAATATCTCGAACAATTGTGACTGCAGAAATTATACTGCTCTTATAATATCGGTTGAACTCGCTGATCAAAAGATCCACTGGAACTCTTTCTGCAACATGAATGACTGCTTCTCTCCATTCAGGGGTATGGACTTTGCCGTCAAGATTCCTCTTCTTCCCACATTTCTGAACTTGATCGCCATCAATAGTCCTCTTCCTTCCACGTTTCTCATCTCTTTCTTGAATCTGAAGATTCTGCGAAATATAATCTTCCACCATTGGAAAGATTGCTTCCAACGTAGAAGCATTGGACTTTCCTTTCTTGCGGCGCTCCATATCAACTGTACTTTATTTGATTGTATTCCTCTGGAGTCTTTATATAGTAATGTCACTAAGAAATAGGGTTGGCCGCTGCATTTAGGAATTCTTGTATTGTGTCCCACACATGAGTCAATTTTGACCAGATCTAGTCGTATTGGGGCACCATGTGCTATGGGGAGGACGTGAATAAGTTGGATACAGCCAAGTCGGCCCCGGCCTTTATGCACGGGATGACTCATCTCTTATCTTAGTTAATCCTCGTGGCCTGCGCCGCAAAATATATTATCGTTGGTAGTTTACTTCATCGTAAATCACAACAATCTCAGATAATATATATAAAATATTTGTTCAGTTATATTTATATTTATAAAATATTTATATGGCACCGAATTTAATTCATTGTAAATCAGGATAATCTCACATAATATATATAAAATATTAATACAGTTACTTTTATATTTATAAGATATTCATATGTAAGGGTTAATCCTGGATAATATATATAAAATATTCATACAATTACACTTATATTTATAAAATATTTATATATTAGGGGTAATCTTGGATAATATATATAAAATATTTCTATAGTTATATTTATATTTATAAAATATTGATATGTGAGGGTAGGTTAAAAAATAGTTTTAACATTGAATGAAAAATGATGTGTTAATGGATTTATTAATGAGATATCTTCATTAAAATTGTGGTATATTTGATCAAGCATTTTTATCGGCTAGGGTTTGTTTTAATGTTTAACATAAAAACTATTTCAATATTGAAAGGAAAAGTTGTCACTAAAATTATAGTAGTTTTGGTCAAATATGGACATCTTCATCTTCAACCCATTTTCATAAAATTTGAACAAAATATAAAACCCCACACAAAAACATTAAAAAAAAATAAAAAGCAATAATACCCTTAATTTTTTCTTCAAATAAAATAAAATAACAATAAAACTTAAAATATTGTAAATTGTATTTAATCTTTAAAAGTTTGGATGGGAACTCCATCCATCATTGTGGACCAAAAAGAGGCTTAATTTCCATGTGTTGTCCCATTGTAAAGGAGTTTGCATCAAGATTTATGGTTTATTAAGAGTTTCAACATCTAAAGAATATTTAGAATACTCAAAAGTAAATGTTGCAAGATAAATGGTCTATAGGATGGAGAGTCAGTTATGAATAATTGAATTTATTATAGGAAGATTATATGAATTTCTTTATTCTATAAATTTTAAACTTATAAATAATTTTGTTATTTAATGTTGGAAAAAACCAATGTCTTCAATATTGAATGGAAAATTGCTAAAGTATGAGATAGTGTTACTAAAATTATAGTAGGTTTGGTCAAGAATCTACATAGGCAAGGGATTTAATTGAGCCCAGAGGAGCTCTACAACCCAGCATGGGATAGATCTCACTTAAACAAGTAAACATGTAATGTTTAATATTTAATATTTAACATTTTTAATTTAATGTGCACCCTATTTAAAGAACAATCTAATTATTATTATGTATAAACACAATATCATTTTAAAATATAAAGATGTTTACTAACACTCATAAAGAGGTATGATAAATAAATAAAAATATAAATAAAATGGTGGTATGGTAAATAAATATATAAATTATTGAATAGTCAATTTAATTATGTAAGTTGGAAATATATGTGACAAAAAATGTTCTCTAATTTGTATTTTCTTTTTAAATATATCATCTTAGATTTATCTTAATTTTGGATCTACCAAGACTGAAGAGGGGTCAAATCTTCTTTCACTCTTAAAGATTTTTGCATCTTGAAGAGATTTGATCCCTCTCAATCAAATCTCCTTTCACTCTAAAAGAGAAGTTTGCATCTTGAGGACATTTGATCCCTCTATGGGCTTGGTAGATCCAAAATTAAAATGGATCTAAATTGGTTTTATTAATAATTATAATTATAATTATTAATATTTTATTTTATTTTTATTTTTTGTTTTATTAATTCAACCCACTCAAAATATTTTATTATTATTATTTATTTTATTTAATTTTTTTTTTTTTTTTTGACTAAACATGACATTACAATATCTCTAGGTATTGGGATGGAGAACATCTCTAGGCAATTACTTTTAAGCTATTACTATTATTTCCTTGAGCCTACATGTAAACATTTACAAAAATGTACATCATTACAACTCTCCATAGTTTTTAAATTTAATTTTAAAAATGTTATATTTTGATTTTGAAATGAGTTATGATTTTTGGGAAAATGGTATTGATAAACAATGGTATTGGCCCATGGTATTATAACAAAAGTTGTTTACAAGTTAATTATATCCATGGTAAAATGGTTGAGAATATTGTTATATTGTATATTTATTGTAAGTAGTAAGTTTTAATTAAAAAAATGTTACCAAATTAAATTTAAAAATATATATTTGTGAAAAAAATGGATTTTGAAATGAATTATAGTTTTTTGGTATGTGGTAATGACAAGCCATAGCATTGGCCAATGGTATTGTAAGAAAGTCTATTTAGAAGTTAATAATGTCCATGGTAAAATGGGGTAAATATTTATATTTAAGAATCTTTGTAAATATTATTTTTTATGTGCTTATTAATTAAATTTAAATATACATATAAAATCAATATTTTAATTTATATGGTAAAATAGATATTAATTTATAGTTATTATTTATATGTTATATATTTTAATATCATATGTATATTATGATTTTCTTTTATTTCAAAAATTGTTCTAAATATTCTTAATAAAAATAGAATTGCACTATAAAAAACTGAGCTTATAGAAGGTGACTAGGCACAATAAAAATTAAAAAACAACAAATAAATTGATCACCTTTCTATAAATAAAATTTTCATAAAATAATATAAAATATTTACAAAAGTGAAAATATAGATCAATAATCAAACTTACACATTCACTTTAGCATTAAATTTGAGATTCTCAAATGTTGCTTTCCAGTTGGCATCGATATATCCCCCACCTGGACACCCAGGCTCCAATGACCATTGCCTAGTCTCCCATTTATAATGCAACATACTATTGCCTCCCCTTAACATAAGCCAAATATCCTCATGGTCATCTCCAACTACAATAAAATCAGTTCCTTCTGATGATTTGATCATACTTTCAATAGATGCAACAGGGATAGTGTTAATCATAGTCCATATCCTGCTTACTGGACTATATTTCCACAATCCTATATCAGCATGACACACTATTGGTAGCCTCCCATATACCTGTTTTCCACCATCATTTTGCTTCACTCTTCCAACAAATATCATTCCTAAATTAATACGTCCCCTAATATGGGGGATCACAGCTGGTAAAGCAACATTACTGTAACATGTTTCTCCGTGATGTTTTCCCATTTGAATGGTTTCTGGGAAATTCTCAACCTTATCTCCATGGATTTCAGCATAGGGTATTTTGTCATTGTTATTTACAGGATCATTACACAAATAATGAAAATATTGATAGGTTGCTGAGAAGACATAAATAACACTGTCATTCTTATAACTCCATAACGGCGATGGAAAACTCTTTGATCTGACAGGAACATCAACCAGAAAAGGGCAAAGTGGCTTCAATGTCCACATCTCAGTGATGGAATTATATCCAGCGACATGAACAAGACTATCGCCCTCATGATACCAATTGCCAAACAGATAAACTCTAAAATGCCCTGTGTTGTTGTCAGTGTACATCTCTGCTGTTCCATGGACAACAAGAAGGTTCAGAAATTTACCACTGGTACGTGTCTCTCTAGATATCTTGGGCAAACTCTTGACCTGGGCAGTGAGAGGATTAACAACATGCAATGTGCAATCAGATCTAGCTACTAAAAACAAACCTTCACTGCTAGCTTTGATGCCTAGAGTTTTCATGCCCATGTTGTCCCAAGTGCAAGGGACCTTCAACAAAAACCAGCTCTTTGAGATAATGCTAAAAACCCACATGTCTAAGTTGTGGTTGTTAATAACGATGCATTTTTCAGTACCGGTACAATTTTCTTGAAAAAATTTGGAAGCACAGACAGTAGCCCAATAATCACATATCGATCTACAAGTCAACAAATCATGAAAGGGGAGTTTCAGAAAAACTTGGTTTAAAACATCTCCGGGAATATGGATGAATTCACCTTCCTTTTCTTTTCCCTTTTGAACAGAAGACTTTACATCTCCTTTAATATCTCGAACACTTGTGCCTGCAGAAATTATACTGCTCTTATAATATCGGTTGAACTCGCTGATCAAAAGATCCACTGGAACTCTTTCTGCAACATGAATGACTGCTTCTCTCCATTCAGGGGTATGGACTTTGCCGTCAAGATTCCTCTTCTTCCCACATTTCTGAACTTGATCGCCATCAATAGTCCTCTTCCTTCCACGTTTCTCATCTCTTTCTTGAATCTGAAGTTTCTGCGAAATATAATCTTCCACCATTGGAAAGATTGCTTCCAACGTAGAAGCATTGGACTTTCCTTTCTTGCGGCACTCCATATCAACTGTACTTTATTTGATTGTATTCCTCTGGAGTCTTTATATAGTAATGTCACTAAGAAATAGGGTTGGCCGCTGCATTTAGGAATTCTTGTATTGTGTCCCACACATGAGTAGATTTTGACCAGATCTAGTCGTATTGGGGAGGACGTGAATAAGTTGGATACAGCCAAGTCGGCCCCGGCCTTTATGCACGGGATGACTCATCTCTTATCTTAGTTAATCCTCGTGGCCTGCGCCGCAAAATATTATCGTTGGTAGTTTACTTCATCGTAAATCACAGCAATCTCAGATAATATATATAAAATATTTATTCAGTTATATTTATATTTATAAAATATCTATATGGCACCGAATTTAATTCATTGTAAATCAGGATAATCTCACATAATATATATAAAATATTAATACAGTTACTTTTATATTTATAAGATATTCATATGTAAGGGTTAATCCTGCATAATATATATAAAATATTCGTACAATTACATTTATATTTATAAAATATTTATATATTAGGGGTAATCTTCGATAATATATATAAAATATTTCTATAGTTATATTTATATTTATAAAATATTGATATGTGAGGGTGGGTTAAAAAAATAGTTTTAACGTTGAATGAAAAATGATGTGTTAATGGGTTTATTAATGAGATATCTTCACTAAAATTGTGGTACATTTGATCAAGCATTTTTATAGGCTAGGGTTTGTTTTAATGTTTAACATAAAAACTATTTCAATATTGAAAGGAAAAGTTGTCACTAAAATTATAGTAGTTTTGGTCAAATATGGACATCTTCATCTTCAACCCATTTTCATAAAATTTGAACAAAATATAAAACCCCACACAAAAACATTAAAAAAAAATAAAAAGCAATAATACCCTTAATTTTTTCTTCAAATAAAATAAAATAACAATAAAACTTAAAATATTGTAAATTGTATTTAATCTTTAAAAGTTTGGATGGGAACTCCATCCATCATCGTGGACCAAAAAGAGGCTTAATTTCCATGTGTTGTCCCATTGTAAAGGAGTTTGCATCAAGATTTATGGTTTATTAAGAGTTTCAACATCTAAAGAATATTTAGAATACTCAAAAGTAAATGTTGCAAGATAAATGGTCTATAGGTTGGAGAGTTAGTTATGAATGATTGAATTTATTATAGGAAGATTATATGAATTTTTTTATTCTATGAATTTTAAACTTATAAATAATTTTGTTATTTAATGTTGAAAAAAACCAATGGCTTCAATATTGAATGGAAAATTGCTAAAGTATGAGATAGTGTTACTAAAATTATAGTAGGTTTGGTCAAGAATCTACATAGGCAGGGGATTTAATTGAGCCCAGAGGAGCTCGACAACCCAGCATGGGGTAGATCTCACTTAAACAAGTAAACATGTAATGTTTAATATTTAATATTTAACATTTTTAATTTAATGTGGGCCCTATTTAAAGAACAATCTAATTATTATTATGTATACACACAATATCATTTTAAAATATAAAGAGATTTACTAACACTCATAAAGAGGTATGATAAATAAATAAAAATATAAATAAAACCTTTGTTTATACTTACTCTAGTAAATAAACAAAAACATAAATAAGCTAGAGGTATGGTAAATAAATAAAACCTCTTTTTTATATTTATCCATAAACCCCTTTATATTTACTAAAACTCAAAAAAATGGTTTTATTTAGGTGAAGCCTATGGGCCAAATACTATGGGACAAATTATTGCTAATACGATGGTCTAAATACCATGGGCCAAATACCATAGCTATAAAAGAGGTATGGTAAATAAATAAATATAAAAGAGGTATGGTAAACATAGATAATTTTAGGGGCAGTGGGCGAATATTTTCTATCATAGTACATTTTTACAAATCACCCCAAATAGCCCACCTTATTTTAAGGGGGAGGGTAAAAAAGGTAAATTTAGCCTTGAAATTCCATTCGCCCATTTTCAAGAATAGGTTTTATTTAAGTGAATCCATTCGCCCATTTTCAAGAATAGGTTTTATTTAAGTGAATCCTATGGGCCAAAGGCCCAAATACCATATTTATAAAAAAGGTACGGTAAATTAATAAAAATATAAATAAATGAGAGGCATGGTAAATAAATAAACCATTTTTTATATTTACTCCATAAGTCACGTTATATACATTCAAGGGTGTAAACAAATAAAAGTATAAGTAAAGTGGAGGTATGGTAAATAAATAAAAATATAAATAAACTAGACACAGGGTAAATAAATAAAACCTCTTTTTATATTTAGTCCATAACCCTTGTTCTATTTATGAAGGCTCAAGAAAAAGGTTTTATTTAAGTGAATCCTATGGGCCAAATACCATATTTGTAGAAGAGGTATGGTAAATTAATAAAAATAGAAATAAATGAGAGGTATGGTAAACAAATAAAACATTTTTTTATATTTAATCCATAAGTCACCTTATATTTACGAACACTAGAAAAATGTGTTATATTTAGGTGAAACCTATGGGAAAAATACTATGGGACAAATACCATGGACTGGATTGTTATTAAGACCATGCAAAAAAACATTATTAATCCTAATATTAGTATTAATAAAAATAAAAATGGTACATGGTATTGACCCATGGTATTCACCAAAATGGCACATGGTATTGACCCATGGTATTAAATGGGGGAATTAAACGAGGGACATATAAATTATTACATTTATGATTATACATTGAATATATTCCGCTGACTTGATTACACATGGATATGTATATGGTTTACACATATGATTATATAATGAATGCGCATATATACTATGGTGCAATTTTTGGCTATCGGCTGATTTGGTTAAAGTATTCATGAGCCCTTACGATTTGCACACCTTAGGACCGATGAGGACTAAGGATAGTTTGATTGATTTTTGGTATGTTTGTTTAACTCATGGCAAGTCTCCGTATGAACCTCGGCGTTGCCAATTTAGCAACCCGAGAGCTGCCGCCGGCATGCACCGTAGTGACGGGTGTACGCGGCATTCACTCCGCTGGTCTGATCACGTGAAGGGGAGATGGGTTGCATTTAAGTTCCGGCTAACCCTTGCCGCCTTATTCAAGGGTGAGGATGACCGGAGTGAATCCGAGGGCGGAGACGCCTCCAGGTGTCCTCCCCAAGGTGTTGAAGGTATATGGTTTACTCTTCTCGACTGTTCTCATTATTTTGCAGCTCGGCGACTCCTGTTCATTCTCTGCGCCACCTTGTTCTAGCCTGCGCGCTGTTGGGAAGTTCTTCTTGCGCCAATGCTCATTCCTCCGCCGAGCGAGCATTCTGGCGCCGAGCATCCGCCCTGCTGAACATACATATTCCGCCGAAGCTGCTGAGGTGAGACACAGTTGGTAACCCACCGGCTCCTCTCTTCTGTTTTTCCTTTGCTCCGTTTTCGTTCTGGTTTCTTTGCTCCCAAATCGTTGCATGTATTCCTTTATGAAGCGATACTAATAGTTGCTTGTCGTGGGTGTGTGCATTCAGCGGCTTCCGGTTCTGGTTCGATGCGACTAAGGAGGTCCTCCTTCGAGGCTATGGCGCTCCCGGCCCCACGACAGGTGTGTCCCTCCCAAGTTCATGGTGCGTGGCTTTGTTGCGAATTTATGTTTCCTTTGTTTGAACTGTCGGCAGAGGGTTTCCCCTGCGCCTAGCCGTAGCCAACCTTAACCTTACTGTGGTTGGACGCAGGTGGCTACGGAAGGCTATCCTCCGTCTTATTCAGTGACTATCCTGTGCCGGCTATGGTTCCATCAAACCCTAGCGCTTCCCGTGTTGAGACTGGGGAAATTTCTGGAATGAGGGGACTGTCTTTGCGAACTTCGTTACTTGTAATTTGACTATTATACTATTGCTTGTTAATAGTATTCCGGCCACGGCCCCTTGGATGCAAATATTGGGCACAGTCCCTTTTGTTTTCTTTTAAAAGAGTGGCTACAGCCGTGTGGCTTTTACCGATTTAGCAATATATCTTTATACTGTTTCATGCTCGTTTATCAGTTTATTTGGATCAAAGGATGGTGTGGGTCTATCGACCCGGATGCTGTATATCTGTTTAATATACTGTATACTCTTGCATTACAAGTTCTGTTAAATATGTTGAATAATCTCGCACTGCGCGTTCTGTTTAATATTGCGCAGTGGTTATTTTAATTATGATAGAGCTTTTATGTATATACTTTGGCATATAGTTGTAAACCCCTGTTTACTGTTCTAGTATGGTTGTTCCACGACTGTTCCACAGGCAGAGTAAGCGGCTCGGTTACCCGGCCGTATGCTTACTCTGTAAAGGAATTAGTCAGAGATTTCGCTCGTACCCGCGAGCCAAAGTGTGGCCTTCCCGGCTTCATAATTTGGTTATTCCGCTTATTGCATCAACCCTGTGGATGATGATTTAACACGGCTTGGTTTATCTTTTGTTTAAATTCTGTGTATTAACACATTGAATACCGGTGCTCTTCTTTGAGGTTGCATGTTATATAAATGAGTTAATGTTCGCTATGTATAAACTGTTTCTTTAGTTGTGTTCTCGTTACAGGGTTAACCTGCACCTCAGGTATTACCCGATGCAAAGGGTTCATGTTTCTTCCTTATCTTTTATATATACAGATGTTCGTTTTCAAGAATACATAGCTAAGCTCGTAGGGTTTATTATGTCAATCCGGCAATAAGCCGAAGTTGTTGTTTTATTGCTTTGTATATTGATATAACCCTTTTAATCTCTTCAATTTGGCCGACTCTCTTCCCCGTTAGCTGTTCGGAAAATTAGTGTCGCTAACCGTTCTGTTGCCACCAGCATTTATTTATCCTTGCTCGGGTTACCTTGACAGCGAGACCCTCAAACTTGTCTGTTCGGTCCCTGTCCAGAACCCAGGATACAGGTTCCTAAGCTTATATGCTTGGTTTTTTGTCCAGAAGCAGGACGCGGGTTCCTAAGCTTATAAGCAGACATGTACTGACCCACTCTTGTATCATCAGACAGTAGCAGTGGTAATTTTCCAAATAACAGATAACACATAAGCCTTACAGGTACTTACGAGGTTTAGCACAAGTGACTTACAGGTACTTGCAGAAAACAAATTAAGGGTTCAGTCTTACTTACCTGGTGTCTGCCAGCCTTAAGTCCTTAGTAGGTCACCTGCAAATTCATGCATATCGATTTAACCGCCCATCCATGAGACTCGTCTTTCGAGACCAGAGCCTCCCCCCTAGCTTCCTCTTGCCGGATCTCTATCCTCAGCAAGGTTGCACTGTGTGCTCGACTATCTGGTCCTTACCAGACTTAGTCTTTCAATCACTTTCTTTTTTTTTCTCTACCTGTCTCTACAGCGCAGATTTTTGCCATCCCCCTCCCTTTTTCCCTGGGAACTTTTCCAGTTAGGGAGGGTGGTTAAAGTCAGTTCCAATAACCAACTTTTCTTGCCAACTCCCTCCCAGGAGTTGCCAACACAATCATGAGTATTCTTTATTAAACATTTTTAATGCATTTGTAAAATAAAAGAAATACTCATAAGATCCTTTTTTGAAAACAAATAATAAAATAATCTTGCAATGTCATTTTTAACTCAGTCTTTTACCGTAGTGAAATTTAAATATTTACATTCTCTTGGGGTCATCACAAGGTATCAAATATCGTGATATGCAAACTAGCATAGAGTGAAAAAATATTTGATCCGATCAAGAGTAAAAATGGATGTTGTAATTTAATGTATGTTAAATATTTTAGGTTGGTTAAAATAAAAATCAACTATTAATTTTATTAATTTTTATAAATTACTAATAGTAATTTTTAAGCTCCGGGTTTATGATAACCCATGGTATTGACCCATGGTAATACCATGTCATTCATGTGAGCATACACTATTTAAAGGGGAAATTCTGTCATCTTAGATCCATTTAATTCTGGGCCTACCAAGTGCTCAGAGGGATAAATAGATTTCATGCCTATAAGAGTGGTAGAGGTGAAGTTAAGATGGATATAGGTTGGTTTTTATGATAATGAAGATATGAAATAGACATAGGAAATTATATTGTAAAAACATCTTAAGGTGAATCTTTAAAGCATAGAGATTGGACAAGTATATTTGTATACTTCTGTTTTAAACTAAAACAAATCTAGGGCTAAAAGGAGTGGATTGATTGCACTAGTCATCCTTCTATAACTTTCGAACATATACTGGAGTAAACAGATTGTAATTTGGGTAATTTTTCTAATTGCACACACGAAAATACTTGTGTACTGGTAGGGTGGTTACGAGGTCTATATAAGTGATGAATTTGAATTTTTCTTTGCTTTATATATAGTATTAGGTTTTTTCTCATGCTTTCTATGAATGGCACGGGTGAATTTTATCCTACACCCACTAGGTTATCCATATGTAATTTCGGTAATTTTGATTTCAAAAGACATTTTAAAGAAATGCAATTATTTCATTTGTGTATTCAATAAACACAAGATTTTATAATTGAGTAAAATATTCGCCATGCTTGGTGAGAGATTCGCCAAAAAATTATATATACATATGATATATCATATTATTGATAAAATCGCCTTCCATTTTTCCTATATACCATGGAGATTCGCCCATTTATTATACATGTAAGTTTAGGGGGGTCCTTAAAATGTTCCCTAATGGTAAATAAAAGAAAAATTATATCAAATAGGATTAGAAATCAACACCTAAGTATATACCAAGCCTATGGGCCAAATACCATAGTAAATAAAAGAGGTATGTTATAAATAAAAATATAAATAAACCAAAGGTATGGTAAATAAATAAAACCTATTTTTGTATTTACTCCATAAACTTCTTTATATTTTTGCCACTCAAAAAAGAAGTTTTATTTAGGTGAAGCCTATGGGCCAAATTATTATTAATACCATGCAAAAAAATATTATTAACCCTAATACTATTATTAAAAGATTAATACTAGCATGATGCCAGAACTTGGGCCTTCAATCACAACCAGTACAAGGCACTCCAAATGTGTATTTCATGAACAAGTCTTTCAGTTCTATGCATGGGCCCCTTGCAATACGTCAATGGTTGAATCCCTCCGCCGATTTTTTATTTTTTGGGTGTCTGAATGCGCTGGCATTGCTTGTCTTTCTAAATCTTGTGCATGTTTTGGTTTCTCTATTTTTTGATGAAAGCCTTGGACTTTGTGGTCTCTAAAGCCAAGAAGTATGGTCTCAGACTAATACTAAGCCTTCCGAAAAATTATGTGAACTTTGGAGGAAATTCCCAATATGTACAATGGGCTCGAAATGTTGGACATAATCTCAACTCTAAGGATGATTTCTTCACCAATCCCATTGTTAAAGGCTATTATAAGAACCATGTTAAGGTAACAAAACATATAAATGTCTTTCTCTGTTTCATTATATGTAAAGAGACTAATTTGTATATAATAGATACCCAAAAAACTAATCAAATATGTGTTCATCAATGTGTTTTCTTGAAGACTATATTGACTAGAGTGAATAGCATTACTCCAGTGGCCTATAAGGATGACCCTACAATATTTTCCTGGGAGCTCATGAATGAACCTCATTGTCAAAGTGATCCTTCAGGGAGGACCATCCAAGTCAGATAACAACTTTTGTCTTTGAATAAAAACTGGAAAGTGGAAAACAATTGTAATCCGAGATTCAATCCAAATTGGTGTCTTTTAAGATCTCATTCCTATGGTTGAACATCACTGTTACTCTTACTATCTCTTCTATATTCATAGTTTGGTGGGTTCTGTAAATAATCACCCTTCATAGTAAATAATAATTTTGATAATTATTGTGTGTATCTGTTATGAGTAAAAATAATAGATCTTTGGTTTTGATGAGAAAATAGGGATGGATAGAGTGTAGAAATTTTGAATAAATATAACACTTATTCACAGAGATTATCCTGATTATACACTATTTCGGAATGCATGCATAATACATAACCTCCTCTACATTGATCATCAATTTTTCAGAATTAAAAACAATGAAACATCAATCGCATGCGCACTTAAACACAGTATATAACCGGGGAAAGCATACAGCTGAAAACCCCCAACTATTTGTATATTATAATGATAGAGAACATGTAACAATACATAGTACAATACTCCTCACAAGTACTCAGTACTATCTCCGCCTGCTACACACAAACTAGCTCAGATTTGAATCAAGACACAGGGTTAAATCTCCTCTGTTGTCTGCCTACCTCTACTGCGCAATCCAATGTGAGAATAGATCTGATCCAAACTCATTTTCCCTTGACTTGTACCACGCAATCTTCATTGGAAATCTCAATCAATGATTGTGCAAATATCATGCACAGCTATAGTCACAACTGATAGTAGTCTCCACCTCTAACACGTGACTCCACTGAACTGTCCATGCACTGAGTTAACTGATGTATTCTTTAGTTGATTTATGAGTTAATAATTAGTGAATTAATTAATAATTAATTCACATCACTCATCACTAGTGTATTCTGCAGTTAGACTAAATACAACTAGTTCAACCAAGTCAAACTAAACACAACTCCATCAACTCCTCAATCAACTCCACCAAACTCAATCACTTGAGTTCTAACTCAATTCCATCATGCAATAGCTCAACTGACCCATAAGAAAATTGTATTTCCTTCTGACAGTTGCATGTGCCACATCCGTAGCTCGAACTGAAGTGCTCCAAGAGGATAAGATAATGTTTATAGTCAAAATATTATTAAGAGCTAACAATATTCGACTGTTCTATTTTTATCCTGGCAGTCTAAAAATATACTCCGCCCATATGTCTAAAAATAGAAGTCCATCTATTTTTACCAACATGATCAATCATCCACAAATAGCATCCTGCAACTCATGGACCATGATCCATATGTCTAAAAATAGACTTTGCGCCAAAAATAGCTTGCGGGCCCACTTAGTGAAGGCGACTTATTTTCACTAAGCTCCATCATCTTGTTGCATTTTCAACACTCCCTCTCAACAAGATATGGATTATCTGCAAACCCTATCCTGCAATTCTGGAATGTTCTACATGCAACACATTTTCCCAGTCCACTTGCTCCAACAACACTTGGAACAAAAACACTCCCAACTCACCACTTTGTTGGGCTAGGAACATACTCTGATGCTGAAGCTCTACCTGGTATTGACAAGTGCTCCCTCTCTGACATCTGTGCTACTACAACATCTCCATGCATCTCACACCATTGCACACTTCTCTTTGCCACCTAGCACTATGCAAAACACTTGTGCCTCTTCCATTGTTGCATCCTGCTAGCTATGCACTGTCCTAGGATTCCCTACACTGTCGCTCTCTCTGCCACTCCATCCACATCTGTCTCTACCCAATCAGTCAGTTCCTGCTACTCCACAACGGGGCTCCTGTAGCAAGGTCTCATCCAAGAGGTTGGGTACCTCAAGGATCCTGCCCCTCCTCCTTGGGACGATCACTCTATATCACCCGACCTCCTACCTGGAGGTATCGCTGCATGTGATCCCTCAGCCCACCTGGCTCAAAGTTTCCACCTACTGGAGGTCTCTGCATGAGTAGATGTCTCTACTCGATCTCTTCTCAGCTTCCCTTGTTGTGGCTGCTCCACAACCTCCTGAAGCTGTTGCACCAATCGTAGCTCCTCCATAATCGTCTGACACTGCTTCTGGCACTGCATGTTGAGAGGTAATATATGCTCCCTCTCAACCACCAAGTCTCCATCAGTTGCCTCGCTTCTCAAGACTTTGCATGCATCTTGAACCTCAAGAGCATACAGGTTCTTGACCCGTGAACCAATCTGCTTCACTTGTCTAGTGATGATGTGTCCAAGGAAAACATTTCCCTTACTGAAGACTACATCATAGCCTCTGTCTTCCATCATCGCAATCGACACCAACATTCTCTCCAGTCCTAGTACATATTTGACATCGGTCAAGGTAAGGTGATCTCCATGCTCCCTCTGAAAAATAAACATGCCTACACCTGAGACACTATACTTCTCATCATTACCCATCGCTATGAGTATCTGGAGATCTTTCACCTCCAAAGTACTGAACAAACGCTTGTCACCGGTCATGTGGAAAGAAGCTCCACTATCAAGAAACCAACCACTTCCCACCATGGATGAAACCATTCATGTGAAGAGTGTGAAATCCAACTCAAACTGTGAAGCAAGTGCCTCACCTTCAGATCCTTCCCGGGATCCCTTCTTGGATTCCCTCCGTGAACAATTTGCAGCATAATGGCCCACCTCATGAAAACGAAAGCATCGCACTTTCAATTTGTCAACCTTCTTCCCATCATTAGAAGAACTAGATTCAGAAAGAGAACCCTTCTCCTTCCCCTTCTTTGCTTTGGCAGCCAAAGCAAAATTTTCTTCATCAGATGCCTTTGATGAAGATCCATCCCTGGTATTCCACCTGATCTCCTCTTGCACAAGATCCGACCGAAGTCTCTCCCATCCTGGCAATTTCTTTCGACCATTGGAAAAGTCCTGATAGGAATGCAAACTCTTCAGAAGACCAAGGAGAGCCAAGCTCACCAATTCCTCATCATCGACAGTCACCCCCGCACTTCCCAGCTCATCCCGGCATTGAGTGAACTTCGTGAGATACTTGGGCATACTGTCTCCTTTCTCACACTTAATGTTTCTGAGTTTATCCTTGAGTGCCAACTTCCTCTGGTCACTCTAGCTTTGGAATAAATCTGTCAACGATTTCCACATCAATTATGGAGAAGCCTTTCCATGCAGGTTGGATACAATGTGATCCTTCACTCCCTCCAACACAATCCTTTGACACTTTGTTGTCTTCTTTTTCCAAAACCTCAACGTCAACAACATTAGTGAGCTTTGGGACCTCAGCCTCTATGAACTCCTTCGGCCCATTGTCATCTAACACTGCCTCCATCCTATCTTTCCATGCAATATAATTTGAGTTGCCTTCAAGAGCATACTCCAATCGCAATCCATTCAAAGACATTTCAACTTTGACACCAAGAAAACACTGCTGCAAATTCGAATTCCACCAGCTCAAAACTCAACCGCTTCTGATCTAAAATTCGTGAGAACAAAGTATTTCTCATACAAAGATTGACTGTATGGGCATTTACCGAATATCTCACCTTCCAAAAGAAGGATGAATCCAGAGGCTACCTGGCCCAATTATAGACTCTGCCTGAAGAAACAAAATGTAATCACTTTCTGAATAATAGATCTCATGATCAACTTTGCTCTGATACCATGTAGAAATTTTGAATAATATAACACTTATTCACAGAGATTATCCTGATTATACACTATTGCAGAATGCATGCATAATACATAACCTCCTCTACATTGATAATCAATTTTGCAGAATTAAAAACAATGAAACATCAATCGCATGCTCACATAAACACAGTATGTAACCGGGGAAAGCATACAACTGAAAACCCCCAACTATCTGTATATTATAATGATATAGAACATGTAACAATACATAGTACAATACTCCTCACAAGTACTCAGTACTATCTCCACCTACTACACACAAACTAGCTCAGATCTGAATCAAGTCACAGGTTCAAATCTCCTCCATTGTCTGCCTGCCTCTACTGCGCAATCCAATGTGAGAATAGATCTGATCCAAACTCATTTTCCTTGACTTGTACCACGCAATCCTCATTGGCAATCTTAATCAATGATTGTGCAAATCGCATGCACAGCTATAGTCACAACTCATAGTAGTCTCCACCTCTAACACCTGTCTCCACTGAACTGTCCATGCACTGAGTTAACTGATGTATTCTTTAGTTGATTTATGAGTTAATAATTAGTGAATTAATTAATAATTAATTCACATCACTCATCACTAGTGTATTCTGCAGTTAGACTAAATACAACTAGTTCAACCAAGTCAAACTGAACACAACTCCATCAACTCCTCAATCAACTCCACCAAACTCAATCACTGGAGTTCTAACTGAAGTCCATCATGCAATAGCTCAACTGACCCATAAGAAAATCGTATTTCCTTTTGACAGTTGCATGTGCCACATCCGTAGCTCAAACTGAAGTTCTCCAAGAGGATAAGATAATGTTTATAGTCCAAATCTTATTAAGAGCTAATAATATTCGACTGTTCTATTTTTAGCCTGGCAGTCTAAAAATAGACTCCGCCTATATGTCTAAAAATAGAAGTCCATCTATTTTTACCAACATGACCAATCATCCACAAATAGCATCCTGCAACTCATAGACCATGATCCATATGTCTAAAAATAGACATAGTCTAAAAAAAGACCTTGCGCCAAAAATAGCCTGCGGGCCCTCTTAGTGAAGGTGACTTCTTTTCACTAAGCTCCATTATCCTGTTGCATGTTCAACATAGAAGATATGGCTAGCCATGTCAAATCTATTAATGGAAACCATCTTATAGAAGCTGGTTTGGAGGGCTTTTATGGAGAGTCCAAGAAAGAGATCAATCCAGGTTTCTCTACAGGGATAGATTTCATCTCCAATAACCAAATTCCAGGACTTGATTTTGCAACTATTCATTCATATCCTAAAATTTGGTAAATCTCTATCTATTTCCTCATATATATATGCATTCAATTGGATGATGTAGAGTTTGCAAATATTTTATTGAACTGTGATTTAAACTTTAAATGCTTGTTGGATCAGATGAGGAGACCCAGATTTCATTTGTCAAGAGTTGGATAGAGAACCATCTAGAAGATGGAAGCATAATATTGAAGAAACCAATTATGTTTTTACAGTTTGGGAAATCCTCTAAAGATTTAGGATTCAGCATCATTGCAACCAACCAATCTTGAGAGTAGAGATTTAAAATTGTTACTTTGCTTCAATGACACAGCCAAATTTTCACTAAAAGATGCATATTAATATCCATCAACAAGCCAAACCTTTTCTAGTCTATCTTACTTACCTTGCAAGAAAAAATTGCCCATGAAGACTAGCATTTCACAATTCACATCTTCCTCCTTAGAGAAGAGCAATCCCACACCAAAATATTTTATCACAACATATTAAAATCCAATTTTTTGGCACTCTGAGTGGTAATAATTATGAAGTCAACTAAATTTAATTTTGAAGTGGCAGGGATCTCAACCTAGAGCTCAAGCATAACTCCATGCTAATTAAACATCGATGTTCTCACCGTAGCTTGGGTAAGTCTACATGGGCAGCTTACAACATCAATTAAATAATTTTAATTTCCAAACAGAAGTAAACTAGGAACCCATTGACCATTTTCAAAGACAATCCAAAGTGTAACTCACACAAACTTCTCTTTCTAAAATCTCAATTTAGAAAAAGAAGCAATGCAAAAGTCTTCAATTTCTTTACATCTTTAAAATTCACACCAAATAAAGTTTCTTACCTAGCCCACAAGCCCAATTCATAGATTTTACATAGAACTCTAAATCATACAACATCTTTGGTAAAATGAGAAGGTTGAGGGATTTTTTATCTTGATTTAGAATTGAGTGTGTTTTTAATTTTGATTTTCATTCAATGGCAACTATTTTTTGTCATTTGGCAGCTAGCTGTGGGTGGAAAAGTTTCATAAAGGGAGAAATAAACAAGAAAGAAGCATAAAAATAAATTTTTACTTATAATGAATTAAGAAATCCATATTTATCTAATCTATAGAAAGTACCTAACATATCACAGAGAAACAATTATGCTCTATATAACCAATAGTTGTCAATATCGATTGCTACAGATTAACACTGAAAGGGATTTGAAACCTCTTGGTACATTAAAGAACCAGATTTAATCTGGATGTGTGATAAGAAGTGTTAATTTCAATTGTTATAGAGGGGCACCAAGAGAGATTGGAAGCCCTTGAGTGCAGATCAGAGATCCAGGTTTATATAGAATTGTGCTAGTAAGTGTCATTCCCAACTGTATAAATTAGCACAAAGAGGTATTTGAAACATTTCACCCCCATTAAAGATATAGGTTTAATATGAATATGCACTAGTCGATATAATAGAGAAAAAAGAGTATTCCAAAATCCAATAGGCTCCTCAAAAAAATCCAAAGAATTAGAAACTCTCAATTCATCTTTTCTGTAATAAAACCATTCAAGAAAATAAACATATGAAGCAAGGGTCCTCCCTTACTGCTTACACCAGAAAAATTTATTTACACGATTATCTGCAACCGAAAGCATCAAGAGAAAACAACAATATATAATGATCATGAAGTTCACGAGCACCCACATGGACTTTCAATGTTTTATTCTCTGACTTCTGCATGGCTTCTAAAGAATAAATTAGAGCTATAAAACCCCCCCATTGAAATACATCACTACCAACATGAGAAAATATCCAAGCCCTACATTCAGACCAAAAATGGTTGATTCCATGACCCTAAATCCAAGTTCTCTATGGTTTCTTCCAATCAGAGGAGCATTGAGGTCCGAGGTAGTTTTACCACTCAAAATCCCCTTGAAACGAGACCACAGATTAACAATATACGCATGAAATACAAAAAAAAGAAATACAACAATAAGGGTAAGCAAGTAACCAAGCCATGATTGAATCTTCGAGTTGTCGAACAGCACATTGACCTGTCTCCCACAATAAAACGTCATGTGCATCATCTTGGAGGTCTCAAGTTTGAATTCTGATGAAACCCTTTTCCATAATTTCACTGGAAATTCCCCTAATAGATCTGATTCAAGGCCTGGTCCTTAATATTGAAATAGATATAAAGCAGACCATTCCAATGGGGTATATTCTTCTCCAACTTGTCCAAGATTTCCCTCTAGCATGTATACAGAAATTCTCAAATTCAAGCTCGAAATCAAGAATGTACAGCTTGATCTTCATCTTCAAAAAAAAATTTCCCACACCAAAAACTGCTACTGACCCAAATCTGACAAGAAGACAGAGATACAAAAAATTCAGAACCTGAATCAGAAAACATGAAGAAAATAAAAAAATTTGCAAACTCAAATGAGAAAAGGGGATTGGGATCCAAAAATCTGAGAATCCAAACCAAAAATGTTCTGAATACCGCTATCGACTTCGATATACCCATAAATTTTTCCTGTGTGACCTCAGACCTCATGGTGAGCGACTCTGTTGCAGTGTTTCTTGGGTGAGCGACTCTGCTACAGAGTGTTAGATGGTGCTACTCATAACAGATGGGCTTATCATGTGCTCAAAATCAAGTATTAATGGCACAACCATGTTAATGCTGGAAAACATCATGAACGCAGTCTCTGAGATCCTTCCAAGTGCAATATTCTCAACTTCCTATCTTCATGGAAGATCACCTCATCACTTGGCACCTTCTGAGCACAATTTTCTCAACTAATGAGAACTTTCTTCACTGATAATCTAATGGCTGAAGATTATTTAATCATCTAACAATCCATCTAATGGCCCACATTGAGACACAGCGGCATGGAGGGGAGTTCATTTCATAGGGGAACACCTTATGGCATAATTATTATTATTATTAAATCTAATATTCATATTAATATATTATAATATTAATATTATTAAATTTAATAACTATGAATCAATACAATATTAAATTTGTTATATTATAATATATATTAACATATCATGATATATATTAACTCTATATGTATATGGGAGAGAAGAACAGAGACATAGAGTGATACATGTGGAGAGATAGGGGAGTGACAAGGGAGAGATGAAGATAAAATGAAAGAGAGGGGAGAGGACGAATGAAGAGAGAGGGGGAGAGGAGTGAGAGAGGTAGAGAAGGGTAAGAGAGGGAGAGGGAGACACAAAGATGAAGGGAGAGAGAGAGAAGGAGAGAGGGAGGTAGAAGAGGAAGGGAGAGAGAGGAAGGAGGAGAGAGAGGAGGAGAGAGGGAGGGAGTGACAAGGGAGAGATGGAGAGAGAGTGTGTATGTTTATGGGTGATATAGAGAGACAAATAATGAGAGATGGAGAGAAGGGGAGAGAGAAGGAGAGAGGGTTTGATATAGTGACATAGCGGGAGAGAGAGAGAGAGAGAGAGAGAGAGAGAGAGAGAGCTGGGGCAAGAGAGGGAGGTAGGAGAGAAAGGGAGAGAGAGGAAATATGAGAGAGGAGGAGGGGAGTGATGGGGGAAAGAGAGGATTGGAGGGTAGAGAGAGACAGAGACAAAGACACAGAGAGAGAGGAAGCACGAGATATAGGACTTGAGAGAGATAGGAAGAGAGGAGGATAGAGGGAGGTATAGAGATACGTAGTTGGAGGGGGGGGGAGGGATGGAAGAAGAATAATATAGAGAGTGAGAATTGGAGAGAGAGAGGGAGTGACAAGGGAGAGATGGAGTAAGAGTGTGTATGTTTGGGGGTGAGATATATAGACAAAGAAGGAGGGATGGAGAGAAGGGGATAGACAAGGAAAGAGGGAGGGATATAGTAACAGAGTTGGATGGTGAGGAGAGAGAGAGAGAGAGGTTGGAGAGAAAGGGAGAGAGAGGAAGAAAGAGAGAGATAGAGGATGTGAGAGAGTGGAAAGAGGGAGGGATATAGTAACAAAGTTGGATGGTGAAGAGAGAGAGAGAGAGAGGGAGAGAGGTTGGAGAGAAAGGGAGAGAGAGGAAGAAAGAGAGAGAGGGGATGTGAGAGAGTGGAGAGTGGGAGGGAAAGAGATATGGTTTTGGGGGGGGGGAGATGTAGGTAAGAAGAAAGACATAAAGAGAAAAAGGTGGGGAGAGAGGGAGAGGGAGAGAGGACAACATAAGGGAAGAGATATAGAATCGAGGGAGAGGGAGAGAAGGAGAAGAGAGAGGGAGAGAGGGAGAGGAGGAGGGATGAATAGATATATAGATTGGAGAAGGAGAGTGTATGTTTTGGGGGTGATATAGAGAGACAGAGGGAGATAGAGATATAGATGCAATCTGAATATAGGGAAGAAGAGAGAGAGGGAGAGAGGGAGGGAGGGAAAGAGAGGACGATAGATATGGAGTGAGAGAGTGTGTATGTTTGGGGGGGTGGGGGGTGAAATAGAGATACAAAGAAGTAGAGATGGAGGGAGATATAAGTATATATGGGGGGGGGGGGGGGGCTGGGTAGGGGGTAGAGGGAAAAATATTTCTTTCACTAGATTCATTAATTTCAATGTATATGGTGAATTTTACTCATATTTGATTACTTGCACTAGATGCATTGATTTTAGTGTAAATTTTGATTTCTAATTATATTTGATTGCTTGCACTAGATGGATTGATTTGAATGTCTATGCTTTGTAATCCTATTTGATTGCTTGCACTAAATGCATTGATTTCAATGCAGATGGTGATTTCTAATCCTATTTTATTGCTTGCATTAGATGCATTGATTTCAATGTAGATGTTGATTTCTAATTATATGTGATTGCTTGCACTAGATGCATTGATTTCAATGTAGATGATTTGTAATCCTATTTAATTTCATGCACTAATTGCATTTTTTTCAATGTAGATGGTGATTTCTAATCCTATTCATTGCTTGCACTAGATGCATTGATTTCAGTGTAGATGTTGGTTTCTAATCCTATTTTCTTACTTGCACTAGATGCATTGATTTGCGTGTAGACGTTGATTTCTAATCCTAATTGATTGCTTACATTAGATGCATTAATTTCAGTGTAGATATTGTTTTCTAATCTTATTTGATTGTTTTCATTAGATGCATTGATTTCAATGTAGATGTTGACTCACGATTTGATGTAATTGGATGTATGATGCTACATTAATTTTAAAGTGGTTGGATTAACAATGTGCATTGAGTTCAGTGTAAGAACAAAACATTATTGACAATGTACATTGAGTTTTTTGTTATAGTAATTAAACCTATTAATATTGGAGAGCAAGAGAGACACGGTATGATGTTTACTACAACATCTCGAGCTAAAGATTTAAATGGTTTATGATTTCAACTGTCTTTTTCATATAATCGATCTGAAAAGATGACAAAACTAACAAGGGTGACAATAAGGGTAGTAGAAGAAAATAGTTTGAGATTGATCACAATGAAGACTATTTGTAATTGACTACATTATTATTATTCATATTTTCTAACATTCAACACTATTACATTGTCACTTTGCATTCAAAATTTTATTTCATCATTTTTCATCATTAAAGTTATTAACAATACTTATTATCTCAACAATTTGAGGTAACTAAGAAATTTAAAATTAAAATTACCAGATTAATCTTAGACATATTTACAATATTTAAAATGATTAGATTAATATTATATGTATTTACATATTATTGATAAAATTAATCATATATTCAATAGATTTTCCTTGGCCACACACAACTAGAACCAGCTTAGATCCATCTTAACTCCCTATATATCAAGTGTCGAGAGGGATCAAATCTGTCGAGGTGCAAACCTTTTTTGAATTTTTTCATTCAAAAAAGAGGTTTCCACCTTGAGAGATTTGATCCCTCTCAGCATTTGATAGATCCAGAGTTAAGATGGATCTAGGCTGGTTTCAATGTTAAATGTAAAAATTATGTGTTATATATGGGATATCTTTACCAAAATTATTGCAATTTTAGTCAAACATCAACATCTTAGAGATAGGTTTTATCTCTCACGTGTGGCTCTCATCTTCAAGCCTAATAAAATTTGAACAAATACAAAACCCCACACAAAACATAAAAATAATAATTAAACCAACCTAGATCCATCTTAACTCCGGATCTATCAAGCGTCGGAAGGGATCAAATCTCTCAAGGTGCAAACCTTTTTTTTGAGTGCAAAGTTTGAGGAAAGGTTTGCACCTGGAGGTATCTGATCCCTCTCGGTGCTTGATAGATCCAGAGTTAAGATGGATATAGGTTGGTTTCAATCATGTGCGACCAAAGAAAATCTAATGAACATATGATTAATTTTATCAATAATATGTAAATTCATCTAATATTAATATAATCATTTTAAATATGCTAAATATGTCTAAGATTAATCTATTAATTTTAATTTTAAATTTGTCGTAGTTACCTCAATTTGTTGAGATGATAAATATTGCTAATAACTTTAATGATGAAAAAATATGAAATACAAAATTTGAATGTAAAGTAACAATGTAATAGTGTTGAATGATAGAAAATGTGAATAATAAGAGTATAGTCAGTTACAAATAGTCTTCATTTTGATTAATTTCAAACTATTTTCTTATACTATTCTTATTGTCACCCTTGTTACTTTTGTCATCTTTTCATATTGATTATATAAAAAGGACACGTTAAATCGTAAAACATTTAAATATTTAGCTTGAGCTATTGTACTAAACATCATACCTTGTCTATCTTTTTCTAAAATATTAATAGGTTGAATTACTATAACACAAAAATCAATGTACATTGTTAATAATTTTTTGTGCTTACACTGAAATCAATGGATAATGTCAATACAATCACTTTAAAATT
This sequence comes from Pinus tabuliformis, assembly GCA_031772625.1. Lineage (NCBI taxonomy): Eukaryota > Viridiplantae > Streptophyta > Pinopsida > Pinales > Pinaceae > Pinus > Pinus tabuliformis. The sequence goes on along the minus strand of CM062818.1, from coordinate 1,585,087,401 downwards.
AATATACCATCATACACCCAATTACATCATATCAGAAATCGACATCTACACTGAAAGCAATCCATCTAATGCAAGAAATCAAATAAGATTAGAAAACAAAATTTACACTGAAATCAATGCATCTAATGCAAGCAATCAAATAGCATGATAAATTGACATTTACACTCAAATCAATGTATCTATTGCAAGTAAGAAAATAGGATTATACACCAACATGCACACTGGAACCAATGCATCTAGTGCAAGCAATAAAATATGATTAGAAATCACCATCTACACTAATATCAATGCATTTAATGCAAGCAATCAAATAGGATTAGAAATCATCTACATTGAAATTAATGCATCTAGTGCAAGCAATCAAATATTATTAGAAATCAACATCTACAGTGAAATCAATTTATCTAGTTCAAGCAATCAAATAGGATTAGAAATCACCATCAACACTGAAATCAATGCATTTGGTGCAAGCAATCAAATAGGATTAGATATCAACTACATTTAAATAAATTAAATGAGTTCAAGCAATCAAATATCACTACAAATCAACATCTACACTAAAATCAATGCATCTAGTGCAAACAATCAAATAGGATTAGAAAACATTATCTACACTAAAATCAATGAATCTAGTGCAAGAAATCTTCTTCCCCCTCCGTCTATATCTATTTCTCACTCCGTCTATCCTTCTTTGTCTCTCGGTCTCACCCTCCCAAACACACTCTCTCACTCCATATTTATCAATATCTTTGTCCCTCCCTCCCTCTCTTCACTTTCCATCTATATCTCTATTTCTCTTTGTCTCTCTATATCACCCCCAAAACATGCACTATCTTTCTCCAATCTATATATGTTTCTCTCTCTCTCTCTCTCTCTCTCTCTCTCTCTCTCTCTCCTCTCAAATCCATCTCTCTTTCCGTTCATCTCTCCACTCTCTCACATCCTCTCTCGCTCTTCCTTCCTCTCTCTCCCTCTCTAATGCAGGATCATCCAGCACCCTTAGTCAAAGGGAGGAATCCAAAATAGAGCAAAGAGGAAGATGTGGACCAGAGAGAAAAACATGAGAAAATCTGCTTTAAAACAAATTTAAATATGGAAGCGATAAGTCTCAAAGACTTGTTATTATTGTATTCTACCATATGCATCCATTATAGTGCTTTAGGGCTTTTCTTGGAGCAAATCAAGGAGGGGATGTGATCAGATCCTTCATAGTGGTCTGATCCAACAATATTTTCCATATAAATATATGTATCATGAACCTATGTGTTTGTAGGTTTTAACCCCGTACAGAAATTACCTGCATACGAATTCTAAAACATAGAAAATAAACAATGCGAGATCATAACACATAAACACATATACACAGAGATTTTCCCTTGGATCCAAAAACCGGGACTACCAGCTTTGATTTTTCATTATGTTCCTTTCAATGTTATAATACATTGTTATACATGTCGAAGCATGCAATACCATGGACCGAAAACTATCACGTCCAATACCATGGACCGAAAACCATCACGTCCGGAAAACATGTGCAAAAATCATGCACAAAACCATAGGTGGGTCCGCCCAACCTAACATAGGGTCCAAAAACCCATAAATTGGGGTTACAGGTGCCCTTCAAACCCCCTGTTAACTACATGGAAAGAATATAACACAACCCAACATTCTCCTACTTGTTGTTTTCTTTCCACAGGGGGCCACAAGAGAGCGTAGTCAATTTTCCCGGCCCTGAAATGCCCATTGTCTATCTACACCAAGATAACTTCTCAGAGCTCACAAATTTTGTCAATGCATCTGTAGTATTCTTCAAAGTGTCCATCTTTACTAGCAACACATTTTTGTCTTCTATCGTATCGCTCACAAAATGATACTGAACATTAATGTGCTTTGTCTTTGAATGATATGCAGGGTTCTTTGCCAAGAAAATTGCACTTTGGCTATCACAGTCTATCCTTATAGCTTCCTATACTAACCCCATACTTGAACACAATCTCTACAACCAAACTGCTTCCTTTCTTGCATGAGTGTCTACCATGTATTCTGCCTCTATAGTTGATAGTGCCACTACATATTGTTTCTTACTCATCCAACTGACTGCACCTCAAAATAGGTTAAACACATACCCACTTGTAGATCTTATATGATCCAAATCTTCAGCCTAGTCTGCATCAACAAAGCCATGAATATCTAACACTCTGTCCAATCTTGGTCTTCCTTGGTAGCATAGGCCATAATCACTAGTGCCATGCAAATACTTGAAAACCTGCTTCACTATTGTCCAATGCTCCTTTCCTGGTTTTGACATAAAACTGCTCAATACTCACATTGCATGTGCAATGTCTAGTCTAGTACAGACCATTGCATATATCAAGCTACTAACTGCACTTGCATATGGAACACGGGACATGTCCTCTTCCTCTTCTTGTGTCTTGGGACATTGTTCAGCAGATAACCTCACACCTATAAGAATAGGAACCTTCATTGGTTTACTATCCTGCATATTAAACCTCTACAATATTGTCTCGACATACTTTCTCTGGTTTAACCAAAGCTTCCTCTTTTCCCGATCTCTTTTAATTTCCACACCCAAAATATAGTTTGCAGAACCAAGATCTTTCATGTCAAATTTGGAGGACAATTGGGTCTTCAAATCCTAGATAATTTCTTTATCATTTCCAACCAGCAACATATCATCCACATACAAGACCAGATAAATAACACGGTCACCAATTTATTTAAAATACACACAGTGATCTGCTTTGCTTCTAGTGAAGCCAAGTCCCCATATAAATGTATCAAATTTCTGATACCACATCCTTGGTGACTTTTTTAACCCATACAGAGACTTCTTTAACTTGCATACTAGTTCTTTCTTAGCCTTTGCTGCAAAGCCTTCAGGTTGCTTCATGTAGATTTCCTTTTCCAGATCCCTGTGAAGAAATGTTGTCTTCACATCCATCTGTTCTACCTCAAAATCAAAAGAAGCAGCAATAGGGAAAATTAATATAATAGAAGTTACCTTGGCAACAGGAGAAAAAATATCACCAAAATCAATTCCTGGCACCTGGGAATAACCTTTTGATACCAACCGAGCTTTGTATTTCTCCACTTTTCCTTCTACATTTGTCTTATTTTTGAACACCCATTTGCTGCCAATGGGTTTCCTTCTAGCCGGCAACTCCACTAGATCCCAAGCCTCATTTTTTTGCAAAGATGCCATTTCATCAGCCATGGCCTCTTTCCAGAGTTTTCCAACCTCTGAATCTACTACTTCCTTCAAAGTTCTGGGATCATCGTCAGTAATAAATAAAGAAAAATTTGAACAGAAAGTAGATGGACTATACCTTTCAGGATACCTTCTTTCTCAAACTGATCTTCTCACAACTAGAGTTGGTGGTTCTTCATCTTTTGATTACTCCTCTGTTGTAGAGTTTGATTCTTCCTCCTTTAGTTCAAACTCTATCTTCTCAAGTTCCTTTCGTTGGACTTCATGTTTAATAACATCTTTCACCTCTCTGAACACCACATCTCAACTATACACAACCTTTTGTGTGATTAGGTTCCAAAGATTATAACCCTTTAAACCATCCTTACACCCAATAAAGATGCACTTTTCAGATTTACTACCCAACTTGGTTCATTTCTCCTTTAGAAGATGTACGTATGCATCACATCCAAATACCCTCAGATGTGAAAGAGAGGGTTTCTTACCAATCCATACCTCTTGTGGAGTCTTATCTTCCAATGCTGATGAAGGTGACCTGTTGACCAGGTAACATGCAGTATCCATCGACTCTACCCAGAATTCCTATCCTAACCCAGCACCACTAAGCATGCTTCTTGCCCTATCCATCAACGTCTTATTCATTCTTTCTGCAACTCCATTTTTCTAAGGTGTATATGGATGAGTTTTCTGTCATGCTATACCACACTTCTTACAGAATTCTTCAAATTCCTTACTGCAAAACTCTCCACCATTATCTATCCTCAACACCTTTATCTTCTTCTCTACATGATTTTCCACCAGAGCCTTAAAATCTTTAAACCTGTCAAAGACTTCAGATTTCTTCTTGAGGAAATATATCCATGTATTCTTTGAGAAGTCATCTATAAATGATACATAGTACACAAACTTACCCAGTGATGGAACCTTCACAGGTCCAAACACATCACTGTGCAAAATTTCTAATATCTATTTCTCCCTCTTACTACCAGAGGGGAAATTCACCCGATTCTGCTTCCCATATACACAATTTTCACAGAAATCAAAATCTAGAGAGCTATTACTCATACCTTCTACCATACCTTTATCATGAAGTATCCAAAGACCCTTTTCTCCAATATGTCCAAGCCTTTGATGTCATAACATGGTCTTCTGTCCAAAGACCACTAGATTTTCTGCTCCACTTTCAGGAACGACAAAGCTATTGCACCCATCAATAACACTGCTACCTTGCAACTTATACAGAGTTCCAATCTAAGCTCCCCGCATCAATACCAGTGCTCTTCGAACCATCTTTTAGGCATCCTTCTCGAACATTGTTTTTACACTTGCATCATCCAGCTTGCTAATAGAAATACTAGATTTCTGGCTAATGCAGGAATATGTAGAACACCTGGAAGCATTATAACCCTTGCAACTTCAACTTTAATTTTCCATGACCAACGATTCTAACCTTCCTGTCATCCCCCAAGAAGACATCACCGCCATCATATTTCTCATACTCGCAGAACCACTCTGTATTGGGAGTGAAGTGAAAGGATGCACCTGAGTCAATCAACCATGCCTCATGATCTACATGTGTACTTGAAAAAGCCAAGTACACATCCCCACCTTCATTTGAGGTGGTTTTCACCTCTGCAAAAGGAGCCTCATCAGATCCCTTTCCTTTGTCAGGAGCTTTAGTTTACAATCCCATTCGTAGTGCCCTTCCTTTCCACATTTCCAGCACACCGCCTTTATAGGTTTTCCTAGAGATTTAGATATCCCTTTAGATTTAGATCTCCCACTCGATGAATTATTTTTGTTTCTGTTCTAGTTCGCCCTCATACAGACAAGGCATCACCATTTTGGCTATCCATATTTTTCTGTCTCATCTCCTCTGTCAGCAAGGATGAGACTATTTCATCAAAAATGCAAGGCAGTTGCATTGCTACCTATTGCAATAACAAGACTATCCCACGAATCTGGTAGAGAACACATCAAACTGATGCACTTATCTTCATCTAAAATTTTAATATCAGCAGATGCTAACTGACTTACCACAATATTAAATGCATTAAGATGCTCTATGACCAAGTCTCCATCTTTCATCCTTAGGTTATACAGCTTTTTTCGCAGGAACAGTGTTGTGGGGAAAAATGCCTATGCAGGACGATCCTATCCACATAAGGTGTGACAGTGCCTTAGCAACAAATAGAGATAGCTATTCTAGTATTCTTCCTTTATGAATTAAGAATGAAGAGAGAGATGGATGGACTAACTAGTGTCTTCCGTTTGTCCCTCGATCCAGCTTCTCTTCTCTTGGAGAGTTCCCAGCTACTTGCCTTCTCGCTCGCCCAACTTCAAGAGGTTTCTGCAAGATCACAAGAAGGAAACACTACACAAGACATGGATTCATATTCATAACTAGTTCAGGATTAGAAATAAACTAAACATACTAATCCATTCATACATAAAAAATACATCAGTATATAGGAGAAACCAAGATAGCTTTATTGATGAATAACAAGGTTCAGGAAGAGATACAACCCAGAGGGCTCCAATCCAGCATCTCCTTCCCAGCAAATGGAATTCCTATCTTCACCCCCTTCAAAGCATTAAGCACCCAATGATTTCAATCTCAAACCAATAGCAATTCTTTGCAATAACAAAATTCCAGCCTCTAGATCTCATGGAGGATATATCCATATATAGATGTTTGGAGAGAGGATGAGTCAGCTCGAGATCTGACTAGTGTCCTCTCCCTCTGTCAGTTCTTGATTCCACTTGGAGGTTCTTGCTTCCACTTGGAGATTTGGAACCTCTTACTCATCACCAGTCGAATTCCCTGAGGCAAGTGTCATTTTGGAAGCTTCCTGGGTTTTGACACCTTGAGAAATGAACTTGCCACATGTCCACTCTCGTTCAGCGCAGGTAGCCAGTGTTCCCTTTGACATTCAACACAGGTAGCCAGTGTTGGCTTTGACATTCAGTGCAAACAGCTAGTGTAGCTACTGAAATGATCCTGAATTGACTTGTTTTTGAGCAGTTTCTGGTGGAGAACTTCTGTGAATTGCTGTGGTTTGTTAGCCTTGTTCCTCTAGGGGTAGGAACAACATGTTTAGGGACTTTGGATCCCTTAGATTATGGAAATTTCATGCTCAATGCTGTAAGGCACAAAAATGTCTATAACAGTTGCCCCCTAAAGTATGAGGCTGTTTATCGGGTGAAATGCTTTATCAGGGGGATCCGAAGTTCATCCAATGCTGGGAGGAGACCTGTAATAAGATACAATACAATACATTATTTTTCATACTGCTTTCATGATCTAGCTGAGGCGGGCATTCCCATGCTCAGCTTTATAAATTCATTTTTTTTGTACATAGAACAGACAATCGCCTGATGGTAGACTGATAATTTTGATGGAATTATCATCCTTTGAGTAGGATGATTATCTGTTGCAATGATGTACATGTCAATGTCTTTATCTTTCCTGAATATATATCGCAGCCCGAATGGATGAAACTAGGTCCGGGGTCTTCAAACTCGTTCGATCTTCACTCTAAGTACAAGTCGATCCATGTGAGAAATGTTCTGAAGTCGAACATGGAAAGACATCACTTGATTACCGGTCAATGATGTAAACCGTTAACAAGTGCGAGAGGAATCATCGATAATGATAATGACCCTCAAGGTACTGCAGTACAATTCACGTGGTGTGAATAAAGGACTTGGCGTAGAACACCACGCAAAATCTTTCGGTCGAAGGCCATTGATGTATACCTGTCGCCGGAAGTGAGAAACTTGCCATTGAGGCATGCAAGCTTCAAAGTACTGAAGGGGTTGTTCCTAGATCAACTTCTTGGATAATGAGCTGATGTCGACAAGAAGCGATCCGTCAAAGGAGGGCCTTAATGAATCCCACATCAGTGACATGGAAAGGAGCTAATGATTTTGATGGAGGTGAAAACGATCTGTGACATATGATTCAGGGTGGCGGTCATGAAAGGATGAAGGATAATGTACGGCAGTGGATGGGACACGGTTGAATTTTCTGAACGACTTCTCTTGAACATATGGCGACACTGATGCGATGGATTGGTAGCATTACCCCAAATATGGATGGTATGGCGAGACCATGGATGTGACCGGTGAATGAAACAACCCAACCCGATTGTGGTACAGAGGAAAAGTGTCATGTTCAAGAGCGACTTGCTACCATCAAAGTTTTCTTGAGTTTCTCCCAATTTTTCCCCAGTCATTGCTGACCAGTACCTCTTTATTTTTGTGAAGCTTGAGGAGGATAACATATGCTTGTTCTATAACCTGCCCTTCGGGCAAGCCCATCGCTATGTTTTAACGAGCCTAGCGATAGTGAAACTCGTTCTCGTCTAAAGACAAGTTTGTCGCTATTTAATGATTTTAACGAGTCTAACGACAAGGATAACTCGGTCCTTTTCATTTTTAGAGAGTCTGAAAAGGTACGTAAAGTTAACTCCAAAAGTCCTTTTTCGTCATCTAATCCCTTAGGTCCGAAAAAGTATAAAACAATACAGAAGGGATGAGTTTTCGATAGTTTTAACGAGCCGAACAAAACAAGCGCTCGATCTTTTTGTGCAATAATCCCTCAGGTCCAAAAAGATTAAAATCTAGAGGAGGGATAGCACTTCCGGTCGCTTTAACGAGCTGGAAGGCCGAAACTCGGCAATCTTTTCATATTTTACGAGTCAGTTGAAAAGAGCTTAAAGAAGACTCATCTTTTGAGGAACGAGTGATAAACAGGGTTAGCAGCTGATTCCAGGTACAGGTTGGAATTTTCCAATCACGACAATGTCACAAGGATGGCTAGGTGTAATCACTCTTCGCAGCTGTTCCTCAAAATGGGTAAACAATCATATGGAGGTGAACGATCGGCCAAATGAAAAGTGGAGGTGACGGTGCAAACACAACCAAGGCTTTAATGGTTGATGATATTACATTCACTGTGGTTATTTACTGGGATAGTTCATTTTTTAATGAGCTTAAACGTGGGTGGAAACATTTACTCGATCTTATGTTTATTTTTTAACGAGCATGAACTATGCGCTAAAACTGCTCGGATCTTGCGTTTATTTTTTAACGAGTATCAACTTTGTGCTAAAACTGCTCGATTACCTAGTCATATGATAAGAATGTCTCATGTAAGATTCCATTTTTTATGGAGCTTGCGCCTTACCAAAGCTATGCCCCGCATCCTTTCTTTATGCAAGTTAGGAAACGACTAACCCAAAAAACAGATAAATAACCACTCTTTGCTTGCACTCCAAAAGGTTTGCATGCCCCCAGGCATAAATTATGATTTCAAGGTTACCCCTCAATTTGCAGACAAAACATTCGTTCTATCGGGAGAGGCATACCTCTTTCAGGTTACCCAAAGATTGTTCTATTATTCTTTCAACAAAACACTTCTTCGGCGATGTCTACCTAGATAAACAAAGGTGAGTGACGAGACCCGCCCTCTCACATAACTTTGACAAGAGAATCTTATTCCAGAACAACCCCCCTTCCAACCATGGACGGGGTACGGACTAGTCATATTTTCCCGCGGAAACCTACCTTATACCCAAAGTTTTCCTATCGAAGCAGACCAGGACACATGCCCCCTGGGTTCCAGTCATATCCTCCTGGATTACTCGTGCTCATCAGGAGGACGGACCGTGGGTTGAGACATTTATTGTGTGAAGAGACCATTTAGGGATGGTATATGACTATTTGCGATGTGTGATCCGGGAAATGAAACCCGGTCCACGAGCTTGACCACTCTTCCTTCGTGCGGAAAACACATTACTCTAAAGAGTGAGGAGACTATAGCTCCTATGCAATATATATAGTCTCGTCCAAGGAGTAGGTTATAATCCAAGGGTCCTTGAACGACCATCACGTTCATTTGAAGGGTCTTCCCTTTCAATGTTATGGGCACATTGGGGAGGATCCCTAAAGGTCGACTGGTTCCTTTATCAAAGCCTGATAGATTTCTCATTTCAGGCAAAAGCGCTGGTGAGCCAAGCGCTTTCCAAGCAATAGAGGAAAGGATACTCACAGATGCCCCCTCATCAATGATAGTGCCAACCATTACCATTCTGTATATTTGAACGATAATTCTGAATGGTATGCTTGCTGGCAACCGGGGTCTGCCTAGTTGGTTCCAGTCGAACGAGACAACTAGGTTGCTTGGTGGTGGGACCGAGTAGACGGCCGGGTATGACTTTGACGAAGTTCCTTCCTGTGATAAAGGAATGGGCAAATTTCCCCCTTGTTTGTCGGAGTCTGTGTTGATGAAGAGAATTTGGACGGCGTCGTCTTTATTCTCCTCTGTGACGGTATCATTCGAAGATAGAGCCTCTGAAGGCAAAACCGGGTCAACTGCCACCTCAACCTTTTGACTTTCGTCAGGCATGGATCCAGATGGTTCATCTTCAATGATAGGTTCTTCGGCTGACCACCTGGGAGGGCCAGCCAGGTTCTCAACTAGTGAAGGACTTGGCAGGAGTTTTTGATATCCAGGAGGAAGTTGCGCTCGTAAAATCGGGCGATCTTCCAAAACTCTTTTAGCCTCGTCTAAGAAGGGACAACGGTGGATGGCATGGTCGCCTTCAAATAGTTTGCAGGGAAATCTAGCTTTCCCTTTCTGTCCTGTGACTTCACTTTCACTAGTCGACGGTGAGCTGTCAACATGGCTATCAGAGGTCGACGCTACCGAATTGTGCAAATGGGGAGACCAGTCCCTTAGTATCCGAGGGATGCAGGGACAATCTCTGTGGAAGTGGTCTCCCTTGCATATGACACATGGCGATTTAGGCCTGGTCAGTGCTGTGTGTGGATTTTTTTCAGACGACACTTGTTTGCCCCCAGTCGCTTTTGGCTCCTTTTTCTTCTTCTCTTTCTTCTTCTTTTCCTTCTTCTCCTTAGGAACTTGGTTTTTTGTTTTACCAGTTCCGTCAAGCGAAGAGGAAGGAGGAGAGGAAGAATTAGATGAAGTAGAAGGCTGGTGGGCAACTCTGGTCCGGTCTAACTTTTGACTCGACTGTTCAGGAATAGTGGTGTTCTGAACGACATTGGTTGAAAAGAGCCAGACCGGCAGGCCAATTGTCAGTCCTGGAAGCGACAATTTGGCCATATGAGGCGCATCAACATATCCCCAAGAGGAGAAGGGACTAGGATTTCCACCAAGGGGAATTCCTTGGTTGGTGTGCTCCATTTTTTCAACCTAAAGACCAACACAGGAATAAAGGGTGATTGTTCCGTTTAAAATAAATTTTAACGACACTTTAGACACAACTTGCTTTTTCACTTTTAAAGAGTCGAGAAAAAGCTAAAGATGACTCTAGTCTCCTTCGATGTTTTAACGAGCCCGAAGTGACAAATGCTCAGATGGACTTTTTCCGTTATAGAGTCTAAAAAAGGCCAAAAGGAACTGCTCTAGAGTTCTAGGCAGAGGGTGTGCCAAAATTTTCGCAAAACCGCAGAATACTTTTTAGGGTACGGGTGGTCGATCTTCCTGAATGCTGTGTTCAGTGCATTGCGATCAGTAGGGCGGCCGACACGGCTTCCTAAGGATAAAGGTTTTATGCCTATAGGGGTATCCCAATATATACGTGACGGTACGTGGGAGCACAATCCGTACTGGCGCTATCGTCCCTCAGGAGGAATCACCCACCATCCACGAGATCGACAGTCACCAGGCTTTACGACGCCAGAACACGTCTCTAGCCTAGACCTCTATGTTGTGCGTTATGTTGCAAAGAGTTGTTAAGTTCATTCAATTTATTTAAGGTTGATCTTTTTAGAAGTTTGCCTTTCAAGGTTCACCACGAGATGTATGATACAATTCCTAAATGCAGTCTAAAGATGATAAGCAAGCTTTATATCTTTTCAACTTTGAAAATCCTAGCTACTAAGGGAAAAGAAAGACACCATCTTTTCTCAAAGAGCAATCAGCACACTCTAATGCACTTTTCCTAAATCAATCATGCAAACTATCAAGATGCAAATGCACAATGCAGGTGTTCGTTTTCCTCTTTCTTAGTATTGATGCCTACAAAGAAAGCTTTTTGTACAACTTTGAATTTGCTTTTAAATGACAAGTACAAACAAGTTTACTTTTTCGAAATCAGAGAGGGTAGAAGAGATTACAACACTTAACGATTTTCGAAATGAATACTTGTTTCGACACTTAAAAGAGACAAACTCAAACCAAATGCAAAAGTAAATGTATAATCAATTGCAAACAGCCAATGAACTCTCTTCTAAGATCACAATCAATAGATCTGAATCAAGGGCTACAGGATGACTATTTCACTCATGCAAAGGAAAACTGCAAATGATGCCACAAACACATAAAAACACTCACAGTCTTTTTGTACAAAAGGAGGCGGAATTTAAGCAGAGAAAGGAGTTATTAGACTGGTACCTATGCTGGTTACAGGCTGCAAAAATCAGAGATCAAAACAAGGCAAAACAGAGCAGAGAACCCCAGCTGCACAAGGGCAAACTGGTTCAGCGCAACCTCAACACAGGGGTTTTGACATTCAGCGCAGGTAGCCTTCACGGGACCTGCGTTGAAATGCAGAATCCCTTCACTGGGTCTATGCTGAAGGAGAAACTCTCGTTTCTCACTGGTTCTGGGTCACAGATTGCTATTTACTTCACTGTTTCAGGCCAAATAAAAGCAACAAGCAAGGTACAATCAAAGGGATGCTTTGAGGGGGTACTAAGATCTATCACAAAGGATCATAAAATCATTTGTGAGTCCATTGTTCAGATCATAGACAAGTCCAGTGATTGGATCAAAGCAGCAACTCTCTACTTTGCATCCGGGAATAGCAGATGCAGTTCGATTGTCGTTGTCGAGTCTATGAAAAAAACAATGATATAAACACAAATAAAATGACTAAACAGATTTCCCCAGCGTAGTCGCCAATTTGTTGTGGGGAAAAATGCCTATGCAGGACGATCCTATCCACCTAAGGTGTGACAGTGCCTTAGCAACAAATAGAGACAGCTATTCTAGTATTCTTCCTTTATGAATTAAGAATGAAGAGAGAGATGGATGTACTAATCGGTGTCTTCCGTTTGTCCCTCGATCCAGCTTCTCTTCTCTTGGAGAGTTCCCAGCTACTTGCCTTCTCGCTCACCCAGCTTCAAGAGGTTTCTGCAAGATCACAAGAAGGAAACACTACACAAGACATGGATTCATATTCATAACTAGTTCAGGATTAGAAATAAACTAAACATACTAATGCATTCATACATCAAAAATACATCAATATATAGGAGAAACCAAGATAGCTTTGTTGATGAATAACAAGGTTCAGGAAGAGATACAACCTAGAGGGCTCCAATCCAGCATCTCCTTCCCAGCAAATGGAATTCCTATCTTCACCCCCTTCAAAGCATTAAGCACCCAATGATTCCAATCTCAAACCAACAACAATTCTTTGCAATAACAAAATTCCAGCCTCTAGATCTCATGGAGGAGAGATCCATATATAGATGTTTGGAGAGAGGATGAGTCAGCTTGAGATCTGACTAGTGTCCTCTCCCTCTGTCAGTTCTTGATTCCACTTGGAGGTTCTTGCTTCCACTTGGAGATTTGGAACCTCTTACTCATCACCAGTCGAATTCCCTGAGGCAAGTGTCATTTTGGAAGCTTCCTGGGTTTTGACACCTTGAGAAATGAACTTGCCACATGTCCACTCTCGTTCAGCGTAGGTAGCTAGTGTTCCCTTTGACATTCAACGCAGGTAGCCAGTTTTGACTTTGACATTCAGCGCAAACAGCTAGTGTAGCCACTGAAATGATCCTGAATTGACTTGTTTTTGAGCAGTTTCTGGTGGAGAACTTCTGTGAATTGCTGTGGTTTGTTAGCCTTGTTCCTCTAGGGGTAGGAACAACATGTTTAGGGACTTTGGATCCCTTAGATTATGGACATTTCATGCTCAATTCTGTAAGGCACAAAAATGTCTATAACAAACAGTTTATTCACCAGAGACTTAGATTGGTACAAAGTCCCTAACTTCTCCCACAAAGCCTTCACTGTAGCTTCCCCTGATACATTCAGCAATATTGAATCTGATACACACAATCATATTGTGCTCTTTGAATCCGATCCAACTTCTTCCATTCTTCATCAAACACTCCCATTGGTTTAGTAGTTGGATCTACTGCGATCCACTGGTCTTTATCCACCAATAGGTCCTCCATCTTGAGTTTCCACAACTCAAAACTCTGACCATTAAATTTTTTGATCTCTATCTTTCCACTGCTTGCCATATTGTTTCACCAGCAGAATCGATCTTGCAGATCTCCCACTAAACAGGGTCTACCACAAGCCCGAGCGAAACCCCTCAGCAACAAAGGCATCCCCTTGAAGCCAAAATAGCTCTGATACCAAATGTAGGTTTTAATCCTGTACAGAAATAACCTACATATGAATTCTAAAACATAGAAAATAAACAATGCAAGATCATAACACATAAAACACATATACACAAAGATTTTTCCCTGGATCCCAAAACTGGGACTACCAACTTGATTTTTCATTATGTTCCTTTCAATGTTACAATACATATTTATACATGCTGAAGCATCCAATACCATGGACTAAAAAGCATCACATCCAATATCATGGACCAAAAAACATCGCATCCAAAAAACATGTGCAAAAATCAAGCACAAAACCATAGGTGGGTCTGCCCAACCTGATATAGGGTCCAAAACCAAAATTTTCTGTGGCGCTGCCCCAAACCCCATAAAGTGGGGTTACGGGTGCCCTTCAAACCCCCTGTTAACTACGTGGAAAGAATTTAACACAACCCAACAGTGTTCAGAGAGAGGAGACACAGAGAAATAAATAGAGTGTGTAATGAGTGCATAGTCCAGATGTAGTCAAGAGGGAGTCTGTTCTTAAGGCTTAAATGCCTTAGAATTGTAACTATGTTATTTATAATATAATACATATGTGTCCTGTGGATTTTCTACATGTCTATTTACTATGTTCTCTGTCCATTTCTATTATATATATATATATATATGCGTTGAGGGTTTAAATCCCAATTTTGGTGTGTTGATCGACCATCAGGAGTGATGGCGATCCATTGATGAATGAGTTAACTGTGTATGGCAAAGACTATGGCGAAACTGTGTTTTAACACAAAATCCTTCAATTAGCAGATAAGATTAAGTTAAGGAAGGAATGGCTGGGAACACATAGGACTGTTGGATCTTTACGATCAACGACCAGGATTATATCACAGTGTGGCATCGCATCATAAGGATCAGTTCCCAAAGGACGCAGACCTCGGGCCTGGAAGAGTTGCGATATGTGATCACCACATATCGCATTGCAAACAAACAAAGGCATGTGGGAATATGCAGTATTTGAGCAATTGTGATGAGCGATCACTGATATGTCACATCGACGTTATCGAACTCGATCGATATGTGATTGTGATACGGAAGCTGACCCAAAGCTTCATTAGATGTGACTCAATATTTTTTTTGAGATCCAGCCTTCGGGCTCGGATAGGGGTTCCGCTTTTATCCTATGTATTTTCGATGGTTGTATGGCCGCTGGGTTTAAAGGCTTAATATCCTCAAGAATGCTTCTATTATAAAAGCTGATAATGTTATATGGCTCTGATTCTTGTGTAAGTCCACGGTTAAAGGTTGAAGGCCTTATGAATGCTTCCGATAGGCTTTGTGGTCCATAATCCACAGGCCTCAAGATCAATTTTGTTTAAGGGAAGGGATCTTGATTAAACCCCAGAGTCTCATTTACATCATTTGGTATTAGAGCAGAAAAAGATTCTATGTGCAAGAGAAGAGGAACGATTCCAAAGAGAAAGAAGTAGGAGAAGGAGGTACAATTGATAAATTTGGAAAGTTTATGGTCTTACTGTCGTGCAGAGAATAACAACAGAAGGTTAGAATATTGCGGCAATAACCTAAGAGAAACGAGTGCTCAAGAGAAGCTGAGAACAACTTCCAAATGTGGTTGGGTAGAATTTGTTGAGGCAGCTCCATAGTTGCGATTGTGGGTAGAGTTGTCTTAGAGATAAAAATTCCAACAAAGGAAGTGTTGGGTAGAATTGTTAGCCAACATATGGTTCCGGAGGAGAGAACTTGAAGGATTCAAAAAGACCGAGTGAGGAGGGATTGGTGAGGTATCATGTAGTAGGAGGAGACTATTACTGTAGAGGTTTGGTTGTATCTCACAGAACAAGTGATGAATGCAATGGGTAGAATTGCTAAGGACAAGGAGAAGCATATGACCAGGAGTTCATAAATTTTTGGGCCTCGAGAGTCTCATGCAAGAGCACCCAACACCCTTAGTCAAAGGGAGAAATCCAAAGCAGAGTGAAGAGGAAGACGTGGACCAGAGAGAAAAATAGGAGAAAATATACTTTAAAATAGATTTAAAGATGGAATCGATAAGTCTCAAAGACTTGTTATTATTGTATTCTGACATATGCATGCATTATAGAGCTTTAGGGATTTTCTTAGAGAAAATCAAGGAGGGGATGTGATCGGATCCTTCATAGTGATCTGATACAGCAATATTTTCCATATGAATATATGTATCATGAACCTGTGTGTTCAGAGAGAGGAGACATAGAGAAATAGATAGAGTGTGTAATCAGTGCATAGTCCAGATGTAGTCGAGAGGGAGTCTGTTCCTAAGGCTGAAATGCCTTAGAATTGTAACTGTGTTATTTATAATATAATACATATGTGTTCTGTGGATTTCCTGTGTGTCTGTGTAATATGTTCTCTTTCCATTTCTGTTATATATATCTATATATATATATATATAGATATATATAGATATATATAGATATATATATAGATATATATATATATATATATATATATATATATATATATATATATATATATATATATATATATATATATATATATATATATATATATATATATGCACTGAGGGTTTAAATCCCAATTTTGGTGTGTTGATCGACCATCAGGCGTGATGGTGATCCATTGATGAATGAGTTAACTGTGTATGCGTGAATAACAGAGACTGTGGTGGTTTTATGTTTTAACACAGAATCGTTCAATTGGCGGATAATATTAAGTTAAGGAAGGAATGGTTGAGAATACACAAGATCGTTGGATCTTTACGATCAACATCCAGGATCATATCGCAGTCTTGCATCGCATCGCAAAGATCGGTTCACAAGGGACGCGGACCTTCGGCCTGGAAGAGTTGCGATATGCGATCACCACATATTGCATCACAAACAAACATAGGCATGTGGGTGGACACATGCTTTCATCGATTGCGATGAGCGATCACCGATATGTCACATCAGCAGAGAGCCTTGGCATTATCGGACTCAGCCAATATGCAATTGTGATACGGGAACGGACCCGGAGCTTCATTAGATGCGACTCAATATTTTTTTTGAGATCCGGCCTTCAGACTCAGATAGGGGTTCCATGTGTATTCGTGTGTATTTCCAATGGTTGTATGGCTGTTGGGTTTTAAGGCTTAACAACCTCAAGAATGCTTCTGGTATAAAAGCCGATAATGTTATATGGCTCTGATTCTTGTGTAAGTCCATGATTAGAGGTTGAATGCTTTATGAATGTTATCGATAGGCTTTGTGGGCCATAACCCACGGGCCTTGAGATCGATTTTTTTAAGGGAAGGGATTTTGATTAAACCTCAAAGTCTCATTCCCATCACTCTCTCTCCCACCTCTCTCTCTCTCCACCCTCCAAATTTGTTAATATATCCCTCCCTCTACTCTCTCCTTCTCTTCCCCATTCTCTCCATCTCTCCTTCTTTGTCTCTTTATCTCACTCCCAAACATACACATTGTTGGTCACTTTAATTGCTTATTAATTCAAACAACTAAGTGCTACATGAATTGTCAACCCAGGGAAGTCTGTTTATTTCAAAGGCAACTACACACTGTATATGCTCAATCTCAAAAGCAATAAAAAGTTGTAGTAATAAATATACTAATCACACCTTGCCTTAAACAAACTGAAGCTCTACTCTGAGTTACAGTAGGAACAATTTCTCTATTGCAGACAATTATCAAAGAATCCTTGATTACATTAAAAAGAACAATCTAGGAAAAGAAATCAATCTGCAGAGGAAAAGACTAGTTATGCTATAACAGAGAACAGGACCCTATTCCCCAAGCAGGAATCTTCAGCACCTATTTCTGATTACTATGCTTCACAAACTCACTCTGTAAACTCGATTACCAATTAAAACACTCACTGATTAGCTGTGAATGAATTTATGAAAGTAATGCAATAATCAATTGAAAAACAAAGTTTCAGCAATAAGTGCAGAGTTCCAATAACGCATAAGCAAATTCAGTAAACAGAACTTAACAAGGTATGAATGGAAAATAACACTTAACACACTATAGGAATTTAATGGGTGAATCTTATGATGAAGGCTGGTCCTTTCCTTCTCACAAGATTCCCAAGAAAAAGGAACTAGAAAGGAATGCTCAAAAAAATATTTTATTCATCTGTCAATGTATCATATTACAAAAGATTCTAGTCCTTTTACTTTTAGCTAGACCTTCCCACAGTCTATCCATAGTCCCTCTAATGTTGATGTCTCCTCTTTTTAAAGAGGATACATCTATTACATTATAAATCCTATCTTTAACTCGATATGCCAAAATAGGATAATTAGTTATTCCATTAACAAAATGTTGTTACAATGGTTGTGACAATGCCGACTTTGGAATGTAGTTGTTACAGCCAGTGTAACAGCTCCTTCGATGATCTCCTTTTGTTGTTGCCAAATCTAAAATGAAAATCATGGGCTATTTCAGCAACGGGATTTGCGCATTGTTC
Source organism: Pinus tabuliformis (assembly GCA_031772625.1). Classification (NCBI taxonomy): domain Eukaryota; kingdom Viridiplantae; phylum Streptophyta; class Pinopsida; order Pinales; family Pinaceae; genus Pinus; species Pinus tabuliformis. Next base: position 1,585,069,307 of record CM062818.1, on the reverse strand, counting down.
TAACTGTTTCAGCAACATAAACTATAATGATAAACCTGCAGTCTTCAGACTGTTTCAGCAACGTAGACTGCAATGATAAAACTATTTTAGCAACTATCCGATCAATGATTAACTATGAAGGTAATGTAATTATATGTAAAATAAATTAAAAATATAGTAATGAGAAGAAATATTTTATACCTTCGGAAAAATGAATTAAAGTAATAACATGGACTTTAAATATGGATTGGAAAATGATGAAATGATAGCAAAATATGTGATCAAAAAGGTATGATGTAGGGTCCTAACATCCCCCCCAACTGAAAGGGTTACATGTCCTCATGCAACTTTACTCTGAATCTGAGTCTGGGTACTATGCCTTGGAGTGAAAATTACTTAGGCAGTGACTATAGAAGGTACTGTCAGCTAGATCTTTGAAGCCATGCACATTTTGTAACTTCTACCATGCGACTGCTTCTTCCTTTTTGGTCAACCTGTAATTAGCCTTATACTCTTGTGCTGGCATCCATAGAAGAGGAAAATGAAAATGATATCCTATCCATTTTTTAGCACATTGTTGAACACATCTAACATAGTCGGGTACCCTTGAAATTGCTGCTTCCACATTAGGAGGACTGAAGGGATGATACTCCTACCTTTCCTTAGAAGACTATTGCCAAAATAAGTTGTTTGCTTTTAAGGCAAGAGATCCCTTGGTTTTAACAAAATGTTGGCAGTCTTCTAACACTGATGCTTGTAGTTGCCTGATGTGTTCACCCATTCCTGGTTCTTTCAAAAATTGACAATATTCAGCAATAAAGATGGTAGAATTTTGTGGCTCGGATCAAATCCAAGGGATACGGTTATATTCATTATGCCTTGCTGAATGAAAGGCAGTCTTCCATGTGATCTGATTAGAAAGAAAGGAGACAAACACCCTAATCTGTATATCACCAACTAGAGGGTTAAGATTGAGCTTCCTATCCTCATGGATAGCTTTATTATGGAGATACAGTTCACAAAGTAAATGTTGATCACTAGTAGATGCTTCGATGAAAGTTTTCACAAACTATTCAGGTCCAGATACTTCATGAGGTCTCCCATCTTTGATTTCCTTTATTTGAAAGAACGTTAAGCATTCTGCAAGAAAAAGAGAGTAATTGGAAAATGGTTTCCTCATAGCTAATAATCTCTGAACCAAATCAAACATGAGGATCAATCTAGTTTTTAGCTATCTATTCTCCTTATTCTATGCATGAGAATGTTGGATTACCTGCTCCAAAGCTTCCCAGTTTAAATATATATGATTTTTCCACAGTGATTTATGCTCCTGCAAGATCTTATCTTGCGAGTTAACATATTCTTTCTTCCATTTATCAATTTATGCTTCAGCGCTACTAGTCTAAGTAAAAACAGTCTTTGTAGGCCAAGGTTCAGTCTAAGTAAAAAAAATTGTTGTAAGCCGAGGTTCAGTCTGAGTAAAAATAGTTGTTATAGGCCGAGCTTCACTCTGAGTAAACATAGTTTTTTTGGGCTGAGGTTCAGTCTGAGTAAAAATAGTTTTTGTAGGCCGAGGTACAGGACTTTCAGTTTTAAAAGTCACAGTAGGCTGAGGTATTTGTGGTTTAACCTCTTTTTCAAAAAAATTTGAAGGCCCTACTGGTTCTTGTGTGACAGTAGGGTGTTCCTCTTTAATTTCAGAAGAGGTGGATGCAGGGGAAGCTCCAATAAGTGGAATTTCAACTATTTTTTAACCGACTTGATGATGAATGTTACCGCATTGACTGTATATATATTGCTTATACCGGTCTTTCTCTGTACTTTTCTCGGTTGTGGATACTGCATGGGCTAAAGTGTAAAAATTAAGCTCTCTGTCATAGACTTCCCTTGTCGTTACTAATTCTTGCTCATAAGCTTAGAGTTATAATTTTAGAAACATGTTTTCTTGTAGAAGGGAAGCCAATGTGATTGGGCTTTGTGTAGCAATCACAGTCTCAGTAGCTGGTTCTTGTGTGGCAACTATTGGATGAGTAGCTTGTTGTTCTGTAGCAGCCACATGGTATGCAACATCCTAAGCATCCAAATTTTGCATATCAGTAGGTGGTTCTTGTGTGGCAGCTACTGAATGAGTAGCTGGTTCTTGTGTAAAAGCTACGTGTTGTGCAACATCTTGGTCGTCTGCGTTTTGTATATCAACACGTGGTTCTTGTGTGGCAGCTGTTGAATGAGTAGCTGGTTCTTTTGTGACAGCTACTTGATGTGAAACATCTTGGTCACCTGTATTTTGTATATCAACAGGTGGTTCTTGTGTGGTAGCTGCTGAATGAGTAGTTGGTTCTTGTGTGACTTCCACTTGATGTGCAACATCTTGAGTATCTAGATTTTGTGGATCAGCAGTTGGTTCTTGTGTAGCAGCTTCTAAATAAGTAGTTGGTTCTTGTGTGACAACTACTTCTTCTGAAAGAAATGGTGTCATAAAATCCTGGTCATCTGGTTCTTGTGTTTCAATTCCCGAGGGTGAGACAGGTAAAGATTCGAGGACTTGGGACTGTAGTGGGGTATGGGGTTTTAGACCAACAGGTGAGGAATTTAGGATGGTAGCAATAGTTGTCACTTCAATTGACGCCCTCATTCCTCTTCGGGGTAAAAAGGCAGGGAGAGCAGTAATTTTCCTTTTATGAGTGGGTTTTTTTAGAGGGGGAGGGTTATCAGAGATGGTAGCTTCTTTGGCTAAGTCCCTCGTTCGTCTTTTTGGTAGGAAAATAGTCTTATTTTGCCTTTTTATTTTTATCATAGCGATGGGAAGGTTATCTTCAGAATCATCACTAGGAATGTGGACAGTAGGATTAGATGATTCTGCTAAATTATGGGATGGAGTTGATGTGGTGGGAGGGTCAATTGGATTGGCTGATTCTGCTGGTGGAATTTCTAGGGGATCAAGAATGCTCCCTAGTTGTTGTTCGGAGGGATTTTTAAGGATTTCTTGAGGATTCTCAGCAGCTTGCTAAGGGATTTGAGGCGCTTCTTGAGGAATTTCAGTAGCTTCTTGAGGAATTTCAATTGTTTACTCAAGGTCTAGGGGTAGGTTACTAAGAGGGGGGTTTTTTCGAGCAAAACCCCTCTAAATTAGTAGCTAGACAAGATGGTGATGGGTGAGGAAAAGGAGTGGGAATTTTACCTGTCTATAGTAATGCGACATATTCTTTAGACGCCCAAGTAAATAATACAGAATATTCAACAGTTGACCATGTCTAAAATGATTTAACAAAACAAAATCATGCTCATAGACTACCTGGAAGTGACTTTCACAAGTGAGATCATGTTTGACGAATTCAGCAACCATCGGCCATGGAGGTGGTACTGAGTGAAGTCGAACACCCCGACCTTTGGGCTCAACCTGCTCTCCTGGTAGGAGAAAGTTCTATTGTGCATTCAGAATGATATGCTTACGACTAAACCATCGAGTGCCAGTGACCGGTAAACTTGAAACCTGTGCTATGTCATACTCTAAGACCGGAATTCAAACTCCCTGGACAGTAGAATAGCCATCCCGTAAATTACGTGCAAATTCAAGGACTTGTTGTGGATCAAATCCCTGAAGCCTCTGAAAATATTCTACCGAGCCTGCCTGCTGAAAAATCTGAAATACCTCTGGATGTAATTCAAGTAGAGCTCTCGAGCTGAGCTCAAGTTGAATAGCAGGTCCTCCCATAGTTAAATAGATTTGGTAAAATGCACAATCAAAAACCGAGTTACCACACTTCGGACAGAGTAAATTTTGCGAATGAGAACATGGAGTAATAGCACAGAGGTGGGGTGATAAGACGTGACAGTGGGTAAAAAAATGACGGTAATTGGCTTGCTGTGAAATGATGGCGTATAATCTTGGTATTCCCCCAAACTACGGCTAAAATAATTACTTTAAATGTAGGGGGATCATGGTAATAATGACATAATCTTCTCATTTAACCATAGTTTAATAATATTTACACATAATAATTACATATCTCACGTTTACCTTTGATACATATTCTGAAAATATAGTGTGCATTGATAATAGATCATCAATAGTTATGGAAGATGATTTTGAAACATGAGGGTGATTATATGAAAGGTCTGTATAATCATAGGAGAAGGTAGTGAAAGGACAGAGTTATAAAAATAATGGAAGAAGTGATTTTCACAACGGAAAGTAGTGTGTGGTAATGTTTTTCTTTGAAAAGAAATGGTGTTTCAGCAACGAGAAAATGGGTAAAGGGTAGTGTTTCAGCAACAAGAAAAAGGGTAACGGATAGTGTTTCAAAAACCAAAAAATGGGTGGAGGATGGTGTTTCAGCAATGGGAAAGACAAGGAAAAATGTTGCTGAAAAGTATTGTCCATGGGAAAAATAGGGAAAATGTTGTTGAAGAATACTATTTCATTGATGCGAAGAATAGGAAAAAAATGTTGCTGGAAAATAATGGGAAACATGGGGAAGAGAAAAGAGGGGAGATGATGGAAATGTTACTGGAAGATGGGGGAATGAACTATGGATTGAAATGAGATGACAGTGCTTCACAAAATGAAGCTTAGATCTGCTTGTAGTAGGATTGTCCTTTTCAATCAGCCTTTCCTAAATCCAGAATCTGCAAAATAATCAATTACAACATGCCAACCCTTGACAAGGATTATTATTTAAGAAATCTAATCTAATTCTAAAAATACAATGCAGAAATTAGATGCAATGAGGGGCAACAGGCTCCCCCAAAAAGAGATAATGTGAATCTGCCATGCAGGTGGCCTTAAAATCCTCTTTGGAAGTGGGTTGCTAGTATAGACAGAGCCGATACCCATTTACTAATAATGGTGTTCTAGAATCATCAATTGTTAGGAGCCTCACTGTTCCATTGGGAAAAGCAGTATCTATTTAATAAGGTCCCAACGATCTTGTACATAATTTCCCTTGAAAATTTTCAAACCAAGAATCATACAATAAAGCCCAATTACCTTTTTGGAACTACTTATGCTTGATGGTTTTATCATTCCACCTAGTTCTTTGTTGTTGGATCATATTTGTTTGATGGATGGCATCTAATCTCTTTTCATCCAATTCTTGGAGCTACTATAACCTGTCTATCTGTGCATCAATCAAATCAAGGTTAATAGCTAAAGCAGTTCTTAAGGTTTTAATTTCAAATTCCATAGGAAAAAAACACTTTTACCATAAACCAATTCATAAGGAGAAAATCCTGTAGTATTTCTCCAGGTAGTTCTGTAAGCCCATAGTGCTTCAGGGAGCCTTTGAGACGAATCCTTCTTGTTTTCCTTCATTGTTTTTGTTAGAATTGCTTCTATAACTTTGTTTTTATTCTCCACCTGTCCATTGGCTTGGGGGTGGTATGGTGTAATCATTCTATGATGAATATGATATTTTTGAAGGGTGGTTTTAAAACCATGAGAATTGAAAGGAGGTCCTCCATCTGTAACTAGCTCTCTATGCACTCTAAATCTAACAAAGATTCCTTCAAATAGAAAGGATAAAACAGATTCTTCGTTAGCTCTAATGAGTGCCTTAGCTTCCACCCATTTAGTCATATAATATGTACAAACCAATATGTAAACTCTTTGATTGGATGGAGGATTAATGGGCCCTACAAAGTCTAGAGCCCATCTTTCAAAGGGTTCAAGTATTACCTGGGGATTCAATGGCATTTCATCTCTATGATTAGGTTGACCCACTGTCTAACAACTATTGCAGGCCCGAACATATTTCTTTGCATCTTTGAAGAGTGAGGGCCAATAATAACCCATCCTGAGAATTTTATGTGTTGTTCTCTTATCAGCAAAATGCCCTCCACAACGGCCATCATGACAAGCCTTCAATATATCATAAACCTAATCTTCTCTAATGCATCTTCAAATTTCATGATCAAGTTTTGTATAGAAAAGACACCCACTTATCCAGCTATACCAAGCACTTTGTTGAATGATATTTATTTTCTCTCGATGTGATAGGTGTGATGGTAACTTCCCTGCAGATACCGCAAATAAATATTCATCAAGAAAGGAATCATCTACTGGAGTATTATCATCAGCTTTTAACTGAGAAAGGAAATCAACAACTACATTTTCTTTACCTAGTCGATCTACAATTGTAATATCAAACTCTTGTAATAATAATAACCACCTGGTGACTCGAGCATTTGTGACAGATTATTCATTAAATACTTAATATCTAAGTGGTCAGTATGAACAAAACTAGAGTAGCCAGTAATGTAATGTCGAAATTTATTAATAGCATAAATGACTGCTAAAAATTCCTTTTCAGTAGCTGTGTAATTAAGATCAGCAGGAGTCATATTCTTACTAATGAAATAGATAGCATAAGGAAGATGGTTTTCCTCTTGTCCCAAGATAGCTCCAATTGTAGTATCCGAAGCATCAGAGAATATATGGAAGGGAAGTGCCCAATCAAGTCCCCTTAAAATAGGAGCTATAGATAATTGATGCTTGAGTTCATCAAATTCTTTCTGGCAAAGATCAGTCCACTTGAATTCAACATTTTTCATAAGCAACACAAATAAAGGAGAAGCTATTTTAGAAAAATTCTTGATAAATCTTCTGTAATATTCTGCATGTCCTAAAAAACTTATCACATCATTTTTTGTTCTAGGGATAGGAAGGGTCTAAATTACCTGTATTATGGATGGATCTACCTAAATTCCTTGAAATGAAATAAAGTGTCCAAGTAAAATTCCTTCATTCATCATCATATGACATTTTTCAATACTTAGGGAAAGGTGAGCTTATACACAACGTTTAATTATTTTCTCAAGGTTTTTTAATGCATCCTCAAAAGTCACACCATAAGGGGTAAAGTCATCCATGAATATCTCCATAAATTCATTAAGAATATCAGAAAAGATTCCTATCACTACTCTTTGAAAAGTTTCTAGAGTATTACATAGTCCAAATGAGAGAACTCTATAGGCAAAAGTTCCCTAGGGACTAGTAAAAGTGGTCTTATCTTGGTCTTGGGGTGAAATTTTGATTTGATTATATCCACTAAAACCATCTAAAAAGGAGAAGAATTTCTTCCCTGACAAACTATCTAACACTTGATCCATGAATGGCAAGGGAAAGTGATCCTTTTGAGTGGCTTCATTTAAGGTTCTATAATCTACACACACTCTCCATTTCCAGTTTTTCTTAGGTACTATCACCATTGGAGAAACCCATTCACTGTTACATATGGGATATATAAACCCTGCATTAAGCAATTTTTGAAGTTCTTCTTTAACCATTTCCCTCAAATTGGGATTCATTCATCACTGGGATTGACAGATTGGTCGACAACCTTCCTTGATATAGATGCGATGAGTACATAATTCAGGAGAGATTCCCTTCATATCTGTATAGTCCCATGCGAATGCTTCCTTATTTTCATGAAGTAACTTCATTAGTTGTTGTGTTTCAACATCTGTTAAATTGGGGTTTATGTTCAATGTTTTGCCAGGTTCAATTTCTACTGTTATGCTTTTAGAGGAGATGGTAGTTGATGTTTGAGGTAGATCTTCAGATTTAAGCTTTTCCTGGGTTTCAGATTCCAAAATTGTAGTCAACTGATTATATGTTTCAGAAGTGACCAAGGAGGGTTCACAAATAAAATTACTAATTACTTCATCCTCTGTGGTATCTTTAAGAGTTAAAGCTTGTCTAATAGTCAAAATAGGTTGAGTAGCATTATCATCATAGTCCAACCATACAGAATTATCATTATTAATCATGGGTGTGGCATGAGGGTAGAGAGTAAGCTGCTTGGTTTCACATATATTAGAAATTTTCATTGAACCAGATCTACAGTTGATAGAGGCATCGGCTGTGGCCAGCCAGGGCCTTCCCAGAATTAGAGGATGTCCCCCCAACTTTATTTTAGTTTGCAATACCACAAAGTTAGCTAGGTAATTCCAGGATTCAACTAAGATGATTATGTTGGCATTATGATGCATGTGTTATACTTAATGGCAAACAACTCATAGAAGATCAACTCACATATATATCTAGATGAATCTACGGAAGAGATATCAGATGACAATTCTCAGTATGACAAGTCCAAAGGGGGAGATTGTTGGCATTATGAGACAAGTGTTGTCCTTGATGGCAAATCACACAAATGATAAATTATAGTGCAGCAAATTTATTTGATAAATTATTGTGCAACAAAGTTTCCTTCATGTAGAGAAAAGTTCACGCACTTTTATGCAGAGAAAAGTTTATTCCATGTAGAGAAAAGTTCACGCACTTTTATGCAGAGAAAAGTTTATTCCATGTAGAGAAAATTTCACGCACTTTTATGCAGAGAAAAGTTTATTCCATGTAGAGAAAATTTCACACACTTTTATGCAGAGAAAAGTTTATTTCATGTAGAGAAAATTTCACGCACTTTTATGCAGAGAAGAGTTTATTTCATGTAGAGAAATGTTCACGCACTTTTATGCGGAGAAAAGTTTATTTCATGTAGAGAAAAGTTTACACACTTTCATGCAGAGAAAAGTTCCCTTCATTCAAGAGAAAAGTTCACACACTTTCATGGTTGGTTCATGGTATTAGTCCGACAGTTTTTGATCCTATGGTTTTCGTCCATGGTATTTCATCCAAAAGTGTTGATCTCATGCACTTTCATGGTTGGTTCATGGTATTAGTCTGACAGTTTTTGATCCTATGGTTTTGGTCCGTGGTATTGCATCCAAAAGTGTTGATCTCACGCACTTTCATGGTTGGTTCATGGTATTAGTCCAACAGTTTTTTGATCCTATGGTTTTGGACCGTGGTATTGAGAAAGGACTAAGGCTATAAAAGAGGAAGGAGATCATTTGGCAAAGTATCATCTGAATTATTGAATATCTGATAAAGTGCTAGATCTGGAATACTGTGATTGGGTTATGGTGTAGATCTGGATCTGAGCTTGTTATGAAACCAACTCACAAAAAGATAGAAAAGAGAGATCCACGCCTTAGAATTCAGCCTCTTCGAGGGGGAAACCTCCTTTACATTACATAAATGAACAATTCTTGCATGATACAAATGACAAAACCTCCTTTCTATATATAGGAGTCTAAGGAGTCACAATATAATCCAGTCGACCTAACAATAATAATATAAAGCCACAAAAATAACAATAGAGGGATTCTATGGGGCACAAAAATAACAATATGGGGGTAATAGGGGCACAACAATATAAATAAGGGGTATAACTACAATAGTAATGGGGTAATCACTAGTATTATAGGGACCCAACATGCCCCTCTCCTTCAAAAAAGTGTTGTCCTCAACGCTTGAGTAGTTCTGGATACTTCTGCACAAAATTCTCATCCTCCCATGTGGAATCTTCAGCGGATAATTTCTTCCACTTGATAAGATACTCTGAAATTGATCGATTTCGTAGCTGTCGAGTTCTTGTTTCTGTGACTGCTTCTGGTTCCAATATAATTTTTCCTTCTTCGTCAAGTTCTGGCAATATTGTTTGAACTGGGAGCTTGTCGCCTATAACCTTCTTTAAACATGAAACATGGAAAACTAGGTGCAATCGAGAAGCTGCGGGAAGCTCCAATTTGTATGCCATAGTACCAATCTTTTCCAACACCTTGTACGGACCATAATACTTTGGTGATAATTTATTATCCTTCTTAGCTTGCTTTAGGGACATTTGCTTATATGGTTGTAGCCGTAGGAATACCCAATCACCTACATCAAAACTTCTTTCACTGCGATGTTGATCTGCCTGTTGTTTCATTCTATTTTGTGCCAACACGAGGTTATCCTTTAAGAGTTGGAGGACTTGTTGTTGATGTTCGATGTGATGTTCCACTGCCTGAACCTTAGAATTTTCTCTTAAATATGATGTGATTGATGGTGGTTGGTACCCATAAAGTGCCATAAATGGGGTCATTTTTGTTGCTGTATGGAAGGAAGTGTTATACCACCATTCAGCCAAAGGCAACCATTTGACCCATTGTGTCTGTTTATCAGATACAAAGCAACGAAGATATCCTTCCAAACATTTGTTTACTATCTCAGTTTGCCCATCAGATTGAGGATGATAAGATGAGCTATGAGCTAACTGAGTACCAAGACAAGAAAATAATTCTGTCCAAAAATTTCCAGTGAAAATGGGATCTCTGTCACTTACAATAATCTTTGGGTTTCCATGTAGCTTTTGAACTGTTTCCATAAATGCAGTAGAAACTGTACTGGCTTTAAATGGATGTGATAATGCACAAAAGTGTGCATACTTGGTAAGTCTGTCAACTACCACCATGATGACACTCTTTCCCTCAGACTTGGGTAAACCTGTGATAAAATCCATTGAAACCTCCTCCCAACGTTGGCTTGGAATGGATAAAGGTTGTAATAGACCCGGTGTCTTAATTGTTTCAACTTTATTTTTTTGGCAAACCAAACATTCCGCCACAAACTTTTGAATATCTGATTTAAGGCCATCCCAAAAAAATTCCTTCTTAACCCTGTGGTAAGTTTTTAAAAATCCTGAGTGCCCTCCTAAGGGAGAAGTGTGCAATTCCATAAGAATCTTTTGTTTTAGCTGGGAATTCTTACAGAGGTATAAGCGATCTTTGTACCATAACGAATCATTTTGCCAGCTAAATGTATCAGAAGTACTTGAATCTTGTTGTAGCTTTCGAATAAGTGCCCACACTTCTTCGTCATTCTTCCATTCCTCCTTTGCTTCGTTTATCCAATCTGGTTGGATAATAGAAATGGCACACAACAATGCTTCCATATCCTCATCCTTTCTTGAGAGTGCATCTGCCACCACATTTTGCTTCCCTTTTTTGTAGATGATTTCAAAGTCATAACCCAACATCTTTGTGACCCACTTTTGTTGCTCTTCAGAGGATAATCTTTGTTCTAAAAAGTATTTAAGGCTATCATGATCCGTTTTTACCTTGAAGTGTCTTCCCATTAGGTAGGGTCGCCATTTCTTAAGTGCATGGAGTATTGCCAACATTTCCTTCTCATAAATAGCTTTGCTTAAAAACTTTCCCTTGATTGGACGACTTTCAAAAGCAATGGGTCTTTCATCTTGCATTAGAACAGCACCAATTCCATTTCCTGAAGCATCACATTCCACAATAAAGGTTTTTGTGAAGTCTGGTGTAGCTAAGACCGGTGCTTGGCACATTGCCTCTTTAAGATGTTTAAAGGCCTTTGTTGCTTCCGGAGTCCATGAAAATGAATCTTTCTTCAATAATGTTGTTAGAGGTGCTGCTATTCTCCCATAATTCTTAACAAACTTGCGATAATACCCTGTCAACCCAAGAAATCCTCGCAGATGCTTTATGGATGTGGGGATTTTCCATTCCTTAATGGCTTTAATTTTGCTAGGGTCTACCTTAACTCCTTCATGAGATACAATATGACCCAAATATTCCACCTCCTGGACTCCAAAGAAACATTTGGATCTTTTTGCATATAATTGTTTCTCCTCCAATAGTTGTAGCACCTTGTCAACATGTTCAACATGATCCTTCCAAGACTTGAAATGTTGAAGGTGCATTGGTAAGGCCAAAAGGCATGACCAAAAATTCATAATGACCCTCATGAGTTCTAAATGCCGTTTTCGGAATGTCTTCAATCTTCATTCTGATTTGATGATATCTCGAACGAAGATCCAACTTGGTGAAGTAAATTGATCCATGCAATTCATCCAGTAATTCATCAATGACAGGAATGGGGAACTTATCTTTAATAGTGAGCTTGTTGAGCTCCCTATAATCTGGACACATGCGCCATGATCCATCCTTCTTGTGCACCAATACTACTGGAGCTGAGAAAGAACTTTGACTCGGTTGAATTATACCAGCCTCTAGCATTTCTGCAACCATACGTTCAATTTCACTTTTTTGGACATATGGATATCTGTACGGCCTGATGTTTGGAGGAACACTTCCTGGAATCAGATGAATAGCATGATCATGATCACGCATAGGTGGGAGACCTTTGGGAGTCTCAAATACCTTGGAATGATTGTCCAGGACTTTTTGGAGATCTGGAGAAATAGATGATTCCAATGTGGAAACATCTAGCGAACATAATTGTGCAATTACACCTCTTTGCTCCTTTTTTAGAAGCTTTGTCATGCCATTAGAGCTGATTATCTTTCCTGGTTTCCCTGCAATACCCCTTAATTCAACTTCCTTTCCTTCCACAGAAAATTTCATGAAAAGTTCTTGAAAATTAAAAGCTATTGTACCCAAGGATTGTAGCCATTGGACTCCTAGTACAACATCAACACCTCCCATTGGAATGGAAAGCATTGGGCTAGTCAATACATATTCTCCCATGGATAGCTTGATATTATGGCACTTTCCAGAACAATTTATTGTTCCTCCATTTGCAATCATCACTTGACACTCTGGTGCTGGATATAGGAAGCAATTCAATTCTTTTGCTACCCTACAATGAATAAAATTGTGGGTGCTTCCTGAATCAATCAACACTATTACCTTTTTCTTCTTGATTTGTCCTTCTATCTTGATGGTTTGAGGAGTGGTAATTCCCGCCAATGCATTACAAGATATGGTCGGATTTATTTGTTCTTCATCTAGGCTTTGTTCCTGGAATATATCCTCTTCTTTTGACCTTTCTTGCTCCTTTTCTTCTTCCTCTTCACAATCTATGTAGAATAATTTCTTCTCAGCACACTTATGACCTTTTGTGTATTTGCTATCACAATTGTAACAAAGCCCTTTTGCTCTTTTTTCTTCCAATTGTTGTGGTGTCAACCTTGTAGGTTGTGGAAGACTATGGGCAACAACACTTCCATCTTTATAGTTGTGAATGGTATGCTTCCTAGTTGCCATAATTTTGCTTTCCATTTTTCTTGCTAACCTGAATGCCTTCTCTAATGAATCAGGTTCCCAAAGGCGCACATCATGTTGGATATTATCCTTTAAAGACCCTATGAACACATCAATCCTATGCTCCTCTGGAATATCTTTTACCCTTATGTTCAATTTTTGGAACTCCTCAATGTGCTCCATTATTGAACCCTTTTGTTTGAGACTTATCAATTGGCTAAAAAAAGTGTTGCTTTTTGTATCCTCATAATGTGCTATCAATTCTTCCGTAAAAATTGCCCAAGTGATAAATTGTTTACGAGAACAAAGCCATTGATACCATACAAACTGATTTGGTTCCAAATATAAAGTTGCCATACGTACCTTTTGTGTGTTTTGCACATTATTGAGATCGAAGAATTGCTCCATCTGTAATATCCATGTGGCGGGATCCTTGCCATCAAACTTCCTCATATCGATTTTTGGAACATGGTGAGTCTTCGATCCAACATTAGAGTCTATGGAATCATGATTAACATTTCTTTTGTTCTCATCATGAGTTTCCTTTACTACCTTTTCACCATTAGTGACCCTTTCTTGTAGCAAGTTCTTCAATTCTTCCATGTCTGTCTTCAAATCTATCTTCAAATTTACCATCGAATCCTCCATCTTAGCTTCCATGCCCTTTATCTTAGATTCCACACCATTTATCTTAGATTCCATGCCATTTATCTTAGATTCCACGCCACTTATCTTAGCTTCTGTTAGCTTTTGTGAGCGTGACATTTGTTGCACTTGTTCTTGTAATTTTGATATATCATGTAGCATTTCTTCCTCTTCTTCATGAGTCATGCTAGAGCTTTCAGGTTCCTTACTAGGTGTTTGCATTTTCTTTCCTCGGGGCATCAGTTACCGATAATAATGCTTTACTATGCCCTTTGAATTGCGTTAAACCAAGCTTACATAAAAATTTAAAAAAAAACTACACACCTTTTTTCACTTTATAGAAGCCTGATATTGAATCTGATGTATCTCTGTAATTCGGATCATCTAGTTCTAAAATTGTTACCTGTAGTAGCCTTCTGTGTCCTCTTTCCAACGCCACAAGTCTGAGCCAAATTGGATTCTCCAAGGAAGAGTTATTTGAAATCTCCCACAGTGACTTGCTTTTAGACTGGTTCAGTATAGCGAACTTGTACAACGTGCCACGAGTCACTGTTTCAACCTTTGAATCTGAAACACGCATACAAGAAACTACCATCCGTCCTCTTTCTGTACTGTTTTACGAAATTTCAATCCGATCCTCAGAGAGAAAGTTATGATGATTTTCCCCAGGTCACCTGTTTTGAATGTAATTCAGGAGTCTGCAAAAAGACCAACTTCCTCAGATCATATCTCCGACAATATCGCGCGAAAAGCTCTGAAATTTGGACCCAAGGTTCAGCGCCAATTCTTCTCAAATGGGTTTTTTTTTGCGACTTTTGAAATGTCACAGAAAAAAATTTATAGCGAAAATTCCACGATGACTTGTTTGGAGCAGCGAAACCCTAGAATCCAAAGCTCTGATACCAAATGTTATGAAACCAGCTCACAAAAAGATAGAAAAGAGAGATCCACGCCTTAGAATTCAGCCTCTTCGAGGGGGAAACCTCCTTTACATTACATAAATGAACAATTCTTGCATGATACAAATGACAAAACCTCCTTTCTATATATAGGAGTCTAAGGAGTCACAATATAATCTAGCCGACCTAACAATAATAATATAAAGCCACAAAAATAACAATAGAGGGATTCTATGGGGCACAGAAATAACAATATGGGGGTAATAGGGGCACAACAATATAAATAAGGGGTATAACTACAATAGTAATGGGGTAATCACTAGTATTATAGGGACCCAACATAGCTAAAGAGGGATCTCACCGGTTGATGGAAAACAAGATCTAAGGATAGATTGGGATCAAATGGTTTGAAATGAACTATCTCTATATATTTGATTATGCTTATTCTAGATCTGTATACTGACGCTTGTAATGATCTGAACTAGGTATAACTTGAGTTTGAAATCGTTGCAAGTCATGTTTGAATATTTATAGATCTGTACGCGGGTTGGCTTTGGTGTAAGCGCGTATGTATGAAGGTTTGGTTCATTGTAGTAGCGTATACAATTTGAGCTATGATATTTGAAGTCACAAGTGGTTCTGGTTGTTGATGGGTTGTGATGACAGTTTAAAGGTGTCAGTATTCTACATATCCTGTTTGGTTGATTGTGTTTAGCTTCAGTATTGATGGATGAGAACTAATATTGGATTAGGATCATAATGGCTCATATTTATGTGATCTGATGGACTAGATCTGGGTGCTAACACATATATTATCCTTGTATATGTATTGATCTAGTGTTTGGGTGATTCAGAAGATTGATTGATTATGTGCTTCAATGATATTAATGGGTCTAGTATGAGAATTGGATGAAACGTGGCCTTTCAGATTATGTGTTGTGCTTCAGGAGTATCCAATATGAAAATGTATGAAACGTGGTACCTGGAGGAGAGAAGATTGTAGGCCGGTGCCTACGTACTAGTATCTTAGCTAGTACAAGAGCTAAGGGGGTGGCAGCTCCCTTCCAGTAGCAGTTGAAAACTTTGGAGCATTGTAGCAGGTAGCAGCCTGTGTACTAGTAAATGGATCGCTAGTACAAGAACTATGGGGGTTGTAGCTCCCTTCCAGGAAAGACTGGAGAATGAGAGAGGGTTGTAGCTCTCTGCAGGTAGAAGCCTACATACTGGTATAAGACTGCACCAGTACAAAAATATTGTAAAAGGATTTTCTTATTAAGAAGAAGATTGAGATGACTTGCAGCAGGTGGTTTTCTCCCACATTGGGTTTCCACCTTATATCATGTTGTTCATGTGTGTGGCTTATGTGTGATGATATGTTCTATTTTACTGCACCTGTTTACTATTAATATGGTTGATAATGTTCTAATGCACTCATTAAGGATCAACTAACTGAATCATAAGAAGTTGTGGAAGTAGCATATATGAATCTGAATATGGAAATGAAAAAGTTTTATTGCTGTGATAATACTGATTCACCCCCCCCCCCCTCTCAGTATTATTTCCAACAATTGGTATCAGAGCAGGTCCTTTTGTAGAAGCTTGATCGCTTGAAGGAGATCCGTGGAACAATGGGAAAGAAGCTTAAGAAGAAAGCGCCTAAGCAGAAGAAGACATCTCAGAAGAACTATGACAGTGGGAGAATCGATTGGGCATTATGTGGAAGAAGCACTTCAGATTCAGAATCATTTCAGAATGAAGATGAACTATCAGGTATGAATTTGTTATCCTCTGATGTTCCAGCTATCTATCCATTTGGAAAATATGAAAGTGATAACGAAACAACTGAATTTGCTTTTATGGGTGAGCAAGAAATATATCAAATAGAGGCAAAATTTAAAAGGCTTACAGACAAAATTAGAGATCAATAAGATCTATTGAACAAAAGGGAATGTGTCTTCAAAGAAGAAGCTGCCAAACTAAAGGCTCAACTAGAGGAAGGAAACAAGGTAAGGAAGTTATTCAAGGACAAATATCAAAAGTTGCAGGATGAAGTAACATCACTAAGAGATGAAGTCAATGAAAGAAGCATAACCATCAAGAAACTCAGAGATAGATCCAGTTACTATGAAAGTCTTAAAGCCACGATCCGCTCGCTAAAAGAAGATCTTGAAGAATCAAAGAAGCAGAATAAAGAACTACTCCAAGCTCATGAAAATGAAGTTCTTGAACTAAGACGTCAGTTGGAAGAAGAAAGAAATGCTGAAGAAAACGTGAAGAAGCAGTATCTTGAAAAGGAAGAGCAACATCAAGTTGAGGTAAATATTCTAAAGATAAATTAGAAGAAAAGGATAACCTGTTACGATTTCAAGATAGTACTAAAGTCTTGGATGATATTCTTAATAGCCAAAGGTCTCCTGCTATCAAAAATGGTCTTGGTTTTCATGAATCTACTGAAGGTGAATCTAGTTCACAAAGTAAGACAAGGGACTCGACTGCAAAATCTAAAATTCTCAATAAGGAGACGAAAGGTCAATCTCATCATCAACCAAGGAAAGAAATTCTTCAAAGAAAATCTTTTACTCCTCCTATGAGTAATGTTGAATGTTATGTATGTCATAATCTTGGACATGTTGCAGCCAGATGCAGAAGAAGAAGGTTTCAAGACCATCATGTAGAAAGATCATCACATTCAAGGTACTTTAATGGATATTGCTTTGCTTGCAATATGTTTGGTCACAGAGCTGTTGATTGCTATAGAAGAAATATGAGACATGTAAGATGTTACACATGTAACAAGCTTGGACATATAGCTAAGGAATGTAGGAACAAAGTATGGGCACCATACCAAAAGGAGAAAACATCATCATCACACCTGAAGATGTGGAAGAAGAAATAAGTACAGTCAGAAAGAGGCAGCATAGCACAACATACAGACATAACAGAATCAGAGGGAGCTGGAAGTGTAAAACTTCAGTGTCCTAAATCTCATATGCAAGTTTCTTAAAGAGAATTCAAGTATATACGTGAGTTGGTTATGGCATAGTCGCGTATATGATTGTTTGAGGAAAGGCAGAAGGGACAGGTTCAGGAAAAGGATCAGTTATGATTCGGTTTATTATTTGCGTTGTTTGATAATGGTTACAATTGTTGATGATGTGTGGAAATGACTTGATGGTTAGAAGTGTTTTGTTTCTAACTTGATAATGATGATGTCTTGATACTTCTTGCTGATATGCATGATCAGATCTGACAGTAACCAAGATGGCACAAGCTTAGGGGGAGAATATGCTTTTAATGAATTGTTGGCATTATGGTTAATAGTCCTTGGTGATGATGCGTATATGGATAAATGATTCATTTTTCTATGATTATGAGTTGTTCAGATGATTCTTGGGGTTACATAGTTGATATTTATATCAGATTTGTGGTTGATTCTCTAATGGTGCTTACATGGTGATCTTCATAAGGATAAGGAGAAGTACATAGCTTTATTTCACATCTTCTTTACTTGATGATGAGTCACTCATATGATGTTGTCGTCATATGCATAAAGATCATATATTATGATTGTTCTTGGCACATATATGGATGAGGATTGTTGGCTAGATACATGGATGATTATTCAAAGTTTCATTGTTGGAGACATGATGATGATGAGTTCTTACCTATATGATAGGTTGTTTCATACATATGTTGATTAATGCAGATATTCCCAATTGATGATACTTGGTTCATGTAGATCTGGATGGCTATGGTGTTTCTCACATATGATAGAATGGGAATGATTCTATATATACAGAATTCTGTTCAAAAGGATGAGTTGATACAGACATACCTTGATGATTCATGTAATAATACAAGTTGCTGGTCTAGTTGTTGTTGACATATGATATGTAGCAGATCATACAGTGTCGTTGCTGATGTTTATCATGATCTTATTTAGGAGTTTGGTCTCTGTTATAAATGTCATGTATATCATTCGATGTAAAGGTCATATCAAGACTCATGATGTAATAGTGTTTCTCTATCTATTGTAGTCATTTGATGAAATATTTCAGTCATATCAAGGTCATGTAACGGCCTATGTTGGTTTCTCCACTATGCCTGGGATGAATGATGTAATGTACTTGGTTGTCATTTTCTGGTATATCCCCACTTGGTTGGGAGATGGATGTATGTATGAGTATTTGGTGCTAGGAAGGTCACGTATGATGTATAGAGTCATGTTCTTGTAGAACACCTTTTTGCAGACTTTGCTTACAGACAGGGGGAGCATGAACAACACAATTCAGCAAGAGCAGAGCTTTCAGCATGTGGCATGGACCGATTGGTACACCTTGGCATATACAAAGGGGGAGCTCATTCAGAGATTTCAGCAGGTACTCAGGCGGAGTATGGACAGCGGAATGTTTATCTAGGAAAGAGAATATCTTGGTTCACCCTTTTCCCTTGATGTCAAAGGGGGAGAGTGATTTGGTATTGTTTCCATCAAGTCCAAAGGGGGAGATTGTTGGCATTATGATGCATGTGTTGTACTTGATGGCAAACAACTCATAGAAGATCAACTCACATATATATCTAGATGAATCTACGGAAGAGATATCAGATGACAATTCTCAGTATGACAAGTCCAAAAGGGGAGATTGTTGGCATTATGAGACAAGTGTTGTCCTTGATGGCAAATCACACAAATGATAAATAATTGTGCAGCAAATTTATTTGATAAATTATTGTGCAACAAAGTTTCCTTCATGTAGAGAAAAGTTCACGCACTTTTATGCAAAGAAAAGTTTATTCCATGTAGAGAAAAGTTCACGCACTTTTATGCAGAGAAAAGTTTATTCCATGTAGAGAAAAGTTCACGCACTTTTATATAGAGAAAAGTTTATTCCATGTAGAGAAAAGTTCACGCACTTTTATGCAAAGAAAAGTTTATTTCATGTAGAGAAATGTTCACGCACTTTTATGCAGAGAAAAGTTTATTTCATGTAGAGAAAAGTTTACGCACTTTCATGCAGAGAAAAGTTCCCTTCATGCAAGAGAAAAGTTCACACACTTTCATGGTTGGTTCATGGTATTAGTCTGACAGTTTTTGATCCTATGGTTTTGGTCCGTGGTATTGCATCCAAAAGTGTTGATCTCACGCACTTTCATGGTTGGTTCATGGTATTAGTCCGACATTTTCTGATCCTATGGTTTTGGTCCATGATATTGCATCCAAAAGTGTTGATCTCACGCACTTTCATGGTTGGTTCATGGTATTAGTCCAACAGTTTTTTGATCCTATGATTTTGGACCGTGGTATTGAGAAAGGACTAAGGCTATACAAGAGGAAGGAGATCATTTGGCAAAGTATCATCTGAATTATTGAATATCTGATAAAGTGCTAGATCTGGAATACTGTGATTGGGTTATGGTGCAGATCTGGATCTGAGCTAAAGAGGGATCTCACTGGTTGATGGAAAATAAGATCTAAGGATAGATCGGGATCAAATGGTTTGAAATGAACTATCTCTATATATTTGATTATGCTTATTCTAGATCTGTATACTGACGCTTGTAATGATCTAAACTGGGTATAACTTGAGTTTGAAATCACTGCAAGTCATGTTTGAATATTTATAGATCTGTACGCGGGTTGGCTTTGGTGTAAGCGCGTATGTATGAAGGTTTGGTTCATTGTAGTAGCGTATACAATTTGAGCTATGATATTTGAAGTCACAGGTGGTTCTGGTTGTTGATGGGTTCTGATGACAATTTAAAGGTGCCAGTATTCTGCATATCCTGTTTGGTTGATTGTGTTTAGATTCAGTATTGATGGATGAGAACTAATATTGGATCAGGATCATAATGGCTCATATTTATGTGATCTGATGGACTAGATCTGGGTGCTAACACATATATTATCCTTGTATATGTATTGATCTAGTGTTTGGGTGATTTAGAAGATTGATTGATTATGTGCTTCAATGATATTAATGGGTCCAGTATGAAAATTGGATGAAACGTGGCCTTTCAGATTATGTGTTGTGCTTCAGGAGTATCCAATATGAAAATGTATGAAACGTGGTACCTGGAGGAGAGAAGATTGTAGGCTGGCACCTATGTACTAGTATCTTAGCTAGTACAAGAGCTAAGGGGGTGGCAGCTCCCTTCCAGTAGCAGTTGAAAACTTTGGAGCATTGTAGCAGGTAGAAGCCTGCGTACTAGTAAATGGATCGGCTAGTACAAGAACTATGGGGGTTGTAACTCCCTTCCAAGAAAGACTGGAGAACGAGAGAGGGTTGTAGCTCTCTGTAGGTAGAAGCCTACGTACTGGTATAAGACTGCACCAGTACAAAAATATTGTAAAAGGATTTTCTTATTAAGAAGAAGATTGAGATGACTTGCAGCAGGTGGTTTTCTCCCACATTGGGTTTCCACCTTATATCATGGTGTTCATGTGTGTGGCTTATGTGTGATGATCTGTTCTATTTTACTGCACCTGTTTACTGTTAATATGGTTGATAATGTTCTAATGCACTCATTAAGGATCAACTAACTGAATCATAAGAAGTTGTGGAAGTAGCATATATGAATCTGAATATGGAAATGAAAAAGTTTTATTGATGTGATAATACTGACTCACCCCCCCCCCTCTCAGTATTATTTCCAACAGATTAGGTCTTAAATGACTCCTTCCGGTTTGATTGTAGAACGATCAGCTGACTCCAGAATGGTTGGTGTCTCTCTGATCACATTCTTCAGCTGTAATAGTTGTGAAGTTTCAAGAGTCATAATATTTATAACAACACCTAAATCTACCAGAACTCGTTTAATAATAGTTTTTCCAATTTGAACTATAACCGTAGGATGGCCGGGATCACCATATTTAACAGGAGGGGCTTTACGAGACATTAAGGCAGATAGATCGCCCATAACATGAACTGTAAGGGGATCTTTAGCTTTCCTACTAGGTTTCTTAATACAAATATCTCTCATAGTTCTCGCATAAATTGGTACATCTCTAAGTGCTTGTAAGAGTGGAATTTTAACATAAAGATTCTGTAATTCCCCTAAAAGATTGAAATCAAGCGGCTTAGGTGTCTTAGTCAAAGCTAAATGCTCAGGAAATGGTGGCTCTGCTATTTCAGCACCCTTATTAGAGGGTGGTTGTACCTCCTTACGTAAACTATTTTTCTTTATCTCTTTTCTATCAGAATCAAAAGAGGTAATATCATCAATAATGGGTTCAACTATTTTCCTAGATCGTAAATGAATATCATTACATTGCATAGGGAAAGCAGGAAGTATAGGTTGGTTCTGAATATCAATGACTTGCACAGCTTTATTATTAGGGTTGGGGTTTGGTTGTACCGGCAGCTGGGGTCTCATCATTTGATTATTTGGTGGAGCACCTGATGGTAGAGGGAGTGGTTGCTGAAACTGAGCAAATTGATTTGGAAACGAGATCTTTTGAGCTCTCCAGTTTGGATTCCATTGATTAAAATAAGATTGTAGTTGTGGAGGCCAAGGAGTGAAGGGAGGGTTTATTTGCTGCATGGGTGGGTAATTCATTTGATTGAAGGGTGGGTATTGCATCTGCTTAAAGGGTGGGTAGTTTTCTTGATTAAAATAAGGATAATTATTCCAATGATTAGAAGATGTAAATGGCATATTAGAGTTCATACCTTGTCCTCGTGGTTGCCATTGCCTTCTTTGTGTCAGCAGATAGACCGCTTCAGCTTCTTCTTCGGTTGGTTGCAATGCGGCTTTTATTCCTGGTAAATAAGGGCATTGTTGTGTTTCATGATCCTTCTCAAAAAGTGTGCAAATTGGCACTTTGTCCAATGGGCATTCTCTTAGTGGATGTTTATCTCTGCATTTGGGACAAAAGATAGCCAAAGCAGCTTTTGCTTCTGCTTGTTTCTTCTTAACCTGCAAGGTGTCAATCTGTGAAGCAAAAGAATTTAACATTTCCTTTTTGAATTCATCAAGTAAATTACCTATTTCACCTCTTGTTGCTCCTCCACTGGCTGATTTTTGGACTCTTGAATATGTATTATCCCTATTGTTTGATCTATTCCTTGCAACTCCTCTTGAACATATTTTGCAGAGGTTAACAATTTCATCATATGATTATTTAGATATGTCCCCTTTACCAAGCATATTTAGCATGTCTAGACAATCATCCCTTACCCCTTTCAATAATATTGTTTTAAGAATATCTTTACTTACATCAGGATGATTGGATCTCTGTAGATTATATTGTAGCCTTTCCACAAAGTCTTCGAGATTTTAATCCTCCTTTTGTACCATCTTAAATAGTCCCTCCCTTTTTTCTCTCGTCGAGTAGTAGTCTTGATATTTGATCAAAAACTTCTATTTCATTTGTTCCCATGTTGTGATTACATGGCCTCCCAGACTCATGAACTATCTTAGTGAATTTCCTTTCATTGTTGTTGGAAATAGCTTCAGTTTCTGAGCATTAGTAACATAATCATAGCTTCTACATAATATATCAAACTCAAAAAGAAACTCATCAAGATCTTTAGAAGATAAACCATGGAACTTAGGTAAGGCTAAAAGTGGGATATTCTTCATGGGAGTTGCCCCTCTGGGAAGATCACCAATAGGAAATCCCAAGGTAGAGAGAGAATTCTCATCTCTTCCTTCTCCTCCTACCTATCCTCCACCAAAGAATCCTTCATTGTTCCCTTTCATTGGTTGTTCTCCTACTGCACTTTCCCTGTCTTCAATGTTTTCTATTGGTTCCTCAATGTCTTCTACTGGTTCCTCAATATCTTCTACTGTTTCCTCAACCTTTTCAGGGCCCACAACTTCCTCCGTTTCATAGTTTGTTTGAAGAAAATGCTGAGTCCTTGACTTTCAAGAGCTTAGCCTATGAGAAGTTTCAGCTTTTGATATAATCTCATCAATAACAGTCTTTCTTCCTCCTCTTCCATTGCCCTTGCCACCTGTAGGGTTAGTTTTCTTGCATCCTCTCATACATTCTGCACATCTAAAAGGAAAGCATTAATGCTTTTGAATCTATGATTGCCTTCCCCAGCAACGGCGCCAAAATGTTAGTCACTTTAATTGCTTATTAATTCAAACAACTAAGTACTACATGGATTGTCAACCCAGGGAAGTCTATTTATTTCAAAGGCAACTACACACTGTATATGCTCAATCTCAAAACCAATAAAAATTTGTAGTAATAAATATACTAATCACACCTTGACTTAAACAAACTCAAGCTATACTCTGAGTTATAGCAGGAACAATTTCTCTATTGTAGACAATTATCAAAGAATCCTTGATTACATTAAAAGGAAGAATCTAGGAAAAGAAATCAATCTATAGAGGAAAAGTCTAGTTATGCTATAACAGAGAACATGACCCTATTCCCCAAGCAGGAATCTTTAACACCTATTTCTGATTACTATACTTCAAAAACTCACTCTGTAAACTCGATTACCAATTAAACCACTCATTGATTAGCTGTGAATGAATTTATGAAAGTAATACAATAATCAATTGAAAAACAAAGTTTCAGCAATAAGTGCAGAGTTCCAATAACGCATAAGCAAATTTAGTAAACAGAACTTAACAAGGTATGAATGGAAAATAACACGTAACACACTACAAGAATTTAATGGGTGAATCTTATGATGAAGGTGGGCCCTTTCCTTCTCACAAGATTCCCCAGAAAAAGGAACTATAAAGGAATGCTCAAAACAATATTTTATCCACATGTCAATGTATAATATTACAAAAGATTCTAGTCCTTTTACTTTCAGCCAGACCTTCCCACAGTCTGTCCATAGTCCTCTAATGTTGATGTCTCCTCTCTTTAAAGAGGAGACATCTATTAAATTATAAATCCTATCTTTAACTCGATATGCCAAAATAGGATAATTAGTTCTTCCATTAACAAAATGTTGTTACAATGCTTGTGACAATGCCGACTTTGGAATGTAGTTGTTACAACCAGTGTAACAACTCCTTCAATGATCTTCTTTTGTTGCTACAAAATCTTAAATTCAAATCACGGACTATTTCAGCAACGGGATTTGCGTATTGTTCTAACTGTTTTAGCAACATAAACTATAATGATAAACCCGCAGTCTTCAGGCTGTTTCAGCAACGTAGACAACAATGATAAAACTGTTTCAACAGCTATCCGATCAACGATTAACTATGAAGGTAATGTAATTATATGTAAAATAAATTAAAAATATAGTAATGAGAAGAAATATTGTATACATTCATAAAAATGAATTAAAGTAATAACATGGACTTTAAATATGGATTGGAAAAGGGTGAAATGATAGCAAAATATGTGATCAAAAAGGTATGATGTAGGGTCCTAACACACACACTCCCTCCATCTATCCCTTTTCACTCCATCTCTCCCTCCACTTCTCACTCTCTATGTATTTCTTCTTCCCTCCCTCTCTACCCCTCCAACTCCATCTCCTTATCCCTCCCTCTCCTCCTCACTATTAAATATGCTCTCTCGTACTTCCTCTCTCTCTCGCTCTCTCTCTCTCTCCCTCTCTCTCCCTCTCTCTCCAACTATTTTACTATATCCCTCCCTCTCTCCTTCTCTCCCTCCTTCTCTCTATCTCTCATTCTTTGTCTCTTTGTCTCACCCCTAGACATACATACTCTCTCTCCACCTCTCCCTTGTCACTCCTCTCTCTCTCTCCATCTCTCCCCTGTCACACTCTCTCTCTGTCTTTATTCTTCTCTCCCTCTCTCCCCCTCCATCTTCATCTCTTTATCCCTCCCTCTCGCCTCCTCTCTCATGTCCTCTCTCTCTCTCTTTCTCTGCTACTTCCCTCTCTCTTCTGCCATCTCTCTCTCTCCCCCCAATCCTCTTACTATACCCCTCCCTCTCTTCTTCTATCTATCCCCCATCCATCTTTGTGTCTCCCTCTCTTACCCTTCTCTACCTTTCTCACTCCTCTCCCTTTCTCTCTCTTCATTCGTGCTCTCCCCTCTCCTTAATTTGTTCTCCATCTCTTCCTTGTCACTCCCCCTATCTCTCCACCTTTATTACTCTATGTCTTTGTTCTTCGCTCCCATATATATCTAGAGTTAATATATATCGTAATATATTAATATATATTATAATATAACAAATTTAATATTGTATTAATACAAAGTTATTAAATTTAATAATATTAATATTATAATATATTAATATGAATATTATATTTAATAATATTAATCTTTTAATATTAATATTAGAATTAATAATGTTTTTTTGCATGATATTAATAATAATTTGGCCCATACTATTCACATAAATAAAACTTATATTTTGTGTTAATAAGAATAAAGAGGTTTAGGATGTAAACATAAAAATAGGTTTTATTTATTTACCATACCTCTAGTTTATTTATATTTTTATTTATTTATCACCATATTTATACTTATTTCATATTTATTTATTTACCACACCTCTTTTATAAATATGGTATTTGACCCATGGTATTAATCATTATTTGTCCCATTGTATTTGGTCCATAGGCTTGACCTAAATAAAACATTTTTTTGAGTTTTCTTAAATATAGAAAGGTTTATGGAGTAAATATAAAAAGAGGTTTTATTTATTTAATATACCTCTCTTTCTTGAGTGTCCTTAAACCTCCTTATATTTTAAATTTATATTTTGTTTATACATAATAGTAATTAGATTGATTTTTAAATAGGTCCTAGCTTAGTTAAATGTTAAATGTTAAACATTACATGTTTAAGGTTACATTTAAGTGATATACTCTTATCTTGGGTTGTTTAGTATCCTTATATTGGGCTATAAATCTATCCTTATATTGGGCTATAGAGCACCTCTTGCTACAAAAACAATAATACCCTTAAACTTTTTCTAAAAAGAAGAAGAAAAACAAATTTAACCATAAAACTTAAAACATTAAAGTGTATTTAATTTTTTAAATATTGTAAATCATTTTTCAATTTTCAAAGTTTGTGAAGTACCACGATTATATTTAATACTAAAAAAAAATTGCTAGGTTCCATGTTTTGTGCCAGTGTAAAGGAGTTTTCTCCTTTGTATCAAGTTTTATGGTTTATTAAGAGTTTCTAGAACATCTAAAGAATATTTAGAATACTTAAAAGAAAGGTTACAAAATAAATTTCCAATAAGATCGATGGTCAAATAATGAGTGATTTAATTTTTATATAATGATTATATGAATTTTTTTATTGGGAAAATTTTAAATTTACAAATAATTTGTGTTTTAATTATGTTATGAAATTAAATAAAATTGAAATTATTTCTTAATGTTAAATTGTATTTACATATAAGGTGAAATTAAAATTTATAGGTATTTTATTGTTAAATTATTTTCACTTAGTAAACAATTCATATATAATTATGATTATTAATATTTATGTGAATACTTTATCAGATTTTAAGAAGGTAAAAAATTACTCAAAATTTTTTAGGTTGAAAAGTATTAAGAGAAGGGTTTCAATCATAGTTTTTTTATTTAAAAAGTTGAAAAGATTGGTAGTGTGGAAAATATTTTGAAAATTACATCAAACATGAGTATAAGATAGACTATTTAAGAGAATGTTTTCATCTTCAACTTTTTTAATGCCACAAAAGTGAAATAGTATTTTTCATCTTCAACTCTTTTAGTGTCACAAATGTGACAGAACACAAGTTTCACCATAAAAACCATGAAAATTGGCTCTTATGTTAACAATTAATCTTTTTCTTAGCATGATTTAAAATCGAAAGAATTTTTTTTTTTTCAAAATTCACATGATCGCCTCTTTCTAATAATTTCTTTTTCCCTGTAACTTTTTATATAAATATATAAGAGAAACATTACCTTAAACCTTCATTCAACTTTTAACAATATTTATAAATAAATAAAAGGTTAAAACTACTCCTTATTTGGTTTCACAATCACATTCGAAAATAATTATTTTATTGTACTTTTTAAACCTAATAAAAAATTCAAGTATCATTAATACAAAACTAGAACCACGCTTTATATCCTTTCATTACTCAAATCTTATTTTCGTATATTGAAGTTTAAAGTTGGAAGCTAAAATCAAACATGAGAAAAGTTAAATCAAATTTCAACATGTTTTGGAGGAGCCATTCTCTATGGTTGTTCCTAATCTATCTATTTCATTGTTGAATATCAGTATTGAATAATCAATGTGAAAGACAAATTGTGTATCGCCTATGTTTCTTGGTATATTTTTTCACACAAATTGTGTATCCTTTATGTTTCTTGGTATATTTTCAATTGTTGGAGCAATTCAAAATATAGCTTTTATAAAAAGCAAGTTCAATAATTATGAACTAATAAAAAGAAAACATAGTTGGAATAAAAATAAATTTAATAAGGATGATTTATTAAAAATATGATCTACTAAGACATAATTTAAAATTTAGATCATTTTAAAAATGGAATTTAGAGTTGGCAAGAATAAAATTTCTTAGTAGGAAGTTGTCATTATAAAAATCATATTTTTTAATGAAAAAAATTATAATTTTTGCATTTTAATTTAAAATGAAAATCAAGTTTTGCAATTATTTAAAATACACCACACATATAAAGTAGATACACTTTAAAATAGGAAATTTATATAATTAAAATATATGACATTCTTACTCTATAATAATGGTATTCATTAATCTTTTTCCACTTCTTTGTAACCTCATGCCACTAGTGTGACAAAGTATCCATTTGTAGTCACATAATTTGAAAATCATGATATTGGGAAAGCATTGATTCTTTGTCTAAATTATATGCGTTATTGTTAGAAGGGACCACTAGTACAAATTCCATCATCATGGGGAAAATCCTAGTGCCCTTGGCTTCTAATCTATCCTCTAAGATAGGACAAGGTTTCCTAATGAAACCTTTGGAGAGGTAGGATTAGGCATATTAGGATCTATTGTTTACTAATTTTCTATCTCTTTTTCCTCATCATTAATTGATAAAAAATTCAAAAGTTTTAGTTTGAATTTAGCCTCTTTTTTCCATGAAGCATAAGCTCATGCACTAGGATAATAATATTGTAAATGTCTTTTTTTTTAAGATGAAAATTTTGATGATGGAATGTTATATTCTCATAATCCAAGATGTGAGCCCATTGAACATGTTTCCTTTTGAGAATCATTTCATTTGGTTATCTCAACAAAAATTGATCCATCATCTATAACTCTCTCAAAATCTATTTTTATTTAATGGAACAAAGAATTCTTGATATCCCCCATAATTGAGATATGATAGAAATGTAATTGGAAATATGAACCCAACTAATGTCTAAGTAATGGACATAGAGATGGCATCAAATTCTAGGAACCAATTAGCTATAAATAATCTAGTGGTTCCCCAAAACTAGGGACTATTCTTTAAAAAAATAAATTATAATCAACATGATAAAAAAATTAAACTACAAAAAAACCTTTGAATAAAGAAATCTCACAATTCTTTGTCCAAATTGAGTGAATCATAGGTACAAATCCAATAAAAGAGGTCAATATGGATTAAATATAGATAACAGAAGTTAGTGATGATCAAATTATATTATCTCTATTGTTGTGACTTTAACCCAACAGCTCCGCTTCCACTTTATCTCAAAATGGGCATTTGGCAAAGGAGTTGAAGTAGTAGAAGAAGAACATTGTTCATTTTTTACCACACCTTTCAAGGAAATTGTCTTTGAAGAGACCCTCAAGTGAAACACTCCTCCCCATAATTAAAATACCAAATTAATAATTGGATCTTTTACATAATTTATACTTAGATAGGAAATATTGAGCTACCATTGTTTTACCCTAAAAAATGACACATTGATGGGCTACAAGAAATCCCATTAAAATCTTCAATCTGTGGTTTAAATCTAATTTTGAATCAATTTAATGCACCCACAAAAACAAAGAATTTTCATTAAGAGATCAAACTATGAATTGAAAGTTATCTTTGATAAAAATATTTTTAGCAAATACTTTATGTGCAAGCAATTCATAAAACACTTGACTATCAAGTTCTTTATCAAACACTTGGCATGAAGAATTTTTTTCAAACACTTACCATATATACCCAAAATTGTTATTGAAGGATCCATAACCTAAAACTTTTAATGATATTTCTCTCTTCCAATTGTTTGATATCAAAACCTTGAAAAATCATGACCTAATGAATTCCATCCTTCATAGTTATTGATCTATTGCCACCAATATTCAAACATTGTATAAGCCTTATGTATTGATCCATGGAAGACTCATTATTCTATTCCTTTATGTGAAATCAATAAGATGTGAAAGTTGATTCCAACATGATAGAGAACTACTTGTAATCACCTATATTTGCCATCAAAAATGGACACCTATAAATCACCATTATTGTTATTACTCTAAACTTTCATTTCTCCACACCACCTTCTCCTTGAATGATTCCTCTTATGTTATCTCCTTGACGGCTTCCATGATTGATTTCTCTACATATGACCAAAACCAAGATTATTTCTAAATAAGGATATCTCTAAATATTAGAGTGGAACAATGATTAAATCCACTATTAACAATGTGTGGTAAATATAATCCACCAATACATTTTTAATTTTAAAATAAAATAAAAATGAAATTTTACACTTAACAAAAGCTAACTATATAGCTAGTAAAGACCAATAACTTTAATAAATATAAAGGTCAAGACAAATAAATCTAACTATATAGCTAGTAAAGACCAATAACATCAATATATATAAAGGTCAAGACAAATAAATCATGTTTTCCAATAAAGAAAAACCAACGATTTTTTTAAATAAAAATTTAAAAAGGCTCATATATATATATAGATACCAAACAAACAAATACCATTCAGCAACAAATTAATACTAGTCATACCATTCAGCAATGAAGTAAGAGTACAGTTTTTTATCAATTTATGTTATTATTTCAGTGTCTTTAGGCATATATATTGATGAGAGAAAAGTATTAGTTTGCTTGTGTAGTAATTGTGTATCCCTCTATACATAAAATTTTGTTGGATTTCTAATGTATACCTTAAGTTTTTTAGCAGTGACATCGGCCTCATACCACCCCCAAGACTCCATTAAAGGCCGAGGCACAACGTCAGCGTTGTCCATCCTTCATCATTTACCACGAAATTTAAAATATGTTCTAGTGTACTTCTTTCTTTATTATGCTTTATGTTATTGCTTTATATATGTTATATACATAGAAAAGTTGATGAACGAAATATTTCATTACATGGCATGATTGCTCGTCTTGGTCGATAGGCTTGGCCATGTGAACACTATTTTCTTTGGCCATGTGAACACTATGTTTACGATGTCATCCTTCATTGGCTTTCCTTAATTGGGATCTCCTTGGATCGCATTAATTATCACCAAATTTGCACTAATAAATTTACATTAATTATATAAATTATATCATTTAAATGTGTGATTTAAAAAATATTTATTAAATTTTATAAAATTTGACAAATATATAAAGAAAAACAAAAAAAATACCAATATTATATATATATATATATATATATATATATATATATATATATATATATATATATATATTAAAAATATTAATATATAATATAAAATAATATGCATTAAAATATTTTAGATAATATGTGTATTGAAGTATTTTATGTGTGAACTATATTGTTCACATTAAAATGGTCTTTTTGTTATTAATATATTTTTAATTATATGATCAATATTGCTTTTTCTTTTCTTCTTTTTTTGGTGGTTCATTGTATTGGAGATAGGTGAGCATGTCTTCATCTAATATGTAAAATCAAATTTGATTTTTTTTTATTTGTTTTCATGTCAACACAGATACTTTGCATAATTTAGACAATAAACAAGAGCCATGTAGTGGTAATGTGCAAAAAAAAACTTGCAAAAAACAAAAGCAATAACATTGTCACCATATAACACTTATTGTATATATATAATAAAAAGGAAAAAAATATCATCTAAAGACCTTACTAATTTAATGTTTACCATCTACATTAATTTTTATTTAAGTACACCCCTCTATGAAAAATGATAATTCAAGAAGAATTTCCACAACATAAGAAAATGATGAAGCTTCAAAAATAATTTGGCCTAAAATTGGAATCTTTCTATCCAATAATTTTTAATAAGTAGTTTTAGTTTTCATTTTAGTGTTATCATCCTCAATTACATCATTTTTTATGAGTGAGTATTTATCTATTCAAGAGAAATAAGACTACTAAGACTTAAATAACACTATGCTAAATATTAAGAAACTTCCAACTATAGTAATTAAAGATAATTACAAAAGACTAAGATTTCTCAAAAGATGGATTCTTGTATGCATAATTTGATTCTCTTTGTTGAGGGTTAATTTTAATTTTGGAGTCAATTGTGTCATATTTAAATAAAGATGTTTTCATCATATACTAAGTATATAAGCATTTATGAGTTTTCTTACTCTAACCAAAGATCGGTAAAGTGTCATACAATGTACCATAAACACAATGCACATCTCTAAATATTTAAAAACCCCTTTCTCTAGCAGTATTATAGGAAACATTTTGCGCCTTGAGTTGGATTGCATAATCTTCTTCTTTAATAATGTGCAAATTGACGGGTCTCAATGTCCCTATCCTAAATTTTACATGACTTCTTCTATCAAAATCCATTGTTTTCTTAATATATGTCAATAATCAAGTGTTGGAATGTGTCTCTTTGGAAAGTAATAATGTCTAGGTTATGTTAGAAGAAACTCTATTTTTGTATAAAAGAAGTATATCCCCATTCATCACAAAGTAAAATACCCTTGTAATCATCTATTATATAAAGAGGTGAAATTATATTACCTACATATATTTTTTTCCATGTGGTTCATGAACCCCATAGATAAATGATCGTTACATCCACAGAATATTTGTATAAGGAAATTCCACCTGAATGGATCACTTTCTATTGGCTCAACCACAGAGTGAGAGTGTCAATATAATTGAACCTATGACCTCTCAATAGCAAAGGAGTTTTAATGACAAGGACTAATGTATTATTGGGATGTAATTCCTTTATATCTCTTAGTATATAATAGAGGTAGGGGAGTACCATGAGAAACGCAACATAAAATATCAAATTCTTATATTTGTAAAGTAGTGAAGTATTTGTGGAGGTGCTCTTTATAAGATTCCAGATTTATGAAGATAGTAAAGGAACTACTACCATTTCATGGATATTTTCCCAATTAGATTTTTACTATGTAAATTTGGTGTTTGTATTTCATTTTGCCTCGTTTCTATTGTTAATTAAGTGTTGCTATTATGCATAGGATGTTAAATTAGTAAATTTATTTGTTGTTTATGTTTTTGTATGTTTCTGCATATTTTCAATATTATGAAAAAAATAGTTGACTTAAATCCATACAAACACATTATGTTTGTTGCACAATGCACATATTTGTTGCTGTTAATTTTGATTTGGGTTTGCTACAATTTTTTTCATTTCCTCTTTTGTTTCCATGCAAATTTACTACTCAAGCTATAACCCCATAAAACCTTGGCATGTGGCTTGGTTTTGGCTACATTAAAAAGAAAATATGTGGGCTTTTTTTATCTATTTTTACTTAGCAAAGAACCAATTTGGTAACCAAAAATGAAAAAAAAACTAGTCCAAATGGGCTACCTCTTTTGTTGTTTCTCATGGGGTTAACTAAAACTTCTACATGTATTTTTATTATATAATATATTATACTAAAACATATATCATAATATTATTATTATAGATAATAAAATTATATATATATATATATATATATATATAAAGTTACATTATAATATATATGCTTTTATATGCTTTTTTCCACCAATAAACTCATAAATTAACCCTCTACATTTTTTTTGGTTGATAATATTGGACTTTGGTATATAGACATAGTTCTTCTTTTTTTAGATTTTTGTTGCAAAGTATGGTAATTTTTAGTGTGGAATTGGGATCATTTATGCTTTATATTATATCACTCACTTTGTCACAATATTTGTAGAGCTATACATAGCAATTTGCCTCCTTAGATCTCAAATCTATGATTTACACATCTGTATAACTTTTCACAGTTCTTTGTGATTGTCATAGTGATATTTTTTGTCATGGAGTTGGGATCCTCTTTTTTTTTAGTTTTTTACATGAAATTCTTAGTTTATTAGTTTTTTTCTTTATTCATTATGACATCAAAGGTTGTTTAAATCCATAAGTGTTTTGTCACTAACTATCTTCCATGGAAGAAAAATATGGTTGATGTTATCAGGAATAAGAACCTATGAGGGCTAGTTAATGGTGAACACAAGAAACCTAATGATCCTAAAAACTTAGATATATGGGAAGAGAATTGTAAATAGGCAAGAAGACTCATTAGGAAAGTTATCTCACATAGTCTACAATTACATATAACAACTGAAGATAAACTAGTTGAGGTGTGGAAAATTTAAGCCTCTATATATATAATTATTGATGATGTTGCTACCTATTCCTCAGAAATGAAGGTTGTTTATCTGCTTCATTAAGAAGTCCTTACCATACCATGTATTGTTTCTTAGTTACAAATAGAACAAGCATGATTGAAAAATCAATGTCAAATTTTGAAAGAAGATCGCAACTCCTTGTTGCTATAACTGATTGAGAAGGATAAGACTATTCAAAACATATAGAATTGGAAAAATAAACTTGAGTTGGAAGTCATTCGTTTAGAGAATGTTAAGGATACTAATGTTTTTAAGTAGCCATAATCATCTACTAATTATATTTATTGTACTTCATTTAATTATAAGACTATTGATGTTGATTTTTTTATTTCATCACATGGTTTATTAACCACTACTCATGTTGTTTCTCCCAACTTCGAAAATAAAACTTCAAGTATTTAGTCCCAATTATTGAGAAATATGGGAAATAATAGAGGTGGACATGCAAACAATGGAAAATTCAATTTTAGTCATATTTCCCTTGAAATACATACATATAGAATAGATCTCAGATATAATATTACTACTCCTACCTCACTACCTACATATAGTCATGAAAATTTTCAATAAGTGTTATTTGTTGCAGGTGAAGTTTAAAATAGGTTGTTGGGAGAGTTACCCTCTAATTACTATTTTGAGTAAACTATTGACATGATTGATAATTTTTTTGTATACTTTCTCAGAAATATTACTAATCCATATCATCATCCTCATAAGAATCAGAAGAATTTACCATGGAATCAAAATTATTGGAAAAATGAAAGTTATGCTTTCAAATCTTTACAGCAAATACATTCAAGGAAAAACCATGAACCAGTTCTAACTATTAGGATAGACCATGGTTGGAGTGATGAATGGTCACAGAATGCATTTCATAGATGCTTCAGGACTTCATATAATTTTGTATCATACACAATTATTAGGTGATATAGTTCTACATATTCTTGTGTTTTATCAACATTCAAGGTGACATTGTTTATACTGATTTATGAGTATTGCTTATTGCTCCTGATAATATTTAGATCTAATTAGGAGTGTTGTTTGTTTAAACACACTCATTAGCATCACTTTCTTACTAGTGACAATGTCCAAACTTCTTCAAGAGTATTTCTTGTTGCTGGTGAAAGTGTTAAAATTTCTTTAAGAGTGTTATTTGTTCATATTTCCTCAAAAGTGTTGCTTTCTAATAGGTGACAATGTTTAGACTTTCTTAGAAGTGTTGCTAATTTCTTGTGATAGTATTCAACATATTTTTGATATCTTCCTTACATCCTTGATAGAGGTGAAGTTTGTATGCTTTGAAATTTTTTAGAAATGTGGGAAGCTTTCATCAAGGCAGAGTGTTGATGTAATGCCACATTCCTCCATAAATGTTTTATCTCCCTAGTTATCATTAAGGTGGAGTGTTGGAATGTACCATTTTGGAAAGTAATAACTTCTAGGTTATTTTATAAGAAACTCTAATTTTATGTAAAAGAGTTGCATCCCACATTCATCATGGAGTAAAATACCCTTGCAATAATCCATTTTATAAAAAACGTGAAATTACATTATCCCACATGTTATTGGGATGTAATTCCCTAATATTTATTGGTATATAATAAAGGCTAGGAAGTCCCATGAGAAACAAAATGCAAAATATCAAAGTATCATCTTCATAAAGTAGTGAAGTAATTGTTGAGGTTCTCTTTCTAATATTGGATATTTTTTTAGTAAAGAAGTATTATTTTCCCATGGATGCTTCTTGAATTGTGGTTTTACGTGTAAATCTAGTGTGTCCCTTCTTTTTGAATCTTTCAATTATTGATTACATGTTGCTATTATGAATAGGAGGTTAGAGTAGTAAAATTATACTTTATTTATCTTGTTATATGTTTCTAAATATTTCAATATTTAAACATGAAGATGTTATCAAAAGCCATAGTTTCTGTAACACTCCCTCTCACTCCCTTGTATTATCTTGGGGTGCAGAAGGTGTTATCTATTGATTTTAACCAATCTCCAAGGTCTATTATGAATACGGGGTTACAAAATTCCTCATTTTCTAATGTTATCTACACTCAAAACAAATTCCACCATTGCATTCAACCTGTTGATATCTTTCTGGTGATATAAATTTTATCTCGATCTGAATCCCACATTGAAAAGTATTCCCATTTAAAGTTCAACTAATAATATTAGACCACGTTAGCATTAAGATACCACATAGCATACACATGGCACTTCCATGTGAGGATGACATTAATTTGTGTTATCAATGTGCTACCATATGGCATCCTCATATGGGCCACGTGGCACTACAATGTTAGGTTAATTGGGGTCCACATCGCAATGGGAAAATAAGTGGAATCGATGTTGTCCCTTTCATATCCCTATGGTACTACCACATCAATATAGGCATAGGCCCCACCTATCCCTTCCCTATCATGCTTTGCAATATTTTCCCATTATATCCAATTTTTGGTACTCAAAAATCAAATAGGTTTAATAGAGGTTGTTTCTCGTTTCATACCCCCTGTTAATTCACGGTGGACTAGAGGGCACCCTAGGATGAATGTAGGTCATTGATCATGCCCTTACCATGATATGGTGCTCTTTTAACATGGGACCCTCAATGGGAATCCCCACAATGGACAACCCCCCCTCCCCATTAACTCATAGTGGACTAAGAGGGGCCTAGAGTAAATAAGGGTGATTGATCTAGCCATGCTCTAATCACAACATCCAAAGGAGATCTCTCATTAATGATGGACTATAGAGGGAAATACAATGAGTACTGGGTGGTCCCATTAGATGAAAACCTTAATAGAAAGAAATTTTCATGGCAGTTACCATGATCGTTCCATCATCACTTCTGATTCCATGTTGTATCAAACATTGGTTATCATGACGAGTGGTATAAGATGGACAATGGCAAGGTTCCACACCAGAACCCTACATAGTGACCACGTCTGTCCACCCTCACGAGAACCGGCTTTCGCTCCCCATCGTCGTTCATCCCTCCGTGCCCGTGATACCTTGTGACCTCGTTTACCTCTATACGACCATGATCTCTGACAAGCTTCGTTCTCTCTACAGTTGGTACAGTTACGAAGATAACAGTTGGTAACATCCAAGGGTAGCTGGTAGGTCTTTTCCGAATAGTTAGGCATGGAATTCGATTAGGTAGATTACTCCTATGACCCTTTTGTTGATGTCTCCATCTAGAAGATGCCTCCCTCGAGCTCAAAAGTGTTGTTTCCTCATATCAGTGACCTGTCAGATGTCCATGCACCCCTACCATCACTTTTAGGTCCCTCCTACCTGATCATTTCCCTGTCTGAAGACCCCCTCACATGGCTAGAATCCTCTACTCCCCCCACTGGAAACCCTACAATTTCCAGCTAGGTGCATAGGGTCTGACTACACCATTGACCCCTTAGGCTATCCACCTCACCCTCTCCCCATTGGTTCACATTTCCCTTCATCCATTTCCACAGAAGGACCCTCGATATAACCTCAGCAAACCCCTCTCCCTCAGCATTAAATGGCTCCCACTTCTAGGTGTTTTGCGAGCTCCTCTTAGGTTCTAGAAATAAACCCTAGAGGTTTTGGACCAAATAATAAAAACCACCACCAGTGCGATCCTTTGGCAGATGCTCATGACAAGAACCATAAGATTGGGAAAAAGGCAAAGTGTTTCAAGGCTAGGGCTCAGGACATTACTCTACGATTGGTTGAGGACATACAGTGGGGTGAAGCCATGGATACTGCAGACATGGTCTTGGTGAGTATGGTTCAAGGAAGGAACTACTCCATGGCTAGGCTCAGGTAATGAACATTAGAGATATGGGGAAAACACATGGCAAAGCTACCTTTTGTTCAAGCCTTCGTGCGGGGATGGTTTGCGCTGTGATTTGTAAGAGACAAACATACCACTTAGGTACTATCTAGTATCTGGCACATTGAACAAGCCCCTGTGCTCCTCAAAATATGGAACCCTTTATTCAACCCTCAAAGAGAGAAATTTGGGCACAGGGCCCCTATGGGTCAGATTACTGGGCCTACTCCTACACTTTTGGTTGAAGGACATATTTAGGTGCATCGAGAATGCATTGGGTACTTATGAGGAGCATGATAAATCATACCTGACTACAAGCATCATGGAATATGCAAGGATATTGGTTCACCTTGATATTGGAGAAGGACTACAAGAGCATATTACCCTGCTCTCGAAACATTACTCCCGAATACAAATCCTTGATTATGAAGAGGTTCCCTTTAGGTACAGGAGGTGCAACAAGGTGGGTCCTTTATTCAATGATTTCCCTCTAAATGGGACAACTAAAGCAGTGGACTAGGGGAAGACAATTCCACCCGAAGTTACCAAGGAACCCGAGTAGCACATCAACACTAAAACAACATCGACAAATCCGAGCAAGGAGAATCCAAAGAAGCATGACAATGCACCCATTCAACCTCCCTCTCCTCCTATGACCAGGGCTAGGGTAGTTGTTGTGGCTATGCTATCTTCGGGTATGCCTCTCTCTACTCCATGTTCTTTGATTTTCACTTCATCGTCATGTTTATTTACTTCATCCTCTGTTGATCAATTTTGTATTGTTACTTCCGGCCTGACTCCTAGCTCCCTGGCCTGCACAATACAACCCCCTCCCCCCACCTTCTCATGTACACCCCCAACCTTCCCGGAAGCAAACTCTACTACCCTACCCACTAACTTTGAGTAGGGGCCTCACTCTCATAGTTACCCACTCAGATCTCTATCTCAAACACAGGCTCCTAATACATTTGGCATTGGAATTGTACCCTCCCCCATCCCTCTGAAACGTCCTCGGGGTTGCCCCTCCTCACTCTCCAAAGCCAAATAGCAAGCAGGGGAGGAAGTTGTCTCAGGTCGTCAGCTTGCCATAGACCAGGTTCTTAGAGCACAGAACACCCTGAGGCCATCTCCCTCATGAAGCTACTCTCTTTCAATTGTCGAGGGTTAGCTAGTCCCGAGAAAAAACTAACATTTCAGAGGCTTCTAAGTACTGAACTGGTAGATTTCATTTTCCTTCAGGAAACTCTAGGGTTAGCCAAATCCATCTCTCGCCTCCTTTAATCCATGCTCGCTGGATGGATATTTCATTCCCTAGATGTTAATCGATGATCCAGAGGCATTGCGATGGGTTTCAACACCATGACAATTAAGCTTGGTAACATTTGGGGAGGTACTGGACATCTTGGGGCTGATATTTACTCATCTGATCTTGGTACTGACATCAGACTCATCAATGTATATGGTCCATGCCAAAATCAAGGTGCTTATTGGGAGCATCTATTACGTTCCAATCTACTTCAAGTAGAGAACCTTATTCTTGGAGGAGACCTTAATTTATGTATTGGATATTCAGAATCATGGGGTCATCTTGATCAAATTAATTCGATATCTGATTTATTTGAAAATATGCCAGAGAACCATAGCCTTATTGATATCCCTTCTGCTAAATTACAAACCACCTAGAGAAACAAAAGGACTAGGGAGGATAGGCTTGCCAGAAGATTAGATCGCTTTCTCATCAAAGAGCAACTGCTAGGTATAGGTTTCAACTATAGGCAGTAGGTAGGCTCAGGGGGCTATCAGACCACTCACTGATTTACCTTGAAGTCAGAGGAGGTATGAATAAACCTAAAACACCATATAAGTTCAACTCCACATGGTTAAAAGATGTTGACTACATTAAGCTGGTAACTAATTATTGGAAGTCACACCCGCCTACTATAGGAGGGAATATTGCAGAAGGATTTTCCCATAATCTAAGTGAGCTTAAGAGGTTATCAAAAATATGGGCACACAATAAGAGATTGGCGGATGAACAAACCCTGAGGAATACTGAAGATGAGATTGTAGCACTGGAGGATGAACATGGAAGAGGATACACAACACCTGAACAAAAGGAGAGGCTCACAACCTTAGTAGCACAAAGAGGAAAAATACTGAAAGATAAAGAGGAAACATGGAGGTTGCAAAGCAGAGCCATTTGGCTACTTGAAGGTGATGATAACACAAAATTCTATCATAAATATGCCAATGGATGAAAAGCAATCAACACCATTTGGCACTTGAATAATGAGCCGGGCAACAGAGTGAACACCTTTCAGCACTTAGCCTCCCTTGGCACATCTCACTTCAAGCAGCTCTATAGAGCTCCCCCCAATGCATCATTGGCTGAAATCATCCATGTAGCACAACTGTTTCCCTAGTTTGTGGACCAGGAGGATGCTTTGGACCTCAACAAAGCAGTCACTATGGGGGAGCTTGAAGCCACTCTGAAATGGTTCAAGAAAGATGAGAGTCCAGGACCAGATGGTTCGTTGGTTGAGTTTTACATGGTTTTCTTTAATCTTCTTGGAGAAGACCTTCTCAAGGTCATCAAAGACTACATAATCTTTGGGCAAATATATGAAGCTTTCAACACCACATTTATTGCGCTCATCCCCAAATCTAATAACTCTACCTCTTTTGAAGACTCCCATACCATCTCCCTCTACAATTATATCTATAAGATCATTTCCAACTTCCTCCATCCCATTCTATCCTCACATATCTCTTCTGAACAATTTTATTTCCATCAGGACTGTTAGATCCATGAAGTTGTTAGCATGGCACAAGAAGTGTTGCATTCTGTATAGACGAAGAAGATGAAAGGTATGATTCTCAAGGTAGATCTCTCAAAAGCTTTTGATCGTGCTAGCTGGTTATACATCAGAATGCTATTAACTCATCTTAGTTTCCCCATTGATTTTATACAATGGATCATGTGTTGCATCACAAATATTACTTTTAGTGTCCTTATCAATGGATCGACATCCCCTTTCTTTCACTCAGAAAGAGGTCTCGGGAAGGGATGCCCTCTCTCCCCTCTATTATTTCTGCTCATTATGGAGGGCCTCAATAGACTCATCTTGGAAGATCACAGGCTGGGAAGGCTACAAGGCATTAAGATTACGGACAGTTGTACACTGACCCACCTCCTCTTTGTAGATGATGTGTTGATATTCCTTAATGGGGGTATAGGGGATTTGACCGATCTTCAGAATATCATGACATTATTTCGCATTGCTACAGGTATGGAAATCAATTGTCATAAGTCCACCTTAACGGTTTCAGGATGCTCACCTCATGAAATACATTTCACCCTCCATAGATTCCCATTTACTCTGTTGCAGTTGGATGATGGTCTTAAGTACCTGGGTTACTAGCTAAAACCCCTTGGATATAAGATTGCAGATTGGACATGGTTAATTTCTAAGCTAGAGAAAAGGCTTAACATCTGGCACCACAAGTACCTCTCTAGAGTGGGTCGACTAGTTCTTATTAAAGCAGTACTGGAAGCCACACTAGTATACTAGATGTCCTTAGCCTAGATCCCTAGGGGCATACTTTCTTGAATACAAAATCTTTGTTGCAGATTTCTCTGGAAGGGAAATCAATCCGGTAGAATTTTTTCCTGGGCCAGATGGGACTTACTTGCTCTACCTAAGAAATGGGGGGGATGGGGAATCAAAAGAGTGTATGATTTCTCTTTTACACTGGCTGCCAAGATAGGGTGGCAACTAGTCACTACACGTAGCTTATGGATGAGGGTGGCATACTCGAAATATATATCTCCCCATAGCATGATGGACTGGATCCGTCGCCCCAACTAGAATAAGACAGGGATTTCTATTATATGGAAAGCAATAATAAACTCTCTACCCCTCATCCGAGATGGGATCACCTAGAGAATACAGGCTAGCACAAGGGTGCACATTGGACTAGATCCCTGGATTGGCAGCGGAAATTCACACAAGCTCCCACAGGAATTGATGCAACTACTCAACAATGCAGGTATCATTTATATTAATCAGATAGAAGATCCAAAGCACTCCACCATACTTCATCAGGCATGGAAGACTGCTCATCATCTTCACCTCCCATAGATCTGGCATCAACATTGGGGGGAATACATTGTTGCTTTATCTGAATCGCATATCAGGATCATAGAGGGGGAAGATGAGATCATATGGGCCCTCACAAAAAATGGAAGATACTCCCCGAAGGAAGGATACCTTTGTATCACTACTTTCCATCGACCACCAATTGCTGAACATTGGTGGAACATATGTGGAAACTTAAGGCGCCCCCTAGGATGAGACTGTTCATGTGGATAGTTCTCAAGAACAAGGTCCCCATGGGGGACAACCTCAACAAAAGAGCACATCATGGTCCAACCTGGTGTTGCATTTACAAGAACAGCACCGAAACTATTGACCGCCGCTTCCTTACCTTCTCGATCACAGTGGATCTCTGGAACACCACCCTCTGATCCATAAATATACAATGTCAATTGCATGGTACCTCTGCCTTGGACGCATGGACATCATGGTGGAATAACATTGCTCCGATTAAGGCCAGGAACCTTCCCCTCCTCCTCTGCTAGGCAATTTGGATTGCATAGAACCAACACATCTTCCATAATACCCTACCTCATTGGCCCTCCATCTCTGCCCAATTTAGGCCACCTACATATCCATACCTAAGAACGAGGTGGCCCTTGCTTCTAGGAACATTGTCCGTGAGGTCATTAATTGAGAATACCCTTGGGCATATTTCGATGGATCTGCATAGGATGCAGGTTGTGTTGCGGGTTCCATACTATACCTCTCTACCACCCACTACTTTAAAATACAAATGGGACTCGAAAGGGGCAACAATAACTACTCTTAGATAATCACCCTAAGACATCTTCTACACTTTGCCATGGAGAAACAGTGCAGAAAAATACAAATTTTTCGGGACTCCAAGAATGTTATCAACTGGATAAACAACTCAGCAAACTGTCATTCTTTTTCTCTTAGACCTGTTTTGGAGGAGTCTCACAGACTCATTTCTCACTTTAATCATTTTGTCTATCACCATATCTACAGGGAATGCAACCAACTTGCCAATTATTTATCCAAGGAAGCTGCGAACCAGCCTCATGGTACATGGATGGTAGAGGAGCAGAGGGATGGTGAACAATACCAATATTACCATCGCCCTTATATGGACCACACATCATAATCTGGATCTGAGGGGCCTATTCTTACATTTTTTATTTTTCTTAATTTATCATAATGTTGTATAGTTAGACACTCTAGATGTATATATATGACAGATAACAGTACTCCTTGCGAGGAGCCTTTTTTTTATCACTTAAAAAACATAGCTAATCAAGTTTCTCCCTGCGTGGAGAACTAAAGATCTATTTTTGATACATTCTATTTTTTATAATGAAAGGCCTCACCATATAGCATATGCAACTACATCTACAATATGTAATTTTACTATATCAATAAAAATTACAATTTTTCCGAGATGAACAAATAATATTCCTTAGGAGGCCCATTTTAGACCCCAACATTTCTCTAATGCATCTAGATTCCCCAAGTCCTAGATTTCCCCTTCAAATTCACAAGTAAATCCAACCATGTGCATATGAGCCACCAATGTTGGACCCCATCTTGGTTCTCTGGTTACAAATTGTGCATGTCCCAAAACCTGATCCAAACTAAATCTATACCACTTTCAATGAATACTTTCCTTGTCCATCCAAATGCCTAGATTCTTGGATGCATCTGCAAATGAAATTGAGAGTCTTCCTCAAAGTATTTGGATATAAACAACACTTGGAAGATGAAGGAGTATATGACTTGAATAAAAAGTAAATTAAAAGGAAATTTAATCTTGGATAAGTTTCATATTTCTTTTAATACTTAGAGAGAAGGAGAATAGAGGTAAATTTACTAGACTTTCGTGGAGAATCAATGCTTCTACCAAAACACCTAGTTTATGAGACAATTGTTGAATCCTAAGAACAGTCCTTCAGAGGTACTAGACTATGTCCAAAAGAGCTCAAGGGTACTAAAAAGTATTAATTTATCTTAGATC
The DNA here is from genome assembly GCA_031772625.1 of Pinus tabuliformis. Lineage (NCBI taxonomy): Eukaryota > Viridiplantae > Streptophyta > Pinopsida > Pinales > Pinaceae > Pinus > Pinus tabuliformis. The sequence goes on along the minus strand of CM062818.1, from coordinate 1,585,025,466 downwards.
CTAAAAAAAATAATGAAATGGCTCCAAGATCCATATTTCCCAAAAAATCTTCACACCAAGTTATGATTAATGAATTTCATGGAATCACAACGATATAAAAGTGTGCATAAACCATAGAATTGTTGCATCACTCCTAATCTAAATGATGATAAGAAAAATTTGGATCCTCACTTAACACACAACACATCATTTCCCTTCATGTTGGGTATGGGTGATATTCTTTCCACAACTATCCACAGGTGTTGTTACGTTGCATTGGGCGCAATGAAGGGTCGGTAGGCCCCTGCTTGGGGTCTACTGCAACGCCCTAGATTTTTTTTTTTATGTGGACCCAATAATATTTGGACGGACCCTAGGATGATGGGTGAACCTACCCATGGTTTTTTGCGTGTGTTTTTTGTGCATGGCTTGGGGCATGATGGTTTTTTCGCATGGTATTTTGTAGATCCGATCAAGGAAACTATAATTATGTGTTAATCTAGGGTTAATGGGTTGGGGTTTATGAATGCTTCCACATGTATATAATGTATTGTAACATTGAAAGGAATAATCTAGTTTTCTTGATTTGGGTTCCAGGAGAATATATATATATATATATATATATATATATATATATATATATGAGAATCTATTTTCAGATAATTTTTGTACAAGTTTAAAATCTACACTTCATAGCATATGATATATATTACAATCTTAAGTATGGAAATGAACCATTAAATTTATATTAAAAATGTTATATAGTTGGAAACACCTATAATAACAGGTTAGCAAAAAGACCTCATTCATCCAGACATATTCATATAATTAACCTTATAGTTCATGAAGATAATAACCATCGTGTAGTGCTAAAAATTTACATAACCATAAACGCATTAAAGAAAATAATTCATCATGAACATGAGATGAATTAAATAACCTTCCATGAGTAGTGTTGAACCATAAATTTACCAATAACATATCAAAAAATTCCATCATCCATAGTTAATTTATGCATAAGTTATTATAATTAGATAAAATAGCTTCAAGCTCCTAGCAACTGAATGAGAGACTTCAACTCTCCACCCAACCATAGGCCAGCTAAACCTGATCTCTCTTGTAGTTGATGACCCTCAAGCCATATTCAAAGTCTAAAGGGATGCTTTCTCAATAAATTTACCTAAGGCTCATCTAGGGTATTTCTCAGTTTTAAGAGTCTAAATCAACTATCTAGGTGGTTTATTAGCTACTTTTCCAAAGAAAGCACTACAAGAGCATGTAGCCATTGTCTAGGTGGTTTATCAACCTCATGGAAAGCACCATAGTGGCTCAATTCACCATATTGAGTGGTTTATCATATTTATATAAGGCACCCAAGTGGTTTATCAACTTATTTAGCAAGCACATAGTGTTTTATCAACATAATCTTCGAACACTTATGGTTGAATCTTATTTTAAGCCTCCCACTAGCTAGTTAATCTTCGACACACATAGTCCAATGACCTCAACATATCAATGCAAGGGAAGGAAAGCCAAATTTCATAGTACGGAACTCAATTGCAACTCCAACATTGGTCCTACACTCCTTGTTTAGCATTAGTCATTATTTTTAATTTGTTTCCTCTTCTTTGACTTAGAACTCCTTCCTCCTTTTTTGCCAATGGCTTAATGCCTATCTTCTTCTCTTCTCCTCCATTCCACATTCTCTATTTTGAATCTTTTCTATTCCCTTTTTTCCTATCATATCCTATCATATATTAGGTAGTGGTTTCATCTATCATGCCACCTCCTCCCTCTTTGGGTGAGGGTGTCATCTCCAATTCTCCACTCTCTCTTCCCAAATTTTTTTCCCTTAATCTTAATCCATGAGGAGGAATAGGGATGGTGTCATACTCCACCCATGCTTCAAACTCTACAACATTTAATTCATGTTAGTGAAGGTTGGTGGTTATTTAAAGAAATGTTAAAGAGGTTAAACGTTTCAAGTATTGTTATCGGGAAATCTAGTGTCCACTCGGAGCTGCTAGTCCCACTAAGACTGGTAGCTATCTTAGAAACAAACTAACTAAAACTACTTTTGTTTTCCTTTATGAAAAGTATATAAGAGTGGAATGAAGGACACCAACCTCAGTCTTTCCCTTGGTTCCTTGCTCAATTCCTCAACCTTCTGACAGATCCTTGTCGCTTCTCCTTCGTATATCCAGCTTCAAAGAGCACCTGTGGAATCAAAGTAGCATAATACTATCGAAGAACAAAGATCTACAATCATAAACAATATAGGACTAGATGTATATTGACCACACAAATGCATATATCATCATACAAGAATGTGGAGGAAAACTTGAATAGCTTTATTAATATCAAGAATAGCAAAGAGGATTACAACCAATTGTTCTGACTTAGCGTCATCCTCCACCATGAAAGCCCTTCTTTCACCTCATGAAAAGCTTAGATCACCCAACACTATGATATCCCAACAAGAAACCAACAACACTTCCTTACAAGATACAAAATTCCAGCCTCTGGATCTCTGGGATGAGGGATCTATATATAGATGATTGTAGGGGGGTGAGTCAGCTTCTGGGATTTTGATTAGTGTCCTCTCTCTGATAGTTCTTGATTCCACTTGGAGATTGATGTTCTCTTACTCATCCCTGGGAAAATTCAGAGAGGCAAGTGTCACAGGAGAAGTTTCTAGAAGATTCCATGATCATCCACCTCGCAAACTGTCTCTGCCATTTGTCCACTCTCGCCCATCGCACCCTACAAAATGGCTTTTTAGTATGCATCACACCATTTTCACTAGGTAGGTGGGATGCATCGCACCCTTAACACTGAGCAACCTGTATTGTCCAGTTTTTACCAGTTCTGAGCAGTTTCCTATGGAGAACTTCTGGGAGATGATGTAATCAGTTGACCTTGTTCCTTTAGGGTATGAAACAACACTTTTAGGGACTTAGGAGCCCTTGGTTTATGGACATGTTTGATTGGGGTTGAAGTGCCCAAAAATGTCTATAACAGTTGCCCCCTAAAGCATGAGGTCGTTAATCTTTTGATGTCGGGTGAAATGCTTTATCATGAGGATCCGAAGTTTTTTCGAGCTGGAAGGTGACCTGTAATAAGATACAATACAATACATTATCTTCATATTATTTTTCATGATCTAGCTGAGGCGGCATTCCCATGCTCAGATTTATAAATTCATTTTCATGTACATAAGATAGACAATCGTCTGTGCGGGAGACTGATGATTCTAATAGAGTCATCATTCCTTGATTTGGATGATCATCTGTGCAGCAACAATGTACATTTGATGTCTTTATTTTCCTAAATATATCGCAGCCCGGATGGATGAAACTAGATCCGGGGTATTCAAACTCGTTTAATCTTCACTCAGAGTACAAGTCGATCCATGTGAAAGATGTTCTGGAGTTGAACATGGAAAGGCATCGCCTTATTACCAGCCAATGATGTAAGTTGTTAATAGGCGCGAGAGGAATCACCGATAATTATGATGACCCTCAAGGTACTACAGTACAATTCGCATGGTGTGAATAAGGGACTTCGTGTTAAACACCACGCAAAATCTTTCGGTCGAAGGCCATTGATGTAAACCTGTCACTGGAAGTGAGAAACTTGCCATTAAGGCATGCAAGATTCAAAGTACTGAAGGGTTGTTCCTAAGTTGACTTCTTGGATAATGAGCTGATGTCGACAAGAAGCGACCCGCCGTAGGAGGGCCTTAATGAATCCAAAATCTATGACATGGAATGGAGTAAATGATTTTGGAGGTGAAAACAATCTGATGATACAGGGTTCAGGGTGGCGGTCATGAAAGAATGGAGTGTGAATGTATTACAGCGGATGAGACACAGGTGAATTCTCTGAGCGACTTCTCTTGAACATACTGGTGACACTGACATGGATTGGTAGTGTTAACCCCAAATATGGATGGTGTGATGGACCAATGGTGATATGACCAGTGAGTGGAACAACCCAACCTGACTCAGATGCGGAGTGAAAGTGTCATGTTCAAGAGCGACTTGCTACCAATAAAGTTTCTTCAAGTTTTCTTCCCAATTTTTCCCCAGTCATTGCTGACCAATACCTCTTTATTTTTGTCAAGCTTGAGGAGGATAACATATGCTTGTTCTATAATTTTCCCTTCAGGAAAACCCGTCGCTATATTTTAATGAGCCTAGCGACAGTGAAACTCGTTCTTGTCTGTATGGACAAGTTTGTCGCTATTCGGTTTTAACGAGTTCAATGACAAAGATAACTCGATCCTTTTCAATTTTAGAGAGTCTGAAAGGGACATAAAGGAAACTGCAATAATCCTTTTTCTTCATATAATCCCTTAAGTCCGAAAAAATATAAAATAATACGAAAGGGACGAATTTTCGGTAATTTTAACGAGCTGAACAAGACAAGCGCTCGATCTTTTTTTGTAATAATCCCTCAGGTCCAAAAAGATTAAAATCTAGAGGAGGGATAGCACTTCTGATCGCTTTAACTAGCTGGGGAGGCCAATCACTCGGCAATCTTTTCATATTTTACGAGTCAGGTGAAAAGAGCTTAAAGGAGACTCGTTTTTTAGGAACGAGTGATAATTTCAGGTAGCAGCTAGTTCCTGGTAAGGTTTGGAATTTTCTAGTCATGGCAGTGTCACAAGGATGGCTAACAGGATCACTCTTCACAGTTGTTCCTCAAAAAGAGGCAAACAACCAAATGGAGGTGAATGATTGGCTAAAACAAAGTGGAGGTGATGATGAGAACACAACGAGGGCTCAAAAGCTGATGATAATGCATTCACAATGGTTATCTACTGGAAATTGGTTCATTTTTTAATGAGCTTAAACTCTGGGGGAACGTTTTCTCATTGCTTGTGTTTAATTTTTAACGAGCTTGAACTCCACATAAAAACTGCTCGTGATGATGGTCATTGATTTAATTTCACCGTTAATCACTTTGTTCCTTTAAAGGTTGTACCACCTATTCAATTTCTTCATCAAAACCGATTAGAAATGAACAATATATGTTTCAAAATGAGTTAAAACAGTATTATTTTATTCGAATTATGTGAAAAGTAATTTAAAAGTGGTTTTTTACCCCTCATTTTACCATTTCATTTGAACTTTGGTTTTTTGGAGCTCTGGAGGTGCTTTTCCCCCTTGATTTTCACCAGCTGATTTTAGGAGATTCTGTGGACGATTTTTAGCGCCGTCTGGACCAGGTAGCAGCTAAACCTGAGCTCTTCAGTTGCATTCCTTCCTTTTTGAATTTTTTGCATGTTTCCTATTTTTCTGAGCCTCTGGGGTTTGAAAAATTCACCCTGGCTCCATCGCACCCTTCCTATATCGAAAGGTGAGATGCATATTGGCTTGGCCATCAGCCAGTTAGTATGCATCCCACCCAATACACTACTGGGGGTGTGATGGGTGCGAAAAGGGAAATTTTTGCACTATTTTCTCATGGGATTTTTGCCTTTTTTTTCCAAATCAGGATCCTGACTCTTCTCTTGCTTGTTTTGCAGAGATTTATCGAAGCAAAATGGTTGTTACATGGCGAGAACATGAGCATGAAGAAGAGGAACTTCTTGCTTTACATGATCCGGTTACGGTAACTACACTGTGGAACTATGGCCTGTTCAAGTTTTTCCGCATCTCTAGCATGAGGCAACAAATCAACTTGTTGCAATATCTTCTCGATGCATGGGATCCTACCAACCAGGTGTTTCAGATCAGAGGCAAATCTATCCCCTTGACTATCGTGGACATCTATTTTTTGACCGGTTTATCGAGGCGTGGTGCCCCTCTTTCATTATCAGGTTCCACCCGTGGGGGTGAATCCGTGAGAGATTATATTCACCAGTATTGCAGAGAGGGATCTCAGCCAAGTAGGGACAATAAGATCAACATCCGAGATGTTGATGACCGGTCCTTGAGGACCATTCTGTTCACTTTTGCTAGACTCACTGGTAGTGCGGCTCCTCACGTGGCTAACAGGTCCTATATGTAGTACGCCTTGGAATGCCTTGAACCAAAGGTGTTCAACTGGTGTGACGCAATACTCCCTGTGATGAAAGAACAACTGACCAAGGTAAAAAATAGAAAATTGAATAACTTCAGCTATGGTTCTATTTTGACCACTTTCGCCTTGGAAAAGATCCCACTTATGCAGCCGCAGTACATCTCACTTGGCTTACCTCCACCGGCTGAGCCACGAATGCAGATATGGGTCGACCTTATGGCCCGACATGATGTTCAGTCCCAAGTTTCCTTTTCTGATACCTTTTTCGAGTGGTTCAACTGTCAGGAGATGGTTTTTTCTGAGTATCCATATGCTGGTATGGATTTCCGGGGTGACCTGGATTTGGTGTTTCCGGCTGGTGAGTAGTGGGGTGTTATCGGTAAATTCTCTGACCATATCTCTGTTCATCGTTTCTTTTTATAATGTTCATGTGCTTTCTTCTATCAGGACTAATCAAAACTTATGTGCTCATGCAGATATTGGACCATTTTGGCCAGTAGTACGTCTGAGAGTACCAACTGCCACTCCAGCAGGACAGGCTATGGGGAGGGCTATCCTTCATGAACTTGATGTGGCCGAGACTCTTTCAGCATTACAGGATCAGGTCGAGAGCCTCACTCTTGGTATTTCAGACATGAGGACCGATGAGCTGCCCTTGAGGTTGCAGCGACATACTACTGGCATGCCAAGTCGATGGACTAGGCTTTTACGAATGATTGCACAGGCGGTGACTTGTTATCACCAGCATCATTAGACTAAGGTGCCCCCTAGCATTTTGATTTTTGGGTCATTTGACTGATTTTGTCCTGGTTACAGAACATTATGTATGAGCCATAAACAGTTATATATATATTTTTTATTTTCGGAGCTTTATTTTGGTTGAGTTACGTGATCTTGATGCAAATATTTGATGAAATGCTTCTTTTATAAATGTTGCAAATGTCTATCTAACACATAATTTTCCAATGAGTCTGTTAATGTGTTTAAGTTTTTTGGAAATATGTTGATATTGAATAGAATCAAACTGCCTTTCCAAAATCTCGACCCTTAGGAACATGCAATAGATAGCCGGATTTCGTACAAAGTAGATATCAGTGACCTATAGGATGACGAGTTGTGAGTCTAGCCTAACGACTAGTCAGCGTATGCCACACGTAATGACATCAGAGAGGAGCTCTATCAACATGCTGTATTCAAAAATATTGTTCATTGACTGACCAATACATACCCCTCTGAAACTTACTAACTCGCTTCTTGGATCAAAGATGGCCCAGGCCGCAGAAGATAGGTTCTGTGAACTATGACTCGCTCTGTCGGCACATCCAACAAATGATTCCAATAGGTCCGACACCTGCAACAAATGTAAAAGTGGATCACTTAACCAAAACAATTACCCTTAGCAAAAACAAAAATGTAACAAAAGCATAGGGGTTACTATCTTGAGTCAAGCATAGTAACGCTTAAGGTACAACCCGTTGCGAGGTTGCGCCAATGGAATCCCATCATAATCTACTAACTTGTAGGCTCCTTTTGCTAATACACATTTAACAATATAGGGGCCCATCCATAAGGACTTGAACTTACCTGCTCCCAATTTATCGGATTCCTAGTCGTAGAGTAAGACCAGGTCACCTTCTGAGAAGACACGGGGTTTTACATTCTTGTCGAACTGCGCCTTGACTCGTTTCTTATGGGCTTCATTATCCAAAGCGACATCATGATGGGTTTCATCCAATTGGATTAGTTCCAAGAAACGAGCCTCTTCTTCTGAAGCTCCGGGGAGGAGGTCGACCACGAGTTTGAGGGACGAGATTTCACACTGAAAGGTAAGATTGCTTCCAGGCCATACACCAATTGAAAGGGTGTAAACCTGGTTGCATTCCTCACTGATGTCTGGTATGCCCACAAGGTTGAGTATAGGATCAGGTGCCAACTCCTTTTGTGGACTCCAATCATCCTTTGCAGCATCTGCTTCAAGACCTTGTTGATTGCCTCAACTTGTCCGTTAGCCCGCGGATAATATGGAGTAGAGCTGTCGTGGGATAGCCCTAACTTGGCAGCCAACTCAACCATCATGTGATTGCGAAAATGCGATCCATGATCTGTGACTATGGCCTATGGAATTCTGAATCTAGAGACTACATGATTGAAAAAGAAGAGGGCAGTCATTTCACCGTTGTTGTTTAATGTAGGCATCACCTCGGCCCATTTGGTAAAATAGTCTATTGCAACTATGATATACCCATGCCCCCCGCCGAGGTGGGATTACATGTCATGAAATCTATGCCCCATTTGGAAAATGGCCCAACCGCAGCTACTGGTTGCAGAGGTGCGGGTGGTATTATGGTTTTTCGATCAAAGATTTGACAGGCATGGCAACTTCTAACTGCGGTTATGCAATCTTTAAACATTGTTGGCCAGAAGTATCCTGCTCGTAAAATCTTTTGCGCCGTAGCATAACCAGATTGATGGCCCCCACATGCGCCTGAATGGCAATCATTTAGGCATTTAGGACTTTTTCTGCCTCCTCGTGGATGACGCACCTCCTCAGAACTGTATCGATACCACGACGATAAAGTGTATCACGACGATCATGTAGTCTTTTGCTTGGTATTGAATGCGTCGTTGTTCCGAGAGGGAGGTATTAGACCTATATGTTTGGGTTTGGAGATAGATTCTTATGTCTCCATACCACGGATTGCTTGAAGATATTAGAAACAAAGATTCATCCACGATTGCTTCTTCTGATGTTACATCGTTGGACGATGATGGGAGATCGCATAGTAACTCCGTGAAAACTAGGGATTTCTTTGATTCGAATTTTATAAATTCCAGATCAAACTCTTGTATAATTGCTATCCATTTTGAATATTTTCCCCCCAGCAACCGTCGCGGCAATATATAAGTCATGGGGTTGCAATCTGACAAAATGGTAGTTTTTCGAAAGAGGATATAGTGTCGAAATCTCTGTATCGCTTGAACAGCTGTGAGAGCTAGCTTTTCAACATAGGAGTACTTGCTTTCTGTATCATTTAAGTTTCTACTTAAATAATATATAGGATGTTCAATTCCATTGTCTTCTTGAACTAAAACCATTGCGATGGTTGTATCCGCTGCAGCTAGGTACAAGTTAAAGTCTTTTTGATAATTAGGAGTGTACATTAATGATGCGTTTATTAGGGATTCTTTTAAAGCATCAAAGGAAGCTTGCACGACCTGATCCCAGACGAAGGGTACTTCCTTTTTCAATAGACGAGTATAACCTTTAGCCAGTTCGGTGAAATTTGGAATGAACCTCCTCAGAAAGTTTGCTTTCCCTTGGAGTTTCTGAATCTGAAGAAAATTTGAAGGTGGAGGAAAATTAATGATTGCCTAAACCTTACATGGGTCGAGATGAGTCCTGTCCCTTGAGACCACAAAGCCAAGTAAACAACCAGAACTGACACAGAATACACATTTGTGTGGATTGAGTCGTATCTTGTAGTGTCGGCAACATAGAAATATTGCTCTCAAATGCTGTGGATGATCTGTCCGCTTTCGCGAATGAGCCGGAAGATCGTTGAGATATGGTTGAACGATGTTTTTGATGTCATGGAAGGCATAATTCATTGCCCTCTGAAATGTTTCCCCTACGTTCTTTAAACCAAAGGGTAGCTTGAGATATGAAAATGTGCCCCACGGACAAATTAATGCAGTCTTTGACTAGTCCTATGGGCGGATATTTATTTGATTATACCCGGGAAATCCATCCATAAATGAGAAGATTTCACATCTGGCGCATTCATCAATTATCTGGTCAATTAAGGGTGTAGGGTAGTTGTCTTTCGGACAAGCTTGATTTACATCCCTATAATCGACGCACACTCTAATCGTTCCTTGTTTTTTCATTACATGAACAATATTTGATACCCAATCGGTTAGAGGAACAGGGTAAATAAAACCAGCGTGGAGAAGTTTTTCAACTTCTGCCTTGATGGTAGCGGCTTTCTTGGGGTGCACCTGTCGTAGCCATTGTCGTACGGGTTTGACATCTGGATACATCTTAATTTCATGTTCAACTATGCTCGAGTCAATGCCTGGCATTTCATCATACAACCAAGCAAAGACATCTCTGAATTCATGAAAAAGAGCGTTATATATTTCCAGTTCTGAAGGAGAACAAGATTTTCCGACATGAATATTCTCTACAACATCTATTTTGGTCGAGATATTTATGGCAATAGTCTCTTCAATATTGGATAAGTTTCACTCGGAATCCACCGTGTTTACAGTCTTTGATAGAAAATCAAAAACTGATGGATGATGAAGGTCATTAGGAGTATATTCTCTGTAATCCAGAAGATGGGAATGATGGTGGTAATCTTCCCATGGTGCCCCATCAATCATCATTGACTGAAAAATTCCTTCGTCTGTATAATGTACTTGCAACCAAGGATCTAAAGGGGTACCATATTCTTTAGACCTATCTATCCAAACGCTTGATGAGCGTTGATTTGGGTTTCCCTCCCATGCCGAAAACATTGATTGCTACAAGATTTCTATTGGGCTTGGAGGTAATACCTTCAGATGATCCGTTTTAATATCGTTTTTAGAGATCTTTTAAATAGAAGATATCATATTGTAGGCTCCCACTGTTGCCACTTCTGCCAGATTAATTGGAGGCGGTAGGGAAAAAGTCCCCATTAATATAGGGTCTTTTAGTAGGCCTACTCCAATATTTTGAAGCGAGTGAGAGCTTCCGTGGATCATTGGAATGCTTCCCATAACTTGTGAACTGTTGGGGAGAAATGTATGTTGGTCGACGATTGTAATTCCTCTTTGAAAGGGAAACACAATCTTCCTGAAGTAGGTCAACACAACGGCTGCCATGCATATATTCAGGGCCTTCACAGTAGGATGTTGTAATCGAGGTTTTCGTCAATTACTTCAACATCTATTTCTACTGTTTTGCCCCCTAGTTGACTTGCAAGTTACTTAAAATCTCGTATGGGGTGTATGTTCGTCCATCAAATGCTTTTAATGTTGTCGAAGATCATGAAAAGGGTGGAGATCCTAAGGTTTTCCAGAAACTCATCGACATAATACATGTAGATGCCCCCTCATCAATAATTGTTTGATGAACAATTTTTTTGAGGGCTTTCACTTGAATAAGGAAAGCTAGTTGAGCTAGTAACTGAGGGTCATATCCTTTGTGATTAAAGGGCACAAGATTGGAATCTGATGGGTCAATCCCACCTATCCCTAATAATAAATCCTGCTTTTAAGAGGGGAAATTTTGCAGTACCTCAAGTGTTGACATAGTGGATGGCGATTGGGCCAGATCCTCCACTATATTATAATGTTGTGCTACTCTGGCATGAGGATTAAATGTCGATTTGTGTACTACTCCCTTTGGCGGCTTTATCGTTAGTTCAGGAATGATGGGTGGCACAACTTCGGTCAAAGTTGTTGTCGAACTACTGGGTTGATCATTGGCCTTGTTGTTTGACAGTTGTGGATTCCCGTAGTCTTTATTCCTTGTTAATATCAAAACATCGTTTTACTGCTTTGAAACTGACAACATTAGCACTTGGGACGGGGAAGCATTGCCACTAGCAACCAGATTTGTTCCTGGATTTGGAAACGGATCAGTTAATACTACCGAGGTTTTTGAATTCTTGAAGAATTTTCTAAGCTCAGCTTTATACAGACACTCTCTTGTCCAATGATCATCATCACATATTAGGCATGGACGATTTGGTTTCCTATCTCCAGAAGGGTTTGCAGAAGATTTTTCAGGGGACGACTCTTCTTGATTCTTCTGCTTCCATTTCTTTTTCTTCTTGCCTCCTGGTTTCTTGGTTCCTTTGCCTTTTTCGATCGATACGACATTTACTTCCAAGGCGAGAAGTTCTTCATTTTCATTTTGTCATGAAACCGTACGGGCTTTCTTCGACTTAGCCTTTACAGTTTTTGTGCTAGTCGTTCCTATCACGCCGTCCCCGGCATGAGAGTCTTTGTTTGATTTAGGAGATGAAGTAACGAAAAATTCTGATCTAGGAGCATCAGGGATTTTATCGTAGAGCGTGCCAGACTGAGTATAGATTAAGTCTAAATATTGCGCACGAGCAATTACTTGCTCTTTAGTGACGACTCCTCCCTTTGCCACATCTTCCGTAATAGAAGGTAACAACAACTTAATAAACCATTCAGCCAACAACTGATCAGGAACATATGTTTTTACATTCTACAATGACGTCGCCACTCATGAATATGATCGGATATGTGAGTGGTTGTCATTTGCTTGAAATTGGTAAGAAGCTCTGTTCCCATTTCGTACCTTATGGGTAACTGAAAATGGGTTTGAAAGGTTGTGGCTAGGGTACTGAAGTTATCAAGCAAAGCTCTAGGCAATTCGATATACCATTTTGCTGTCGGACTAGTTAACGTTCGATGAAAAAGGTGAAGCCTGATCGAATCATCATTTAGAGTGTTAGATGAATACCACAGGTGAAAGGTCATCACATGATTTGACGGGTCTTCACCCGGATTTCCATTAAATTTAGGAATATCTGATGGAAGTTTATGAGGAAACGTTGGCCACCAAGAGGTGTAAGCGATTGGATTGTTTGTTAGTCGGTTTAGATCTGGTAACTCTAAAGTTTCCACGAAGGGAAACTGTTGATTAAGGTTCGGTGAAGCGTACCCAGGATAATATGGGATTGCCTGAGCAGTGGGTCTTTGCATACTAGCATAGTGCATTTGATGCTGATAACTTTGATAGGTTGATGGGCATAACCATTATGAAATGGTTGATGTTGTCCATTTTGAATATACGGCTACCCATTACTTGCAATGACTTGGTGCTCAAGTCCTTGGTAAACTTGTTGGAATTGTGGTTGTTGATATTACACCAGCCATGGTTGTGAGACCATGTGATGTTGCCCAATATTGGTTGTTTGACCGAGATGAGGGGTAATGGTACCCATTTGAGCCTGGGTCACTCCAGTTAAGGAGCCACTAACCAATGATTGTGGTGGTGTCGCAGGGACAAGGGGTTGTTGGATTGCGACTTGAGAGACTTGAGGTTGGCATACGATAAGTAACGCTTGTACTTGCGACACCGTCACAATAGCCAGTGTAGTAGGGATATTTGACATAGGCATACTTTGTTGCATTGAGTATACAACTCTTGGTTGTTGAGGCAATATTGGTATCCAACCACTAGATGTAATTCCAGCATAACCTGAATTCTGTTGCGAACTCTCGTATGTTTGACCTCTTGGAGGTGACAATGAAAGGGCATATTACCCTCCATACGGCGGTAATCTGGTGCTTAAGGGAATTATTTTCCTTTGAGGACCAGACTGCCCAAATTGACATTGCGAAGGATCAATTTGCTGAGACTCAACATAAGAGATTCCAAATATTATTCTGGATGAACAAATGGGAACAAACCATACCATTGAAACAACCCCTGGATGGATCCCATCCAGTGATTGAGAGCTAGTCGCGACAGATGGTACGGCCGCGAACATTGTCGGAGTAGCAGCAGGAAGTTCTGTCGTTGTTGTGTCAGATGACACAGTCCTAGATGTCGACAATTGTTCAGACATATCTAGTCTATCCAAAAGGTTTCCTAGCGATTCTACAGGAACTTCGAATAATGGTAGACTAATTTCTGATGAAGAAGGATATAGAGTGACCCCTACTTCAAATTTCGATGGAGTACTAGATGGTGGATCCTCCACAACCTCTTCTATAGCAATCAAACCGAGTGGAAGAGGTAGACCGTCAGGTCTGTAAATATTTCCGGTGCCGAAGAAGGTATAGATTCTGCAGCGACTGATGTTTGGGGAACAACGCCTTCCGAATCAACTATGGATGGAGCCGGTTCAGGTATAGAAGTGTTTACCCTCACACTAGGATCAGTTCTATTGTCCTCTTATGGCTGCGAAACTTCTTTTGTAAAGGCAGGGGTACTAGAAATGTTTGGAGTAACCGGAGTCTCTGAGGGTGTCAAAACACTTATTCCAACCCAACTAGGGGACTTTGAGTCGATTAAATGAATTCGCTTTGTCCGGAATAGTTTTGATTCTGGGCACAAAGACGGTTGACTCGTAAGCCTCCACGAACGACGGGGTTTCAATTGACTTTCTTCCACAATTGCAGATTACTCAATCAACTAAAAATAAAGGGAAAAATGTTTTCGAATTAAATGAATTTTAGACGCTTTGACACTGTTTTTTCAATTTTTAAGAGTCGAGAAAAAACAAAAGATGACTCTAGTCGCCTTTGATTTTTAATGAGCCTGAAGTGACAAGTGCTCATATGGACCTTTTCCTTTAAGGATTCTAAAAAGGAATGAAAGAGACTACTCTGGAAATCTAGACAGAGGGATTACCAAACTAATCGCAAAATTGCAGAATAGTTTTTACGGTATGGCAGTCAATCTTCTCGAATGTTGTGTTTAGTGCATTGTGATCGATAGGGCAGCAGACACGACTTCTTATGGATAAAGGATATAGCCTATTGTGGTCTCCCAATATATACTCGATGGTACGTGGGAGCACAAGTCCGTACTAGCACTTGTCATCTCAAAGAGGAGGAATCACCCAACCAACAGTGAAAAAGACAGTTACCAGGCTTTACAACGTCGGAATATGTCTCTAGCCTAGACTTCTAGATGTTGTGCGTTAGGTTCCAAAGAGTTTTTAGGTTCATTAAATTTATTTTACAGTTGATCTTTCTTAAGAAATTTTCCTTTCAGGTTCACTGCATGATGTAGATGTACAATTCCTAAAATGCAATCTAAGATGATAAACAATCCTTTAATCTTCTTTTTGCAATGAAAATCCTAGCTACTAAAGAAAGAGAGATGATATTCTTTCAACATAGAGCAGAGAGCACACACTAGATGCACTGTCCTAAATCAAGCCAACAAGCAGTCTAAATGCAAATTCACATGCATGTATTTGTTTTCAGCTTTCTTAATGTGTGAATGACAAGAAGAATGCCAATTACAAATCTGAATTATCTTTTCAAAGCGACAGTACTAACAAATTTCTCTTCAAAAACGAAAGGAAGATAATAACGACACTTTACTATCTTGAATTGAAAACTGCTTTCGACACTTGAAAAACTACTAATTCAAATCAAATACAAGAGTAACTTTATTATCGACCATCAAGAACAATAGAATTCTTCTCTTTTACTGAAAACGACACTTGCAACACTTTCAAATCAAAAGATGACAGTTCGACTATGCTACTACTTTGTAAAAGAGAACTGAAAATGGCAGAAAATAAATAAAAACATCCACAGTTCTTTGCACAATGGAGGTGGAAGGATGGAAAGGAAGGGGGTTTTGATAGTGGTATACTGATCACAGACAGCAAAACTCCTGAATAGAGCTAAAGAGAGTGAACACAAAAACCAAAATCTGAGAGCAGAAGGGGTCTTGTCTGATCAGCGCACCTGTAACACAGGGAAAGTGTGATGCAGCACACCTAATGCACACGGGAAGTGCGATGCATCCATATTCCCAAGAGTAAAAGGTGCGATGGTCTAGGGACGAGACTTCAACTGGGTTCCGGGTCACAGTTTGCAGCTCAGTTCAGGGATTTAGGTTGGGCAAGTGATGTACAGTAAATAGAAATCATAGGGGCTGATCTAATGAGGTTACTAGAGCCATCACTAGGGTAATTAGAAAGTTTGCAAATCGATTGTTTAGTTTATAAACAAAACCCAGAGATAGACTAAAGCGGCATTGATCTACTTTGCACTTGCATAGCAAATGCAGTTCGAAGGCTAGCTGGCTTGACTTCAGGCTCCATCTGTAAGTTTATAACACAAACAAATATAGACAAACAAACAATCTATTCGCTCCCACTGTGGTCGCCATTTTGTTATTGGGAAATCTAGTGTCCACTTGGAGCTGCTAGTCCCACTAAGACTGGTAGCTATCTTAGAAACAAACAAACTAAAACTACTTCCATTTTCCTTTATGAAAAGTAGATAAGAGTGGAATGAAGGACACCAACCTCGATCTTGCGCTTGGTTCCTTGCTCGATTCCTTTCCCTTCTGACAAATCCTTGCTGCTTCTCCTTCGTATACCTAGCTTCAAAGAGCACCTGTGGAATCAAAGTAACATAATACTATCGAAGAACAGAGATCTACAATCATAAGCAATATAGGACTAGATGTATATTGACCACACAAATGCATATATCATCAAACATACAAGAATGTGGAGGAAAACTTGAATACCTTTATTAATATCAAGAATAGCAAAGAGGATTACTACCAATTGTTCTGACTTAGCGTCATCCTCCACCATGAAAGCCCTTCTTTCACCTCATGAAAAGCTTAGATCACCCAACACTATGATATCCCAATAAGAAACCAACAACACTTCCTTACAAGATACAAAATTCCAGCCTCTGGATCTCTGGGATGAGGGATCCATATATAGATGATTGCAGGGGGTGAGTCAGCTTCTGGGATTTTGATTAGTGTCCTCTCTCTGATAGTTCTTGATTCCACTTGGAGATTGATGATCTCTTACTCATCACTGTGTGAATTCAGAGAGGCAAGTGTCACAGGAGAAGTTTCTGGAAGATTCCATGATCATCCACCTCGCAAACTGTCTCTGCCATTTGTCCACTCTCGCCCATCGCACCCTACAGAAGGGCTTTTCAGTATGCATCACATCCTTTTCATTGGGCATGTGGGATGCATCACACCCTTAGCATTGAGCAACCTGTATGGTCCATTTTTGACCAGTTCTGAGCAATTTCCTTTGGAGAACTTCCGGGAGATGATGTAATCAACTGACCTTGTTCCTTTAGGGTATGAAAAAACACTTTTAGGGACTTACGAACCCTTGTTTTATGGACATGTTTTATTGGGGTTGCAGTGCCCAAAAATGTCTATAACAAGTATGGGTCTACACAATACGCACGTCACCAGCAATCAACACACATACAACAAGAAACCCCCTTGGATATTGAATCTGTGTGGCCCTCCATTTAGGCCAAGTAATTAAAATCAACATTTATTTTTTTTTATTTTTTTTTACAACATTATCATCCAACCGTGGCCTCCATGTTGGTGTTACATGGTAATACATATAACATTACAACAATATGGGGCAATGGGAGTGGTGTTACAAACTGCACCCCCTTAAAGGAACATTGTCCCTAGTGTTCTATAACCAAATAATAGAAACAAAATTTGATATTTATAATTATATCACTTACATATGAAACATATCTAATGTTCTCTATTGTGATTTTCATACATGTCATTCATTATCCTCAAGGATTCTGCAAGGGAAAGATTCAGCTCATGACTTCCAAGGACATAACCAATAACCCAACAAATATGAAAATGACCCCTCAAAAACTAATCTACTTAGGTTTCCTCTTCCTTGCAGGCACATGCCTTCCAAGTTTAGGTATCCCCTTCTTTTCCACCCCAATCCCTCATGTGACCCATTCCTTGGTAAGGCTTCCTTACACAAGAATATTCTCGATGAAGTCTCACAACATCCATTTAGCTTGCTCAATAACACAACACATTTGTCACATCATACCTCATGAAAATCAATGTATGGCATGATTATAGTGTCACCACAATAGCCTTGTCCTTAAGGTCTTCAACTCCACTATGGTGTGTTGCACCATGTTAATATCACTCTAATAGTGCTCATGATCAGCATCATATATCTGTGTCGGATAGTTCAACGACTCACCTATATCATGAGCATTTATAATTCTTATGAGATTAATCATAAAAAACTTAAATCAATTAAAACACAATTTCAGTAGATAATTCTTTAAATTGATACTTATCTTTATGGTTATTCGTTTTTTCCTTTGTCTTCATAAGTAATGGTTCTAGCTCTATCTTTACTAAAAAAATATCCATCTTCATCAAACAAGCTTTGTATTTATTGAACAAGTTATGTCTTTACTAAACGAGCTCCATATTTAGCAAACAAACTTTTTCTTTATTGAACAAGCTTTATATGTACTAAACAAAGCTCCTCATGCTCACATTCCAATGAGTGTGGGGCATATTTCTTCTCCTTTTATATATTTACCTTTCTGGGCCTATTCAACCCCCATTACAAGTAGTTTACCCATCCAAAGGTTTTCCTTCATAGACCCCCATCAACTACTCACCCTTCTAGGGCCAATAAACCCCCATTCTAAGTAGTCTACCTATCCAAGGGATCTCCTTCATGGTCCCCCATCAACTACTCACCTATCTTAGCTTAGGAAAACTCCATTCTATGCAATCTACCTGTCTAGGATATTCTCCTGCATGGGGTAATCGTTAGAGTCTCACATCCAAGTACTAGTCTGACATGCTTTAATGTAATGTGCAAGGATTCTTATGACCAAGTGAGGGTTTGGCATGGTGCATTGCACTACCCATGGAGTCTTATAGTCAAGGTCCTAGTTATGACTTACACCCATGAGGTAAACAAAGTGTCACACAATTTCCATGTCCACACAATATAATTTTTCCTAAGATCCATGCTCCATTGTTTCACCTATGTCACAAGGTTTAATTTCCATGAGGTACGCTCAAAATTTTTAAATTAAAAATTTCATTTTCCCAACTTTGCTACATTCAAAATCCAAATATTATAAGCATGAGAATTTTAGTGATATTATTGAGATCCCTTGCAAGTAGTGTTATTTTTCATGGTGTCTTATATTTCACACCCAATTCTAGCATTGTACATGCAATCTAATCATTCAATTAGCTAAACAACTATCAGTATTCATACATACATTCTTTTCACTTCAAATATTCACAACATCTTGTAGTTATCTCAGAATTATTGCACATATAAAAATTCTATCAGCCCATCTAATTAAATTATATTGAAATGAAACTATGATAGCACCATACGTGTGCATCACATTTATTCTAAGAATTTCATAATGCAATCAAATATTTATTCTAATATCCTAAAGAGACAAAACCAAGAGTTGTGGATCTTTAAATTCGTGAGTAATTAGTTTCCACTTTGGTTTTTCATTCATTGCAAAATTCTTTGAAATATTTTTGTAGTGAATACTTTTTACCTTAACCATACCTGTGTTTGGGCATCCATGCAAAGTATTCGTTGATTTTAAAACTAAAAGAATCAATTTAGGTAAAATGAATTTTACCAAATTATTGTCCTTTACCTTTTTACCTTTTCTTGTTTCTTGCTTTCCATACTTGGTTTTCATCACATGAATTTTTAGTTTAATTATTTTCAAAGAATACATCTAGTTTTTAGCATAATTGCTATTGCAATATTCAGTGGTCCTTGAAATTATCTCAACTTCACATATTATTAACAACTCTATCAATTTGATTGATTACAAGTTGCAATGAAACTCTCATAAAGGAATTTCATTATGTATCCAATTCAAGCATGTATTCATCCATGCTCCCAACCCTGTGCATATTCATTTTGACAAGCATGTGTTGTGCATGCACATATTCCATGAAATTCATGTGTTGTTATTTTTAGATTCAAATTTTAGTCATTATGTTTTTCATTCATTCTCACGACAAATTTCATAAGCATAAGCATAAGCACATTAATAACAATACTTAATAATAACAAAATTATTCTTGCACACTTTCCTGATGGGAATTCCACATGGCATGGGATCCATTGGGTAACTTCACTGTATTACTCAAAACATAGCAATTAGTATACCATTCAAAAAATCATCATGTTTAAGTTTAGATTATTTATCCTTCTACTATGATGGTTCTCAATAAAGGACCTTTCAAATGAAACAACATCATTATTCCCTCTTTTTATTTTTTCACTAAATTCACATATCCATAAAATATAAAGCATATATCAATCATGCACAACATTAGTTAAGGGAACTTCCTTCTTATTCCATTTTAATGGCTTTGGCATTTCTATCCAATTGGTTCATTTGTACCTAACCAGGTGATGGGCCTCCCAAGTAGGAAAAAACATAAGGCCTATCTAACCACTCCTAGGCACATAAAGGCTACATTAACCTTTCTTTTTTTCACTTTATTATACTTTCATAATTTAATGAGTTCTTAGTAGATTCAAGGAGATTTTTCATACTTTATGTGCCTAAAATGACTAAATATTTCATATGATAATAAAGGGATTTTGCATAGTTTTTTAGGAGATCCAGCTAGATATACTTGTGAAGTTTGCTCCATGCTACAAAATATTTCGTATGTGCTGGCTAAGGAAAATAAATAATCCTTCCTACTATTATGCAGTGACCCAGAAGACATGATCCAATTTTTTAAGTATTTTGGAGGGAAATAAGTCCTCCCACAAAGGAATTTTCCCCTACCCTCATTGTATAAATAGAGGGTTTGAGTAGCCCATTAGAACTAGTAGGAGCAGAAACATAACAAAGTAGAGCATTAGGAGAAGTTTAGAGTTCAATTTTTCTAACATTTTCCATGTACAAGAAAGTTTTAGTTAATGGATGTGATCTTTGATTTTAGCTCTTAGTTTGGCTTTTTCTTAAGGGTTCTGCACCTCCTTTGGCTAGGGCTCACCCTAGGTTCTCAATAACCCTCTTGTACCATTTCCATTCTTGCATATTTTTATCCTTGCAACATAAATTTTGAACATTGCTTTTATGTATGGATATTTAGATAATTTAGGGACAAATTTTATTGCACAATATCTTAGCTTTAGGTGATGATATTTGTAATGGTCACATTTCTTAGAGAGAATTCTTATTCCTACATTTGATTCACTTTCCTTATTGATGTTTTTTTTTGTCCATCATACACTATTTGTTTTTTCCACATAGTCCCTTGTTTTGCAGCTACAAGAAACCCCATAGCCTTGCACCTTTCTATATTAACCCTGCCACAAGGTAATGTGATGCCTTGGACATTTGTAATTTATCATTTTACAACTTTTTCTTAGATTCTTTCCCTTCCATCCTTACATTTGGTGTATTCCAATGCTCCTTGGATTGTCTCATATAGAAAAATAAATACCTTGTATCAGTTTGTAACTTGCCTTTGGAAGTCACTTAGATTTGCACTCAACTCATGATTATCATTCTCTGGTGTATTACAACAAACTTGGAACCATGAGAATGGAATTTGGAAGTAGAGAGGTCATGTAGATGCCTCTATTTGAATTGCTCTATAAATTTCTTCTTTCTTACAAAATTTGGGTTTGTTGTTTATAGGATTTTATTTCCAATGTGTGTTTTCTATCCTTGAAATATAGAGTAGTGTGTTTTCACTTCATTGTAGATTGAATTGTTTTCCTTCCTTTCTATATGCTAGTCATTATATACAATTTCAATTTTCCTATAGCATAAAATAGTTAACTTTCTCTATGTACAACTATATATCATCTCAATACTTCCACCTACATAAAATTTAGGAAAGGGAATATATAGTTCCTACTACACATATAGTTTTGACCCCTCTTAAGTTTGTCCAAAAATTAGGTTGAAAATTTAAGCTATGACCTTTGGGAGTTGCAACATTTTTGTTGAAATACTGAGGGCCATCTATTTTTGGAATCGTTGTTGGGGATGTGTCATGTAACACCTCTAGTTATTAGACTTGTAACTTTATTTCCTTTTATCATTATTGGAAAAGTAAATTTAAGTGAGTGAGTCAACGTGCATGTTAAATTTTATGATATAAAATATATGCATACTTAAATGTGGATATAAATAAATGTATGATTATTTTTAACACTCATAAGAATATGTTGAGAGCTATTAGGTGGAACTAAACCCTTATTGTCAGATAAATAGTTATTCCCACAACAACAAAAAATTAATAGTAAAATCATGGGGGGAGGAAATCCGTTTTCCCCTTTTTTTAAACAGTAGGGAGAGAAACATTGGGGGAGACCTGAAAAGGGAAGAAAATTTTTTTGCTTCAAGGGTTAAAGAGAATTAAAGATTCTAATACAGAATCATTGAAACCATTTCTCTGACAAAAAGGGTAGAGCTAGAGGGAAGTTGGATTGAGAGAGATTCAAATTATGGTTGGGAGGACTGTGATAGTTCTTAATTCATTCTATGGAGGGAAAATAGATAAGTGTTTCATAAGTTAAATCAATAAAAATTGAGAGATGGGAAAAATATTGAATTGATGATTAATTATAGCATGTAGAACCATGTGATGAATATCAATCTCAATGATAATTGGGTATGCAAAATATAACCTACAATAATTAAAGTGTACCAATGAGAAGAAGGCTACAACTTGGGTAAAATAAATGGAAGTAAGGATTCTCTCAAAACTATAAGTATATAAAGTTAAAGATTGCATTTTTAAAAGGGTTGTAAAGTAGTATCTTTTTGTAAAGATACTGGTTAGGGTTATTTGTTTTATTTTTCTAGGTAACCTAATAGATAGATAACATAATTACGAAGGATTGCATAAAGGAATGTGAGTTTATGTATGGTTTCTTTACACAGGAATGCATACATATGAAGCATAAGGTATGTGAAAAGAACAAGGTTAGGTACCTTAGAACAACTGTATGAAGTAAACACTTTTTTTAGATTGGTGACAGTCCAAGGTCTAGACTTTAGTAAGTCTCAAATAAACATGTGGGTCTCATGACAAGTTCCACAATCATACCTGGACTATCACAATGCATACAAATAGATACGGTACAAGAGTAAGAGTATAAATATCTGATCAGATAAGTAAAAATTTATGGGCATTAAATGGGAAGAAAACCAAATGAACTTTGAAATAGAAAATTAAATGAAAAAAAAAAAAAACTGAAGGATACAGTGCTAAACCTTCTCTATATTTTTTATTGTTTTGTAAAAGAAAATCCTACAATCATGAGATATTCATTTGCAAAATACAAGAAAAGAAATGTGTTGTATGGATTTGCATAAATCTCCAGTACGTTTAATATATTCCATGGTGATAGAATTATCACAAATTATTTTTGAGTAAGAAAATAAGTAGTCCAATAGTAAATTAATGATCATAGAATTAGTCATAATGTTAAAAAAAATCAAAAAAATCTTACGACTGAGTATCTATGTAGTGGAAGATACGTTATAAATTATAGTAATAAAATCCTTCGAATGATTTGGCATATACATACATGGAAATAATTCCAAAAATATTTTTTTTTAAAACAACCCTAAAGGTGGGTTATTTGGGCTAAAATATACCTAATAAATAAGAGTAATTAGCTAAGTAGTCACAAAAACATACTTTTTAACCCCTACGTGGAAGAGGATTTCAGAGAAATGGTCCAGTCTCCTTTTGTGGAGGAGGCTCAACAAAAACTAGTTCTAGAGACTAATAGTAATACAAATCCTCTAAGTCCCCATGTGAACCCTTGAGAGGGGTCTTTTCCATACAGTCGAAAACCCTGAGTATGAGTAGAGAATTGAAATAAAATCCTAGATGGAAGCAAGTCAAAGAACATTCTTGTGAGAATATTCATTCATTAATAGTGATGTGAACAGGTATGACCTATTTTCTGCGTAGGAGCCACATCTGTAAGAATAAAGCGAGTGAGTAAGAAGACTTTGCTAGCATAGTTTTCAATCAAGACAATGAAAATAATCTAGTAATGATTGAGGTGTATTCTAGGACAAACTTTTAGAATTACCTAAGCATTGAGGAAAAATCCATGGCCATGTTGTTCTACTTTGCAAACACAACATGCACATTTATTGGGGAAAAAGAAAATTAAAGAATAGGAAGGTAAGTGAAAATACCTAACCTAGGGTTAGAGAATATATTACTTGGAAAAGGTCTACAGTGAATAAGTAATGCACCCATTAGAACCTGATGCACCAACTAAGTAAATTGGAATTCAATGCACATATGGAGAAAGGAAATTGTAACTATCTCTATAAGGAGAAATTGCATAAGAGTTAGTTTAGTTGAATGTGAGGAAACTTTGCAGCAAAGTTGGCATTTAGAATCAAAGAAAAAAATCCAAAGGGTATACAAAAAAAGTTGAAGGCCCAACCTAAAAATAGTGACCATGGTTGTCAAATTACCAACCAACCCTATTCTATAAGGCAGAAATGCATGGCCTAAAATGCAAGTAAAAATAAGAACTCGAATAATGGAAGAAAATTGAAGAAAAAAAATTAGTAGAACCCTAGAGTTGCAGAGCCACTTTCTTGCAGCATGAGGAAATAATAAGGATCGGATGACAGAGAGGGGGTGAGCAGTTACCTCCCAAAAATGGTCCCAACCCATCATGTTTGTTGATTGATAGCTAAAGGACGTGAGCCCTAGATCAGATGACAACTTGATGTGCTCGAGCCTCCAACAAGTAGCCAAGATTGTTATATGGGTACCTTGTGGGTTACAACTTGCATGTTCTAGATTCTTCTAATATAAACCTTATATTTGGTTGAAAAATGGTCCTTGTGGAGGAAATCATTCCTTCATGATTTCATAATATAAGTCGATGCTATGGAAAATTTTAGTAAACTAGATAACCCAAACCACTAGCACCTATATGAGTTCATTCTTGGTCATCTTCACACAGCCCATGGGATGTCTAATTTCATTCGAAGAACTATTGGGGTTAAACAGGGTTGTCCAATGTCCCCTACCCTATTTGGGATCTATATTGATGAGTTTGAAGCATTTCTACACGAGCATATCCGGGACACTAATGGATGCCTTCTTCACCAAGTTCTGATATCTATTCTACTCTTTGCTGACAACATGGTCCTCCTCTCCTCATTCCCACAAAGATTAAAGAGGTAACTGGATGTCTTAGCTTTGTTCTATGACCATCGACAATTGACGATCAACCTAGGTAAAACCAAGGTTATGATCTTTAATGGGGTGAAGAAAACCTCAGACCTTCTCTTTCTATTCAAAGGAGAGGAGATTGAGATCACCAGCATGTATAGTTTCTTGGGGGTGTAATTTTCAGTTCCCGCTTCAGTTTACGACTAGCACTTCAGCCTTGGATCAACAAAGGATATGGATCCTTAGCCCTTCTCGAGAGACAGTGCTTTCAACATCACTTCCAGGACATCTCATCCAAGATGAGCCTCATGGACACCTTGATTCGTCCCACTATTCTATATGGATCAAAGATTTGGGAACCTTCTTTACTTGAGTCAAACTGGGCTTCAAATGAGAGAGTCGAGATTCTTCTTCTCTATCGCATCATTAGGTGCAAATTGATAGTATCGCAACACATCATCCTTGCAAAGTTTGGAGCTCAACCCTTTCGAATTGAGATGGTCTTCAAATTGGTTTCATTCTTGCATCATGTCCAGGGCTTGGAAAACTCGATAAAGAGTAGGGACCATTATCCTTACTTGGCATATTGCTCTTCTGAGACTATTTCCCATTCTACCACCTCAAGTCGAGCCAAATGTTGGTTTATAGTATTTTCAATCGTCATAGAGTTAGTGGGAATTGATTTGGATCACCTCCCTCCTTTCCGATATTCCTTAGATGCTCCTAGTCACCTTTTACCTACTAGACAAGATCTAAACAACATCATCCGGGAGGACATCTACAGGCAGTTCATCCAAGTCACCTGGGTCAATCCTCCAGGAGGGTTGCACCCAAAAATGGCCTTCTATTCTAATCACTTCTTGGAGTTGAGAGATGGGCTCATTGTTCGACCCCAATATACGTTTCACCACTCGATACATGCTCTTCGCACTCCTTCAGGCTAGTTAGAGTAGGTTCTCATAGAATTCGAGTAGAGATAGACCAACAGATGGATAGACTAGACAAACTCTATCAGGTATGTCATTTACAGGAAGTGGAGACTGAGGTGCACTTCATCCTTGGATGCCCTATCTACTACGAGATCAGAGGAAGCTTTCATTGCTTGTTCAGAGATTCTCAAACCCTCGCTGACTTTTCCAGCTACCCCAATTAGATATGTGTGGCCCTATATATGCAGGAGGCTCTAAGGTTCCGAGTGCATATTCTTCAGCCTCCCATCAGACCAGACCTCACACAGAGGATCACAACATTTTTTAGGTTACTACCTTCAAACAAGGGCACCAAGATATCGATTGATACCAATACGTATCCAGAGTCCAGATCAATGAGGATCTGTGGGACCTCACCCTACTACATGAGATCTCAGCTGTAGTTCTGTCTCAAATTTGTTCGTGGGAGACATACTAGGTTCTCCATCATTCAGCAACGTGTGAACCCCCCCAGGACATGATTTAGTGGACAGTCTGCACTTGCCATCGGCTCTTCGTCGGGCCAACAGACATTGTTGAGTTTCTTCATCATTATTCATTTAGCCTCAGATGTTAGGAGAGATGGGTCTGATCCTCAGACCTATTAGGTCATATATCTTCTCCACTAGAGCCAGATGTTGATTTGCTTCATGCATTGTATCTTTGATTTACTTCATGCATTGTATCTTTTATAGGAGACCGTTTGGTTCTCCTACTTTGTATATACATCAGTGTACTCAACACTCCATTTGACCTACTTTGTGGTCATTAGTTGGACATAAATATAATTATCTTATCTTATCTTATCTTACTATCAACAATCATCGTGGTTAGAAAAGAAAAGTGAATCATAAAAAATAAATGCTTCTCTGTCATACTATCATATACATATTACAATGGTTGTAATGTAAGAAAATCAAGGTTCGAATGCCTTATAGATAATTTAATAAGAAACCAACATTTTCTTGGAAGATGATCCAATGTGAAAATGTCACCAAACATCCTGGATAAATCAATAAGATATGTTAACCCCTTTACGTAGAGATATAGCACTATCTCTCTAGAAAACATAAATTGAGCTCATGGTAAATGAATTTAATAACATCATCTTTATGTTATGTTCACAAATAAATAAATTACATGATGTATGTAAAGATAAACAATTGGAATGTGGCAATATAATTTGAAAAGTATCTTAAAATAATTCCTTAAAAAAAATCCTTCTTGAGTTTTTTGTGTGTAGGAAATTAACCATATGTTTTGGAGAGATCTTACAAGTATGTATTATGTTTTCCTTATTTTATTTGATCGTTCTTTCATTTCATCTCTTATGAAAGGGAAAAAAAACATTAGCATCTTATTTTCAAAAAATACAGAAAACATAAATTTACATTCCTTTCTTTTTTGCCTTGAAGAATTAGGGACAAAAGAAGAAACTTCTTACCAAAAACCCCCACTTCTACTAATAGTAGGCCTCTCGTGTCTGACTTTTAGCCTCCTACCCTATCAATAGGGACCATTGAGGCCCTCTTTGATGAGCAAGTGAGGATCCTTGAGGAGATTGCAAAAGGAGAAATAATTTCACACCCCACCAACACTACAGTTGAAAATAAACGACCAGAAGTATTCGCATTTCCCATTAGGGAGACATATGGAGAGGCTAAAATGAAAAAGTTTAACCCATATTTCCTCCCTCACTTCTATGGTTTTATTACAAAACATCATGCAACATTTAGTTTTTATTTTTTTGTAGTATGAAGGACTTATTACTATACAACTAATGAGCAGCAGCAGAAATTGTCGTCTTCCTCTCGAAAGGATGTGGCCCTTCAATTGTTCATGAACCTATAAGGAGATATCATCTTCTCATGAGATTAAATGAAATCATTGGGATTAATTCAAAGGAAAAGATACCAGAGAAAAGATATTTATAAATGTTCAAAGAGAAAATGAGTCTCTAGAATGTTTTGAGGAAGATTTCAGTTGAGTTACGGAAGGGTGCATAATTTCACCTTCCACTCAAATTCCTTGAAGCTAGTCCTACTATGAGGAATCGGGGAAGAAATGATGGAAACAATCAACCTACTAACCAGTGGATACATATATCAGCTCGGCTATGATGATCTCAAAATGAGTATTTAAACATAATTCAAGGGCTACCAGAAAAACAGGTAGAGAAAACAAAATCTTCATAAGTCCCTCTTCCTCCCCCTTAATTACTAAAATTGAGATAGTAGGTATGCTATTGGATATGAATACTGTAATATAAAATACATTTTACATGCAGATGGACTCCCCATGTATCAAGAAAAAACAAGAGGAATCAGAAAACGCTTCAGCCATGTTCTACCCTCAGTGCACTAGAATATGTCCTAGGAATGAATGTCCTTTAAATTTCATATAAATATGTTCTGTTAGGCCCCTATACCACTAGTGTAACCCCTTATTGTTATTAGTACAACCCACTTATTATATTGATGTACCCATGTAGTGCCCATATTGTTACTATTGTGCCCCATAGAAGCCCATTATTTTTATTATTGTGCTCTTACATTATTATTGTTATGTCGGCTCTGATTATGTTATGACCCCTTAGACTCCTATATATAGAAAGGAGGTCTTTTCATTTGTATCATCCAAGAATTGTTCATTTATGTAATGTAAAGGAGGTTTCCCCCTCGAAGAGGCTGAATTCTAAGGCGTTGATCTATCTTTTCTATCTTTTTCTTGAGCTGGTTTCATAACATTTGGTATCATAGCTTTGGATTCTAGGGTTTCGCTGCTCCAAATAGGTCATCGTGGAATTTTCGCTATAACTTTTTTTCTGTGATGTTTCAGAAGTCGCAAGAAAAACCCATTTGATAAGAAATCGCGCTGAACCTTGGATCTAAATTTAAGATCTTTTTGCGCGATATTTGCGGAGATATGATCTAAGGAAGTTGGTCTTTTTGCAGACTCCTGAATTACATTCAAACCAGGTGACTTGGGGAAAATCATCATAACTTGCTTTCTGAGCATCGGATTGAAATTTCGTAAGAAGGTGAAGAAAGAGGACGGACTTTAGTTTTCGTGTATATATTTTTTAGAGTCAGAGGTTGAAATAGTGACACGTGGCACTTCATACAAGTTCGCTCTTTTGGAAAGGTCTATAATCATGGCATCTTGGAAGATTGTGCATAACTCTTTCTTAGAGAATCCAATTTGGATCAGACTGGTGACATTGGAAAGAGGACACAGAGGGCTACTATAGGTTTCATCTTTAGAACTTAAAGATCTTAAAGTACAGAGTTATAGTTGTTTCAAGGTCGAGCTCCTAAAATCAAGAAAAAGCAAGATGAGGAAGTTTGATGGCAAGGATCCGGTAAATTGGATACTTCAGATGGAGCAATATTTTGATCTACATGGTGTACAAATGCTACAAAAGTTATGTATTGCATCTTCGTATTTAGAACCAGATCAATTTTTATGGTACGAAGGGCTTTTTTCTCGTAAACAACTTGTTAGGTGGTCAATCTTCACGGAGGAAATGATAGCACATTATGAGGATACAAAAAGCAACACCTTCTTTAGAGCAACACCACAACAATTGGAAAGAGTAAAAGGGATTTGTGACATAGTGGAAAGAAAAATTATGGAAACCAGGAAGCGTACCTCTCACAACTATAAAGATGGAAGTTTTGTTTCTCCTAGCCTTCCACAACCTACAAGGGTTACACCATAACAATTGGAAGAAAAAAGAGAAAAAGGGCTTTGTTACAATTGTGATAACAAATGCACTAAAGGTCATAAGTGTGCTGAGAAGAAATTATTTTACATATAATATGAAGAGGAGGAAGAAAAAGATCAAGAAACATCAAAAGAAGAAGATATATGCCAGGACCGCACCCCAGAGAAAGAAGAAATGAATCAGACCATATCTTGTAAAGCATGGGCAAGAATTACCACTCCTCAAACTCTCAAGATAGAAGGACATATCAAGAAGAAAAATGTGCAAGAAGTGAAAGATCACATCGAGAAAGAAGAAATGAATCCAACCATATCTTGTAATTCGTTGTTCAAAATTACCACTCCTCAAACTATCAAGATAGAAGGACATATCAAGAATAAAAATGTTCAAGAAGTGAAAGATCACATCGAGCATCAAGAAATGAATCCGACCATATCTTGTAAAGGATTGGAAGAAAGTACCACTCCTCAAACTCTAGAGATAGAAGGACATATCAAGAAGAAAAAGGTTCAAGCAGTGAAAGATCACATCGAGCATCAACAACAAGTTCTCCAACTTTTAAAGGATAACGGCACTTTGGTACAAAATCAAACGAAACAACAGGAAGATAAACATTGTAGTGAAAAATGTTTTGATGTAGGTGATTGGGAATTTTTACTGCTACATCTCAAGGAAGCTATTTATGAGAAGGAAATGTTGGAAATACTACATGCACTTAAAAAATGGCGACCTTACCGAATGAGAAGACTCTTCAAGGATGAGGATGTGGAAGCATTGTTTTGTGTTATTTATATTATCCAACCAGATTGGATAAACGAAGCAAGGGATGAATGGAAGAAGGATGAAGAAGTATGGCCACTTATTCAAAAGTTGCAAAAGATCCCAATTCAAACAATGTTGCCAGAAATTGAAGAGGAAGGAAAAATCATATTGGAACTTGGAGCAATCATAGAAACAAGAACCCGATAGCTACAAAATCGATCAATTTCAGAGTATCTCATCAAGTGGAAGAACTTACCACTGAAGATTCCACATGGGAGGACAGGAATTTTATACAGAAGCATCAAGAACTACTCAAGCGTTGAGGACAACGCTTTTTGAAGGGGAGGGGCATGTTAGGCCCCTATACCACTAGTGTAACCCCTTATTGTTATTAGTACAACCCACTTATTATATTGATGTACCCATGTAGTGCCCATATTGTTACTATTGTGCCCCATAGAAGCCCATTATTGTTAATATTGTGCCCTTACATTATTATTGTTATGTCAGCTCTGATTATGTTATGACCCCTCAGACTCCTATATATAGAAAGGAGGTCTTTTCATTTGTATCATCCAAGAATTGTTCATTTATGTAATGTAAAGGAGGTTGCCCCCTCAAAGAGGCTGAATTCTAAGGCGTTGATCTATCTTTCCTATATTTTTCTTGAGCTGGTTTCATAACATGTTCTATGTGTGAGGAGAATCTTTCTACTAATAAGTGCCCATATTTTCCAAATGTGAAAGTTGTATACCAAGGAGCATAAGGGAGCATGGTGCAATTATTCTTTGTTAACTAAAGGTGGCCACAAGCCCCTAGACAATCTCAATAAGGTATGAACTCTCCCTCTCCCTTCAATACTAACTATAACTCTCATTATAAACTTGGTATCCTCCTAATCCTTCACCCTAGCCTATTCCCACTTCTTCTCCATATCCTCCTCAAAATGTTACTCCTCCTTTCCATCCATGCCTTACTCAACCTCATCAATGGGGTAATCCATCACTAGGATGGAGGCCTCAGGTGGCCCAACCACCTATCCTAATGCCTTCTCTTCAAAAATATCAATCACCCCAAAACATTCCTCCAAAAAAACCACAATTTTCTCCCCAAAAAAATCCAAATCCTAATAGTAAGAAGGCTCAACCAATCTACAATGGAGAAACAACTTACTAAACTTGTGTTGTAGAAATCCAAGAAATCAACCTTAGGTCTAGGAAGGTCCTTCCATATGCTCATCCACCTCCGATAAAAAATAATATTGAGGAAGAGAAGGAAGAACTTGTACCTCAAGTCACCCAACCAAAGCCTCCTAATCCTAAAAGGTTGACAACCCAAAAATCGCACACCCCAAAAGAAGGTAAAATTCTAGGAGAATTGACAAATATGTGTGTCAAGATCCCTTTCCTTTAAGCCAAAAAATATGTTACTATTTACAAAAATTTCATTAAGTATGAATGTCTTAAAAGGACAAGGAGAACAAAGAAGTATTCCCCTACTCTTAATGCCATAGGTTAACTAGTTAATCTTATGCCTGGGAGAGAAATCATCCCCAAGTACTTAGATCCTCGGAGCCTAGTAGTAGACATGCAAATCAAAAAAATTACAGTCCCAAAAAATGTCATTGATTTTGGAACTACAAGAAATTTCATGACCAAGGAAACCATGCTCAAAATTAACACATAAGGATCCTTAAGAAATACCTCTATTTTCCTACAAATTACTAATAGATCTACAATAGCACTAGAAGGTATCATAGAAGATGTAATGATATATAGTGATTCTTCGGAGTTTCTAAATATTTTCCTTGTCCTTCAGCATATGACCAAGTTAAATGCCTACCCTATTATCATACAAAGACCTTGGTTAGACACTATTGATTCATACATCAATTGTAAGACTGGGAACATGACCATCACCAATGGGCAATAAAAACAAATTTTATTATATCCACCAACTCAGCCTTTTTTTCGGGATAACTTTCCTACTTGGGTAGAAAACGAAGAACAAAAGGACCCTTGCCTCTCATCTTCCTACCCTAATTGTACATTAGAAATCACCGTTAGTAGCAGGAAAATTGATGAAGATAATATGATTGATAAGTTTCTACAAAACAAATATCTCGATACCATGAATATTAATGGCTTGGAAAAGGAATCATCTGTAAGTAAACCTAGTTGTTCTTAAGATGGTTCATGGGTTAACTTTTTTATTATTGGTTCTGATAAAAATAATGTAAAAAAAATAGAAACAATCCCCTCCAAGTCCTTCAAAATCAACCCCTTTCTCTCATATGATCAAGAAAACAAACTTCTCACTATCTTAAAACAACATATTCATGCATTTTCATGTGACTAAATGAGATTAAACAATTAAATCATTCTATGCACACTCACCAAATATATATTAAGGAGGAACATAAACTTGTTCATTAGCCACAAATGTGAATGAACCCTGTGTTAAAAGATATTGTGAAAGATGAATTGTAGAAATTGTTGGATGCGGGATTAATCTATCCAATCTTGGCTATTTAATGGGTGTTGTTAACATAGGAAAATCATACACACATTTGTATAGGTCATCTGACACCCATAATAAGACAACAATATGTACAGGTGAAGCTTTTCCACTTGGAAACGTCATGAAAATAAAACAAATCAAAGGTTTTCCAAAGTCCCATTTAAAAAATCAACCTACATGGGTGCTTCAAAGGTGAAAATTAACTACCGCAAAGCTTTTCCTTCGATATCCATGCAGGTCACCCAAAGTCCACTCAGCATTATGGGAACACTCCACACCATTTGAGTTAGTATTTCCTGACATGTACTACCAAAGGAAAACATATTTCAAGCCTATTTGGAGATATGCAACCCTTAAGGAAATCATCTTGTCCTTCCATCAAGTCATTTTCTCATTAATGAGCTAATTCAGGGAAAGAGGAGTTCAAATTATATATAAACAAGGCATTGGAAGATCACGAGGAAGTAGAAGTTTGTGAATTGTTATGCTGGAAAAATTGCTCCAATTCAATCCTACATTTCATTATTGAGAGAGATCAACCACTATTAAGATTTCTCTTTACTTCTTTGAGAGAGAGTGAGTTTTCAAAGGAGATTGAAGAAGGGAAACCCTTTCTGAGAGGTCTTGAGCACCATTTCTCAAGCTATTAATTTTTGGCAAATCAGGGGAAAATTCTCTCCTTTGGATAGTCTTCCTCATCAAGAAATACCCCTCCTATCCCTTGGAAGAATTTAATTTGGTTAAGAAAAATGATATTTTTAATATGGAAACCCACATCTGCACAAAAGGACGAGTTGGCCCTAAGAAGAATTTGGACACCCTTGGAAGCCTATTAATATAATTCAAGTGACCCTGATCAATAATTATTCTTTCTTTGGTTTGGATCGCACAAGTCTAAAGTGGTTCGCAGAGATTAGTTTGTACACGTCTGAAATTACAAGTTCTAAAGCTCCCGCATGTGATCTAGGGTTTTGATATGCAGTTGCAAGGTTACCACAAGGAATTATTAGTTGCAACCACAGGAATGAAGGCTTATCTGTATAGTTGGAGAGTTTCAACCACACGCAAAGTTGGAAACTAGGGTTTCATTTCATCAGTTGACCATAGATGTTTATAGTTGACTGCAAACTTCTGAATCGAGGTTTTGGCTATCAGTATTGATGGGTTCATCACATGGATGTTGTTTAGATGATTTTTATAGATATTTTTTTCGTTGAAGATACGAACCATTGTGCTCTCTCTTTGTTGAAAATTTTATGAAAATATAATAAGAAGAAGAATTTGAAAGGGTTTTCTCCCTTGTGGGGCTTTTCCATGGTCTCCGACCAATTCCAGTGTCTCTATGTGTGAATTTTTTCTTCTATTGTTCCTTTATGTTACGCTGCATTGATGATGATATTGTTCTTTCTATATGATTGCATATGTTTTTGAATAATGTTATGATTTTTTGGGGTGAATTCAATATGTAAATAATGAAATGCAATTAGCCAAAGAAAAGAACAATATATCTCTAAGAAAAATTCAAATGGTATCAAAGATCGGTTGAAAATTCATTGATATCACCCCTATTAAGATACCATTGATACAATAGAAGATGGAGGAGACCTAAAATATTACATGGGTTTTAAGGAAACCCTAGAAAATATAGTAATTATTATTTGATTGTTATCTTGAGGTTAGGGTTTGGAAGAAACCTTGGAGTATGATAAAGGCTTGAGTTTTTAGCACATGACAGATTTGATATAGCCCTAGATGGGCTGGCCTCAATTAGGCCTTGGTTGTTGATGAATATTATTGGATATACTAAAAACAACATTTTTATATGGATAATGGAAAGTAATGCCTCTTGAAGGTTGGTTCAAGAGGAAGTTGATGACCTCTCATTAAAGATATGTACCTTTTAGATTTATGTTAATTCCTCATGATACAATTCTTGTTTAGATTTATTATTCATATTTATTGTTTTGAGCATTGATTCCTTCATATTTGAGTATATGAATACTTCTAGATGAGATGTGATAAGCATATCCTTCTTTAGGATCGTCCAAGGTGTAGGAAAAGAAAGCTAGTGCAGACAAAAAAGAGTTGGTGGTACCTAATGAAAATATTTCAAAAGTAGTATCTGGAAATTGCAGCTGCCAATGAAAAATAAGAAAAATACGTTGAAAATGTATATAGGTATGTAATATACAACATTGTATGGAAATATAATCCCCAAGGTACATTGAAATATTACCTTCATAAATGATTCATGCATATATATGAAAGTATGTTTGATTTCAGACACACGTGATATATTGGTACTCTTAATATTTGACAAGTATCTTACATTTTTAGACACAAAGTTGGTTATAAACATTGCTTTTGATATATCAAAACTTGATACTATTGATAATGCTTGTGATAAGCATGATAACCATGATGATAAATGTGTGACAATAAGATTGATACTAAGTATCTTCTTGTTGATCTTGGTTAGGTTTTTGATAAGCTTAGTAAATTTGGATGCCCTGACTTGATGGTTGAGTAATGTGATAAATAAGTAATGTTGTGATTATGATCCTTGTAGTATGAAGATACAATTATCAACTACCCTAATTATATGACACTAACCCTTGATGAATATCCTAAGTCATGTTCATATGTAATGATAAAGTAGTTTATGTTGATATGTTATGACAATGATGCATATATATCTAAGAATCTAGTATAGTTCTATTTCATGATCTAACAGTTTTGTTGATGCATGAAAACATTATGATAGATGGGTTGATGTATTGATGGATAAAACGACTTCCCATTTGGAGGGAGAAATTGTTCATGATATTTTAACACCTGTTATTATTTGAAAGGAAGACATTTGAATATTGAAGGAAGAATTATGGTCATGAATAAACATCTATTGTTGTTGAAGAGGTTTTAGCAAGTTTTAATCTAAGCATAGAAGGTTTCTCTTATTCTAAGCCCTAATCGCTAGGAGAAAGGCTTAAGGGTGCAATTGTAGGCCTCCCAGTCGTATAAAAGAAGGCCTATGGGTGTGGTTGAGCTTGTAGCATACTAAAACTAAATTTGTATGCATGAAACCAAGAGCACACCAAGAGTATGAAAATCCTACATATATGAAGCAGATAATAGAAATTTTTGTGAGTAGGTAAGTTTGAATGTTTGACTTATGACAAAGAATGTGAATGTCATAACTAATTTTGTGATTGGAAGGGACTAGAATATGCATATCAATATGTTATCATTGGAGCTAGTATCTGGTAGTATTTGGTAAAAGTTGCTAGGGTTTGAAAATATTTGTATTATTCGATTGACTTAATATAGATGAGAAGTATTGATTTTTGACATAATTCTTGAAAATTTATAGATATGTTTTTTCATATGGATTAATTGAATTCATAGTGATAACAAATTAGGTATTTGATCATATTTTTGTTAGAAAATTATATATTACGGAGCAATGGAACACATAAAATATTGCAGAAATATAAACACAGAAAACGCATAAAACAAGAGAGACACAGATATACGTGGTTCACCCAGTTTGGGCTACGTCCACCCCGAATAGCCAGTCCTTCCTTTCTATTATCCAGCAAAATGAAGAGAAACAACCTACAGCAAATCCGTTGTAATATCCTCTGTTTTCTCTCACAGTCTCACCTCTCTGTTTCTCGCTCACAGAATACACATCTATCACACAGCCTCAAATACAATACCCTCATACAAAGAGAGGGGTTGCCTTCTAGGGAAAAAAACCCTAAACTAAACATAAGTTCTACCGTCAGATCATCTGCCTAATGAACGGCCCAGATTGACTAGAAATTACTATACTTTTACAAGGCAATTTTACAGCTGTTTTTAGCTTCGGGGGCGCTGCCCCCGAAACCCCTCGCCAGGGGGGGGCTCCCAAAGGTCGCAGCCGCCCCCCCCCCGGACCCCCCCTACAGCGAATATTTTACGGGTGGCCCATTTCGAACTGGGGTCCTATGTGGCGATACCTTTGAATATAGAAGATAATCAGGCTCCACACCCAACAATTTTACAATGATGATTTTCCTTGATCTAGAAAGACACTATGGGCATAATGCATATTAGTGATTACTATTCAGTATTGTTTATGTATTGACATCATTGGCATTGACACATTTTTTTAAGTGTAAATAATTGTGATTTGGTATGCAGTGATTTTATGGATGGAAGAACTACATGACTTGTTAATGAGCCCCATAAATGGGTAATTATATGGGCTCATTTTGCCTCCTAAATCAGCTTAATCCACCATTCTCATTAGTTTATTGCATGCTTTTTATTATATTTATGTGAATAGAATGAATTGGGTTAGTCATTATACCATGAAGTCTAGTGTGTGCTTTATGCAGACTTTTGGTCAGTTTTGAGACAAACTCAAAGGTTTAATGAACATTTTGCAGCCAATATTTGAGGAAAACAAAGGAGGGGATTTGTAGGAGGGTTTCCCCCTCATTTATGACCCCTACTTTGAATTCTCCTTCAAAAAGCTTGGAGCACAAGCAGCCACATAAATGCATCAAAAGGGCAGTCGAGCAAGTGAAGAAGAACTGTTGTCTATCTCTAGTCTTGGGAGCCAAGCCTCCTTGATTTTAGGAGAGTTTTTTGGGTTCCAGTTGTATAAATAGGGGGGCTTAGGGACTCAGTATTTTACTTGGATGTTAGTCAAATTTTCACACTTTTGTGGCAGCTCTTGCTCAGCTCATTTCGAGCTTACTTTTTGTGGACAGTTTTATGTAATGTGACTATTATTTTGATAATGGAGATGAAATATTTTCTGAGCCAGCACTGAGTCCTTCCAGAGGGCTAAAGCTCTTGGGTTAGGTCCCAATGCAAGCTTTCCAGCCCCTCCTATTTTTTATTTATATGTTTTTGTTTCAATTCATGAATTAGTTGATGTTAGGTAGTTTTTTCTTGGTTAGAATAGGTTGCTTTTGGAGAGTTACATAGCTATTTCCATTTCAGTTTGCTGAAGTAGGTTAAATAGTGATAGGATAAAGATAAGAAAAGGCCATAAATAGGGCCTTGACCTCATTTCTTCCCTTTGGGACCATGAGCTGAGGTTAAGACACTCTTATTGCCACAAAAACACAGTTTTTCTTGGTCCATGCAATTTCTAGTGTTATAGTTTGATTCAGAGGTTAATCTTTTTGCTTTAGATCCATTTTTCCATACTCATTTATGTTTTTGCAATAAATCTCTTTACATGCTTTCCTTTCCATATAGCATTGTTCAACATTTCATTTTCCTAGGTCAGAATTTAGGTTAACATGAGATATAGTTCTGTTTTTTGGTACAGCTAGCTCTTTTCTTGCTCAGTTTCAGTGTTTTGACTTGCAGCTCTCTTACAGTACATCTTTGCTCATAATAAATCAATAAATCAACCATCACCATCTCCTCTGCTACATGTTCACAGGTCATGCACAACCCTTTGCAAATCTGCCCTAATTCCTGCACTTTTCTCATAAGCTTTCCTCTCGTCTCTTGAACAAATCCAACCATCATTTTCTTTTCTAATCACCCTTGTTGAACTTCAAACTCCTTCACACATCCCTCTAGTCCTCAGCTCCCATTTTCCACCATTTTTCCACCTTTAAAACCTCTAAAACAGCCCTCGGCATCCTCTTGTAGATCCTCCTATAGAACCTCCTGTAGATCCCCTGCAGCCTCCTATAGAATTTCATGTGAGTGACTTTTTGAAGTTTGATTGCAGGGAAAGCTTCTAGAAGGTTGAAAAAGGCTTCTTAAGACCCCTCCACGCCTTCCTACACCTCTGTAGATCCCAAGGTTACCCTCCATTGCCACCTAATCGCTGCCACATCCATAAACGAATAAATTACATGCACAACAATTTCACATAAAATACATAAAAATCCCAAAAAGACATTTTTTCCTCATTTCCTTCTAGAAATAGCTTGAATAGGTGTAGTTTACTTCCTCAGTAGGTAATGACATTCATTGCATAGGTTTTCATCTCTCTTTCTGCAAAAGTAGGGTTAGTTGGTAAATTAGGGTTTGCTAGGTTTACTACACATTTCAGTCTTCTTTCTCTTTCTGCAAGTAGAATAGCCTCTGTAGAGTTAGCTTTCTTTTATCACATTTAAATCTTCTTCTAGAATTCATAGAAGTTGGCTTGAGCTCCTAGTGATCTTGCGCCAGCTGACCAAGTGACAGCCTGCAGTAAGAACTAGTACTTGTGCATACAGCACCATCGCTTCCAAGTTTGTTATGAACTATTGGGTTGATAAAAGTAAAGTAGGAAGCCCCAAGGGTTGCAACGTTATTGCTGCAATATTGGTGCTCACCACCTTTTCGTGCCGCTGCCAAGGAAGCATCAGAGTATTTTTTGATTACTGCTTTCTTCTATTTTCTATCGAAACATTCTGTTAAGTAGTTTATTTCAGCAAAAGTAGAGTAGTTGTTTCTTTCAGTTTCTGCATTTCCCTGCTTTCATTTTCAATTCTGCAACTTTCATGTCAGCAAAAATAGTTTAGTCATTTCCTTTCTTTCAGTTTCTACATTTCCTTGCTTTCACTTCAATTCTACAATTTCTATTTCAACAAAAGTAGATTAGTCCTTTCAAATCTGCAATTTCCATTTCAGCAAAAGTAGATTAGTCCTTTCAATTCTGCAATTTCCATTTCAGCAAAAGTAGATTAGTCCTTTCAATTCTGCAATTTTCATTCTAGATTAGTCATTTCCTTGCTTTCATTTCAATTCTATAATTTCCTTTTGGTAGGCTAGGTAGTAACTCCACAGAATTAATTCATATTTTATTCCTTCTGGTTGGTCTTTATTATATACATGAGGGAGAGACTTTTCATTTCATCTCCCGATGAATGCTCATATTTCTTATGTTTATTTACATTAATTAAATTCACCCAATCCTGATGATTAGGTGTCAATGTTCCCCCCTTAATCTAAAGGGATGTTGGTGAGTCCAAGCATCATTCTGAATCGTTCAAGCTTTTCTCTTCCAAGCGCTTTGGTGAAGATGTCTGCAATTTTTTCATTAGTGGAACAATGACGAAGATGGATTGTTTTGGCCTCAACATGATGTCAAATCAGATGATATTTATTATTGATGTGCTTCATTCGATCATGGAACTTTTGGTTCTTGGCAAACTTTATTGTAGAGGTATTGTCAATCATGAGTGGAGTTGATTGTACTTGTTTTACCTACAAATCTTCAAGAATTTTCCTGAGCCACACAATTTCTTTTGTTGCCTCAACTACTACCATGTATTCTGCTTCTATTGTGGAATCTACTGGAACTGATTGTATGCGTGATCTCCAAGAGACAGCTCTTGATCCAAGACTCATAGCATATCCTGGATTAGATACCCCAGTTTCTTTGTCTCCATCGAAGTCTGAATCAGAGTATCCAATCAAGCTGAAGCCGTCCACCCGTGTATACTTAATTCCAAAGTCTTGAGTTCCCTTCAAGTACCTTATAACTCTTTTTGCAGCAGACAAATGTCCCTCACAAGGCTTTTGCATAAACGTGGAAAGGATTCCAACAACAAACGAAATGTCTAGTCTGGTAGTAGTTAGGTAGTTGAGACTTCCTACAAGCTGTCTATACTTTGTTGCATCCTCAAATTATTTTCCTTCAATAGATGTGAGCTTTAAGTTTTTTTCCATTGGAGTAGTAATAGGATTGCATTCTTTCATGCCAAACCTGTTCAACAGATCTCCAATGTTCTTCTTTTGAAAAAGAAATATGGACTTTGAATGTTGAGTTACTTTAATACCAAGATAGTAATGAACATAGCCCAAATTAGTCATTTCAAAACTTTTCCCCAATTCCTTCTTTATGGATGCAATGTGGCTTTCATTGTTCCTTGTCATCAAAATATCATCTACATATACCACAAGATATACAACTATTTTTCCAACTTTCTTAACAAATAAAGTTGCATCATCAAGATCATAATGTTTGAAATTGAGTTTCAGAATATGCTCAGTTAGTTTTTCATACTAGGCTTGCGGTGCTTGTTTGAGGCCATACAAGGATTTCACAAGTTTTCATACTTTATGTTCATGTCCTTTCACAAAAAATCCTTTAGGCTAGGACATAAGACATTCTCTTTTAGATCTCCATTCAAGAAAGTAGTTTTTACATCCATTTGATGGACTTTCCAACCGTTCTGAGTTGCTAGGGCAAAGAGTGTCTGGATGGTAGCCCATTTTGTTGTGGGGGAAAAGGTATCCTCATAATTGACCCCTTCCTTCTGTGCAAAACCTTTTGCCACAAGCCTGGCTTTGTGCTTGTCAAGTGAGCCATCAACTTTATACTTGTTCTTGTAGACCCACTTGCAGCCAATTGGTTTGGTTCCTAATGGAGGATCAACCAGCTTCCAAGTGTTGTTCTTTATGAGGGCATCATACTCCTTTTGCATCACTTCTCTCCATTCATCATTAGAAGCGACTTCTTTGAAGGAAGTTGGTTCAAAATCTGTAGACAATTTCATTTCACAATCATAAGAAACATCCATGTCAACAGGTGAATTAGAGTCATCTATATCACCTCCATTTTGCCGGTTTGAATTTCTAGTTCCTGTCTTTCCAACCTCATCAGGATGAACACTTTCAAGTGTCTTTGTCAGCCACTTTGGGGGACCTTTCTCATATGGTCCAGGCTACTCCATTGATTGAGTTGGGACTGAATCAAGATTGAGTCTCCCAATTCTATCAATCACATCACTTAAAGCATCATCCATTGTTAGAGTTTCATGCTGGGGAGAGAGTTCTTCAGAAGAAGATTCCACATGTTGATCTATTATAGGAATCACCCCTTCAAGATGTGGAATCTGATTATCAAATTCTTGAAATGATTTTCATTTGTGAATCTATCCAAGCGATCAAGTTGCCGGTCAATA
Organism: Pinus tabuliformis; assembly: GCA_031772625.1. Lineage (NCBI taxonomy): Eukaryota > Viridiplantae > Streptophyta > Pinopsida > Pinales > Pinaceae > Pinus > Pinus tabuliformis. The sequence goes on along the minus strand of CM062818.1, from coordinate 1,584,983,832 downwards.
ACATTATCAGTTTTGGATGATTCAATAAAAATTACACCTCTATATACAAAAAACTTTTTATTTACATCATCATAGAAATGGTATGCTTTGGAGGTGTTTGAATACCCCAGGAAGATACACTTACAACTTCTTGCACCAAGTTTGTTTCTATGTACTTTTGGTATCAAGGCATAACAGGTGGAACCAAAGACCCTGAGATGCTTTATCGAAGGAACATACCCATACCACATTTCATATGGAGTCTTGTTTCTAATAGCATTAGATGGACATCTATTCTTTATATATGCAGCACATAGAACAGCATCAACCCAAAACATTATTTTTACATATTTGAAGAAGAGCATGGAGCGTACCATATTTAAGATTGCCCTATTCATTCTTTCAGGTACACCATTCTATTGGGGATTATAAGGTACAATTGTTTGATGTTTGTTCCCATGTTGGCGAAGATATTTTTCAAATTCATTTTATGCGTATTATTTTCCATTATCAGTGTGAATAGACCCAATATGAGATTGTACATCATTTTCAATCCATTTGTGGAAGTTCTTGAATGTTTGAAAAGCATCAGATTTGTTCTTCAATAAATAAACCCAACACATTCTAGTGTAGTCATCAATAAATGTCATCATATATTTATTTCCATTTGTATAAGGAACAGGCATTGGACCACATAAATCTGAATGAATGAGTTCAAGTTTTCTATGTGCTCTTCAATGTGAATCATGAAAATATTGTTTGATATGCTTTCCTAGAATGCAAGCATTACATTTCTTAAATTTCCTAGGAATTGTAGGCAAACTAGAAACACCATTTTTCTTCAACAAGCGGAGGTTGTCATAGTTCAAATGTCCAAATCTAGCATGCCATAATAGACTTGATGGATGTGTACCTTCTTCATAATAAGAATTGTGTGAGAAATGTTGTGCATGAGCAGAGGTACCTTGCAACTTGAGAAGCCTTTCTTCTTCTATTCCCCTCATGACAAGTGAGTGGTCAGATGCTCTTCTCACCTCAAGCTTGCCATCAAACATATGAGTGGAGTGACCTTGCTGACGGATGTGGACCAAGGACAACAAGTTTCTCTTCAGCTATGGGAGATATAGAACATGATGCAGAATAAAGTCAGGAAGACCAGGCAATTTAAGCCTGATTGTGCCAAGCCCTGATGGCCTGATTTTTTATTAGTCTGCAAAGTATACTGCTCCATCAACATTGTCAGTAAATTCTTCAAAAAAATATTTTCTATGAGTCATGTGGCAAGTTGCTCCTGAATCAAGCAACCAATCATTTTTCCAAGAAGCAAGTGAAGCATTAAATAAATCTTTATTTACTCTAATACTACATTGTGCTACAAAATAGTGAGCCGATTCAGGCACTTTACCTTTGTCTGTGTCATTAGTTTTACCTTTCTGTTGGTTTCTTTGTTGCTCAATTTTTTCCCATGGTAACTTGCATGTAGAGGCATCATGTGATCCATTTCTTTTGTAGCATATGCAATGCAAATCTGCCTTTTCGCCTTGCGACTGTCTGCCCCCCTGCCTCTCAAATATCTTCCTCTTCTTCTTCGACCACCTCTTCCTCTAGAAGAATCTTGAGCAGGATTATTTTCTTTATGAGCAAGGCACACAACCTCTTCAAAAGGTTCAGGGGTTGTCTTCTTTCCAAAATCTTTCTCTCTTTCAGCAATTTTTTTCACAAGAGAGTCAAAGGTAATATCTTTGAGATTTCCATTTGCTTGCAATGACTCAAGATAATTGGAGTAAGTAGGATAAAGTGTCTTGAGAAAATCGATAAGAGGAATATCCAATTCAACCTTAGTGGATTTGATATCATGCATTATAGGTTTTACTTTGGATGCAAGAGCAAGGGGATCACTATTTTGTAATTCAAGAGTGAAGAGTTTAATCATGATTTGAACAACTTCAAGTGCAGAATGTGAGTCATAGAGTTCTTTCAGCTTTTGTAAGGCTTCGGAAGAAGTTGAAAATGGAAAAATATAGCGACTCACCTCTTCATTTGCAGATGCTGCAATTAATGCATAAGCTTTGTTGTTCTTATTTTCCCAAATGGTGAGCTCTTTGTCTGACATAGGTTGTTCTGGTTCTTTGTCTCCATCTCCAATACACACTCCTTTCCGCAACTCATTGAAAATGAGGGTGTGTTTTATCATCCGGGACCACTCAGGATAGTTCGCCTTGCCAGTGAGAACTATTCCCACAATGGATATAATTGAATGCATTGTAAAATTTGAGTGCTGTAAAAATACTTCTGCTGCTAAAAAATTGATTCCGATATATGATATATGGAGACAGAGATATGTAGAATAATTTATCTTCAAAGTTATCTCAATCCAAATTTACAAAAAATATCAAAGATATATGTGAACAAATTATTTTCATCTTCATGGCATCTTCGCAATTATTGTCTATGTTGTCAAAGGAATCTACAGAAAGCTACTGAGACTTGTATAAGCAATTCCACAAATGATTCAGTCTACAAAACTCAATTGGAAATATTCAGCATAACCTTAACTTCTCCGAAATTTCTCCTATGCAAGATAGCATTCAAGAAAGTCTTACACGGAATTCCATGCTTAAGAACCAACATAAATGTATAGAATCTCTCCTATTGTGATTAACTGCAGAAACCCATCATTTCTTCTTCTACAACAACGTTAACCAACAACATGATATATCAGCAAAAGTATATTGATCAGAGTCGGTTTCGGCTTTTGGTACAAAAGATATTTCAGGGGTTTTCACTTCTGTAACCCACGAGATATGGGATCTATCAGTAGACACAATGCTAGTGTCAGACTCTCCCACAATTGAAATAAAGTAATATTACATTTAAACCACACTAAGCCATTCATATGGCAATGAAACAAAGCAACAAAGCAGTACTTTTTAATTAATTCGATTTACTTGTATAACAGCTATGTTCCCTTGAAAATATCTGACACTATTGTCAATTATAAAGCTTCAAGCTGACCAGAATTCAGACAATTGACATGCTACGATCAGATTGTCATCCTGTCTTTCACGAGATACAATCCTTTGGAAAGGACCGTGTCCTCCGAAATGAGGAAGTATGATTTGTTTCTCAGTTTTTCGAGGGGAGGTCAGGAAAACATTTGTAGATCACCTCTACAATTCACTCGAGAATGTCTGTGTTAACATGTTTCTAGATAGCAAGAAACTGGAGAAAGGGGATGAGATCAGTCTGACCTTGAAGAATGCAATTGAGAACAGTGCAATACGCATACCCATATTCTCCAAAAAATTTGCAGGTAACGCATACCCATAACCAATGCGGAAAATGAAAATGATACCAATAGCATCAGCGTATAAGACAACGTTTCACACACCAGACCCAACATTCATTTGAAAATGATACCATACACATCAGTGTTCAGCGTTCACTTAAAAATGCATATGACAGAGGGCGCAGACTTGACAAAGGGTGCAGACTTTTAAAAAACGCATACAATATCAAAAAAACATATATGACACTGCCTGGAGCAGGCTTCAGGCAACCAGGCAGAATATAGGTAGAAAAATGACACTCAGACACTAGGAGTTACATAAAGACTAATTTCGGGAGCTGGCTCTGATACCATGTTAGTCCAGGTAGTAACTCCACAGAATTAATTCATATTTTATTCCTTCGGGTTGGTCTTTATTATATGCATGAGGGAGAGACTATTCACTTCATCTCTCGATGACTGTTCATATTTCTTATTGTTTATTTACATTAATTACATTCACCCAATCCTGATGATTAGGTGTCAACAACTTTCAAGAAGTTCATTTTAGTAGTTGCAATTTGTTTGTTCAATCAATTTCAGTTTTGCAGGTACAAGCAGAATAAACAAAAATCACCAAAAAAAAAAGATTTCCTTTCATGCCTCATAGGAATAGAGATAATTCAGGAAACCTCTTACCCAACAGCCCCACCACATCACAAAGCCATCCTTCTCTCTTATTCGGTGGTAGTGATCCAGAAGAACCTTTAGGTGAACAACCATAGATATTTGAAGAACCTATAGGATAAGAAGAGGAAGAAACCATCCCTCCTGAGACAATGGCTGAAAACATTAATGCTAGGGGGAATGGAGAAAGAGTAGAGGGTACCTTTCCCATCTGAGAGACCAATGGGGACACTAAAATGAAGAACATAAGCCCTTTAGACCTACCTCACTTCCATGGATTTACTACGAAAGATCCTGACACCTTTTTGTTTAAGTTTGTCGTTATCTATCGAACCTATGACTATGTAGAAGATGAGAAGAAGTTGAAATTGTTTCCTTCTACCCTCAAGGATGCAACATTGTGTTGGTTCATGGGGTTACCTGGAAACAACATCACAATTTGGGCTCAAATGCAACAAGACTTTAATAACAAATATCGGGACTACTGCATGTCAAAAGATACCAAGGAAGAAATCTTCCAAATGGCCATGGGAAGTGATGAATCCTTGGAAGATTATGAAGAGAGGTTCCAACTCAGTTATAAAAGGCCTAGGTGCAAACTTGATCCTGAATCTTTGAAGTTGGTCCTGCTCAAAGGAATTCTGGAAGACCTTCTAGACACCCTCCATTTATTGGCTATGGGAGACATCTACCAACTACCTTATGAAGACATAAAGACTGTCTTTAGAAACCATTCTAGGTCGGCCAGAAAGAGAGGTAAGGGGAACCAACCCATAGCCAATACCTCCTCATCCAGTTCATCCCTCAAAGGTGAACTTGGAAACATGTTGGAAGACTTTAAGAGTGAGATGCCGCAGACTCTTGCAATGCAAATGGATATCTTGCATATCAAAAGGAAACAAGAGGAAGCAGAGAGGGCTTTGGCCATTTTCTGTCCTAGGTGCACCAAAATGCATCCTAGGAACGAATGTCCATTGAACTCTATAGAGGTTTGTTTAGTCTGTGAAGAAGATCATTCTACAGATAAGTGCCCTTACTTGCCCGGACTTAAAGCTATATACCAAGGGGCTGAAGGAGCCACAGAACCACTCTATTTCATGAACTAAAGGAGACTTCATGGACCTAGAACTTACCAGTAGGGAATGCAAGGGACTTCCCAGGCATACTACAACCCCAATAAAGCCACTTCCATACCTTCTTGGGGTCCCCCCACTCATCCTTCGTGGTCCACACCTCCTCCTTCGTCATACCCATCTCAATATCATGCTCAACTAGCCACTCACTCATTTCACTCCTATGCTCAGCCACAACCTCAATGGAATGCATCTCATCAGTGGTGGAGGCCCCAATACAACTCTTCTCCCACTCTTTTGCCTTCACCACCTGCTCAACTGCAACCATTTCCTTGTGCTCCACCAAGGCAACCCCAAATTCCTACTCAACCGAACCCAAACCCAAACAATAGACAAGCTCAGAAAGTATATAGTGGGGAACCATCATGCCCAACATATACTGTGGAGATTCAGGAGATTAACCTTCGATCTGGGAAGGTTCTCCCATACATATAGCCTCCCCCTTAGGAGGTTGAGTAAGATAAAGAGGAAGGTGAACCAAAAGCAAATCCACCCTTTCTTGAGATATTATCCGGAACAACATGACCTACCCCAGAAGAAACTGAACTTCTAGGAGAACTGAAACAATTATGTGTAAAGATACCACTTCTCCAAGACATAAAGGATGTGCCTATATGCAACAAGATGATCAAAGAGAAGTGCTTCACGCATCCAGGCAGGTGCAAGAGAGATGCACCAACCATCAATGTCATAGGACAACTGTTCGACCTAATGTTGGGGCAGGTAATTTGTCCGAAGTATCTAGACCCTAGAAGCCCAGTAGTTGATGTCCACATCAATGGCACCACAATCTCAGATACCTTGATTGATCTGGGAGTTTCCATTAATGTGATGACAAAGGACACCATGCTCAAGCTCAACTTTCAGGGCTCCCTGAGAAAGACCACAACTATACTGCAGTTAGCAGACTGCTCCACCGTGACCCCAGAAGGGATTGTGGAGGATGTGATGGTCTCCATTGATTCTTGGGAGTACCCTGTTGAATTCCTGGTTCTCCAGCTAAAGGCAAAGCTCACTGGGTATCCTCTCATCCTGGGAAGACCCTGGTTGGCTACTCCAGATGCCTACATCAGTTGTCGAGCTGGGAACATGACAATCAAGAACGAGGATACGTCCAAGTAGCTTATCCTATACCTTCCTGCCCAACCCTTGCTAGAACATGATCTACCTCTCTAGTTGGAGGAGGAGGAGGAGGATGAAGTCTATGTTGCACCACTGTGTACAATAGAACCTGCCATGGGGGGGAACTGCAAACTGAGGATGATATCATTGAAAATTGAATTCAGAATCCACCCCCCAGTATTTTGCCATTAGAATATCTAGTGAAAGAAACCCAAGACAATCCCTTAGCTTATTTTTGTGTGGCCGACCCGACCTCTCTCCGTGTTAAGAATATAGAGTTCGACACTAAAAGAACCTTGAAAATCAACTCATCCCTATCCACCTCCCAAGAGAAGGAACTGTGTAGCCTATTGAGAAAACATTTAGATGCCTTCACCTGGAGCTATAAGGAGATGAAGAGAGTGCACCCTTCAGTTTGTACTCATCACATTTACATTAAGGAAGATTGCAATCCAGTCAAGCAGCCTCAAAGGAGGATGAATCCAGCCCTTAAAGACATTGTCAAGGAAGAATTGCAAAATTTACTTGATGCAAGATTCATCTACCCCATCTCCGACAGCAAATGGGTATCTCCTTTAGTGATAGTGCCAAAGAAAAATGGTAAGTGGAGAATCTGTGTCAATTATCGGGAACTGAACAAGGCCACCAAAAAGGACCATTTTCCTTTGCCTTTCATAGATCATGTGTTAGATGGTCTAGCGGGGAAAAAGTTTTTCTCCTTCCTAGACGAGTTTAGTAGGTACAATCAGATCCAAATCTGTCTGGAAGACCAAGATAAGACCACTTTCACTTGTCCTTGGGGTACCTTTGCATATCAGGTCCTTCCCTTTGGTTTGTGCAATGCTCTGCCACTTTCCAGAGACCAGTATTGAGTATATTTTCTGAACTGGTTCATGATGCAGTGGAAATATATATGGATGGTTTTACTCCTTATGGTTCTAACTTTCAGGAAGCTTTATCTAACCTAGGAAAAATTTTGGACAAGTGTATTGAAAATAACCTATCCCTCGATCTGGAAAAATGTGAATTCTTGATGACTGAAGGGATCGTGCTAGGTCATCCAATATCTCAACAAGGATTACAGGTGGACCCCAACAAAATTACCATCATCCAAAGGGTCCCACCTCCTCAAAAGGTGAGAGATGTCCAAAGTTTCCTAGGCTTAGTGGGATATTACAGAGGATTCATTAAAGATTTCAGTAAGTTAGTCTCTCCATTGTTTGGTCTTTTCAGAAAAGATGTTGAGTTCATATGGACTGAAACCTGTTGAGAAGCCCTAGATACCTTGAAAGGTAAACTTGTGAGCGCCCCAATTTTAAGAGGCCCAAACTGGGCCTTAGCTTTCCACATTCACACAGATGCCTCAAATAAAGCAATAGGAGCAGCCTTAAGGCAAGTTGATGAAAATTTACCTTATGCCATATACTTTATAGGTAAAATTTTGTCAAAGGAAGAGTTAAATTACATGGTAAATGAGAAATAACTCCTAGTTGTAGTACATTCTTTAAATAAATTCAGACATTACATCACAGGTTATCAAACTTTTGTACACATCGATCATGCTGCAATTAGGTATCTAATGAACAAACCATATGTAAATGCTCGCATTATTAGGTGGTTTCTTTTATTACAATAGTTTGACTTAACCATTGTTGATAAGGCTGGTAAGGAAAATGTTGTTGCTAAATTTTTATCTAGAGTAAATTTACATGCAAGTGAGGAAGGAATGGTGGATGATCAAATGCCAGATGAGCATCTATTTTCTATCTCAGTACTCTCCCCATGGTTTGCTGATATAGAAAATTACTTGGTTTTAGCACAATTCCCGCCACACCTGTCCTTAAAAGAGAAGAGTAAGATCGTAAGAAAAAGTGCCCCTTTCACCTGGATTGGGGGAAATCTCTTCAAACTTGGCCTAGATCAGATTTTGAGAAGATGTGTCAGGGAGGAGGAAGTTTTTGACATTCCCCTGACCTGTCATGACGGGCCTTGTGGAGGCCATTTTGCAGCAAAGAGGACTGCCTTCAAAATTCTACAAGCAGGTTACTATTAGCCCACTCTTCATCAAGATGCGAAGAGATATATCATCCAATGTGATCGGTGCCAAAGAATGGGGAAACCTACTCCAAAAGATGAGATGCCCCTGCAACCTCAAGTGACTTTTGAGCCATTTGAGAAGTGGGGCATGGACTTTATGGGTCCTATCAACCCTCCTTCAAAATAGAAACAATACATCGTTGTGTGCACAGATTATCTGACAAAATGGGCAGAAGCAAAGGCAATCAAGGCAGCAACAGAGGAAAAAGTAGCTGAGTTTTTAAGAGAGAACATATTATATAAGTTCTAGTATCCAAGAGAACTGGTTACAGATCTAGTCAATTCACTTCCAATTTGATTGAAGACATGCTCACACATCATAAAATCAAGCATAGGACTTCCACCCCTTACCATACACAAGCCAATGGGTAGGTGGAAGTCACTAACAAAGCTTTGGAAGAAATTTTGACCAAGGTAGTGAGTAGCAGTAGAAAATATTGGACAAATAGACTGGTTGAGGCCACCTGGGCCTACAACAGCACATGGAAGACCACCACAGGGTTCACACCCTAAGAACTGGTCTATGGGAAGAAGGATTTGTTGTCAATAGAATTTGAATAAAATACAGTAAGGATGGTAGCTCAGCTGGACCTAGATCTCAGCCATGCACAAAGGGAAAGGCTACTCCAGCTCAATGGATTGGATGAACAAAGATTGCAGACCCTTCTTCACATAGAGGTAATCTAGCTTCAGAGGAAAATATGGCATGAAAAACATATCAAGGAGAAGAAATTCCAACAAGGCGATTGGGCGCTGCTCTATGACTCAAGGTATAAAGACTTCAAAGGAAAGTTGAGGACACGATGGTTGGGACCGTACACTGTAGAAAATTCAATGACAATGGTTTAATTCTGATTAGAACCACTGATGAGGAAGGCATCCCCATGCTTGTCAATGAGCATAGATTGAAAATTTACAACAAGCCCATCTCCAAGCAAGAATTCATTAAAGATATGAATAAGACAGTGTTGGTAATGGAGCAAGCCTGAGCCTCCACTCCACTCACTCACTGAGGAAAAAAGAAAAATAATAAGGACTCAAGTGAAAACCTCTGTGAGGCACTTGAATCCCATCATTGGGTTGAAAACCTCTTTCGAGGCAACCCAGTGATGACAAAAACAAAAAAAGAGAGAGAATAAAATCCCTAGGTGAAAATCTCCATTGGAGGTGCCCAGGGTAGGAAAGTAGGGTGAAAACCTCCTGGAGGCACCCTGGTTGACTTTTCAAAAAAAAAAAACAGAGAAAAAAGAAAAGAGAAAATTGAATTTTCAAATGCATTGCAAGTTACAGATGGACCACAGGAAGCAAGAGGACATGCCACAAAGCCTATTACACATCCTCTATACTCTTCTCGATCATTTCTGACTTTTTTTCCACCTTTCTGTTTTTTTTCTAAAGATTGTGCATCCTGCAGGAGACCCTATGTGTTTTATAGGAGGCTCCTATAGAAATCCCAGAGAGCCCGAAATAGCTTTTACAAACAGTTTGAGGAGCTGAGGATTTTTCTTGGAAAGCATGTAGGCCATCCTACAGCTATTCACCATCCTGACCATCCATCCCACACCTGCACCACTTCATTTCCATTGATTTCTTTCCTTCCTGCAGAAAAAACACAAAAACCAGTCCTTTAAAAAAATAAGGAAAAAAAAGAACAACACCTCCACAACTCACCTACAGCTTACCAAATCCCTCTCTATTGCCATCAGAAACTTCAGTAGCATCCTCACATCTCCCAACACAAGCATCAGCTAAAAATTTTAGAGGTAGAAACAGCTGCAAGAAGGAATTCCTGTAGAAGCTGATCCCCTTAAAATCAAGCTCCAACAACAAAATAGGTGCAGCCACAGGAATGCAAAAGATGTCCAAAGCAAGATTCAGCTAAAGGGTACTTGTACAAAGAAAATGAGCCACATATCAAGAAGCAAAGAGCATATAGCAGAAGGGATACAGGCATGCAGCAGCAACATAACTTAGCAGCACGAGCTTTTGACCTACAGGTAAGTGTCTAACCCACTCCTCTATTGCATCTGTATAATTCAAAAAAATGCATGAACAAATGGAATGGTTGGGATTAAACTAGAAAGGTGGCCAGTTAACTGGCCACCCTCATCCAGTTTGACTACGCTCATCCGGAGATCCACCACACGTGTATCTAGTCAACTCACAAAAAATCCAAAAAGACAGGTAGTGGCAGATGTTTGAACTCCAACACAAATGATGGGAAGTGATTGTGGGCAGAGGGCATGAAGACTCATGATGACATAGTAGTGGGGACCAACAGTCCAAATAATGGCAACGTACCCTTTTCGCCACCTCACATCTTCGCCAGAAATATCTCGAGTGAACATAAGTACTCCTCCTCGAACTTATTCACCACCTTTGTTTCCATTTTATCATCATCCCCGCGGCTGCAGTGAGCTCCATACTACCTCTAGAGCCTCGAAACCATCACTCTCTGTCGTTTTTAGAAATCTTCCTCTTATCAGGTTCTACAGGAGCAGTAACAGTTCTACAAGAGAACCTCCAACCATTTCTACAAGAGGGCCAATAAGCAGTTTTACAGAAGAGAACACAGGGTTTTTGTTCAAATTCAAACTTGAAGAGGTAGGCTTGGTACAAACCCACTTTTCATATTCATATATACAAGGAGTGATGCAATTCTAAGGAAGGATTAAGCCTAAAAAAGGAGAGGAATTGCATTCAAAAGTCTTCCTGTTTCTTAAAAAAACACAGTTTTTATCTGTTTCCTGTTTTTGCAAAAGAAGTGTTGTCTCCTTCTCCATCTTGGGTACTCACATATACAGGGAATGATGAAATTTTAGGGAATAATTAAGCCTAAAGAAAAGAGAAATTGCATTAAAAAAGTCTACCTATTTCTTAAAGAAAAACACAGTTTTTTTCTCTCTTTCCCATTTTTTGAAAAATTGTTGTCTCCTTCTCCACATGAGGTATTCCAAAGGATTATAAACATAATGACAGGGGGATTCATGAGGAAAGAACCCCTAAATTCAATGAGGCTCCATGAACATCCTGAGGTAGTAGTAATTTTTACCAGAGCCATTTGGATGCCATTTTTCAAAAAACTTCGAGGGTATGATGAAGAAGTGACTCGGGAGTTTGCACTTTCCTTGTTACCTCACTCAAAGACCCATGCCACTATTACTTTCAGAGATCTAACCATGGAAATCACCCCAGATTTTATCAGTAGGGTTACCAGTCTTCCACTTGGACTACCCTTGAGCAAAGAAGAAAATCCATTGAGTCAAGTTTCCAAGAAAACCTTCTTCTAGCCAAATGAGCATCCTGTAGAGGAAAAAAATGGAATCAGGAGAACAAGCATACCTTACCCTTGGGATCAGGTCAGTTTCCAAATTATCAAGTACATTTCTTGTGAAGGGAGATATAGCATAGTTTATGGTTACCATTTCAGACTTTTTCATGAGCTGAGATATGGCATGGATATTCCCACACCCCAAAAACTCAGTATTCCCTATTTTCTCCTACAGTCTCTTATAGATTCTAGAATTAAATTGAAGGCAGGAGGTCTAGACCAATTGGCTCACCATGGACTAATTAAACTGCTGGTGGAAGAAGCCCTCCAGACCTTCACAATCCCCATAGCCTAGGAGATTTTCAGAAATATGACAAGAGAGGATGATATAAAATCCCTCACATATGACCTCAGTCCTTCTGAAAGTGAGGGGGGAGAACAAAAAGGGGAAGATGAGGAGGAAACCAAAATAGAGGAAGAGGAAACCAAAGTAGAGAAAGAGGAACTTGAAACAGAGAAGGAAAAACTCGAAATAGAGAAGGAAGAGACTGAAACAGAGGAGAAAAAGACCAAAGAAAAGAAGAAGGAATCTAGGACAGAAGAGAAAAAATACTAAATCAGAGAAGAAAAAGACTAAATCATAGAAGAAGAAGAATAAAGTGGAGAAGGTAGAAACTAAACAAGATGAGAAGGAAATCCAAACAGAGCTAGAGGAGACAAAACTACTAGAGGCGGAAAAGACAAAAGAAGAAGAAAAAGGGGCGAAGAAGACAGAAGTGTCTCCTGAGACACTAGAAAGGGAAGTAGCAGTTTCTCTTGTTGCACTCAACACCCCAGTTAAGCCCAAACAAAATAGAAAAAGGAAACCATCAATGTATTTCAAGGCTTGAAAAAGTACAAGAATAAAAACAGGGAAGCCACAACCACCCTCAAAAGAGCCTATCATCATTGAAGATTCCCCTACTATCAAAGGGGAAGAATCACCTTCCAAAACCCCCATCACTTATGAAAGAGGCAGCCCTAGATCTTCCACTTGGAAGGAGAGAATAAAACTATAGGACTCAAAAACAGTCCTACAGGAGGTGCAGACTCCTCTACAGGAGACCCTAACAAATCTATAGGAGACTGAGAAACTTGAGAAAAGGGTAGAAGAGTAGATGAAAGGGAACGATGGGGTAGTAGAGATACCGGAACCTGACCCCCAGCCTAGTTTAGGCTCCTATTACAACCTTCTTGAAGGAGGAAAAATTATTCCACGGAAATTCGCAGTCCTGCTTTTCTTTGAACTGGAAAAAGAAAGGGTAAGGAGCCATAGATGGATGCATATTGCCAAATCCAAAGGGGTGGATGACATTGGACACATGGAGAACAAGTTGAGAGAGATGGGTAAGGAATTGAGCACTGTAAGACATACAGAAGCAATCAGAAGATCTCACTTGGAAGCAAAAAATGAAATGTTAAGGAAACAGCTGCAAGAAAGGGAACCACAACTAGCATGCATGGCCAGCTGGGCTATGGAGGCACTACAGTGCAGAAAACCAGCCAAATCATATGGAGTATACCTCAAAGACCAGTGGCTACAGTTCCAGATCAAGACTCTAGCACAGAGAGGCACCATGCCTTTTCAGGATTATAGACAGTTCATGGATCTATGTGATCACAGTTCAGCAGAGGACAAGGCAAAGTTGGCAGAGTTTTATTTGCATAACATGGCCCTTACTGATATGAACCTATGGGACCCCAATGCTAGGTTAGGGGACTTGCAGCTGATGGCCATGGCATCTTGGGTGACTCGTGAGGAGAAAGGGGCCACAGAAATCAAGAAGTTGATGAAAAAAGAACAAAATGAGCCCCTGATGATTAGAGCAGAGCCATCATACCCTATGGCTCTCATTAGCACACACGAGCAACTTACATTTGATCCTCAAAGTGTCCCTAAGTACATCAATGATCAGGCCCAGGCTATTGCACATTTTGAGTACATGGAGAGATTGCTTGGAGATGGCTACATTCATGCCTGCATGAGAAGGTGGAATACACTGCCACATAGCCTACAGATCAGGGAGTGTCACTCTCCAAATAGGATGAAGGAAGCATTGAGGAGAGTGCCACTGTATAGGCACTCTATGCAAAGCTTGAAGGCCCATTGGATTGGCCTCAAGTTTAGTCCCCCACTACTACTAGGACTGCTAGAGGGCAGAAAGGAGGAAGAAGAAAGACAGCAGTGGGAAGAGGTGGATAGCAAGGCTGGATTCCATGATAGGGAGGAGGATCTCACATCAGAGGCATGGGATGTCAGGGGGGCCATCAGGTCCATCAAAGATGAAGAGATGGACTAGTTTCTCAGAGGATGAGCAACACATTCAGTAGGGGAGTGATGGTGAGCCCCATAAATGGGTAATTATATGGGCTCATTTTGCCTCCTAACTCAACTTAATCCACCATTTTCATTATTTTATTGCATGTTCTTGATTATATTTATGCTAATAGAGTGAATTGGGTTAGTCATTATGCCATGAAGTCTAATGTGTGCTTAATGAAGATTTTTGGTCAGTTTTGAGACAAAGTCAAAGGTTTAACGAACATTTGGCAGCCAATATTCGAGGAAAACAAGGGAGAGGGTTTCCCCCTCATTTATGACCCCCTACTTTGAATCCTCCTTCAAAAAGCTCGGAGCACAAGCAACCACATCAATGCATCAAAAGGGCAGTCGAGCAAGTGAAGAAGAACTACTGTCTATCTCTAGTCTTGGGAGCCAAGCCTCCTTGATTTTAGGAGAGATGTTGGGGCTTCAATTCTATAAATAGGGGGACTTAGGGCCTCAGTAGTTTAATTGGATGTTAGTCAATTTTTCGCACTTTTGTGGTAGCTCTTACTCAGCTCATTTTGAGCTTACTTTTTGTGGACAGTTTTATGTAATGTGACTATTATTTTGATAATGGAGATGAAATATTTTCTAAGCCAGCACTAAGTCCTTCCATAGGGCTGAAGCTCTTGGGTTAGGGCCCAACCCAAGCTACCCAACACCTCTTGTTTTTTATTTATATGTTTTTGTTTCAATTCATGAATTAGTTGTTGTTAGATAGTTTTTTCTTGGTTAGAATAGGTTGCTTTTGGTGAGTTACATAGTTGTTTCCATTTCAGTTTGCTGAAGTAGGTTAAATAGTGATAGGAGAAAGATACAAAAAGGCCATCAATAGAGCCTTGACCTCCTTTCTTCCCTTTGGGACCATGAGCTGAGGTCAAGACACTCTTGTTGCCACAAAAACACAGTTTTGCTTCCTCCATGCAATTTCTAGTGTTACAGTTTGATTCAGAGGTTAATGTTTTGCTTCAGATCCATTTTTCCATACTCATTTATGTTTCTGCAATAAATCTCTTTACATGCTTTCCTTTCCATATAGCATTGTTCAGCATTTCATTTTCCTAGGTCAGAATTTAGGTTAACATGAGATATAGTTATGTTTTTTGGTACAACTAGCTCTTTTCTTGCTCAATTTCAATGTTTTGACTTGCAGCTCTCTTACAGTACATCTTTGTTCATAATAAATCAATAAATCAGCCATCACCATCTCCTCTGCTACATTTTCATAGGTCATGCACAGGCCTTCGTAAATCTTCCCTAATTCTTGCACTTTTCTCATAAGCTTTCCTCTCATCTCTTGAACAAATCCAACCATCATTTTATTTTCTAATCACCCTTAATGAACTTCAAACCCCTTCACACATCCCCCTAGTCCTCATCTCCCATTTTCCACCATTTTTCCACCTTTAAAACCTCTAAAACAGCCCTCGGCATCCTCCTGTAGATCCTCCTGTAGAACCTCCTATAGATCCCCTGCAGCCTCCTGTAGAATTTCTTGTGAGTGACTTTTTGAAGTCTGATTGTAGGGAAAGCCTCCAGAAGGTTTCCAGAGGCCTCTTAGGACCCCTCCACACCTTCCTACACCTCTTTAGATCCCAAGGTCGCCCTCCATCACCACCTAATCGCTGCCACATCCATAAACGAATAAATTACATGCACAACAATTTCACATAAAATACATAAAAATCCCAAAAAGACAATTTTTCCTCATTTCCTTCTAGAAATAGCTTGAATCGGTGTAGTTTACTTCCTCAGTAGGTAATGACATTCATTGCATAGGTTTTCATCTCTCTTTCTGCAAAAGTTGGGTTAGTTGGTAAGTTAGGGTTTGCTAGGTTTACTACACATCTTAGTCTTCTTTCTCTTTCTATAAGTAGAATAGCCTCTGTAGAGTTAGCTTTATTTCATCAAATTTAAAGCTTCTTCTATAATTCATAGAAGTTGTCTTGAACTCCTAGTGATTTTGCACCAGCTGACCAAGTGACAACCTGTAGAAAGAACTAGTACCAGTGCATACAGCACCATCGCTTCCAAGTTTGTTACGAACTACCGGGTTGATAAAAGTAAAGTAGGAAGCCCCAGGAGTTGTAGCGTTATTGCTGCAATACTGGTGCTCAACACTTGTCCTTAGTATATACATTTACATTTAGTGATAGAAAAGATTCATATTATGATCATGAGGATGGCTTGATATTTCTTGGTAATTGATAGTTGCTGATATGAAAATAAATAAGGTTGTAACCTGGTATTTTGGTGTGAGATCTACCTGGAACCTGGTGTGAGGAGTTGACTATGATATTAGCAAGAAATTTTATGGATTTGATTTGAGATTTAAGATTGGATAATAAAACTTGGTAAATTTGATTGCAGTGTATTGATTTGTTTGAGGCTAAGTATATTGGCTTGGTTAGCATTATGTTTGCAGAAAGAATTGTATGGTTTGAAGAAATTTTCCCAAACTTGGTATGTCTACATTGAAAATTACTTGGTAAGGAGCCTCTGATGATCAAAGTAAGAGGGAATTGGTCTTTGTTATTGAGATGGAACAGCTTGGTATCATGATGCATTACATTATGGGATTAGAATTTTGAAAATTACCTGTAGATATTTCATTTCTCAAGGGAAATATGTCGTGACGCATTTGGAAAGGTTTGAAAAGATCGAATGAAAATCCTTGGACACCTAGACGGAATTAAATTATGCAAAGATGTTGCTAGACTTGACTTGGATGACTCCATCGAGTACCGATAGTTGATTGGGGCATCGATGTTCCTTGAGAAAACTCATCGAGATATATTTTTTGTATAAAACAACCTTATCCAATTCATGATTGAGCCACTTCATATACATTGAATTGATGCTAAGCACATTTTTAGATAATTTTCATCGGGCGATCAATATTGGTCTAAAATATATTATAATACATGTATGACTTTGTGAATGAACTGATTTTTACTGGGCTAGATACATTATAGATAACAAGACCTCATTTGAGTGCTTCTTTATTTTGGGATCAACCATGACATCTTGGATGAGTAGGAAATAGAAGTTTGTATCTTTAAGCACAACCAAGGTTAAATACCTTATTGCTAGCATGGATATCTATGCAATAGTTTGTAAGCTCTTTGGAGAGTTGTTTGAGTAGGTTCTGGATATGATATTGATATCTTGTGAGAACAAGAGTTTGATCTAATTGACAAAGAATCATGTATATAGCTAGGACAGAGATATCTTCATAGATTGAGATTGTGTTACTATGTGAGACAAGCTTAGGCTTGTGGTTGTTGCCTCTATGAGAGGAAGGATGCATAAGGTATCATTTTTATGATATATATTTGTTATAACATGATACTTGATTTGATGTTTTGTATGGACAATAAAACAGAGCACTCTTTCTTGAAATAAATACATAAAGAAATACGATTAAACTCTTAAGTGAATTATTTAAGCTGATGCTAGATATGACCACATTGATATGTTTCTTATCTAGATAGAGAAGCATGGATTGATGGATGTGACCCTCCTAAGTAATGGTACAGGCTTATTGAGGACAATGTGCTAGCTCTTCCATCAGAAATTGAGCCATAGAGCTCCTGGGGTTGAGGGATCTCTGAACAATAGGGTACAACCTCTATCTATCACCCATGGGGTGGAATACGTATCTCCCCTATCTTGGTATATCATAGTATACCCTAGTTGGCATCATACCCACAAGCTAGGATTGCTTAGATTATCACTCCCTATCTGGCCAACGGGTAGAGAGAGCTTGGGGGTGTGAGATCCTTACCTTTGGTAACTCAGATATCTCACCCAAGTTGAATTTTGATTCATATGTTCTACCACATGACTCTAGAGGGTCATTATTACAAATATCAGTAGGCATTAGAATGAATGAGATGTTATATTTCTCTTATTGCTTGACATAGGGTGGAAGACATATGCTCCCCTGTGAGATGACTTGGGGTGAGAGTGTCCCATAAAACCTTCCCCGCTACCTTTGACATGAGGTGAGTGTCCCATAGGACCTTCTTCATTATCATTGGATTCTAAGTTGAGATGTGCTCCCTCATGTTGTTCCACATTGAGCAGGGCTCCCTGATGATAAGCTCTTTGATGTTTCCTAGGTAGTAGAATTGGGCTCCCCACTAGCAATGATTCTGGGTGGTATAAATGGCTCCTTGATGAATAGAGGGTGGTAGCTTCAAATCCCCTCTAATATAAAATTATTCTTATTTTAGATTTGAGAGTGTTCAACATATGAACATATACAAGCATAGAGAAGAAGAGATAAGATGAGATAAAGAAAGATGAACGAAGATTAGTAGAGATAAGCCAAGATATGAAATTACAATGTTTCTTGGTGAGATAAATGTGATGGAACACATGTTGCAGTCAATATTTTCTCCCTAGATGAGAGGGAGTGTTAATTTTTGGTAGCTCAGGGAAAAATTCCCTCCTTTAGATAGTCTTCCTCATTAAGAAATACCCATCCTAGCCCTTGAAATAATTTAACTTGGTTAAGGAAAATTATATTTTTTATGTGGAAACATGCATGTGAGAAAAAGGACAAGTTGGACCTAAGAAGAATTTGGACACCCTTGGAAGCCTATAAATACAAGTGAAGTGACCCTCACTTGGATATCATCAATAATATTTCTTTCTTTGGTTTGGATTGCACAAGTCTGAAGTGGTTTAGGGAGATTGTTTTGTACAGACCCAAATTTGCAAGCTCTGAAGCTCGCACATGTGATCTAGGGTTTTGATTTGAAACCACAAGATTGTCACAAAGAATTTTTGGTTGTAACTATAGGCACACAGAGGCTTATATGTGTGATTGGAGAGTTTCAACCACATTCAAGTAAACTCTCTCTATGTGGATGGAAACTAGGGTTTCATTTCATTAGTTGACCACATAATTCGTCAATTAACCAAAGATGTGTATAGTTGATTGCAAACTTATAAATCAAGGTTTTAGTTCTTAGTATTACTAGGTTCATCTCTTGGATGTTTTTTAGTTTATTTTGCTGGATATTTTTGTGGTTGAAATATGGATCATTATACTCTCTCTTTCATGAAACTCTTATGGCAGTATGATAAGAAGGATAATTTTAAAGGGTTTTCTCTGTTGCGGGGTTTTCCCTGGTCTCTGTTAAAGCCTAGTGTCTCTATGTGTGAATGATTTTCTTCTATTGTTCCTTTATGTTCCACTGCATTGATGATGATATTTTTCTTTCTATATAATTTCATATGTTGTTGAATAATGTTATGATGCTCTGGGGTGAATTCAATGTGTAAATAATGAAATTCAATTATCTAAAGCAAAGAACAATATGCCCCTAAGAAAAATTCACACAAGAAACTCTCTTCAATGTCTTGATATCTTATTTGTAGCCCATATACCACTAGAAATCAATAAAGAGGATACTATTCTTATACCTTTGTTGATGTGTTTATGCTTCATTAAGCTTGTTTTATGTTGTTTAGTTTGGTTTTAGTTTGAATCTTATTCATGCATTTTTTCTCATCATGTTTACTGCTTTGTCAGTTCTTGTTTAGGAACTAACATCGTCCAATTGTTTATATGATCCTTGTAGGTAACATCCAACTACAAGAAAGGTGTTTTTGGGTACCTTGGTAAAAAAACACACCAATACAAAATAGCGACTCCACTTGTTTTCTTTATTTGATCTAACTAGTTGTTTTGTACATCCTCTCTCTTTGCATTTTCATTATTTTTTGCATGCATAATTTTTTTGATATTTTGCAAGCCCCACTAATACCTATTCTCAACTTGAAAAGTACTTCAATTCATTTGTTCGATCTGGCCATGCATATTTTACCACAAATAGACATGTGAGTCACACATAAACGTAGAACACATGCACAACACACAAAAAGATCAAAATTTCATTATATTTTTTCTTTCATGAGTGTTCTAGCAGCCTTTAGTGAACTTCCCGCACTCTTACAAATTTTTATAGTTTAGATAGGCTACTTAATTTCTTTTCTAACCACTAATAGTAGTGAAATAGCTTATTTTTACTTTTAAAAAAATTACAACTCACATAGCTTAACTAAGGGAAAGTAACTGGCCCTCATCCATGGATATTTTATATTTGGTTTTTCTCAATCACAATCATCCCACATAGCTTAATTAGGGGAAAATTAAGTGGAACTAAATCCACACATCCTTTTGAAAAACCAAATATTTTCAATTTTCAAATTATTATTGGGACTAGGACTGGTGTTAGTAAGGAAGGGAGTAACCCCTACTTCCCTTTCATCCTTGTGATAATCTTGGGCTTGCATTTGAAATATTTCTCAAAGAACTCAGTTTTCATCTCCCTATATGCTCACATAGTATAATTGGGAGGGAAGTAAGTGGCCCATTATCCACACATTATTTCTTTTTTGCAAGGAAAAATCATAACATGCCATAACTAGGGGAATTGTAATGGATCACCACATATCCATATTTCTTGAACACACTATTGTATGTTCACAAGTTCACTTGCACACACTTCCACCTCACACACTAAGCTCATCTAAAATTGCATCAAGGGTATCCCCCTTTTGAATCTTGATACTTAGTTTCTTTGAAGCTTACATTTTTCAAAACCTAAGTAAACAAAGCCTCTTTAAAATTATCCCTAACTTAAACACACTAAGTTCCCCACAGGGGTCACAAAAGAATTTATAGTTTAAGTTAGGTCCATAGAGGTAGGAATTTGATAATTCATGATTGTTCATTTACATATTGAAACATAGATCGTGTCTTATGGTGTGCTTAAAATCCTTCATCATCCCACATTCAAAAGTAGAGAGTACAAGGGACCTAATTCAGAGGAGGTTAGGCTTAGGTCTCAGTGCACACCTCTCTCCACAAGGCTACCTAAATCGATGGTCCAGGGCTACATTTTTTACTGACTACCAAGAAGCTCAAGACTCCACCGTCCCCCTAGGATGAAGCTAATCTTAGTGGCCAAATCTTAGGGAATCTTTCCCTATAGGTTAATGTGTAGGTAAGCTTGGAGACCGAAGGTGGTCTTGGTTAGCTTGTTGGAAATGTTGCCACTAATTTCGGTACATCATCTGAATATCCCCACTTATAACTCCTCTCCCTACCTTGGTTGATTCTTGGATGCTGGAAGAATCTCCAATACTCGTGGACCCAATACCTGATTTTAAGAATCCTCACAAGGCCTAATTACTATTTGAGAAGAAAGGACATATAGGTCTTTCTAGGTTTCTTAATCATACGTAAAAAAACACAAAGCCCTTTTTATTTGATTGATCATGTGACATAAAGTTAAAGGGACAATTAACCATTTACTTGCACTTTTTTTTTATGTATGTGGTTCATTTTCTTTGATAAAAACTCTCCTCTGACCATATAAGTAACACACACCCTATCCAACACCATATGGGATCCCAGGGTTACCAGTCGCTCCTATTGCATACTAAACCTCCCCCCTTTCTCTAGAGACGTGCCATGTCTCTCACCATCTCAGCGTAGAAGACACCATTTAGCCACTCTTATTGGGTCATCCTTTATCAGAGAAACCTTGATTGGGACCCCTCCCCCTCAAAGTACCACTTTTAATACTCCTATGGGGAGTCCATATATTTCTCCCCCAATTATTCCTACTTGCTCCTCCCCACAAGGGAACTCTTTCCAGACTACTTCCCAAGGTTATTCCAATATGGAAAATACCAAAAAAATCCCATTTGTAGCATCTTTAAACCTACCTGATCTAACTAATCTCACAAATGATCCAATTTACCATAATCCACAATGGCCTCCCATGCCAACCAAGCTCCCTTGAAACATTCCTAAGTTTGAAGGTAAATAGGGGAAGATCCTGCTAACCACCTCATGACCTTTTATTTATGGTGTTCATCCAACAATATGATTGAGGACTCAGTTGAGACTATTTCAATCCACCCACATAGGTCATGCAGTGAAATGGTATGTGAGTTAGCCATCTCATTCCCATGACACATTTCAATCTTTATCTCAATCATTCCTCACATTTTTCCAACTCCTAGTGCATCATGATACATGGATGGAATTACTGACCCACTTTTGACAAACTATCTCCACTCATATTTCTGATTATATCCATGAGTGGAGAAAGCATCGTAGCCTATGTAAAGTTGACATAACAGAAGACCTCCACCTCAATTTATTTTTGAAATATATTCGACCATCAATTGTAAAAGATGTCGCTACAACCATACTCCAGACAAAGGAATATGTTATTAGTAAAGCTCAACAGTTTGAGCTTATTTACACTTAGTTGGGGAACTTTACACTATTCTCACAAATGCTCCCTAATTATAGTCATTCAGATAAGATAAATTGGGAGCATATGCAGCTAATGGTTTAATTGGAACCATCACCCCAAATAAACCTAGAAACACTTTCCAATAGTCCAGAAATGTGTACTGCGGGCAACCCCATTTACAATCATTTGGGGGCACACCCATAGCCCCAATTTAAACCCACATGGTATATTATTCCAATCACCCTGTGCACTCTCAAACTCCTCCAACGCAACGTAACTAGTACCCTACTATGTAGAGTAACCAGTACCCTAGAATTGAAGGCAACCATTATCCACCCATGCAGGGTAATCCATACCCTTCACGCACCACGAAGACTGTGTCAACCTCCCAAACCACTTATACCAACCCAGGACAAGGGATCCCTTACTACCCCTTTCGTTCACCCCCACTGCCTAATCCCCCACCTCAACCAGATATTGGGGTTAATTTTGTGCAACCTTCCTTCTTTCAACAACAACAACAAGCAGTCGAATGCCTCAATATAGTTAACCCTCTAAATGCCAACAAGAAGAAAGGGAAGATCAAACAAAAAGGAGAACCTAGGTAGGGTGGAAACGACCTTCATGTGCACCAACTAGGGGCAATCCCCCTAATTGCAACCAAAATCAAAGTCAGGGTACCAACAACCCACAAAAGTAGAACAAGAAATCTAGTCTTAGGACCAACCATGTATGCACTATTTGTGGGGAATATGGGCATTACCCCCATCATTGTCCTCAACTCCCATATTTGAGGAGGATGAGAAAGGCTAGGGGGTAGGCGGGCACAACCCAACAACCTATAGTTATGCAGAAACATTTCCCCCACTAGGAGGAAGTGGCCACACAAGATGAGACTACCCCTCATCAATACCAAAATCCAATTGGGGATAGTTTTAATGACCCAGTCAATCATGACATTTTCATGGAAGGATATGATGTTCTCCTACAAACACAAAACCCCTCCATAAACCAATCATTCCACAAAACAAACATTGTTATTATGTCACCTTTGGCAATACCATGAGCCCCTTTTGAATCCATTATGAAAATGATTAAAGTGACATTATGTCGTATGGCTCATAACTCAAAGAAAACTACTAGCTATAACATTGTTGAGGACTTAGTGTAATCTACGTCAACCATGTTAGCATTGGAGGCCTTTAAAACTTGTCTAACTCAATGTAAATACCTACTTTCCACATTAGGCACAATCAACCCTTTCGATTTCTGATTTATGGCTTTTGGTTTAGACAATGCTACACCATGAATCTAATCTATAGTTTCTTTTCAGATCCCATTCACCATTAGGAAAATCACCATCCATTGATGCATCATTGATGAGGGGGCATTAACTTGTATTATGTCAAAATTAGTGTGGAAAAAACTAGGATCCCCTAAGCTAGTTGCTTCCCCTATTATATTAAGGGCTTATAATGAATGCCCTTCAATGCATGTTGGACATTTCCAGAATGTCCTGGTGGAGCTTGATGGGAAATTATTGCTCACAAACATCGAATTCGTTGATGCCCAATTACATTACAATATCTTCGTAGGTCATATCTACTTGTACGCCATGAATGCAGTAGTGTCATTTGAGTCATGATGTTTCCCCACAATGGGAAAATCATCACCATAGACCAACTAACCTACTACAAGAAAAAAGCATCTACAAGTCCCCATGGTACGTTACCTTTTTTTGGGTCCCACAATGAGTTGGTCCCATCCTACATTGAAACAAACCCAAGGATGTCCATTGCATCATCAGTCTCAGGTACATACCATGGAGACCCACCTATAACCAAACATGCTCACAGAGCTCCGATATGTATGATGAGTTCGTCTAGTGTTTCCCAGTCTCAAGATCATATTGCAGACACACTCAGCACTATTACTACTGAGTCATCATTCCTTCCTCATGCAATAACTCAAACACCTTTCTTGTATCCCCAACCTAATTTTGTCTCAAACCAAGTTATGGCAACACTTACCTTGCCTAAAATGGATCTCACAATCCCTATTTGGTATTTAGCCAAGTAGGCCATGTCAGCAAACTCAAGCGTTACTTCAATAGTAATTCATATCCCTTCAGCCATACCTCAAGGAATTATACCAGTGGCGACACGAGCATGGGATACTAAAAATGAGAAATAAAAAGTTAATAAGGTTGAAATCCCAACTAATTCCTCTTCCAGGGTATCTTTGCCATATGCATTATGTGAGGTATTGGGTCACCCTACCAACTAGTGCCCATAATTGAAACAATCAAAAGCTCTTCTTCATGCCCCACAGGCACCAATGGACCCACCTCCACCTCCAAAAGATAAGGCCACACCATTGCATATCAGAGATTAGCTACCAACAACCCATGTGTTATATGCGCACAACATAGACACTACATACACCATATACCTGAACTCTCTTGCTATCAAGACACATTATTAGACCATTATAAATCCAATATAATGACACCATCACTTCCCAACACCCTAGTGATGGACGAATGTGTCTCAATTTATTTATTATCTCTTCAAGGAAGAAACCTCATGCAAGGAGCACCCTTGCGCTCATGGCCATTCTACCTCACACCTAAGATTAGTCTCCTCTAGGATGGAGAAGTTTCCTAAACAACCTTGCCCACACGTACCCACTCATGTGCCTTATGTGACAAACTAGGGAATTTGATTAATCAGTGTTGAGAGTTGATAAAGATCAAATACCTTTTCCTCTCTACTGTCCACCTTCCTTGGTCTGTTCGCTCGAACATGTCTAGACACAAGCACAACCATTGTCACATTTTTTCCCAAGATCATCATTCACGACACTTCACATACCTCTCTTGATTTCGAGAGGCAAGGGCAACCTTGTGGAAAACTGATGTTAGGACCTCAAACCCTTCTCTCGTTATCAATGAGTGGAACACAAATTCAAAAACCTCCCCACCTATAACCATAAGGGAGATAGTCGCACGACTTGGTGCTGATGACACCCAACACCACATATGGTTCATATCCTCATCTGTTGGGACCTTCATTCATGTCTTCTTCTCATCATTCTTTGGTGTCAATACCACTTTGCCGATTTTGAAGGTTGCACCACCCATGATTGTACAAACCCATGCAATCTGTGCATTTTCAAAATCAATGGGTTCTACGATAGTGACTGATGAATTAGTTTATTACTTGTCAACCAGTACCACTCAGTTCCAATTCCAAGATCATGACCCATCACAACCTCTATCACCATTATAAAATATTTTTCATTTAGATGAAGATATTTTAAAGGACATGACACAACCTGAATGTCCTTGGGATACCATGTAACATCTAGAGTGGTGGTCAAATGGAGCCACCACCTTGGCTCCCCCCACCACTAGTAGGAGGTCCCATCACCTCCTTAGGATCTGGCATCAAGTCACAACCTACTTCATTTTTGCGGCTTCACCTTCACTTGCTACCAAAATTTTCATTTTTGGGCTCATTTTACTTTTCAAAGTACCCATCAAGTGTGCCTTTCTATGTTTCTCAATACATATTTTTCAGTATGCTTTGGTTTGCATATTGTTACATAAAGATGTTTTCACCTGGGATATTGGCTTTTTGAAGTTGTAGGTTCCCAGTAGTTTCTCAGTAACCTCATTCCCTTAGTGTTAATTAGCAGTTCAGGTATCATTATTTACCCAGTATGATAAGCTTCCTCCAACTCTTCGCATATCCTAAAATCATTTCTCTTAAAAAACCATAGGGTCCACCATCTCGACCACATTTACCATCACCTTCCATTTGCACATAGTAAATATCCTCGTTGGTCGATAAAGCCTCACCCACATAAATTGCCCTAGTTCATAGTTCGCTCCCACAATTGGTATCCATGTCCATTCCCCCCAGGCCTAGGAGCAATTTCATTTGCATGTCTAATAACATCAACCTCATACTTTCCTTGTGTTGGATACCTATAGTAATAGGTTTCATATTTCATGATTGATTATCGAAAATCCAAATATGCTCTGCTTTGTTACTACAAAGATCCCATATTTCCGGGAAATCAGAGGTGTGTGAAATTACTTCAGATATTGAGGACCTTATTACATTTTTGTGGATGATTCAACAGTCTAATCTGGATCATGCCATGTTTCAATTTTGAGTTGTAGAATAGAGAAAGAAGTCTGTCCAAACAGCTTAATCTTGGCAGATAAGTAGTTCAGGTAGAGAAACAAAGGTTCCCAAAAGCCTAATCTGGGACCTTGGAAGAGATAAGGGTAGAAACAGATAGAGTAAAAAAAAGGAAAAAGCCAAAGAAAAGAAAAGGCAATTGAGGGTTGCAAGTCTAAGTGCCCCTCCAAGAAGAAACTAAAAAATGTTAGGTGAAATAGTTGGGTAGGCAGTTGTGGTTGCAGAAAGGACAGGTTCACCATTACATAGTTGTCAAAGATATTTTGCCAAGGCAATGGACATATCAGCAGAAAAGGTGGTGAATTTCATGGATTCACAGCAGAAAGCATCACTAACTTCACTTTTTCCCCCTTACTCCATCATTAACATCCCCTTTCTCAAAGATTCCCCTCCTTCACTTCACTAACTCCTAATTCTACTATTTAACTCCCTATTCTACCCCTTGCCCTAATAATAATAACACTAAGGTGTATAAAGCCCTAAATGTTATATATTCCCTCCCCTAGGCATAATAGCCGAGAAATCTGCAAAGAGGGATCATAGTGGCATCTGGCCACCATGGTGAACCTATCTCCGATACTCTCCCTTTGCTGCAGATCATTTCCCCTCAAAAAATACCTTTGCATGGGTAAAAACCCCTCTTTAAACCCCTCTAGCCCACAAAACCCTCTGCAAACCTTACAAAAATCAAATCCCGCTTTCGGCACATTCCCAAAGGCAAGCGCGGGTGGGCAGAAAAAACATTTGAAAAACTATGCCAAAACCCATAAACGTTAAATTTTCCGCCGCCCTATCCGCCGTGCACCTTACACCTCCGCTAGCCGTCGGATCAAGCCCTCCAGATCCGACGGCCCATAACAATATCGGAACGCCGTCCACGTCCGCGCGTTAACTCCCGAGAACATGACGTTGCGCCTCGTCATGCCTCTGCCACGCGTCGCCCGTTAGACCGTCTCGGAGCTCCCTCTGACACCCTGGGCGCCGTACTCTAACCGCCCCGAGAGACCGTGACGGTTAGAGCCTTAACCGTAACCTTCACGGCTTAACCTCCGCCCGTCCGCTATTGACCGTTCTGCCACGTCCAGCTCACCGCTGACTGGACTGCCACCTCACCCCCGTTGACCTGTCGTCTTCAGCCACGTCCTCCCCGATGACGTCAGCTGACGTCACATCACCGTGACCCACCAATGACGTCATGCTGACGTCATCATAAAAAAGCGCCAAATGGGTAAAAAACTCATATTAACCGAATTTTGCGCGTTTTTTACCATTTCACTGTTATTTCGTCTGTACACTCTGCTCAGCCATTTCTGCCTGGATTTCCGCCAACCGGTACAATTAGCCCAAGCGACCACGTCAGCAGCTGCAGTACACCTTGCCACGACCTCTGCACGTCGAATTACAGGTATTTACCCTGCCCCGCCCTCCATACGGCCTGCATTCTGCTCTAATCTGCTCACAAGCATAATAGGACCGTAAAACAGACTTTTTCACCGCTAGAACCGGGTTATATCTCCACCATTGTCTCTGTGAAGTCCAAAAAATTCCCTGCAGAGTTGTAACAAACTGCAATTCATCTAAAAAACCCCTCAGCTCTGCGTTTCCCCGGCAAATTCACTGCTAAATACCTCCGAACTACTACCAGAAGCTCACTTAGGCCCCAAAGAGGCTCTGTTACCAATTACCAGCAGTATTTCAATTTCTAGCTGGTAAATTCCCCTCTGACAATTCAAAAAATCAAGTTATTTTCCCACTGAGGGCAGTCTGCAGTCTGTTTTTGCCAGTCACTTGTCAAATTGCAATATTTGCCCATTCAGAAGCTATGGAGACCCCTATTGCATTAAATATCAAGCCTATCAATGCTCCTCACCGAGAACTAGCATGGCAAGCCCTGGGAGACATGGATTACCAGATGTTGGACTGGTTTCCTATGGGAACTAAGTATAATATCCAAATGTTAAATGAACTGAGAGCCCAGCACATGAGTGGAGCAGATATCCTGGGAATTTGGGAATCAAATTTGCCCATATACAACCTTCCCCAAGTTAATCCCATGCCAGAGCTTATCTACAGTTGCCAAGAGCGCTATGACCCCAGCCAAAGGGCAGTCATTAGCCCCACAGGCCTAGTCCTGTTTCAGATCACTCCAGAGAGTATAAATCAGATGCTGCATTTCCATACAGCCAAGAAGTTGACCCCTCTTTCCATGCAAGATTTGATAAAGAGAGGAAATAACCTGTCTAATGACCAGATTGTGAAGATTAACCAGCTATTTGTCACACCTAGCTCTGAAGCAGTCAGAACCCCTCCCATTGGATACCAATACCTGAATGAGTTGGGCAGGATGATGGTGGACTTGATTGGCTATGTCCTAGGATTCAGAGGACTAGAAGATGTAGATGACTGCATATTGGCAATGCTGTCCATATTTGCCCCAGGTAAGCCTCCAGCTATCCACTATGATTATGCAACTTATATAGCTGAGAAGATTCATGACCAGTTCATGAACTTGAGGAGGGAGAGGCTGTTCAGATACACCTCCTACATATACCATCTGTTCTTGTTCAACCAGCCAGCTACCTTCTCTGTCCCTTTGAGGCCACTCAACGCCCAAGGAACCCCAAGATCAGTTGTTTTTTGGACCCCTGTGTTCCATCGTACCTCACTATCACCTTATACATACTGTGAGTTTATTGATTTATTTGTTCATCCAGCCCTAGCAGTGCTGCAAGGTGCCCCTTCTCCTAGACTGACCGATGACATGAAAAGAATTCTTCATTTGAACAAGCTTTACAACATCGGCAACTGGTACTTCTACCAGAATCACACAGTCATTAGGGTGTATGGATGTGAATTAAATCCATTTAGGCTGCCAAGGTACGTTCCCATGAGACTGTTTGCCTTAGAATATTTCAGGCAATTTGGGAACTCAGATTACCTACACTTTCAGAGTAAAAACAAGAAATCACAGTTGAAAGTGAGAAATCAGCTAGGTCCCTTCTTATACAACAGGAAGGAAGAAGGCTGGAAAGAGGCAGACAGGATCCTGGAAGGACTCCAGTTGAAAACTAGTTTTGAGTGGATTCCATATGACCCTAACCACTCTATTTCCCTCAGGAGGATCAGGTATAAGTTAGGCAACTATGCTCATGCCAGATTACCTGAAATTGAAAAATATGCAAATGCACCAGATTGGGAAGAGGGCACATTAGTAGAGCAAATGACTAATGAAGAAATACTTGAGCAAGAGGCTAGAAATGTCCAAAAACAAGCTGACTTGGAAACTTGTGGACAGGTGCCTATTTCCTACAGGAGGCAAATTGGGGCAGCCACCACAACACCAGCAACACAACAGCGAGCTGCCGAGCAGACAACCCAAGCAGCAAGCAAGGACAAAGGCAAACAGGTGGAACAACCACCTATATTAACAGAAGAACAGGTTGACACCTTGCTACAGCAGCAAGAAGAAATGGAAGAACGGGAGTTGGGGCAGCAACAAGATAAACCACAAACTAGTGGGCAGCAGCCATTACAGCAAAATAAAGAGACAGATTTGCCCGGTTCTACAGAACAGCAGCCCCAAACAGAGTTGCCTCCAAGAACAGACATCAATGTGGACAGCTCAGTCCTCCAAACACCTCAGAAGGAGGACTTAACCAGAAAGAGAGAAAGAGAGACTCCCCAGACTTCATCCTTTATCAGAGGAGAGAAGAGACAAAGATTGAATGACTCCCAAGAGGAGGACATAGCAGTAAGGCAGGCCATGGGCATGGGCCCACCCAGTGGAGAACTCTCGGCCAGCTCATCTCAAAGAGGACCAGATATGACAATGGGAGGAGAGGTCAGCTCTTCTGGTCAGCATAGAGAGGGGCACTCAAGTATAAAGCAGCAGTTCATAGAAATCAAGAGAAGGAGTGATCCCATAAAAGTGCAACTCTATGATCACTTGTTAAAACTAGCTCCCAGCAACCAGCAGAGACTAATGTCTGCTTTTGATGTGAGTGAGGGAAAAATGATAATGAGCCATTTCATGCCCACAACTCTACATCCTCAGTCCACCTCAGACTATTTGAGAACAAATATGGAGGTTCTGGCTAAAGATATTCACCCCATGGATAAGATAGAGTTACACAAACAAACGGGTGAAATGGTGTATGCCTCCCTGGCAGATGAGACACTGGAAAATTACAAGTTAAAGAGCAGCCTAGACAATACATCATCCCAGCTAGAATTGGAACGAGCATCCTCACAGGCCAAGGACAACAGGATCAAATCCTTGGAGGAGGTAATCATAGAGATAGGACATGATCCCAAGGATGTCAAAGGCATCCAAGAACTGCTGAAAATAAGGGATGCAGACATGGCAGCCCTAAAAAGAAAATCAAACTCCCGGCCACCATCCATCCACAAACAGATGAAGTTGCCCAGCAACGGCAAGAAAAAGATACCACAGACCTGCTGGTATCCTTATACAAAGAGCTGGTTAGGACTCAAGACCAGCTAGGACAAACTGAAGCTGCAAAGGCAGCACTACAAGAAGCCATGAAACAGAAAGGGGAAGGTCAATCCTCCCAGCCTCCTCCATTAATAATAAATCTTGAGGAAACACCTCCGATCATCACTCCTCCTCCTCAGCAAACAGGAGCTACAGCACCATCCACAGCCCCCACAACAACATCAGAGCAAGCTGCTAGTTTAGACATGCAGAAGCTACAAGCAGAGATCCGAGCTATGGAAGCTCAAATGAAAGAGCTGGATGGGCTCAAACAGAACTTGGCTAATGTTAATGAGAAATTTGATAAAAGCAAACAAAATGAGGCAGCCAAGGAGAGAGAGGTGAAAACCCTTAAGAGAAGGATTGCTGAGCTGGAAAAAGAGCTTGCACTGGAAAGGGTGACAGCTGATATGAAAGCAGTGTTGTGGAGCAACATTGGGAGATCCATTGCCAAACAGTGGCAATACATTGAAACCATGGATGAACAAATGGTGCTCATCACCAAAGCAAACAAGGAAATACAGAG
This sequence comes from Pinus tabuliformis, assembly GCA_031772625.1. Taxonomy (NCBI): domain Eukaryota; kingdom Viridiplantae; phylum Streptophyta; class Pinopsida; order Pinales; family Pinaceae; genus Pinus; species Pinus tabuliformis. The sequence continues at coordinate 1,584,952,390 of CM062818.1, read as the reverse complement.
AGCAAGGGCAAGCCTTGGGCACATGCCAGAAGCAGCTACCAGGATGATCAATATCCTGAATTATAAAACCAGCACTCAATTGGCTAACATGGGAATCAACAACAGGACAGAAACAATTGCCATAGCCAAGAGAGTTGTTACATTGAGAAACTTGATTGGAACCTTGGAGAGAAGGACACAGGACATGCAAACAGAAATTAACAGGTTCCTGGAGAAGTTTGTAACACTGCAGAACAGAGGCCTCCCCAACATTTTGAGCAGCGTGGGAAGACTGCTCACCCTGGACAACTATAACAAGAGAATTGATGCCCATGCAGTAGCAGAGATTGCAAAACCTCCCAGCACTTCAAAGGAGCCAGGGCCAGCTACAGGGCAAATGATGTATGACAGAGTGGAGAACCTGTTTTTTCTCATGAATGAGATAGAGCATCTGTTTGATACACCACCCAATTTCTTCAAGTTCACAGAAGCAGATGAGACTCTAGGGGCAATTTTGGCACATCAACTGCCCACACAGGATGTCTGGAGGCATTTGACCCAGACAATTTTGACAGGCCAGAACCAATAGCGCAGAAGGAAGAAGCAGGTACATACAGTGACAATTTTGGGAATTAATACCCACATGAAAAGGCAGAGGCTGAGCCAACTCAGCCAGACCAGTCACTCGCCACCAGCAGCAGTCAAAGTCACAGCTGACAGGTCCGAGACATAGTGTACCAGCCTACAGTCGGGTTTTCTATGCATTAACTCCAAATATTCAGACCGACTTAGCTATTCTTATAAAGCTAAATATCTTCTGACAGAGCATTAAGATGCCTGTGCTGTGTATTAAATGTGTAATAAATTTTCGACATAATATCTTAGATAGTTGGTGAGAATGTAAAGACTGAGATAACGCAGAACTCAGATATTTCTGTAGACCACCGCTAGTATATATAGACCCTTCACAGATGCTGAAGGGGTTGCTGGAATTTTCTCTTGGATAACTTCCATCTGCTGTAATATTTTCAGAGAATTAATACAAAGGAGGAATGGAACTTCCAGAAGTTTGGTGTGTTTGATATCTTGTGGTGAAGGATGCATGTTACAGGATTCCATGGGTGTTGCATAAAACTATAAGTATTCTCAAATCTCTTTGTCGTGTCTGTTTTGAGTCTTTTGTTCTCTTTACTGTTCTTATGTTTACACTTGATAGCAAGGTGAAAGGATAGTACCAGGATTTAACTATGTTTACCCTGGACTCAAACTGAGCTATTATAAATGTTTTCCTCTTATACAGTAACAGAATTGTAATTCTTAAATGCTGCAATTCAAAACTGTGTTTTTATTATAACAGTCATTCTCAGGGATTCAACTTTGCCCCTAAGACCTCTGTTTTCTCTTCTTAAAGCTATCTGTTGGGAACACATAGATAAATAGTGGAAATTCTTGAATGCTTTCACTATTCGTGCTACCTGTTTCCAGTCTTTTAATCAAAAATCTGTTCTATTAAACTCCCAAATGGCCCTGTAAGTCCCATCTTTCATCTCAAAACTTCAAACACATTCAGCTACAGACTCCATTGCCCAATGGTACTCAACTTCTCAGAAAACTACTTCACTAGAACCTAAAAGGAATTTCACCAACCAAACATAAACAAAACACAGTGCATAATAGCTAGCCTAAAACCCTACAACAAACAGTTACAAATCATAAAGAGAGAGCCCTCTCTGATCACTGTTAGGCTAGAAGCGGTGATCCAAAGATTGGTTAGTGGTTACCCCGGCCGTATTCCCTTGGGAGTCATAGGGAACAACCTGGGTGTTAACATAATTGGCGACTCCGCTGGGGACACAAGACTATTCAATCACTATCTATTTTCCAAAGCTTTCATCAAGCCTGAAACTAGCCGAGACATCTTAGGACTGTTTCTCAGTCTCAAGGAAGAGCTAACTAGGGAAACTTATCCTAGCCTTGAAACATATATAGTCATTCCAGAGTTCTTATTTTGCCCTTGTAAATACAAAACTTCTGTATAAAGTTCTGAAAGAACACTTAGAAGCTGGCTCCTAAAAGAAACCCAAGGCATACTAGGGCACACCCTGACCCTGATCAACCCATCATTGTTGATAACCCAAATATCATCCCAAAGAACATAAGGAAACAGCACAAGCAGGATAAACCTGCTGATTCAGATATAAGGTCAGACCAACCCATCCTCATTCCCACTCCTTGCAAAGTCCTTTTTCGTTCCACACCCAATTCCCCTAGTTCATCTTCAACCCCTCAAAGTCCTACCTTTCCATCTTCACCATCTGCACATACTCACTCAACCAGTTCTCCACTTGTTACCCATCTTATTAACCTCAGTACACCTGTAATCCCAGTTGTCCCATTTGTTCCTATCAACCCTATTAATCCTATAAACATGGCTAACAGATATGCACCATTGCAGATTCCAGCCAATGCTCCAGCCCTACCCCAAGATTATCAAACCAGACTCTCATTTTTTGATTCCCATGGCCCTTTGACAGCCATCCAGCATGCTAAAAAGATGCAAGACCACTTTGAGACCTATGAAATTGATGATGATAGTGTCAGGATGAGAATTTTTGTCCAAAGCCTAACTGGGGATGTCAGAACTTGGTTTAGATCCTTGAATGCAAATTCCATTGCAACCTCTGAAGTTCTATACCAGGAATTTACCAACAGATGGGAGAAAAAGAGAGATCCACACCATATACTGGGTGAATATAACACTATTAAAAGAGGTCCCCAAGAAACGGTGTTGGAGTATTGTGCTAGGTTTAACAACATATACAATGCTATTCCCCAGAACTTAAGGCCCCCTCCTGATTTGGCCCTTTATAACTTCCCTGATGGTTTTGACTCTGATATGGCCTATCAGTTGAGAGAAAGAGACCCTCCAACCCTTGCAGAAGCCCAAAGACTTGCAGTCACTGTAGAGGCCAACCTAATTGCCAAAAGAAACAGGGCAAAGCTGGAAAAGAAGGTTGGTTTCAAAGAAGAGCCCTCGGGCTTTGATCAGAAGTTGGATGCAATACTAAACAGCATGAAAAGACTAGGTGAGAGAGTGGAATCAGTAGAAAGAAAGTCATCCTGGGAAGCGCCACAAAACAATACTCCTAGAAACCCAAATTTTAGGAGAACACAAAACCCCAATACAGGAAAAACAGGTGCTGACCAAGATATCAGACCACCTTTTCAAGAAAATTATGCAGAAACTTCCTCGGCTAATCAGCTCAATGAAGATCCTGAGATCAATTTAATAGGGCTGGATGGTAAAAGCCATGTTTTCCTAACACAAGAAGACCATGATGAGGATGAAGACAAAACATTCCAAACACAATCAGGAGAATCCTTTGACTTTAAGCAAGGATATGATACTGCTGTCTATGAAGTCCATAAGCAGTACAAACTAAGAAGTCGGACTGTAAATGCAAATCAGCCTGAAAAGGTAAAGGAGAAACAGCAATCTAAAGAAGCCTCAGTCACTGAACCTAATGACAAAACAAACTTGCCTGCAAAGGAAGTAGTGGTTGAGGAGGTCACTGAATTTCTGTCCACACCACAAGAGCCCACAGCAACCTCATCCTCTCACCCAAATCCGAACATCACCCCTCAAGACATGGACATGGGGGGCAGGTTCCAAAATCAAGATGAAATCCAACCAGAAGATTCATTGAACAAGGAAAGGACTGCTGTCCGTGACCCTAAAATTCAGGTGGATAAACCCTTTGACCTAGGAACAGAGATTGGCAAGTTAAAAATAGCAATTCCCCTTTTAGAGCTAGCCAAGCATGACATATATAAGCAACAGATCAAGAAATCCCTTCAGCTCACCAACAACAGAGATGATGTAAATGTGCTAGATGACACTCCAGAATTACTGTTTGGTCCAGAGGTAGATGGAAAAACAGTAGTCACAGGGGTCTTACCTTTTTATGTCAGTTTGCACGTTCATGATAAAATACTGCACAATGCAATGTTTGACTCAGGTGCATCTCATAACCTCATGCCTAAAGCAGTCATGGAAAGATTAAATTTGGATATAACAAGACCATACAAAGACCTGTTTTCTTTTGATTCTAGTCAAGTCAAATGCTTGGGCCTGATTAAGGATTTGTGTGTGTCCTTGGTTCAATTTCCCAACAAAACCATTTTAATGGATGTTGTTGTTGCCGATATTCCACCCAAATATGGAATGCTCTTATCAAGATCATGGGGAGCCAAGCTCCAAGGCTCCCTGCAATTAGACATGTCATATGCAACCATCTCTGTCTTTGGGCAACCCAAGAGACTTTATAGGGAAACACTCATGAAATACATGGTCAGCAGTGAAGAAAAGCCTCAAAATTTTCCAATATATGCTGTCCATTCAGACGTAGACTCTTACATCCTCTTTAATGACAGCATAGGCCTCTCGGGCAGTCACAATAGCACGGAGACATTTAAACCAGAGCAAAACATCCATCAAACAAGTGGCACCTGCAAAAATTTAATCAGCCCAACAATACCCATTCACCCTCCTTTAGTTGTCAAAAATTGTCAAACAACTGATGAAATTATCCTAGGAGACAAATGGGAGAAGAAACCCCAACTCATGCTCACACTGCCATCCCATGAACAGAACCTCAAGTCTCCTGAACAGCAAGATAGTCTGTGGATCCTAGAGTTTGATGGCTCAGTTAACAAGTTAGGGGCAGGAGCTGGAGTATGGATACATAACAAAGAGAAAGCCTGTGCACAAGGCAGAGCATATAGACTGAACTTTAAATGCACTAACAACATGGCAGAATATGAAGCTCTGCTACTAGGTCTCAAGATTGCTAAATCATTACAAGCACATAGCCTCTCAATCATGGGGGACTCTGATCTAGTAATTCAACAAGTAAAAGGGGATTTTGTCACCAATGACAAAAGATTAAGGTCCTACAGGTCTGCTGTAATTGAAATACTAGAAACTTTCTCCGAGTTTGTTCTCACAAAGATTCCAAGGGGCCACAATCTCCATGCTCACAGCTTGGCAACATTTGCCAGCACCTTCAAATTCCCACTACAACCCAACAATTGTTTCACAGCAGAAGTCAAATATAGGCCTTCTATTCCAAACAATGTCAAAGAATGGCAAGTATTTGAGAATGATAGGCAAATAAACAACTTTTTAACTTTGCAGCAAGAGTTTACAGGATTAAATATTGACCTTGAGACAGCAAGTCAATCTCAAATTGTTGATGGAGCAAGTCAATCACAATTACAGTTTCAGCAATCTGCTCACCCAATGTCACCTAGGACAGCAAAACAACTACTCAGTCCAACCATTTTCAACAAAGAAAACATTCAGCAAATTCACCAAATTGATTGTGAAGAGCTGGGCAGTGCTGAAGATGAAATCATACAACTCAAAGACAATCTTCTTCCAGCAGGCCTTACCCCACTAGAGGACATTTTTGACTCAAATGATGTCCCCAGGAAACCAAAGATGCAGCCATTAGATGCAACAATTGAAGAATGTAATATTGGCACTATGGAAAAGCCTAAGATAGTCAAGCTGTCCGCCTCTTTGCCCCCCGATCAAAAGCCCAAATATGTTGATCTCTTTAAAGAATTCCAAGATGTCTTTGCCTGGGGATATGAAGACTTGAAGTCTTATGATACCTCTGTTATACAGCACACCATTCCCCTCAAGCCTAATCAAAAACCATTCAAACAAAAATTGAGGAGAATCAATCCTGTACTTCTTCCTTCCATTGAAAAGGAATTACAAAAAATGTTCAAAGCTGGGATCATAGCACCAATCAGGTTTTCTGAGTGGATTTCAAATTTGGTCCCTACAAGAAAGAAAACTGGTGAGATAAGACTCTGTGTAGACTTAAGGAATTTGAACCTAGTGTCACTCAAAGACAACTATCCCTTACCCAAAATGGACCACATCCTTCAAAGAGTAGTGGGAGCCTCAAGAATATCATTGTTGGATGGTTTCTCAGGTTTCAATCAAATCCTGGTACACCCTGACGATCAAGACAAAACTGCATTTACTACCCCATGGGGTACTTTCAAGTATGTGAAAATGCCCTTTGGATTGAAAAATGCAGGGGCAACATTTCAAAGAGCAATGGACATTGCTTTTGCAAAAGAAATTCATGATTTCTTGGTCATTTACTTAGATGATCTTACACCCTTCTCAAAATCTGACCAAGAACATTTGAAACATTTAAGACAGATTTTCATAACATGCAGAAAATATGGCATTTCCTTAAACCCCAAGAAGTCTTTATTTGGTTTGGAAGAAGGGAAACTTTTAGGACACATCATTTCAAAAGATGGCATAAGAATTGATCCAGATAGGATACAAGCGATCCTACAAATGCCTCACCCTAGGAATGTCAAAGAGTTGCAAGGATTCTTAGGAAAACTCAATTTTTTAAGAAGGTTCATCCCAAATTTAGCAGAATTGATCAGACTGCTAAACAATATGCTAAAGAAAGATTCAAAGGTTAAGTGGACTGTGGAAGCAAAGCAAGCCTTTGAAAGCATAAAACTGGCTTTAACCCAAACCCCGGTATTAACTAATCCTCAGTTTGACAAAGACTTTATTATTTTTTCTTTTGCTTCCCAGCATACTATTGCTGCTGTTTTATTGCAGAAAAATGATCAAGGGAATGAAAAGCCCATTGCCTTCTTCAGCAGAGCTCTTAGAGATGCTCCTTTGAAATACCAAATAATGGAAAAACAAGCCTATGCATTAATCAAAGCTATCAAAGATTTTAGGATCTATATCCTTTACTCTCATGTTGTGGCTTATGTACCGAGTCCTATTGTCAAAGACATTCTCACCCAAGAAAATTTAGAGGGTAGAAGAGGAAAATGGATTGCAAACATACTTGAATTTGACATTGAAATAAAGCCTACAAAGTTAATAAAAGGGCAAGGTTTGGCTAAGTTAATGACAGAATCAAATTTCCAAGCCTTAGATATCAACCAACTGGACAGTGAAACAGAGCTGGCGACTCCAAAGATCAACGTAGCCTTTGAACAATCTCCATGGTACTCTGATATCTGTTATGTGTTACAAAACCTGTGTGCTCCCCCAGGACTGTCCAGAACTAAGTCTAGGTTCCTAAAAATGAAAACATCCAAATTTTGTGTGTTAGATGAGAATCTACTCTGGAAAAACCATGAAGGTATTTTGCTGCACTGTCTTCTTGAGAATGAAACTGATAAAATTATGCAAGAATTCCATGCTGGAGACTGTGGTGGACATCTGTACTGGAAATCCACTGTGGACAAGATATTAAGGGCTGGTTATTACTGGCCCACTATGTTCTCAGATATGAAGAAATTCACAACATCATGCCACAAGTGCCAACTGTTTGAAGGCAAAAGACAGCTGCTGCCACTTCCTTTGAGGCCCATTTCAACAGAAAGACCTTTTCAACAATGGGGCTTGGATTTCATTGGAGAAATTCACCCCTCATCTTCAGGACAACACAGATGGATTTTGACTGCAACAGACTACTTCACCAAGTGGATTGAAGCTGCCCCATGCAGACAAGCAAATGATTTAGTAATCATTCAATTTTTGGAAAACAATATACTGGCTAGATTTGGCTGCCCAGAAAAGATAATAACAGACAATGCTGCTGCCTTCAAATCCAAGAAAATGATAAATTTCTGTCATAAATTTCACATTACTTTGGGCCATTCTACAGCTTACTATCCTCAGGGAAATGGTCTTGCTGAATCATCAAACAAAAGTTTGATAAACATCATAAAGAAAGTGCTAGAAGAGAACAAAAAGAACTGGCACAAGAAGCTAGTAAATGCTTTATGGGCAGACAGATTAACCACCAAAAGATCAATTGGGACCAGCCCATATCAGTTAGTTTATGGATTAGAGGCCAGATTTCCTTCATCACTAGGGGTGCCAGTTATGAAACTTCTACAAGAAAGTCAAGCAGAGCCAAATGACATGCAAAGAAGGATCAACCAGATAATCTGTTTACAGCAAACCAGAGAACAAGTTTTCAGCAGAGTGCAAATACTACAGGAAAAACTTAAAAAGGCCTTTGACAGAAGAACCAAAGCAGAAGATTTCAATATGGGAGACAAAGTTCTAAAGTGGGATGCAAGAAGAGAAGACAAAGGGAAACATGGGAAGTTTGATTCTTTATGGAAAGGACCATTTGCTGTCCAAGCAGTGCAAGGTAATAACACTTATTTCCTTAAAAGCTTGACTGTGACTGAACTAGATGAAGGTCCTGTCAATGGCAGGATGCTGAAGCACTATTATGATGGTTCAATATGATAAGGATCCAAAGGTTCATTGTATATATGCAATTGTACATATTCTTTTTTTATATATTGTATAAAGAGGTTTTCCCAAGTGCTGCAACTAGCAGCAACAGGCAGATAATATCAGAGGTTCCCCAAGAAAGAAGCACACTATTTTGACAGGTTACATGTATCAGAGCTCAAAGATTAAGATGGACAATCGAGCAACAAGGCAATCTGACCTGCTGTTCTTGGTCTTTCAAAAGAAAAACCATCCCCATATGGAGCCACTGTTGGATACCTATAGTAATAGGTTTCATATTTCATGATTGATTATCGAAAATCCAAATATGCTCTGCTTTGTTACTACAAAGATCCCATATTTCCGGGAAATCAGAGGTGTGTGAAATTACTTCAGATATTGAGGACCTTATTACATTTTTGTGGATGATTCAACAGTCTAATCTGGATCATGCCATGTTTCAATTTTGAGTTGTAGAATAGAGAAAGAAGTCTGTCCAAACAGCTTAATCTTGGCAGATAAGTAGTTCAGGTAGAGAAACAAAGGTTCCCAAAAGCCTAATCTGGGACCTTGGAAGAGATAAGGGTAGAAACAGATAGAGTAAAAAAAAGGAAAAAGCCAAAGAAAAGAAAAGGCAATTGAGGGTTGCAAGTCTAAGTGCCCCTCCAAGAAGAAACTAAAAAATGTTAGGTGAAATAGTTGGGTAGGCAGTTGTGGTTGCAGAAAGGACAGGTTCACCATTACATAGTTGTCAAAGATATTTTGCCAAGGCAATGGACATATCAGCAGAAAAGGTGGTGAATTTCATGGATTCACAGCAGAAAGCATCACTAACTTCACTTTTTCCCCCTTACTCCATCATTAACATCCCCTTTCTCAAAGATTCCCCTCCTTCACTTCACTAACTCCTAATTCTACTATTTAACTCCCTATTCTACCCCTTGCCCTAATAATAATAACACTAAGGTGTATAAAGCCCTAAATGTTATATATTCCCTCCCCTAGGCATAATAGCCGAGAAATCTGCAAAGAGGGATCATAGTGGCATCTGGCCACCATGGTGAACCTATCTCCGATACTCTCCCTTTGCTGCAGATCATTTCCCCTCAAAAAATACCTTTGCATGGGTAAAAACCCCTCTTTAAACCCCTCTAGCCCACAAAACCCTCTGCAAACCTTACAAAAATCAAATCCCGCTTTCGGCACATTCCCAAAGGCAAGCGCGGGTGGGCAGAAAAAACATTTGAAAAACTATGCCAAAACCCATAAACGTTAAATTTTCCGCCGCCCTATCCGCCGTGCACCTTACACCTCCGCCAGCCGTCGGATCAAGCCCTCCAGATCCGACGGCCCATAACAATATCGGAACGCCGTCCACGTCCGCGCGTTAACTCCCGAGAACATGACGTTGCGCCTCGTCATGCCTCTGCCACGCGTCGCCCGTTAGACCGTCTCGGAGCTCCCTCTGACACCCTGGGCGCCGTACTCTAACCGCCCCGAGAGACCGTGACGGTTAGAGCCTTAACCGTAACCTTCACGGCTTAACCTCCGCCCGTCCGCTATTGACCGTTCTGCCACGTCCAGCTCACCGCTGACTGGACTGCCACCTCACCCCCGTTGACCTGTCGTCTTCAGCCACGTCCTCCCCGATGACGTCAGCTGACGTCACATCACCGTGACCCACCAATGACGTCATGCTGACGTCATCATAAAAAAGCGCCAAATGGGTAAAAAACTCATATTAACCGAATTTTGCGCGTTTTTTACCATTTCACTGTTATTTCGTCTGTACACTCTGCTCAGCCATTTCTGCCTGGATTTCCGCCAACCGGTACAATTAGCCCAAGCGACCACGTCAGCAGCTGCAGTACACCTTGCCACGACCTCTGCACGTCGAATTACAGGTATTTACCCTGCCCTGCCCTCCATACGGCCTGCATTCTGCTCTAATCTGCTCACAAGCATAATAGGACCGTAAAACAGACTTTTTCACCGCTAGAACCGGGTTATATCTCCACCATTGTCTCTGTGAAGTCCAAAAAATTCCCTGCAGAGTTGTAACAAACTGCAATTCATCTAAAAACCCCTCAGCTCTGCGTTTCCCCGGCAAATTCACTGCTAAATACCTCCGAACTACTACCAGAAGCTCACTTAGGCCCCAAAGAGGCTCTGTTACCAATTACCAGCAGTATTTCAATTTCTAGCTGGTAAATTCCCCTCTGACAATTCAAAAAATCAAGTTATTTTCCCACTGAGGGCAGTCTGCAGTCTGTTTTTGCCAGTCACTTGTCAAATTGCAATATTTGCCCATTCAGAAGCTATGGAGACCCCTATTGCATTAAATATCAAGCCTATCAATGCTCCTCACCGAGAACTAGCATGGCAAGCCCTGGGAGACATGGATTACCAGATGTTGGACTGGTTTCCTATGGGAACTAAGTATAATATCCAAATGTTAAATGAACTGAGAGCCCAGCACATGAGTGGAGCAGATATCCTGGGAATTTGGGAATCAAATTTGCCCATATACAACCTTCCCCAAGTTAATCCCATGCCAGAGCTTATCTACAGTTGCCAAGAGCGCTATGACCCCAGCCAAAGGGCAGTCATTAGCCCCACAGGCCTAGTCCTGTTTCAGATCACTCCAGAGAGTATAAATCAGATGCTGCATTTCCATACAGCCAAGAAGTTGACCCCTCTTTCCATGCAAGATTTGATAAAGAGAGGAAATAACCTGTCTAATGACCAGATTGTGAAGATTAACCAGCTATTTGTCACACCTAGCTCTGAAGCAGTCAGAACCCCTCCCATTGGATACCAATACCTGAATGAGTTGGGCAGGATGATGGTGGACTTGATTGGCTATGTCCTAGGATTCAGAGGACTAGAAGATGTAGATGACTGCATATTGGCAATGCTGTCCATATTTGCCCCAGGTAAGCCTCCAGCTATCCACTATGATTATGCAACTTATATAGCTGAGAAGATTCATGACCAGTTCATGAACTTGAGGAGGGAGAGGCTGTTCAGATACACCTCCTACATATACCATCTGTTCTTGTTCAACCAGCCAGCTACCTTCTCTGTCCCTTTGAGGCCACTCAACGCCCAAGGAACCCCAAGATCAGTTGTTTTTTAGACCCCTGTGTTCCATCGTACCTCACTATCACCTTATACATACTGTGAGTTTATTGATTTATTTGTTCATCCAGCCCTAGCAGTGCTGCAAGGTGCCCCTTCTCCTAGACTGACCGATGACATGAAAAGAATTCTTCATTTGAACAAGCTTTACAACATCGGCAACTGGTACTTCTACCAGAATCACACAGTCATTAGGGTGTATGGATGTGAATTAAATCCATTTAGGCTGCCAAGGTACGTTCCCATGAGACTGTTTGCCTTAGAATATTTCAGGCAATTTGGGAACTCAGATTACCTACACTTTCAGAGTAAAAACAAGAAATCACAGTTGAAAGTGAGAAATCAGCTAGGTCCCTTCTTATACAACAGGAAGGAAGAAGGCTGGAAAGAGGCAGACAGGATCCTGGAAGGACTCCAGTTGAAAACTAGTTTTGAGTGGATTCCATATGACCCTAACCACTCTATTTCCCTCAGGAGGATCAGGTATAAGTTAGGCAACTATGCTCATGCCAGATTACCTGAAATTGAAAAATATGCAAATGCACCAGATTGGGAAGAGGGCACATTAGTAGAGCAAATGACTAATGAAGAAATACTTGAGCAAGAGGCTAGAAATGTCCAAAAACAAGCTGACTTGGAAACTTGTGGACAGGTGCCTATTTCCTACAGGAGGCAAATTGGGGCAGCCACCACAACACCAGCAACACAACAGCGAGCTGCCGAGCAGACAACCCAAGCAGCAAGCAAGGACAAAGGCAAACAGGTGGAACAACCACCTATATTAACAGAAGAACAGGTTGACACCTTGCTACAGCAGCAAGAAGAAATGGAAGAACGGGAGTTGGGGCAGCAACAAGATAAACCACAAACTAGTGGGCAGCAGCCATTACAGCAAAATAAAGAGACAGATTTGCCCGGTTCTACAGAACAGCAGCCCCAAACAGAGTTGCCTCCAAGAACAGACATCAATGTGGACAGCTCAGTCCTCCAAACACCTCAGAAGGAGGACTTAACCAGAAAGAGAGAAAGAGAGACTCCCCAGACTTCATCCTTTATCAGAGGAGAGAAGAGACAAAGATTGAATGACTCCCAAGAGGAGGACATAGCAGTAAGGCAGGCCATGGGCATGGGCCCACCCAGTGGAGAACTCTCGGCCAGCTCATCTCAAAGAGGACCAGATATGACAATGGGAGGAGAGGTCAGCTCTTCTGGTCAGCATAGAGAGGGGCACTCAAGTATAAAGCAGCAGTTCATAGAAATCAAGAGAAGGAGTGATCCCATAAAAGTGCAACTCTATGATCACTTGTTAAAACTAGCTCCCAGCAACCAGCAGAGACTAATGTCTGCTTTTGATGTGAGTGAGGGAAAAATGATAATGAGCCATTTCATGCCCACAACTCTACATCCTCAGTCCACCTCAGACTATTTGAGAACAAATATGGAGGTTCTGGCTAAAGATATTCACCCCATGGATAAGATAGAGTTACACAAACAAACGGGTGAAATGGTGTATGCCTCCCTGGCAGATGAGACACTGGAAAATTACAAGTTAAAGAGCAGCCTAGACAATACATCATCCCAGCTAGAATTGGAACGAGCATCCTCACAGGCCAAGGACAACAGGATCAAATCCTTGGAGGAGGTAATCATAGAGATAGGACATGATCCCAAGGATGTCAAAGGCATCCAAGAACTGCTGAAAATAAGGGATGCAGACATGGCAGCCCTAAAAAAGAAAATCAAACTCCCGGCCACCATCCATCCACAAACAGATGAAGTTGCCCAGCAACGGCAAGAAAAAGATACCACAGACCTGCTGGTATCCTTATACAAAGAGCTGGTTAGGACTCAAGACCAGCTAGGACAAACTGAAGCTGCAAAGGCAGCACTACAAGAAGCCATGAAACAGAAAGGGGAAGGTCAATCCTCCCAGCCTCCTCCATTAATAATAAATCTTGAGGAAACACCTCCGATCATCACTCCTCCTCCTCAGCAAACAGGAGCTACAGCACCATCCACAGCCCCCACAACAACATCAGAGCAAGCTGCTAGTTTAGACATGCAGAAGCTACAAGCAGAGATCCGAGCTATGGAAGCTCAAATGAAAGAGCTGGATGGGCTCAAACAGAACTTGGCTAATGTTAATGAGAAATTTGATAAAAGCAAACAAAATGAGGCAGCCAAGGAGAGAGAGGTGAAAACCCTTAAGAGAAGGATTGCTGAGCTGGAAAAAGAGCTTGCACTGGAAAGGGTGACAGCTGATATGAAAGCAGTGTTGTGGAGCAACATTGGGAGATCCATTGCCAAACAGTGGCAATACATTGAAACCATGGATGAACAAATGGTGCTCATCACCAAAGCAAACAAGGAAATACAGAGAGCAAGGGCAAGCCTTGGGCACATGCCAGAAGCAGCTACCAGGATGATCAATATCCTGAATTATAAAACCAGCACTCAATTGGCTAACATGGGAATCAACAACAGGACAGAAACAATTGCCATAGCCAAGAGAGTTGTTGCATTGAGAAACTTGATTGGAACCTTGGAGAGAAGGACACAGGACATGCAAACAGAAATTAACAGGTTCCTGGAGAAGTTTGTAACACTGCAGAACAGAGGCCTCCCCAACATTTTGAGCAGCGTGGGAAGACTGCTCACCCTGGACAACTATAACAAGAGAATTGATGCCCATGCAGTAGCAGAGATTGCAAAACCTCCCAGCACTTCAAAGGAGCCAGGGCCAGCTACAGGGCAAATGATGTATGACAGAGTGGAGAACCTGTTTTTTCTCATGAATGAGATAGAGCATCTGTTTGATACACCACCCAATTTCTTCAAGTTCACAGAAGCAGATGAGACTCTAGGGGCAATTTTGGCACATCAACTGCCCACACAGGATGTCTGGAGGCATTTGACCCAGACAATTTTGACAGGCCAGAACCAATAGCGCAGAAGGAAGAAGCAGGTACATACAGTGACAATTTTGGGAATTAATACCCACATGAAAAGGCAGAGGCTGAGCCAACTCAGCCAGACCAGTCACTCGCCACCAGCAGCAGTCAAAGTCACAGCTGACAGGTCCGAGACATAGTGTACCAGCCTACAGTCGGGTTTTCTATGCATTAACTCCAAATATTCAGACCGACTTAGCTATTCTTATAAAGCTAAATATCTTCTGACAGAGCATTAAGATGCCTGTGCTGTGTATTAAATGTGTAATAAATTTTCGACATAATATCTTAGATAGTTGGTGAGAATGTAAAGACTGAGATAACGCAGAACTCAGATATTTCTGTAGACCACCGCTAGTATATATAGACCCTTCACAGATGCTGAAGGGGTTGCTGGAATTTTCTCTTGGATAACTTCCATCTGCTGTAATATTTTCAGAGAATTAATACAAAGGAGGAATGGAACTTCCAGAAGTTTGGTGTGTTTGATATCTTGTGGTGAAGGATGCATGTTACAGGATTCCATGGGTGTTGCATAAAACTATAAGTATTCTCAAATCTCTTTGTCGTGTCTGTTTTGAGTCTTTTGTTCTCTTTACTGTTCTTATGTTTACACTTGATAGCAAGGTGAAAGGATAGTACCAGGATTTAACTATGTTTACCCTGGACTCAAACTGAGCTATTATAAATGTTTTCCTCTTATACAGTAACAGAATTGTAATTCTTAAATGCTGCAATTCAAAACTGTGTTTTTATTATAACAGTCATTCTCAGGGATTCAACTTTGCCCCTAAGACCTCTGTTTTCTCTTCTTAAAGCTATCTGTTGGGAACACATAGATAAATAGTGGAAATTCTTGAATGCTTTCACTATTCGTGCTACCTGTTTCCAGTCTTTTAATCAAAAATCTGTTCTATTAAACTCCCAAATGGCCCTGTAAGTCCCATCTTTCATCTCAAAACTTCAAACACATTCAGCTACAGACTCCATTGCCCAATGGTACTCAACTTCTCAGAAAACTACTTCACTAGAACCTAAAAGGAATTTCACCAACCAAACATAAACAAAACACAGTGCATAATAGCTAGCCTAAAACCCTACAACAAACAGTTACAAATCATAAAGAGAGAGCCCTCTCTGATCACTGTTAGGCTAGAAGCGGTGATCCAAAGATTGGTTAGTGGTTACCCCGGCCGTATTCCCTTGGGAGTCATAGGGAACAACCTGGGTGTTAACACCTTGTATTCTCATTTCTTACCACCCCCACTCTCAGGCCACCACTCTTTTTTACAATCAGATCAAACTGAATGCACCATCACATTCTACATTTATCCTACCATTCATCCATTTTATAGGAGGCCATCTATGTCATTCCCTCCACCTCATCCACCCCACACTAAGACCAACCAATGGGACCCCCACCCTTTGCAAAAAACCCACCTACCTCATCATGCAAACCATCATTTTTCTTGTGGCACCCATCTTTGTGTTTGTACATTCCAAACCACTTTTAAATTATTTTGGAAAGGGTACAAATATATTTTAAGGAATAGATCATCACCCATAATTTTTCATCAGTTACATGGCAATAGTCTTAAGTCACCCTTGGTTGGAGCTTGATTTTCATCCATCCCATGTCCATCCCAGTGATGCTCACGCTATGCCTTGACAGTCAAAACAATCATTTACCACACCCTCCCAGAAATCTTACCAACTCCAAGGGAATCTACCTCAGCACTATTGTTTTGATTGTTGCTACTTGCATTAATGCTCCAAACTTGGACAAGTTTCTGTATCCCTCACATACTGTAAACTTTCTCGCCGTGTCTATGGACCCATCCTATTGCAAATGTCTATTCCAAGTTCATATGGATTTCCCGGAACCATCTTTCAGGTATTTGGTGCTTCATCATGTCGACATCAGCACCCATCTTCCAGAATAAAACCAATACCTTGGTTACTCCCATCTTATTAGGGTAATCTCGATGGCATAGTGAGAACCATGATTTCCCCATTAATGTCATCGATTTCCCTAATTTTCACCGTCAACATAAGTTTTCATGTCAGAGTAGTATCGTACACCATGGCCATTTCATTTCCCTCATTTAGTAGAAGACCCATGCATCCCATCACACTCCCTTCAGTGGTGCCTTATATCAGATGCATGGGGGAATCCAGTTTAGCTTATTAGTTAGAGATGCCCCCTAGGGAAAAAGTAGTTAATTTTTCATGCCAGGTTAGTATCATACACAATGACTTTTGATTTTCTCTCATTTAGTTGAAGACATGTGATTCACATTGAATTCCCTTTAATGGTGCCTTATATCATATGCATGGGGGCATCTAGTTTAGCTTATTTTTTAGAGACACCCCCAAGGGAAAAAGTAGTTATCTTCTTCATATAGCAACATGTCATCCATTTAACCACTAACTTGACAAGATATTTCCTTTATATTTGTAATATTTCAGTCCTAGTCATCATAACGAACATGGGACATGATCACCTCATATAAACACTTTTGTATCATTATTTATTCATAGAATGGTTTTCTTTGAGTTCTCATTCAAGGACCTATCCCCAATCATCTCCATAGTGATCTTATCTCTCTCAAAAAGCATGTTTGACCCACAATCAAAACAACAAAATGTGATGTATTTTGTCTATATGCTTGCTCCTAACCTCATACATCAGGGGGAAACTATTAACATGGAAAATTTGTACACACAACTGTACAGGTCTTATGACACCTAAAGTTAGACAGCAATATGGATACATGAATCTTTTCTAGCTAGAAACATCATGAAAATAAAAAAAAATCGAAGTTTTTCCAAAATACCATTTAAAAAATCAACCTGTGAAGGTGCTTCAAAGGCAAATATTCACTACCGCATGGATTTTCATTCGATAGCCACAAGGGTCGCCCAAATTCCAACTAGCAGTCTGGGACTGCTCCACATGATTTGAGTCGGGATTCCCTGATATATACCACCCAAGGACAGCTGATTTCAAGCCAATTTGGAGATATGCAACCCTCAAGGGAATCCTCTTATCCTTCCATCAGATCATTTTTTCGTTAATGAACTAAGGGAGGGAAATAGGAGTTCAAATTCCATGTGAACAAAGCATTGAAAGACCAAGAGGAAGGATAATTTTATCCATTGTTATACTAGAAAAATTGCTCCAAAGCAATCCTACATTTCATTGTTGAGATAATTCCACCACTATTGAGAGCTCTGTTTGCTACTTTGAGAGAGAGAGTATGAAAGGGAGATTGAAGAAGGGAAACCCTTGCTAATATCTCTTGAGCACCATTTCTCAAGAAACTCTCTTCAAGTTTCTTCCTATCTTAGTGTAGCTCTTTTACCACCAACAATCAATAAAGAGGATATTGTTCCTATACCTTTGTTCCTTTGCTTCTTCTTCATTAAGCTTGTTTTTTATTGTTTAGTTTAGCTTTAGTTTAAATTGTCTTCATGCATTATTATCATCATGTTCACTACTTTGTTGGTTCTTGTTTAAGCAATAATATCATCTAATTGTTTGTATGCTCAGGGGATTCACTGGGGGAGAAATACCATACCACATGCATTCATATTGGGGGATATATATTGAGGAAAAAATAACATAATATATTAAGCATATATTAGGGGCTTAAGGGTTTTATATTGGCAGGTATACGAAATGGATCTCAAAATTAATGAAAAAATATAAAGTGGTATAAAAAATGTTAATGAAAAACTGGATACCTACAATATCTTGTGAAAGTAGGGGATTTTCAAATTGGGAAGGTGTATTGGGTTCATATTATTAGGGGGTTAAATAATGTGATTTGTGGGGGTAGTTTCCAATGTGTAGTCAAATCAAGGGTATTTTTCAGTATGCCACGAATGAACATGATATGTTAGAGGTTCATTGAGTGAAGCCCCTATGTGTTTTTGGGACCCTTAGTCAACAAACACTCAAATACAAAATGGCGACTCCACTGGGAGCTATTGATGCATTTTTATTTGAATATAATGGGATAAAAAGGATGCATCTTTCTATGCACACTCACCAAATATATATCAAGGAGGAACATAAACCTGTTTGCCAGCCTCAAACATGAATGAACCCTATTAAAAAAGATCTTGTGAAATTTGAATTGTAGAAATTGGTGGATGTAGGATTCATCTATCCAATATTGGACAGTGAATGTGTTAAGTTATGGTATGTTCTATGCTTATAACAGTTTACTTCTTTTTCTTATTATATTCCACCGATTAGCAATCACATGTACATAAAGTAAAGTGCAGATAGAACATTAAACGATCGACAGAAAACAAGCCAAGACAAGAGACACAAGATGTGGCAGCTAGCCAGGGACAAACCCCACAATGTGTGGGGAAACCCTTTGATCAAATCTTATTTTATCTTCAATAATTCAGAAGAGAGAAACAGTACAATAAATCTGATTCATATTAGCAGTAGCAAACCCTATATCAGTAGCATCAGCATTAGCGGCTTCATTATCAAACTAGGGCAGACCATATCTCACAAACCGACCGTCGGATTGACTTCATTCCACCACCAAAAGTTTTGGATTCCAGAGGAGGTTCAGATGAACCTATAGCGCAGTTCCAAAGAGGAGATATTCTAGGCCACGCAAGTCAATCTTTACTTCTGCAGTTGCAGCTTCAGTTTCAGCAGTTTCCGACTTCAAACTAGGGCAGTCGATATCTTGCAAACCGTTTGTCGGATTGACTTCATTCCACCACCAAAAGTTGCGGCTTTCAAAGGAGGTTCAGATGAACCTACAGCATAGTTCCAAAGAGGAGATCTTCTAGGCCACGCAAGTCAATCTTTACTTCTGCAGTTGCAGATTCAAATTCAACAGCTTCTGGCTTCACATGTGTGAGAGAGAGAGACCCATTTCAGCGCAGTAGAGAAGAGACTCATATCTGCGCAGTAGAGAGAGAGAGATGTGATGAGATGAGTGAGACCAAATGAGGAAAAGTCCTCTTATATTTATACACAACGTTGGTGGTGAATAGATGTGACTGTTGGGCTTCTGAGCCTACATGAGTTGTAGGTCGGCTTGATAATAATTTCATAATCAAAATAAATTCATATCTCCATGAATACTTATAGGAATCGGATGATCTTTATATCAATCCTACACCTCTCGATGAGGAATCTAATAAAAATATTATCAGCCATGAATAAGATGGCCCACATGAAGTTTTTCCCTGGTTGCCAATTTTAACACTCCCTCTCAACCATGGAGAACTTCATCTGCAATCTGTCTATCAGTCGTTATTATTCATCCATCAAATGCACTGCCTTGTACAGCCTGACCCTTGCCCTGCTCTGCTCTATTCTGCCTGTTCTACTTTGTCTTGTTCTGCCTGCACTGATCTGTACTGTTTTGCTCTGTTCTGCTCTACTCTTGCGTTGTTCTGTTCTTCTCTGCTTTTGTCCAAATTATGAAGAAGAAGAAATGATCGAGGATGTATCATACTGACTCAAATTCAGTCTCAGAGTATGTACCACGGGTCCCAGACCAGTCTCAACCAACCCAAAGTCAGCGTCATAGTGAGTACAACTCCAATGGTCCCAGACCAATATCATCCTCCACTGACTCAAAGTCAGTCTCAGAGTATGTACCATTGATCCCAGACCAGTCTCAACCGACCCGAAGTTAGCATCAAAGTATGGTACAACTCCTACCACTGGTCCCAGACCAGTATCATTGATCCCAGATCAATGGAGGTCATCCTAGCGTAGGGAGTACGGTAGTTACAATGATGCGTCCATCGGTACTACTATGGTCCCTAACTTCATTTCCCTGTTCATTGATCAGATGAGAGGTACTTCCCATGAGTCCCAGACTGCATGGGTAGGATGCCTCGATAGGAGAACTAATCAATCTTGTCCTCACAGGAGAACACATCAATCCTGCTACAATTGCCATGGAGAACACATCAATCCAGGCCTCACAGGAGAACTAATCATCCTGTTACACAAGAGAGCGAATCATCTTGTTCCACAAGAGAGTGAATCATCTTGTCCCACAAGAGAGCGAATCATCTTGTTCCAGTGTGCACCACCAGGGGAGGGTGAGTCACCCTGTGGTCATATGTTGCTCCAGTAGGAACCGCAAGCCCTTAGAGCTCCCAGAGCTCAATGTATGCAACATGCAGGACCCTTGTACAAAGGTTTCTTACCGACTCCAAGTCGTTTTGGAAAATCACAGATTAGATCTTTCCTCGGGGCTTTGACAAGGTGTATCAACCTGTACATCATCTTAATGTGATGGAGCTTCCTTGTTCATCAACTTACCATATCCCAGATGATGTCTATCTGCTAGAGCAATTGACGAATACGGGATTCCTCAATAATCGAATCCCACCTCTGGTTGTTACAGAGAATCACAGTGGTATCCAATGTAAATCCAAACAGCTCACTTAAGAGCTTTCGCAACTAGACTGCCTCACACGAGTTTATGCTAGCAACAATATATCCTGCTTCGGCGGTGCTCAAAGCTATCGACTTCTGCTTCCTGCTCATCCAGGATATCGAAGAAGATCCCAAGGTGAAACAGTACCCGGAAGTGCTCTTACGGTCCACCACACTGCCTGCCCAATCAACATCAGTATATCCAAGTAGTCTCACATCTCCAGCAATGTATCTTAATCCATGAGAGATTGTGTCCTGAAGACATCTCAGAAGATACTTGGCATCAATCCAGTGAGGCTCAACCAAATATGAGCTCATAATGCTAACTGCAAAACATATGTTCGGACGGAGGTTCACCAAGAACATCAATGCGAATGAGTTTTTGAAACTCAGAGGGATTTCCCAAGTCTGGTCTGACATCACTACCATATAACTTCTAAAAGTTAATATCCTCGAGGTAGTCACAGGCTTGCAGTCCATCATACCGAATCTTTCCAATATATTTACCACATATTTTCCTTGAGATAGGAAAATTTCCCTTGGCTTCTGCCACACTTCAAGTCCTTGGTCCTTCATTTCAAATTCAAAAGCCATCTCCCTCTAACATTTGTGAATGAGAGGGTTTGCACCTGTTAGAAATAGGTCATCCACATACAACACCAATATGAGAGGCTTGTCATCTTCAACCTTAAAGTAAAGGTTAGGATCAGCTTCACTCTTAGTGAATCCCAGCTTCATCAAGTAGCTATCGATCCTCTCATACCATGCTCGGGGTGCTTGCTTCAGCCCATAGGGAGCCTTCTTCAACCTGCATACATGAGATTTTCAATCATAAATCTCAAATCCTTCAGGTTGCTCCACTTAGACCTCTTCTTTGATAGAACCATGCAAGAATGCAGTCTTAACATCCATCTGATGTAGGTTCCATCCTTGTGAAGCCACAAGGGCTATGATCAAGCGGATGGTCGTATATCTAGCAACAGGTGAAAATATCATAGTCTATACCTTCCTTTTGGGAGAAACCTTGAGCAACAAAACGAGCCTTATACTTTTTCGTACTTCTATTTGCTACATGCTTTATCTTGTAAAGCCATTTTGAAGTAACAATTGTCTTGTCCAGGGGTCTGGGAAATACTTCCCAAACATCATTCTTTATGATAGACTCATATTCTTCGATCATAGCATCCTTCCATACTTGATGCTTGACGGCATCTGAGAATGACGAAGGCTCATTTTGTATGATCGTGCTCATGATGGTCAGGTATCCCTGATGCCTGTTAAGTTTCTTAATTTGATGGAAGGTTCCTCAGGGTGCAGCATGTCCTTCAGCATCATCAAGTATCCCCCTAAGCCATGAAGGCCTCTTCCTAGAAGAGGAAGTCTCATGTGGATGAGGATCAATCGGATCCATGGGTTCTTCTACATCAGGCATTGATTCATCATCCTTTTCTTTCGGTTCCCTGGTGTCGGCTTCTTGAGAGCTCCTCAAATTCGGAAGATTGTTCACCTTGCTGAGAGCCATATCTTCTTCAAAGGTGACATCATGACTAATTACGACTTCCCTTTCACCGGCTACATAGATTCTATAGCCTTTAGTATTTTCACCATAGCCCACGAAAATTCCCTTCTTTCTAGATGCACCCAATTTATTTCTTTTTTTTTTTGGCACATGAAAATATATAGGGCTTCCAAAAATTTTAAAATGAGAAACATCAGGTTTCTTACGGGTGAATTTTTCTTCAGGAGTCTTGGAACCCAATGCTTGATGAGGGCATCGATTTTGTACATATACGGTGTGATTGTAGTTTTAGCCCATAGAAACTTTGGAAGTATTTGATCATGTAGCATGGCCTGGACAGCTTCCATCATCGTGTGGTTCTTCCCTCCCACCACACCATTCTGCTCAAGAGTATGTGGTGTAGTAGTCTCCCTCTTAATGCCAGCCTCACATATGCCTGAGTGAACCAACTGTAATACATCGGAGGTCTTGCTTTGGCTTGAGGGGAACAGTCCCCTTTTGAGCTTTCCTTCGACACATCCCGGACATACACCTTCTTTCTCTACTTGGAATTCGGACATCCCTGTCACCATTTGTTTTACACCAAGTAGAGCTTTGTAATGAAGGTGGGCAAACCTCTGATGCCAAAGTTCGGACTAAAGAGTTGTGTCACAAGACATGACACCTAGCGGACTTCCATCGACCCGATATGATGAATCAACACTAAACCCAAGAGTAAAGGCATTTCCATATACATACCTTGCCATTGCTTAAGGTTACCTTATAGCTTTTGTCCTCCATTGCCGAGATGGACACTAGGTTCTTTTTGAGGTCAGGTGCATTTAATACATCCTGGACTTTCTAGCCTTCTTGAATGGTTGTCCTCTTCCTCAATCCCTAGCTCTCCTCTTACCTTTGTTGTTGAATTTGTCATTCCTTTGATTTGCCATCAGAGGGATTTTGATCATTGTCCCAGTGTGAGTCCTTTCTATCAGGGCACTCCCTTGCGTAGTGACCTGCTTTATCGCAGATGTAACATCATCCTTTTCTTCCACCCTTAGGTCCAGCATTTCCTTTTGATTTAGACCCAGAATTATTTCTTTTTATGAGAAGAAAAAGTAGCAGGAGGACCTTTAGGCAAGGGCATTTCTTGCTCTTCTACCCTTGTTTGTTCTTGAATGCATCTAGCCATTAATTCCTTGGAACTAGGAATTACATTATTGTTCAGAAGAGTAGTCCTGAACACATACCATTCAGATGGTAATCCTCCGAGAGTTGTGAGTGCCATTTCTCTATCAGTAATGGTTTCCCCAATAGATAGGAGATCGTTCTTGATCTCAGTGATTCTTAAGAAGTATGCTTGCATACTTTCATCTTTACCCTTCTTGATTTCCCTCAACTTATTTCTAAGAAACAAAACTTGATTTACATCATTAACTTTAAATAAACTCACCAGTCTGTCGTAGATTTCCTTGGAGGTGTCTAGATCAGAGATGTAGGCCACCAAGCGCTTGTCGATAGAGTCCCGGATGATCTTCTTTGTTTTGACTTCTCCATTTTTCCGTTTGTTCCAGGCAGCGGCAGATGCATTTGATGAAGGCTCAACAATATTGCCTCTTACATGGTCCAGCACTCCTTGATCTTCAAGGGTTAGATTGATAGACATCTTCTATCCGTGATAGTCAGCTTTCTCACGGAGCTTGTCCTCGGCAGGAAAGAGTGTTGAGGACCCCATAGTTCTTTTAGGATAGCCTTGCCAATCTTCTCTTCAATGATTGCTCTTGCTCTTGCTCGTGCTTTGTCTTCACCTCAGCTCTGATACCATGTTAATTTATGGTATGTTCTATGCTTATAACAGTTTACTTCTTTTTCTTATTATATTCCACCGATTAGCAATCACATGTACATAAAGTAAAGTGCAGATAGAACATTAAACGATCGACATAAAATGAGCCAAGACAAGAGACACAAGATGTGGCGGCTAGCCAGGAACAAACCCCACAATGTGTGGGGAAACCCTTTGATCAAATCTTCTTTTATCTTCAATAATTCAGCAGAGAGAAACAGTACAATAAATCTGATTCATATTAGCAGTAGCAAACCCTAGATCAGTAGCATCAGCATTAGTGGCTTCATTATCAAACTAGGGCAGACCATATCTTACAAACCGATCGTCGGATTGACTTCATTCCACCACCGCAATTTTCGGCTTCCAGAGGAGGTTCAGATGAACCTATAGCGCAATTCCAAAGAGGAGATCTTCTAGGCCACGCAAGTCAATCTTTACTTCTGCAGTTGCAGCTTAAGTTTCAGCGGTTTCTGGCTTCAAACTAGGGCAGTCGATATCTTGCAAACCGTTCGTCGGATTGACTTCATTCCACCACCAAAAGTTGCGGCTTTCAAAGGAGGTTCAGATGAACCTATAGTATAGTTCCAAAGAGGAGATCTTCTAGGCCACGCAAGTCAATATTTACTTCTGCAGTTGCAGCTTCAAAGTCAACAGCTTCCGGCTTCACATGTGTGAGAGAGAGAGACCCATTTCAGCGCCGTAGAGAAGAGACTCATATCTGCGCAGTAGAGAGAGAGAGATGTGATGAGATGAGTGAGACCAAATGAGGAAAAGTCCTCTTATATTTATACACAACGTTGGTGGGTGAATAGATGTGACTGTTGGGCTTCTGAGCCTACATGAGTTGTAGGTCGGCTTGATAATAATTCCATAATCAAAATAAATTCATATCTCCATGAATACTTATCGGAATCGGATGATCTTTATATCAATCCTACACCTCTCGACGAGAGGAATCTAATAAAAATATTATCAGCCATGAATAAGATGGCCCACATGAAGTTTTTCCTTGGTTGCCAATTTTAACAGAATGGGAATCCCCTAATCATTTCCCCTAAGAATAATGGAAAATGGAGAATTTTTGTTAACTATAGATAAGTCAACAAATCCAATAGGAAGGATAATTTTCCATTGCCTTTTATTGACCAAGTTCTTGATGTCCTTGCAGAGAAAATTTTCTTATCCTTTTTGGATGGATTTAGTGGGTACAACCAAATATAGATCAGTTCTGAGGATAAGGATAACACTACATTCACATGCCCATTGGGAATATTTTCTTATAAATTTCTCTATTTGGCATATGCGATGTCCCTACCACCCTCCAAAGGGTCGTGTTGAGTATATTCTCTGATTTTTCTTTGATTCCGTGGAGATCTACAATGGACGCGTTTACACCTTATGGGAACGATTTCGAAGAGGCTCTCTTAAACACTCTCTCAAAACTAAGAAAATCCTTGCAAAGGTGTGAAGAAATGAATCTCTCCCCAAGCCATTAGAAATGCCTATTTCTAATGAACAAGGGGATTTTCTTAGGATATTTCTTATCTTCATAAGGAATCCATGTGGACCATAAAAAAGTAGCCATCATAAAAAAAATTTCCTATTCCTTAAAATAAAAAATATGATAGAAGTTTTCTAGGCCTTGATAGATATTATCAAAGGTTCATCAAATATTTTAGTAAAATTGCTTCTCCTATACTTTATTGCTAACAAAATCTATTGAGTTTAATTCGACAGATTTATATCTAGAAGCATTTAAGGGAATTAAAGAAAAATCAATGACAACACATGTCCTTAGAGGCCTGAATCCGACCCTACACTTTCATATCCATACAGATACATCAAATAAGGTGATTAGGGTGGTTCTATAATAATTTGAAGGTAAAATCCCCTATGCAATTTATTTTATTAGCAAAAAATTGTCCGAGGCTGACCTAAACTATATAGTAACTAAAAATGAATTTTTGGATGTTGTGCATTCTCTAAAGAAATTCAGACATAACAACACTAGTTATAAAGTATTCATGCACGCTAATGATGTAGCAATCAAATACTTAATTAATAAAATAGATGTGAATTATTGTGTAACTAGGTGGTTATTACTATTATAATAATCTGACTTGACTATTGTTGACATACCTACGAAGGAGAATGTTATTGAAATTTTTTTATCAACATTAACCCTATATACAAATGAATAAGTGATAAAAAACCATCTCCCTAGAGAACATCTCTTTTTCATATCACTCTTGTCTCCATCGTTTTATAACATTCCCAATTTTCTAGCTACTAGTCAGTTGCCTCCTCAGCTATCCTTGAAGGAAAAAACAAATATCGTTAGAAAGAGTGTCTATTGCACTTACATTGGGGAAAACCTCTTCAATCTGGGGATTAATCATATTGTGAGAATATGTGTGAGGGAAGATGAATTTTATGACATCTTCTTAGCTTTCCATGATGGACCTCATGGGGGCCATTTTGTTGCAAAGAGGACAACCTAAAAAATCCTGCATGAAGGATACTTTTGGCAAACCCTTCACAAGGATGCCCAAATATATACTTCACATTGTGAAGAATTCCAAAGGATGGGGAAACCTTCTCGGAAGGATGAAATTACCCTCCAACCTCAAGTGACTTTTGAGCCATCTAATAAATGTTGGATGTGGAGACTGATTATCTTCTTTATTCAAAGGTATCGCCGCATTGGACCCCAGTTCGTAATGGGGCGGCAATGCTGCCCATAAAATATATGCTGCAGAGGGGTCCGGGGGGTTGCCATTCATTAGGCGGAGATATGACAGTAGAAGTTATGTTTAATTTATGATTTTTTCCCTAGAAGGAAACCCCTCTCTATGGATGAGGGAATTTTATTGTGTCTATGTAGATCTGTATTGTAAATGAGGAAGAGAGGAGATTGAGAGCGAAGAGGGAATTACAACAGATCTGTTGTAGGTTGTATCTCTTCAGTTTGCTGGATAATATAAAAGGAAAGACTAGCTATTTCTCTATGGATGTAGCCCAAATTGTGTGAACCACATATATCTGTGATTCTCTTGTTTTAGGTGTTTTCTGTGTTTACATTTCTGCAATATTTTATGTGTTCCATTGCTCTGTAATATATAATTTTCTAACAAATAAATGGGACATGGACTTCATTAGTCCCATTGACCTCCCATTAGAGAAAAAGAAGTACATCATATTATGTACTAACTACCTAAACAATTGGGATAAAGTTAAGGTAGTGAAAGAAATAATAGAGTAGAAAGTGTCCAAGTTCCTAGGGAAAATATATTCTATAAGTTTTGTTTTACAAAATTCGAGCTCACCTCTAATCTAATTGATGAGATAACTAAGCAACGCCAGATTTGATATCAGAACTCTACTTCGTATTACCCTCGAGAAAATGGGCAAGTGAAGGTTACCAACAGATCATTGGAGAACCCTTTCACCAAGGTGATTAGTAGTAGCAAAAAGGACTAGGAAAAAATACTTGTTGAGGTTACTTAGTCCTACAACACCACCTAGAAGACAACCACTGGATTTAGCTCCTATGAGTTAGTATATGATAAGAAGGCTTTGTTATCAATTGAAATTGAGTAGAACATGTTGAGGATGGTGTCCCAACTTGATATTGATCTAAGTAAAGCATACGTTAATCAATCACAACAATTTAATGCACCATATGAATATAAAATGTATTCCTTGTTGCACATAAAATTAGTTTTGTTAGAGAGGAAATTATGACATGAAAATAACATCAAAATCCAAGCCTTCCAAGAGGGTGATTTGGACCTCCTATATGACTCTAAATTTATGTATTTCAAATGTAAGCTCATGACCAGATGGATGGGGTTTTACATGGTTGAGTAGTTCTCGTATAATTTCTTATTCAAAATTAGGACTATCGACAAGGAATAAGTGCCACTCATGGTAAATGGATACTAATTCAAAGTCTACAATAAATTCCTCTCTAGGGTTGAGTTTACCAATTTAATACGGAAATAACTAAATCTGATTAAGAGCATCAAAGAATCTCAATCCATTCAATCCCTTACCATTAGAGAAGAAGAAGAATAAAAAACCTCAAGTGAAAAATTGATTTGGGCCAGTCGACGCATAATCACTATCAAAAATCATCTATGAGAGAACTTATAAGTCAAAAGGAAAAAAGGGGGGGATAAGAACTCTAGGTGAAAGCCTCCTCCAAGGCACCTAGGGCATACACACTAGTTGAAAACCTCCATAAGGCAACTAATAGGCCTCAAAAAAGAGAAAACAAGAAAAAAAGAGAAAAAAAATTATTTTGTCTCACCCTAACTTATGTACATGTACCACAGTAAAAAACATCAAGACAAGGTAAGTAGTTCAAATTGCATAATGGGCCCAAGAAAACAACTTTATCACTCAAATTTGGCCCATATAATACCCCTCCACTACTCCCCACCTACTTTCATTGTCCACCATATCAAACCTCTATCAATAGCTCTTTCTCATACATTTTTCCAACTTCCCTAAACTACTATAGGAAATTCATGTAACGCTACAACATGACCTAGTTTTGTGAAAAAGTTATAGGTCAAGAAATATTTTGGTGCGTGATCAAGAGAAAAGAACTAGAAGTGTCCTAACATCTAGCTCTTCCATCACTTGAATCAAATCCTAAACCCTCCTTCATGGTTTTCCATTTCTAACCCTGCAATAGCTCAATTTCTTGTATTTTTCCACCAACTGAAACCAAAGTCATCTTCATCAACATCATTTGTCCCTCCATGAATTATCAAGTCTCCTCACTACTTTAGAATGGTGTTTTAGTGATAATGAGGGATCTCTATGATTGTTACAAGAAACAAAATCGTGTAGCAACCTATAGAAATCCTACAGCCTAAAAGTTCTAGAATAGCAAAATCATTCCTAAACAAGACCACAACATCCATAAAATTTCAATAGCTCCAAATTAGTAACATAAACAAGACACTCATTATAACTGAGTGATATTATTATGGAGAGATAACTTATTTTTGTAATTTCAGTTGAACATTGTGCATTTTTTTACAAATTATACAACACTAGATCCCCTACTACCACAAGAAACCCTAGTTCCTATAGAAACACAGGAACAATATTTACCCTACCTAAAAAATGTTCAAATTTGTTTAATCAAATACCATACTTCTAAATATCTTACCGTACACATTGGAGAGAGGATTCAACATAATAGAACCAACTGATATCACTAGGATTCATCAGAATCATGAATTTATGGCCATCCTAGAAAACTATCACTAGTCGAGATTCTTTGGAAATCTCACTACATTTGATGATGAATTTTCTTTAGAATTTTCCATGAATTTACAACACCCTAGAGGTTAATAATTAATCACTACAATCATCAATCAATGCCAAGAAAAGATTATTCCTCCCTAATGAATAGATAGATGAGGACAAGAGTAGGATCAGAAGGGAAATTATACCTTACCCTTGGGATGAAATAATCTACCATATTCTAAAATACATTTTTTGTGAGGGTAGGCTAAGCATAGTGTATGCTTACCAATTTAGACTCCTCTACCAACTAATATATTAAATTGACCTACCTACTCATGAGTAGTTAATTATCCCATAATTCCTCCTCCAATCCCTTAAAGAGATGAGAACCAAGGACAAGGAGGGTAAGAAAAATTACCTAGCCCATCATGACCTCATTAAATTCCTATTGAAATATGAATTATAAAATATTTAGCATCCCATCCCTTGGATGGATTTTGTGGATATGAACAATTAGGCCTTCCTAAAGGTCAAGGAAGAGTTTGAAAAAATGAAAAAGAGTTCAACTAAGAAGAGGAAATGGAAGGAAGTGGTCAGCCTTGCAAAACAAAGAGAATAAGAATAAATCCTATATGAATAAGAGAAGGAAATTGAATTCACATTAGTAGGACTCAGCACTCCCACAAATATATATAAAAAAAGTAGATGTACTCAACAAATTGTGTACACGAGAAGGAAAATCCTCATGATAAGATATAGTAGCAAGCCAAAGCATCCTTATTCTATCACTATTACTATCAAAGAGACTCCTAATCCTGAAAAAGAAGCACTACTAAAAATTGAGCCAATTTTCGACGGTCATTTTCTATTCTTCAAAGAAGTTTCGTCACTATAATGACAAAAGGACATCTCACTAAACATCATTTCAGGTACAATCATGCTATCGACATTTTATAATTTTCAAAAATTTTATGATAGTTATGGACACGTGTCATCAAAGACAAAAGGTGTTTCCTTACACAAGCACTTGTTGGAGTTCCAAAACTAATAATCATCATTTCATATCATCACAATATTGATTTAAGGACAATTTCTTAGCATCGTAAGACCGATGAGAGCTAACATTAGTCAATTGAAAATGGTAGATATCCTTCGATTAACTTTGATCAACGACATTGGATATCGTTCAACAAAGTTTCTATACCCACCATTCTTTTCATTGGTTGCATGTCATTGTAAGTCTGCCAAGCACCATTGTCAGAAGACCAATGAAATTAATTATTTTAAGAAAACAAATATAAAAAATATATTTGGTCATTAATCCCATCATTCATGAATATAAATGAAATAGACACATTCAAAAATTATATCACATATGGGTTTCTAAGCTCAGTTAGTGACTCTTTCTAGGATAGAGTCATTGTGGACTTAGTGTTATGGTATTAATTTATTTTCTCCATTCTTTGAAGGTTGCAACCATAATTAAACCTAATTCCATAGCTAAACTACCTTAATTATATAGAAAATTATGTTACTTTATAAGATATGAAATGAGAAGTTTCCAGATAAATATTGCAAGCCAAATTACAACACATATATACAAAAACATAAAAATTGCAAAACATATCACCTTGAGTTAGCCCCCTCAAGGATTGGTGTGTGCATTAAATATGAATCATTACACACCTTTAAAATATGTTCATGGATAGGAACAATCTTTTTTGTAAGTTTTAAACAAATAAAATGTATTGCAGAGTTTCGATTAAATAGATAAAAATTTCTTCCCTGAATATGAGGATATCTCTATGTATATATATGAGTGTGGTAGTTTCTCATATCAAATTATAGTGATAGAGACCCTTAAGTTGGGTTTATAGTTATGGTTACAACAAAATTTGGAGTGCTACGATCCATAGTAAATGTAGGCTCCCAACACACATATACAAAAATTGATCCATTCCTTTGTTGGTTCACAACGTTGAAGCACAGAGTACCATGTTTATTGGCATAAGAAAGAGCATATTCCATTGGATTAGCTACATATTGGCGTGTGTTGATTAATTTTCTAGCAAAAATAAGTACAATTAGTTTCGATGGAAATGCCTTGAGTAAATTGCATATTCTTTTGGTTATGGTCGATACTATATTTCTCCAACAAATTGATAGATTTTTTACTAACATAAATGTTGGTATCTTCTCAAACTTTCTTCTCATTCAAAGTTCACTTGGTATCCTATATAATATATTTGAAAAATGTGCTACAATTTACATTAGAAATCTTATTTAAAAACCACACACATATGTATACATCTTGGCACATCCCTTATCATTGTTAACAATACAAGTAATTTCACAACCCTTTCTAAATTAACCATGCAAAACAAAAAGAAGTTTATATATATATATATATATATATATATATATATATATATATGTATGTATGTATGTATATTGAAAATAGCCTAGTTCATGAAATAGAAATCATATTTAGCCCTATCTAGGAACCCAGGATAACAATAAGGTGTACAGGGTAACTTTAAATGAGATTGGATTCCAATAAGTCGTTGTGCAAGGAAAAATCTCTTAATTGAATATATATATATATATATATATATATATATATAGAATTATTGAGTACATATCCAAAAGTAAAAGTAAGACATTGTTCAATTATTTTTGTGTATAACAAGTGAATAGGCATAAAAGAAGTTTCAAGGATCTGGTAAAAGTATATTTAATACAAGAGTTATATAGGTAAGTGAGTATAAGTCTAAATTGTTTAGATAATAGTAAAACAAATATTCTAATTGCTAGAAGAGATCAAATTTATGTTTTCGAGGCCATGTAACCATGCAAGAAAATAAGAGAAATTTAGGAAAAATCCATATACATAATAGAAGACTAGTATGTGTAATTGAAATCAAATAAATAAAAGGAGAAACACAATAATTATATTAAGAAGACTGCAAACAAGTTATTTAAGCAAACCCAAATTAATTTATACACAAAAAAATTTCTTTCACCAAGTACTATTCAAGTAAAACCTAAATATAATTATATTGTTGAATAACATTATATGCCCTTGAATGGTAAAACTTTGGTTAAAAGCTTGAAGATCACTACAATAGTTGAAAACATTAGAACTTAAGAGATGGGATGGAAACAAAATGACTATGGATGTGAATGATTTGACAAAAAACTCCATACAAATACAAAAACATACAAAGAGAGAAAAATACTAAGGAAACCCTTACATGGTAGGTAAGTGGAATTCATAAAATAGTAAGGTAATAGATGGGGATTGGGTTCAATGGTTTAACTTGCACAAAAAAAAAGGGAACTCATTGTTAGGGTTCTCTTTTCGATTTCTACAATAAACCAATATTATAAAGGAAAAGGGGTAGATAGGGTTTTACCTTCAAGATTTCCTTAAGCCCTAATGGCTAACAATACCTATGGAAAACAACAGTATAATATATCATCTATCAAATTTTTAGGCATACCTATTAACAAGATAAAGGATACTTAATTAAGAAGATCGAATCAGAACGACAGGGTAAATTACTCGATAACAATTAATTAGACTGGTTCTAATGTAGAGTTTCCAAATTGAACTGAATGGGATTCTTTTGACAAATCCTACAAGGGTATACACATAAGAACTTGATTCTCGAATGTAAAATCCCTAAAGTAATTAAGAGCTTTGGGGGCACTGCGACCCATGTGACCAGCAAGAGACTTGTAACCCTAACACATAGGAGAAAGAACATTACAAATGAGATAAGGGTTCGATGCTTACACATGAATCCTTCCATGGCCATGAGAAGTTATTCTAAGGTCGATAGAGAATTTGTGTGCTTGTATACATATTCACACAAATATCCGAATAACCTCAGTTAAGGACCCTGAACAGGATCCAAATTCAAATCATGAAGAAACAATTCTTTGAAAAAAAATTGACCTAAAGTAGTTTAGGGTCATATTCCATGGGAATTGTAATCCTTATGTCTGAGAAAAATCATCCCTAGTGTGGTGCTCATAGTAAGAAAAATGAGCCAGAGGGGAATTTTTCCTTTTACACTATTTTTTGTTTTTTTAATAA
This sequence comes from Pinus tabuliformis, assembly GCA_031772625.1. NCBI lineage: Eukaryota > Viridiplantae > Streptophyta > Pinopsida > Pinales > Pinaceae > Pinus > Pinus tabuliformis. Next base: position 1,584,918,852 of record CM062818.1, on the reverse strand, counting down.
CTAGGGTAGTTTGGAAGAAAATCTTGGATGAAATGGTACAAATTGGCCATTCCATATCACATTGAAGAGCTTCAGCCACCATAAAAATATTGGAGTCAATTCACTTGGTCATTAAGAAAAATTCCAAAAGATGTGAATAATTGTGAAAGAAAAAAAAAATAGAATGATATAACTAAAGCTAGATGCTTGATTACGAATGATGGTTGCAAACCCTGAGTGAAATTTGAAACAAACAATTGTAAAACGAAGTCAAAACATAGGAATTACTTTTCGAAGTCTAGGATAAGCTAACACCTAAGTGAGAGGTTGAAAGTTAAACTTCACCAACATAATCATGCATAAGAGCACAAAAACCTAACACCATGATGAACTCAAAACAGAAAGGGGGAAATAACCAAATGGAAAAAAAAATTGGGTAGTCATTTGATCCCTCATTGTAACCACCTTCATTGGACCAGACTGAGAGATATGGGCCGCCCAGTAAACACATGGTCATGTGTAGAGGCCATAACTAAAACACGACATGAAAACCACATTGGCTAAGGGACCCACATAAGACGCTACATGTCGGTTAAGTGCACCATAAGGGAAGGGTTGACATGGTCAAGAGCCTGATTGTAAAATGCTAACATGAGAATGGTATGGGGGATAAACAAGTCATTGATGGTTGTTATGAACTCACAAGTTATGGGTTCAAACCATAACCTCTTTACAAGCTTTATATACATGAGTTATACTAATAAGAGTTAGGACAGTCTACGATAATAAATTACAAATAATGTGGTCAATGAAAATTATAAGTATGGGTCTATGCATGGAGCTGAGCTAGAGGGCATGTTTTGGCAAAAAGAGGAAGGTTGGTCAAGAGTTAGGACTTGATCAAGCTTTATGGCTAAATCATCTGCTAGGGCTCAATCGAGTGTTAGGGCTCAATCGAGCCCTTATTTTTTATTGAAAACCTAGCCACGGTGTGCACAAGCCATTTTCCACATACCGCGAGGAAGAAGAGTTCACTGGAAGATTTCTAAGCTCAACAAAGATAAAGGAACTCAATCCAGCTGCCTAGCAACCCTGCCAATGACCCATAAGATCAAGCCATACTAGGTTTCCTATATTTTTTGTCCCTTTTATTTAATTTTTCTTGAAAAATTAAATAATTTTATTTGAATAAAAAAATCACCATACAAAAACCACAAAAAACAACCACGAAAACTACTATGAAAACCACAAAAAAAAACACCAAGAAAACCCATGAAGAACACAACAAACAACTTAGAAAACCACTAAGAAAACCCTTGAAAAACACAAAAAACTATAATTTAGGTTTTTTTTTCGTTGTAATGGTAGCCTGTTTATTATGATTTTTTTTCTATGGTAAAGACTTTAATTTTTAATCATTTTAGGTTTCAAAGTTTTTTCTTAGGAATTTAGTGAAATACATTTTTTTTAAATGATTTTTGTTATATAAATGCATTTTAAATCTCAAACAAATTTGACCAAAAATATGCCCAAAAAAACTCCAAAGCAGAAAAAAAGCAAATTATAACCAATAAATAAATAAATTAGGAGCTTGATATTGACATGATGAATATGGTTTCTCATGTTGAACTTCTATTTATCAAATAAGAAATTTATTTAATTTTTTATTTGAAATTTAAGTTAATTTATATTTTAAGTAAAATTCCAAAATTATAGATTTTTGTTACTTAATTAAATTTTATTAATTAATTAATTATATTATATATATATATATAATATATATATATATATATATATATATATATATATATATATATATATATATATATATATATATATAGATATAGATATAGATATAGATATAGATATAGATATAGATATAGATATAGATATAGATATAGATATATATAGATATATATATATAGATATAGATATATATATATATATATATAGATAGAGAGAGAGAGAGAGAGAGAGAGAGAGAGAGAGAGAGATAGATAGATAAAGTTATACATAGAATAACTAACTTATATAGTTGAGCCACAAAGAATAACAATGATTGTAGAGAAACCTTGATGGGTGCGAAAATGGTGAAACCCTAGAATGTGGTGGTTATTTATGGGAAGTATGAGTTAATTGTCAATGGTGATGGTAGTCAAAATGAACGGTGAGTTTTGGGCACATGACTGTGATAGATGGGGTTAACACATCTTGGCGTGGGTGAGACAAGTCAACAAGCGGTGGAAGGGAACATATCAGAGAGATGACTACATAGAATATTCAGTGGGCCAGAGGTTGTGAGAGGTTATAGTGATTATCAATGCACAGTTTCATCGGAACAACGATAAATAGAAACGTCATTTGAATGGAAGAGGAGCTAGTCGATTATTCATCAGGCTCAATGGATGCAACCCAAATTTGGGCAGATGATCCACATCAAAAACCAGCAAGGCATACACTGAAGAACCCCTTGGTACCGGGTGTCCAAGTCGATGCATATATATTGGAGATGGAAGATGTAGTGGCCACCATCAACGACCAAGGTTTATACAACCAAACCTAGCAGCAACTTCGGGATATATTCATAGCTTTCAGGAGGATCAACCACAATCGATTTTAAATATATCGTCTCCATCCGACCTCTAATACTGGGAATACGAATAGTAGGTGCAACATACAACTAGTCATGGTGAGTCATCCATGGCAGCGGGGGGCACAATTGGTTATGAAGCAACCACACTTGGCATAGACAATTTAGAGCATATCATACAGGATACCACAGGTGCTGACCCATGGGGATCACGACCACAACACCTTATTCTCACATCAGGATGCTTTAATGGCATATCATAATAGGTACTAGCTTAAGAAGAAAATAGAGTCTCGTATTCTGATCATAACCTGCTTGAGGCGACTAATTATATCCCAGTAAACCACCCATAGAGGTTGGTCAAGAAAAATCCAAATGCAATAAGGTGCAGAAATGTGGGTGTTTACTTTTTTTGGAGAGGGAAATAGTATGGCACAAGCAGCGGATACTGAAAGCACATTGATAGTCGGCCGCGTTAAAGGCCGAAATTACTCTCTAGCTAAGTTAAAATGTTGGACTGTGGAGATTTGGGGCCACATAGTGGATCACTTGTTGACTGTCCTTACTATGACATGAGGATGGTTTGCCCTCATTTTCTCTAGACCAGACCAGGCTAACTAGGCGTTCTCCAAACACTCACACATAGAAATGAATTAGGTTCTTCTTAAGCAATGGACGCCACTATTTGACCCTAAAAAAGATAAATTGGGGGCAGGACCTATTTGGGTACGACTACCAAGTCTACCTCTACAATTTTGGTCGGATGATGTATTCAGGTGCATTAGGGATGATCTGGGGATATATCTAGACCACGATGGATCATAGATTAAATCTAGCAACATCATCATTGCCATAATTCTCGTACATCTAGATACCATAGAAGAGTTAGTTGAAAGCCTTCGGTTACAATTTAGTGAGATCATTAGACGGCAGATCCTCAACTATGAAGGGGTACCATTTCAGTGTAGGCAGTGCCATGAGGTTGGGCATTTGTATAAGGACTTTTAGTTGATCACCAATGTTCTCATTGACTCTCCAAGAAGATAAGTGACAATGGGCACTCAAACTCATTTGGACATTGGATCATCACCTAAATTGAACATAACAATGGAATCCCCACGGAGGTGGAAAGAGACTGGGAAAAATCCTATTCAAGAGGACGCTCACCTGATGCACAGGTCACTCAATTACACTCATCGGGCATTGGTCTGATTCTAGGTACTCTCACATCCTCTCCTCCCTCATCTTGTAATTTTTTGTATTCTGAAAATTCCAAGTTATCATTAGATGCATCGAACTTGGGTTTATCTGCATGCAATTTGAGTCCCATCACATGTCCTGTTGCATTTTCCCCCCACCGCTCTGGGTATTGATCCTTCCACCATTGAGGGTTCACCCTCATTACATCCTAAATAGGAGGATTCATCGAGAAATAGCTCACATAGATACAACCTCCAATCCCTAGCCCACCCCAAGCCTCACACTTTCGTCCTGGGAGATGATCCTTCCCTTAAAACTCATGAAATTACCAGGGGAAGGAAATCCAATATATCTAAGGCCATCTAAAGGGTTGGTATTGAAGTGGTGAAAAGCATACAGATTTCCATTGATCGGGTTCTTAGAGAACAAGGCAACCCTGATTTCGTTATCCCATGAAGTGCTTATCTTTCAACTATAGGGGTTTGGCTAGCCCTGACAAAGAATTGGTGCTCAGAAGAATTTTTCGATCTGAAAGGATCAATTTTTTGTTCCTACAAGAGAGAGTGCACCTATCGACACCATACTAATCACCATACTCCCTGGATGGACATTCCATACACTTGATGTGAGAGGTCAATCCGAGGGATGTGCCATGGGATTCAATAACAAAACTATCAATATTGATAAAATATGGGGAAGTGAAGGTGTATTGGGGGCTAATATTATAGCTATTGAACTAGATGCCCCACTCCGATTGATTAATATATATGGACCCTATCATAATCAGGTGGAATTTTGGGATAAATTGATGACTACATCTTTTATGGATAATGAAAATATCACTATTGGAGGAGATCTGAACTTCTCATTAGGACATGTTGAATCTTGGGGTACTCGGGGTCAGACTGATCCCTTGACTGAGTATTTTGAGCACCTATTGGATATTCATAACCTCATGAATATAGGCACGGCCAAGATCCAGCCTACCTGGTGAAATATGAGAATAGGCGTGGATGCACTGGCCAGAAGATTGGATCGATTTATCATTAAAGCACAACTGGTGGAGCTTATGGATAGAATTAGATAGTGGGTGGGATTGGGGGTATATCTGATCATTTCCTGATATTTTTGGAAATCATGAACTTCAATTTCAAGCCAAATTCTACCTTTAAATTTAACTCGGTCTGGCTGGAGGAAGCAAAATTGCATAATATTGTAAAGGAATCATGGATTCACTATGGACAAGGTAACAACTCCTCATCATCCAAGGTCATAGCCAATAATTTATCCCATATCAAGCACGATACAATATTATGGGAAAAAAGGAAAAAGATAAGAGATGATGCTACAAGACTGAAAATTGAAGCAGATATTAAGGAGATGGAGGGCATTAGTAATATAGGTTATACATCATATGAAATGAAGGAACAAGTTATAAGGATGGAAGCAGAGAATATTAGTCTCTTGAGATAGCAAGAGGAGACATGGAGATTAAAGAGAATAACTATTTTGCTAAAGGTTGGGGATGAAAACACAAAATTCTTTCAAGAATGTGCGAGGGGGAGGAAACTGATCAATACGATATGGATATTAAGATATCATAATGGTAGTGAATCCAACACTTTCAGTCAGCTTGCTGATAGCATCGTTGGTAAAATGCCTTGATTTGTGGAGGAAGAGAATGAGGAGACACTAAACAAGCCAGTCACAATGGGGGATATCGAATTTGTTTTGAAGTGGTTCAAAAAATATAAAAGTTTGGGACATGAAGGATGGTTAATTGAATTCTACCTTACCTTTCTCGACCATATTGGAGCCAATCTCCTCATGGCCATCGAGGACTGCAGACTTTCTGGGAAGATGTGCTGGGTGTGGAGCATGATTATCATCCTAATTTAGAGGTATTTGTTTCAGCCGAATGTATACTCCAGGAATATTGGACACCCCTCCATGTGGGGGGCACTTGTCCCCCATGCGGGGGTTTGGGGGGTTGGCCATTCCCCCCCCCCGGCTATGGGGTCCAGGGGCCAGCCGTCCCCCAGCAGGGGTTTCGGGGGCAACGCCCCCAAAGCTAAAAACAGATGTAAAATTGCCTTGTAAAAGTATAGTAATTTCTAGTCAATCTGGGCCGTTCCTTAGACGAATGATCTAACATTAGAATTTATGTTTAGTTTAGGGTTTTTTCCCTAGAAGGAAACCCCTCTCTTTGTATGAGGGTATTGTATTGAGGCTGTGGAAGATATGTGTATTCTCAGAGCAAGAAACAGATAGGCGAGACTGTGAGAGAAGATAGAGGATATTACAGCGGGTCTGTTGTAGGTTGTGTCTCTTCATTTTGCTAGATAATAGAAAGGAAGGATTGGCTGTTCGAGGTGGGCGTAGCCCAAACTGGGTGAACCACGTACATCTGTGTCTCTCTGGTTTTATGTGTTTGTGTTTTTCCGCATATTATATTTCTTGCATTTCTCTGTAATATATAATATTTTTCTAACAAGATGCACGAGGGGTTCAATTCTACATTCATACACTCATTCCCAAAGTTGATAACCGTAAAACATTTGATGACTATCGACCTATATCCTTATGCAATTGCATATACAAAATCATATCTAATATCATTTCTATATGCATCAAGCCCATTTTTGCAAGCATATATCCAAGGAGAAATTTTCATTCCTCAATCATCGACAGATTCATGAAGCCATTGGTACTGCATAAGAAGGGCTACACTCCATTAAGCTCAAGAAGATAAAGAGTATCATACTGAAGATTTATCTTTCAAAAAAATTTGACAAAGCTACCTAGACATACTTACAACTTATATTGACCAATATTGGCTTTCCACACTCATTTATAAAATGGATTATGTGTTATTTTAAATTTGCATCAGATAGCATACTCAGCAATGGGGTTGCATCCAATTTTTTCCATGCTGAGCCTGGCCTTATACATGGGTGTCCTTTATCACCCCTCTTATCCCTCGTAATCATGAAAGGGTTAAGTCGACTCATATCCAATGCCCAAGCATACTGGTCTTTATGTGGTGTCAAGATGACAGATGTATCCTATCCAACACATCTTTTATTTGTTGATAATGTACTAATTTTTTTAGATGGAACTATTCTAGATATCACTTGCTTCAAGAATATAACGTCCATGTTTTGTAAAGCTACAAGAATGATGCCCAATTACAACAAATCAACCATAATTCATGTGTGTTGTTTACTAAACAAACAAAGACATCTACTACGTCAATTTCAATTCATAAGGCAAGACATGGAGGTTGGACTCAAGTATCTTGGATTTAGACTCAAATCAAAGTACTACCACATAGCGAACCAGATTTGGCTCATTAAAAAATTGTAAGGGCACATCAACATCTAGCAGCAGAGATGGCTATCTAGAGCAGGGAAATTGATCCTAATTAAATCTGTATTGGAGGCCATATGAGTATACTGGATGGCCATGGCCTAGATATCAAAATGCACCATCAACAAAATACAACAAATATGTCATAGATTCTTATGGAGAGGGAAACATGTTCGTAGGAATTTTTCATGGGTTAAATGGCAGAGAATTGGAAAACCCAAAAAATGGGGAGTATGGGGTATAAAGGATTTGAATATATTTGCATCGACTCTTGCAGCAAAAATGGGCTGGCGGATAATTACACCTGATAGTTTATGGAAAGAGGCCCCCTTACAGTTAAGGAATGGATTCTAAGGTCGAACATGGGAATTACCAATTCCTCCATCATATGGAAAGCTATCACTCACTCGATATCATTCATTAAGAGAGGATTGGAATGGCAGATTGGAATAGGTGAGCTTGTTTGCATTGGCATTGATTCTTGGTTGGGATGTGGAAATGCACATATACTACCACTAGAACTCAGACAGTATCTTGAATTGGCTAGTATCACTCAACTCTCTCAAATTGAAGATGGGAGAAAAACTTCATGGTTCTCATAGAGTTGGTTATTTGCACAGGACCTCATGTTACCAGACATTTTGAGTTTGGATTGGAATAGATTTATAGGGGCAATAGAAGAGTCACATGTCAGAATAATTGAACGAGAGGATGAAATCATTTATGCTACATACCCCCACAGTCATCATACACCCCGGGATGGATACAATTTTCTTATATCGGAACAGGAACTGATGGAGGTTGTTTGGTGGTGGTGACCCCTTTAGAAGAATAAGGCACCACACAAAGCCCAATTTTTCATGTGGTTCATATTATCAAACAAATAACCTACATATGATAACCTAAATTGTCGGGCTATGCATGGACCATCACATTGTTGTCTTTGCAAGGAACAGGATGAAGACATTGACCATCTCTTCCCTCACTTCCTCGTGATGAATCAGGTGTGGCATCATCTATATATATATATATATCCCTCGATATCAATATCAAATGGAATGGGGAAAAACTCATAACTGCTTGGAAAACTTGGTGGACCACAGTAGCATCACAAAAGATTCAAAATCTCCCCCTACTAGTCTACCACGCTATATGGTTGGTCAGGAATCAGACCATATTCCAGGACTCTCCCATCCAATGGAAAACAATTTGTAATAACATTGTTGCACTATATCACTTAATACTTGAGGATCTGGCATCAAAACCCAGTCAATCTATTACTCCTGAAGTAATTGATCGAGCCTTCCCATGGGCATATTTTGATGGATCGGCCCAACAAACTGGTTGTGGGGGTGGAGAAGTACTATAAAAATTGGAAAGACAATTTTATAAGCTCAAAATGATATTAGGGAGGGGCACTAGAAATTATTCTGAACTTAACAGTCTTAGACACCTACTCATTTTTGCACTTGAGAAAAACTACAACAACATACAAATCTTTGGGGAGTCAAACATTGTCATCAATTGGTTCAACTCTTCATCTCATTGTCACATGCACACACTCAGGGGATTTTTGGATGATATCATCACACTAAAATCACAATTTTATTTTATTGTATGCTCGCATATATATAGGGAAAGGAACAAGGTTTATGATGATCTTTCCAAGGAGTTCGTGCAGCAACACAAGGGGCAGTGGATAATACATGAACATCGAGATCAGGATATATATTAGTTCTTCCATATGGATTTTATCAATCACGTTGGGGGAGATGTATCAAATGATCTTCCATGATCATTCGGTTGATTTTTCGTTTTTGATTCAGCCTATATGATTGTTTATGATATTATATAACATTTTTATTTTATATGCCTTTTATGTAAATATTTATGGTCTTATTTGAACATGACACTAGATAGATGGCTTGGTCCATCTCTGATATTAGCATATCCTTTGTGTAGATGATACAACATTTAATTTTCTTTTTGATAATGGAAATTACAATTTTTTCTTGTGAAACAAACATAACTAACTTATATTAACTATTACCTAACATAACTATATATATAGTTGTATATAATTATAACTAAGTGTATATATATAACATAGCATAGCATGTAACATAACTATAATTATAATGTATAACATAACTATATAACTATATATATTTAACTATAACTATAACATTTCTCACACACATTATTATTATTTAACACATTTTTATAACTATTGAATATAATGTGCTCGTCATAATAACATAAGATGGGTGATGCTCAACATCTTTTTAAGTCTCAATTTTATCTATAAACTATAACTTTCCTTAAAATTTTCACTACTCATATTGGTAAAAATATTTTAATTTAATGATATGACAACTACATATGTCTTAGTTCACACCCTTATTAAATTTATTAGTTGAGTAATGATTTTGTAACTTACACTTCCTTTATCTTTATTTAACTATATAACATAATATAGCATATATATATATATATATATATATATATATATATATATATATATATATATATATATATATATATATAAATCAAGTTTCAATAATGCATCATTGCTACATACATTTAAAGTGTATTTAATGTGAATAAAAGTATTTGACCCTTCTCTAATTTGTACAATATTGTTTCATTATTATGTAGTATGTTGTACAAAAAACATTGTCCTCGTGTGCTTGCACCTAGTACACATCATGTGTCAAAGTCAAATATTATAAGAACCTCCCTTATGAAGTATTTGGTTGGCATGAAATTTTATTAGTTTTGAAAACAGGTTTATTTCAATTTTTTACATATATTAAATATTTATGTTCTATGAATAAAATACATTATTTAGAAATGGGAAAAAGTGTAAGTTAGGTTTGATCACTTATTTTGATTGTGTTTACATGGAACTCAATACTTTGGTTGATAATTTATCAAAAATGAGACTCTAAAGTTTAATACTTCAGGCTAGATTATTGTACTTGATTTTATAATTGGTTTTCTTGTCAACATTCTTTCTATTTCAACATTTTTTTCTTGGATTAGTTTATATGTATTATTTCTAATAGTTGTGTATTATATGGAATAGTTTAGTCACATTTTTGTTCTCGGATTAAAGTTTATATGTATTATATGTAATATGTAGAGTCATCTCCCATAAGCCTCCCAATAGTATCCCATCAGAGTGTTGGGGGATTTGCTATACATGGTCGGGCTTGTGATAGATCACGTAGTCCAACTAGATTGTGTGTTCCACTCATATATCTTCCCTTTGACACTAGTCGAAGTGTTAGAGGTAGTGTTTTTGTCTTTGTTGATGATATTTCTATCGATAGTGGACCTTCTTCACCTGTTGCAGGTATACATCTTGCATTTTTAAATCCCCTTTAAACTTTATGTGTTTATGTCTTGAAATTTTCTTTAATTTTTAAATTGTCTTCAATTGATGTGTTTGAATTTAATGTATATGTTATTACACTTCTATTTTGTTATATATATTAAATTATGTTTATGATTTGTAGACCTTCAAGAGGGCAAAGCTGAGGATCATAGTCAAGTGTCGATCCCTCTATGGAATGGCAGTATAGCTAGTATCACAGTTGAGTATTTTAGGGCTCAACAGACATGGATCACATGAGAGATGGGAAATATTTTCTATTTCACCTACTAGGTGTAGTTTTTCTTTGATGTTGGATAGAATCAATAGGTTGATCAGGACATACCAAAGGGTGGGCCCATAGAGCCACCTCATACATTCTATATATAGTATTAGGACGTTCTAGGTTAAACTCCCACATACTTGAGAGGCAGTGAAAGATGCCACCAAGGACATTGATGTTTGTGGGGAGTTGTTTAACATCCCTTTGAATGGTCGTGCTAGACATGTTGGTCTAATTAAGTATTTTAAGAATGTTGATGTGTCCCCATTTCTTTATAATTGATTCATTGGAGATTGGGGTTAGTTCCCCCACCATGACCAGGTCCCTATTTACTTTGCAAAGCATATATATGTAGAGTTCATGCTACATATGAGGTCAAAGTACACTAGCACTGGATTTGTGTTTTATGGACGCAGCTTGGGACATATCTATGGTCGTGTCAAGGCTCGTAGGGACCCTACGCATGTAGCACCACATACGAGATTATCGCAACAACCATCTAGGAGCTTGGTATTGTTGACGGAGCTAAAGAAGTCTTCAAAACTTAGTGTTGAGACTAGGTACACCATTATAGATATCATGAAAGGACATTGGCTATTATGCATGCCTTGCATGGAGAGATGAGCATACCACCTTCATTGCCTCATGACCCACCAATTCCATTACATGATGATTCTTATCTCGAGAGTATAGGGCATGACCAACATTTTCATATGCACGTACATGTCGTGATACCATACATGATACTTGGAGGGTGTAAGACCCACATGACACATACCAGGTACATATATATGGAACTTTTGACTCTTATCATCAAATTATACATTATTTATATTAATCGTTTCATATTTGATTTCATTTATATTAATAGGTTCATGATAACATGCATACATAGCCCAACTACATGGATGAGCTTCTGAGGTCACCCGAGGGAGCATTTGATTAGCCAGAGCAGCCTCCTCTAGTACATGTTTCCATGACTTAGTCTCCACCACCTCCAACTTCAGATCCATCTCATAACACTCATGTGTAGGAGACTCACTATTTACAGAAACAGTCAATTCTTCATTACTATGATGTTTATTATCATGTTCTTTAACCACAAGCTCTTCTAAATTCCAAACTTGGTGTTCCAGCTCAGCTATATGACTACTAAAATGAGAGACATGTGTCTCCGACTTGCCAGGTGGAGACATTTCAATACCCTCTGCTTCCTTCTCTTTAACTATTGTGGCAGGGGATTCAAAACCCTATCGAAATGGGGACTGCGCCATATCAGCATTCGAAACTTCAGCTAAATCCTTGCTTGCACTCAATTCTTCTTTCTTCTTTCGAGGTTTCTAAATAAAATTAGCCAGCAAGGCATCATCTTCAATTTCTTCAAACTCTGTTCCTTTGGATTTGACTGTTGCGTCCGCAAGGACTCACAAATTATGCCCTTCAGAGCCACTTGTATGCACTGGAGAGGTAGTCTGAGGGGAGGATTTCATCTCAACGGAGATGTTGGTTTACTTCTTCTTTGGAGATGGGGCTTCCTCTTCCATTGTCTCTATGGGTCTCTTTCTTTTTGTACCAATTCAAGAAGAACCTCCAACTTTGTTTTTAACCGGACCCCTGCTTGTACTTGGACTAGTAGGTTCCTCTGTCCATTTCCCGACAGGTGTCTTCTTCTGTAACTGCTCTAATAATGCTGCTCAGGTCAAGCCTTTGGCCTCCAACTCCTTCTTGACCAAGACCTTGATTAACCCGTGATGGTATAATTTTCGGTCAGCCTCGTCTTCTCATCCAGTTTGCACGCCCTTGGCCATCCTCTCTAAACTCCTGAGTAAGAAGTGGGGGAAATTGATTTTCCGCCAAAAGTGTCAGCCCGCTTTGAAATGTATAAATATTATAAAATGGTAAAAAAATGTGAAGAAATAGCATCCCTTGCAGGTCAAAAACTTCTACAAAATATAAAGGAGATCTAGCCATTGATCCGGCAGGGTGCTGTGGGGGATGCCCTTCTTCCAATTCACCTGCATTTCATTGTCAATGACAAATCAGCGCCACTACTTTTTCTCTAACTTCTGATTCTTGATCCATTTCTCACCAATGTTCTCTAACCCTATGGCCCCTGCGATGAATTCTTCTTTGACCTCGAACCTCAAGGGGCCAATTTTGACTCGGTCTTCCTTAAAACTCTTGGCATATTGCAGGGTGTATGTTTTAACCCTGTGCAGAAATTACCTACATACGAATTCTAAAACACAGAAAATAAACAATGCAAGACCATAACACATAAAACACATATACACAGAGATTTTCCCCTAGATCAAAAATCAGGACTACCAGCTTGATTTTTCATTATGTTCCTTTCAATTTTATAATACATATTTATACATGCCGAAGCATCCAATACCATGGACCGAAAAACCATCGCGTCCAATATCATTCACCGAAAACCATCGTGTCCAATACCATGGACCAAAAAACCATTGCGTCCAAAAGCATGTGCGAAAATCATGCACAAAACCCTAGGTGGGTCTGCCCATCCTAACATAGGATCCAAAACCAAAAATTTTCGGGGCGCTTTCGCGAACCCCATAAAGTGGGGTTACAAGTATGCCTCAAACCCCCTGTGAGCCCCCCCCCCCGCACGCGCGCTCTAACCCCCCCAGTTAACTACGTCGGCTAGTCATGGAAAGAATATAACACAATCTAACATCCTCCCACTTGTTGTTTTCTTTTCACAGGGGGCCACAAGAGAGCTTAGTCATTTTTCCAGCCCTAAAATGCCCATTGTCTCTCTACACCAAGAGAACTTCTCAAAGCTCATAGATTTTTCAATGCATCTGCAGTATTCTTCAAAGTGTCCACCTTTACCAGCAACACCTTTTTTTCTTCTATCATATCCCTCACAAAGTGATACTGAACATCAATGTGCTTTGTCCTTGAATGATAAGCAGGGTTCTTTGCCAAGAAAATTGCACTTTGGCTGTCACAGCCTATCCTTATAGCTCCCTGTACTAACCCCATCCTTGAACATAATCTCTGCAACCAAAGTACTTCCTTGCTTGCATGAGTGGCTGCCATGTATTCTGCCTCTGTAGTTGATAGTGTCACTACAGATTGTTTCTTACTCATCGAACTGACTGCACCTCCAAATAGGTTAAACACATACCCACTTGTAGATCTTCTCTAATCCAGATCTCTAGCCTAGTATGCATCAACAAAGCCACGAATATCCAACATTCTGTCCAATCCTGATCTTCCTTGGTACACAAACAATAATCACTAATGCAACCCAAATACCTGAAAACCTGCTTTATTGTTGTCCAGTGCTCCTTCCCTAATTTTGACATAAACCTGCTCAATACTCCCACTGCATGTGCAATGTCTGGTCTAGTACATACTATTGCATACATCAGGCTACCAACTGCACTTGCATATGGAGCACGGGACATGTCCTCTTCCTCTTCTTGTGTCTTGGGACACTGTTTAGCAGATAACCTCACACCTATAGGAATAGTGACCTTCACCGGTTTACTATCCTGCATATTAAACCTCTGCAATATTGTCTTGACATACTTCCTCTGGTTTAACCAGAGCTTCCTCTTTCCCGATCTCTTTTAATTTCCATGCCCAAAATATAGTTTACAACACCAAGATCTTTCATGTCAAATTTGGAGGACAATTGGGTCTTCAAATCTTGGATAATTTCTTTGTCATTTCCAACCAGCAACATATCATCCACATACAAGACCAGATAAATAACACAGTGACCAATTAATTTAAAATACACATAGTGATCTGTTTTGCTTCTGGTGAAGCTAATTCCCCGTATAAATGTATCAAATTTCTGATACCACATCCTTGGAAACTGTTTTAACCCATACAAAGACTTCTTTAACTTGCATACCAGTTATTTCTTACCCTTCACCGCAGAGCCTTCAGGTTGCTTCATTTATATTTCCTCTTCTAGATCCCCGTGAAGAAATGTTGTCTTCACATACATCTATTCTACCTCAAAATCAGAAGCAGCAGCAACAGATAAAAGTAATCTAATAGAAGTTACCTTGGCAACAGGAGAAAAAATGTCACCAAAATCAATTCTTGGCCCCTGGGAATAACCTTTTGCTACCAACCGAGCTTTGTATTTCTCCACCTTTCCTTCTGCATTTGTCTTCTTCTTGAGCACCCATTTGCTGCCAATGGGTTTTCTTCCAACCACAAATCCAGCAGATCCCAAGCCTCATTTTTGTGCAAAGATGCCATTTCATCAACCATGGCCTCTTTCCAGAGTTTTCCATCCTCTGAATCTACTGATTCCTTCACAGTTCTGGGATCATCTTCAGTAATAGATAAAGCAAAATTTGAACAGAAATCAGATGGACTATACCTTTATGGCTGCCTTCTTTCTCGAACTGATCTTCTCACACTCGGAGTTTGTGGCTCTTCATCTTCTGATTCCTCCTCTACTGTAGAGTCTGATTCTTCCTCCTTAAGCTCAAACTCTATCTTCTTAGGTTCCTTTGGTTGGACTTCATGTTTAATATCATCTTTTACCTCTCTGAACACCACATCTCAACTGTACACAACCTTCCTTGTGACTGGGTTCCAAATCTTATAAGCCTTTAAACCATCCTTATACCCAATAAAGATGCATTTTTCATATTTACTATCCAACTTGGTTCGTTTCTCCTTTGGAACATGTACATATGCATCACATCCAAATACCCTCAGATGTGAAAGAGAGGGTTTCTTACCAGTCCATACCTCTTGTGGAGTCTGTTAGCACTTGAAATTTCACCTCAGGCTGAGAAAGGCAAACTCCAAGGCAACATCAAACCACTTAGCCTCGTAGCTAGCCCTACGGGGCAGGAGAGGGCTCTCTCCGGTATATCTCGGTAAAGATCTTCAATGGGCGAGATAACCAACAGGGGAACAC
The DNA here is from genome assembly GCA_031772625.1 of Pinus tabuliformis. Lineage (NCBI taxonomy): Eukaryota > Viridiplantae > Streptophyta > Pinopsida > Pinales > Pinaceae > Pinus > Pinus tabuliformis. Next base: position 1,584,903,128 of record CM062818.1, on the reverse strand, counting down.
TGATTTTAGGCTAGTAAACTGATAAAAGGTTTGAATTGGGAAGTTTTAAAGATTTTGGTGGAAAATCGGGGAAAGGCAATTTTGGGTGCGGGGATTGGACAGAGTTTTCGCAGGGGGTTCTTTGGGGCAAGGTAGGAGATTGTATTGATGCCTTTGAATTAAGTGAATGGATAAGAATGACCGGGAGGGGCTAAAGAGAGCAAGAAACCTTCAAGAGTTCTCTTTAGACAGATGAAAACATAAATATTAAGTAAACTTAAAAGCAGAGCATGGCAATCATGAATTCTACTTTAACACTTCATTTGCCTAATTTGCAGAAGGAAACGTAAGGAGATGATTCACATAAAAAACTTACAAGTACAAAGAGAAACACACCATCAATACATGTAACCACAGGAATCCCAAAAAGGACTGCAAAACCCTGGTCTTTCTTCCTTTGCCAAAATTGCAGAGATACAATGAGTAATACAATAAAGCTTCTCCCTCAAGAGTCCAACCCACCAACCCCTGAAAATGACTAAGAAAATACATAATATAGGCAAGCTAACACCTTTCCTTGCCTCTAGGGGTCGATCTCATCCTTCTAGGAGCTGTTTCAACCAATTCTAAACTGAGCACTAAAATCTAGGCAGTCAAAACAACTTGCCTCTATAAGCTAGGAAACCAATTCATTCATTAAATGTTTGCTATTTCATGAATGAATCTTCTAGAATAGGTAAATAAGTGTCATGTCATCATGAAAATACATTAATTACATCAAAAAGGGTGAAAAATCCCATCACAAGTCAAAACTGGTCAAAGCTGGGTGAATTCCTGAGCTGTAGATGAATTCTTGTGAAAACTGCCCAACGGGTCACGCCCTCTTTCTGAACGGGTCGCACTACTTTGGAGCTGATTTTGAGGAACTTCCAGGTGTCCAAATGAGGCAAACGTGGGCTTGTTGGAAAGGTCTGGATGTCTACTTTCCAACACAAGTGGAATTTCTGAATTTGGTGGTCATGTTCCCCTCCAATATTGCAATATCCCAAGACTGCTTCCTGTGTGTCAAAAATGTGGCAGAAAGTCATTTTTTGCTTGTTTTTTGACTTTCTGGAGGCCCAAAACTTGGTGAAATTTCTTGGAAATGGCTGATCAAGTGTAAATTTTCATGACAAATCCAGAAATGCTGAGTTTTCCCAAAATGGAGTTGCCCTATGAAAGGGTCGCGCGCGGCAAGCAACCCCTTGGTGGAGAAAACCTGTTTTTTGCCCAAAAAATCACAAATGACCCAAAATGCTCAAATTTTTTTTAAATTTGTGCTGGAGTTGATTTATTTAGCATCATGCTCCGTCAAGGAAGACTCAGCCAAGATATGGAGGGGATCGGACCTTTTCCTTTGTTTTTGTGCTTTGGCCAGCCGTCTTTGGAGCACCTTCATTTTTGCCTTGCATACGTGCATTCATGCCCAATAGTGATTTTTCATGTTCCTAAGCAAGTCCTTATCTTGGTTGGCCTTGGCCATCAACCTCTCCAAATGAGCATTGACCCGGAGAAGCATAGCCTCTCGCTTAACGGGTACCAAATCGCCGGGTCTCTTTCGAGCCAAGTTGCGGTCCTCATGGATCCTCCACAACTCATCAAGAGTGTGCTCCTCCTCAAGTTTCTTGTTGCGCTGCTCTAAGTAGGTGATTGTCCAATTTTCCCTTTCCAATCTTTGCTGCAATGAATCATTTTCAGCTCTTAGGTACTGAATGATCTCCTTTGACTCTAGGCTAGGAGAAATGATGTCAAGATCAACAACCTCTATGCCTGGAACACCTGATGGCCCCTCATCAATCTTGGGTTGTTTGCCTCTCTCTGGTATCTCTGTTGCTAAAGAAGGTGAGGCCCCTTCCACCTGATGTGGAGATAACATTCGCTGAGCTGATGAAGACGGCGAGACCCCTTCCACCTGATGTGGAGAAAATACTCGTCGAGCTGCTGCAAATAAGGCCCTGTGGCCTCTCTGATATGTGACCAATGGAGGAGAGCTGACATGTCTGGTCTCAAGAATATCATGCTGCCATGAAGGCTCTCCCTCCTCATGAACAACCTCAGGGGGTGATGATGCTGATGCTGTGAAAAAATCCCAAGAGAGAAAATCCTCCCATGGGATACCCTGCTGAGCCAACTGATGTATGACCACAAGCTGGATCAAACCATAATGATAGATGCTCCTGTGCTGCTATGCTGGACTCCTTCTCTGCACCAAGGGCACCATCCTCTCAATATTCCGGCATATGAAAACTGGTATGTTCATCATCCGTGCCCGTGTGAAATGCATCAACAAGCGAATATGGTACGAATACAAAGATGCAAATCTGCCCTCACAGGTGAAATAACGCATGATAAGCCTTATCAAGGGAACATACTCATCCCTCAAAAATCTGAAAGGAACTACACCAGTCATCTGTCTCATAAAGGCAGGTTTAATGTAGGGCTCATACTGAAATCTATCCAACAGTTTGTGCTTGTTCCACACTTCTCCAATATTAGGTATCCCTGTTGCTTGGGCAATCATCTCAGGTGTCAATGTAAAATCCACCCCTGCCAGGTTCACATGCCCATCATGCAAATGAAAAACAAACAAGCGGGCCAATTCCCTGTGATGCTGGATTTGAGAGATCCTTTCACAAAATTCATAACATGACATATAGCAAAAACATGTGACTGCAATTGGACAAGCCTGCAAATCGGTCAAAGAGGTGGGCTCCTCTCTCTTATGGTGACCACTCTTACCACCCCTGTGAGGCCTCCTTTGTACCTCAACATCCGGAGTTGACTCACGGTCATCACTTTGCTCATAGTCGGTCTCGGTTTCTGACATGGTTTTGAGAGCAAAGTGGCTGGAATGTACTGCTGCTTCTGCTCAAAAATCTGCTAGCTTAATTGTTGAAATGTTGTTTCAAGGGGACAAATAGCACAAGGGAAATGTTAGGGAAGGGAGACTTTTAAGGGAAATTGGGAAAAATATATGAAATAGGGAGTTTAAGGGAAGGAATCATGATACACCCCATCACACAATTATCATTTGCAAAGTTTTTATGAGAAACAGGGTTTAGGATTAGATTCTTGATTTTTTAGGAATAGGGGTAGGGTTTTAGGGCTTTTGGTATTTTTGGTAGAGAGATTGAGTAAAAATGATGAGGGAGGTGGAAATAGGATGTAGGGAAAAAGTGGGGGTGAAGAGGATGACCTTGAAAACAGCAAGACAAACCCTAGCCTTACTAACACGTTGAGTTTCTTAAGCAAATATACATTGGACTCATTATTTCAAAATGATGACTTTAAAATACATCCTCATTCTTTTCAAGCTTTGGCAAACAATGTATTTTAATGATGGGAGGCCTACCTGCAACCTTGAAGCAGTCCGGAGTTGTTTTGCAGCTTGCAGGCGAAATTTGGTGGAAGAATTCCCAACAGGTCGCGTGCAAGGCTGGACGGATCGCGCGCGCCCAACAGGTCGCGCCTGTGCTTTTTTTGAACTGCGATGGGCACCCTGAAGGGTCACGCTCACCGAATAGGTCGCGCGCAAGGCTCAATGGGTCGCGCACAGGCAGACTAGACAAACTCACCCAAATTTTCTTCAAAACGATTCTCTCTATTGCTTTGAGGCACAATGAAGACTAAATGGAGGGAGTAAGGGGCTTTATAGTCTTGTTTTAAATTAATTTCATTTCAAACCCTCTTTCTAATGTTTATCATGACACTTTTTCAAACTTTGAATGCTGCTGACTTTATGGTTTCCTTTTGTCCTGAAATTGGTTGAATTGATGTTTTTCTTGAAAATTTTTGCAGGGATAGCTTCTGAGGAATCTTGGCAAAGGGGACCAGGGCTGCATGCTGACTTTCAAAGAATTTTGAATTTTTACAACTTTTTACAAAACTTTGAGAAAATGACCTTGGGCTTTAAAAACAGGGTTTTTAAATCCAAGGTAAAAATTAGTTGTACAAGATGAAATCTTTTGAAGAAACACTTCGATAGTCATCCCTCTGGCCTGCTGGGCATTTATTGACTTTTAAAGAGCTGACCTTAAAGACAAATTGGACCCAAACCCTAGACCTAGGAATTTTGACCTCAAGACAAGACAATCAACCTTAAGAGAGTTTATTGACTGAAACAACTTGAACCAGCAGTGCCAAGAGGGGAATAAAGACACCAGCTCCTCCATCAGGGTTATGGCATGCCTAATGGAATGCAAATGAGATGACACTGATGAGACACCTACTTATGCAAATGCAAAGAGCTTTGATCGCTGATGGAGGGCTACTAGACCAACTCTAACATTGCTCCAATGGGGATGGTAGCTCCTTGGAGGTACCAAGAACCTTAGACCTCTGGGAGAGCAGACCAGTGCTTTCAACCATTGGGCGATGGAGTCATTATCAAGACTTTGACTCATTTATTGACTGAAACCTGACTCAAGCCGACACAATTATGAAACCTACATGACTGAAAACTGACTCACAAATGACTCATGACTGACTTAACTAAAACAAAAACTTACAAAGCTTATTGAAGGGCAGCAGTCCATCAAGATTTGAAATCATGATGACAACCACCTGTGTTTCTTACAAGACAATATACATCAAACTATATCAAAATGCCAATGCAACCAATCAAGCAGATGCCTACTTGATTTATTCTCCTTATTAGATCTTCTGGTCAACAATAGATACTGGTAACTGGGCATCCAAAAACATAGCTGACCATGATCTCCTTCATCACTGAACACAACAATAATCACTTTCACTGCTAACTGTAACAAATCTGCCATTGGATCCTGGAAAACATGAAAACTTGACATTGCCACCTCCTGCTGAAAGAACAAGGTATCCTTTGCTTCAAATTCTGATCTGCCTTCATCATGTGCTTCGGAAAGAGTATGTTCCTGGTCCTCAAAAAATTCTGAACAAGTAGATGAGCAAATCTCTTCTCGGAAAAGAATTTCAGCACATGAAACATATGAAGAGGAATCTGAATGGAGATCCTGAAGGTTTTGTTCTTCTATGGTGTGAATGTGCTGTAGGTCATCTTCATATGATATCACAACCAAATTATCAAGTTCCTTATTACATTCTTCATTATTATCAAGCACAATATTATCATTTACATCGTCTGCCACAAATTTACTCAAAGAAACTTTTTCACTTGCTTGAGCAAAGATCGCACCTTGCTGTTCATGAGCTGACTGAATGACCTCCTCATGAAGACTCGGTTCTAATGATAGACTAGCAGCACAACTGAGAACATTTGAATCCATACCGCTGTCTATGATCTCAACAACAAAATTCTTCTTTTCAGGATTCAGCACAAGGTATTCTTGGTCATCATGATCTGAATGTTGATCTGAAATACCTGACTTGACTCCATCACATTCTGAAATTGAATCTTGACTACCCTGCACGTTGTCTTCTACTGTGGGCAGATCTGAAATGTCATTCTCCCTTTCATCATTTTCAGCCATATTATCTTCAACTTGCTGATCTTGATTCTGCTGCAAAATGTCCTGATCATCTTGATGGGAATTCTCTAAGTTTTCTTTATGCTGCTGAAATGGATTCTCATACAGAGCCTCCATAATCTCAACGTCCATAAAATTATCATCTTCATAATATTTCTCAAGGCTTTCAATAAAAGTTGAAGCATGTTTGCAACAGTCATGAACTAAATTTAATGAGGGATAAGAGTCCTTATATCGTTCAATGAACATAGCATGAAAATCCTTTAAACAGTAAATACAAGCAGGCGGCAAACTTTCATACCAAGATTGGGCTGCACCTTCCAAAGTGGCCAGGAATATCTTCATCAAGCAATCTTCAGGAAAATCCACCTTCAACTTGCGAATATGCATGTGAAATCTAACTAAATGTAAAGCAGCATCCTTCTTACCATCATCATTAAATGTAGGCAAATTCCTTGACCAATCTACCTTCGAAATTTTATTTGGAAAACCAGGGATGTGATCTTGGCTCAGGGGAGCGTATCTTCTTGCAATCCGATCCATCTTGAAAAGCTCAAAGCTACTGATCTCTCTGCAGTGAAGTCACCATGAAGCACAGATTGCTGGATTCTTGCAGTGAAAGGAGTCGCCAAATGAATGATTTCAGCCTGTGAAAACTCTCAACTTATCATCCAAAAGTTCAGAGTTTACAAATGAACTGGGGTAAAATGCAATCGAAGTGGCCGTATTCACAAGCTCAAGGAGATTGACTGAAGCAGCGTTTATCTACTTCCGCTAATGCAAAGCAAAAGCGTTTCGAAGGCTACCTGGCATAACTTCAGGCTTCGTCTAAGACTTATGAAACCAACACATCAATCAACAAGCAATTTGTTCTCCCCAGTATGGTCGCCAATATGTTAGCGCTTGAAATTTCACCTCAGGCTGAGAAAGGCAAACTCCAAGGCAACATCAAACCACTTAGCCTCGTAGCTAGCCCTACGGGGCAGGAGAGGGCTCTCTCCGGTATATCTCGGTAAAGATCTTCAATGGGAGAGATAACCAACAGGGGAACACTGATTTTAGGCTAGTAAACTGATAAAAGGTTTGAATTGGGAAGTTTTAAGCTTTTGGTGGAAAATCGGGGAAAGGCAATTTTGGGTGCGGGGATTGGACACAGTTTTCGTGGGGGGTTCTTTGGGGCAAGGTAGGAGACTGTATTGATGCCTTTGAATTAAGTGAATGGATAGGAATGACCGAGAGGGGCTAAAGAGAGCAAGAAACCTTCAAGAGTTCTCTTTAGACAGATGAAAACATAAATATTAAGCAAACTTAAAAGCAGAGCATGGCAATCATGAATTCTACTTTAACACTTCATTTGCCTAATTTGCAGAAGGAAAAGTAAGGAGATGATTCACATAACAAACTTACAAGTACAAAGAGAAACACACCATCAATACATGTAACCACAGGAATCCCAAAAAGGACTGCAAAACCCTGGTCTTTCTCCCTTTGCCAAAATTGCAGAGATACAATGAGTAATACAATAGAGCTTCTCCCTCAAGAGTCCAACCCTCCAACCCCTGAAAATGACTAAGAAAATACATAATATAGGCAAGCTAACACCTTTCCTTTCCTCTAGGGGTCGAGCTCATCCTTCTAGGAGCTGTTTCAACCAATTCTAAATTGAGCACTAAAATCTAGGCAGTCAAAACAACTTGCCTCTATAAGCTAGGAAACCAATTCATTCATTAAATGTTTGCTATTTCATAAATGAATCTTCTAGAATAGGTAAATAAGTGTCATGTCATCATGAAAATACATGAATTACATCAAAAAGGGTGAAAAATCCCATCACAAGTCAAAACTGGTCAAAGCTGGGCAAATTCCTGAGTTGTAGATGAATTCCTGTGAAAACTGCCCAACAGGTCGCGCCCTCTTTCTGAACGGACCGCGCTACTTTGGAGCTAATTTTGAGGCACTTCCGCGTGTCCAAATGAGGCAAAATTGGGCTTGTTGGAAATTTCTAGATGTCTACTTTCCAACCCAAGTGGAATTTCTAAATTTGGTGGTCATTTTCCCCTCCCAAATTGCAATATCCCAAGACTGCTTCATGTGTGTCAAAAATGTGGCAGAAAGTCATTTTTTGCTTGTTTTTTGACTTTCTGGAGGCCCAAAACTTGGTGAAATTTCTTGGAAATGGCTGAGAAAGTGTAACTTTCCATGACAAATCCAGAAATGCTGATTTTTCCCAAAATGGAGTTGCCCAACGAAAGGGTCGCGCGCAGCGAGCGACCCATTGGTGGAGAGAACCTGTTTTTTGCCAAAAAAATCACAAATGACCCAAAATGCTCAAAATTTTTGAAATTTGTGCTGTAGTTGAGTTATTTAGCATCATGCTCCTTCAAGGAAGCCTCAGCCAAGATATGGAGGGGATCGGACCTTTTCCTTTGTTTTTGTGCTTTGGCCAGCCGTCTTTGGAGCACCTTCATTTTTGCCTTGCATACGTGCATTCGTGCCCAATAGTGATTTTTCATGTTCCTAAGCAAGTCCTTATCTTGGTTAGCCTTAGCCATCAACCTCTCCAAATGAGCATTGACCCGGAGAAGCATAGCCTCTCGCTCAACGAGTACCAAATCGCCGGGTCTCTTTCGAGCCAAGTTGCGGTCCTCATGGATCCTCCGCAACTCATCAAGAGTGTGCTCCTCCTCAAGTTGCTTGTTGCGCTGCTCTAAGTAGGTGATTGTCCAATTTTCCCTTTCCAATCTTTGCTGCAATGAATCATTTTCAGCTCTTAGGTGCTGAATGATCTCCTTTGACTCTAGGCTAGGAGAAATGATGTCAAGATCAACAACCTCTATGCCTGGAACACCTGATGGCCCCTCATCAATCTTGGGCTGTTTGCCTCTCTCTGGTATCTCTGCTACTGAAGAAGGTGAGGCCCCTTCCACCTGATGTGGAGATAACACTCGCTGAGCTGATGAAGATGGCGAGACCCCTTCCACCTGATGTGGAGAAAATACTCGCCGAGCTGCTGCAAATAAGGCCCTGTGGCCTCTCTGATATGTGACCAATGGAGGAGAGCTGACATGTCTGGTCTCAGGAATATCATGCTGCCGTGAAGGCTCTCCCTCCTCATGAACAACCTCAGGGGGTGATGATGCTAATGCTGTGAAAAAATCCCGAGAGATAAAATCCTCCCATGGGATACCCTGCTGAGCCAACTGATGTATGACCACAAGCTGGATCAAGCCATAATGATAGATGCTCCTGTGCTACTGTGCTGGACTCCTTCTCTGCACCAAGGGCACCATCCTCTCAATATTCCAGCATATGAAAACTGGTATGTTCATCATCCGTACCCGTGTGAAATGCATCAACAAGCGAATATGGTACGAATACAAAGATGCAAATCTGCCCTCACAGGTGAAATAGCCTATGATAAGCCTCATCAAGGGAGCATACTCATCCCTCAAAAATCTGAAAGGAACTACACCAGTCATGTGTCTCATAAAGGCAGGTTTAATGTAGAGCTCATACTGAAATCTATCCAACAGTTTGCGCTTGTTCCACACTTCTCCAATATTAGGTATCCCTGCTACTTGGGCAATCATCTCAGGTGTCAATGTAAAATCCACCCCTGCCAGGTTCACATGCCCATCATGCAAATGCAAAACAAACAAGTGGGCCAATTCCCTGTGATGCTGGATTTGAGAGATCCTTTCACAAAATTCATAACATGACAGATAGCGGAAACATGTGACTGCAATTGGACAAGCCTACAAATCGGTCAAAGAGGTGGGCTCCTCTCTCTTATGGTGACCACTCTTACCACCCCTGTGAGGCCTCCTTTGTACCTCAACATCCGGAGTTGAATCACGGTCATCACTTTTCTCATAGTCGGTCTCGGTTTCTGACATGGTTTTGAGAGCAAAGTGGCTGGAATGTACTGCTGCTTCTGCTCAAAAATCTGCTAGCTTAATTGTTGAAATGATGTTTCAAGGGGGCAAATAGCACAAGGGAAATGTTAGTGAAGGGAGACTTTTAAGGGAAATTGGGAAAAATATATGAAATAGGGATTTTAAGGGAAGGAATCATGATACACCCCATCACACAATTATCATTTGCAAAGTTTTTATGAGAAACAGGGTTTAGGATTAGATTCTTGATTTTTTAGGAATAGGGGTAGGGTTTTAGGGCTTTTGGTATTTTTGGTAGAGACATTGAGTAAAAATGATGAGGGGGGTGGAAATAGGATGTAGGGAAAAAGTGGGGGTGAAGAGGATGACCTTGAAAACAGCAAGACAAACCCTAGCCTTACTAACACTTTGAGTTTCTTAAGCAAATATACATTGGACTCATTATTTCAAAATGATGACTTTAAAATACATCCTCATGCTTTTCAAGCTTTGGAAAACAATGTATTTTAATGATGGGAGGCCTACCTGCAACCTTGAAGCAATCCGGAGTTGTTTTTCAGCTTGCAGGTGAAATTTGGTGGAAGAATTCCCAACAGGTCGCGCGCAAGGCTGGACGGGTCGCGTGCGCCCAACGGGTCGTGCCTGTGCTTTTTTTGAACTGCGATGGGCACCCTGAAGGGTCGCGCTCACCCAACAGGTCACGCGCAAGGCTCAATGGGTTGCGTGCAGGCAGACTAGACAAACTCGCCCAAATTTTCTTCAAAACGATTCTCTCTATTGCTTTGAGGCACAATGAAGACTAAATGGAGGGAGAAAAGGGCTTTATAGTCTTGTTTTAAATTAATTTCATTTCAAACCCTCTTTCTAATGTTTATCATGACACTTTTTCAAACTTTGAATGCTGCTGACTTTATGGTTTCCTTTTGTCCTGAAATTGGTTGAATTGATGTTTTTCTTGAAAACTTTTGCAGGGATAGCTTCTGAGGAATCTTGGCAAAGGGGACCAGGGCTGCATGCTGACTTTCAAAGAATTTTGAATTTTTACAACTTTTTACAAAAATTTGAGAAAATGACCTTGGGCTTTAAAAACAGGGTTTTTAAATCCAAGGTAAAAATTAGCTGTACAAGATGAAATCTTTTGAAGAAACACTTCGATAGTCATCCCTCTGGCCTGCTGGGCATTTATTGACTTTTAAAGACCTGACCTTAAAGACAAATTGGACCCAAACCCTAGACCTAGGACTTTTGACCTCAAGACAAGACAATCAACCTTAAAAGAGTTTATTGACTGAAACAACTTGAACCAGCAGTGCCAAGAGGGGAATAAAGACACCAGCTCCTCCATTAGGGTTATGGCATGCCTAATGGAATGCAAATGAGATGACACTGATGAGACACCTACTTATGCAAATGCAAAGAGCTTTGATCGTTGATGGAGGGCTACTAGACCGACTCTAACAGAGTCTTATCCCCCAACGCTGATGAAGGTGACCTATTGACCAGGTAACATGCAGTATCCACCGCCTCTACCCATAATTCCTGTCCTAACCTGGCACCACTAAGCATGTTTCTTGCCCTTTCCATCAACGTCTTATTCATTCTTTCTACAACTCCATTTTGTTGAGGTGTATATGGAGTAGTCTTTTGTTGTGCTATACCACACTTCTTACAGAATTCTTAAAATTTCTTGCTGCAAAACTCTCCACCATTATCTGTCCTTAGCACCTTTATCTTCTTCTCTATCTGATTTTCCATGAGAGCCTTAAATTCTTTAAACTTGTCAAAGGCTTTAGATTTATTCTTAAGGAAATATATCCATGTATTCATTGAGAATTCATCTATAAATGATACATAGTACACAGACTTACCCAGTGATAGAACCTTCACAGGCCCAAACACATAAATGTGCACAAGTTATAATATATGTTTCACCCTCTTACTACCAGAGGGGAAACTCACCCGATTCTGCTTCCCATATACACAATTTTCATACAAATCAAAATCCAGAGAGCTATTACTCATACCTTCTACCATACCTTTACCATGAAGTATTCAAAGGCCCTTCTCTCCAATATGTCCAAGCCTTTGATGCCACAACATGGTCTTCTCTCCAGAGACCACTAGATTTTCTGCTCCATTTTCAGGAACCACAGAACTGTTGCACCCATCAATAACAGTGCTACCTTGCAACTTGTACAGAGTTCCAATTTGAACTCTCCGCATCAATACCAGTGCTCCCCGAACCATTTTGCAGGTATCCTTCTCAAACACTATTTTTACACCTGCATCATCCAGCTTGCTTACAAAAGTAAAATTTCTGGCTAATGCAGGAATATGCAGAACACCCGGAAGTGTTCTAACCCTTCCACCTTGCAACTTCAACTTTACTTTTTTGTGACCAATGATTCTAGCCTTCTTATCATCCCCTGAGAAGACATCACCACCGTCGTATTTCTCATACTCGCAGAACCACTCTCTATGGGGCGTGAAGTGAAAGGATGCACCTGAGTCAATCAACCATGCCTCGTGATCTACATGTGTACTTGAAGAAGCCAAGTACACATCCCCACCTTCATTTGAGGTGGTTTTTGCCTCTGCAGAAGGATAATCATCATATCCCTTTCCTTTATCAGGAGCTTTAGATTTACAGTACCTTTTGTAGTGCCCTTCCTTTCCGCATTTCCAACACACCACCTTCATAGGTTTTCCTGGAGATTTAGATCTCCCTCTATATTTAGATCTCCCACTCGATGACTTATTTTTGTTTCTGTTATGGGACCGTCCTTGTATAGACAAGGCATCACCATTCTGGCTCTTCATATTTTTCCGTCTCATCTCCTCCGTCAGCAAGGATGAGACTATTTCATCAAACTGCAAGGTAGTTGCATTGCTACCTATTGAAATAACCAGAATATCCCACAAATGTGGTAGAGAACAAAACAAACCGATGCACTTATCTTCATCTGAAATTTTAATATCAACAGATGCTAACTGACTTACCACAGTATTAAATGCATTCAGATGCTCTGTCACCGAGTCTCCATCTTTCATCCTCAGGTTATACAGCTTTTTCCGCAGGAACAATTTATTCACTGGAGACTTAGATTGGTACAAAGTCCCTAACTTGTCCCATAAAGCCTTCGCCATAGCTTCCTTTGATACATTCAGCAATATTGAATCTGAGACACACAATTGTATTGTGCTCTTTTCCTTCTGATCCAACTTCTTCCATTCTTCATCGAACACTCCCATTGGTTTAGTACCTGGATCTACCACGATCCACTAATCTTTATCCACCAATAGATCATCCATATTGAGTTTCCACAACTCAAAACTCTGACAATTAAATTTCTCGATCTCTATCTTTCGACTGCTCACCATCTTCATTCACCACCAGAATCAATCTCGCAGATCTCCCACTGAACAAGGTCTACCACAGGTTCGAGCTAAACCCCTCAGTAACAAAAGCATCCCCTTGAAGCCAAAATTGCTCTGATACCAAATGTAGGTTTGAACCCCATAAAAAAATTACCTACATACGAATTCTAAAACACAGAAAATAAACAATGTGAAAGAATAACACATAAAACACATATACACAGAGATTTTGCCCTGGATCCCAAAACCAAGACTACCAGCTTGATTTTTCATTATGTTCCTTTCAATGTTATAATGCATATTTATACATGCTGAAGCATCCTATACCATGGACCGAAAAACCATCGCATCCAAAAGCATGTGCAAAAATCATGCACAAGACCATAGGTGGGTCCGCCCATCCTAACATAGGGTCCAAAACCAAAATTTTCCAAGGTGCTACCCTGGACCCCATAAAGTGGGGTTACAGGTACGCCTCAAATCCCCTATGACCCCCCCACCCTGCTACACAATCAACGCAACGAAGGGGGGCTTCCCCCCCCCCCCCCCCCCCCCCCTCCCTCTAACCCCCCCTCGTTAACTATGTGGGCTAGTCATGGAAATAATATAACACAACCCAACATAGGGCCACCTCCCTATTGTGCCCATCAAGCCTCTATAAAAACTAAAGAAACCCTGATTCCTACAATATTGCAAGACTATTTTGGTATTCAAATGTTTGCTCTACTTTCATGAGGGATGATGGCTCACTTCTAACGAGCAACATTGTTGCTTAACAGCTATGAACAGTCCAAATCTCTTATGCATGAAACAACCGAGGAAGACGGATTCTTATGGATAAGGTCCCAACCATCCATCGCCCTTTTCCAACTCACCATCCAATCACTTAAACTATCACTTAAAACATCCCTTAAATCGCCATGCACATATAGCATCTTTTGAAAGGTGTGCCAAATTGATTAGGGGTACTTTGCAGCGGTGATTTAATGGCTGGGTAAAGTAATGATTTCAAATGGAAGACACAAAGGGTCATTTCTCAAGGGGTGTAATCATAGCTAAGCAATGGTTACATAATCCACATCATCTTCATAATTCATTAAAAATACCTTCAGAATTCATTAAAATTATCACGATTTCTAACCATAAACACTTTCTACTTAAATAATTTTATCCCTAATTAATACATGATAACATAAAGTACATAACAATGGAATAAAAAGACTTCTTTTAAATTTTCATAATAACCACTTCTTTATGACGCACGCTATTGCATGGAAAAAACAAAATGCATTATATCTCTGACAGGGTGTGTGCTTGCACTGATATGCTTGCACCACCTATACTATGTTGCTCTGCTTGCACTACTATATATTGTAATGTGCTTGCACTAGTGCAAGCAGAAAATTTTTTGAAGAAGAAAAAACAGGAAATTTTGGTAGAACATAGGCTGGACTTTAACATGACTTTCCCAATCATATGGAAGGTTTTCTTTGCCATTTCTTTGATGTTTCTGAGCACATCCTTTTGCTCTTTTTGCACTAGATACTACAATAAGCTCATGGGGGAACAAAGAAGTGGGAAGAGGGAAAAAAATTCAAAATGGAAAGGAATTTTATGATAGGGATTCCAGGAACAGTACCATTAAGAGGGCATAAATAGAAATGGGACAGGGAAAAGAATTCAAGGGATAAAAGTGGTATTTACTAAACAGATAGGGTGAATTTGAAAGAATATGGGAAGGTAATCATTCTAGGATTGAAGAAGAAAACTGATGGGGAATTACGAAAATGGGATATGAAGAAAGGTGGAAATTTTTTTGGAAAGTCTGCCTGCACTGGTGCAAGAAAAAAATAATTTCAGCGAGAATTAAGTGTTACTTGAATAAAAATATCCATGCTAGTTACCCCAAACTTGTGTAAGGGTTGGTTCTGCTGAACCTACTTCATCTAGATGGCAGCTAGCACATCTAAAGATCAAGCAAAATTCTCATTTTATTAGAAATTTTTGATATTCCCGCCAGCAAGATGGTCTTCAGGTTGATCCTTCTACAATCATGTCAGCAAACTGATTTTCATTACAGGAAAAGATTTTTTTTCTTTACTATTATATATATATATATATATATATATATATATATATATATATATCTATATCTATATATATCTATATCTATATCTATATCTATATCTATATCTATATCTATATATATATATACATACATACATACATACATACATATATATATATATATATATATATATATATATATATATATATATATATATATATATATATATATATATATATATATATATATATATATATATATATATATATATATATATATATATATATATATATAATTTCTTTTACATTTTTTTTCTTTTTAGAAGAAGAAGAGTTTATGTTTTCAACAGGTTGGTATTACCATCCATCACCAGTGTCCCAAATTGTTGTTGGACTTGTTGTGTAAAATCCTTCTTGGAATGTGGTTGAAAATATTTCTTTAATCTATGTCCATTCACCAAGAACACTAAGCTCTATCCATCAATAGTTTTAATCTCTATCGCTCCATTCTCAAATGCTCGGACCACCTCATAAGGTCCCATCTAGTGTGTATGGACTTTCCCTTTGAAATATTTAAATCTATAATCATAAAGGAGTACCCAATCACCTGGGTGAAATTGCTTTTTCTGAATAGACTTGTCATGCCACCTTTTGTGTTGCTGCTGAATCAATATGTTTTGCTGAACAACATCCCTTCGAAATTCATCCATCTGTCTCAATTAAAGGAAACACTATTATTGCGCTTCAGAGAGATCTAGACCCAACTGAACTGCAGTCCTGAAGGTTTTGATCTGGAATTCGATTGGCAACAAGACTTATTCGCCATATACCATCTCATATGGTGTATGTCCCATGCTATTTCTCCAATTGGTTCGATATGCCCACAAATCTTCTGGTAATCTTTCAGCCCAATCCTTTCGATGCATATTTACTGTTTTTGTGAGGATGGACTCGATGACTTTGTTCATGGATTCCACCTGGTCATTTTCTTGTGGGTGATATGGCATAGATTTCCTATGTTGAATCTTATATTGCTCCATCACACCCTGCACCATATTAGGAATAAACTACAGAGCATTGTCAGAAACAATCTCTCTAGGCACACCAGATCTAGTAAAAATTTCAGTAAAAAGGAAATCAACAACAACCCTTTATATAGCAAAGCAAACAGCTTTAGCTTCTACCCATTTTGTAACAAAGTCTATATAAACCAAAATATGCCTTTTACTTAATGAAGTTGGATTTACTAGCCCTATAAAATCAATAGCCCATTTTTCAAAAGGCTCAATCATAACTTGAGGGCATAAAGGCATCTCATTGGTTTGATTAGGCTGGCCCATTCACTGACAACTATCACACCGCCTGACATACTATTTGGCATCCTTAAACAAGGAAGGAGAAAAGTAGCCAGCGCACAATACCTTATATGCAGTCCGCTTATTAGCGAAGTGGCCTCCACAAGGTTCATCATGGGTAGATTTTGAAATGTCAAACACTTCTTCCTCTCTTAATAATCAAATATGGACCAAAGTAAAAGATATCTCCTTGAACCTAGGAGTATGCAGCACTTTTCTGAATAATATTCCACTTTTCATGAGCAGACAAGTGTGTTATCGAGAAAACTAGTTTCCACTCAGAGCTGCTAGTCCCACTAAGACGGGTAGCTATCTTAGAAACAAACAAATTAAAGTTACTTGTGTTTTCCTTTATGAGATATAGATGAGAGAGAAGCAGAGAGTACCAACCTCAGTGTTTCGCTTGGCTCCTTGCTTGTTTCCTCTCTCCTTTGACAGCGTTTCACCACTCCTTCCTTACTTGTCCCGCTTCAAAGAACACCTGTAGAGTCAAAGCAGCATAATACCATCAAAGCATAGAGATCTATAATCATAAACAATATAGGATCAGATGTATATTAACCATACAAATGCATATATCAATACAAGATTCAGAAATATACAAGAATATGGAGGAAAACGCAAATAGCTTTATTGATAGAAGTAGCAGAAGAGAGGATTACAACCCATTGGTCTGACCCAGCGCCATCCTCCCAACATGAAAGCCCTCTTCACCTCATGAAAAGCTTAGATCACCCAACAATACAATGTTGTACAGAGAAACAAATAGCACTTCCTTACCAAATACAAAATTCTAGCCTTTGGATCTCTAGGATGAGGGATCCATATATAGATGTTTGCAGGTGGGTGAGTCAGCTTCTGGGATTTTGATTAGTGTCATCTCTCTAATAGTTCTTGGTTCCACTTGGAGATTTCATGATCTCTTACTCATCCCTGGTCGAATTTAGAGAGGTAAGTGTCAAATGGGTAGTTTCTAGAAGATTCTCTGGGTTTCCACCTAGCCAACTGCCTCTTCCATTTGTCTGCTCTTGTTCATCACACCCTACAGAAGGGCTTTTTAGTATGCATCACACCTTTTGCATGGGTAGGTAAGATGCATCGCACCCTTAGCACTGGGCAGTATGTATGGTCTTGTTTTGACTAGTTCTGAGTAGTTTTTCAGGGAGAACTTCTAGGAGATGATGTAATCAGCTAACCTTTCTCCTTTAGGGTATGAAACAACACTTTTAGGGACTTAAAAGCCCTTGGTTTATGGAAATATGTGATTGGGTTTGCAGTGCCCAAATATGTCTATAACAGTTGCCCCCTAAAGCATGAGGTCGTAAATCTTCTGATGTCAGGTGAAATTCTTTATCATGAGGATCCGAGGTTTTTCGAACTAGAAGGTTACCTGTAATAAGATACAATACAATACATTATCTTCATAATATTTTCATGATCTAGCTGAGGCGGGCATTCCCATGCTCAGATTTATAAATTCATTTTCATGTACATAGGACAGACAACCGTTTATGTGGTAGACCGATGATTCTGGTAGAGCCATCATCCCTTAGCTTGGATGATTATCTGTGCATCTATGATGTACATTTGATGTCTTTATTTTCCTGAATATATCGCAGCCCGGATGGATGAAACTAGATCCGGGGTCTTCAAAACTCATTCAATCTTCGCTTGAAGTACAAGTCGATCCATGTGAAAAGATGATCTGATGTCGAACATGAAAAGACATCGCCTGATTACTAGCCAATGATGTAAGCTGTTAACAGGTGCGAGAGGAATCACTGATAATGATGATGACCCTCAAGGTACTGCAGTACAATTCACATGGTGTGAATACATGAATCAATGTTGAACACCACGCAAAATCTTTTGGTTGAAAGCCATTGACGTAAACCTATCGCCGGAAATGAGAGACTTGCCATTGAGGCATGCAAGCTTCAAAGTACTGAAAGGGTTGTTCCTAAGTTGACTTCTTATACAATGAGCTGATGTCAACAAGAAGTGACCCATCGTAGGAGGGCCTTAATGAATCCCACATCTACGACACGAAACGGAGCAAACGATTTTGTGGAGGTGAAAATGGTCTAATGATATAAGGTTCAGGGTGGCGGTCATGAAATAATGAAGCGTGAAGATATCGCAGCAGATGAGACATAAGCTGGGTTGGTGAATTCTCTAAGTGACTTCTCTTGAACATATCAGCGACACTGAAATGGATTGGTAGTGTTAACCCCAAAATGGATGGTACGGAGGACCAATGATGATATGACTGGTGAATGGAATAACCCAACCCGACTCAATCATGGTGATGGAATGAAAGTGTCATGTTCAAGAGCGTCCTGCTACAAATAAAGTTTCTTCAAGTTTTCTTCCCAATTTTTCCCCAGTCATTGCTGACCAGTACCTCTTTATTTTTGTCAAGCTTAAGGAGGATAACATATGCTTGTTCTATAATTTACCCTTCGGGAAAACTCGTCGCTATGTTTTAACGAGCCTAGCAAGTGAAACTTGCTCTTGTCTACATGGACAAGTTTGGCGTTATTGTTTTAACGAGTTTAATGACAAAGATAACTCAGTCCTTTTCAATTTTAGAGAGTCTAAAACGGGACGGAAAGGAATCTCCAGTAGTCCTTTTTCGTAGTATAATCCCTTAAGTCTAAAAAAGTATAAGATAATACGAAAGGGATGACTTTTCCGATCACTTTAGCGAGCCGAAAAAGACAAGCGCTTGATCTTTTTGTGTATCCCCTAGGTCCAAAAAGATTAAAATATAGAGGAGGGATGGCACTTCCAATCACTTTAACAAGCTGGAGAGGCCAATTCCTTGGCAATCTTTTCATTTTTTACGAGTCTAAGAAGAGCTTAAAGGAGACTCATTTTTTGAGGAATGAGTGATGTTTTTGGATAGCAACTGGTTCCAGGTAAGGTTTGGAACTTCTCAATCACGGCAGTGTAAAGAAGGTGGCTAATAGAATCACTTGTCGCAGTTGTTCCTCAAAAGGGTAAATAATTAAGTGGAGGCGTATGATCGGCTAAAAAAGAGTGGAGGTGATGGTAAGAACATGACCAAGGTTCAAAATCTGTTGGAAATAATACTGAGAGGGGGGGGGGTGAATCAGTATTATCTGAAAAACCTTTTCATTTTATGCTCATAAACATATACGCTACTTCAGTTAAGTGAAACAGCGTGTACATGCTACTGTGTCTAAAGAAACCAGCGTATAACAAGAAAACTTATGATTCAGTAGCTTATCTTCAGTAAATGCATCAGGACATTATTAACCATGATAGTAAAACAGGTGCAGTATAACAGAACAGATCATCACACAGAAAACACACACATGAACACCATGATATAAGGTGGAAACCTAATGTGGGTGAAAACCACCTGCTGAAAGTCGTCTCTATCTTTCTTTAATATGAAACTTTAGTTTACAATCTTTTGTACTGGTGCAGCCTTATACCAGTACGCAGGCTACAACCTGCTGAAGGCTTCAACCTTCTCTCGTTCTCCAAACTTCCTTGGAAGGGAGCTCCAACCCCCTTTGCTCTTGTACTAGCTAAGATACTAGTACGTAGGTGCTGGCCTACAATCTTCTTTCCTTCAGGTACCACTTTTCATACATTTTCAGACTGGATATTCCTGAAGCACAGCATTACAATCTGAAGACCACAAGTCATTCAATTTTCACAACAGATCATTGAAGCACAAAATAACCAATACTAGCATCATCAATCTTTGAATCACTGAACCACTGAAACCCTGTCAACACCAGTCACCAGAACACAGAGCAGACTACAGAACTCTGCAATAGCAGTCAGACCCAACTGCAACCAAAAATCAAACTTCAAAGATATACGCTACTTCAATGAGATAAACCCGCGTATACACGCGCTTTTACCAAAGACAACCTGCGTACAGATCTAAAAATAAATTCTCTTAACTTGCAGCTGTACCAGACATCAGTTAGACCCAGAACATAACATTGCGTCAGTATGCAGATCTAGAAATATGCATAATCAACCATATCACAATAGTGCATTTCAAACCATTAGATCCCGATCTGTCCTTAGATCTAGTCTTCCATCAACCGGTGTGATCTCTCCTTAGATCAAGCAACCCAGAACCTGCATACTGGATCTAATACTTCATCAGATATTCAAGACTTTTCAGATACACTTTGCCTAATGATCTTCTTCTCATTATATAGCCTTAGGCCTTGCTCAATACCACGGGCCAAAACCATAGAAATCCAATACCATCAACTTCAAAACTAGGGATCAACACGTTCGTCGAGACACCATGGTCCAAAACCATAGGCACAACTTCCAAGGAATAACCGCCACGGACCAAAGATAAGTTTTCCACATACACGCTCTTTTACTGAAGCCAACCTGCGTGTACACGTGACTTGGTATATAGTGAACCTGCGTCTACATGACTTGGTATATAGTGAACCTGCTTGTATACGCGACTTGGTATATAGTGAACCAACGTGTATATATTTTCTCTTACCTGCAACTGGTTGAGGAATGAGTGATGTTTTTGGATAGCAACTGGTTCCAGGTAAGTGTATAAGGACAACACTTGTCTCATAATGCCAACAATCTCCCCCTTTGGACTTGATGGCAACCCCAAGATCCTTAGAACCATTCTCCCCCTTTGTCATCAAGAGCAAAGGGTTGTGCTCCCCCTGAGTACATGCTGATATCTCTGCTTGGCTGAGCTGAAACATGCTCCCCCTGACTGTAGGCAATATCTGCAAAAGATGTTCTTCAAAAGAACCACATATACACCCTAAAGGACCTTCCTATCACCAAAAGACTCAATACATACATCCATACTCCCAATCAAGAGGGGATACATCAGAAAATAACAACCAATTATATTACATCATTCATCCCAGGCATAGAGGGGAAACCAACATAGGCCGTTACATGACCTTGACACCATAAAAGAGATATCACAAAAGAGATACATGACATAGAGACGAAAGATCTAGATCAAGACTTATGAAAGTCATCAGCAGCATCTGATAATCATCTTTTAGATCAGCAACCAAGATTTCCTTATGTTCTCCTTCTCCTGAAACCAACAACAGTTGTGAACTAGAACCAAAAACATCTAAATGCCAACAATGCTTTATTAGATTTTAAGCTGCTCCCCCTGAAACTGTGCCTGTTGCACCCCCTGAAACTGTGCCTGAAGGATTCTGGCATACCCATCTCAGACCTTCTCCAACCAGAGTCTGCCCTAGCTGTTCAGAACTCCATATACGCGACTTCACCTGCATAAGACAGCGTATGCACGCGGATATCCTTTATACAACACGCGTACACCATATACGCGACTTTCCCCGCATAAAACAGCGTATGTACGCAGATATTCTTTATACAACATGCGTACACCAACTTTTCTTTAGAATAGACAAGCTTTAACAGCAAGATGAAGCATCAACTACTCCCAGCTTTTGTCTGAGATATTCAAAAGTTTCCCTGGGCAGTGGTTTTGTGAGAATATCAGCAACTTGCTCCTTAGAAGGAACATACTCCAACTTGACCTTCTGCTCAAGCACTTGTTCCAGGAGGAAGTGATACTTGATTGGTATGTGTTTGGTCTTTGAATGCATGACTGGATTCTTTGAAATGCTGATTGCACTTGTATTATCACATAAGATAGAGACTGGTGGAGTGCAAGTGATTTGAAAATCTTGCAAGGTCCGCATCATCTAAAGAAGTTGTGTGCAACAAGATGCCGCAGCCACATATTCTTCTTCAGCTGTAGATAAGGCAATCGAACTCTGTTTCTTGCTGAACCAAGATACTAATCTAGAACCCATGAAGAATGCACCACCACTTGTGCTTTTCCTGTCATCCACACTTCCGGCCCAATCTGCATCTGTGTAAGCATGAAGAGTGAGATCTGTATCTCTAGGATACCATAGGCCATATTTTTGAGTCCCTTGAAGATACTTGAAGATTATTTTGACTGCCTGAAGATGAGTTTCCTTTGGGTTGGCTTGAAATCTTCCAACAATTCCTACTGCATGCATAATGTCTGGTCGGGTACCTGTCAAATAAAGCAAACTCCCAATCATGGATCTATAAGTTGGTTGATGAACTGCTGTTGATTCATCATTTGTACTGAGGCTGCATCCTGTAACCATGGGGGTACATACTGGCTTTGAATCTTCCATGCCATACTTCTTCAAGATCTGCTTGAGGTACTTGGTTTGAGACAAGAAAATACCTCCTTCATTTTGTTGGATTTGCAATCCAAGAAAGTATGTCAATTCTCCAAGTAATGACATTTCAAATTCTTTCTGCATAACCAAGGCAAAGTTTTGACTCATAGCCTCTTCATTGCTGCCAAAGATAATATCATCTACATACACAACAAGTATTAGCAATTTGTTATTTTCAACTTTCATATAGAGATTGCTATCTGCTGATCCTTTTGAAAAGCCTTGTTGGTGAAGATATTTGTCCAACCGATAGTACCAAGCCCTTGGAGCTTGTTTGAGACCATAGAGAGCCTTTTTCAATCTGCATACAAGGTTTGGATCATTCCCAAGAATGAAACCATCTGGCTGCTCAATGTATACTTCTTCTTCTAAGTATCCATTTAAAAAGGCTGATTTCACGTCCATTTGAAATACCTTGAAGTTTTTAAAACTTGAGAGAGCAAGGAACATTCGGATGGCCTCAAGTCTTGCAACAGGAGCAAAAGTTTCTTCAAAATCTATTCCTTATTGCTGTGCATACCCTTTACAAACAAGTCTGGCCTTGTTTCTAATTACTTCTCCATTTTCATTCAATTTATTTTTGAAGACCCATTTTGTCCCTATGACATTCTTATCTTTTGGTCTAGGAACCAATTCCCAAGTGTTGTTCTTTTCGATCTGCTCAAGCTCTTCATCCATTGCTTTGACCCAACATTCATCTTTGCATGCCTCTTTCACATTTTGTGGTTCAGTGGAAGAGAGTAATGCCAAATAACTTGAAGCTTCTGCAATTGTTCTTCTTGTTTGCACTCCTGCTTCTTTCTGTCCCACAATCTGAGATTCTGGATGATTCTTTTGGACATATCTGGATGGAGTCTTCTCTTCTATTCTTGTCTGCTCCTCTGGTTCTTCTTGAGGTTCTTCTTCATCATTCTGTCTTTGAGGGTAGCCTTCATCTTCTTCGATGTCTTCATGATGAACTTGCCTAGGAATGTATCCCTTCTCATCAACCACAACATCAATGTTGTCAACAATTCTGCCAAGTCTTTTATTGTAGCACTTGTATGCTTTGTTATGTGGATAATAACCAAGAAGAATGCCTTCGTCTGCTCTTGGTTCAAGTTTTCCAAGTTGCTCATCAGTATTCTTAATATAACATTTGCTCCCAAAGATTTTGAAGTGCTTCACCGAAGGAGTCTTACCACACCAGAGCTCATGAGGAGTTTGAGTGCTGTTTACTCAGACATTTGTTTTGTTGAGAATAATAACCACAGCATGTGCAGCTTCACCCCAGAAAGTTGCGGGAGTACCTGATTCATCAAGCATAGCACGAGCCATTTGTTGGATTGTTCTGTTCATTCTTTCCACAACTCCATTTTGCTGCGGAGTTCTAGCTGTAGAGAATTCTCTTCTTATCCCATGTTCTTCACAGAAATCGAAAAATTCATTTGAGGTAAACTCCCCACCTCTGTCAGATATGAGGCACTTAATCTTGTGTCCTGATTCATTTTCAGCCAAGGCTTTGAAGGATTTGAATTTTTCGAATGCTTCATCTTTGTGCTTCATAAGTCCTAACCAGACAAACCTAGAGAAATCGTCAATGAATAATATCAAATATTCTTCTCCTCGATGTGTTCTTTTTCTGAATGGACCACATGTATCTGTATGTACTAGCTCAAGAGGCATGCTAGCTGATCCTTCCTTCTCCGGAAAATTAGTTCTGGTTTGCTTTCCAAACTGACATGATTTGCATATGGTGTTGTCTGGAATTTTGATATCTAGAAGATCACGAACTACCTGATATTTGCATGCTTTCCTTATTTGTGGAAAGCTTAGATGCCCCAACCTTCGATGCCATAGCTAGTGTTCATCATTCTTGCTCAAATAACATTGTTGTTGTCTTTCTTCAAATATGTATAGATTATTTGGAGTCCTTCTTCCTTTGATCACTGTTTCACCTATATCAAGATCACGAACACAACATCCATTTGATCTAAATATTACCTCTGTTCCTTGATCGCACATCTGACTGACACTCAGAAGATTATGCTTCAATCCATCAACATACAGAACATTTCCAGCTTTGACCTTCTCTTTCAACAGAGCAACGCCCTTTCCTTTTATGGCTGCAGAGATATCGTTTCCAAAAGAAACTTTCTTTCCCTTTTCTAATGCGGTATATGATTCAAGTTTTTCTTTGTCCCCTGTCATATGCTTCGAACATCCGCTGTCAATGTACCATAGGCTTTCTTGACCTTCTGCATAAAAGGCTATCCCACATCTTTCTGGTTGCGGTTCCTTTATTCTCCATGTTCTGACATTTGAGGTTTGTTCCTTCTGAGTTGTCTTCCAGAACCTGCTCCTGCATTCAGAGTCTTCATGACCAAAGTTATTACAAATAGAGCATTCAACTTCATTTTCAAGAACCGAAAAGTTGTTATAAGTCCTTTTCATGGTTCCAGTCATACTTCTTTGCTTTTGAGCTTCTCTAGTCATGATTGTCTTGTAGGCAACACATTGAGCTGCTTTGTGACCAAAGTTATGGCAAGAAAAGCATTGGCCATTAAAGAAATTTCTCTGATAATCAGATCTATCATCCAACAGATTGTAGCTTCTATTGACATCCATTCTTGGGGCAAATTGGGAAGATTTTACCTGTGGCTGATTGTAGCTTTTGTTTGTCCTTAAGGCCGCTTGTCCCCGAACTTATTGATAGTCTTTATTTGTTCTTGAGGTAAATTGTCCCTGATTCACCTGATGACTTTTATTTGGTCTTTGTTCGCTCCTCCTTGTTGCATCAAGATAACTTTTAGAGGTAGAAGCTTGAGATGTTTCTCCATTATATCCCACACCTGTCTTGATCAGAGGAGAACGCTGCACATTGATAATCTCATCCAAGGTTTCAGATCCTTTAACAAATTTAAGATTAATTGCTTTTGTTTTCTCAATCTCGTTTCTAAGACAAACAATCTCACATTCCAATTTTTCAAGATGTTTTTCCTTTTCTGCCAGTTGACATTGTAGAGAATCAATAATAGCACTTTTCTCTTCTAAGCAAACTTTGATATCATTCATTTCTTCATAAAAGCCTTCTACATCTATAGCATCCATGTAATCATCATCTTCAAAAGCCATTAAAAGTTTATATCTATAACCTTGTTCATCTTCGTCACTATTTGAAAGACCATCACTATCTTCATGAGTGTAATAGCTTTTCTTCTTTTCATTCTATTTCTTGTTCCATTTAACAGGTTCCTTTCCCTTGTCATTCTTATCTTTGTGAGGACATTTGGCAGCATAATGACCTACTCTTCCATAAGCAAAGCATTTAAAAGGTAACTTACCTCTAAACCTTCCAGAACCCCTTTGAAGATTTCTGACAAAATTTGATTCTTCTTCTTCATCTTCTGGCACGTGACTTGCTTCATAATAATCTTCTTTGCCCGAAGCCTTGAAAGCAGCTTCTCTTCTGTCTGATGGACCTCCTTTTCTCATTTCATAAGCAGTTAGAATTCCGTGAAGCTGAGACATAGTAAGAATTTGTAGATTTTCCTTTTCTTCTATTGCAGACACTTTAGATTCAAATTTGGGTGACAATGATCTTAGAATCTTTTCAACCACAATAGCCTCTTTTATTTATTCACCCAAGTTTTTCATGCAATTAACAATCTCATCTACCCTAAGGAAATAGTTAGCCACACTTTAATCATTATACATTCTGAGAGTCTCATACTTAATCCTGAGAGTTTGAAGTTTAGCACGCTTTACCTGTTCGTCTCCTTCATAGCTCGTGACAATTTTGTCCCATATTTCTTTTGCGGATTTATAGTGCATTACCTTCATGAATTCCGATTGGGATATACATCCTAGAAGGGTACTGACTGCTTTTGCATTTGTTTCATACTTCTTTTTCTCGGCTGCATCTGTAGGAGTAGCTGAAGGAAAAGCGTAGCCTGTCTCTACAATGTCCCAAACTTCTGTACCAAGAGATTGCAGATAGGCAGTAACTCTTACCTTCCAATAATTGAAGTTTTTCCCATCAAAAACCGGTGGCCTGATTGATGCTTCTCTCTCGTAGTTGCTCATGATGAACGATCTACCTTCAAGCGATCAAGCTTCTCTGAAGGACCTGCTCTGATACCAATTGTTGGAAATAATACTGAGAGGGGGGGGGTGAATCAGTATTATCTGAAAAAACTTTTCATTTTATGCTCAGAAACATATACGCTACTTCAGTTAAGTGAAACAGCGTGTACACGCTACTGTGTCTAAAGAAACTAGCGTATAACAAGAAAACTTATGATTCAGTAGCTTATCTTCAGTAAATGCATCAGGACATTATTAACCATGATAGTAAAACAGGTGCAGTATAACAGAACAGATCATCACACAGAAAACACACACATGAACACCATGATATAAGGTGGAAACCCAATGTGGGTGAAAACCACCTGCTGCAAGTCGTCTCTATCTTTCTTTAATATGAAACTTCAGTTTACAATCTTTTGTACTGGTGCAGCCTTATACCAGTACGCAAGCTACAACCTGCTGAAGGCTTCAACCTTCTCTCGTTCTCCAAACTTCCTTGGAAGGGAGCTCCAACCCCCTTTTCTCTTGTACTAGCTAAGATACTAGTACGTAGGTGCTGGCCTACAATCTTCTTTCCTTCAGGTACCACTTTTCATACATTTTCAGACTGGATATTCCTGAAGCACAGCATTACAATCTGAAGACCACAAGTCATTCAATTTTCACAACATATCATTGAAGCACAAAATAACCAATACTAGCATCATCAATCTTTAAATCACTGAACCACTGAAACCCTGTCAACACCAGTCACCAGAACACAGAGCAGACTACAGAACTCTGCAATAGCAGTCAGACCCAACTGCAACCAAAAATCAAACTTCAAAGATATACGCTACTTCAATGAGAGAAACCCTCGTATACACGCGCTTTTACCAAAGACAACCTGCGTACAAATCTAAAAATAAATTCTCTTAACTTGCAACTGTACCAGACATCAGTTAGACCCAGAACATAACATTGCGTCAGTATGCAGATCTAGAAATATGCATAATCAACCATATCACAATAGTGCATTTCAAACCATTAGATCCCGATCTGTCCTTAGATCTAGTCTTCCATCAACCGGTGTGATCTCTCCTTAGATCAAGCAACCTAGAACCTGCATACTGGATCTAATACTTCATCAGATATTCAAGACTTTTCAGATACACTTTGCCTAATGATCTTCTTCTCCTTATATAGCCTTAGGCCTTGCTCAATACCACGGGCCAAAACCATAGAAATCCAATACCATCAACTTCAAAACTAGGGATCAACACGTCCGTCGAGACACCATGGTCCAAAACCATAGGCACAACTTCCAAGGAATAACCGCCACGGACCAAAGATAAGTTTTCCACATACACGCTCTTTTACTGAAGCCAACCTGCGTGTACACGCGACTTGGTATATAGCTGCGTATATGCGACTTGGTATATAGTGAACCTGCTTGTATACGCGACTTGGTATATAGTGAACCAGCGTGTATATATTTTCTCTTCATACTTGTAGTCTGATCATCAATTCCTTGCTGCTATCCTTCTGCACTATGATTTGTCATCAGTGTGATTTGCCATCAAGGACAACACTTGTCTCATAATGCCAACAATGCAATCACAAAGGTTATTTACCGAAGGTGGGTTCATTTTTTAATGAGCTTGAACTCTGGAGGAACATATGCTCATTGCTAGGTTTATTTTTTAATGAGCTTGAACTTTGCGTAAGCCTTCTCGTGGCTTGGTTCATTTTTTAATGAGCTTGAACCATGCGACAACATATGCTCAAATTTGGTTTCATGTTTACACAAGCTTGAAATGAAAAAATATGCTTGTTATAAGTTCGCATGCCCCCAGCATAATGACGCAAATCGAGGTGCATGCCCCCAAGCTTCATTGCATTCAATGAGGTGGATGGAATGAAGGTTCACTTTTGAGATTTTTGAAAGACTCAACTTGGATTTTTCTCAACCTTGTTTCATTTTTTAATGAGGTTGACACCATTCAATGAACTATCCTCTGCGACCTTTGATCACAACTCATAAGGGGTCATGAAGGAAAGATCTGGTTCCAATGCCCCCAGTACATGATGTACAACATCACTGAATTGATCATTAGATGATGTAGGTATGGTAGGGCTTGGAAGCAATACCTCGCGATGATCCAGACTATCAAAATGGTCAAATTTCTTCTTGATCTTTGATGATGTAGAAGATATCATATGACAAGTTTCCACTGTGGCCACTTCCACCAAATTACTCAGAGGTGAAAGGGAAAAAGTACCCATTAAGGAAGGGTCTTTTAGGAGACCTACTCTGATATTTTGAAGTGATTGAGAAATTCCATGGATCAATGGAATAATTCCAGTAACTTACAAACTGTTGGGGAAAAAGGTTAGTTGGTCAACGACTGTAATTTTACCTTGGAAGGGAAATGAAATCTTTCTAAAATATGTTGACACAACAACAGCCATAACATAAATCCAGGGCCTACCTAGTAGGATATTGTAGTCAAGGTTTCCATCAATGACCTCAACTTCAATTTCTATTATCTTGCCCCCCAGTTCAACTTGCAAGTTACTTAATATCCCATACGGAATGTATGTTCTTCCATCGAACGTTTTTAATGTCGTTGATGATAATGACAAGGGTGGAGAGCCTAAAGTTTTCCAGCAACTCATTGACATAATACAGGTAGATGCTCCCTCATCAATGATTATTCGATGAAAAGTTTTGTTGAGGGATTTTACCTGTATGAGGAAAGGGAGCTAGGTCGGTAACTGAGGTTTGTATCCTTTATGATTAAAGGCCACTAGATTGGAATCCGCTGTATCAATCCCACCTATCACTAATAACAAAGCTTGCTTTTGGGAGGGGAAATTCTACAGTACTTCAAGTGTCGACATAGCAGATGGCGATTGAGCCAGATCCTCCACTATATTATAATTCTATGATACTCAAGCACAAGGATTGAACATTGATTTATGTACTACTCCCTTAGGCAGTTTTATTGTTAATTTAGGAATGATTGGTGGAACAACTTCTGGCGAAGTTGTTGTCGAACTACTGGGTTGATCTGTAGCCTTGCCATGCGATGACTGTGGATTTCCATAATCTTTATTCCTTGTTGATATCAAAGCATCATTTTGTTGTTTTGAGATGGATAACATAAGCAGTTTGGATTGGGAAGCACGATCACTAGCAACCAGGTTTATTTCTGGGCTCGGAAACGGATTAGTCAACACCGCTAGGGCATTTCAAGTTTTAAAAATTTCATAACCTTAGATTTATGTGGACAATCTTTCGTGAAATGCTCATTATCGCATATGTAACATGGATAACGAGGTTTCTTTTGCCCAGTAGGGTTTTTAGAAGATTTTTCAGGACGTGAATTTTCCTGTTTCTTCTTATTATTTTTCCCTTTTTTCTTGCCCCCTGTTGCTTTGGATTTTTGCCCTTGTCAGTTGACACGGCATTGACCTCCGAGGCGAGATGTTCTTCATCTGCTTTTTGACTAGAGACCATATGGGATTTCTTAGATGTAGCCTTTGCGGTGTTCGAGCTTATCGTACCTATCACGCCATCACCAGCATGAGAGTCTTTATTTGATTTAGGAGGAGGAGGAATGGAAAATTCTGGTCTAGGAGTGTCAGGAATTTTGTCGTAGAGCATGCCAGACTGAGTATAGACCAAGTCTAGATATTGCGCACGAGCAATGACCTGCTCTTCTACAACAACTCCTCCCTTAGCCACATCCTCTGTAATAAAGGGTAACAATGACTTTATAAACCATTTAGCTAAAAGCTGATCAGGGATGGACATCTTCACCATTCTTCGACGATGTTGCAACTCATGAATATGATTAGATATGTGAGTGGCTGTCATCTATTTAAAGTTGGTAAGGAGTTTTGTCCCCATTTCGTACCTTATGGGTAATTGAAAATGGGTTAAAAAGGTAGTGGCAAGGGTGCTGAAGTTATCAAACGAAGCTCTAAGCAATTCTATATACCATTTAGCTACCGAACTAGTTAACGTTCGCTGAAAAAGGCGAAGCCTAATTAAATCATCATTCAGGGTGTTGGATGAACACCACAAATGGAACGTCATTACATGATTCGATGGATCTTCACCTGGATTTCCATTGAATTTAGGAATATCATAGGGAAGTTTATGAGGAATCGTAGGCCACCAAGGGGCATAAGCAATTGGATCATTCATCAAACAGTTTAGATCTGGTAATTCTAGCATTGCTACAAAGGGAAACTGTTGATTCAGGTTAGGCGAAGCATACCCAGGATAAGATGGAATTGCCTGAGCAGTAGGTCTTTGCATACCAGCATAATGTATTTGATGTTGGTAACTTTGATAAGGTTTATGGGCATAACCATTGTAATATGGTTGTTGATAACCGCTTTGGAAATGCAGTTTCCCATTACATACAAAGACTTGTTGCTCAGGTCCTTAGTATGATTGCTAGAATTGCGGTTGTTGGTATTGAACCAGCCATGGCTGTTAGACCATTTGCTGTTGTCTGATACTAGATGATTGACCATGATGAGGAGACATAGTACCTGTTTGAGCCTGAGTCACTCTAGATAAGGAGGCACTCACCTAAGGTTGTGATTGAATCGCTGAGATGAGAGGCTATTGTATTGCAACCTAAGAAACTTGAGCTTGACATACAACAAGTAGTGCTTGTACTTGTGATACAGTCACAATAGCAGGTGTAGTGGGAATATTTGACACAAGATGGACTGGTTGCATTGAATATACAACCCTTGGTTGTTGAGGTAGTATTGGTACCCAATTGCTGGATGTAATTCTAGTTTGACCTGAACATTGTCGTAAACTCTCATATGGTTGTTCTCCAGGAGGGAACAATGAAGAGGCATACTACCCCCCATATGGTGGTAATCCAGTACTTAAAGGGTAGATTGGCCTTTGAAGGCACATTGGATCAACTTGTTGAGTTTCAACATAATAAATACCAGATGAGAATCTAGATGAAGAAATAGGAACTGACCATGTCGTGGAAACAGTCCTTGATTGGACTCCGGCTTATTGTTGATAACTTGCCGGGACAAATGGTATACCAACAGTCATTGTAGGAATGGAAGCAGGAAGCTCCACCGTAGTTGTGTCAGTTGACACAGTCCTAGATGTCGATGGTTGTTCAGACATGTTTAGTTAATCCAAAAGATTTCCTAGCGATTCGACAGGAACTTGAAATGAAAAAGAACTAACTTTTGTAGTAGAAGGATGTAAGTGGATCCCAGTTCAAAAATTCACTGGAGAACTGGGTGGAAGATCCTCTACTATCTCTTCTAGAGCAATCAATCCAGGTGGAAGAGGTAGACCGTTAGGTCTGTAAAATATTTCTAGAGCCGAAGAAAGTGTAGCTTCTACAGTAACAGATACTGGAGGTGTGACACCTTCTGAATCAGCCCTAGATGGAGCTGGTTCAAGAATAAAAGTGTTTATTATTACACTAGGATCAGTTTTAATGTCCTCTTGTAACTGCGGAACTTCTTCTGTAGAGGCCAGGGTACCAGAAATAATTGGAGTAACTGGAGTCTCTGAGGATGATGAAACACAAGTTTCAAATAAACCAAGAGACTTCGACCCAGTTAAATGAGATTTCTTGGCCCGGAATGGTTTCGTTTCCAGAGTCAAAGACGATTAACTCGTTAGTATCTGCGAACGATGGGGTTTTAATTGACTTTCTTCCACGATTGCGGATTACTCGATCAACTCAAAACAAAAAGGGGAAAATGTTATTTCGAGTTAAATGAATTTTATGACGCTTTGACACAACTTGCTTTTTCAATTTTTAAGAGTCAAGAGAAAGCTAAATATTACTCTATTCGCCTTCGATTTTTAATGAGACTGAAGTGGCAAGTGCTCAGATGGACCTTTTCTTTTAAGGAGTCTAAAAAAGAACGAAAGTGACTACTCTAGAAATCTAGATAGAGGGATTACCAAACCAATCACAAAACTGCAGACTACTTTTTACAATACGGCAGTCAATCTTCCCGAATGTTGTGTTCAATGCATTGTGATCGATAGGGTAGCAGACACGGCTTCCTAAGGATAAAGGATATAGCCTATTGTGGTCTACCAATATATACTCGATGATACATGGGAGCACAAGTCCGTACTGGCACTTTTCGTCTCAAAGAGGAGGAATCAACCAACCTATGATGAAAGCGATAGTTACCAAGCTTTACAATGCCGGAATACATCTCTAGCCTAGACTTCTAAATGTCGTGTGTTAGGCTCCAAAGCGTTTTTATGTTCATTGAAATTTATTTTACAGTTGATCTTTCTTAAGAAGTTTACATTTAAAGTTCACTGCGTGATGTAGATATACAAATCCTAAATATGAAATCTAAGATGATAAACAGTCATTTACTTTCTTTTTGCAATGAAAATCCTAGCTACTAAGGAAAGAGAAGCAAAATTCTTTCAACATAGAGCAGAGAGCACACACTAGATGCACTTTTCCTAAATCAATATCAACAAGTAGTCTAAATGAAAATGCACATGCATTTATTTGTTTTCTGCTTTCATAATGTGTGAATGACAAAAAGAATGCTAAGTACAGATCTGAACTATTCTTCTTTCAAAGCGACAGTACTAACAATTTTCTTTTCAAAAAACGAAAGGAAGACTAAGACAACACTTTGCGATTTTGAATTGAAAACTACTTTCGACACAAGAGCAAAAGTGTAATTAGCTATCAAAAAGAGGAGGTTTCTTTTCTTTGATTGAAAACGACACTTGCGACACTTTCAAATCAAAAGACGATAGTTCTATTAAGCTAATGTTTGCCAAAAGAGAACTGTAAATGGCGAAAAATACATAAAAACATTCACAATTCTTTATACAATGGAGGCTGAATAATGCAAAGGAAGGGAGTTTCAACAGTGATATACTGATCACAGACAGTAAAACTCCTAAATAAAGCTAAAGACAATGAAGAAAAAACAAAAATCTGGAGGCAGAAACAGTCATACCTGATCATCGCACCTGTAACACAGGGAAATAGGGATGCATCTCACCTACAGCACACAGGAGGTGCGATGCATTCAGACTGTCAAAGGGAGACAGTGCGATGGTCCAAGAACGAGAATGGGCTTGGTTTTTTCTCACATTTTGCAGCTTATTTCAGGGATTTAGGTTAAGCTAATGATAGTTAGTAAATACAAAGTACAGTGGTTGATCCAATGAGGTTACTTGAGCTACCATCACGGCACTTAGGATTTTTTCAAATCAATTGTTCAGTTTATAATCAAAACCCTGAGATGGACTGAAGTAGCATTGATCTACTTTGCACTTGCATATAAAATGTAGTTCAAAGGCTAGCTGGCTTAACTTCAGGCTCCATCTGTAGTTTATAAAGCAAACAAATATAAACAAGCTATTCGCTCCCCAACGAAGTCACCAATTTTTATTATCGGGAAAACTAGTGTCCACTCAGAGCTGCTAGTCCCACTAAGATGGGTATCTATCTTAGAAACAAACAAATTAAAGTTACTTTCATTTTCCTTTATGAGAGATAGATGAGAGAGAAGTAGAGAGTACCAACCTCAGTCTTTCACTTGGCTCCTTACTTGTTTCCTCTCTCCTTTGACAAAGTTTCGCCACTCCTTCCTTACTTGTCCTGCTTCAAAGAACACCTGTAGAGTCAAAGCAGCATAATACCATCAAAGCATAGAGATATATAACCATAAACAATATGATCAGATGTATATTAACCATACAAACGCATATATCAATACAAGATTCAGAAATATACAAGAATATGGAGGAAAACTCAAATATCTTTATTGATAGAAGTAGTAGAAGAGAGGATTACAACCCATTTGTCTGATCCAGTGCCATCCTCCCAGAATGAAAGCCCTCTTCACCTCATGAAAAGCTTAGATCACCCAACAATACAATGTTGCACAGAGAAACCAACAGCACTTCCTTACCAAATACAAAATTCCAGCCTCTGGAGCTTTAGGATGAGGGATCCATATATAGATGTTTGCAGGTGGGTGAGTCAACTTTTGGGATTTTGATTAGTGTTATCTCTCTGATAGTTCTTGGTTCCACTTGGAGATTTCATGATCTCTTACTCATCCCTCGTCGAATTTAGAGAGGTAAGTGTCAAATGGGCAGTTTCTAGACGATTCTCTGGGTTTCCACCTAGCCAACTGCCTCTGCCATTTGTCTGCTCTTGCTCATCACACCCTATAGAAGGGATTTTTAGTATGCATCACACTTTTTTCATGTGGCAGGTGAGATGCATCGCACCCTTAGCACTGGGCAATCTGTATGGTCTTGTTTTGACCAGTTCTAAGTAGTTTTTCAGGGAGAACTTCTGGGAGATGATGTAATCAGCTGACCTTGCTCCTTTAGAGTATGAAACAACACTTTTAGGGACTTAGAATCCCTTGGTTTATGGACATATGTGATTGGGGTTGCAGTGCCCAAATATGTCTATAACAAAGTGGGGTGGTGTCTTTCTAGTGACTAAATAGTTAGCAATGTTAGCAAACCATAGGGTGTCTTTTAACATAGAAAAAATATATTCGTAAGGAAAATCATCATTAACAGGAGTTACTTCACCAGGATTATTCAATCTTGAAAGAAATCCTTATACCACATTATATTTTCTTGGTCTATCAACAATCGTAATATTAAATTCCTGCAACAATAACAACCACCTAGTCACTATACCTCTAGTCAATGGTTTATTCATCAAATATTTAATTTTGGAATGGTTAGTATGTACAAAGACTTCATACCCTGTAATATAGTGCCTGAACTTGTTAATTTCAAAAATCACAGCTAAAAACTCTTTCTCTGTAACTGTATAATTTAATTTAGCAGGAGACAAATTCTTACTAATAAAATAGATGGCATAGGATTGCTTGTTTTCCTCTTATCCTAAAGCTGCACCAATAGCCAAATTTGAAGCATCAAAGGAAATGTGAAAAGGTAGGGACCAATTTGGACCTCTCAAAATTGGTGCCTATACTAACTTTTCCTTCAATGTTTCAAAGGACTGTTGGCAAGCTGTGGACCAAGAAAACTCACTATCCTTAGCTAGAAGTCGAAAAAGAGGGGTAGCTATCCTAGAAAAATTTTCAATGAATCTCCTATAGTAACCAGCATGTCCTAAAAAACCTCTTACTTCCCTTTGAGTCTTGGCTGTAGGAAGACGCAAAATGATCTCAATCTTAGCTAGGTCAACCTAGATACCTTTATCAGAAATAAGATGGTCAAGCACCACACTTGCCTTGCACATTAACCTGCATTTATTGTCACTCAAGGCAATATGGGCTTCTTGGCAACGAAGAAGTACTTTTTCCAGATTTTTGAGAGCCTCCTGAAAAGAGTCACCAATTACATAAAAGTCATCCACATAAATTTCTACACATTCTAGATCAACAAAAATAGCGAAGACAACCCTTTGAAAGGTAGTCGGGGCATTACACAAACCAAAGGGGAGCACTTTATAAGCAAATGTTCCCCAAGGGTATGTAAAAGTAGTTTTGTCCTGATCTTCGGGTGCAATCTGTATCTGGTTGTAACCACTGAAGGCATCCAAAAAAGAAAAGTATTTCTTTCCTGCAACAGTATCTAGCACCTAGTCAATAAAAGGAAGAGGAAAGTAATATTTGAGAGTGGCTTTGTTTAATTCTCGATAGTCAATACAAATGCACCATCTCCCATCTTTCTTAGGAACCAACACTAATGAAGAGACCCTTTGGCTATCAGAAATAGGATAGATGAAACTAGCATCTAAAAGTTTTTGTAATTCTTCCTTCACAACATCTTTCAGAGATGGATTCATACGCCTTTGGGGATATTGGACAGGTCGGGCTCCTTCTTGAATGTAAATATATGTGTAAAGGTTTTAGGAGGAATTCCTTTCATATCCTCATAACCCCATGCAAAGGCACCAAGATGGTTCTGCAACAAGTTTACAAGTTGATCTTGGTGAGATGAGTCTAGATATAAACTAATATGCAAGGATTTACTAGGGCTAATCTCAACAAGAGTAGTATCAAGATCAAGAACACTCACGGGAGTGGTTGATGACAGTGGTACAGAAGAATGAGAATCATGATTTTCTTGAAAATATAGGCTAAAAATCTAGCTCAATGGCTCAAAATTAGGCATAGTGTCTAGATTATTCAGGAAATCTTGAATCTCACCTTCTTGTGAAGACCCAGTATAATGATGTATAAGAGAAATGGACTGAGTCTCCTCATCACTGCTTTGATCTAACCATAAGGTATATTGGAGGTCCTGAATGGATCTGGCAGGAGGATATAAGGTAACTATCTTCCTAGAATCTCCATGAGAAATATACATGTACTGGAACGAAATCCAATATATGCGTCAGCTATAGCAAGCCATGGTCAACCCAAGATCAATGGATGTCCTCCTACTAGTTTATTTGGCTGAAAAACAACGAAATCAATAGGATATTCCCAAGAATCTAATGCAATGATCGCATCATCCAATACTCCTTCTAGCTTGATTTTAGATCTATCCACCAATTCAAGCACAGTTGGAGTAGGACAAAGATGAGATAACTGAAGTTGATCCATGGTTTGTTTAGTCATGACATTAATGGCTACCCCCAAGTCTATAAGAACATTAGAGACAAGAACATCACTAATCTGAACTAAGACAACAAGGTTTCTGGGATCAATATATTTCTCTATAGACACACATCCCATCATCAACTATACTACCCTACCAAGAAATTGAATGGTTTGTGGTTCTAATCTCTTCCTCCCTGGTTTCTTAAGACAGAGTTCCTTAATGATCTTAGTACAAATGGGGATCTCTTTAATGTCCTGAAGAAAAGGTACCTTAATAAAAATGTTCCTGAGTTCAGAAACCAAGCTAGTCTCAGAAATAGGCTCACTTCTTTCCACAACTAGCCTTTCTAGAAAGGGAGGCTAGTTTGAAGAGCATGGTAAGGATTCAGAAGGTAAGGGAATGGGTTTCTTGGTGACAACTTCCATAGAATAGTTAGGAGTCTCCTCCTCTCCTTTCTCTTCAACAATCACCACAGGTTGCTTCTGGTTTTCTGAAGTTACAGACCTCCCCGATCTCAATTAGATATCATGATCCCCAACTGGAATAACTGGTACCCGAATGGTAAAGGCGGGTTCATTACATGGATCATTTGCACTGCTTTATTATTAAGATTGTGTATAGGTTGAGTAGGCAACTAAGGAGGTCGAAATGGTGGGGGTAAAGGCGAAGATGGAGTAGACTAACTTTGAGGTAAAGATGGTTGAGGGATTGGATAAGGTGCATATGTAGGTGGATATGACTGCATAGGTGGTTGGTAGGAATACTAAGGATGATTTGGCCCTCTCCAACCTTGTTGCCATGGTGGAGAAGGTTTTCCATGCTGATATTGATTCCCATACTGCCACTACTGAGAATGATTGGTGTTAGGATAAGAATATGCATGTGCATTATAACCAAAATAGTGTGGAGAGAATTCAGGAGCCATACCTGCACTTACCTGAGGCAAATTCCTCCTTGCTCCCATGGCATATAAGTATTCAGCTTCAGGTTTTCCCCTTTTGATTACAGCTTTAATTCATGGTATAAAGGGACACTTTTCCATGGTATGGTCTTCTGCACAAACAACACACTTATTAGTTTCCTTCAAATTAAGAGGACACTCTTTAGGAGGATGCTTATCTCTACATTTAGGACAAAAAATACATAATGACTATTGTTCTTTTATAAGTTTTTGTTGAAATTTCAAAGAGTCTAATTTTTTGCTAACAATATTCATTATATCAATCTTCATATTTTCCATTTTATTTTCTAGTCCAATAATCATAGCATCTGTAGATTCGGTTTTTCTATTTCTACTCTAAATTCCTCTACCGGATCTATACTGATTCCTTGAAAATTTCATGCACAAATCATAGATCGGATCAAAAGTTTTCTAAGAAATATCACCTTGTTCTAATAGGTTCAAAGTATTTCTAGCATCATCAGTAATTCCATGCAAGAACAAAGTTCTAATAGTACTAGAATCAAACTTAAGCTTTGACCTTTGTAAAATATACAAAAATATTTCTAAGTAATCCTCAAGAGTTTCATCATCATTCTACACAATTTTAAAGATTTCATCTTCCATGTCCCGAGATTTGCAATATTCTTGATATTTTGACAAAAGCACTCTCTTCATCTGATCCCAAGCAGTTATTGTGTTCCCTCCTAACCCCATGAACCAGCGCAAAGCTGAGTCTTTAAGAGTGGTAGGAAACAATCTCAACTTCTGAGCTTCAGTTCAATACTCATAACTTCTACAAAAAATATAAAACTCGAATAAAAAAGAGTCAATATCTTCATGAACTTTGCCGTGGAAATGAGGGGGAGACGATGGTGGAATATTCTTCATCTATGTAATAGTATTGGGATCCATAATTGGAAACTCAAAAGTGAATTGTTCCTCATTTACCTGGTTTTCACCAATTCCTTCTGCATGATCTTCACGATCTGCCATTGTTTCCCCTTCATGCAAACCACTCTGAATAGGCTAAGAAGATTTACTACTAGTAGT
This sequence comes from Pinus tabuliformis, assembly GCA_031772625.1. NCBI lineage: Eukaryota > Viridiplantae > Streptophyta > Pinopsida > Pinales > Pinaceae > Pinus > Pinus tabuliformis. The sequence goes on along the minus strand of CM062818.1, from coordinate 1,584,864,058 downwards.
CTCCTCCTTCCCCTTTTTGGGCTGAACCACACCTGAGCTACTGTCACCAGAGTCCAGGTGGATTGTTCCTCCATGATGGGTTTGAATTTTGGACTTCCTACCTACAAAATAAGACCCAATATGAAAATTGTTTTCAGATTTATTAGTATTTCCTTGGCCCTTAGTGGGCTTCGAACCCCTACCTCTTCTAAGCATTCATCTCAAAAGAAGAATAACAAAGCAACTTCTAATAAAATGTTGCAAAGAATACTCAACACCAATAAAATTTCTTCAAAAAAAAAAATTCCCAAACAATAGAAGCACACTGCAGAAAAAGATAAAAGCAAACTTACCCCTATTGCATCAAATAGAAAATTCTTACCGTGGCACCAAAATATTCAGTGCAGGAATTGCACTTAAGAAAACCCTTCAACACTTAATTGTCAACCCGGGGGATCCGTAAACTTAGAGATGAAGCACAGGCAATGCCAGAGATGGTATGAACCTTTCTGATGAAAATTCCTACTTTCTTAAATGGGAACATTCATAATCGAATTGGAAAGAGTAAAAGACAATTGAATCATCAAAGTAATCTAGTGCTGGAACAAGAAAGAATGCATTTGCAAGGGAATGAAAATAAAAAGACAATCACTCCAACTGATCAATATTTAATCATTGACTATATGCTTATATTCCTCTTTAGTAGAAATACTTTAGCATTCTCATAAAGTGGGCCCTTAAACCTGCTTTCTTAAATATTTCCTTCTTGCACTAGTTAGTCCTCCACTTATCGCAGTTTGCTTGCACTGGTGCAGGAAAAAAGATTTATGCAAGAGGTATAAGTTGTGTCTTACAAAAGATTCTTGACTTCATGCAAAGGCTCGAAACTCAAGGGTTCTAAGCACTCAGATCCTGTGACAAGAAACCATCTCTTGCACCTGAGCAGAGTTCCTTGCACTTAGTTATCGATTCCATAAATAAGTGTTAACTATTGCAAATGAAACTTAATTGCAAAAATAACTTGCACATGTAAAAATAAATGTTTTGAATCTTATCTACATGTAAAATGAAAGTAAATAACCATAACTGGAAACAACCACTAAAGAATTCACTTGCCATCTACATATATTACTTAGAAGAATGGAAAAGAAACATTGCATGAAAGAGACTAGAAATACTTGTTGCAACACACCAACGTGCACTGGTGCAGGTTCATTTCTCTTGCTTTAACCAGTGAGGAAAACCAATTAAAAAGATTTCCATGAAAATAAATTGTGAGAAAGGGAAAAGAATTAATCACATCAACATGCACTGGTGCAGGTTCATTTCTCCTGCTTGGACCAGGTGGGGAAAACCAACTGAAATAAATTCCATGAAAGGAAATTGCAATAAAGTAAATCTAACTAATTCACACAATGGATCCGCTCACACTTTGAAACAAATATATGTGCATGGAAATAGAATTCAATTAAATCACACTTTAACAATAAGAACACACATAAATAAATACGAAATTGAAAATAGGGTAAATGAGCTGGGTTGGCTGGTCCCTATCCAGCCAGCTCATTTACCTTTTAAGAGACAATGCTACTCAGTAATTTAGATCAGACTCATTGGCTTAAAAGAACAGATAGGATTTGAAGGGCACGAGGCAGAGCTCCTTCTTTCTATGAATTCACAAAGGCAAAGTACATCATGGAATACAAAGTCCAGCCCAGATTTGGGCAATAACAAAATATACAATAATACAGTGTTGTTATCTCCTCTATCTGTCGTCCTCCTAATTCTATCTACATTCTGTAATTTATAGACCGTCAGCCCAAGGTCGTAACTACTAAACTTGGTACAGGCCCTTCGGTCAACCGTTTACATAAAAAAATGTAGATTTTAGCCTCTTGGCTTTTAAATATAGGCAATTGAACTTGTTGGCTATGGGCCAAATCTTCAACTTCCATTCAAGCAATCTGCAACTTCAGCCTTGTCTTTGGCTACCTTTGGCTAATCTGGTCTTCGTGGCCAATGATGCACAAAACATGGTGGTGGTTAGGGAAGTCTGGATCTACTGTGCAAATTCGCTGCATTGGCAATAGTGTGAGATCCGATCTGGCACTTAAATCAGTAGTCACGCGAGATCCAATCCTGCACGTAAATCAGTAGTCACATTAAGTGTCTTTATTTACCAAGTATTTATCAGAGATAAGGATAAGTTACAAAAGTGTATTAAAAGTAATAAATCTGAATTAAATAACTAATTAAATGCTAAATTGAAATAAAATATGAAAAATAAAGTACATGTAAAATATATCGCCATGCTTGGACTAGTGCAGGATGAGGGTATGCAAAAAAGGGTAAAACATAGGTAAATAGTGTGGTTTATAAAGGAAAAAGAAGGACAAGAATGGGGATAATTTAGGGGAATTTCCATTTTAAGTAAAATAATATTATATCAACTTGTTTGTTAGATACTGAACTGGATTTTCTAGAACCCCATTATGATGTATATCTATAATATTTATTTCATGCTCAACATGAATACTATATGTGACATTTAAAAAGAATTAATATCAAAAAAATTAATTAAATCTAAATCTAAATCCCTATTGATTCTAAATTTTAATTAAATTTTAGATCTATTGGGTTCACATAAGGATCATATCCCTAAAAATAAAACCTCCTTGAAATTTGGAAAACTTTAGAAACTTAAGCACCTCAAGGAAACTAAAGCTTATATAACAAATATGTACATTTTTAGGAATCCATCTAGACCAAAGGGAAGCATTTATGTATTCAAAATTACAAAATTATAAGAGTATTCAACCATCACATTTATAAATTACAAAATTTATATGTTGATCCCTTGTACTAGATTAAATTACACTTGATCATTATAGTCTCGGCTTTAGGGCTTGCCATTTGCATCATCTACTCATTTGGCCAATGGACCATATGAATGAAAGTCTTTGTAATACGTTCATGGTTTGATTATGTCATCTTCCATCTCCTCGGTTCACTTTTATTTGTTTTGATTTCTTTGAGGCTAATTCAAGCTACTATGACTAGATGATTGTATTGACAAGATATATATTTAGGCATTAAATATCCATAAATGATGTGGTCAACCTATTTTTTAACATTTTCAAAAAAATGGCCCATCACAACCATGTCACCAATTTGGTATGTGAACTTCCCATTTTCATATGGTTGCAACAACCTTTTTTTCACATGTGTGCATCACATCAAATACAAGGTTGTGTTCTCTTCATTTCCTTAGGGGGTAGTGACAGAAAAAACGTTGCCTGCAATAAAAATAAAAAATATGTATTAATTTAATATGTTCAAGATTTAAATTTATATATGAAATCATTAATGATAGACGTGCCACATACCTCCCATTACAACATCAAAGAATCAATCATGATCAAGTGAAACAATGGCCTATTCATCATGCATCTCTTTCCACGTCAAAGTTGGATGAGATCCCTTTGGATTAAGAGGGAAATATTTCCATCCTTTCATGTTCCCATGTTTTTCACATTGATCAAGTTTACATCCATCAACACCAATGAAAAACTCACAAAAATATGTGAGTTTTCTTGTCTCGATGGAAAATATTGCCCCCATGTCTTTACTTTGCACTCTGTGTAATTCCCTTTTTCCTTCCATAGTATTACAATACCAAGGAATGGATCTATTCGTATCGCCAAGTTAAACATTTCAAAATAACCTACACACAGACCTAATAGATCTGTGACCTTCATGTCATAAATGGGACACCACTAATTGACCAACTATGGTGATGATTTGAGTCGATCTTCATAATGACTCATATGATACCTCCTAATTTCTTGCTTCACACAAGCACCTACACCATCATGCTCACCCTTTCCATGTCTTGTTTCAAAATAGCTCCAAGTATGTTGAATTTTCTTCTTATTGTGTAGCTAGCTCAACCAATAAAAACTATGTGCTGACTTGAACTTTCCCGCACAACCAGCTAACCATATCCAATGCTTTTTGAATGATATGTCATTTTTTTAATGATTCATAAATCATGTCAAAGTAATGTTGCACAAATAATGTTTCATGCTCATTATAAGCATTGATGCAGAAGTGATACTCCTTAATCACATCACATGAATCATTAGTGTTATACCTACTATCAACATTCAACTGAGCATGTTTGTACAAAACATGTACAAATATGGACACTTGTTCCAAGTCATAGTAGTCACTTTAGATATCTGGTTGAGGAGAAAATGTATAATTCTCACCAAAGTATACCAGTGATAAGATTGTGTCTAGATGGAATACTTCACGAGAATGATTAAATTCATAAGCTTGCCACCTAGACCTGTGTGATTATTTGACATATTTATAGATCTAGTTCTAAAACGCCCCTATGAACTATGAAATAGGAATCTCATCCTCGACATAGTTGATCCTACTAGGTGACAGATTTGATGAAGAAGTTTGATTTCCCATGGCATACTCATATCGCTTCCATGTGACAATGATATCTAACATCTTAGACTAGTTGGAATCAATAGCAAAGTTACTATTGAATGATGCCAAATCACTACATTTAGTGCATCTTCACCCACCTATACATATTTTCTTGTAAAACGACTCTTTTGGCTCCCTTCTGCATAGAATATTGATGAAACAAAATCACACATTGTATGAAGAGGGTCGTTATGACAGTTCTTCCAAAATTCCCAGAAAATGTCATTATGAAGCTAGAATTCAACATGATATCGACAACAACATGTGTCATAGATTGTATTAGGACTAATAAACCATGGTTTAAATTTTTTAAGTATCCTTATGGATATCTTCACATGGTGACTTATTTCCTAAAATTCCTTCAACAATGCAACTTCTATCATTTCTACAATGTTCTTAGTGTGATCTACATACTCACCTTTAGCTACACAACAATGTACGACATGCATTCTATTTGGAATAGCATGGAAATAGCTCCCCCAAAACTCTACCATAATTTCTCTGATTCCTATTGTAAGCTTGTCTTGATAGGGTTTCTTGGTGATAAGAGACCAACAAGCAGATTCATCATTTTCATTTACTCAAACACTAAATTTGGTATGCTTGTGCAATGTTTTTTCTCGAGACAAGGAACACTTTTGACATTGTTTCCAACTTTTGTAGTCTTAATTTACTTAGTGCAACAATATCAGTTGCAATTTCCCTCCGAGAAGCTCAAACATCGAGTTTTATTGATTTCCCAAATATAAAGAATGCATTTGATATATTTTCAGTAATGTTCATATGTGTCTTCCTGCTTTTAACATCTTGGACACCTAAAATCTTTTTTGCATGTTTTAGTTTCTTAAGTTTGATCAACCCATGTAGTATTTGAGTTTGTGCAACAACTAAATGTTTCCCAAAATACTATTGAATGATTTTATTGACATGTTGTCTAATAGTTCAAGTAGGGATAGGTTCCCCAAGATCCTTTATTGTGCTTACATCCAAATTTTCAGCAAACTTTCCACCCCTTTCCAAACCACTGTAACTCCCTATTATCCTATCAACTTGAGAGGGTGCAACTTGTTCTTCTAGTGGTTGATCAACTTGATAAGGCACATCTTCTTCCTCTGGTGGTTGATTAGCTTGAGCGGTCATATCTGGTTCCCCTAGTGATAGATGATTAGATTTATAGGGCATATCTTGTTCCTCTAATGGTTGATTAGCTCAATAGGTCACATCTTATTTCTCTAGTGGTTAATCAGCTTGATAGCACACATCTTGTTCCTCATGTAACTGATCAATTTCCATCCTTGCATTGTGGAATACAAAATATACTTGTAAGTCAAGTGAATCACCATCATAAGACATGTGAATAGTAGATATACACATGTTTATTTAAGAAATCACCATAGGTGGAAGTTCATGATATGATTAGAAAGGTATTCCCCCTATTTTCCTTTGATTTTAGCGATATATGAGTGTAACTTGGTTGGCATGGGGTGGCATAAATGTTTATGGAAAATGGGATCATTTTTGAGTTTTGTCAAATCTCGGAGATTTAAAGAAGAAACAAATGGTATCTTGTTGGTGTTAGCCATGATGTAATAACCTTGTGTGTTGGTGTTGGTATTAGTATTGGTGTACCCAATAGGGTAGTATTGGTTGGGGTACCCTGCAGGGTGGGGTTGGTTGAAGTACCCTATAGGGTGGTGTTTGTATTGCCCTGAGGGCTGGTGGTGGGGGTGCCTCAAGAGGAGTTATATCCCAATGAGGTGCCTCCAAGAATGGATGTTCCAAATAAGGTAGCTTGGTCTTGTCTTTTATGCTAGAATGATGAGAGACCAGGCACTCCTTCCGGTAATGGTGGGAGGTCTTGTAGGTGCCTTGAGTGACAGGTAACCCATAGGTCCCCTATGGTTCCCTAGTAAGTTTGTGGGAAAATATGTTAGGATATTCTAACACATAGGAAATAATTAAGTATAACTTGGTCTAGTGTATATTTAGGTAACCCGTGTTTCTTTAGTATGTGTTTTTTGTAACTTACAATCCGATGGTCATAATATGTTCTAGACATGAAGTGATCTGACTCCTCATTCTCTCCTCGGTATTACCGACACTTGATCCGTGGATTAGCACCCGATTGGTCCATGATCTCTATTTAAAGAGAATGAAGGGTCATTTGTCTGGTGACCATTCATGAGAGAAGTTTATGTAAATTTTCTTTCTTTTGCATTAATAAATTGCTTGAAGTGTCCACATTGGCTCAAGACGTGGACTATTTCCCTCTTTGAGGGTTTTAACCATGTCAAGAATATTGGTGTACTGATCTGTGATCTATTTGTGAGTGGTGTCATTTGGTTTTCTATCTAAGTAAATTACCCTATAAATTCCTACATGGTATCAGAGTTATTCGAGGTCACACTCATTGGTGATCCAAATCTGAAGCTGATACAACTGCATCTGATTGTTATTTCCTAGATATAGTGTTTTTGACCACTTTCAGACCGAGAGGACTGTTGTATTGTGTCACGAACATCTGTTCCAATGAGGAACCCCTTTCATTTCATGTGAAAAGGTTTCCAGTAGCCCTAGCTACATCATTTTTAAGATCTGGAGGTATACAATCTTTATTTGCAGTTATATTTATTTATCTCTCTATTTATTTTGGTTTATAGTCCTCTATAAAAAAAATTATTACCAGATCTATACCTTTCATTTATGCATATGCTCTTTCCCCATGACTCTTTGCGATCTGGGCAAACCAAAAACAAAAAGAAAGTATTTTTCTCATGCGTATGTTCTTTTCTGCTGCGCCTTAGTGTGATCTTCAGAAAATGAGAAACATTGTGGAAAGTATCTAGTTTCCAACCAAATCTAAATTTAAGTTGTAAGGCTTGGATTCTTTTGCTTGTTCGTTTGGTTTTTGTGGTTTTTTTTTGTAGGAAAAAAGGGGATTTTAAAGTAATCACGCACCCCAATGCTTCAGTGAAAAAAAAAACCTTCCTCCTTTCCAACAATTACTAACATTTTAAACTTGCTCACTTGGTCTAAAGTTACTTTATGAGAATAGAGGTCTTGGTTCAAGTCTTTTTTTTTGTTCAGTTACTTTTTCAAAAAACACATGTAACTTATGTTTGAAAGTTACTTATTTAAAAAATTTCTCACCCATTATAAAAAAAAGTGAGTCACTTATAATTCGAAAGTCACTTTATCTTTTATTTAAGTTGCAATTTAGTGGATAGTTCATAAAGTACCATTGTAAAAGTGACTTTCCCTTATTTATAAAAGTGGGTCACATAAAGTAATATTTTTTTAATTGAGCTAATTAAATTAAGTTTGGAGGGAGGGTGGGGGGGGATTTTTTTAAATATAACATTATCATCAACTTCCAAACATTCACGTGGTTTGTTGGCATATTCAACAACGTTTCTTCAAAAAGCCATAACTTATTCATCTGGAAGTTGTTTTCAGAGTCGTTTTTTTTAATCAGCCTAATTTTTCAAGATATTTCCATTTGAAAACTTAGTTTCATCATATACAAATTTAGTTTCTTTTAAAATAGAAATTCCATGCCTAGTTATTCTTGACAACACCAACTACTTCTAATGACTATCCTACATGGTGGATTTACTTAGAAGTAAAGGTCTTTATAGAATAGTCTTACGCCAAGACTCTAAACCTCAAGACGAAGATAAGCAAGCCAAATGGGAAAATAAGAAAGATCAAGAACATGGGTTGATAGGGATGTCTATATCTCCAAACCTTAGATTCCATATCACAGAAATTGATACCCCTGATGAAGTAATGAAAAAGCTCAATAAAGTTATTGGAATTAAAAATGAAATTAGATTCCATCAACTCGAAATGAGTTGCTTACATTGGGCCCCAATAATTTTTCTTCCATTGAAGATTTTTTGTCCAAGTTCAAGACCCTTAGAATTCTCTTGGAAGGTGTTAAGGTTAAAAAAGAAGAGTGTATCCTTATTTATTCCATTCTTACTAAGTTAGGACCACCCTACTCTTTATTTGTTTCCACCTTCCATTCTACTAGATATGCCTTTATTTATCAAGGAAAATAATACAAGTCCCCTTCTTTTGATGCCTTCTATGATTCTTTAATAAGAAAGCAAGAAAAACCCTTACATCTTGGTCTTCTTAAGACTCGAAACTCTTCTAAGAAAGCCTTAGTAGCCCAGTAGCAACCAAGTTCAAAGAATCCTAAGAAGCAAAATCCTAAAAATAATGGTCCTAAATCAAACAAGGGTCCTAAGACATTTCAATCTCAAAATGAAAAATCAACTCAACAAAATGACAAGGAATCTAAAAACAAAGGGAATAAGGCTGATAGACATTGCAAGTTTTGTAATCATGATGGTCACTTAGAATCCAAATGCTTTAAGAAGATGGTAGTCTTGGAAGCACCAATGAAGAAGCATAACATCGATTTGAAGCACTCTTCAACTTCAAATTCATCCTCACGAAGAGCACTTTCTGCATGTGGTTTTCAAGCATCTCGGTCTGCTTATGCACTAAATGTATCTTCTTCTTCTCATTCTCATGAGTGGCTCATTGAGTCTAGAGCTTCTTATCACATGGAAAAAAACAAAACCATTTTTTCTTATTTAAATGATTGTAACACCAAAAATATATACGTTGGTGATGATAGATCTCTTAGTTTTGTAGCGCCTAGAACTATTCATATAGACAATGGTCAACTTAATGATGTATTATGTGTTTCTACCTTATCCTACAACCTTCTATATGTATATCAGATAACTCATTTGGGTGAAGGTAAAACCGTTGAATTTTCGCCTCATGATGTTGTAATTAAGGACCTAAGAGATCCTAGACAAATTTTAGCAACTGACATTGTTGATGATTCTACAAAGTTGTATAATTTTAACAACATTGGGTCATCAACTCTCCCCTCGGTATTTGTTGCTCATAATGATGAAGTGAGAAAACTTTGGCATAGGCGATTTGGTCACTTAAACTATCTCTCCCTTCATAATCTATGTAAAGAAAATATGATGACAGGTCTTCCTATGGTATCTTGCAGAGATGGTATTTGTTCTGAATGTGTACTTAGAAAACATCATCAGGATAGTTTGGAAAAATGTGCCTCTTGGAACACCTCAACCCCTTTACAGCATGTGCATAGTGATTTATGTGGTCTGCTTCTAGTTGTTTCATTCTCTGCCTACAAGTATTTCTTAACTTTCATTCATTATTTCTCCATACGCACTTAGATATACTTCTTAAAACTCAAGAGTGAAGTATTTAACATGTTCTCAGCCTTTAAGGCCTTTGTTGAGAAACAATCTAGACATAAAATTCTTAAGCTAAGATCTGATAATGGTAGAGAATATGTTAACAACAAATCCATCAACTTTCGCACTGAGCATGGAATTCAATTTCAACATATTGTTCCATATACTCCACAGCAAAATGGTGTAGCTGAAAGGAATAATCACACCTTAAAGGAAATGGCTAATTCTATGCTTCAATCTAAAGGACTTAGTCTTAATTTTTGGGTAGAAGCAATTAACTGTGAAAATTACATAGTAAATCGCACTCCTACTAAGGTTTTAAAGAATATCACTTCAGAAGAAGCATGGAGCTCAATTAAACTAGATGTAAGTCACTTTCGTGTTTTTGGAAGTGAAGCATGGGCCGATATTCCAAATGAGAAACATAAAGCCTTAGAAACTAAGAGTGAAAAATGTATTTTTGTTGGATATTCTGAAGATGTCAACGGATATATACTTTTTCAACCTAAATCCAAAAATGTTATCATTAGAAGAGATGTAAATTTTGCTGAAAATATATCAGCCTACGAGCCTAGTTTGGCGAATGTGCCACCTCTCTCTATCCCTTCTACTTCTGAAAATATTCCTTCTTCTGATGATGGGAGTGAGGATGAAAATCCTCCCCCACCTTCTTGGGATCCTCCTTCAACTCCTCATCTTCCAAAATGGGTCTGCGCTACACGGGATGCAATAGATACTCTTGCAAGTGATCCTACAGATCAATGTCGTACATGTTCTCAATTTGATAGAGCCTCTTCTTTACTGGCTCAAGCTTTAGTGAATTATGATCCTGAAACCTTTGCAGAATCTTCTAGCCATCGGGCTTGGTATTACAAAATGGATAGCCTTCTTTTAGATATTGGATTTTTTAGGTTTTATTTTGGCAATACTATCTACACCAAGAATATGGGTAAGTCTCTTATCATTCTTGTTCTCTATGTTAATGATATTATTCTTACTGGTAGTGATCCCAAACTTATAAACCATGTGAATTCTAGCCTTAAAAAGCAGTTTGAAATGACAGACTTAGGACACTTGCATTATTTTCTTGGTCTTCAATTCTTGCAATCCAAAGAAGGTATTCCCTTTCCCAGTCCAAGTATGTGTGTGATCTTCTATGCCACTTTCACATCGAAGACTGTAAACCAATCCCTTCTCCCTTTTAGTCTGGAGTCAAACTTCCAGTCACTTGTACTTCCCTTGAAGTTGATGCTACCTTATACCGTCAACTTGTTGGAAAAATTTTGTATCTAACCCATACCCGTCCTGGCCTTTCCTTTGATGTTGGCCTTGTTGCCCAGTTTATGAAAAAACCACATGAAAGTCATTGGAAAGTAGCTAAAAGAATACTTCACTATGTTCAAGGTACAGTTCAGTTTCAGATCCATTACAGTGCAGAAGCATCTCCTCTATTGGTTCGTTTCACTAATTCTGACTAGGCTAGTGGCCCTGATGATCAGAAGTCTACTGTAAATTATGTCTTCACTCTTGGTTTTGGATCTATTACATGGGCTTTCAAGAAACAAAGTTCCATTTCTCTTTCTTTAGCAGAAGTAGAGTATCGTGGCATCATTGAAGCTAGTAAGGAAGGCATGTTGCTTCGTCAAATCATGTCAGAATTTGGTTTTTAGAAGCAGCATCCGACTACACTTTGGTGTGATAATCAAAGTGCCATTCAACTATGCAAAGATCCAATCCAACATCAGCGCAAAAAACACATTGAACTACACATGCACTTCATCGGAAATCTCATTCATGACCATGTTGTTGAAGTGTAATATTGTTCAATCGATGATCAAGTTGCAGATATCTTTATAAAGGCTCTCACAGAGGTGAAGTCTACTAAACTTCGATTTATGGTTGGAATTCAAGAAGTTGTCACTAAGGGTGGATTGGCTCTAATGCCTCCTTCCTTATCCTATTGTGTTATCTTTGTACATCCTTCAATAACTTGGTCTAGTGTATCATTAGTTAAAGTTTTTTTCTTTAGTATGTACCTTTTGTAACTTACAATTTGAAGGTCACAATATTTTCTAGACATGAAGTGATATGGTGGTTCTTTCTCTCCTCAGTATTACCGACACTTGATCTATGGCTTAACACACAATTGATCCAAGATCTCTATTTAAAGAGAATGGAGGGTCATTTTTCTTGTGATCGTTCATGAGAGAAGCTTATGTAAATTTTATTTCTTTTACATCAATAATTTCTTGAAGTTACCGCGTTGGCTCAGGCTGTGCACTGTTTCCCACTTTGAGGGTTTTAACCACATCAAGAATACTAGTGTACTGATCTGTGATCTATTTGTGAGCGGTGTCCTTTGGTGTTCTATCTAAGGAACTTACCATGTATATTCCTACAAAAGATGGTGAGGGGAATTTTCTTTAGGAAAACCAAATGAATCACATACATAAGACAAAGCAAAAGATAAATGGTTAATTTTACTTTTAATTATAATGTGTGAAAAAATCAACAAAAAAAGTTTTGCAAGGTTTTGCGTATGAGAAAAATTATTAAAAAGAACTCATCCTTTCACTCAAGTAGTGACAAGGCCTTCTGAATATTTTAGAGTAGGGTACTAGGACCACGTCATGAATGTCATTGGCAATGCTTACAATAGCCAAAAATCCAACCAAATTATGGAGAGGTGTTGTCGCTACAATAACACCCTCCAAAATTTTGGCTTAGATCCAAATTTTGAAGCCTACTATGACTTTGCATGTTGTCATCGCAAGTATTAAGAGTCATTACATTTGTTTTCTCTAAGTTTTCATGTCCTGTTTAGAAGAAAATCAAATTGTCTTCTTTTAGCATGGCAAGCGTTGCACATCAAACAAATGTAGTTTTGGTTTGTTTCAAGGAATGATGTTTGTGTTAATGAGTCATTATTATCGTGTAGATATGTATTACACTCATTTCCAAAGTCTTAAGCACTACTGCACAAGTGTTGTCATTGTCATTGCAAAGTGTATCTTTAGTGTCACACTTGAGAAAAGTTGTTGTAATGTCATTGCATTGAGGAAAGTATGTTTTTCATGTCTTCAGGGTCATCTTTGTTGTGTCGTCAACTGTTCTAATTGTGTGATCATGCTCAAGCTTGTCCTTGTTCTTTTGCAGCTCACTGATCCTACGCTTACACAAATTTGGAAATCTTCCCAACCTAGAAACCTGGCATCACTCAGCCTTCTTGAATTATGCACTACATAGTCTCAATCCTTAATCCTCAACCTTTCCTCTTGGCACTGTGCAATGCACGGTCCTTGCCTTCCAGAACTACGCACTAATGCAAGAACATTCGTCAAAGCTTATAAGACCCATGAGTCTTATTTCCCTTTGACTAAAGGGAGTGTGTTCCCTTAATCATTTTATTTATTTTCCTAAGTTTAGTTGAGTTTGAAAAAAATTTAAGTTGTAAATTTAAATTGTGGAGAATATGTCATGAATGTAGATATTTTAGAGACAGTTGAGTAATCCTAGGAAGAGTGAGGATTTGAGGGGTTTAAAAGCTTCATTTAGGATTTTGTTTGAGAAAAGAGTGGAGCTAAAGAGATACTTTAGGAGAAAGTGAGAGATTGATGGATCTGAACTAAATTGGTTCATGAATCCATATTTGTATAAATTGTGATCTTTTGAATAGTTAGAAAAAAAGGAGCTAGAGATTAGAGAGTAGAGGTGTGTGTGATAGGGATATGATAAAGGTCATTTGATTTCATATCAGGCCTATGAATTGTGTAAATTTCTTGTGTGATTATAAATTAAAATTTGGCAGAGTTTGTCAAGAAAACCTGTATGTGTATTTATGTAGATTTTTGAATTATTGAAGGATTTGAACATAAAATTTGGTATCTTTCTACACCTCTCTAATTTATGCGCATGGATGGTCAAACCTCAGATTTTTTTTATTCTCCCTTCGAAATAATTGAAGTTAATTGATTTACAAGTTGAAAGCTCGGTTTTCTTTGGTATAATGAGCTTGAAGTATTGGAATACTCTGGGAAATTAACTGTGGAAGACTAAAACCTTTCTGCACCATATTTTTCCTTAGAATTGGACCACAAGTCTATTGTGAACCCTTAATTGTATTAGGTGATCTCTTGAGTTCCGGCATCGATTAATAGTGAATGGAAGTAGACTATTTATTGATTAAGTTGCAAAGGGATAATAGTGACAGTCTAAATCTGGTGGACAAGGAAGAAACATAGCAGAAGTGCAGAACGCAGTTTCCGGTGGAGAACGTGAGATCGTTGTGAATCGTCTGATCAGAAAGATCCTATATATCTAATGGTCATTACATGCCAACAAGCACAATTGTTAATTCCAAAATTGAACATGATAATTTATAAAATTGAGTTAATAGCTCAGTTAATCGTGACCGTCTTCTTGAAGGGGCCAGATCAAACAGTGATCGGGTTCGAATTAGCAAGTGCGTTAACCCAGCTAGCAAACCCGACGGAAATTTTAAATAGAGTTTAATTTCCATGTGATTGTGTTTGTTTGTTTAGGGAAGGATCACATGCATATTTCATGTGAACAAGTACGTTATTTAACACGGCAAATGGACCCGAAATGATTAGAAGGAGGAGTTAAACTTCATTGGGTTTCAGTCATAAAATTCAAAGAGATCGCAGTCATTTTGGTGATTGCTTGGTGTTGGAGATTTCCATGGCCTATTGATTATTGACCATTTCCAATTGATTGCTAAGGCAATATCAGATTTGATCTGCAATGTTGGTTCTACATAGATCGAATTTCTGATTGGTCAAATTGTTTCAGCACAGATCTGATTAATGGATGTCGGATTTCTTGTTTCACAATCAGAACCTTGCTCCGTGGGGTGGAGGAAATGGAAATTTTCCTAAAACCATGTACCCTGCCATCATTAGTTGAGCTCTACCATCACTAGAGGTGAAAGATGCATCTTTTATGAATCATAAGTGGTATCAAAGCCAAAAAAGTCTTTGGAATGATCAAAAAGACATTTGAGATACTAGCATGTTAGAAAAATTAAAGAAAAATCAGAGCATAAAGGATACTATGATCGAAATGGGAAAACAGTGAATCCTCTAGCGAAGGTCTGGTAAGAATATTTATTTTGATTATTTTTGTAGAGACTTGTTTTGAATGTCTGAAGAACTACAAGGGAGTGAAATTTTAGAGGAGAAGATGTTTTCCGTATAGGCAGTTGAAATTTCCATATTTGAAGTCAGTGCTTAGTAATGTTTGAATGTAAGTTGATTGAATTATTGGTTTTGAATTTAAAGTAAAATAGAAGAGTAGTTTGCTATGGCACTGAAGTCATTTAAATGATTTGAAGAATTTTGTGGAAATTGAAGAATGAATGAAGATTGCTTAAGTATTGTTAAAGACAATGATATTGATGGTTGAAGGAACAGTTAGGCTGAAGATTGGATTCAATAGATCTGACAGAAGAGCCACTACAAGGATTGAAATTTGAAATTTGTAGAAACAAGACAAGATTTGCTTACAAAAACATTGTCAAAATAAATTTGTAGTGTCTATCATGAATTTTATAAATATTGTTGAAGTTCAGATAGAATCTTAATTGATCTGAAAAGTTGAAGTGTTCATTATGAAAATTAAGATGGGAATTAGTTTTAAGATACCTTTGAAGAAAATTGGCAGGTATGGAAGGATACTTGATGAATCTTGAGGTAAGATTATGCAAGTCAAGGGCAACAGTAAAATTGCTGAAAGATACAATGATCTATAGCAGCATCATAGCACATGAGCTATGTTAAAGAAGATGAAGCAAGGAGAACTCTCATATGAATAAAAAGTGGCAGGTGCCAACAGTAAAATGAAATTACTGAATGTAAAGGGAAGTGAGCAATTGAAGGTGCAGCAGCCAACGTCTTTGGAAGCTGAGCCAGAGTGCTCAAGGAGAAGAAAGGGTTCTAGTGCAGAGAACCTGGAAAAGAAATGATAACAAAAGGATGATTTGGTATGGGTAACAACTAACAAACCTGTTATAGAAGAGAGAAGGCCTAGTTGCAACTCACCAGTGAACAAGGAAAGTTCACCAAAGGAAAAAACGAATTTGACTATTGTTAGTTATAACAGGGGTATAGAGGAAAGTCACAGACAGAAAGAAAATAGTGCCAAAGTAGTTGGACTCAAAAGAATGAGTAAGGAAGAAATTGACATAGAGGTGGCTGAGATAAAGATAGAACTCAACCATTTGGAGAGGTTGATACAAAAAGGAATCAGAGAAGAATGGAAACAAGGATTTTATGTGGGAAAAAGAGTTAAGTGGCCTATCAAGGAATTATTTGCTGAGAAATTAATACTCTGAATAGTTGAGAATGAAATAATAGAATCCATTTGTGAACCAGAGAAAGGACCTCTCCTTGGAGAAGGAGACAATGATGAAGAGATGATCTATACAAATCAACATAAGAGAAAGGTACTAGTAGCATCTTTACAGACAAGAGAGTTTCATATTTTTGGAATTAATTATTTGTGTGAATGTAAATTTGTAGGTATGAAACCTAATGAATTTGAGCCTGTGCATGAAAAAGTGAAAGAGGCAGAGACAAGAAAAACACAAAAGGAGATTCATAAAGAATTTCAAGACTTCAATTGGTGGAGAAAATTAAAAGGTATAAGTGAATGGTTGTGTCTTATCTTATTAAAAACTTATTGGATCATGTTTGAAGGAATATTAACATGGATAGAAACCCAATAGAAAATGGACATAGAAAAGGAAATAAATGCATTGCATATTTGTGAAGTGAAGAGAGAGAAGCTAACACAGAGAACTCAGCTCAAAAAGTTAAGTCAAGGGAAAATTTAAAGGATCAAAGTCTTATCATAGAAGAGAGAAAGACATTATTGTCTTACTTGGATAAATTGAGTGATGGAAATAATTGTGTAGAGTATAAAGGTATTCTATAAACCTATGATCAGAAGTTGCCAAGCATATTCAAGAAGCTGCAGTCCAAGAAGTATTCTTTAATGAAAAGAAATCGAATATGTTGAGGAAGAATTTCTCAATAACTTAGTGAACTATCAGAATAGTTCAAAGAAGCATGAATATATGATCACTGAGGCTTCAAATGAAGAGCCTTGTATTTTTGAAACTGATATGTTGTGTATGTTTCTAGGTTTGACAGGTAATGAACAACAATTGGACAATGTGCTTATGCATGTTGATGAATAAGTGAGATTACTGGAAGAAATGGTTGGATTAGAAAAGTATTTTGAGCATGTACTTAATAACTTTGAGAATAATGGCATTGACAGGGAATTTGTCATAATTCAAGAAGTTGAAGACAAGCAAATGAGAGTTTGTAACTAGAATGAAGCATCTTCAGTAGAGGATCAAGATAGAATTATTATGGAAAATGTGAAAGAATGTATGATGATGTTGACAGATATAGAAGTTTAGGAAATCTGTGATTTTGAAATTGATTATTTTTATGAGTCTGTAAACCATGAAGAAGCTTTAGAAAAATAGAGTTTTGTTTCTGTTATATATGAAGATGAAACAACATCATTTTGTTGCAATGGTATAAGTACAGAAGATGAAAGGATACTTCATAATGATATGCTCCAAGAAATTCTAGCTATTGAATTGTTGAATGATAGTCTTGTATTAGAACAAGGAACACTGTGTAATGCAGAGGAAAGTGTTGAAATAAAATTTGCTGACAGTTTCATAAATTTTGTAGAAAATCAGCATAAAGACTTGATGACAAAATTATCTATGGAGAATGGAAAGCATAGTAATTTTAAATCTGACAATTGTGATGGAAATTCTGTTTTATACAGGAAAGAGGAGCCATATGTAAATGACATGCTTATTGAATATGAAGGAAGATTTAATTTGCTAGAAAAGTTATTAAGTGAACCTGATGATATAGAGGAAACGATTGTCTTTCATAGCAATGAAGGGGAAGTTGTAAAGTGCAACCAATAAGTTGTAAATGAAAGAGATGAAGTAAAATTGGACAGAAATTTCATAGTTTCTATGGCAAAAGAGAATGAAGAGAAGTTAGTTAACAGTAGAGTTCAACTAAGGTCCACGTGTTTGAGAAAGGTTACAAAGTGTAAAGAGAAAATTGAGAAATTGTGGATGAAGAAGTCAGTCAAGAAGAGAACCAGAAAAGAAGAGAAATTAACAAAAGAAATCTGCATCAGCAAAGAGAGAGGACAGAAACAACATAATATTTGGAAACCTAGAAGGACTAAAGCAATAGTGGCAAGCAAAATGGAGCAGCAGCATGACGAAAGAGATGGCAAGTTATGAAGTAAGGTTTGGGATTCTGGATGATTTAGTAGAAGAAACACATGACCAGGAGGTCATGAAAACTTTCAACTCAAGGAATCTGATGCGGGAGCATTCATCAAAGCTTATAAGACCCATGAGTCTTATTTCACATTTACTAAAGGGAGTGGGTTCCCTTAATCATTTTATTTATTTCCCTAAGTTTAGTTGAGCTTGAGGAAATTTTAAGTTGTAAATTTAAATTGTGGAGAATATGTCGTGAATGTAGAGATTTTAGAGACAGTTGAGTAATCCTAGGAAGAGTGAGTATTTGAGGATTTAAAAGCTTCATTTAGGATTTTGTTTGAGAAAAGAGTGGAGCTGAAGAGATACTTTTGGAGAAAGTGAGAGATTGATGCATCTGAACTAAATTGGTTCATGAATCCGTATTTGTATAAACTGTGATATTTTGAATAATTAGAAAGAAAAAGGAGCTAGAGGTTAGAGAGTAGAGGTGTGTGTGAGAGGGATATGATGAAACCCATTTGATTACATATCAGGGTTGTGAATTGTATAAATTTCTTGTGTGATTATAAAATTAAAATTTGGTAGAGTGTGTTAAGAAAACCTGTATGTGTATTTATGTAGATTTCCGAATTATTGAAGGATTTGAACATAAAATTTGGTATCTTTCTACACCTCTCTAATTTATGCGCATGGATGGTCAAACCCCGAACGTATTTTATTCTCCCTTCGAAATAATTGAAGATAATTGATTTACAAGTTGAAAGCTCGATTTTCTTTGGTATAATGAGCTTGAAGTAGTGGAATAATTTGGGCAATTAACTGTGGAAGACTAAAACCTTTTTGCACCATAAGTTTCCTTAGAATTGCACCGCAAGTCTATTGTGAACCCTTAATTGTATCAAGTGATCTCTTGAGTTTTGGCATCAACTAACAATGAATGGAAGTAGACTGTTTATTGATTAAGCAACAAAGGGATAATAGTGACAGTCTAAATCTAGTGGACAAGGAAGAAACATAGGGGAAGTGCAAAATGCAATTTCTCGATGGAGAATGTGAGATCGTTGTGAATCGTCTAATCAGAAAGATCCAATAGATCTAATGGTCATCGTGTGCCAACAAACGTAGAAGTTAATTCGAAAATTAGATGCGATAATTTATAAAACTGAGTTAATAGCTCAATTAATCATCACTGTTTGCTTGAAGGGGTCAGATCCAATAGTGACCATGTTCGAATTAGCAAGTGTGTTAACCCAGCTAGTGGACCCTATGGGAATTTTAAACAGAGTTTAATTTCCATGGGATTGTGGTTGTCCGTTTAGGGAAGGATCAGACACATATCGCATGTGAACAAGCACATGATTTAACATGGAAAATGGACCTGAAATGATTAGGAGTTAAACTTCATTGGTTCCGGTCATAAAAGTCAAAGAGATCGTGGCCATTCTAGCGATTGCTTGGCATTGGATATTTACATGGCCTATTGATTGTTGACCATTGTTAATTGATTGTCGAGGTGATATCGGATTGGTTCTGCAATGTTGGTTCTACACAGATCAGATTTTTGATCAGTCAAATTGTTTCAACACAGATCTAATTGACGGATGTTGGATTTCTTGTTTCACAATCAGAACCTTGCTGCATCGAGTGGAGGAAATGGAAAATTTCCTAAAACCATGTACCCTGCCATCATTAGTGGAGATCTACCATCACTAGAGGTGAAAGATGCAGCTTTTCTACATCACACGCTATGCAATCTTAGTGCTCAATCCTAACCCTTGAGCTTTAGAACTATGCAGTCCCTGCCTTCAGTCAATCTCTGTTATGCATTGCACAGTCTCAAACATCAAGCCTCAACCTTGAGCCCCTGAAATGTGCAATCCCTTGGCCTCTATCCCTATATAAATTCATAGTTGGAAAACTCAAGCCTTAAGCCCTCAACCTAACACCTTGAACCCCTCCACTATGCAGATGTTTTGCCTTGTCCTGCTTGAACTGCGCGCTACGTAGTCTCAAGGCTCAGTCCTGGCCCATAACCTCCTAAGATACATAACTGTGTAATCCTTTAGCTTTTGTATCAGCCTCTCACCTGGTTCCAAATTAGTTAATGGATCGTCATGAAGCATGTTAGACTAGGGGTGTATTGAACTGATGTCATCAAGTCATGAGTGGATTGCATATGCAGGTATCATTTCAAGCTATGATAAGATGATAATGAAGGACATGAAGAAGGAGACCCTGCTAGAAGACAACTTTGTAGTTGCAAAGACAAGTTAATCAATCAAGAGAAGACCAACGGACACCAGATTACGACAATTGTTGGAAATCAAAATTGCATTGAAGACTCCTTATTTTCGAGCCTCGAGAAGGAGCATGGGAAAGAACATGCACCATATCTCAAGAAAACTCAAAGATAGCAGTAGAAAGAATGGCTTGACACTGCCACATCAGCATGCATTCCATGTCATCAATGTCTTGTCATGTCTTGTCAAGGTGTCATGTCATTATTGGCCACATCATTTGTGGATTTTGTAATTTCATTGTATCATAAATGTAACATAAAGTGGAAGTCCAAGTGACATGTATATAATGTGAAAAGTCATGTAGGAGTCGAAAGGTCATAGAAAAGTCAAATAGTCATGAGGGTAATCAAAGAGTCAAAAGGGAGGTGAATGATAACCCCATTTGTTATATATACACCCTCATCACTCATGTAAAGGACACTTCACCTTGGCTCCTCCTACTAGGCATAAGAGAGAAAGATAGTTCTGTTCGAGGAGTAAGTGGTTTCTCTAATGCTCCACTATTGGAGCTAGTGGTGTTCTATGTACTGATATAACTTGGAAATTTTCCTTAATTATGAGCTCAATCAGCCAACACACTTTCATGCGTATGTCGTAAATATTGTAAGACTATTTTTTGAATGTTTGCAATGTATGTTGTTTTAATATGTACTAAGGAAATTGAGCTATTTTAGTGCCTACGATACTTTCTTTATTGAAAGTGTGTTGCATTTGTTTTAACAATCCTTGCTTTTGTGTGAACTGTTTCGTTGGTTGATGAATGGTTCATCCTTCTGTATATGTTTGTGTGCCTTTATTAGATCAGTATTATTACTCCTCTTTTAAAGACTCACTTTTCCTCTCCCTTTCAGTAAAAGAACATTGATATATTCAATAACTGGACATTCCACAAGGCATACCCACTTGTTCATCTAAATTCTCATGTACATTTCTCTCTTGTGTTGAACATTATAGCCAACGAAAATATATAAGAATATATGGTAGTTGGGCCTTCATTCCGAAAGGGATCCCACACTAAATGGTGAAAATTCTAATTGGGAATTTTCATCATGGAGACCCCCTTGCATGTTGGTGGTATCTAAAAACATCGACATTATAGCGCTAGAAGGAGGGAAACCACCCTTTTATGAATGAAATATCACCACGTCCTAACAGATAAAATTATATGCAAGAAAGTAACATTCTCGTAACCAGTCTCTCTCGAACTCCTAAAAACAAAGAAATTGTTTAGACTAGTCTCGGATAAGCCTTCGAAGTTACCTACAACCAAATCTAAATTATTCGACCTATTACTCGTCAGTTTGCAAGAGCTCTTGGTTTACTCCCTGTTACTGCAATTTTGCCTCGTAAGCCTTTGAAGGAAGAAGTCACACCTAGTGGCATATTTGTTTCATCGATGGAATATTTAGTTATCACAACCCTTGAGGATCTAGTTGAACCTATATAAAACCAAGGGGAAATTTCACCTATTGAGGAGGATCTAGATAGTGAAGGGGAAGATTTTCAGTTTTCTGATGAGGAGCACCCTGTTTACAACGTAGATCTATATGGTGAAGGAGAAGCTTGTTCAAATTTAGAAGAAGAGGAGGAGGAAAAAGACACAAACATGGCTAACACAAATTTTGATTGGACAGCCCAAGGGCCACTCGCTCTTCCAGACAATCTTCATAAGATGCTCAAACATCTGGAAATTTTTCTGCCAAAGTTCGATCAAGACAAGAAGACCAAAGTTGAAGACCATATAATGAATTCTACATGCATCTATGGATGTTAGAGGTACATTTCGACAACGTTTCTTGCAGACTCTTTCCATATACTTTAGAAGGTAGAGCATACGTATTGTATCTTGGCCTTCTAGCCAATTCAATTCGAAACTGGAAGGAGTTATAGAATTTTTTTTTTGGAAAAGTTTGTTGAAAACTCCCACCATGCTACTAAAAGAAATCAGGAATTTAAAAGTGGGGGATAACAAAAGAATGAAATATTTTCATCTGATATTTATGCATTTGTTTAAAAATATCCCCACTGATGTGAAACCTCATGATGATATCACTGAATACTATTACACATCAGCCTTTCCCACTAACATTTCTATTTTTGTAAAGAGAGCTACAAAAGGAAAATTGGCCTTACACTTTGCGGAAGATCTTGATGTAGAGAAATATTTTTGATCTATTGGGGTCATTGTAGATGATGAGGATTCCAAGGATTCCAAAGAAGCTAGTAAGAAAAACCAAGCCTCTTCTAGCAAAACCAAAGATAAATATTCGATAATTGAAGGATTGACCAAGTCTCTAAAGTTGCTCACGGGAAAAGTATCAGAAGTGAAGAGACGGTCAAGAGAGGAATACACTACTAGCAGTAAGTCTTCCAAGCCACCATTCTTCAAAAGAAGTAACAAATCTTAACCGGCAAACTCTGCTTAGAGTTCTAACATGGTGTTCAATATCAAAAGCCTGGCCATGGATAACTTTTGCACCTTTCATGAAGAGAAACATTCTTAATGACATGCCCGTAGTGGAACCACAACATGACCACCATGATGCCTAATCTTGTTGACACCTTATTAACGGAATAGAAAATTGAGCAGAATGAAGAGATAAACGAACCTGCCACAACTGAAGAAAGTATGGGTGTTGGAAATTCATTCAATATGTTCAGTATCATATATAACACTGACAAGTAGAGTGTTGATCAGTCAATAGCAGGTGAAGCTCCTCCCAAGCGGTTATCTGACCATTACAATCTAAGGAAAAAATGACATGTTTCTAAGCATGAGATTACGAAGTAGTTGTTGCGCTAAATTTTTCCACCTTCCAACCTAGCTCAAAATTCACAGAATAAGTTTGGAGGTGCTACTTCTTCCAAGAACAATTCTAGTAGCAACAAAAACAAGTCCATCACTCCTGTTGCAGTGGATACAATTACACTATCAGACTCATCATCATAACTTAGTAGAACAGTAAGCATTGATTATAACATTGTGGAAGACATGAAGGTAGATCACGCTAACATTTCATTGTTCGAGCTCGCAAAGGTAACTGGAAAATGAGAACTGATTGTCCAAGAACTCTTATTGCACACTTTGGAAAGTAACAAAGTTTTTTCTACACGAGTGATGTTAGGTAATTCTTTTGATGTCCTTGAATCCATTGTAAATGTTGTAAATTTAAATTCTAACACTCTCTTCCCACCGTTTCTGTTAACATTTGAATTTTTTAATTATAATGTTCACAATTTTTCGGTTGATTCCAGTGCATCCGCAAATGTGATGCCATTGTCGGTTGTCAAGCAAATAAATGCATAATGGGATAAAATTAATGAACGGATCATACAATTAGCTAAATGACTTGTCCAGGCCATTGGTGAACTCTGAAATGTTCTTATCCGACTATCATCTGATCAGAGAGTTCACCAGTGTATTAATATCGTAATTGTTTACATTCTTGTAGCATATGGTTTATTACTAAGTAGAGTTTGGTCCAACAAGATCCAAGGATACTTTGTGACGGACTAGTCTCACTTATGGCTTCCATAAAAGGGCATAAATAATCATATTCGAGTTGAAAGTGAGCCCTACATGAAGCGTATCATGACACAACTTGAGGAAAAGAATGAACCAATGGGCTTCACAGAAGTGATCTTCAGAAATTGTTTTGTTGAAGTGGATCACAAATGTTACCTAGCTCAGCCTTCACCAGGCCCACCAGACACACAGTTAGAACTCCTTCATAGAAATCCAACTTGTGATAACAAAATTTGTACAGTAGATGTAGGTACTACTAGTGTAGGTCATAGCTCTAGCTTTTCTAATACTTGGTTTTATATTTTGATAGTTTGAAAACACAGGAGGGCTCTAGAGTTGGTTGCATTTTATTAGACTCACAAAAGAGAAAACATTTTACCTTATGTCGCTTGGATTTTGAGTGCACCAACAATATCGCAGAAAACGAAGCACTCATATTTGGTTTGAAGAAATCCATCAACCTCAAAGTTGAGGTACTCAAAGCAATAGGTGACTCTGAAATCATCGTATGATAAGTACATAACACTATACATTGTGTTTCACCTAATCTCAAAAGTTATCAACAAGAGGTATGGCATTTAATTTCACAATTCCAGGCTTTCAATATTGTTTTTTCCTAAGATTGATAATGTTGTCACTAATACACTAGAAAATTTTGTTGCTAGATTATCACAAATTAGAGATGGATTTGTTATTGAAATTATTTATAGGCCATTTGTCCCTGATAATATCACTAAATTTCACATTTTTAATGATGACCAGGAGATAATTGATTTTATTATGAACACTGATGTGTTCAAGGATGCATCCATTGACAAAGACGAGCACGATAAAGCATTACAAGAAGCAGTGCAAGAAAGAACCCCATGCCCAAGGGTGTGGTGTGACTTGAAAATTTGTATGACTTGCAAAATCACTTCAAGGGATTTGTGAACACAAAGACTCATAGCTCGACCCTATCGCACGAGCAAATAAATCTTGGTACATAACAAGATCCAAATTTTGTTAATATCAGTACTTGTTGCACTCCTTAAGAAAGGTAAGATTTCTTCCATATTTTTAAGTAGTATTGGGATGTGTTCACGTGTACATACGATGATATCAAAACTTACAACACGTAAATAATCCAACATGTAATTCCAATCAAGGAAGGGGTCAATCCCTTTCAATAGAACTTGCATAAAGTTCATCTGATGCTTAATCCCATGATTTAGAAAGAGGTACGAAAGCTATTGGATGCTCAGATCATCTTTAAAGTGTGACATTCAACATGGGTATCAAATTTGGTTCCAGTAAGAAAGAAGTCCATTGAAATACACTTGGGCCTATATTTTCACAATTTGAAACATGCCTCAGATAAAGATAACTATCCAGTGCTATCAATGGAGTAGATCCTACTGACAGTATCGGGGTTTGAGATGTTTTCCTTGCTGGATGCATTTTCTGGCTACAACTAGGTTCTAGCATCGCAACCTGACAAACATAAAACAACCTTTTGAACCAAGTGGGGCATGTTTTCTTTTAAGAGAATGTCATTTGGACTGACCAATGCATGTGCCAATTTTCAACATGTGATGAACATCACATTTTGCGAATTGACTGGACAGAGTAGTGGTCTATATTGACGATGTAACAATGTTTTTAAAAAAAGGTCTGACCACTTATACCACCTAAAGAAAATCTTCGAGCGACGTCATAAATAAGGGATATCCCTTAACCCCAAGAAGAGCATTTTCGCAGTGTCTCATGGAAATCCCTTGAGCCATAACATCATAAAGAGTGGGTATAAACTAAATTATATACAAAAGTAAGATGAGACAACATGGTCTCATGAGAGTCATCATAGGGAGGCTCATACATATTTGAAGAAGGAAATTTCCAGATGAAAATGGCATATATCTATTTTAGCAAAAACCAAAATGAAGTTGGCTCCTACTAAAAGTCAAAGGAAAGAGGAAGTGGAGCATTCAAATGCAATGCTTCTGGAGTGCGATGAGGAAATTTTGTTGCTGAATTTTTCTTTTAAGAGAATCTGAGTCTAAACAAGAGATTACAACCAAAAAGGAGAAATGTTCATGGATTCCTAGCCATGAAGATGTGTGTACAACATTTGAAGAAGCTAGGGAAAATATTAATTTCCAAATTTATTATGATGATGTAGGCATGGAAAGTATAGATGAACATGAGACTATAATTAAAGAAATAAAAGCTGAGTAATTTCTTAGAGACGAGATACATGGAGGCTTCACTGGGGAAGCAATACCATATCACGTGGGTTCATATTGGGGGATATATATTGAGGAAAAAATGACATAATATATTGGGGGATACATAGGGGGTAAAGGATTTTTATATTGGCAGGTATAAAAAATGAAGCTCAAAGTTGATGGAAAAATATAAAGGGGTAGAAAAAATGTTAATGAAAAATGGATGCCTACAATATCTAGTGAAAGTAGGGGTTTTTTAAATTGGGAAGGTGTATTGGGTTCACATTGGTAGGGTTTAAATAATGTGATTCTTAGAGGTATTTTCCAATATGTAGTCAAATTAGGGGTATTATTTAGTATGTCACGAACGCACGTGATATGTCAGAGGTTCATTGTGTAAAGCCCCCATGATGAGATAGAACCTCAAGTTTAACATTCAAATTTAATG
Source organism: Pinus tabuliformis (assembly GCA_031772625.1). NCBI lineage: Eukaryota > Viridiplantae > Streptophyta > Pinopsida > Pinales > Pinaceae > Pinus > Pinus tabuliformis. Next base: position 1,584,837,547 of record CM062818.1, on the reverse strand, counting down.
TTCAAGGATTTCAAAGAGGAAATGGGGATTTTAGAGAAGTAGTTAGACAAGGGTGCAAGTGATGAAGCTACATAAATTTTTCAAACTTATTTGATTTGGTTATAGACAAATCATAGAGCCATATAGCAATGGCCTAGAGGAGAAGAAGATACAACAATTGGTGAGAAATGGAAACAACACATTTTAGCAAGAATAAAATAATATTTTGTTGTAAGGAAGTAAGTAAATGCCTTGAGAATTTGTGGAAAGATGTATCTAAGGAGGACAAGCAATATAAGGATTCTAAAATTCTTATGTAGCAGGACAATGATAAATTTCAACTTAAAAACAAATTAGATGTTGAAATAGAAAGGATGAAAAAAAATTATGATGAAAGTGCCAAAGATAGTTCAAAAAAGGGAAGTCAACAATAGGAGGAAAACGACTATACAAGAGTGCATCAATTGAATTAACGGAAGGTTGCAAAACAAGATTTGGAAACCTAGAGATTTGAAGATAACATCTGTTAGCACAAGGAGTTACTCCTAGAATACAAAAGGAGTAAGCCTTACACATCATGCTTTCATTTCAAAAATTGAAAGGGTTTTTTGAGTGGTGGGATGGCTTCTAAAGGAGTTTTGAAATGATTGTGTTCGGACTCTTTAACTTTCATGCATTTGGAAAGATGTGGCAAGCATAAATTGTGTGGTTGAGTGAGTAATATATGGGAACAAAGGAAAGAGAACATGTAATTGATAAATATCCTAAGAAAACTGAGTATCTTAAGACAGTCACTTCAACTACATAAACAACTTTGTAGCAAACTCTGTTTCTTGGCAAGTGTTAGCCTCCTATCACAATAGGTGTTCATATTTCATGATTGACAGTTGAAAGTGCCAAATATGTCATCTTTTCATGCTGCAAGGTTCCATATTTCTAAAAAGAGGCCAAAGAACAGGCCATGAAAGTGTGCTAGTCTAAATGCCACTACTGCATTCCAAATTTTGATGATTTTTTTCAGTTAAGGGAAGTCCAAACACCTTAATCTTGGCTTCCCTAGGTTTCAATTTCTTGTTGTAGAATATAGAGAATTAATATCTGTCCAAACAGCTTAATCTTGGAAGATTTGTAGATAGGTAGAGAAACAAGGGTGCTCAACAGCTTAATCTGAGCCCCTGGATGATATAAGGGTACGTTTAGATAGAAGGGTAGTCAAAAGAAAAAGGATAGTCAGGGTCTACAAGTCCAAGTGCACCCATGAAAAAAGAAGAAAAAATGCTAGGTAAGTAGGCTGGGTGAATAGTTTTGTGGTTGTAGAATCAAGCTATGTGATCCATTTCATGTTTTCAAGTGTTATATCTATTTCAGATCACAGGTACAAGGCAATTTCCCTTTGGAGGAGCTCAAGTGAGGCATGTCTAATTCCCCCTTCTTCTAAATCTCCAAATCACTTACTAACATCCCCTTGAGGACCTTGGGGTCTGCCCAACCAGTCCTATCATCACTTCATTTTTGTAAAAAACCAAGTCAAGCTCTGACTTTCTTCAGTGAAAAGAAGCCACATTTCTTGTGTAAAAATCATTTCTCCACAGTCCATTCACTTCCTATGTCTAAGTTTCAGCTCACAAAACTTAGCCTCTCCCCTACACTTCACCTCACAAATTCATATTAAGCTCCTATCTTTACTATCTAGCTCCCTAGATCATTTCCTTATCCCCTATTTATACAAAAAACTATATAAAATCCCCAAAAATATTACATATCCCACCCTATAGCACTATAGCTATGTACATACAGTTCTAGGATATAATAGTCCACCTGGGACTATTATGAACCCATCCATGTCATCACTCTGGGATTGGTCTAACCTCTGGTTAGGCTAATAACCTGTACCCACCCCTTTATCCTCAAAACCTTATAATTCTACCTCCACAGTCATTTCCCTAATGTCTAATGTTTAATAGTTTTAGTTAAAGATTAAATTAACCCGCGACCCACATTACCCAATTTTTTTGACCCCCTCAGCGCGTTTTTATTTAAATATTTCAGGCGGGTCCCGTCCCTAACCCCCTATCACCTCACCTTTACCGCCAGTCGTCCAATGGACAGCACCCGAGATCAACGGTGGGCGGTTATTCCTGTGCCCCGATCTGCCGAAGGTTAACGTCCGGGGGATGGGCGGTTTCCCCGACGTACCCCCGCCACGTGTCAGCCTCCCGGTGTGTTCGGAGGCCCCTCCCCCAATACCACCTACGCGGAAAAGCGGTGCGGGAGAAAACCGAATACCGCCTCCGCCCAATGATGTCACTGCCACGTCTTCATGACGTCATCAACCTGCGTCGGCCTCCCGCCACCGTGTCCTGTGCCACATCACTGCCACGTCATCACCCCCACCATACCGTCACGTCACCCTGCTGACGTCACCCTGCTGACGTCACCCCACCATGTCACCGCCGTACTGGGACCCACCGCTGATGTCATGCTGACGTCATCGCCGAAAAGGGCGCGAAAGCGCGAAATCTGTAGCAACGGATGCTCGAAATGAAAAATCGAGGCAGTTTTTGATGTGCGATTAGCTCTTAGCGCTAATCGCGCATTACTAAGGGAAATAAGCCAAAATGGAAGCCCTCTCATGGCTCGGCTACTAGCAGGCCCGAAATTCGCAAAATAACAGGAATTTCTTCACATAGGTTTGGAAAAGGGGCAAAGACAGTTCTAAAGGCAACAAAGGGCCGAACAGAAGCCATAAAATGTCGATGGGACAATTTAAAGCATTCAGAAGACATTAAAGAGCCCAGGTTCAGTGAAAGTGTATCAGAGGAAGCAGTGAAGACTATCAGTTAGTATTTTTGGTGGAAATCTGTATTTCCAAAGCAGGCAAACACTGAAGGTCCCCAAGCAAAGTCAAACAAAGCGGTGAAACCATTTAAGGTTCTAAAATCATAGTTAATGCACATCAGAACCACTCAGGAGCAGGGGATCAAAACCCAAAGAAAAATTATGACCAAATGCCGTCACAGGGCTCTAAGGACATCATAGTTACTCATTCTTGAGGCGGCTACCCCTGGCGCAACATTAGATAGATATTTTGAAGCATTTATTTCAAGCATATGTTAGGTTAAAGATACTTATTGCATCAGATCTGTCTGAGATCTTATTTTGGTTGATATTTTGCTTATAAAAACCACCCTAATTTACTGTTTAAAGGGTTGTTTGGTTGATTTTCTTCACTAGAGACTCGCTCTGTATACTTGATGTTTTCATTAATCAAAGACTGCTAAAAAGCTTGGAGGATGGACTGTCTGCTGTGTTATTAATGTTTTGAAGAATGAATATGGAATTCTTGTACTACAACACGACTCAATAAGTGTATTCTACCTCTGTTTTCCACTGATATATGCTCATATCGTACATATGTCACCATCTAAAATAGCAGAAAAAATGAATAGCTTAGACTTTGTTTAACTGCACTCTATGCTCAATTTCTGTTGTTTCTTTATGTTTTCCTCTGAATTGGTAATGAATACGAATTCCCTTTGGCTCATATTTCCCCTAATTCACCCATGTTTGACAGCTATCTAGGGATTCTTTACTGCTCCTAGATAGAGCTCATTCACCTTCCCTCTGTTAAGCTGAAAGAGAGATTCTTAATTGCCTCTCTTTCCTTAGCCTTCAATCCATCTCCATTTAGCTTGAAAGTTATTTCATGTGTAGCTATCTTTCTCCAATTTTCTTCTTGTGACCAAGAAAACGCACAAGCAGTCTTACTCCATGACTCCATGCCTAATGGTTTGAACTTATCATACTATGCATTACCTTTCTATATGAAAGCTTCATCCTTCCCACCAAAACTTAAACAAAACCCCTTGAACTCAACAACTAGCCTAAAATCATCATCAACAAAGCTAAATCATAAAGAGAGAGCCCTCTCTGATTGCAGGTGGGCTAGAACCTGCAGTCCAAATATTGGTTTGTCGTTACCTCGGTCGTATTCCCTTGGGAGTCAAAGGGAACAACCTGAGTGTTAACATAATGGCGACTCCGCAGGGGAACAATGAATTTTCCAATTGCTGTATATTCCTTAAAACTACAGATGAAGCCTGAATGTCAGCCAGGGAGCCTTTGAAACTATTCTTGCTTTGCATTTATAGGAGTAAATAAAAGCTGCTTCAGTCAATATTCATGCTAGTTTTAAGTTGTAGATAGCTATTCCAAAATTTGATCAGTTCCTTGCTAATTCTAAAAACATTCACAGAAAATACCAAAACAAGTTCAGAATTTGGCTCCCAAAAGGAAATCACGTTATACAAGGTCAAATCCAGACCCAAGTCCCCCAGCTATTTTTGAAAATCCCAATTTAATCCCAAGGAACCTCAGGAAGCTAGAGCGAAGAGAAGATTTTGCTGATTCTAGTCCTGAAATAGTCCAGCCAAGCTGTGTTCCAACCACTGTCAAAGTTTTATTTCGTTTAACCCCTACTTCCCCTTGTTCATCATCTACCTCTCAAAGCACTCCTTCCACACCTCCATTCACTGCGCATACTCACGTTATCATTGTTATTACCACTGTTCCAGTCGTTCCATTTATCCCTGTTGTTCCACTTATCCATGTGAATATGGAGAATAGATATGCTCTGTTACAGTTGCCTACTAATCTAGGGGCTATGCCTCAGGATTACCAAACTAAAATCACATACTTTGATGGTACTGGTTCTTGCACAGCCCTTCAGCATACCAAGAAAATGCAAGACTATTTTGAGAACTACGAGATTGATGATGATAGCGTGAGAATGAAGATTTTTGTCCAAAGCTTAACAGGAGATGTAATACCCTAGTTTAGAATCCTTGCTGCAAATTCTATAGCTAACCCAGAGGCCCTCTACCAAACATTTCTTAACAGATGGGAGAAAAAGAAAGATCCCTTGCACATATTATCTGAATATGACACCATCAAAAGAGGTCCTCAAGAGTCTGTCTTAGACTATTGTCCGAGATTTAATAATGTTTATAATGCAATACCACAGAACTTAAGACCTCCACCTGATCTTGCTTTGTATAAATTCCCTGATGGTTTTGATACTGACATGGCTTATCAGTTAAGGGAAAGAGCCCCTCAAAGCTTAGCAGACATGCAAGATGTTGTTGTTAGCGTAGAGGCAAATCTAATTGCCAAAAGAATCAGAGCTAGAATGGAGAGAAGAACCGCCTTTAAGGAAGAACCCTCAGCCTTAGACCAAAAGTTGGATGCTATTATCAGTGGCATGCACAGGCTGGGATATAGAGTGGAAAGCGTTGAAAGGAAATCTACATGGGAAGGACAACAGCCCAATACCATAAGGAACCCAAATTTTAGGAAGACTCAGAACACAAATGTTGGTAGGTCTAGCCCAGACCATGATATAAAGCCTCCTTTCCAAGAGAACTACATAGAAGCATCCACATCTAGCGAGCAGACAGAAGACACTCACATGAATTTGATGGATCTAAAGGGTGAGCAACAAATTTTCCTAACCCAAGAAGACCAAGATGACCATGAGATAAATCAATTTCAGACTAAGTCAGGTGAGTCTTTTGATTTCAAGCAAGGTTATGATTCAGCTGTTTATGAGGTCCACAATCAGTATAAGCTGAGGACAAGAACCATAGATGTGCCTGAAAAGGTTAAACCAAGTGATACCAAACAACCCAAGAAGATCAAAGAAAGGGCTGCCCTCATAGAAACTGCTAATAAAACAGTCCCAAACCCAAAGGATGTCACCATAGAGGATGTCACAGACATGCAACCCTCTGATGATCAGCCTATGCCACCTTCTTCCTCAAAGAAGATTTGAACAGCTATCCTAAAAACCTTTCCAAATCAGAAATAGTTGAAGAAGTCAACGAAGAACAAGAGAAAATCGCTGAAAGTGCAATTGAAAAGGGAAAATCTGCCAGTTACAATACTAAATCACAGTCAGAAAAACCTTTTGATTTAGAGGCAGAAATAGGTAAACTGAAGATATCCATCCCTTTATCTGAACTTGCAAAACATGATATCTATAAGCAGCAAATCAAAAGATCGCTACAAATGCCAAAAAATAGGGATGATGTAAATGTATTAGATGATCAACCTGAGCTCCTTTTTGGTCCTGAAGTCAATGGAAAATCAGGACATGGATTTCAGCCGATAATGGCTTAGACAATCGGCACCGAAAGTCTAAGGAAAACGGTAAAAGGTTTAATCATTACCGAAGTAACGGCATGACAGGACTCATAGGAAGGTGGTGTTATAGGCGGCGGCAGGCCAGCCCAACTAGCGATCATTACAGATCGAGACATAGATTTCAGGGCATCAGCAAAATTAAAAATAGGACACTTGGGAGAGAGCCGTATAGGAAGATATCAATAACATTTATGTGGACTGCAAAACAGGCAGGGAGGATCAAGGCCCAGCGTATGGAGAATCGGAATGAAAGCAAGCAGGGTATGTCCGACACCATTCTCATACACAGCAACCGTTTAAACGTACAGAACACCTGGCAAATTGATAAATAGATCATGAGCAGCCACACTCATTCCAATTCGACCTGCATCTGCTTCGAATGTGTGAACCTCAATCAAATTGATTACAGCAGTACTCCTGCCTACAGTGGGTTTAAGACCGAATACAGAAGGCTCCACATTCGAAAACACTATAAAGCTGCGGGCATTCGCCTTGTTTCCCTCACAATTTCTTTTCACAGTGAAGAGCAAGCTCCCGTGAGTGATAGTTGCCTCTGCTGCAAGAAGCACAGAAAGTTAAGGATGGAGGAGGTAGGTTGTCGTTGTGCTGCAGCGAATCAGGACCTGCTTGAGGCGAAGAGAGGATATGAAACCCGTGCTGCAGCTAGGAACAAGCGTAAGGTGGATGAGCTGGAGGCTAAGGTCAAGCTAGCGGAAGAAGGGCGCACGGAGGAGGAGATTGCAGAGAAGGTTGATTGGCTGAAGGACCCGGGCACCCCATCGAAAAGGGCTACTCAATTTATCAGAACCAAGGCCGAAAGCTGGCGCACCAAGATGCTCATAGCCAAAGCCCTGGAATCAATTGAGAATGAGAAGCAGCCCATTGTCACTGAAGTGAACCTCACGGAGGCTCAGATGGAGAAAGTTATCAACTACAACAACTCTCTGGAAGGACGGATCAACACGGTGCATGAAGCAGTTCAAGTGGTCAATAGGAAGCTGACCCTACTCATCAGGATTCTGAGAGATACGGCCAACCCAGCTCCCGGCACTCCGCAGCCTACCACTACTGAGGTTCAGGATAATGAATCTATGGCGGCAGTGCAAGCCAGGATGGACACTCATATGAGGCAAATGGGTCTGGATACCATAAGTCAAATGGGCAAGTACATTTAGGGCTTTCCTCTGTTCTGTTTTCTCCGGCTTTATCTATGCTTCTGTCTATGTCTGGTTATGTAGATGTTATGATATGTAAGGTCTGGACTATGTCGGCTTATAGGAACAAGCTCAGGTCGAGCCACCCTGCGAGGTGTGCTTTTTGCAGTCTCTTTTTTAGGAACTCTCTGAGCAGGTGTTTAGATATGGTTCATTGTTATTCCCTGCTTTAGATCTGCCACGGCGGATTTTTTGTACTATATTTTGTTATATAATATAAAAACCTCTGACTTACACAAAAAAAAAAAATCAGGACATGGATTTGTGTTACCATTCTATGTCAGTTTGCACGTTCATGATAAAGTATTGCATAATGCTATGTTTGACTCAGGTGCCTCACACAACCTTATGCCCAAAGTTGTAATGGAGAAGCTAAACCTTGATGTTACAAGACCCTACAAAGACTTATTCTCCTTTGACTCAAGTCAGGTCAAGTGTTTAGGCTTAATCAAAGACTTATGTGTCTCCTTAGTCCAATACCTAAACAAGACAATCCTCATGGATGTGGTGGTTGCTGACATTCCACCAAAGTATGGCATGTTATTGTCAAGATCTTGGGGAGTAAAACTCCAAGGATCTCTCCAACTAGACCTCTCCTATGCCACTATATCTATCTTTGGGCAACCAAAGAGACTATATATAGAAACACTGATGAAGTATGTGGTAAGTAGTGAGGAAAAGCCCCAAAACTTCCCTATCTATTCAATCCATTCTGATATGGATTCTTTTATTTTATTTAATGAGGAAACAAGTCCTCCCACTGATGATAAGCCGTTGGATTTAGAACTGGACACACACATCAATGAAGAATCGGTTGCCCATACTGATGAAACTGTCGAAACAATCAAGGCAACCAGCACAAAAGAAGAACCTCCCCAAATAGAAGATTCAAATCTGCCCACTGCGAGAATGACTGGAACTTTTAATACTAACCACACGCAAGAAATCACATGGTATTTAGAGTTTGATGGCTCTGTTAACAAGTTAGGAGCAAGGGCAGGTGTATGGATTCACAATACACACAACAATCATGCAGAAGGCCATGCCTACATACTAAACTTCAAATGTACCAACAACATGGCAGAGTATGAGGCTCTCCTTTTAGGCCTTAGGCTGCTCAAAGCTCTAGGAGCTGCAAAAGTATCCATCCTAGGTGACTCTGATTTAGTCATACAACAAATGAAAGGCAACTTTGTTACTAATGACAATAGAATGAGGGCCTATAGGACTGCTGCCACTAATATACTCAATGCATTCACTGAATCCAAGCTTGCCAAGATTTCAAGAAATCATAACATTCATGCACACAACCTAGCCACTTTTGCTAGTACATGCAAGCTTCCCTTTGAGCCAAATCACCATTTCACTGCTGAGATAAAACATAGGCCTGCTATCCCAAATAATGTTAAAGACTGGCAAGTGTTCGAAAATGATGCCCAGATTAACAATTTCCTGACTCTTGAGCATGAGTTTTCAAATATTAACATTGACATGGATGTTATGACGGATGAACAACAGCAAACAAATGAAAATCAGCAGGCTGTAACAGCTGTAACAGCGAAACAAATGTTAAACCCTACTGTTTTTGAAAATACAAACATAGAAGAGCTGAAATAGATCCATTTGGAGGATATAGCTGAAACAGAGGCCGAGATCATTGATCTAAAAGATAACTTTCTCCCTGCTGGCCTCACTCTGTTAGAAGATATGTTTGATGAAAATGATGCGCCCAAAAAACCAAAAATGTATCCCTTAAACGCTGCTATAGAAGAACACAACATTGGGACAGCAGAGAAGCCCAAAATGATCAAACTATCTCAATCTTTGCCACACGATCAAAAGCCCAAATATGTTAATTTGTTTAAAGAATTCCAAGATGTATTTGCTTGGAGTTATGAGGACTTGAAGTCCTATGACACCTCAGTAATCCAACACACCATTCCCTTAAAACCAAATCAAAAGCCCTTCAAACAGAAACTAAGGAGAATCAATCCTGTGCTTCTCCCTTTGATTGAAAAGGAAGTACAAAGAATGTTTGAAGCAGGTATCATAGCACCCATCAGATTTTCTGAATCGGTATCCAATCTTGTTCCCACAAGAAAGAAGATAGGTGAGATTAGGCTATGTGTAGATCTAAGGAATTTAAACCAATTCTCCCTAAAATACCACTACCCATTGCCGAAAATGGACCACATCCTACAAAGAGTAGTGGGGTCATCTAGAATCTCTTTGCTAGATGGCTTTTTAGGTTTTAATCAAATACTGGTTCACCCAGATGACCAAGACAAGACAACCTTTACCACACCGTGGGGAACATTTAAGTATGTTAAAATGCCTTTCGGACTAAAGAACGCTGGTGCCACCTTTCAAAGGGCCATGGACATTGCATTTTCCAAGGAAATCCATGATTTCTTGGTTGTCTATCTTGATGACCTTACCCCTTTCTCCAAATCTGATCAAGAGCACCTCAAACACCTAAGGCAAATATTCATGACATGTAGGAAATATGGCATTTCCTTGAACCCCAAGAAGTCTCTCTTTGGCCCTGAAGAAGGTAAATTACTAGGCCATATCATCTCAAAAAATGGGATTAGAATTGATCCTAAAAGAATTCAAGCCATCCTTCAAATCCCATTTCCAAGAAACATAAAAGAGTTGCAAGCATTCCTTGGAAAGATCAATTTCCTAAGGATATTTATCCCAAATCTAGCCGAGCTGATAAGACTGTTAAGCAACATGTTAAAAAAGGATGCCAAGGTAAAATGGTCTCTTGAAACCAAGCAAGCCTTTGAGAGTATCAAAGCTTCCTTAACCCAAGCCCCTGTCCTCACAAGTCCACAATTTGACAAAGATTTTATCATTTTTTCATTTCCATCTGAACACACCATAGCTACTGTCCTTTTGCAAAAGGATGATCAAGGAGCTAAAAAGCCAATTGCATTTTTTAGCCGAGCCTTAAGAGATGCCCCTTTGAAGTACCAAATCATGGAGAAGCAGGCCTATGCCCTTGTTAAAGCAATCAAAGACTTCAAAGTTTACATTTTATATTCACATGTGATTGCCTATGTCCCAAATGCTGTTGTAAAAGACATATTAACCCAAGAGGGGTTATAAGGCAAAAGAGGCAAGTGGATTGCTAACATCCTTGAGTATGACATAGAAATAAAACCAACCAAGCTCATAAAGGGACAAGGTTTAGCCAAACTGATGTCTGAAACAAACTTTCAAGCCTTAGACATTAACCAATTGGACAATGAATAGGAGCTGGCGACTCCATAGATCATTGAAACCTTTTTGCAATCCCCATGGTATGCTGATATATGCTCTGTATTGTTAAACCTGTTTGCTCCCCCGAGATTTTCCAGAACCAAGAAAAGATTTTTAAAAATGAAGGCTTCAAAGTTTTGTGTCATTGATGGTGCTTTATTTTTGAAAAATCATGAATGAATATTGCTTAATTGTTTAACCATGAATGAAACTAACAATGTCATGAAAGAATTCCATGCAGGGGACTGTAGAGGACATCTATATTAGAAGTCCACTGCTGATAAAATTTTAAGGGCTGGTTTGTATTGGCCCTCGTTGTTTGCAGATATAAAGAAGTTCGCTATCTCATGTCATAAATGCCAAATCTTTGAGGGCAAAAGAAAGTTGTTACCTTTGCCTCTTAAGCCCATCTCAACCGAGAAGCCTTTTCAACAATGGGGTCTTGACTTCATTGGAGAAATCGACCCCTCTTCGTCAGGCCATCATAAGTGGATTCTAACAGCCACCGACTATTTCACTAAATGGATTGAAGCCATACCATGTAGAGAGGCCAATGACTCCATCATTATCCAATTCCTTGAGACCAACATCCTTTCTAGAATTGGCTGCCCTGAGAAGATCATTACTGACAACGCCGATGCCTTCAAATCCAAAAAGATGATCAATTTTTGCCATAAATTTCACATTACCTTGGGCCACTCCACAGCCTACTACCCTCAAGGTAATGGCTTGGCCGAATCATCCAACAAAAGCCTCATAAACATCATAAAGAAAGTGCTGGAAGAAAACAAGAAGAACTGGCATAAAAAGCTCACAAATGCCCTATGGGCAGACAGACTTTCAACAAAGAAATCCATTGGGATGAGCCCTTATGGCCTGGTGTATGGCATGGAGGCCAGATTTCCATCTTCCTTGGGCATTCCTATCATCAAGCTGTTATAAGAGATCCAAGCTGAACCAAATGATGTTCAAAGAAGAATCAACCAGACCATTCATCTTCAACAAACAAGAGAGCAGGTCTATGACAGAGCTCAAATTTTGCAAGGGAAGCTCAAAAGGATGTTTGATAAGAGAGCTAAGGCTGAGGATTTCTGTGTTGGCAACAAAGTTCTAAGGTGGGACTCACGAAGAGAAGACAAGGGCAAACATGAAAAATTTGATTTTTTATGGAAATGACCATTTGTTATCAGCGTTATGCAGGGAAATAACACATATTTCCTCAAATCTGTAGAGGACGACATAACTGAAGAAGGCCCTATCAATGGCCGAATGCTAAAGAATTATTATAATCCCTGTTGTTGAACACAGCGCAGTTGTATTATATTTGTACATAAATACTTGTATTCCCAGCACTTTGTTTTTATAGCAGGCCAAATAAAGGAACAGTGCAGCAAAGTTCTTTAAAGGCAGAACCAAAGCAAGTCCTCCATTCAGATCTCTGTCATTACATTAATCTCAACAAAAGAGCAGGCAGTTTTCCTGTCAATGGTATTAAAATAGAAGAGGATTTTCAGTTTACATTAGCACCCTTTTTCAAGACAGAATCAAGGGAAGTGCTCCAGTTTTGTTCCCCTATCTTGTGTTTACTTCAAAGGCAAGTTCTCAGGCAGAGGTGCATGTAATGATAGAGCACGCAGAAGAAAGCAGGCAATGCTGCTATTGTATAAAAATTCAGTTTATGAGAATGTTGTGTTCAGGTTTCAAAATTTTTAATCATTTGACAGCCAACACAAGGGAAGTTTCAATCTACAGCAACAATAGAAAATCAAGGCAGTCTGACCTGCTGTTCTTGGATTTTCACAAGGAAAAGCCATCCCCAAGTGGAGCCACTGTTAGCCTCCTATCACAATAGGCGTTCATATTTCATGATTGACAGTTGAAAGTGCCAAATATGTCATCTTTTCATGCTACAAGGTTCCATATTTCCAGAAAGAGGCCAAAGAACAGGCCATGAAAGTGTGTCAGTCTAAATGCCACTACTGCATTTCAAATTTTGATGATTTTTTTTAGTTAAGGGAAGTCCAAAAAGCTTAATCTTGGCTTCCCTAGGTTTCAATTTCTTGTTGTAGAATATAGAGAATGAATATCTGTCCAAACAGCTTAATCTTGGCAGATTTGTAGATAGGTAGAGAAACAAGGGTGCTCAATAGCTTAATTTGAGCCCCTAGATGATATAAGGGTACGTTTAGATAGAAGGGCAGTCAAAAGAAAAAGGATAATCAGGGTTTGCATGTCCAAGTGCACCCATGCAAAAAGAAGAAAAAATTCTAGGTAAGTAGGCTGGGTAAGTAGTTTTGTGGTTGCAGAATCAAGCTGTGTGATCCATTTCATGTTTTCAAGTGTTATATCTATTTCAGATCACAGGTACAAGGAAATTTCCCTTTGGAGGAGCTCAAGCGCGGCATGTCTAATTCCCCCTTCTTCTAAATCTCCAAATCACTTACTAACATCCCCTTGAGGACCTTGGGGTCTGCCCAACCAGTCCTGTCATCACTTCATTTTTGTAAAAAGCCAAGTCAAGCTCTGACTTTCTTCAGTGAAAAGAAGCTACATTTCTTGTGTAAAAATCATTTCTCCATAGTCCATTCACTTCCTATGTCTAAGTTTTAGCTCACAAAACTTAGCCTCTCCCCTACACTTCACCTCACAAATTCATATTAAACTCCTAACTTTACTATCTAGCTCCCTAGATCATTTCCTTATCCCCTATTTATATAAAAAACTATATAAAATCCCCAAAAATATTACATATCCCACCCTATAGCACTATAGCTATGTACATACAGTTCTAGGATATAATAGTCCACCTGGGACTATTATGAACCCATCCGTGTCATAACTCTGGGATTGGTCTAACCTCTGGTTAGGCTAATAACCTATACCCACCCATTTATCCTCAAAACCTTATAATTCTACCTTCGCGGTCATTTCCCCAATGTCTAATGTTTAGTAGTTTTGGTTAAACATTAAATTAACCCGCGACACACATTAACCAAGTTTTTTGACCCCCTCGGTGCGTTTTTATTTAAATATGTCGGGCATGTCCCGTCCCTAACCCCCTATCACCTCACCTTTACCGTGAGCCGTCCGATGGACAGCACCCAAGATCAACGGTGGGCGGTTATTCCTGTACCCCGATCTGCCAGAGGTTAACGTCTGGGGGATGGGCAGTTTCCCCGCCGTACCCCCGCCACGTGTCAGCCTCCTGGTGTGTTCAGAGGCCCCTCCCCCAATACCACCTACGCAGAAAAGCGGTGCAGGAGAAAATCGGATACCGCCTCTGCCCAATGATGTCACCGCCACGTCTTCATGACATCATCAACCTGCGTCGGCCTCCTGCCACCGTGTCCTGTGCCATGTCACTGCCACATCATCACCCCCACCGTACCACCACATCATCCGGCCGTACTGCTGATGTCACCCTACTGACGTCACCCTGCCACGTCACCATCGTACTAGGACCCACCGCTGACATCATGCTGACGTCATCACCGAAAAGGGCGCGAAGAGCAAAATCTGCAGCAATGGATGCCCGGAATGAAAAACCGAGGCAGTTTTTGATGCGCGATTAGCGCTTAGCACTAATCGTGCATCGCTAAGGGAAATAGGCCAAATTGGAAGCCCTCTCATGGCTCGGCTGCCAACAGGCCCAAAATTTACAAAATAACAGGAATTTCTTCACATAGGTTCGGAAAAGGGGCAAAGACAGTTCTAAAGGCAACAGAGGGCCAAACATTAGCCATAAAATGTCGATGGGACAGTTTAAAGCATTCAAAAGACATTAAAGAGCCCAGGTTCAGTGAAAGTGTATCAGAGGAAGCTGCGAAGACTATCAGTTAGTATTTTTGGTGGAAATTCGTATTTCCAAAGCAGGCAGACATTGAAGGCCCCCAAGCAAAGTCAAACAAAACAGTGAAACCATTTAAGGCTCTCAAATCACAGTTAATGCACAATAGAACCACTCAGGAGCAGGGGATCAAAACCCAAAGCACAGTTATGACCAACTGTCGGCACAGGGCTCTAAGGACATCATAGTTACTCATTTTTGAGGCGGCTGCCCCCAGCGCAACATTAGATAGATATTTTGAAGCATTTATTTCAAGCATATGTTAGGTTAAAGACACTTATTGCATCAGATCTGTCTGAGATCTGATTTTTGTAGATATTTTGCTTATAAAAACGACCCTAATTTACTGTTTAAAGGGTTGGTTGGTTGATTTGCTTCACTAGAGACTCGCTCTGTATACTTGATGTTTTCATTAATCAAAGACTGCTGAAAAGCTTGGAGGATGGACTGTCTGTTGTGTTATTAATGTTTTGAAGAATGAATATGGAATTCTTGTGCTGCAACACGACTCAATAAGTGTTTTCTACCTCTGTTTTCCACTGATATATGCTCATATCGTACATATGTAACCATCTAAAATAGCAGAAAAAATGAATAGCTTAGACTTTGTTTAATTGCACTCTATGCTCAATTTCTATTGTTTCTTTATGTTTTCCTCTGAATTGGTAATGAATATGAATTCCCTTTGGCTCATATTTCCCCTAATTCACCCATGTTTTACAGTTATCTAGGGATTCTTTACTGCTCCTAGATAGAGCTCATTCACCTTCCCTCTGTTAAGCTGAAAGATTGATTCTTAATTGTCTCTCTTTCCTTAGCCTTCAATCTGTTATCACTTAGAATTGCAGTCAATGTAAATTGCAGTCAATGTATGTAATGTTGTCCAAAAAATTTCATAGTCAAAAAAGAGTTGTCTAGTGGTTATGTTCCTATGTGTGTTACTTAGGGATCATGTTTTAAAAAGGTATTGATGTGAGTCATTTTCAAAAACCGTTTATCATCCTCCATCATAATTGTTTAAGGCATGTCTTGTCTTGTTTGCGTCATTGGTCCTTTGCGCAGTTTCGCAGCGCAGTCTGATTGGCCAATTTGGCAGCGCAATAATGTTTCCGCCTTTTCGTAGCGTGTCAATAATCAGCCATTTCGTAGCGCATTTCGTTAATTTTTAACTGTCTGCGCTACTAAATCGGGGATTCGGGGATTTTGCAGCGCGTTTTCTTGAAATGTCAAGTCTGGGGGGATGAGTCATTAGGTCCGTCCATATATTGTCAGTTGATGTCCTCTCCAGGTCATTATGGGTCATCATTCCGCCATGAGGTTCAGAACCACGCACATAAACATCATTCAAAGTGATTTTATGATGTATGGTAGTGTCATGATATTTGTTATTAGTGCGTAAACTGACTTGCTTGTATGACAAGACTGTTGAAGCGCAAAGGGAGCCCGAGTTTTCATTTAAAAGGACCTGATTGCAAGCGAGCCTGCATTCCAAAGTTTGAAGTTGCATTCTGAGTTGAAGCTGCTGTTAGTTCTCTGTCCGAAAGTTTTCAAAGTAAAATGGAGAAAAGGGAACATCGATCCGGTAGGTGCCAAAGAACAGAACCGGAGGGGCTTGATATTACGTTAAAGGATGAAGGTGTAGCAAGAGCTTTTAAAAGTGCTGGTTGCTGGAGGTTTTGTGAGAAGTTGCAAGGAGGGCACGCAGAGGTAACAAAAGCTTTTGCATTGAATTTTACTGGTTTAAACTCTAAGGTGTCAATGCTAGAATTCCCTGTATCCCCAGAAGCCATTTCTAATGTGACTGAGATTCCTAGAGGTGGACATGAATGGTTCAAAAATTTTAAATTCGACATGAGCCCCTGTAAGGAATTTTTGAAGGAGCCTTATGTAAATGAGGATCTCACAAAAGCTGTGCCAAGGAGTTACATGAAGGAACATTTTGCCCTGCTCCTCACATGCATCCAAAAATATTTAACATGCGAAGGGAGGTATAACAAAGTTTATTCATATCATTTTAAACTTTTGTTACATTTCACAGGCAAAGCATCAATAGATATCCCTTTCTACTTGTTCAGAAGCCTAAGTAAAATGTGTGATAAAATTCAGCTGAAAAAAGATGACTGTGAAACATCACTGTTTCATCATGGTTTGGTGAAGTTGTTAGTGTTAGATGGTTTGCAGAAGATTGGTAAAGATTGGGACTCCTTTATTTTTATGGCTGGCTTTCAGAGCAAGACAGGCCTTACTCCATTGCCTGTTAGGGAAAGAGAAAAAGCAATTGAAGAACCTACTCTTGCTGAGCTCAGAAAGGAGGTGAAAGATCAGAACCAAGTTGAAGAAACCAGTGAAGCCTTTGGTGATCAAGGAGACACCTCAATCATCATCAAAAGAGAAGGTCAAACAGAAGAAGGATGCACCTGCATCAAGTGAAGTTGAAAAGGTATCAAGAGTAAAAACCAGAGGTCAGTTAAGCAAGGAGAAGGGTAAGTCAATTGCTGTTGAAGAAAGTCCTATGTCAAAAGCTAGTTTAACTGATTTACTTGAAGCAATTGAACTTGAACAAGATCAATCAGTGCAGATTGAGCCAATGGAGTTTGAGCAGGACCAGCCAGTGCAACCAATGCACATTGACTTAACCCAATCCTCACCAGAGAGCATGAAGAAATCAAAGGCTTCGAAAAGGTTATGGTTTGAGGAGCCTAGTGAAGAATATGTGTTCAAGCCACGGAGGCCAATTACAAGAAGACAAATGAAAGAGGCCGAGAAAGTGCATAAAGAGGAGGCAGCTGTAAAAATGCCTAGTACAGAGTTTCTTGAAGTTTTGACTAAAACAGTGCATGCAGCCAAGAGTAAAGGTAAGAGTAAAAAGGTTATTATTAGCCAAGGGGGAAATGTCATAGCTATCAAGAACCAGGCAGGAACAACCCAGGAAAAAGTGGCTCAGATAAAGAGTTTTTCTAGAGAACGTGCAGTGAGATATGCTAGTTATAGAAGGGCTGTATTAAAAGGCAGCACAAGTCTACTGGGGCAAGCTGACTCAAGGTCTGATGTATTTTCATGGATGGTACCAGCACTTAAGCAAGCAAAACTCATAAGAAAGCTAAACATGAGCCTGAGATCAGAAAATAAGGCTTTGAAGAAAGAGGTTAGCAGTTTGAAGAAGAAGCTAGGTAAACTAGCTCACTGACTTAAGAGGAAAGGTGCTTTTCAAGTTTTGATAAATTTTGGTTCAACTTCCATCATTTTGAAATTATTTAGGTCCCCAACACCTGTATAAAATGTCTGAAGAAATCATGAGTTTAAGCAGAAAGCGCTTCAAGATAAATATGTTTTGTTTTGACAAAAACAATAGTTTCGTAGCGCGCTACGAAACTACTGTAGATGCTGTTTTATAAGAAAACAATGAATTTGATGATGAGGTCAGGGAATTTTGAAAGGAATGCCTCGAGGATAGGAGGGAGATCATACAAGGCTATCATAGCAATTCAAACAGTGATAGGTGTAAGTTTTGAAGAAAAAGTGAAATATTTTGCTTTTTGCTAAAGTTTTCTTAAAGGCACTTTATGACCGAATTACTAGGGTTCTGGTAGGGTTACCGGGATTTTTGGTTTGTACACCTGTTCAGTCCACAAGGCATCCATATCATGAGGCATATGGTGTTATGCGTTGTTATTGAAGGATTAAAGAGCTTGGAGCGTGGTCTTTAAATAAGTGAAGAATAATGGAAGACAGGGACCGTGAAGATAGGGTACTCATCTTTACTAATTAATGAGCCATCTGCACAGCTAGCACCCGAGACCAGCTCGTTCAGTGAATGTTCCTCCAACATATCTCAGCCACAACAGAAAAGGTACAGCTGTCAAGGATCCAAGAAGAATCATGCATACGAGGAGATAGAGTTGGACTTTCAATGTAATTAGGACTCTATGTATTTACAGCACAATACCTTATGTATTTAATAAGTTTGTTTAAAAATAGATAAGGTTAGTTAATGATAGACCATCGAGCTCTCCCCTCATGCTTGAGGAGGAGACTCAAGGTAGTTTTAGTTTTGGTTTTCCTATATATAGTGAAAACTCTGATGTAACTAGGGTTGGAGATTTATGAAAAAACAGAGTTTTTATATTGGGTAATGTAAAAAGACTTTTGATAGTAATAGAAAGATTACTTTTTCTTCCCAAGATTCATCTTGTGTTCAAAGGCTCAGAATATATATGGTTTTGTCTTTATCATTTCTGTTTTACATCTCAATAGACATGCAATCACTCTGAATTCACCTAGTGCTCAGACTTCCTGTGTATGTTTATGAGTTGAGGTTCTTTTTGAGAAATGTTTCTGAGTGTTTAAACATTATATGCCTTGGCTTCCATGATTGAGTAGTTAATAGTTTACTGCAGAGGTGTTTGACTCCATGAACCCAATGGAAGAAGTGTTATTTTGTTGTTCCAACCAGCTTATTTTCATGTACTGTTTGAAGAGTTAGCCATCTTTTCTTGTTATTAATGCCTATCAAAAATCTGTGAGAGAGCCCTCTCTGACTAAGGAGGCTAAGCCTTAGTCTAAAGCCTGGTCTGAAATAGTTACATGAGATCTTGCTAAGTAGCAGCCCTTAGTACTTGATTTTGTGATAACATTTTGGTGCGTCTGCCGGGAGCCTGATGATTACTCATTCCCGAAGTTTGAAGATTGAATTTCTGAAGGTAGCAGGAGTTCAAAGTGATTTTTGAGGCTGCATTCTACCTTGGTGACTCCATTGTTTCTTAAAGTTTAAAGGTGGCTTCGAGAGGAAGATATACAAGGAGCAATCCTGACCCAAACCCACCTAGTCCTGTGGAGAATCCTAATATCATCTCAAGGAGTAAACAAAGATTTTCTGATATACCAGGTACTTCAAGCATTTCAAAATCTTTATTTCCTGAGTTTTCTAGAAGTCCTGAGGATAAACTTGTTGATGATAAAGTTCAAGAGGTTTTATTAAGGTCTGAGAATGAAGAAGAATTGATTGGTATCATTTTGGATCTACAAAAGAGAGGTATTGATACTTCATCTCTAGTATCACAAAAAGATAAAGAGGAGTTTTGGGAAATTGTTACTGCTGAATTGTTATTAGAGGAAGAGGACTTGAAACAGCTCAAGGAGCTTGACCCTTTTGAAATTTTGCTTAACTCAAAAACTGGTTTACCTCTCCCAAATTGGAGTTCTTTTGTCAGTGGTTTACAAAGCCCCAATAGTCCTTTCCGTACTCATACTTTGTCTTCTGCCTCTACTAGTCCAAACAGCCCTCAGACAACATCTCATACTAGTTCTGGTCCTTCTGGTCATACAGTACCTATTGTCACTATTCCTCCATTCATTATGGCTGTACCTGCTAGGTATGATCCCCTAGCTCTCCCTGTCGTTTTACATGATCTTCCTAATAAATATGCTGCTAGGATTCCAACATGGGGAGGAGATGAAGACATTACAGCTGAAGAACATGTGGATAGATTCAATGATTTTATTGATAGGTATGAAGTGGATGATGAAGATGTAAAACTGAGATTGTTTGCTCAGTCTTTCATTGGGGAAGTCAGGAAATGGTTTAAAGCCTTGGGAGCTGGTAGCATTCATAGTTGGGCTGAGTTTGAAGATAGTTTTCTGAGGAAATGGGGAAATAGAACTAATCCTGTTCAGGCCCTCACTGAATATAATAATTTAAGAAGAGCTCCAGATGAGACTGTTCAAAACTTTTCTAAGAGGTTTAATAAAATTTATAATTCCATTCCAGCACACTTGAAACCTCCTGGAGCTTTGGCACAGTTAAGATATGCTGAGTCTTTTGATTCAGATTTCTCTCTTCTACTCAGAGAAAGAGAATCTGCTAATTTGGCTGAAATGCAAAATGATGCTATCAAAGTAGAGGTGAATATACTTGCTGCTAAAAAGTCCAAGATGGCCAAGGTTAAGATAAAGGAAGAGGAGAGGCCTTCTACCTCTGCTCAAGAAGATAAATTTGAAACCATGATGAAGACTATGGAGAAATTGATGGATCAATTAGCACTTGGGAATACTGTTGTTCCCCAAGCACAACAAGAACCTCGGTTCAGAAATCCTCAGTTTAGAAGGCCTCAAAATCAGCAAAGGCCAAGGGAAAATAGAAATCAGCAAGCTGATCCTCCTGTAAGACCTCCTTTTCAACAAAACATGGTGGATGAGGAAGAAGAACCTGAGGAACCTAAGGAATCTATTCATTGTCTTGGTGAAGAAGATGCAGAGATCTTTCTAACAAAGGAGGAACATGATGAGTCCAGCCAACTAAAAGCAGAGGAGGAACCCTCAGATTTCTTAAAGGGTTATCAACATGCCATATTTGAAATCCAAAAGCAATACAACCTCAGAAACAGAGATGTCCCTATTACAGCAAACAAGGCTCAGCCCAAGAAAAATGTTTCAAAAGCAGTGGAAGATAAAAAGGAAAAGCCAAAACAAGCTGATGGAAAAAGTGATTCTCCTCTTGAGAAAAAGGATAATCAAACCCCTGCTCCTCCTAAGGAAATTGAAAGGTCTACTTCTGTGTTTAATATAGAAAATGAGATTGCTAAAATTAAAATATCAGTCCCATTTAATGAAATCTTGAAAGTAGACAAGTATAGAAGTAAGATTGTGGAAATGCTTAATTCTCCACCAGGAGGGGCTGATATTTTGAATGTGCAAGAGGATAATCCTATTATTTGTTTAGGTCCAAGACTTGAAGATGAGCAAAATGATGAGTTTCCTCCTTTCTATATAAGCATCAATATACATGAGATGACTCTACATAATGCCATGCTGGATTCAGGGGCATCCCATAACCTCATGCCTAAAGTTATTATGGAAAGGTTAGGATTAGAAGTGACTAGACCATACAAGGACTTATTTTCTTTTGATTCAAAGAGGGTTCATTGTATTGGGCTGATAAAGGATGTGGTTGTGGCACTCACACAAATCCCAGCCAAAACCACTGTCATGGATATTGTTGTTGCAGATGTTCCACCTAAATTTGGGATGTTACTCTCAAGGTCATGGGCAGCGAAAATAAAGGGTACCATGCAAATGGATCTGACTTATGCTACCATTCCAGTGTTTGGTGAGCAAAGAAGGTTATATCGTGAGACAAGGATGGCATATATGGTGAGCAGCAAGGACAAACCACAGAATTTCCCTATTTATTCTTGTGATACAGGCCTTGGATCAGCCATTCTCTTCAATGAAGCAGTTGGAAAGGAACCACAAGAAGAACATGCAGAAAATCAGTGTCAGGAGGTGCAGCAAAGTAATGAAGAAGACATCACTGGTTGCTGGTCTTTATACTTTGATGGAGCAGCAGGAAAAGAAGGTGCAGGAGCTGGGATTTGGGTCATGAGTCCAACTGAAGAAAGTAAGTTTCTGTCATATAAACTTAATTTTGATTGTACTAATAATATGGCGGAGTATGAGTCTCTGGTATTAGGCTTAGAAACCTTGATAGAATTAAAGGCAAAAAACATTGCTGTTTATGGAGATTCTGAATTAGTCATAAAGCAAGTTCAAGGTACTTATCAAACAAAGGATGCAAGGATGAGAGCTTATAGAAACTTGGTGTTGGAATTGTTGGAAAAGTTTCAGTCCTATACTTTCAGTATAAAAACCAGAGATCAGAATTCAATTGCAGATTCCCTTGCTGTTGCAGCTAGTCTTTTTGTTATCCCTAAGCATTCTTCTGATAGTTATGAAGTGAAGGTTCGCCATAGGCCAGTCATCCCAGATAATATCTTAAATTGGCAAGTTTTTGAAGATGATCAGCAGGTAAGAAGTTTCCTGGAGTTGAAAGGAGAATTTGAACATAGTCAAATTGATCAGCAGAACATGTTAGTGGAGACAAAAGAAAAGCCTGAGGTATTGCAGCTGCAAAATAATCTAATTCCTAAAGGTCTTATTCCACTTGAGAAACTATTTGATCAGAATGATGTGTTTAAAGCACCAAGGTTGCAAGCCAATGAAGAAGAAATAGAGAGCTGCAATTTAGGTGACTCAGTGGTGCCTAAATTAGTCAAATTTTCAAAGTTTTTATCAGCTGATATAAAAGTCAAATATGTTGAACTGATGAAGAAGTTTATTGATGTTTTTGCATGGAGCTATGCTGATTTGAAGCAGTATGATTCTTCAATCATACAGCATACTATCCCAATTAAGCAAAATGAGAAGCCTTTTAAGCAAAAATTAAGAAGAATTAATCCTCTCCTAATGCCATTAATTGAAAAGGAAGTGAAGAAGCTTTTTGATGCAAAGATTATTGTTCCAATCAGATTTTCAAATTGGCTTGCTAACTTGGTACCAGTTAGGAAAAAGAATGGAGAGATAAGGATTTGCATAGACTTCAGGAATTTGAACAAGGCTTCATTGAAAGACAATTATCCTCTTCCTAAAATGGATCTTATTTTGCAAAATATTGTTGGCTCTCAAAGAATGTCAATGTTAGATGGCTTCTCAGGGTACAATCAGATCCTTGTTCATCCAGATGATCAGGAGAAGACAGCTTTCACTACACCATGGGGCACATTTATGTATGCAAAGATGCCTTTTGGCCTCATGAATGCAGGGGCGACTTTCCAGAGGGCTATGGACATTGCTTTTGCAGAGGAAAAAGATAAATCAGTGGTGGTATATCTTGATGATATCACAGTCTTTTCAAAGAGGGAGGAAGATCATTTAAAGCACCTTGAAAAGATACTACTGAAGTGTAGGAGGTTTGGTATTTCTTTAAACCCAACCAAAAGTATCTTTGCTTTGACTTCTGGTAAATTGCTTGGGCATATTATTTCTGAAGAAGGAATTAGGATTGATCCTAATAGAGTCAGTGCTATTCAAAAGTTAGATTTGCCAAGGAACAAGAAAGAGGTTCAATCTTTCCTTGGTAAAGTTAATTTTGTTAGAAGGTTCATCCCTAACTTTGCTGAGGTGGTTAAACATATCACTAAAATGCTAAAGAAAGGAGCAGACTTTAAGTGGACAGCTGAGGCAAGGAAGTCATTTGAAGAAATTAAGAAAGCACTTACTCAAGCACCAGTCCTCATCAGCCCTGATTTCACCAAGGAATTTCTAATCTTCACATTTGCTTCTGAGGATACAATAGCTGGAGTTTTATTGCAGAAAGGAAGTCAAGGTACTGAACAGCCTATTTCCTTCTTTAGTAAGACATTGGCTAATGCTGAATTGAAGTACAATATTTTAGAGAAGCAGGCATATGCATTGGTAAAGGCAATCAAGGATTTTAGAATTTATGTGTTGCATTCTCATATTGTTGCATATGTGCCAAGTGCTGTTATTAAAGACATCCTTACACAAGCAGACCCGGATGGAAAAAGAGGAAAATGGATAGCCAAATTGTTAGAATATGACATTGAAATTAGGCCCACTAAGTTGGTGAAGGGTCAAGGTTTGGCAAAATTGTTAACTCATTCAAATCTGGACAGCAGTGATATCAATTTTAACGCAGAAATATCAGAAATTTTTGAAGAAGAAGAAGAGTTGGTTCAAATCAATGAAAAATTTTTGACATCAGAATGGTATAGGGATGTGGCATTTGTTTTACAGCACAATAGAGCTCCTGATAACCTTTCCAAGTCTAAAGCTCGGTTCACCAAGCTGAAGTCCCTTAGATACTTTGTGTATGAGCAGAATTTATTTTGGAAGGATGTTGGAGGGATTCTATTAAATTGTCTGATTGAAGAAGAGGCTGATAGGGTGATTGATGAATTTCATAAGGGAGATTGTGGAGGCCATCATTATTGGAAGGCCACTGCAAATAAAATTTTGAGAGCTGGATATTTTTGGCCCACTATGTTCAAGGACATTTACAAGAAAATAGCAGCCTGCCATGAATGTCAGATGTTTGAGGGCAAAAGAAAGCTTATGCCTATGCCATTGGTTCCTATCTATGTAGAAGCACCCTTTCAACAGTGGGGGTTAGATTTTATAGGTGAGATACATCCCCCTTCATCAGGACAACATCGGTGGATACTCACAACCACTGATTATTTTACAAAGTGGATAGAGGCAATACCTACTAGGCAAGCTAATGATTCAGTGATAATATCTTTTCTAGAAAATAACATTTTATCAAGGTTTGGTTGTCCAATCAAGATTATCACAGATAATGCCCAGGCTTTTAAGTCTAAAAGGCTGATAAATTTTTGTTATCAATACCATATTTCCCTTGGTCACTCCACAGCTTATTATCCACAGGGTAATGGTCTAGCTGAAAGTTCAAACAAAAGTCTTGTGAGGATTATCAAAAAACTGCTGCAAGAAAACAAAAAGGCTTGGCACTTAAAGCTGAAGTATGCCTTGTGGGCTGATCGCATTTGCACAAAAAGATCTATTGGAACATCACCTTATGAGCTTGTGTATGGAGCAGAAGCTATTTTCCCAACATCTCTTGGGGTACCAGTTATGAAGCTGATTCAAGGACTAGAAGAGGAACCAAATGCCATACAGCGAAGGATAAACCAGTTGATAGCTTTGCAAGAAAAAAGGAATGAGGTGTTTGAAGGCCATCAACAGAATCAGAATCGGGTCAAGAGAGCTTTTGACAAGAAGATTAAGGATGTTACATTTCAGATTAATGACAAAGTCTTGAAGTGGGAAGCTAGAATTGAAGAAAAAGGTAAGCATGGCAAATTTGAGAATTTATGGAAAGGACCATATCTGATTTCTGCTTTCCATGGGAACAACACCTATATTTTGCAAGAAGTTGATGGATCAACATATGCTGGAGGACCTGTTAATGGCAGGTTCTTAAAGCATTACAATCAGTAAAAGTCTACCAAGTATCTCATGAGCATTGTATATAACCATTTTGTGAATGTTTTCTGTTAAAAATAAATGACAAGCTGAACAAGAAAACTTTAGCCCGAGGTGAAGGCCCACAAAGTTTGAAGGGAATGCTTGTCAGCCGTGTGGGAGTGTAATAAAATGGACAAAGGCACTGGTTCTACGAGTTCTTAGTGCACTACAGGAGCACACTATCCCAAGTGGAGCCACTGTTATCACTTAGAATTGCAGTCAATGTATGTAATGTTGTCCAAAAAATTTCATAGTCAAAAAAGAGTTGTCTAGTGGTTATGTTCCTATGTGTGTTACTTAGGGATCATGTTTTAAAAAGGTATTGATGTGAGTCATTTTCAAAAACCGTTTATCATCCTCCATCATAATTGTTTAAGGCATGTCTTGTCTTGTTTGCGTCATTGGTCCTTTGCGCAGTTTCGCAGCGCAGTCTGATTGGCCAATTTGGCAGCGCAATAATGTTTCCGCCTTTTCGTAGCGTGCCAATAATCAGCCATTTCGTAGCGCATTTCGTTAATTTTTAACTGTCTGCGCTACTAAATCGGGGATTCGGGGATTTTGCAGCGCGTTTTCTTGAAATGTCAAGTCTGGGGGGATGAGTCATTAGGTCCGTCCATATATTGTCAGTTGATGTCCTCTCCAGGTCATTATGGGTCATCATTCCGCCATGAGGTTCAGAACCACGCACATAAACATCATTCAAAGTGATTTTATGATGTATGGTAGTGTCATGATATTTGTTATTAGTGCGTAAACTGACTTGCTTGTATGACAAGACTGTTGAAGCGCAAAGGGAGCCCGAGTTTTCATTTAAAAGGACCTGATTGCAAGCGAGCCTGCATTCCAAAGTTTGAAGTTGCATTTTGAGTTGAAGCTGCTGTTAGTTCTCTGTCCGAAAGTTTTCAAAGTAAAATGGAGAAAAGGGAACATCGATCCGGTAGGTGCCAAAGAACAGAACCGGAGGGGCTTGATATTACGTTAAAGGATGAAGGTGTAGCAAGATCTTTTAAAAGTGCTGGTTGCTGGAGGTTTTGTGAGAAGTTGCAAGGAGGGCACGCAGAGGTAACAAAAGCTTTTGCATTGAATTTTACTGGTTTAAACTCTAAGGTGTCAATGCTAGAATTCCCTGTATCCCCAGAAGCCATTTCTAATGTGACTGAGATTCCTAGAGGTGGACATGAATGGTTCAAAAATTTTAAATTCGACATGAGCCCCTGTAAGGAATTTTTGAAGGAGCCTTATGTAAATGAGGATCTCACAAAAGCTGTGCCAAGGAGTTACGTGAAGGAACATTTTGCCCTGCTCCTCACATGCATCCAAAAATATTTAACATGCGAAGGGAGGTATAACAAAGTTTATTCATATCATTTTAAACTTTTGTTACATTTCACAGGCAAAGCATCAATAGATATCCCCTTCTACTTGTTCAGAAGCCTAAGTAAAATGTGTGATAAAATTCAGCTGAAAAAAGATGACTGTGAAACATCACTGTTTCATCATGGTTTGGTGAAGTTGTTAGTGTTAGATGGTTTGCAGAAGATTGGTAAAGATTGGGACTCCTTTATTTTTATGGCTGGCTTTCAGAGCAAGACAGGCCTTACTCCATTGCCTGTTAGGGAAAGAGAAAAAGCAATTGAAGAACCTACTCTTGCTGAGCTCAGAAAGGAGGTGAAAGATCAGAACCAAGTTGAAGAAACCAGTGAAGCCTTTGGTGATCAAGGAGACACCTCAATCATCATCAAAAGAGAAGGTCAAACAGAAGAAGGATGCACCTGCATCAAGTGAAGTTGAAAAGGTATCAAGAGTAAAAACCAGAGGTCAGTTAAGCAAGGAGAAGGGTAAGTCAATTGCTGTTGAAGAAAGTCCTATGTCAAAAGCTAGTTTAACTGATTTACTTGAAGCAATTGAACTTGAACAAGATCAATCAGTGCAGATTGAGCCAATGGAGTTTGAGCAGGACCAGCCAGTGCAACCAATGCACATTGACTTAACCCAATCCTCACCAGAGAGCATGAAGAAATCAAAGGCTTCGAAAAGGTTACGGTTTGAGGAGCCTAGTGAAGAATATGTGTTCAAGCCATGGAGGCCAATTACAAGAAGACAAATGAAAGAGGCCGAGAAAGTGCATAAAGAGGAGGCAGCTGTAAAAATGCCTAGTACAGAGTTTCTTGAAGTTTTGACTAAAACAGTGCATGCAGCCAAGAGTAAAGATAAGAGTAAAAAGGTTATTATTAGCCAAGGGGGAAATGTCATAGCTATCAAGAACCAGGCAGGAACAACCCAGGAAAAAGTGGCTCAGATAAAGAGTTTTTCTAGAGAACGTGCAGTGAGATATGCTAGTTATAGAAGGGTTGTATTAAAAGGCAGCACAAGTCTACTGGGGCAAGCTGACTCAAGGTCTGATGTATTTTCATGGATGGTACCAGCACTTAAGCAAGCAAAACTCATAAGAAAGCTGAACATGAGCCTGAGATTAGAAAATAAGGCTTTGAAGAAAGAGGTTAGCAGTTTGAAGAAGAAGCTAGGTAAACTAGCTCACTGACTTAAGAGGAAAGGTGCTTTTCAAGTTTTGATAAATTTTGGTTCAACTTCCATCATTTTGAAATTATTTAGGTCCCCAACACCTGTATAAAATGTCTGAAGAAATCATGAGTTTAAGCAGAAAGCGCTTCAAGATAAATATGTTTTATTTTGACAAAAACAGTAGTTTCGTAGCGCTGTAGATGCTGTTTTATAAGAAAACAATGAATTTGATGATGAGGTCAGCGAATTTTGAAAGGAATGCCTCGAGGACAGGAGGGAGATCATACAAGGCTATCATAGCAATTCAAACAGTGACAGGTGTAAGTTTTGAAGAAAAAGTGAAATATTTTTCTTTTTGCTAAAGTTTTCTTAAAGGCACTTTATGACCGAATTACTAGGGTTCTGGTAGGGTTACCGGGATTTTTGGTTTGTACACCTGTTCAGTCCACAAGGCATCCAGATCATGAGGCATATGGTGTTATGCGTTGTTATTGAAGGATTAAAGAGCTTGGAGCGTGGTCTTTAAATAAGTGAAGAAGAATGGAAGACAGGGACCGTGAAGATAGGGTACTCATCTTTACTAATTAATGAGCCATCTGCACAGCTAGCACCCGAGACCAGCTCGTTCAGTGAATGTTCCTCCAACATATCTCAGCCACAACAGAAAATGTACAGCTGTCAAGGATCCAAGAAGAATCATGCATACGAGGAGATAGAGTTGGACTTTCAATGTAATTAGGACTCTATGTATTTACAGCACAATACCTTATGTATTTAATAAGTTTGTTTAAAAATAGATAAGGTTAGTTAATGATAGACCATCGAGCTCTCCCCTCATGCTTGAGGAGGAGACTCAAGGTAGTTTTAGTTTTGGTTTTCCTATATATAGTGAAAACTCTGATGTAAGTAGGGTTGGAGATTTATGAAAAAACAGAGTTTTTATATTGGGTAATGTAAAAAGACTTTTGATAGTAATAGAAAGATTACTTTTTCTTCCCAAGATTCATCTTGTGTTCAAAGGCTCAGAATATATATGGTTTCGTCTTTATCCTTTCTGTTTTACATCTCAATAGACATGCAATCACTCTGAATTCACCTAGTGCTCAGACTTCCTGTGTATGTTTATGAGTTGAGGTTCTTTTTGAGAAATGTTTCTGAGTGTTTAAACATTATATGCCTTGGCTTCCATGATTGAGTAGTTAATAGTTTACTGCAGAGGTGTTTGACTCCATGAACCCAATGGAAGAAGTGTTATTTTGTTGTTCCAACCAGCTTATTTTCATGTACTGTTTGAAGAGTTAGCCATCTTTTCTTGTTATTAATGCCTATCAAAAATCTGTGAGAGAGCCCTCTCTGACTAAGGAGGCTAAGCCTTAGTCTAAAGCCTGGTCTGAAATAGTTACATGAGATCTTGCTAAGTAGCAGCCCTTAGTACCTGATTTTGTGATAACACAATCCATCTCCATTTAGCTTGAAAGTTGTTCCATGTGTAGCTATCTTGCTCCATTTTCTTCTTGTGACCAAGAAAACGCACCAGCAGTCTTACTCCATGACTCCATGCCCAATGGTTTGAACTTATCATACTGTGCATTACCTTTCTATATGAAAGCTTCATCCTTCCCACCAAAACTTAAACAAAACCCCTTGAACTCAAAAACTACCCTAAAATAATCATCAACAAAGCTAAATCATAAAGAGAGAGCCCTC
Source organism: Pinus tabuliformis (assembly GCA_031772625.1). NCBI lineage: Eukaryota > Viridiplantae > Streptophyta > Pinopsida > Pinales > Pinaceae > Pinus > Pinus tabuliformis. The sequence continues at coordinate 1,584,807,967 of CM062818.1, read as the reverse complement.
TCTAATTGCAGGTGGGCTAGAACCTGCAATCCAAAGAATGGTTTATGGTTACCTCAGCCGTATTCCCTTAGGAGTCAAAGGGAACAACCTGAGTGAACAAGAAGGAAAATAACAGTTAGAAAGTAAAAAAATGTATAAAGTATTTCAGAAATACTTTTTGAAACCTTCACGAACAATTTCTACTTGAACTGATATTATGATTTACAAAAGAATAGATAGTAGATAAGTCATCATTAGATCCTCTTAATGATTTCTCACTCATACTACACTAGTTGTTGTAATTTATCATTTAAAAGATTAAAAAAGGCTTGACAAGAGAGACAACAACTAGAAAGTAAAAACATGTATAAAGTATCTCACAAATCTTTTGTGAAAACTTCACTAACATGTTCTACTTGAACAATTATTACAATTTACAGAAAACTGGATAGTAGAATAGTCATCATCAGATCCTCTTAATGATTCTCGCTCATACTATACTAGCTACTAAAAATTTATAACTCAGAAAATTGGAACAAGGAAATAGATAAACCACACATTAGATATAACTTGAATCACAAAATCCTCCAGCATGAAGTGTAGAAAAAGTTATTTTATTAAGTTGAGTCTTCAAGTGAACCAAAATCTAACCCTGAAATGATATTTACAAAATATATATATATAGAGAGAGAGAGAGAGAGGAACCAACTCGAACTCTCCTAAATTCATGGTTCCACTATTTCCTTGTTTCATAGGTATCTTTTAAACATTAAGATCATCTCCCATTGAATTGCAATAGAGAGTACAGGTGTAGATGAGAAGAAGAGGAAGAATGAAACTTGGCTGCTAGAAAAACTCACTGGTTGCCCCTTTTGCTGCTTATTTTTCTCTTTATGGTCCTGACTATTAATGACCATATGGCTTCATTCAATACAACCTTCAACAACCTCATAACTATCTCATATCCATCGTTTTCCTTATCTATATTTTTATGTGTTGTTGTCTTTCCAAAACTGGCCTGGAGGTTTTCTACTGATAGCTGTATATTTCTGTTAAAACAGGTGCTATCGAAAATTCTGGTAATACTTGTAATAGCAAAAAAACTGGAAACACTTGCATGATTTTCGGTTGGATAACGTTTTCACTTCAAAATTTTAACATAAAATACTTCGAAACACCTGTATATGCTTGGATATTCTGAGTTTTAATCTTCATATTCAAAACTTTGACTTTGTTAGTGTCAGTCTTTCCAGCCTTCCTACAGTGATCAAATATGCTCTTACAAAGTGGTCTCAGAAGCGTCAAGGTCAAATTTTGTCATTTCAGTGAGTCTTCAAGCAAAATTTGGTCACTAGGCATTAGGTCTAGGGTTTTCCCAAATGTCAGTCCATGTCATCATTCAGCTGAGCCTATCATCATTCAGAGGGTTGTCATTATCATGTCAGTGTCAAATGAGTCATTTTACACCTTATTCATGCTTCAGTTGTGCCTAAGTAAGGTCATTTCCCTCTCCTAGGGTTTTGAAGGCAATTTCTCTTGGACGGTCAAATCATCGGCAAAACTTGTTTCCAGATGTTCATACACCTTCCCCTATCCTTCATGTACCTTATCAAATGCTTCCCATCCCTTAGATCCGCCAAATTCCTCATTTTTGCACAAACCCTAGTTTCTAGCTACAACCTGGCAATTTTCTAGGTTGGGCCTGTGTTTTGCCCTTTTGGACCCCTTCCCCTCACTCAATCTCTGAGATTCCACTTTCCCCTGCTTCCTAACATCCCTCCCTACTTCCAAAAATTTCTTCAAGACTTTAGAAGGCCCCTATCCCCTTCATTTCGCTTCATTTCGACAAAATTCCTTGTTTCACACATCGGGACAAGTTTCACTCAAATGATGTTTCTGAGCAATAAAAGATGAATTTTGGAAAACTGAGAGAGGTTATTGTCCACAACATTCCAAAGAAGAAAAACCGCCTTCAATTTTTTCACAGGTGTCATGGTTTGAGAGAAATGTCAAGAATACCGTTGCCTCAGGAGAATCAAAGACACCTCTGAAGTGACCTTGGGAAAATCAATTTTTCTCCTATCTTGGTTGGCCAAATGATTTGCTTGATGGGTAAAATGATAACTAGACACAAAGATATTTCCAATGAGCTATCATGAGCTCAATTTGGGGTTGAGGAAGGCATTCAAAAGTTGACTGCAACAGCACTCTTCCTTCAGGCAGCCTCATTTGGCACTTTTTGACCAGTCTTGGGAGATTTGATTTTTGATAGGTCAAATCAACTCCAAATTGAAAAATTCCAGTTGGGTTGGAAAGTAGACTCAAATACCTTTCCAAAAAGCTATCCTGAGCCCAATTATGACACCGAGAAGGCCTCCAAAATCCTCCTGCAAGGTGCGCGACACGTTGAGCCAGAGGTGCGCGACCCGTTGGGCAAGGTGCGCGACCCGTTGAGCTGTCTTGCTGCAAACTTCAAAAAATTGCCCAATCTTCCTCCAAGTCATCAAATTTGTTCAAGGTAGGCTCTTTACACATCATTTTTGTGGTTGGTGATGAATGTAAGCCCTCATGCTTGTATTTTAACCTCAAATTATGCAAGTGAAAAGACATTATATGGCTGCAATGTTAATGAGAAAACTGTGCTAGAGTTTGTGTTGTTTCAAGCTATTTTTCCCTTTGGTTTGTTTCCCTCCTTTCCCTTTCACTCACACTTATATGTTCATCTCTTTTCCCATATGCAATGATCTTTGCAAATGATTTCCCAATTATAAAAATGTATTCCTATATGCATAATGATTTGCAACATTTCCCTCAAAAATTCCCCGTTATATTTATATATTCCCATTCCTTGTTAAAAGATCCCTCCCCTAACATTCCCTTCATACTCCTTGTCCCCCTTGAAATAGCATACAAATCAGCATTTTACAAGGCAGAAACACCAGTACATTTCAGCCACTTTGCTCCCAAAACCATGTCAGAAACCGAGACCGACTATGAGCAAAGTGATGACCAGGTATCAGCTTCAGAGTTTGAGGTACAGAGGAGGCCTCATAAGGGTGGAAATGGCTGTCATCATAAGCGAGATGAGCCCACCTCTTTGACCGATTTGCAGGGGTGGATTTTACAAGGCGAAAATGAAAGTGTTTCAAAGGCGGTTGACCGAGGCACTAAAACGGAGAAGGAGGCCAAATCCCCTCTGTATCTTGGTTGAGGCATCCCTCAAAGATCATGGCACTCACTAGCATCAGCTACAGTACAAATCCCAAAAAATTTTGAGAATTGTGGGTAATTTTGGTATTTTTGGGAAATTTACAGGTTTTGGCTTCTCAACGGGTCTCACCCCCGGTGAGACCCTTTGTCATCGTAGCTCCCTTTTGTAAAAACTCAACATTTTTGGATTTGTCATGCAAAGTTACACATGGCCATGCATTACCTTGAGTTTTCATGGAGTTTTGGGCCTCCAAAAGGTCAAAATACAGCCAAATTTTGACTTTCTGCCCCTTTTTTGAGCTGCAAAAGTAGTCTTGGGAGAATTGACTTTTTACTGAGAAAATGACCTCCAAATCCAAAAATTCCAGTTGGGTTGGAAAGTAGACTCAGAGACCTTTCCAACGAGCTATCCTGCACCTCATTCTGACACCAGGAAGGCCTCCAAACAGGGCTCCAAAGTGCGCAATCCGTTGAGGAAGATGTGCGCGACCCGTTGAGGAATTTGTGCCACATTTGACCAGTTCAGCCCAGAAATTGCAGTTTAGCTCCAGTTTGACTTTCTGAGGTCGATGGTGGTCCTCTTGACTGTACTTGTGGCACTTTTTGGATACTTTTACTCTTGTTTTACTCTTCTAGAAGATTCTTGCATGTAAAAGGGTAAAATTGACTGTATGAACTGGTTTCCAAGTTTATAGAGGCAAGTTGTTTTGACTGCCTATTTTGTAGTGCTTAGTTTAGAAGTTGTTCAAACGGCTCCTAGGATAGTGAGCTCGACCCATGGAGGCAGGGAAAGAGGTTAGATCATCTATATTATGTACTTTCTTGCTCATTTTCATGGTTGGACTCTTGAGGGAGGAGCTATCATTGTATATTTCACTTGTATCTCTGCAATTTTTGGCTAAGGAAGACCAGGGTTTTGCAGTCATCTTTGGGATTCTTGTGGACTCATGTGTTGATGGTGTGTTTTTTCATGTCATTGTAAGCTTTGTTATGTGATTCATTTCCTTTCTATACTGCTGCATATTAAACAAATGAAGTGATAAAGTTAGAATTCATGCTAGCCATGCTCTGCTTTTAAATTTGTTTAATTTCTATGTTTTCTACTGTCTAAAGAGAATTCAAACCCATTGTTTGCTCTCTTTAGCCCTCTCATCTTTCTTCTTAATCATCCACTTCAGCTAAAGACATCAATACAAGTTCCTACCTTGCCCCAAAGACCCCCCTGCAGAAACTGTGTCCAATCCCCGCACCCTAAATTGCAACTCCTCAATTTGCCACCAAAAACCCCAAAAAAACCCCCAAATCAACCTTCAAATCAGTTTACTAGCCTAATATCAGTGTTACCTTGATTGGTCATCTCTTCCTATTAAAAATTTACCGAGAATTGACCGGAGAGAGCCTTCTCCTGCCCCGTAGGGCTAGCTACGAGGCTGAATGGTTTGATGTAGCTTTGAGATTTGCCTTTTCAGCCTGAGGTGAAATTTCAAGTGCTAACATACTGGCGACCATACTGGGGAGAACAATTGATCGTTTGCTCATTGACGTGTTATTTCATAAGTCTTAGACGGAGCCTGAAGTTACGCCAGGTAGCCTTCGAAAACGCTCTTGTTTTACATCAGCGTTAGTAGATAAACGCTGCTTCAGTCAATCTCCGTGAGCTTGTGAACGTAGCGCTTCATTGACACTTTATCCCAGTACATGTATCAAGTTTAGATCTGATTGTTGATGGTGAACAATGATCAGACACTTGACAGGCTGAAATCATTCACTTGGCGACTCTAAATCATTTTCAAGATCAGATCCAAAGACTCCACTGGAGGATGATCCCGACCAGCAGAAACATGAAAGGAAAACATGGACATATCAGGTATTCAAGTTGGAATTTTATCCAAGACATTTTGTTCTTTGTCATAAATTATTTCTTCTCTTTTCCCAAGAATGTCAAGAAGGCTTTGCAAAGTATATTATGCTTGAGAAAAGATCCTTGGCCTGTCGTTGATTCTTTCCCTTTGAAGATTGTGAATACCAAAGATTTGCATGCTTTTGAGCTTGATCAAGATCCTTTTTCCGAATTTTGTGATGAACCTATACCTGTTGTACATACCCCTACACCTTGTAAAATTCCAGATCGGTATAAACCTCTTGTTTTACCTTCTGTTCTTCATGCTTTCCCCAAAAATTATGATCTATACTTGCCGATGTTTGATGGTGAATGTAAGAATGTCAACGCTGAGCAACATGTGCAGAATTTTGAGAATTTTCTAGATCTTTTTGAAGTTGATGATGAAGATGTTAGTATAAGGCTTTTTGCTCTTTCTTTGCAAGCCAAAGTGAAGAGTTGGTTCATAGCCCTGCCTGATGCAAGCATCTCAGATTTCCAGCAGTTTGTCAAAGTTTTTCTCGACAGGTGGATGATCGGGCAGAACCTTCTCTTGATTGTAGAAGAGTATAACCAGCTGAAAAGACTGCCAGGTGAGACAGTACAACAGTTTTCGGCCAGATTTAATCAAGTTTATTATTCGATGCCAGTTGATATAAGACCTTCTCCTAGATCTGCTCTCTTGCACTATCCGGGTGCCTTTGATCCAGAGATGGAGTTTCAGCTGAGAGAAAAGAATATTGCAACACTTCACGAGATGCAGAACAATGCAGTAAATGTAGAGGCTCATCTGCTGATCCGAAGGGCAAGGTTGAAGGAAGAAGAAATGAAAAACATAGATCCGGAAAAATCGGCATCTCTAGAGGTAAAGCTTGACATTTTGGTAAGTGCAGTGGAAAAGTTGATGGACAAGATCAACGCAAGGAATGAGAATGATGTTCAAGCTCATGGCGCGCTGATTGAAGAAGAACAAGTTGCTGATCCAAAATATATTGTTTCTTACCCTAGTTGTCGTAGTGATTGTTTTATAGATCATTGTGTAGAAGAGAGAGCTGTTGATATGATGTGTATGTTTGATGATGATTTGCCTCATTATGATCAGTATGATGATGATTATGTTCTCCAAACAAATGCTAATCTTGCAGACAAATCAGCAGCTCGTTTGTGGGAGGAAGAAGTTCATTTTCAGCAGCTTGAATACAATGTTCAGCCATCACATATCAGCTATGACATTGACGAGGAAAGTGCAGCAAATTTTGAAGTAAGTGAAGGATCTTTGCCTCTTTGTTTTGATTCATTTCAGTTCAGCAGAGACAACTTCCATGAAATTAGGAATCAGCTGTCAACAAGTCTTGACCTAGACCATCTTGAAGGCAATAAAAACCTTGTTCAAGACTTCTCATATTCAGATTTGCAGCCCCCAAATGCCATTGGTTGTCAAGTTGCAGATGAAAGCATGGAAGCTGACATATTTGATCAAATGATACAAGAAGGTTCCCTACCTTTTTGTTTCGAATCATTTCAGTTTTTGAAGGGTAGATTGCATAGTAAATCTTCAAATGAACAGCCTATAACAAATCAGCAATCTATCAGTGTAAATGTTGAGGATGAGGCAAATGACAACTTTCTTGAGCAGCCTGTAGCATCAGATTTGCAGCTACCAAATGAAATTGAAAGGCAGATTACAGATGAAGGTATGGCAGCCGAAATACATGATTTGATGATGCAGGAAGATTCTATACCCTTTTGTTTTGAAGAATTTCAGTTTATAAGGCAGAATTCTCATAAAATCTCTCAAGAAAAAGATGAACAGCTAGAAGGATGTCATGCATTTTCAATGGATACATTACAGCAGTCTTTTCACGTTTTTCATGATCCAATCGCTGATGTTTTGGATGAGGTTTGCAGTCAAAGTCTTTCTCTATTGACTATATGTGAGCTTGAAACATGTGCTGATATGAATTTGATCCGGCAGCCAGTTTCTTTGTCATTTTCAGTCGAGGTCTCGTCACAAGGCTCAGATCAAAGTTTGCATTCATGGTATGAGGAAACGAGAAGTAATCTATTAGATGAGCTAAGTTCCAGTGTGCTTGAATTTCATGATCCTTATGCAGTGTTTTTGGAGGCGGATAGAGAATTTATATCATTCAATGGATCTGTTTCTAAGTTGTCATGGGAGTTGCCTTTCAGTAGTTCTCTCTTGTTGGTCATAAGCGAGAACTTGTGGAGAATTCAAACAGCAGATCGGATACTTGCTTGGTTACATTGGTTGTTTCATTTCACTTGATCAGGTGATGAATGAAACTGTTAGAGTAGGTTGTGATGAATAAGCTCCCTTTTGAGCATCTTTCTAGTTTGTTGGTTGTGTTTAAGTATTGAGTCAGTTTTTAGTTGAGAGAGAGTCAATTTGTGTTGTCAAGTCATCAGTTTTCAGTCATGCATTTCAGCTTGAGTTTTTGACTCCATTGCCCAATGGTTGAAAGCACTGGTCTGCTCTCCCAGAGGTCTGAGGTTCTTGGCACCTCCAAGGAGCTACCATCCCCATTGGATCCAATGTTAGTGTCAGTCTTTCCAGCCTTCCTACAGTGATCAAATATGCTCTTACAAAGTGGTCTCAGAAGCGTCAAGGTCAAATTTTGTCATTTCAGTGAGTCTTCAAGCAAAATTTGGTCACTAGGCATTAGGTCTAGGGTTTTCCCAAATTTCAGTCCATGTCATCATTCAGCTGAGCCTATCATCATTCAGAGGGTTTTCATTATCATGTCAGTGTCAAATGAGTCATTTTACACCTTATTCATGCTTCAGTTGTGCCTAAGTAAGGTCATTTCCCTCTCCTAGGGTTTTGAAGGCAATTTATCTTGGACGGTCAAATCATCGGCAAAACTTGTTTCCAGATGTTCATACACCTTCCCCTATCCTTCATGTACCTTATCAAATGCTTCCCATCCCTTAGATCCACCAAATTCCTCATTTTTGCACAAACCCTAGTTTCTAGCTACAACATGGCAATTTTCTAGGTTGGGCCTGTGTTTTTCCCTTTTGGACCCCTTCCCCTCACTCAATCTCTGAGATTCCACTTTCCCCTGCTTCCTAACATCCCTCCCTACTTCCAAAAATTTCCCCAAGAATTTAGAAGCCCCCTATCCCCTTCATTTCGCTTCATTTCGACAAAATTCCTTGTTTCACACATCGGGACAAGTTTCACTCAAATGATGTTTCTGAGCAATAAAAGATGAATTTTAGAAAACTGAGAGAGGTTATTGTCCACAACATGCCAAAAAAGAAAAACCGCCTTCACTTTTTTCACAAGTGTCATGGTTTGAGAGAAATGTCAAGAATACCGTTGCCTCAGGAGAATCAAAGACACCTCTGAAGTGACCTTGGGAAAATCAAGTTTTCTCCTAGCTTGGTTGGCCAAATGATTTGCTTGATGGGTAAAATGATAACTAGACACAAAGATATTACCAATGAGCTATCATGAGCTCAATTTGGGGTTGAGGAAGGCATTCAAAAGTTGACTACAACAGCACTCTTCCTTTAGGCAGCCTCATTTGGCACTTTTTGACCAGTCTTGGGAGATTTGATTTTTGACAGGTCAAATCAACTCCAAATTGAAAAATTCCAGTTGGTTTAGAAAGTAGACTCAAAGACCTTTCCAACGAGCTATCCTGCGCCCAATTCCAACACCGAGAAGGCCTCCAAAAGCCTCCTGCAAGGTGCGCGACCCGTTGAGCCAGAGGTGCGCAACCCGTTGGGCAAGGTGCGCGACCCGTTGAGCTGTCTTGCTGCAAACTTCAAAAAATTGCCCAATCTTCCTCCAAGTCATCAAATTTGTTCAGGGTAGGCTCTTTACACATCATTTTTGTGGTTGGTGATGAATGTAAGCCCTCATGCTTGTATTTTAACCTCAAATTATGCAAGTGAAAAGACATTATATGGCTGCAATGTTAATGAGAAAAATGTGCTAGAGTTTGTGTTGTTTCAAGCTATTTTTCCCTTTGTTTTGTTTCCCTCCTTTCCCTTTCACTCACACTTATATGTTCATCTCTTTTCCCATATGCAATGATCTTTGCAAATGATTTCCCAATTATAAAAATGTATTCCTATATGCATAATGATTTGCAACATTTCCCTCAAAAATTCCCCGTTATATTTATATATTCCCATTCCTTGTTAAAAGATCCCTCCCCTAACATTCCCTTCATACTCCTTGTCCCCCTTGAAACAGCATACAAATCAGCATTTTACAAGGTAGAAACACCAGTACATTTCAGCCACTTTGCTCCCAAAACCATGTCAGAAACCGAGACCGACTATGAGCAAAGTGATGACCAGGTATCAGCTTCAGAGTTTGAGGTACAGAGGAGGCCTCATAAGGGTGGAAATGGCGGTCATCATAAGTGAGATGAGCCCACCTCTTTGACCGATTTGCAGGGGTGGATTTTACAAGGCGAAAATTAAAGTGTTTCAAAGGCGGTTGACCGAGGCACTAAAACGGAGAAGGAGGCCAAATCCCCTCCGTATCTTGGCTGAGGCATCCCTCAAAGATCATGGCACTCACTAGCATCAGCTACAGCACAAATCCCAAAATGTTTTGAGAATTTTGGGTAATTTTGGTATTTTTGGGAAATTTACAGGTTTTGGCTTCTCAACGGGTCTCACCCCCGGTGAGACCCTTTGTCATCGTAGCTCCCTTTTGCAAAAACTCAACATTTTTGGATTTTTCATGCAAAGTTACACATGGCCATGCATTACCTTGAGTTTTCATGGAGTTTTGGGCCTCCAAAAAGTCAAAATACAGCCAAATTTTGACTTTCTGCCCCTTTTTTGAGCTGCAGAAGTAGTCTTGGGAGAATTGACTTTTTACTGGGCAAATGACCTCCAAATCCAAAAATTCTAATTGGGTTGAAAAGTAGACTCAGAGAGATTTCCAACGAGCTATCCTGCACCTCATTCTGACATCGGGAAGGCCTCCAAACAGGGCTCCAAATTGCACGACCCGTTGAGGAAGATGTGCGCGACCCATTGAGGAATTTGTGCCAGATTTGACCAGTTCAGCCCAGAAATTGCAGTTTAGCTCCAGTTTGACTTTCTGAGGTCGATGGTGGTCCTCTTGACTGTACTTGTGGCACTTTTTGGATACTTTTACTCTTGTTTTACTCTTCTAGAAGATTCTTGAATGTAAAAGGGTAAAATTGACTGTATGAACTGGTTTCCAAGTTTATAGAGGCAAGTTGTTTTGACTGCCTATTTTGTAGTGCTTAGTTTAGAAGTTGTTCAAATAGCTCCTAGGATAGTGAGATCGACCCATGGAGGCAGGGAAAGAGGTTAGATCATCTATATTATGTACTTTCTTGCTCATTTTCATGGTTGGACTCTTGAGGGAGGAGCTATCATTGTATATTTCACTTGTATCTCTGCAATTTTTGGCTAAGGAAGACCAGGGTTTTGCAGTCATCTTTGGGATTCTTGTGGACTCATGTGTTGATGGTGTGTTTCTTCATGTCATTGTAAGCTTTGTTATGTGATTCATTTCCTTTCTATACTGCTGCATATTAAACAAATGAAGTGATAAAGTTAGAATTCATGCTAGCCATGCTCTGCTTTTAAATTTGTTTAATTTCTATGTTTTCTGCTGTCTAAAGAGAATTCAAACCCATTGTTTGCTCTCTTTAGCCCTCTCATCTTTCTTCTTAATCATCCACTTCAGCTAAAGACATCAATACAAGTTCCTACCTTGCCCCAAAGACCCCCCTGCAGAAACTGTGTCCAATCCCCGCACCCTAAATTGCAGCTCCTCAATTTGCCACCAAAAACCCCAAAAAAACCCCCAAATCAACCTTCAAATCAGTTTACTAGCCTAATATCAGTGTTACCTTGATTGGTCATCTCTTCCTATTGAAAATTTACCGAGAATTGACCGAAGAGAGCCTTCTCCTGCCCCGTAGGGCTAGCTACGAGGCTGAATGGTTTGATGTAGCTTTGAGATTTGCCTTTTCAGCCTGAGGTGAAATTTCAAGTGCTAACAGACTTGATATACAAAAAGGTATTTTTTTAAAGGAAAATTGCCCTTTCATTCCATGTGAGTTGCAGCCTCTGCAAGCTTATCCATGTTTGTTTTATTTCTGGCAGCAGATTTTGACCTTGTGATTTTGGTTGTCTTCTTTGATGATGGTCTCTTTCTTTTCTACTTCTTTTCGTACCTTTCTTCTTTTGGAAGGATGTGATGGTTAGTCCATGCGAGCTTTACCTCTTTGCTTCTTCAAAGACCTTCTGATTTCTACAATTGAAGGATCCTCAGTCTGCAACTCTGTATGTTGTTCATCTATGACTATTACTTTAGTCAGTAAGCTAGGATTATTTAGGGCTTTTGATTTCAGTCTGTATTTGTTTCTTTCCCTAGTATGCCTCTTCCTAGCTCCAACCATTGGTTTTATTTCTTTTTTCTTGTTTTTACTGTTCCTTTTATACCCTACTTCTTTAAGCAATTCCTCATCAGAATCAGTAGGCTCGTTTCCTTGTTGTTTTTTATGTGCTTTCGGAATTTCAAGAAGCACCTGCGCTTTAGATTTCTCTTCAGCTGCAATTTTTCTTCTCCGAGTTCTTGTGTAAAACTTAGGAAAAGGTCTAATAGGAGGAACTATTTTCATGATTTTTTTTTCTAGGTAGAAGAGCTTTCACCTTGCTCCTTTTTCTTTCCAGATTCAGCAGCTAAAGGCTTCTCTTTGTTGCTTTTGGTACCTCTTCTTACACTTTCCTTCTTTTCCTTTCTTTTGGAACTTCCTTCAGCTGATGTAGTTGATGTACTTTCTATCTAAACCTTTGTTGAAGAAGATTTAGCAGTTTCTTGGGGTTTTGGTGCAGGTTGGCCTACCCTGTAAAACAAGAAATGTTCCCAAGTTTGATTTCTCTTTTTCAGTTCTTCTTCAACCAGAACCTTGATAATTGTCTGATGATACAGGCTATATTTTAGTGCCTCATGGTGTGTTTGAATTATGGCTGCCATTTTGGTTAGACTCTTCAATATAAAATAGGGCAGATTAAGATTCCTCATAGCTACAAAATGAAAAAGAAACCTCATATGGTAAATAAATACTATTGTATACCTTCTCTCACAAGTGAGAAAAACCTTAACCAGTTTGATTGTTTCTTCTTATTCCTTCTTAAGATAATTGTTAGGAATTCCTTTGGCCTAGTTAGGATTTTTGTATTCATCTCTAATAAAAGCATTGAGATCTCCTCCTGTAATGATTTGTCCCTTAAACCACTTTTCTCCTTCCTGGGGAAGGTTAAAAGCTTCTGCAATTGACTGTTGTGAAACCTGCAATTTGAAACCAAAGATGGTAGGTTCATGTCCATTGAAAGTTTGAGCAAACTCATGGGATACACCTTGATGTGAGCCTCCTAACCTAGTGCAGAGTGGATACCAGCCTGCCTGAATAAACAATATTCTAACACTTGGATTAGCATCAACTAGCTCAGCTCCTTGAGGTTCGATTCTCTTAAGCTTTCCACCTTGCCTAGACTTTAGTTCCATAGATATTTGCTTGCTTGTTATGAAAAATATATGTCAACGTATGGAAGTTTACCCAATAGATGTTGCAATTAGCTTGAATTAGGCTGCCTGAAAATATGGGATGTGTTCTTAACCTCCTCAATCACTGTCTCCTTTGCTGCACTTCAGAAATTTGAAATGGTGAAATTTCCTCCATTTTCGAATATTTGAGATGAAGTTTTGGTTCAATCTCCTATGCACATGACCCCTCATGATTAAATGAGATTTCATGTCATAATAGATAGTCTGTAATAGTAATGATGACTTTGATTTGCTTTGGAGAGTCCAGCTAATCTGCTACAGGTGGTTGTACGAGATATCTTGCAAATCTGGCAATTTTCCTTCTTAAATTCGAACTGGCTAGAAATTCTGGTAGCGCATTATGCGGAACAGAAAGAACGGCCACTGGAATTTAAACATATGGCTAACACAGTCTTATTTAAGATAAGTGGGGTGCGAAATGGCTGGTTATGGCAATGACTGACACCTAGCTAATACGATCAACCAAATCAATTAACCACTACCACTTGACTTGACTTGAAGTTTGTTACCTATCCAATCACGAAATTTTATGATTTGGATTAATCATTTTTCCATTATGACACATGGACAGTCAAAAATGGTTGCGTTTTTGGAATTATTTTATTTTTTAAATGGGACACGCTACTGGAAATTCTTGTAGCATCAGAAAATTTTAAGAAAATAGGAAATAAAACAAGAACAAAAGACTGTCTAAAAAACAGGGGATACTATCTGAACAAGAAAATTGGGTGTTACCAGAAATTCCGATAGCATTTTAATTTTTTTGTAAATTTACAAAATTAATCCTAAAAAATAAAAAATTTATGACCTACTCATGACTTAGCCTAGAACTGTGCTAAAAACATCAACATAAGAAATTGAACAACAACATAATGAAATGGGTGACCAACTATAGTACAAAGTTTGGGATCTAGGAGGGTGGACATATTAAAGGCTTATGACCATGAGACCATAAAAATTTCTACCTGTTTGATGCAATGGAATTAGAGCTTCGAAGCCTTTAAGTATTTGGAGGACAAAGACTTAGCGAGGGGTCTTGACTTTTGAGAATAATTCATGTTCTTCTATATAAATAAATTGTATTTTCCAAGTTGATATATTTTATGAGTTCTAGAACTAGATTATTCATAGTCTAGAAGATAAACTTGGATAAGCGGATGTGATCCTCATAGAAATAATATTGAACAGATCATAGGGACTTCACTAGGGGAACAATACCATAACGCGTGGGTTCATATTGCGGGATATATATTGAGGAAAAAAAGATAATATATTGGGGGTATATAGGGGGTAAAGGTTTTTTATGCTGGCACATATAAAAAATGGAGCTCAAAGTTAACGAAAAAATATAAATGGGTATTAAAATTGTTAATGAAATAAAGGGTACCTAAAATATCTTGTGAAAGTAGGTGTCTTTAAAATTGGGACAATGTATTGGATTCGTATTGGTAGGTGGTTAAATAATGTGATTTTTAAAGGTATATTCGAATATGTAGTCAAATTAAGGGTATTGTTTAGTATGCCACGAACGCACGTGATATCTCAAAGGTTCATTGAGTGAAGGCCCTGTGGATTAGATAATATTTTAGAAAGTGAATCTGCATTTTGAGGCATGAGAGATTTAGGGAATAAATCGTGGAGTGGTTTTAGGATCTAGTAAAAAATGGTTTTCTTCTAAATTCTACTTATCATTGTAAGCCTAAGGGCATCAAAATGGCCTAATGAAGGTTGAATCAGACCATATAAAAGAATGAGAGTTTTGGGTATGTACAATTATTGAAATAAATAAATTGTATTTTTTATCTGTGTAATTAAGCATAATTCTAGTATGTGTGAAATCTAGCATTTGTGGAGTTTTAGCATTTGTCTAAAGCTTGAGACTGTCAATAGATTTTTCAATTAAACTATCATGTTAAAAAGAAATTTTGTACAAGGATTATGAAAATTTCAATGAAGTGAACTAGGGTCTTGATACTAGAGTAGGGAATTCTAGTAATTGGTAATTATAGAAATTTGCAAGTCTTCTAAAGGGGACTAAATGTTTGGGTACTTTCGAGAAGGGAATATTGAAGACAACCATTGAAATTTGATCAAGGTGTGTGTTAAAATTGGCAACTAGGGCCAAACGTCATGTGGGTCATCTTATTCATGGCTGATAATATGTTCATTAGATTCCTCTCATCCAGAGGTGTAGGATTGATCTAAAGATCATCCGATTCCGATAAGTATTCATGGAGATATGAATTTATTTTGATTATGGAATTATTATCAAGCCGACCTACAAATCATGTAGGCTCAGAAGCCCAACAGTCGCATCTATTCAAACACCAACGTTTTGTATAAATACAGGAAGACTTTTCCTCATTTGGACTCACTCATCTCATCACATCTCTTTCTCTCTATTGCACAGAAAAGAGTCTCTTCTCTATTGTGCAGAAAAGGGTCTCTCTCTCACACATGTGAAGCCGGAAGCTGTTGAAACTAAAGCTACAACTGCAGATCCAAACTTTAACCAGTGTGGACCATCAAACCTCATCTTCTGATTTGCACTATAGGTTCATTTGAACCTCCTCTAAAAGTCGCAACTCTTGGTGGTGGAATCAAGTCAATTTGACGGACGGTTAGCAAGATATCAACTGCCCTAGTTTGAAGGAAGCTGCTAAAACTGAAGATACAACTGCAGAAGTAAATTTGACCTCTGTGGACCACAAGATCTCCTCATCTAAACTATGTTGTAGGTTCATCTGAACCTCCTCTATAAGCCGCAACTTTTGTTGGTGGAATCAAGCCGATCTGACGGTCAGTTTGTGAGATATCGTCTGCCCTAGTTTGATGATCAAGCTGCTAATGTTGATGCTACTGATCTAGGGTTTGCTACTGTTGATATAAATCAGATTTATTGTACTATTTCTTTCTACAGAATTATTGAGGATAAAAGAAGATTTGATCAAAGGGTTTCCCCACACATTGTGGGGTTTGTCCCTGGCTAGTCGCCACATCTTGTGTCTCTTGTCTTGGCTTGTTTTCTGTTGATCGTTTAATGTTCTATCTACACTTTACTTTATGTACATGTGATTGCTAATCTGTGGAATATAATAAGAAAAGAAGTAAACTGTTATAAGCATAGAAAATACCATAACTTAACATGAGATCAGAGCTGAGGTGAAGACAAAGCCCGAGCAAGAGCAAGGGCAGTCACCAAAGAGAAGATAGGCAAGGCTATCCTAGAAGAACAAGGAGTGTTGGACCATGTGAGAGGCAATATTGTTAAGCCTTCGTCAAATGCATCCGTTGCTGCCCGGAACAAATGGAAAAATGGAGAATTCAAAACAAAGAAGATCATGCGGGACTCTATCAACAAGCACTTGGTGGCCTACATCTTTGAACTGGACACCTCCAAGGAAATCTATGATAGACCAATGAGTTTATTTAAAGTTAATGATGCAAATCAAGTTTTTTTCTTAGAAATAAGCTGAGGGAAATCAAGAAGGGTAAGGATGAGAATATGCAAGCATACTTCTTAAGAATCACCGAGATCAAGAACGATCTCCTATCTATTGGGGAGACTATTACTGACAGAGAAATGGCACTCACGACTCTTGGAGGATTACCACCCAAATGGTATGTGTTCAAGACTACTCTTCTGAACAATAATGTAATTCTTGGTTTTGAGGAATTAATGGCTAGATGCATTTAAGAAGAAACAAGGGTATAAGAGCAAGAAATTCCCTTGCCTAAAGGTCCTCTTGCTGCTTTTTCTTCTCATGCTAAGAAAAGAAATAATTCCGGGTCTAAATCGAAAAGAAAGGTTGAACCTAAGGGTGGAAGAAAAGGACGATGTTACATTTGCAATAAAGCAGGTCACTATGCAAGGGAATTCCCTGATAGAAAGGACTCTCACTGTGACAATGATCAAAATACCTCTCATGGTAATCGAAGGGATGGAAAATTCAATAAGTAAAGGTAAAAGGAATGCCGAAAATCAAGGAAGAGGACAACCATTCAAGAAGGCTAGAAATTCCAGGATGTATTAAATGCACCTGACCTCCAAAAGAACCTGGTGTCCATCTCGGCAATGGAAGACAAAGGCTACAATGTAACCTTCAGTGATGGCAAGGTACGTGTATCGAAAAATAATGTTAAAGATGCCTTTACTCTTGGGTTTCGTGTTGATTCACTATATCAGGTCGATGAAAGTCAGATAGGTGTCATGTCTTATGACACATCTCTTCAGTCCGAACTTTGGCGTTGGAGGTTTGCCCACCTTTATTACAAAGATCTACCCGATGTAAGACATATGGTAACATGGATGCTCGAATTTTGAGTAGAAAAAAAAGAAGGTGTATGTTCGGGATGTGCTGAAGGAAAGCTCGAAAGGGGACCATTCCCCTCAAGCCTAAGTAAGACCTCTGATATATTACAGTTGGTTCACTCAGGCATACCTGAGGTTGGCATTAAGAGGGAGACTACTACAGCACATACTCCAGATCAGAATGGTGTGGCACTGTATGATTGTGGAAGTTGTCTCTATGGGCAGATGATGTAACAATGCCTGATGTGGAAGAACTGATGGATCATATTTATCCACCTGAGACTTCCTCTTCCAGGAAGAGGCCTTCATGGCTTAGGGGGATACTTGATGATGCTGAAAGACATGTTGTACGGTGAGGAACCTTCCGTGAAAGTAAGAAACCCAATAGGTATCAAGGATACCTGACCAATATGAGCACAATCATACAAAATGAGCCTTCATCATTCTCAGATGTCGTCAAGCATCAAGTATGGAAGGATGTTATGACCATTATGGAGAATGAAGGACAAGACAATTGTTACTTCAAAATGGCTTTACAAGATAAAGCTGCAGCAGATGGAAGTATGGAATAGTATAAGGCTTGTTTTGTTGCTCATGGTTTCTCCCAGAAGGAAGGTATAGACTATGATGTGATATTTGCACCTGTTGCCAGATATACGACCATCCGCTTGATCATAGCCCTTGTGGCTTCACAAGGATGGAACCTACATGAGATGGATGTCAAGACCACATTCTTGCATGGTTCGATCAAAGAAGAGGTCTATGTGGAGCAACCCGAAGGAACTGAGATTTATGATTGAAAATCTCATATATGCAGGTTGAAGAAGGTTCTCGATGGGCTGAAGCAAGCACCTCGAGCAGGGTATGAGAGGATTGATAGCTACTTGATGAAGCTGGGATTCACTAGGAGTGAAGTCGATCCTAACCTTTAAGGTTGAAGATGACAAGCCTCTCATACTGGTGTTGTATGTGGATGACCTCTTTCTAACAGGTGCATACCCTCTCATCCACAAATGTAAGAGGGAGTTGGCTTCTGAATTTGAAACAAAGAACCAAGGACTTGAAGTGTGGCAGAAGCCAAGGGAAATTTTCCTATCTCAAGGAAAATATGTGGTGAAGATTTTGAAAATATTTGGTATGGTGGACTGCAAGCCTGTGACTACCTCAAGGATCTTAACTTTAGAAGTTATATGGTAGTGATGTCGGACCAAATTTTGGAAATGCCTTTGAGTTTCATAAACTCATTCGCATTTATGTTCTTGGTGAGCCTCTATCCGGACATATGTTTTGCAGTTAGCATTGTGAGCTCATATTTGGTTGAGCCTCACTGGATTGATGCCAAGAATCTTATGAGATATCTTTGTGGCACAATTACTAATGGGTTAAGATACACTACCGGAGATGTGAGACTACTTGGATATACTAATGCTGATTGGGCAGGCAGTGTGGTGGACCGTAAGAACACTTCTAGGTGTTGTTTCACCTTGGGATCTGATTCGATATCCTGGATGAGTAGGAAGTAGAAGTCAGTGGCTTTGAGCACCGTCGAAGCAGAATATATTGCTACTAGCATGGCCTCCTGTGAGGTAGTCTGGTTGTGAAAGCTCTTCAATGAGTTGTTTGAACACATACCATTGTGATTCTCTGTAACAACCAGAGGTGGGATTCGATTATTGAGGAATCTCGTATTCGTCGATTGCTCCAGGAGATAGACATCATCTGGGATATGGTAAGTCAATGAGCAAGGAGGCTCCATCGCATTAAGATGATGTACAGGTCGATACACCTTGTCAAAGCCCCAAGGAAAGATCTAATTTGTTATTTTCCCAAACAACTTGGAGTCATCAAGAAATCCTTGTACAATGGTCCTGCATGTTGCATACATTGAGCTCTGGGACCTCTAAGGGCTTGCAGTTCTTACTGGAGCAACATACGACCACAGGGTGACTCACCCTCCCCTGGTGGTGTGCATTGGAACAAGATGATTCGCTCTCTTTTGGAATAAGATGATTCGCTCTCTTGTGGAACAGGATGATTCATTCTCCTATGTAGCAGGATGATTAGTTCTCCTGTGAGGCCTGGATTGATGTGTTCTCCATGGTGATTGTTGCAGGATTGATGTGTTCTCCTGTGAGGCCTGGATTGATGTGTTCTCCATGGCGATTGTAGCAAGATTGATTTGTTCTCTTGTGAGGCCTGGATTGATGTGTTCTCCATGGTGATTGTAGCAGGATTGATGTGTTCTCCCGTGAGGCCTAGATTGATGTGTTCTCCTGTGAGGCCTGGATTGATGTGTTCCCCATGGCGATTGTAGCAGGATTGATGTGTTCTCCTGTGAGGACAGGATTGATTAGTTCTCCTGTTGAGGCATCCTACCCATGCAGTTTGGGACTCATCGAAATTACCTCTCATCTGATCAATGAGCAGGGAAATGAAGTTAGGGACCATAGTAGTACTGATGGACGCATCACTGTATCTACTGTAATCCCTATGCTAGGATGACCTCCATTGATCTGGGATCAAGGATACTAGTCTGGGACCAGTGGTAGGAGTGGTACATTCTATGACACTGACTTCAGGTCAGTTATTACTGGTCTGGGACCAATGGTACGCACTCTGAGACTGACTTTGAGTCAGTGGAGGATGTTACTGGTCTGGGACCAGTGGTAGGAGTTGTACTCACTATGACACTGACTTCAGGTTGGTTGAAACTGGTCTGGGACCAGTGGTACATACTCTGAGACTGACTTTGAGTTAGTATGATACATCCTTGATCATTTCTTCTTCTTCATAATTCAGACAAAAGAAGATCAGAACAGAACAAAGCAGAGAAAAGCATAACAGAGAAGAGCCATACAGATCAGTACAGGGCAGAACAAGACAAAGCAGAACATGCAGAATAGAGTAGAGCAGGGCAAGGGTTAGGCTGTACAAGGAAGTGCATTTGATGGATGAATAGTAATGACCAATAGACAGATTGCAGATGAACTTCTCCCTAGTTGAGAGGCACTGTTAAAATTGGCAACTAGGGCCAAACTTAATGTGGGTCATCTTATTCATGGTTAATAATATGTTCATTAGATTCCTCTCACTGAGAGGTGTAGGATTGATCTAAAGATCATCCGATTCCGATAAGTATTCATGGAGATATGAATTTATTTTGATTATGGAATTATTATCAAGCCGGCCTACAACTCATGTAGGCTCAGAAGCCCAACAGTCGCATCTATTCAAACACAAACGTTGTGTATAAATACAGGAGGAATTTTCCTCATTTGGACTCACTCATCTCATCACATCTCTCTCTCTCTACTATTTAGAAAAGATTCTCTTCTCTACTATGCAGAAAAGATTCTCTTCTCTACTGCGCAGAAAAGGGTCTCTCTCTCACACATGTGAAGCCAGAAGTTGTTGAAATTGGAGCTACAACTACAGATCCAAACTTTGACCAGCATGGACCATCAAACCTCCTCTTCTAATCTGCATTGTAGGTTCATCTAAACCTCCTCTAGAGGCTGCAACTTTTGGTGGTGGAATCAAGTCAATCTGACGGATGGTTTGCAAGATATTGACTACCCTAGTTTGAAGGAAGTTACTGAAACTGAAGCTGCAACTACATAAGTAAATTTTAACCTGCGTGGACCTGAAGATCTCCTCATCTGAACTATGCTATAGGTTTATCTGAACCTCCTCTAGAAGCTGCAACTTTTGGTGGTGGAATCAAGCCAATCCGACAGTCCGTTTGTGAGATATCGTCTGCCCTAGTTTGATGATGAAGCCACTAATGCTAATGCTGCTAATCTATGATTTTCTACTGTTGATATAAATCAGATTTATTGTACTATTTCTCTCTACTGAATTATTGAAGATAAAAGAAGATTTGATCAAAGGGCTCCCCCACAAAATGTGAGGTTTGTCCCTGGCTAGCTGCCACATCTTGTGTCTCTTGTCTTGGCTTGTTTTCTGTCAATCGTTTAATGTTCTATCTACACTTTTCTTTATGTACATGTGATTGCTAATCTGTGGAATATAATAAGAAAAGAAGTAAATTGTTATAAGAATAGAACATACCATAACTTAAGAGTGTGGAGGCACCAAGGGCATCTGTAGTATATTATGAAGTATTGATTTGATGAAAGAGTAACACTTTTGTGTATCTTTTGTTGGCTAGTCAAAATGTAGATAGGAATTACAATGAACATTTGAATGTTTCATTGCCATTGTTGGATGAATTTGTACTTGTAAATGGGCTAATTGGCATCATATATGGGATACTTGATTCTTGTTTTGAATGTTCTATGAGTGAAAAAATTGTCATATTCGATCTATGTTCAATTCATTTACTCCCATATGCACTTTTGCTAAGGCTTTGTCTGGTGAATGGTCATATAAAATGTGTAGTCCAACATTTATCTTGGTAGAAGTGCCAACATAATAATTCTAGTTATGATGGTGAGGAATGAGTTGAGTATAATGGTATATTTCATTGGGGAAAAGAGAAATCAAGTAGAGTAGATCATGTTTGTTTATGTAGTGTTGGCACAGGAGGAGAAACAATGCTTCTCATGAATTCTTGATTGAAGAAGAAGCATGAAATATTATTGCATAGTTAAGTGTGACAATGTAATTTCCAAAAAAGAAGCCCCGACTAATGCATGTTTAAATTCCAAAAGAGGAATCATTATTTCTTATTGGAGTCAAAGGGGTTCATTGTTGGAATATTGAAAATGATTGATTGTTTCCAGTTTTTGGTTCCACATATGTGTGAAGAGAATATTCCCTCTGCAATAATTTTGGAGGTGAATCCAAACACTTAAACTTTCAAGAGATTTAAATTAAATTTGAGTGTGGACATTTGGACAGGAACATGCATTGCAGGCATCAAGTGAACAAGGTGAAGTTAACAAAGAGGAGAAGTTGAAGATGCAAGAAAATAAGATTTTCTTGCATAATATCCTTTAAAATATTTAGGATCAAATTAGTCACGAGACAAATGTATGTGTACAGAAAGAAAATAGAATCAATTTATTTGGAACTTCAAATCACAAAGGTCATAAATGTTTAGCAAATTACTCAGACTCAGAGGGTCAGTTTTCAAATTTACATTTCTCTAAAAGATATCATGGTTTATAAATGTCTTTTTCCTTTGAAGAATTGGTTATTTTTGGATTGAAAATATCATATATACATTGCTCTTGATTCCTATAAATTATACTCTATTTCTTATAATCAATATTGTGACATTTTTTAATCATAAAAGCACCATCATATTCCTCCCTTCAATAGCAATAGAATTACCTAATTTGTACCACACTTTTCACAGTTACTTTACATCAACATAAAGTATTGACAAAGGAAATGTCACGAGGATTCAAATATAGTAATAAGGATAGAACCCTATGGATTTTATGTGAAAAAATATAATCGTTACACCATTCAATTTTTGGAAGAAAGGAATCTGGTAGATTTCCTTTCAAAATTCAAGGGTTGTAACTATAATGTCTCAAAATCCTTTGTAGCCACATTTTATGGAAGGTGTGCCAAGATAGGAAATCTCAAAATTCACTTATCAAAAAGAAAACTTAGTTAAGTTACAATATTGCCTCAATAGGGTGAGAAATGGTTCAAAACATGCCACTTGGATAACAAACCATGGATATAATTCATCAAGAGGTAAAGAACAAATCTCAATTGGAAAAGAAGGATGTCTAACAAATGTCTTAGATATCATTGGGATGAGGTCACTTTAATAGTGTAAAAGCACATTACTTGTGAAGGAAGATTTAGATTGATCTACCTTTATCATATGAGGGTCTTACAACATTTGGGGGGCGAAATCCTATGAGATTTCCCTACTATTTTCTAAGTATTTATAGAATGAATTAGTTGATACAAAGACATCTTGGAAGTGAAACAAGAAGTTTATATATATCATTGAGGATTGATCAAGATGATTCTTGAGTGAGAATTGTCCAAAACAAAGTAAACATGGGAATCATTCTTAAGAGAAAATCAATTTATCACGATGAATAACAATGAGTCAAAGGAGGAGTAGTATACTCACATGAGGGAAGAAGGGTACATGCAAGAAGGAGAAGATGTATAGATACAAGAGGAATAGGTACATGTACAAGGGAATGAACAAGTACAGTAAATAAGAACCATGAGGAGAATTACCATGTCAATGTCCAAGCAAGTTGAAAAATAATAGGAACAAGAATCAATTTTCATCAATGTAGTTAAAAGGCTAAGAATAAGGAATACTCCAAGAAATATAAATTGAAATTAATGGAGATCAAAAAAATTTGTATGATTATATAGAGTCACTATAAACAAGACACAAAGAGAAACAACCATCCACAAGAAAGATATGAAAACTTCCCGAAGAATATATTATTATTAATGAGGAGGATGAAAACATTCCCACTAATGAGGAGATTGAAGAAGTTATGAGGGAGATACCTCCTAAACAAACTAAAAAAAATTCCATGCCTTCTCAAGAAGAAGTCCTAGATAGTAATAGAAAGAGAATTAGAAGAATGAAGACAACCATTAATGAAATGGATGTGTTAGAGAGATAAATTAAAACTCAGAATGAGTTACTCACCAGGCACAATTTAACCTTGGGGGCAAAAAATGAGAAGGTTAAGGAGGGAAATAAGAAACTACAAGAACAAAATATTATGATCTCCAAATAGTCTTACATCTGACATAAAAAGAAATAGCTCCTCAAAGATAAGAAAAATGTCTCAAAGTAAAATTGTTCATGAAGAAACCAAAATTAGAAGGAAAAACATCACAATAGCCATCCAGGGGTAATGTGGAGATTATATTACAAGTAGAAACATATATCTGGCAAGTACAATAGTAGTTTTGAACTTGAGGACATGCTCTACGCTCAGCTTGACGGAGATGTCAATCCTCTATTATGCAATCTTTTTTCTATGGTTTATCACTCCATTTGGCATTAGGAGTCCATTTCAAGTTGTTTTTAATGTCATTTAGTCATATTTTTCCCATATAATTAATTCCCTAATGCATTTCATTGGTATTTTTATTTTTAGAAATTTATGGAACAAATGCATTGTAAAATGTTTTTATAGCAACAATTACTCGTAATCATTCGTTATCATACATGTAAGCCACCTAGGCGAAATTGGTGACATGGGTTTTGTTTCCTAGTGTCTTCAGATGGAAGAACTCTTATTTGCTTGAAAAGAATCGATCTTGATATGCATGGTCAACATGTGGTCAATGTGTGTAGTCCAAAAACAAAAACATAGTGAAGCTTTGTTATTTTCACCCAAATATGATTTTTTTGGTTTATTTTCATGATCTATTCCTTGAGCAAGGTTTATTTGATTTATATGCAGTCTGAGGATAACCCACAAAGACCAACAAGAAGGATTTTTGTGTTTTTAGTTTAAATATTGCTTATAAAAGCAAGTATATAATGCTTGTTCAGTAATTTTGTATTTATAAGACATTGAAGAAATAGTTGTAAGCTCAAACTTCAAATTTGAAGCTTGGTTCAAGTTATTTAATATAATATATCTAGTTCTTTTGATTTCAATCCATTTGTAGTGTACCACCCCCTCCCAATTCTACCCAAAGTAACCATGCCAACTAGGGTAAACATGAGGATAGATGCTACTATAATCAGATTTTACATCCTATGTCACCTTAAGGAAGTGGAATCGATGGAACACCACATACAGTCATTCAACATCATCAACGGACCCCTTAGGAGACAAGTCAACCACTCCGACAACCTGTCCCTGGATCCCACTGCTATTACTTTTAGCCCTTAGTATCTCTCATGTTATGAGAAAGGGAGCGACCAACAACTCAAATTCTCTCTCATAGGCATGCATGCCAATGACTGTGGTCCAGAATTGCCAGTTCTGTACCAGCAACTCCATAATTTGAGCCACTTTTCTAGCCCCAAAATCTTGGCCTCTACCCAAAACTTGTTGTAACTTTTAAAATTCATTAAAAACATGATAACAATATTGATCAATCAAAAATCACCCTCAGGACTAGGCCTGAGCATCCCCAACCGGGACTGACATTCTACCAAACACTTGGCATCAATGCAACCTATAGGTCTAGGATACAAGATAGAGTATAAATGATTGAAACAACATATGAGACATTATCAAAAGGACACCTCTCTCTCCATTAAGCTAATAGATCATCAATTAGGCATTTCATCCATCCATTCAATAATTACAAGTAAATACATGAAATAACCATGACATAAACCAGTCACAACCATGCTTATAACCAACATAAAACCATATAAATATCATAGATATGACAGCCATTAAATCCACATATAAATTAGTGCAAAAGTAAGAGAGCTTGGCTTTTATTAATCATAGGAAAATCCGACCAGGTTTCGGACTTCCACATACCACCCGACCATAGACATGGTTGAACCAAATTTCTCTTTCAGCCAGTCACCCCCATGCCATATTCCAAGCATGAACGTGAGATCTCGTAGAACAACCAATCCAAGAACAACCAGTCCAAGAGCAACTAGTCCAAGAACAACCAAGGGAATCCAAAGGTTAAACCACCAACGCCCTCATAAAACCATGATCACACCAAAATCGGTGCTCTGATCACAGCCAAACAGAACTTGGAATTCCATCAGGAATCCATCACTATCCTTGAGGAATTTTTCGTATCCTTGTTTCTCAAGCTTTACCAAAATCCGGACCCGGATCACTAGGCCCTAAACAAATACTTCTCCCTTAGGCTTTACTATGTATCTGACCAAAATTGGTCAAGGGATTCCTAGGCCTTTGGGAAATCACCTTGAGACCACCTCCGACTTAGATTCTAAAATCCATCTGGCAAACCAAAGTTCCAAAAATGAAATAAACATCCCAACATACCATGGCATCTAGAAAAAGGCTAGGCTAGTCTGAAATCCACTGGCATAACCCGACAATACCATGCCACCGATAGCAAAAGAACCATACACCAACATGCAAATCCGTGCATGTCCAAAACAGCTAGGAAATCACACATGAAAAGGTTACCTACAAGTATTCCTATTGAAGTTTCTTGATCCTGCTTTCATTTCCTTGTTTCCTTACTTGCTTTTCCTTTCCTTTCCTTGCCTTCCTTTTTCCTTTGCTCCAAACTAGAGTGCTCCAAGAAAATTCTAAGTGACCAAGAGAGTGAGAGAGAGAGAGAGAGAATAATGAGAGAACTCCAAACTTGAACTTGACAAAATCCATGAACTGGTCCTTGGAAGCTTTTTTATGCATGAAGCCTCTAATTCATTTATTTTCCATTATTTTCCTTCATTTTCCACCTCACATGTAACTTGTGACCTTTTACCTTCCTTTTCTCCTATTTTCCTTTATTTTCATAAATAAATGTGCCAAAATGCCTTTTTTCCTTATAATGCCTTTGCCTTAGCCTTTTCCAAGTTCCATT
This sequence comes from Pinus tabuliformis, assembly GCA_031772625.1. Classification (NCBI taxonomy): domain Eukaryota; kingdom Viridiplantae; phylum Streptophyta; class Pinopsida; order Pinales; family Pinaceae; genus Pinus; species Pinus tabuliformis. The sequence goes on along the minus strand of CM062818.1, from coordinate 1,584,781,537 downwards.
TGCTAAAACACACATCCAGTTATTCCCATAGCATATACTTGCCCAACATTAAACTTGGAATAAATGTCCCTGAACTGTGGTATTGTTTTTCCTTTATTAACTTTTATTACATGAAATTTTCACCAGGGTTGTTACAAAACCCTCCTCCTTGGGGAAAACCTTCCTTGGTGTTAAACCACACCAAGACCTTAGCAAAACCCCTGAAAGGAAAACATACTGCCTATGGAGCTTTATAACTTTGCAGTATTTACAATGAAATACTTCCTCAAAAGCAAAACATCATGACAACATGACAATATAAAAACCATAATAATATGACATCCATGCCGCTTATTGGAGCTTTATAACTTATCTCATGGCGGTATTTACATCCATATACATATACATATACAAATATCAAAACATCAACAAAACATATGCTAAACATAAATCAACGTCAAACCAAAATTGTTGCAAACAAGGAAGGATATAGGAACCGCATCTGATCTGCCATTTCCCATGTAGCTTTTTCAGGCCCAAAGTGCTTCCATTGCACTTTAACTTGCTCTATGGCTCTGTTCCTGAGTATGAGATGTTTTGGTTGCAGTATGCAATGAGGCTTCAGCTAGAACTCTCCTTCTTTCTCCACCTGCAATACATACCAATCAATAACATGATCAACATCCTTTATATACTTCTTAAGCAATGAAATATGGAAAAAATCATGGACTTTCACTGTTGAAGGTAGTGAAATTCGATATGCCACTAGTTCAATCCTCTGAAGGATCTCAAAAGGCCTACAATACCATGGTGCCAACATGGCACATGAACCAATCATCAAAGAGTTTTTCTTGGGCTTGATGGACAAATACAAATGCTCCCCAACCTGAAACTCTTTGAACACCCTGTACCGAGCAGCATAACTCTTCTGTCTCTCCTATGTTGCCTTTATATTCTTCTTTATAACCTGCATTTCCTGCTCCATGGCCACTAACATGTCCAGTCCAATAAGTGCCATGTTCATTGGATCACTACAATTGATGGTAGTGCTACAACTCCGTCCATACAATGCCTCGAAAGGACTCATCCTCAATGACTCCTAATAACCATTGTTGTATGCAAACTCTAACAATGGAAGATAATCCTCCCATTTCCTTTGCCAGTGCATCACATACATCCTCAACATATCTTCCAAGATCCTGTTGACCCTCTCTGTGTGACCATCTTTCTGTGGATGATAAGCTACGTTGAAGGCCAACTCTTTACCCAAGCCCGCAAATAGATCCTTCCAAAACTTGGAAGTGAACTTTGCATCCCTGTTTGACACAATCTTCTTTGGAACACCATGTAGTCTCACTATCTTTCTGATGAACACCTGTGCTACCTCACTAGTTGAATATGTAGTCTTTACTGGAATGAAGTGAGATACCTTGATCAACCTGTCGACCATTACCATAATCGAATCATGTTACTTCACTGTACTCGGAAGACCTATAATGAAATCCATGTAAATTACCTCCCATTTCCATTCTAGAATCACTATAGGTTGTAGTAAACCACCTGGATGCTTGCACTCTGCCTTTACCTACTAACAATCTAAGCATCTAGCCACGAACTTAGCCACTTCTTTCTTCAGATTCAGCCAATAATAGAACTTCTTTGCCATTAGCAATGTCTTTTGATATCCTCGATGACCTGACTACGACTTCACATGAAACTCCTGCAAGATAAGCTTCTTGAGCTCACTATAATTAAGCACATAGATCATGTCTCTAAACCTCACCAAGCCATTTCTCGTGAGATGATAGTATGCATCCTGATCACCTGTACCTGTACCTGTACATGTACCTATAGTTGTACTTATACATGTACCTAAACATGTACATGTACCTGTACCTACACATGTACTTGTACCTATACCTATACCTATACATGTACTTGTACATGTACCTATACTCTGCTATAACCTATGCATGATCTCCATGTATTTGTCATCCTGCTAACCTACCTGTAAAATCCTATCCTGTAACTCTATCCCGTAAGAGATTATATTTGTTATATGATTTACATGTACCTTCCTACTAATAGCATCTGCAACCTAGTTCTCCTTCCCTTTGATATATCTGATTTCAAAGTCAAATTCACTAAGGGTGGTCAACCATCTAGCTTGGCTAGAATTTAGATTCTGCTGGTCAAACAAATAGCTCAACCCACTGTAATCAGTCATCAATGTGAACCTCTTGCCGAGAAGATAATATCCCCACATCTTCAATACATGTATAATCGCTGCTAGCTCAAGGTCATGCATTAGATAGTTTTTTGCATGCTCATTCAGTTCCTGTGACTCATATCACACTACCTGTCATTCTTGCATGAGAACTCCACCAAGTCCCCTTTTGTAATCATCTGTACAAACAACAAACTCTTGGTCTAGATCCGCAATCTTTAGCACTGGTGCATGTGTCAACAACTGTTTAAGCTGCTCAAAACTATTATCACATTCCATCATTCATTCAAACTTATTACCTTTCCACTGCAATGATGTGATATGATATGCAATGCATGATAAGTTCTTGATGAACCTCTTGTAGTAACCTGCCAATTCCATAAATGATCTCACCTCATCTACATTCTTAGGAGCTTCCCATTCAATGATGGCCCTTATCTTTTCTGGTTCTACTGTTATGCCTTCCTTGGATACAACATGTCCCAAGTAATGTACCTCAGCCTGAAAGAAGATGCACTTCCTAAGTTTAGCATACAACTAATGCTCTCTTAGAAATCTCAACACTGCTGCTAAATGTTCGGCATGTTCCTCCTCATTCTTAGAATATACCAGTATGTCATCAATGAATATAATAAGCAACTTGTCCAAATAAGGATGCAACACAGTGTTCATCAAACACATGAATGTAGTTGGAGCATTAGTCAAACCGAATGGAACAACAACAAACTCCTAATGCCCATACCTAGTCCTAAACGCAGTCTTGAAGATATCCTCTTCCTTGATGTGTACTTGATGGTATCCTAATTTCAAGTCAATCTTAGATAACATTGATGCTCCCTTTAGCTGATCAAAAAATTCGTCAATCCTCAACAAAGGGTACCTATTCTTGATCGTTACCTTATTTAGTTTCTTGTAATCAATGCACAATCCAAGAGTACCATCTTCCTTCTTTACGAACAACACTGGTGTGCCCCAAGGTGATACACTAGGTCTGATGTATCCTTTGTCCAACATTTCCTTTAGATGCAACTTCAACTCTACCAACTCAAGTGTGCTCATCCTGTAAGGTGCTTTCGATGCTAGAGTTGCCCCTGGCACCAACTCAATAGAAAATTCTACCTCCCAGTGAGGTGGAAACTCTGAAATGTCCTCAGGAAATACATCTCGAAACTGTTGCAATACTGGGTACCTGCTCAACACATCAGTATCATCAACCTCCTTACTCTTGTCATTGGAAATGTGTATTTCAAACATCACACAACCTTTTCTACAAGTATGTTTAGCCTGCATAGCGGTAACCATCCTTACTGATGTAGGCCTCTTCTTTCCCTGCAAGGTCCTCTTTTTCCCAGTATCATCCACACACTCAATGTTCTTGCTGAAGTAATCCACTTTGGCTCTGTGAAGGTATAGCCAATCTATACCCAAAAACATACTATACCATCCCAATGTAAATACATTCAAATGTGCTACTGTAGGCATACCATTTAACTCAAATGCACGAGCTCTTACCCAATGGTGAACTTGCTTCTTTGTACCAGTAGCCAATTGTACCAACCAAGATTTTGCATGCACTTCTTTTCTCAAACCACACTTATCCACCAAGCGAGGATTAATATAACTATAGTTAGATCTAGGGTCAGTCAAAATAGAAACAACTTGAACAAAAAACTTATCGTCCATCTCAATGATCGATGCCTAATGATCTACCTGCCTATTGTCCACAACTGCATAAATCAGAGAGGAATGTTATGACCAACATCACCAACTATATGCACCTCCTAAGCACTGTAGATCTAAGGTCTACCACCACTCTGATACTGCAGACAATCCCTCTTACGATGATCCTTACCACATAGCCAACACTGTAATGGTTCCTTACCATCGCCTCTAGCTTATTGCTCTCCATGTTCCTTCCCGGTTGCATTGAATCTTTTGTAAGGAACTGCATTATCTTTCTCACTTGCATCTTCAGGTCTTACTCGCTTTGGTGGCCATTTTCATTTAGTTCTTTCATTTATTTTCAAGTCATGCTTCAGCTTAACTTTGCGCTTTGACTACTCATAACAATGCTTCAACTTTTGGATGGCCTCCTCCAACGATCTAGGATCATCGAACTCAATCTTGTCTTTATATGCAACTGACAATCCACTAATGAATCTCTGAACCTTGTCCTTCTCCTCTCCAAGGTAAGGCACATATCTCAACAACTCCAAAAATCTGCTAGTATAATCCTCATCTATCATAGAACCCATCTGCAACTCATAAAACTCCTTAGCTATGTCATCATAATACTTCTCAGACAATTACTTCTTCTTGAAGAGTCTTTCAAACACATGCCAAGTCAAATCATCCTCATGCATGTCCTCAAAATTCTTCATGTCTTCCCACCAAATAGCCACTTTACCTTTGAGACTGAAAAGGGCTATCCTTTATTTCATGTTTTTCGAATAATCATGCAATCTAAAGAATTTTCGCATGCCAAGCAACCAAGCCTATGCATCTTGTGATTTCTTCATCTCTCCATCAAAGGTAGGTGGCGTTGTCTTCTTGACCTCATTCAGAAAGTATCCTCTATCATTCCTCCTGTACAGATGATAATGATGACAATCATGATGTCTATCAGAATCAGAGCTAGAGTAATACCTGTGTCCAGTACCTCTCCTATCCGGAGTGTCTAACAATCTGCCATATTTAATAGTGTCATATCTATCTGACCTATGTCTACTATGAGACCCGCTGCCATATGCCCCATTAGTTCTATCCTCATGTCCATGGTTGATCAGAAGAGTTCTATGTCACTGCAAATCTGACAAACTTTGAAGTAATATCGCATTCACCTCTGCTTATTTCTCGTGTGCCTGCATGATTTTGTCATTGTCTGCTTTTCAACTCCTTATTTGTTCCTTCAGGCTTCTCAAGGTGTCTACTAAGTTAGAAGAGTGCCCCACACCATGCTGCCCATCTGATTCATAGGGAGATTCTATGTAGTCTACCACCTTTCTAGCCATATGATCTCTTTCCTGCAAGGCATACTATGTCAGCTAAACCAAATCACCATAAATCAACATACCTTAGCATACTCGGGGAGGATACCTTGTCTACAAGATCATCAAATTAGCATGATGCATGTACAACATAACCATAATAACATATAGACATATATCAATAAGTGCATCAACACATAACCATCATACTAGCTAGGTCCAATCATCTATGCAAGGCCATATCAACAATGCATGCTATGACCTCATGCATGACAACAACCAATACTCTAGTATACACATTGCCTCATGCAACTATCCACCTGCATAAGAAATGCCTAATCAACTACACATACGCATAACCGCATGTAGTCGAGCATAAGAGATCAATTCTTGTAATCAACCTACAAGATTGATGCATGTAATCAAATAACCAAGAATGCAACCCAACATACAAGAATGTAATCAAGTTGCATATAATTGTATAACCAGCCATATACCCATGACGATGCATTCCATAAAATCGACATCAAGTTACTCATGATAACCATACTTCTACCATGATCAATATGATGTCATGCAATAAGCACACGGAACGTCAGTGTAAGATCCACACATGCAACTGACATGCCTGCATGACCAACACATTCACCCATATTTGTAGCACGAGATATGACCCAAAGAGAGTGTAACCATGCTCTGTTACCAATTTGTAACACCCCCTCCCAATTCTACCCAAAGTAACCATTCTAACCGAGGTAAACATGAGGAGAGATGCTACTACAATCAGATTTGACCTCCTATGTAACCTTAAGGAAGTGGAATCGATGGAACACCACATACAGTCATCCAACATCATCAACAGACCCCTCAAGAGACGAGTCATCCACTCAGATAGCTTGTCCCTCGGTCCCATTGTTATTCTACAGCGCTTAGCCCTTAGTCGCTAGCATGCTATGGGAAAGGGAGCGACCAACAACTAAAATTCACTCTCACAAGCCTGCCTCCCAGCAAATCTGGTCCAGAATTGTCAGTTTTGTGCCAGCGACCCCGGGATTTGAGCCACTTTTCTAGCCCCGGAATCTTGGCCTCTACCCAGAACTTGTAACTTTCAAAAGTCATTAAAAACATGATAACAATGTTTATCAATCAAAAATCACCCTCAGGACAAGGCCTGAGCATTCCCAACTAGGACTAACATTTTTTCAAACACTTAGCATCAATGCAACCTACAGGTCAAGGATACAAGACAGAGTATAAATTACTGAAACAACTTATGAGACATCATTAGAAGGAGACAGAGTATAAATTACTGAAACAACTTATGAGACATCATTAGAAGGATCACCTCCTTCTCCATTGAGTTACTATATCATTAATTAGGTCTTGCATCGATCTATTCAATAGTTATAAGTAAATACATGAAATAACCATGACATAAACCAGTCACACAACCATGCTTATAGCCAACATAAAACCATATAAATATTAGATATATGACAGCCATTAAATCCACATATAAATCATTGCAAAAGTAAGAGAACTTAGCTTTTATTAATCATAGGCAAATCTGATTAGGTTCAGGACTTCCACGTACCACTCAAGCATAGACATGGTTGAACCAAATCTCTCTTTCAATCGGTCACCCTCATGCCATATTCCAAGCATGAATGTGGGATCTCATAAAACAACCAATCCTAGAACAACTAAGGGAATCTAGAGGCTAAACCACCTCCACCCTCACCAAACCGTGATCACACCAAAACCGGTGCTCCGATCACAACCAAACAGAACTTGGAATGTCATTCGAAATCCATCACTATTGTTGAGGAATTTTCCATCTCCTTGTCTCCTAGGATTTACCGCAACCCAAACCCAAATCACTAAGCCCTGAACCGAGATTTCTCCCTAAGGCTCTACCATGTATCTCGCTAATACTAGTCAAGGGATTCCTAGGCCTTTGGGAAAGATCCTTGAGACCACCTCCGCCCCAAATTCTAAAATCCATCTGGTATACCAAAGTTCCAAAACCAAAATAAACATCACAACATACCATGGTATCTGGAAAAAGGCTAAGCTATGTTGAAATCCACTGTCATAACCCAACAATACCATGCCACTAACAACAAGAGAACCATACACCAACATGTTAAGCCATACATGTCCAAACCAGCTAGGAAATCACACATGCAAAATTTTACTTGCAAGTATTGACATTGAAACTTTTTTATCCTGCTTTCCTTTCCTTGTTTCCTTGCTTTATTTTCCTTTCCTTTGCTTTCCTTCCCTTTTCCTCTTTTCCACACTAGCCTACTCCAAAAAAACTCTAAGTGACCAAGAGAGTGAGAGAGAGAGAGAGGATAATGAGAGAGCTCCAAAATTGAACTTGAAAAAAGCCATGAACTGATCCTCAGAAGCCTTTTTATGCATGAGGCCTCTAATTTCTTCATTTTCCATTATTTTCCTTCATTTTCCTCCTCACATGCAACTTGTGACCTTTTACCTTCCTTTTCTCCTATTTTCCTTTATTTTCATAAATAAATGTGCCAAAATGCCCTTTTGCCTTCGCCTTTGCCAATTTTCCTTAGCCAAAACACACATCTAGTGATGCCTACTAGGATATATTTTCCCAACATTCAACTTCGAATAAGTGTCCATTAACTATGGTCTTATTTTCCTTTATTAAATTTTATTACATGAACTTTTCACCAGGGCCATCACAGGTAGTCACTTGGTATGCTTGCTCAGAAGTGGAGGGCCCCCAAAACCAAAGCTTGTACAGTCTATATTTTTTCTTATTTGACTTGTATATGATGGTATATCTTGTTCATAAGTATTTGTTTCATGTCCATACCTTTTAACTTTCATTTTCCAATATCATGTGTTAGAAAATCAGAAAGGTGGAAATATTTTCTTATGTTGATAATTACTTATGATATTCTTATGTTATTCTTTTATCTTTGATTCATCAAGAAATTATGAAAAGCAAAACATGAAGACGAGGGAAAACCTAGTCAGGAACTCTTCCTTCAGTAATTCAAATTGAGATGGACCAAGACCCTAGACCAATAGACTTTCCTCCTCCACCAAGTCATCCTTTCAAGATCATATAATAGTCTCTTCTTATTCAGCAGCTCCAGCCCAAAAACAATCCATAAATCTGACTTCCCAACTGCATAATTTCAACCCCCAACAACAGAATTTTGACCTCCTAGTTACTGCAAAATTTCGGCCCCTTACCAGTAGCTGCACAACTTCACATGTGTGGGAAAGAGAGAAAAATTTGACTCCTTATTCTTGTGAGAGACCTCCTTCTCCTTAGTTATCCTTCTTCCCGTTCTTCCTTGAAATTCACACTTTTTTCTGGCCCAAAAGTTGCAGATCGAACTTATTGTGAGTGAGTGACAAATGAGGTCGAGTTGTTGCCTTTATATAGTGATTTTGCTACCCAATTTAAGCCAACTTGTCTGTCTTTGAGACCAACTTGGTGGAGTTGGCCTACATGAGCTATTTAACAATAAAATAAATTTCTTCTTTGACAAATAATTCCCAAGAATGGTTCTTTACAATATGACATGGACAAGGACACTCGACATAAACCCTAGAAGCCTTCAATGGAGGCTTTGACCTAAGAAAAATTGACCCAAGCATGAAACCCATGCTTTAATAAGTCAATTTATTTAATAATAAATTTTCATTTTCTTTCTTTTGACAAATACAATATATCGTGACTTAAATACATTTATGAAGACCGAATCTAGATACATTGTTCAACACTCCCTCTTAACTAGGGAGGTATTCATAATTAACACCATATAGAGGTACATGAAAGATCTCCAATATGAACTACAAAGAGTTCAAGCACACCCAATGCCACAGACTATATGCCTGATTAGGGTTATCTATCTGGGTGGGACTAAGATGGATTAGAGCTTTCAGCGACTTTAGGTACCATCAAGCTTACTTGCTAACCATCAACCCAGGAATCTAGGTGTGTATCCAAAGTTGGAGCTCTATGACCAATGCCACCCTCCCTCTTTTAGATCTAGGCATCAACACATAGGTCGACCAAATGTCCTCCCAAGCATCCACCATTAGATGCTTCAACTGTCCCTATAAAACTAGATATATAAATTTTTCCAAGCATGCTTCCAAAGTGTTCAACCTTTTTATGGAGACATTTACCTGTACAAACACAAACCCCAATCAATAATAAACTTTCAAATATACATACAAGTCAACACAAATCTTCAGGGTCTTAATTCATTCAAATGTTGCTTATATCATCATCAAGTTATCCATATATAATTTTTCGAAAGCTTTCTTCTTCTTTCATTTCTTCAACACGACCAAATACATCCTCATATATTTTCAAGTATTTTGTTTTCAACTTCATATTCATCAATAGTACTTTTTCTTACTTCAAGGTATTCATTGTCATAATATGCCCTCCCTCTTAACCAGGGAGAATTACCTATATCCAAACTCTCTCTTAACTTTTAAGGAAATCAATCACTTCCTTCTTCTATAACATTGGAGAAAATTTCACGGCTTCATTTCTTCATACGACATCAAGGTCATCTTGATATACAAATATCTTCATCATCTTGAAGATTATGCACCTACAACACTTTAATAAAAAGTACAACCAAATACAAATATATATATATATATAGAAGCATGAAGTTAACTATATTAGAATCATATTATTATAATGGAAGCATTTAAACTTTAGACACCTAAATCTAGTTAGGTTCATAATTAGCAAAAGTTACGTAGGGTTTTATCATAAACCGTAGACTATGTTAACAACTCAATCAAGATATTAGTCTTATTGTATCTAGGGCTTCAATGTTACTTTCACAGATATGTGACAGTCTCTAGTATATATTATTGCAAACCCTAGATTTCATTTTTGATACACAAAGCATTAGATATCAATGATTCAATCAAATAACAATTCTATTATGCATCTAATGTCTTAGACATTACTAAGGTTTGATGCAAACCCTAGACTAAATCATATCAAAAACAATATCATCATTTCCTAAAATATCAATCTCTATTAGGGCTTTGTTATAAACCCTAGAATTTACATTAGCAACAAAAATTAGGTTAACATACTCGAAGATACATGTCTAGGATGCATTTCTCATCAATATTTACTAGGTAAACCTAAGACAGAAATGTCAATACATCAAAGTTAGATATACAACAATTTATTCAGACTATGGTTTTTGGTCATAGAGACGAATATACACCTAAGGTTTTATCCTTAGAATCTTACTATTGACATTACAAAGGTTTTGGTCATAAACCCTAATTTACCAAACCCTGAATGTCTAAGGCTTTATTTAAACATTAACAACAAACCCTAAAGGACTAGGTTTTCTATTATAACAATACCAACACTCTAAACAAGAGAATAGGATTTTTATATTTCTTCATTAACCCTATGTATACCAGGGTTTCATACCTATATACATACCCTTAGGTTAGAATTTCATAGAAAACCTTTTAGGGTTCCATATGAACAATCAAAATACAATGAGGGTAGATTCAATCTAATGATTAATCACCCAAATAAGAATCTCTTACGATTCAAATCCCTAGATATGACAATGTTAGTGATGTAGAGAAAATTTTAAAAGAAGAATGATCGTACCTTTATATAAAGAGATCTTTGTAGCAATGCTTATAGGCTAAGACATACCTTGGGTTGTTTCTTAACAAACCTTGTAGGACATCAGTGCTTAAAGGGTTTCAATATAACTTCTTTCATACTTCAAGTCTATCCTTTGAAGTCTTATCCATAATCCTTGAGCAATTAGAAAGCTTTCCTAGCCAAGGAAAAATATAAAAAGAACGACTATTAGCATGTAATACAAACACATCTTGATAAGAGACAAAAACCAAACATAAAAGATAAGGCAAGGAGTAAGATACTTATCTTTGGTAAAATGGTGAGGGATCCCTCTTAATCCAATCTTGAGGGATACCTACAACTTTATCAAAATAAAAGGTGTTCTAACAAGACTTGTTAGACCTACAAATTATAGAGATTAAAATATAAAGGAAAACAATTCAAAACTTAGAATAGAAGGTTATGTAAGGGATAATGTCCCTAAGAAACCCTATCAAATAAGTCTTTGACTTCATATTCTTCCATCTTGTTCTTCTTTGGTGGTCCTTCATCAACAACATTTGCATGTTCCCTTTCTCTCGTCTTTTTTCTTGAATTCTTAGGACAATGAATCGGGTAATGTCTCATCTTGCAGCAATTGTAACATTCAACCTTAGATAGGTCCATTTTCTTCTTCGGTCCTTTGAACTTCTTGAAGGTCCCTTTCTTTTCATGATGAGCAGAGTAAGCATTTGAGGTGTTTTCTTCTTCATTCTCTTTTTTGTTGTTTACCATTAATATTTTGGCTTCTTCTTGACTATATGCATTCCTCATTTGTTCAAATGTTGGCATATCCTTCCAAATGTTGACTCTTAATGCAAAGGCCCTCCAAGAATTAGGCAGACTTAGGAGAGTAGTAATTACAAGCTCTTTTTCTAGGAAAACTTCATTTATTGCTTGGAGTTCATCTATGATTCTAGATATCCTTATAAAGTATGATGAAACAATATCATTATTTTCCATCTTAACAGTTCTTAGTTCATTCTTGAGGCTTGTTATTTGACCAATGTACATGATTGTGAATAACTTGGAGAGAGCCTCATACATTTCTTGAGCAGAATTTATGTTGGATATGTATGGAATTAAGTTATCCTTAACTCTATCCACTATTAGATTCATAGCCACAATTTCTAGTTCTTTAAACTTCACTTTCTCTGCATTACTGATTTCATTAGTAAGCTTCTTGAATTTTCCTTGAACAAGATCTAAAACTTTGTTCTTTTCAAGAATGAGATCTATTCTCATTTTCCAGGCCCTGTAGTTGGAGGCTCCTTCTAGTTTTTTATATGCCTTCATTGAGTTTTCCATGTTTATATCTTCTATTTCTTACCTTGAAACTCCATATCCTCCTTTCAATAGATCTTCATGTTTCCTTTTCCCTTCCTTCTTTCATGTTAGCTCTAAAACCATGTTAGAAAACCAGAAAGACAGAAAGATTTTATTATGTTGATAATTACTTGTGATATTCTTATGTTCTTGTTAATGTTCTTCTTTTATCTTTGATTCATCAAGAAATTATCAAAAGAAAAAACATGAAGATCAGGGACACCAGATGTAGGCATACAACCAGGGATAAAACCCCTATATAGGGGAAAACCCAGTCAAGAGCGCTTCTTTCAGTAATTCAGATTGATATGGACCAAGACCCTAGACCAACAAACTTTCCTCCCCCACCAAGAAAACCTTCCAAGATGATATAATAGTCTCTTCTTATCCAGCAACTCCAACCCAACAACAATCCAAAAATTTGACTTCCTAGTTGCAAAATTTCAACCCTAGTAGCGAGATCTAGACCTCCTAGTTACTGCAGAATTTCAACCCCTTTCCAATAGCTGCACAACTTCACATGTGGGAAAGAGAGAAAAAATCGACTTCTTATGCTTGTGAGAGACCTCCTTCTCCTTAGCTACCCTTCTTCCTCTTCTTCCTTGAAATTCACAATTTTTCTAGCCCCAGAAGTTGCAGATCAAACTTGTTATGAGTGAGTGACAAATGAGGCTGAGTTGTTGCCTTTATATAGTGATTCTGCTACCGAGTTTATGCTGACTTTTCCTTCTTTGAGGTCGACTTCGTGGAGACCTAAATGTCATATTTTACAATAAAATAAAGTTTTTCTTTGACAAATAAATCCCAAGAAGGGTTCTTTACAATATGACATGGACAATGACACTTGATATAAACCCTAGAAGCCTTCAATGGAGGCTTTGACCTAAAAACAATTGACCCAAGCATGAAACTCATGCTTTAATAAGTAAATTTATTTAATAATAAAATTTCATTTTGTTTCTTTTGACAAATACAATATATTGTGACTTAAATACATTTATGAACACTGAACCTAGTTACATTCTTCAACATTGTGCATGCTAGTCACTTTATGCTAATGTGCTTGTAGCTTACATATGAGTGTGCTGCCATATTTTATTGCACATTGTTATCTATATTTTATTACACATTGTTGTTCATGTTTTAGTGTTCAATGTGTTGTTCATAAACTATATTATTACAAGGTAACTATAGCTTATGAGGACAAGCTAGTTGATCGGTTGGGTAAAGGACCACAAGTGTTATCCATTACCTTTCTTGGTGAATAAGGCCCTAACGCTTTCACATTTTTTCACTTAGTATTGTATCAATAAACACCATAGTTCCTTGCCTTCTTGAAATTACTATTCATTTATTGTTTTCCTAGAATAAATCAATGACCTAGGCATACACCAACTAAGAAGTTGAGTAAAGGACAACTTGAGTGACCATCCATTTTCTCTCTCATTAATGCCAAAGGCAATAGTGCATTCTTACCTTCTCAAATGGTGGTAGGTTGAAATTTAATAGATTGGATAAAAGACTATTGGAGTGTCCACTTGCTCTCATCAATAGAAAAGGCCCTAATGCATTATCAATTCATTAAACCAAAAAGCCTTAATCATTGTTTACAATTTTGGTCATTTACAAGCATTTGAGTATGAAAACTTGAAATTTTTTTAACATGATTGCATAGAAGGCTATGACCTATGTAAAAGGTTGTATTGCATGTCCAATCTTAAGTGTTTATTGTTCAAATGTGTCATTTATTTCCCGAGAAATGTGTTTAGTTTAGAAGTTTTGTTTCATGACTTCTTGGCTTAGTTTTAACTTTTGTTAGAATTCTAAGTTTTGATTTTGATTAGCTAATTTAAGTACTTAATCTTAGAAAGTGACAACCATTTTAGCCTAGCTCTTTTATAGATTGTATTGTGCTTCTATGTTTATGAACAACCATACTGATACAAAGACTATGTCCTAGTTTATGTACTTAAATTAGACTGACAGGCACATTGAGATTTACAACCAAAACCATTTAAGGCAACATAGGCAGCAACATAGGACACAACCATACTAAATGCATTGTTTTACACTTCATTATAGAATTCTACAATAATACTCTAGAATGCTTCAGATAGACCATGTTTTCATCCTAGACCACCTAAATAGTCAATGGATGATCATATAGAAAGGTCTTCTCATGCAACCTAAAAATTTTGATCATTTAGAAGAGTCTTCTCAAGCAACTTATAAAGTTTCTTCATCTACAATGACTAATTCATCAATTTATATGATTTTAAAAAGATACAAGGATGAAATGAACTTATGCTTAAGTTATTTTCCTGAACTACTTTATGGATTACATGTCCACATATTATTAATACAAACATTCAACATTGCTTTGTTCTAGAGCTTTCCATTATCTTATTGCACCAAGATGCGCTCTACCACCCAGTATAAGGGAAATGTTGTCACATAAAGTTACATTTAGAAATAATAAAATAATACTTATATTAACAAATTAAAAAAATATTAATAACAAAAAAATAAAATCATTATCTGCCATAAATAATGATTTTTAGTATGAGGGAGATATATAATTCCTTCACTACTTAATATGGTGTTGACAAAAGGCATGTAAAAAATAAAATTTATTGATAGTACATGATGTGATTCATTCTATGTTTAATTGAATAAATAACATAATTTTATATCAACTTTCAAAAGAAAAAAAATAAATAAATAAATTATATAAAAAATATATATATATATATATTATTTTCACTTAAAACAAGTGAAAATAAAAAAAATTCTTACAACTAAAGATTTTTATTAGTGTGTTGTTCAACCAGAATAGATCCATCTTAATTCCATATTTAGCTAAATCCAAGAACAATCAAATATCTTAAAATAGAAACTTTTCTTAAAATTTTATACTCTAAAAAAAATTTCATTCATTTGATCCCTCTCCGAAACTGATATAAAAATATTTCCCCCTCATAAACTGAGATACAAAATTATTTGATCCCTCTCGGAAACTGAGATATAAAAGTATTTCCCCCTCATAAACTGAGATACAAAATTATTCCCCCTTTCAAATGATATGAAATGAAAACATTCAGCGTTCTATATTATTGAAAAAGAAAATTACCTCGATCATATAATTATTCTTTTTAATTGAAACATATAGCCCACTGTTTCGCTAATAAAAATTAGCGGTTTTAGAAACGGTGGTTATAGATGAGAATATGCAGAAGGTACATGTAATCCGGTCTTAAATATCAAGTGCCTTCAAGACGATATAGATGTTAAATGTGATGACAGATAATGGAAAGAGAAAAACGGTCACTGCAAACAACGAAGCAAGGAGAATATATGAATCTATACTATATATCTATTTATTTATTATATGATTTGCTCCAGCTCCCTTTCATTTCCATTTTAAGCTAAACATAAGCAAATTAAGTAGAAATTAAAAGCACACAGTGGAGTACTGTAAGTCAAATGCCAAGTCGTGAACAGTTGCTCAAGAGTTCTATTCCTGAAGATTATTTATCAAATGCTGAGTATCTAGCGCACAACTTAGAATGAGTATGCAAAAATACCAGTTAAATCTAATGGAGACATATTAATGCAGCTAAATCTTTATCTTAGTCATGCCAACTTTCAGGAGAAATCTGCCTCAGATATTGTCTATTTAATCATGGTGCCAAGTGCAGCTTTAGGACCATGTATAGCGTCCCTAAATGCAGCTAAAGATTCAACTCTTAGGGAAAAGGGTACATCAGCCAAGCATAGAATATTTGCTTGCAAGTGATCAATTCTACTTTGGTTGGGGTGTGTTGGCGAATTTCCAAGTCGTTTCATACATACTCTCAGGATATCTCAATCCTGCAACCTCATGTTCTGGAACAGCTGCAGCAATCTCATTCAGTTCTTGCTGTGACAAGCTAACCCATAAAGATGCAATATTTTCATCCAAATTTTTTACTTTACTTGTTCCTGCACATCAGCCAATATTGACATATATCTCGTCTATAAAGTGAATTCATCTTAAAAAGACTCATTGCAAGTCTAAAATGAACTGGGTTTCCAATATTATATGGAGCATGTAAAGGGTACCTGGAATAGGAGCAACGTCACTTCCTTGATGAAGCACCCATGCGAGGGCCAATTGCGCGGGCGTGTACCCATGCTTCTTAGCTAGAGCAGAAACTCGTTCAAATAATACTTTATTCTTCTCCAAATTCTCTCCGCGAAACCGAGGTTGCCGAACCTAAATGCAGAACAGAAATGGAAAATGGTAAGTAGCGGCTAAATATAACGTTTTTGTCAGGCTCTTCAAATGTCGTTTCACAGATCATAAAAGAATTGCAAACACTTAATTGTTTATTTAAATTACAATTATTTTCATCAGATATTGCTGAACCTAAATACAATTAAAAAAAGAAAGATAGTTAGCTGATGCCTACCTTAGGCTTGAATGTTTATTCAAAGGCCATCTTATCCAACATGCACAGAATGTGAAAATTTTATCCTCATTTATTTTACAATTCTGATTAGCAGATAGAGAATGCAAACAGTAAAATTAGTTTATTCCACAGCTAGAATAGGGAAGCATTTGAATTTTGGTTATGTTAACCTTGTATTGTATGAGTGGTAAACTTGTGATTTTCATCACATAACAGAAATTTCTAGGTGAGGTATTGGAATGTGGATGGTCTGAGGTATACACTTATTTTGCTTGAGATGGTAAATTTCAGTTAAGAATATTGATAAGTATGGACCATCTCACCTCATTGTGCTATTGCAGGGGATATTACACCTTGGTTCAATTGATTATGTGGTAATCATATTGGTAACTAGTTCTCTCTCCATGGTTACGGTTGATGCTCATATGGATAGCTATGACATGTACTTTGGTGCTACGATATGTCATAGGTGGATGGCCCATTTGCTGATACTCTACATATTGCATTTCTTGATGAATCAACTTATTTGATGAAGATGCTTGTACTTTTATCCACATGAATTATCTTGGTATCAAGGTACTTGCACACTTATATGGAGGCCTAGTCATTGCATCTGTTTTTGTACAATCAGATATGACTCTTGTGGATGAGCACAGTGATATTTAAAATGTCTATTATGTTGTTATGATGATGCTTAATGAGACATGTTATCGCTCAAACTAGCAGGGGGTCTAAAGGGATTCTTAAAGGGTCAAATGTTAGACCAAGGGCAACAAATGGAGATGTAGCCCACTGTCACCTAAGCTAAAGCTCCCTACTATTTACGGACTTACACGGATGGGAGGAGACCCGATATATATGGAGTCACAAATGAAAAGTAAATAAACAAGTGGATATAAAGTGACCCAAATAATCACTTTCCAGAAGAGGGTCAAGAATGGAGTTTGCTTGCTTTCTAAGCAAGGTAGAATGTCTTCTAGGGGAAGGGTGTGGGGATTTGAGGGTTAGGTTTATGGAATATGAATTGCGAAAGAATTTCCTAATCCCTAAAATAATTATTGAAATTGGTATCTTAGATGATTCTTGAAGAATTGTCTTTCCAAAAGAGCGGGACCACACGGGACCAAGTGGACCCAACCTAGGTCAAGGGACAAGGATTTAACAACCAATGATGTTCTTAACCTAAACAAGGAGGGGGAAATGATCAAAGTAATAATTTTCACTTAGAGGTGTTGAATTGATCTTATGAGCCACTAGCCTTAGGGATACTAGGGAAAAGTTTGAACTCAGAGCTAGGGTTTGGCTTTTATCACAACTCCACTGTCAGAATGACTTCAAAATTGGACGAAGCCTTGAGGACACACCAGCGCAAGAGAGGCTAAGAGATTGAACTTTCTAGAGGGCTATTTTGTCGGGAAAATGATTCCCTAGGTGACCCAACTTGGCTAGACCTAAAAAAAGGTGAAAAGGAATTGAATTTTGAGTGAACACCTCTTGGTAGATTAGTGCCTTAGTCTTGGGAGAATGGGGTCTAGGATAAATATGAATGAGGACCTTGTTTCTTAGTCAAGGAGGCCTTAAGACTACCTCGCTAGCCTTCTAGGGCAAAGGGAAGCAACCTTACAACTTTTATACTTTGACTTGCAAAAGGTGATGGATTATCAAGATGAATTCATTGATATAATTATCCCTAGGAAATTTCATTCAAAATTACATGGCCCATGTATTGAGAGATGTCATATAGAGACAAAATTCTACAATTTACGCAGTAAATGCATGCAACAATTAACCCTAAAAATAGAGAAATTCTTAATCCAATGTATATGACAAAGTAAAAGAAGAATAGCATTAAAAGCATGTACTTACATGTAATAGAACATATCCAACCATTCACAATTTGACAAGAGAAGCTCCAAGATAAGATAAACCAAATCCAAACATCAAAATTCATCCATAAACCTCTAATTCATCCTCCAAGAAAAAATGTGAAATTCTCCAGAGAAAGAAGAGATACAATCCAAAGTGATGATGAGCAAATGAACTCATCTCACTTGTATTTATACACTAATGAAGAGTTTGAATTAGTTTCCTTGGCCTACATAAGCCCCAAAAATAAAATTATGTGCTAATAATCTAACTTTTGGTGACAAGCCCACCAAACTAACTCACAAATGAAATAATAAGCCTCTTAAGAGGCCAGATGATAAATAATACATGTCGCAGGGCCCTCCAAGAGGCTTGATGAGGTCCATAGGTGCCATAATGAAGAATAGAACCCTCTAAAAGTGATTGACAAGGGGTTGGGCTTTTGTTCTCCAAACAATAAACCTGTGGTGCTCCCAGTAGGTGTGGGGCCACAACCATAATTTCATAGGTCTCCAAATGAGTTGAAGATGCCTATAGATTATCTGTAAAGGCTCTGATGATGTTGTAGGTGATTTCGCATCATCCTACAAGTCCTGGGTCAACTGCCAAGTGCATGGTACATCTGTGGGATCGACTGGGCAAAAGTGAACCAAGTGCATCTTCCTCTTCCAATAGGTAAATCTTGAGCAATCTCTGAACATCCTTGGGGATCCATGGAGTGTTGTCTACTGTTGTGAAGGCCCATGGCTCTCAACACACATTCTGCATGTGCCAATGTAGCCCTCTGGAGAATTAGGACCCTGTATAGGGAGACCAAACCCAAGATGAAGACCATCTGCAATCCTCCATAACATCCAATGTGTCCCCTAGCCTTCCAATACAACAAGTCATTAGAGAATCGAGTAAATGAGTTTACCAACCATGGACCACTGGTGGGGACTTCATAATGGTCTGGCCTTCCATAATGGGCTTTAGCATGTGCTAATTGTTGGAAAATGTAACTATGTTCGGTCTTCAATAATGTACTTGAGTCATTATGTAATGTACTTGGCAAAAGAATAAAGAAAATAATTTTTATTATATTCTGTGACTTACTACAACATGGGTTTCATGCTTGGATCACCATTTTTTAGGTCAAAGTCCCCATTGAGGACTTTTAGGATTTATTCTAAGTCTATAGAATTATTGTACATTTAAAGAGACCCTTCTTGGGCTTTTGAATCATGTAAAAAAGTTTAGTATTGAGTCAAATATGAATTATGGAATCTCCACACCATGTCAGCCTAAGGGAAGATCAAATCAACCCAAGAGCCTATTTGACCCCACAAGAAACCTATAAAAGAAAGGACATTGAATTCATTTGGAGCATAACTTCTCATCAAGTTTGAATTCTCTCTATTGGGCAGAAGTGCGAAAATCTTGTTGTTGGGCAAAAGTGCGAAGTGGGTAGCTGGGAAAGTCTGTTGCCAAGAAGCGAAAGTGAATCCGAGTTTGGGTGAGCCTTGTTGAAGAAAGTGTAACTAGTTTCGGTCTTCATAATGACATGATCTTTGTAAATGATATAATAAAGAGAATAAGTTATTTTTGTATATCTTGTTACTTGGGTTTCATGCGCAAGAAGTGTCATAGGTCAAAAAGCTTCTTCTCGATGTCTTTAGGACTTTATTTATTTGTCAAAGAGACATGTCATGTAAGAAAGCTCTTCTTGAGCCCATGTAAAAGTATACAAGTCCACAAAGTTGTGAAGAAGCCCTCCAAAGACCAAGCATAATCCTCCAAGAAGTCTGCAAGCGAAATCAAGAAGAAATTCTTCATGTCGACCTCAAAAATGAATTAAATGCATAAATAAAAGTCATGTCGGCTCAAGGGAACAGACACAACTCTTCACATGACAAGTCAGCTTATTATATGCGCACGAACCACTATAAATACCCCGTCAAGGTATCCGCAAATCAGAGATATAGAACTTGGGTTTTCTCTCTGAATTTTTCGTGTGAATATGGGTGCAGGGACCCACAATCTAAAAGGAACAGATCTCACATTCTCTCTAAAATTCCGCATATATATAAGAAGCAGATTAGCATTGTATTAGGGCACCTTAGTTTCTAAGGGCTTGACTGCACCTTGGATGGGTATAAGGTGCAGTCAAGCTAGATCTCAACTGGATGGAATAGAAAGAACCTCGGATGGATGCACAGTCTTGGCATAAAGATGTCTCTACTCTTTTTCGGAGGTACAGTATTGGCATCCTACAGTTACAATCTCAGTCTCAACTTAATAAAGATTACGTTGATCCTAAAGGTGGTATCCTTGTAGCAGCCTCGTCATAATGAACAACAGTGGTTAGGGTTGCAATAAGTGGATCTACACTCTCAACATACTATCTCGGCAGAACTATGTTGATGAAATGAGTTTCCATGATGACAATGATTCTCGGCATACTTGAATAGCACAGTATTTGGATCTGTGATCTCAATCTGAATATGTATATCAATACAGTACACTTCCTTGACATATTAGGGTGCAGTCAGAATGACAAGGATCATAAGCAGTAATAATCATGATAGTTACAGTCTCAACATAATGAGAATGATAAGGATGAATAGTCTCAGATCATGATGTTACACCATAGTAAGGTGCAACTACAAGGCTTGATCTTGTTCTTAAAGATCGTGATCTCAAAAGATGTGTGGAGTTCACCTCGGTAGCAATCTCAAGGAGCAACCTTGGTGCAAATGTTAATGAAGAAGCAATAATGAAGATCTTAGTGATGTAGTGGTGCAGTGAAGATGATGATCTCAACAATGACAGAGTAAGGGATTGATGTCTTGGTCTTGGAGAAGCAAAATGTGTCAAGGGTCATGGTCTTGGTATTCGTCAATGGAATCTCTATAAGAAGAATTTTGCATGGGTTTTCCTCTCCAAGAGGGAGAGGTTTTGGCCCTAGCAGAAAGCCAAATACTTTGTGTTGTTGTCTCTTTTGTTTTTGATCACTGTTTGATGAAGCTAACATACACACACTAATAATGAATGGAACATCAAGTTAAGATTAATTGTATAAATACTTCACAAATTTTCATCATGTTAAGAAGAATCACCCTAATTTATGTTTGCCCTAGATTCTTCAACAAGTCTAAGGAGTAAAGGAAAATCGAAATTTTGGTGGTGGTCTCTCTGTATTGTGCTCTAGAGTGGGAGATCGAAGTCTTCCAAGTTGGACTGTTGCCAGAAGTTGTTAGCTATCGCAAGTTGCTGCATAGTCGAAGTTGCTAGGAAGAAGTCAATCTTCTGGACGTTGACTTGGTGTGGAGGGAAGGTTTGGTCTTGATCTAGGGTGAAGAGTCTCAAAGGATACTATTGAAAGGAACAATTACTTTGACTGGATTTTCACCTCAAGGGGGGTTTTGCCCTGGCATGTGCCTACATCCTGTGTTCACTATTTTATGTGTTGCTTCTTTTGGTAATTGCTTGATGAACTAAAGAAAGAAGATAAAGAATCGTAATAATAAGAAACATCACAAGTAATTATCAAGATCAAGAAAATCTTGATTACCTTTCTGATTTTCCAACATGGAACCAAAGCTTTGGTGAACAAAGAAGAAAAAGGCAGATCCATTCACAGGCATTATCTCAGAGAAGGTGTCTGTCATATTCAAAGAAAATGTCTAACTCTATCAAGGGTGAAAACAAGCTTGAAGGAGCATCTTACTTTAGATCCTGGAAGAAGAGGATTGACCTAATCCTCGAGAAGAACAAGGTGTTGGATTTGGTAAAAGGAAATGTAAAGAAGCCTACAGAAGAAGTCAATGATGCCGACAAAGCAAAATTCAAGGATTTAGAATTGGTGGCTATGACTCTGATGGTAGAAGGGATAAAAGACAATCTTGTCCCATTCATAGCTAACATCGATCATGCTTAGGAGATGTATGAAGCCTTGTTGAAGTTGTTCACTATTAAGAACATTGGTCAAGTAGCAAGTTTGAAGAATGAGCCGAGGAACACGAAAATGACTAATGAAGATACTGTAGCAACCTTCTTTGTGAAGATATCTAGACTCAGGGATGATCTTTTGGCCATCGATGAGATTGTTTCGGACAAAGAATTGGTGATCACTGCAATATTAGAATTTAGGATTGCCACCCTCTTGGGGTGCATTTGCTTCAGGTCTCAATAGTTGGAAGGTAGCTCCCACCTTTGAAGAATTATGGACCACATGTAGTCAAGAAGAATTAAGGATCTCAATGGTTGCCAATCCTGAAGGAGTATCAAATGCTTATGTTGCTCATCATAAAGGAAAGAGATCAAAGGGACCAAGGAAGAAAGTTGACATGTCTAAGATAGAGTGCTATCAGTGTCATAAGAAAGGTCACTACAAGAGTGATTGCCCTGAGAATCCATGAAATAAGAAGAGAGGAAGAAAGCAAGCCAACTTTGCTGAAGAAGGAGATTCAAAGAAAGTCAAGCCTGGAGAATTCGACATTAGGGACTTACACTATTAATTCATTTTCTTTACATAACTTGTTTTATATGTTTTAGAAGTTATAGGTTTTTAACATATCTCTAGAAGAAAAAAAAAATTGTATTGCTTTAAGTTTGTAGGTTTCCCTCAAGCTTTGGAGGGAGCTCCCAACAACTCTCAAAGATAAGTATCTCGTGTCTTTTCCATTTTGGGTTCATGTACACATTTATTTTTTATTAGATTAACACTAATCACCTTTCTCCCTCTGTTGTCTTGATCAGGAAAACATCCGAAAGAAGGAGGATCTCTCAAGACAAGGTTAGTCAAGATTCAAAGGTATGATTTGAATACATTGATTGAAAGGATTATTCATTTAATGATATATTACTAACTTTGTTATAACTAACTATATTGAATCTTAGTGATTTTTATTTGGGTGATTCATCTCTTGATAAATCTACCCACCCCACTCATATTCTTGATTGACTATGAAGAACCCTAGATAGGTTTTGGAAAACCCTAACCGAAGGGTATGCTAATGTGAATGTCTGAAATCGTAAGCTGCTTAGGGATATTGTAAAATTCTATTTGAAGTTTTATTGATGATGTCATGTTTGGTATTTTGGTGTGGTCTGGAAATCCTAACTTGTTACAGTTGAATGATGAAGTCTAAAATCTCAAACCTTTGAAGTTTTAGTAATATAGGGTTTGCTATGTTTCGACATTGGAACCCTATCTCATTAGGGTTTGGTGGAAGCCTTGCTCATTAGGGTTTGGTGGAATGTGTGAGCAAGACCCTTATATTGACTTTGAAATGTTTTCTTTGGTATGTGTGTGTTTATCTGATCAAACCCTAGTGTAATCAAAATGGTGTGTCTAACTCTTATTTGATATTGTTGTGAAGTTGGGTTTGAGTAACACATGATATGAAATATATTTGCATGATAATGAAATCTAGGCATATATAGATATGTCCTTTCAGTTGAATTCCTAGGTTGGTCTAGGTCAAGATGTATTAATGTTGTTGGACATATGATATGCTTATGTATGGTTATCAGTTCCTAGATATGTGTGTTGACCTACTCATTTTTTTTTTGTAAATCAGCAGATGTATATTAGATTACAAAATTACATAATATACAAAAGGTCTGTATAACCAAACAGAAAATCGAGCATCAAGCTTGATCGACCAAAATGGCTACACTCAGAGCTAGCAGGAACTAGGCCTGCGACTTAAGAATAGAGCCTTTCATTGACACTAACGAGCTAAACAAACTATCCTTTCACAATTGTAACGAAAAGTAGAAGTGGCTAACCACGCAGGGCTGCCTGACATAGGAAGCAAAACCATAGAGGGTCTAGGAAAGCCCATCGTACTCAAGACAGATTCAGACATTAAAAAGAAGCCAGCAAAGGATGACTGGCGAAGAGCAGAGAGCGATGAAGCAATTACAACTCCAATTCCACGTAATCCTTACTGGTAGCACTTGGGTCGGCTGTTGCATTGTCAGGTTCTGGCTTTGGATTCCTCTGGGAGTTATGGCGTTTTACCATGCAGGTGTCGTTGTCCTCCACCGGAACGTCAACCATAATGTTCATCCCCTGTCGTATAGAGAGCTTGAAGAGCCTGATGAAGGCTCCCAGATTTTCAGACAGCATCTTGAGTTCCTCTATTAAAGACTACATACAAACTTCCAACGAATCCAGCCTCACAGAGTTTTTGGCTACAGTGAGCGATGTGGCATAGTATGCATCTTTCATAGTTGCTCCCTACAGACTAAGAGCTTTGGCAAGCATGGTTTTCATGCGCCAGACTTCATTTTGGGTTCTCACGAACTGAGTGGCTCTAGTATCCGGAGTTCTTGGGTCCGAGATCCACTTGATCTCCTTCTCCATGGTGTGCATGTCCAGCCTCTCTTGGTCCTCATTGACCTCTGCTTCTATTTCCTCAATTTTCCTTTTTCCCCAAGCAAAGACCGAAGTTTCATAGGCCTCTCGGGCTCTTTTCAGTTCTTTGTTAGCGGAAGCATTACGACTACCTTTGTTTGTCATAGTGTTGTTGCAGGTATCAGCGGGATTCAAACAAGCTTCGGGAAACCAGACAGAGCGCAAAGGGCTTAGAACCGGGAGATGGGAATGATATGTTTGAGCCCTTTGGTGGATCATCTTAATTATAATTGAGGGTTGAATGTGATGGATCACGATCTTCAGCGAAGCCTTCGTAGAGCTGCGGTTTCTGACATAATTACTCCCTTTTAGATTTTCGCATGCCTTCCCCTGATTCTGATCCAAAGCCACTAAGTTGCCATGCTTGTAGCTGCTGGTCATGGGCCACGTGTCCTCAGCTGCGCATTGCATAATCTAACATTCATTCTTCTGCAAGATTTTCCTCCCCTTCCGATTTGAGTGATGGTACCTCCCCTTACAATTCCAATTTGGGGCATAATGACCTGGGGAATGTCCATTAATGGTTGTCCTCATGCGTTATTGATGAACGGTACCATGGTACTACTCAACCCCTCCCCCCTGTTTAGAATTTTGTGCCTTGAAAGTTGTAAACACTTGGCCTGAAGCTCTTCGCATGTTACATCTTGCCAGCAGGTGTTCGGGTAGGTATTTTGATGATTGACCCCGTAGTTCGCTAGGCAGTCCGCTACTGCATTTGCAGTCCGTCTCACTGCCTGCACAATGACTCCATCGAGGATTGAGAGGTGCTCTGCAATGAGCTCTGTAACTTTGGCCAGCCTCCAGTGCTTCGTAACCTTTCCAGGTCTCGATCCCTTTTGTAATTTCCTTGCTGCATTAATTGCCAGTAGTGAATCCCCTTCTACAACAGTAGCCCTTGTTCCCAAGCGAATTAGTATCCGGAGTCCCTGCTCTAATGTTGCGAATTCTGTTTCATTGTTGGTAGCCTCTCCCATAGATTGACTGAAGATATGTAGAATTTCGCCTTTGTGGTTACGAAGGACACCTCCTAGGCCCGCAGGGCCAGGGTTGCCCCGAGGGGCCCCATCAAAGTTCAGTTTGTGAAAACCTGGTTGAGGGTGTTGCCAAGAGGTTATGGAGGGGGCTTGTTGAGGCCGCTGCGCAGACGAAATGGATGAAGTACCTGCAGCTATTCCAAACACCTGCATAATTTGTATGTCAGTAACAGATGGTTTAGTATCCTGTTCGGCTTTACACCTGGTAAGAGTCATTTCCCTCATGTTTTGCAGGATATTAGCTTTAATAATCTCTATAGATCTGGCTTTGTTCTGAAAAACTCTTCTGTTCCATTCTTTCCACGTTGACCAAACTAAGAAACCAGGGGTTAATTTCCATAAAGTGTTAACTGTTTGAGACTTGGAATAATTGATTCTCCAATTTGCTATGCTTTCCTGTATTGAATTTTTGTTCCTGTCCGTGCTCTTAAAGATTGTCTCCATCCAATTCCACAGTTTGTTGGTCCATTCACATTCATTAAGGAGGTGATTCATTGATTCCTCCTCATTTTCACAGAGGGGGCAGTGTGAGGGGCCTATGAAACCTTTTTTCATAGGTTTTCCCAGGTGAGGGTTCTACGGTGCATCAGGAGCCACAGGAAGGTTTTAATCTTCAGCCATAGGTCTGCATCCCAGACCTTGTTGTGCCAATTGACTTTTTCTTCTTGCCCTCACAGTTGATCTGCATCCTGAGTGCTACGGATTTTCCTTTTAGCAAGATTTGTTTGCAGAGACATCAGGTTGTTATCCATTTCTGCTGAATGAAGGGTGTCGTTGAAGATCCATTGTTTCCATGGCTGGTTCGTTGTGTCAGGTCTCTAGTAATGATCCACTGTTAGCTTTCCTTGCTCCTGGTGCCTTCTTTGTATTGTGAGATAATTAGGGCATTCAAGTTTGGGCAATTGCTGCCAGGCATCCTCCCAAAAAAGAGCAATTTGACCATTCTGGACTTCCCAAAAACTATGCTCCTGTATTATGTTTTGATTGGCTCTCGCTAAATTCCAGATTGGGGAGCCTTCTGGAGGTTCATGGATTCTCATCAGATTTTGAGGGCTACAATTGTCCGCATACTTGGCTTTCCAATGTTTGGCCCAGGGGGTGTTCGGTTCCTTCACCCACCGCCACCATAGCTTAGCTCCACAGGGTCTGTTGATGGTGTATGGGTCTTGTAGGCCTAACCCACCTAGGAGCTTGGGTTTGCACATTTTCTCCCAAGCCACTAAGGGCCATTTCTACTTGCCAGAGTTTCTCGACCAAAGGAAGGCTTTATGGATGAGTCTTATTTTCTGAAGAACTCCTTTAGGGGCTAGGAGAGCGGAGAGCATGTACTAAGGGATGGCGTGAAGGAGAGGTTTAGTGAGGACAAGTCGCCCTACAAAGTTAAGGGCCCTGTGGGTCCAATGCTTGCTGCGTTTCTCCAAATTGGATAGCATTTTCTCCCAATGACTCTTTTGCCATGGTTTGTCAGTAAGAGGAATTCCTAGGTATCTTGAAGGAAGGTTTCACCTCTTGAACTCCAGGATTTTGGAAAGATTTTTCTAGACTACGAGGTGAGTGTTAAAAAAGAAAATGGAGGATTTAGTGAGATTTAGGTCCATACCTGAGGCTTTGCTGAAATGCTTGAGAATGGCTTTGAAGCCTTCATCCTCTTGAATCGTGGGGGTGCCATGAAGCATAGTATCAACCACTGTTGATAATATCGGCGATATATCGGCGATATTCGGAAATATCGCGATATTTTCGGCAAAACGATATATCGCCGAGAAAATATCGCGATATTTTCAAAATATCGGAAAATATCGGCAAAATATCGCGATATTTTGAAAATATCGGCAAAATATCGGCTATATTTAAAAATTTGAAAAAATTATTTTTTATGCTTGCCGATATTTGCCGATATTTTTGCCGATATTGCCGATAAGATATTTTCTGGACCCTCGCCGATATTTTGCCGATACCGATATTTTCAACACTGGTATCAACAACAAACTGTTGGTGGGTGGTAGCAGGGTAGGAGGGCAAGGGTTGGAGGCCCTGAATTAAGTTTGCCTCTTTCGCACTTTTGATAATACGGCTTAGACCTTCCATTAATATAACAAATAGAAAGGGGGATAAGGGATCCCCTTGACGAATACCTCTAGTGGGAGCGAACGAGGCTGTGGGAGCTCCATTTACCAGGATGGAGAATCTGGTAGACTTGATTAGGGCTAGAATCCATTTTATCCAGCGCTCAGCAAAACCAAGGGCCTCCAGTATGGCCTCCAAGTAACTCCAGCTGACTTTATCATAGGCTTTTGAAAGGTCCAGCTGCATGAGCATGCCAGCTTTTTTCCGAGATTGAAGAGTATGAATCATCTCTTGAGCTAGCAGTATATTATCCATTATTTGTCGTCCCTCCACATAGCCCAATTGCTCTTCCGATATTATCCCAAGAAGAATTGGCTTAAGCCTGTTGGCTATGACTTTAGAGATAATCTTGTAAAGAACATTGCATAATGCAATCGGGCGAAACTTCGAGGGTGTGTTTGCTTCCTCCTCTTTTGGTATAAGGGTTATGAAGGTTGAGTTGAGGGATTTGAGGATGGACGAGGATTGTCGGGAATCTTCCACCACCTCCCAAACTTCCACACTGACTATCTCCCAACAGGCTTTATAAAAATCGATGGTAAAGCCATCCGGTCCTGGAGCCTTTCCATTGGGCATATCTCGCACTGCTTCTTCCACCTCTTCCATGGTGATCGAGCGATTCAAAGATTTATTTTGATCTTCTGTTATTAGCCTGGGAATGGAGGTCATTATATCTCTTATAGCTTCCTCTCTGTTGATGTCCGGCTCCAAAGCGATCTGGCTGAAGTGATTTATGAGGAGGGATGAGATGTCCTGATGGGTTTGTAGAGAGGTTCCCTATTCATTCTTCATCCTGATGATTTTATTTGCACATCTATGATCAATGGCCAAGCGATGGAAGAATTTTGTATTCTTCTCTCCTTCTTTGAGCCATTGGATTCGGGATTTTTGCTTCCACAAGGTTTCCTCCTGGTGGCATCTGGCCTGCCACTTCTGCATGAGTATCTGTTCTGTGTTCATTGCTTCCTGGTTGATATCTCCCTGGAGCCACTCCTTATGAATCTATTCTAACTGATCCTCCAGTAGCTTCTTATCTTTGAATATGTTGCCGAAGACCTCTTGGTTCCAGGACTTTAACCTGGTTTTGATATGTTTGAGTTTGGCTTGGAGTTTGTACATCTTGGTTCCCCTAGTTTCTAGCGGCTCATTCCACCATTGTTTTATTTTTGAGATGAACTCCGGATGGCTGAGCCAAAACTTCTCAAATCTGAAGGGTTTGTTCCTCGGGGTGCCGAGGATGGCCGCGTTCATAGTTATAGGCCAGTGATCAGAACCTCCACTTGGTAGAATATCCGAATCCACTGTGATCCCTTCAAGAAGAATGTTTTCTGTTACTAAGAATCTGTCAAGTCTAGAGGCAATTTGCCTATCGCCGCCCCTTTTGTTGTTCCAGGTATATGCGCCGCTCTTGGGGATGATGTCTACAAGCTTCGTTGTTTTGATAAAATTATTGAAAGCTTCTGCATCCCGATTGAGCATCCTGATGCCTCCTTTCTTTTCTGTGAGCGAAGTGATCATATTAAAATCTCCTCCATAAATCGTTTTTTCTAGGGGATATCTATGCTGCAGGTTGGAGAGACTTCTAAGCATTGTCAGTTTTTCCTCTAGTTTCTGAGGGTTGTACACATTAGTGCAGAGATAAGTGTCTGAATTTCCAATGATTTGGATTTCTATGGAAATGGATGATCTAGATGCCTCTGCAGAAATAAGATGTAGGACCTGAGGATTCCAGAGAGTGGCTAAGCCACCCTCCATTCCAATCCTTTCCACCTCTATGCATTCCATTCTTTTGCCAACTTTTTTACTTATTACTTTCATTATCTGGCTAGAACATTTTGTTTCTTGCAAAAAGATCATATCAGGTTGTTCATTTATGACTTTTTTCTTAATAATCACTGTTTCTTTTGGCTATTCAACCCTCTAGCATTCCATGAAAGTATTTTCATAATTGACAGATTTTTTAGGAGGTAAGTGTGAAAGCCTCAAGGGCTTTCATCTTACCTGAGTTAAGGAGCATTTGACCGAGCTCTTGGAGTGCCTCATTGTTTGTCCTTCTACCTCGTTTTTTCCGGTGCTTGGGATTGGTGGTGGTTTGATGCAGTCCTTGAGCTTTTACCCCCAATCCTTTTGTTGCTCCAAAGCTTCTTTTCTGCATATCCATTTCTGCTTTTTGTCTTGCTAGGAATAATGAGTTTACTCTGTTCACCTCCTCCTCAGGTATGTGTTCTATGCCTTTCTTCTTCCATTGCTCTACCATGTTCAGTAGATCCATACCTTCTTGTTCTAGAATGTCGCTAAGATCCATGTCCTCTATACCCATTTCGCTGGTTATCATTTCTGAGTCTTCTTCTAGTTCTTCTGTTAGTACTGGAAATTGTGGGATGTTATTTGAAGGGATAGGACTGGGATCTTGTGTCCTCTATGTCATAATGGTCTGGCTAACTCTCAATGGATCTTGCCCTTGGTTGGCCTCCTCTGCTTCCGTTTCTGATTCCAACACCTCAAAGGCATTGCCTGTACTTTTGATGGATGTGCTTGCTTTATGTTGTTGTCTCCTGTTGGCTCGCTGTCTACCAGGAGGTCGGGTGAAAGCTTCCTTGTATTATCCTTGGGGTTTTCCATTGTTTTGTTCATTGGGCATTCCCTAAACAGGTGTCCATGTTCATGGCATTTTCTACAACGAAATGGGATCTGCTCATAGTCTATAGCTTGAAAGTAAACTTCATCCCTATATTCCAACCACAGACCCTCATGCAGAGCCCCTGAAACATCCATCTCGACACAGATTCTAGCACAGGAGGTATACCTCTTTTGTAGTGTTGCCTCCGAAGCTTTGATGAAGGTACCTAACTTATTGCCTATCTATTCCAGCGCTACATGTCTCCAATAGTCAATCGGGAGAGAGAACAGGTGGATCCAAACAGGTACTTGTTTGAATGTTTCCTGTTCTGGCGCAAAGTTGGGCTTCCATGGTCTCATGTATAGTCCTGCTGAGGTGAAAAAATATGGCCCTCCATCGAAGATGCGATCCTTATCATCCAGATTTGTGAAAACCACCGTGAAGAAGCCTTTGGCTCCTAGGTGAAGCCTCACGTCCCCTTTTGGCTTCCATTGTTGCTTGATCCACAAGCATAGGGCTCGTTCTGTTGGCCAAAAACCCATAAACTTGCAGATCACCACGTGTTCTACCATATGATCTTGGTAGCCCTGTAGTTCCGGGTCGGAGATTATTACTTACAGGTTTTCTGTGGTTTTAGGCTTGCAATGCCCCTGGTTCTCCTGCTTCCTGGTTTCCGTGGCTATTCCTTCCTGATCTGTTCCAAACTGGTGTAGATCTTCAGTGTTTCCTGTTAGCTTGTCCTTAGGTTCCTTCTCTTGTGGTATCTGTTCTGGAGAGGGGTTCTTCTTGTCTTTGTCTACTAGACTGTTGTTGTTATTAGTTTCTTTTCGCCTCTGGGTAGTCCTGGGCTCCTCGCTTAGTTTCCCTTTTTTACTTAGTTCCTCCTTTCTTGTCTTCTCAGATCCTGAGATCTGCACCCCGTCCAGTGGGGCTTTATCTTTTTGCATCATTGCCTGTTTGTAAGATGGGGTCCCATTAGACCCTGTGCTTTTCATTTTTTGGGTCAGAACCAGTGTTGCAGGAAGCGCCCCCCCCCCCCGGATCCTAGGCCGGAATCGCGTCCCGTACGGAAGCGTTCCGGAAGCGCCAAAGGAAGCGCGATTCCTAATTTTTTATGCGCTTCCTGGTTTTTGAGAAGCGTGGGCCCCGAAGCGCGCTTCGGAGGGCGCTTCGGGCCTCCGGAAGCGCCACGCTTCGGGCCCGGAAGCGTACGCTTCACGAGCACTTCGGAGCGCTTCCGAAAAAACCGCGCGGGCCAAGGAAAAAAACTTCATTTTTTTTAATTTTTTTTTAAAGTTAACTTAACTTAGCAATGAGGGGGTGGGTTAGGGTGAGTTTAGGGTGAGGAATGAAAAGCATAAAGCTCCCATTCATTCCTCATTTTCTCACTTTGAGTTTATGAGAGTTGGAGAAGAGAAGAGAGGAGAGGAGAAGAGAAGAGAGGAAAGGAGAGGAGAAGAGAGGAGAGCTTGGAGGAGTGAAGAAGGAGGAGCTAGGAGAAGGAGGAGGAGCTTGGAGCAAGAGCTTGGAGGACTTCATCTACAAGAGCTAAAGAGGTAAGTTCAAACCCCAAACTCCCTTGTTTTTTTGAAAAAAAATTTGTATTTTTCTCCTCCCTCTCCTACTTTTTCCCATTGTTTCTACTTGCTCCTTTATTTACAGGTTGTCCACCACCTATATCCATATTCCAAGATGGTGTTCTTTTGGCTTCTATGTATCATTCCACTCTTGGTTTTAATGATGGCAAGGGTGAGGAATAGAAGGGAAGAGGAAGGGGATGAACTTGGTCCTAATAGTAGTGACCCAATGTATGATGAGGAGGAAGGGTTTGAAGAGGAAGGGGATGAACTTGAAGGGGACACTGAAGCACAAGATGGGAAAGGTACATCAACACCCTTGGGGAACTATGTGACCAAACTTGATGGGGGAAAGGGTGGTGGATCTTACAAATTTGTGTGCCCTCATGGTTGTCATGGAGGAAAACCATATTGTGGTTCATATACCCGTCTGAGGAGGCATCTTTGTGGGGTGTTGGACAGTGATGAAAAAAAGGGTTCTGTGGGGGTACAAATTTGCCCAAACATTTCAACTGAAGAAAGAAGAAAATACATCCAAATAGAGATGGCTGCACAACAAAAAAACAAGAAACAAAAAACTCATCCTGAATCAAGTGCAACCTCTAAATTTGGTAGTTGCCCATCTCCTCATGGTACTTTTGCAACCTCTGGAGGTAGAAGAACAATAGGGGATTTCCTTAATGTTGCTGGGAGGGATGATGTGGATGGAAAGATAGTCCGTTTTCTTTGTGCTTGCGGTGTACCATTCAATGTGCTTCGCTCTCCCTATTGGCATGACATGGTAAAGGCCATCAATGAAGCCCCAAAAGGATACAAGGCCCCCAACTATGAGAAAGCTAGAACAGTGTTATTAGAAAGAGAAAAAGCTAAGGTTCAAAGAGCTTTGACACGTTTTACACATGAGTGGGTGGATTCTGGGGTATCCATTGTATCAGATGGGTAGACAAATATTAGAAACCAACATTTGATAAATGTTCTTGGTGTTTCTTCTAGTGGTGCAGTGTTTATTGCATGTCATGACTCCTCCTCCATCAGTGCAACTGCACAAAACATTGCAGATCTCCTATTGAAATCAATCAAAGATGTTGGTCCGAATAATGTGGTTCAAGTGATCACAGATAATGCAGCAAATTGTAAGGCAGCAGGAAAAATTATTGAGCGTACTCATCCACACATCTTTTGGTCTGGGTGCCTGGTTCACACATTGAACCTTTTGATGCATGATATTGTGAAACACAAAGATTGTGGGTGGATTGCTGAGGTTTACAGGAAAGGGAAGCAGCTCATTAAATTCATCACAGGGCATACAAGGGTAAACTACTTCTATGGCACTTACTCCAAGTTGCAATTGCTTAAAATTGCAAAGACAAAATTTGCTAGTTATTACCTCACCTTTAGGCGGCTAGTGAGGGTGAGACAAGCTTTAACTAATCTGGTGTGTGCTGAAACATGGGATGAAATTAACACTGACACAGATGGTGCTAATGCAGTCAAGGACACTGTTCTTGACAGTTACTTTTGGTCACAGGTTAAATATGTTTTGCAATTCACCAAACCAATTTATTACATGATCAAGTTTGCAGATTCAGATCGACCAGTAATTGGGGAGGTGTATGAGCAAATGGATAGCATGTTGGGGCAGATTAAAGACATTGTTGAGCCTAGAGATACCACCTTGTACAATTATATTCGTGTAGAGGTGCAAAACCGATGGGAAATGCTAAATATTCCATTGCATGCATTAGCATATGTTTTGACACCTAAATACTATCATCCATCATGGCTTTCAACACCAGCACCTGGGGGGGAAGCAGGAAAAAACCACACCAAGATA
Organism: Pinus tabuliformis; assembly: GCA_031772625.1. NCBI lineage: Eukaryota > Viridiplantae > Streptophyta > Pinopsida > Pinales > Pinaceae > Pinus > Pinus tabuliformis. The sequence continues at coordinate 1,584,747,423 of CM062818.1, read as the reverse complement.
GAGAGGTTCACGAAAAATATATGGCTGCGTTGAGTAAATTAATCCCTGATGAGGAGGAGGCTGCATTGGTACGGAGACAGGTGAGCAACTATACGCTCAACACTGGTCCATTTGGGAGCATGCATGCAATTCAAGATCGAGAGACTTTTTCTGCTCTTGAGTGGTGGAACATGCATGGAGGGGGTACTCCACTTCTACAGAGTTTGGCATTGCGGGTGCTATCACAGGTGGTAAACACTTCTTCTGCAGAGAGGTGTTGGAGCTCTTATTCTTTCATCCACAGTGTTAAAAGGAACAGGTTGAATTTAGACCGGGCAGAGAGCTTGGTTTATGTTCATTACAACTTGCGATTGTTGTCCCATTACTGTGAAGATGCAAAGTCTAATAAAGACTTGTTGATTTGGGACAAGAATCCAGAGGAGCCCAATTTGGAGGATGGAGTGTTGCAACTAGAGCAATTAGAGGATGCTCTTATCCAGGTATGTCCATTGTGGTATGAATTTTCCAATTTTCCCTTATAAAGCATTTCTCTAATTCATGTTTTTAATTTTTTTGTTAACTAGTGTTTTTTTTTTTTTGCATGAATTTTTTGAGCGATTCTAGGATGATGATGACCGTGTTGATATGCCACCACCCCCACCCCCATCTGGTCCCTTGGTTCCTAGGTTCCATGGTTCAACACCAACAGCAGGGGGTTCTTCTTCATCAGTTTCAGTGCCACGACTTACACAGGGACCATCTTCTTCATTGCCACCACGTGGAGGCCCGCCATCACGTTCTATTCGTGGTGGAAGGAGGAGAGATTAGTAGATATATTCACAATCTACTACTTTTTGTCATAGATTACTCATTAGACTTGTAGACTTGTGAATTTGAATTTTGAACCTTTTTGGCTTGGCGGTGACCAAGTGACATATTTTGTAAACATTATTATTTGAATTTTGGACATGACAAATGTTGACAGTTGCTCACTTGCTAGATAAATCATAATATGCTCTATGTTTTATGTTTTATAATATGCTTAAATGTTTTATGTTTTATAATATGCTTAAAAATTTGATGTATGTTTGTAATAGCTAGAATATAGATGATTGTTGTACATACTAGTAACTACAATGGAATCATGGATGCCATATCTATCTTGATTTATGCAAAAATATGCATGTTTTCATGTCTTCTACAATTAATTTGGTATTTGGGATGTTTGTTTTGAGTATAAATGCAAAAAAATATAAATATATATATATATATAGTAGACGCTTCCGCGGACGCTTCGCTTCCTAGATTTTTGGAAAATGACGCTTTCGCGCTCCCGCTTCCGCTTCCGCTTCGCTCCCACTTCGTGCAACATTGGTCAGAACCTGCCCTCTTCTGTGAAGTTCTGCACCCCTGGTGCTGTCCTCCTCCAGAGTTTGGTACCTTGATCACAGGTTGAATAGGTTTCCTGCAAACCCTAGCTCTGTTCTTTCCTCGCTGAGTTGGTTCGTGTTGACCTAGTCATTGATGATCATGAGTTTTAGAATTTAATGGAAGTCCTCGTCTGAGATTCTAGGATGATGATATTTGAAAATCTAGGGTGTTATAACTAAACAACTCACCCTTTGGCTCTATCTTCTCTTGCTAAACTATAGCCACTGAGAAAATCGATCTACCTGGGCAATTGAGTTTTTGCACTGGTGCATTCTCCATCTACCCATCGACTTCTTCTTATAATCTTTTGTGGAAACACCAACGACTAAGTTTAAAACATAATCGATGGCCTAGATTAATTCCCTGTCGACCCGTGTGAGTTTTTAGATGATTCTCACCACGTCTCAATTAATATTGATTAATTAACCATATTACCTAAGTTTAGACTTAGGAAATAATTAAAAATTGGTTAATAATCTAATTGAGACACTTTTGGGTGGAATTTCCATAAAAGATTTCTAGGTTTTGGAGAACTCATCCATTCTAGCCTCTCCACAAAGTTTCGTGGCTAGAACACATCCGATGCTACAAAAACTAACACTTTCTCTTAGCAAGGAAAGTGTTCTAGTGTTGCAACTACTGCTATAACCAACGTTGCACGAAGCGCCCCCCCCATGGTTCCAAGCCCCGAAGCGCGTCCCGTACGGAAGTGCCTAGGAAGCTTGGCTGGAAGCACTCTTCCAAAATTTGGAAACGCCGCTTCCAAATTTTTTGCCGCTTCCTGGAAATTCGGTAGCGTGGTATGGAAGCGCGCTTCGTACGGCGCTTCGAGCGTCGAAAGCATGGCGCTTTGGAGGAGGAAGCGTACGCTTCCGGAAAAGCGTTTAGAAAATCATTTTTTTTCAATTTTTTTTTAATTTTAGGTGAGTTGGCTTGTTGGGGGTGGGTCCACCTTGGGTTAGGGTGACGAATGAAGGCAAAAAAAAAATATAAATATAGCAGATGCTCCCTCATGGTAATGTTAAATTCTTAAAGTGAAAGTGACATTCTCCTTTGTTTTTCATTTTCATCCTTTTACTTAAATTTTTAACATTACCATGAAATGACTCAAGATGTTTAAGAGTGGTTCCAGCCTCATTGGACTTCATATGGAGAAAATAGAATTTCATATCCTATTCAAAATTCAGCAGACTTAACAGTTTTCAGGAATTCAGGATCAATGGGATTGTGGCATTTCATTAGATTATATCAAGTATGAAGGTATGCGATTAACATTTAATCAAGAGCACCAAGCCCTATATGTACCGTAGTGTTGGTGGTGTTAATCGTTGAACTCCTTTGTCACGTGGCACGCCCTTAGCAAAAAATTACCTTTCAATCAAGTCAAAATCATCGATCAAGCATGTTAAGCTTTTTCTACCATATTTTAAGTCTTGAATTAGGTAGTTTGATCAAAATTGGGCAATGTTGACTAATATCCCTAGACAATCGAGGTAGAGGCAAAGGCTAGACAAGAGGAGAAGAATCTAGATTTTAGATGGTTGATGCATCTAAATGGTTGATGCTCGAATAATTAATCATTAATGTACAATGGATGTTATATCTATCTTGATTTATGCAAAAATATGCATGTTTTCATGTCTTCTACAATTAATTTGCTATTTGAAATGCTTGTTTTGAGTATAAATGCAAAAAAATATAAATATATATATATAGCAGACGCTTCCGCGAACGCTTCGCTTCCTAGATTTTTGGAAAATGACGCTTCCGCGTCCCCGCTTCCAAAAAACGCTTCCGCTTCGCCCCCGCTTCGTGCAACATTGCGTCCAATGCTACCCCAAATCAACATCTCCAAGTCTCTCATGCATTCTACTAAGGTTTAAATAAAAGATTTTGTAATTGCAACCTTTTGCTCTGAACCTTCCATTTTTCTATCTCTCACCTTGCTACAACTTTTAATTCATTTTCATAGTCAATGAGGCCATCTTGAGAAGTATTTCTATTTCAAAAAGTTTTCCTCTGCATTACCAATGAAAATCATAATGGGACAGCAAACAATATTTATTATCTTTTTGTATAGATGTCCTAGGCACTGACCTCTTCTCAGCCAGAGGTTGTCTTTGGGGTTACAATAAGTCTTCCATCTTCACATCTCATAGGGACTACCTATTGATTTCCGTAGCATTGGATGTGCTCTTGCCTCAAGATTTTGCAGAGGCTAAGACACATGCATTCTCCAATACCCATAAATCGTTTGGGAAAATTCCACCTAGAGATAGTTTAATTAAAATAATTAACTTTTTAAAATGGTTCCCTAAGTTTAAACTTAAAAAATATGCTTAATTAAAGGGTATTAATTAAATCAGGTGTGAATCTTTTAGGAGAAGACAAGGATCAACTCCCAGTTAATCGTAGCCCTTGATTATTTTTTAATCTTGATCGTTGGAGCTCCAACACGAGATTATAAGGAGTTTGATGGGCACATGGAGAACACATCGAATAAGAGATGAGAGATCGAATTTCTCAAGAGTAGTAGCATTGAGTTGCCGGAATGAGATCGAGTGATCTTCCTGCAGTGAGGGGTAGGGATAGTAGTCCAAAGGAGACTTTTATAGATCCAAAGAGTGCAAAGCAGAGAAGGCATAAAGCTGTTTAGAGAGGCAGTGCAATGCCATGCAGAGGCAGGGCAGAGCTTCAAAGGGAGTCCGAGATTCAGTTGGGATGTCAAATTCCTGAGCTAGAAGTCGAGGTGTGAGATCGGAGGGCCAGAGGAGTGAAGTTCTAGACAGTAGGAGATCAGAGGAGGAGGTAACGCAGACCCTAGAGAGGTTGACGTAGAGGCTACGAAGAGCCAGCATGGGGCCAGCGATCCAGAGCCTGATCAGATTCGGATTGCCTCACAGTGTGAGATTTTTCCTCATTATCTCCTTGTCAATATTTCTTTGTATCAGATTTCCAGTTTGGGCATCTAACGATTTGTGCTCAGATTACAACTGCATAATAATAAAACCCTCAGCTGCTGCACCGATTTTCCCACATTGGGATTTTCCGGGGACATTTGTCCAAAAACAACAGTGTATATGTGTGTGTTTATTTCTCTCCAGTGCAGCATTTAGTTTCCGCAGTATTTTTTTTGTGTGTAGGCTACAATGTATGTATTTCAGTATTTGTCGTAGAAAACTGCAAGTAACTTGCTCAAGTAATTTAACAAGTAGGAGAAATATTATCAATATGCTGCAGCCGGAATCAGGTAAACATTTTCACATGGTATCAAAGCATAGATTGTGAGAAGAAGAGCTCAGTTGCAGAAGGAAGAGGGAATTCGAAATTACTGTAGGGGTAGCAATTCGAAACCCCAAAGGTAGTGCAGTCCTTGGGCCAAGGAGATTGAAGTTTTGAGGAGAAATCGATTTCCCTGAGTTAGTCGACAAAGAAATTCAATTCTCCAGATCAAAGCTTTCCAAAGGCAGAAAAGAGCAGCGTAGTTTCCTTGCAGAGCAAATCTTCAGCTGGGATGCATTAATTTTGCAATAATTGTTGGAAAAATAGCATCAGAAGGAGAGAAGAGCACATACTGAGGGAATTCCTTCCTCAGAGGACTTCTAGGCAAGAAGTTCAAATTTTCTTAGCAGAGCAACAATAGCTGTGTGCGGGATTTCTCACTCCAGAAGGGAGTGCAAATAGTTGGGCAACAGCGACACAAAAGAGAAGAGGAAGTAGTTCGCTTTTTTCAGGAGAGATGGCATCAGCTGGGTTGAGAGATCAAGATCGGTTAGACGGAGCCTCCAACTATGTGATCTGGAAGGCCAGGATTCCCTACCTTCTAGATGAGCATGATCTCAAGACGTATGTCGATAGTGTGGTAGTTGTACCTGCCAATGCAGATCCACTCAAGAGGTACAAGGCTAAGATGGCGAGAGCTAAGAGGATCATTCTCGACGAAGTTCGAGATCATGTAGTATCCCATATAGCTGGCAAGGATACTGTCAGGGAAATATGGGAAGCCTTAACCACATTGTACGAAGGATCTTCCGACCAACAGAAGATGTACTTGCAGGAGAAGTCGAGATGCACGAGGATGCAGGAAGGGGAGCATGTGGACCCCTTCGTTACTAGACTTCAAGATGTCCAGGATCAGTTGGCTTCAGTAGGATCAGCGCCCCAGCCTACAAAGTTTGTTCAATTAGCGGTGAATAGTGTTTCTGAAGATTATAAAGGTTTTGTCCAGAGTATCCTAGGCAGAGAAAAATTGTCAGATTAGGAACGTGTGTGGGCTTATCTGCAGTAGGAGTAGATGAGGTGTGATCTAGTGAAGGCCACCATCAGTGGTAGTAGCAGCAGTGGAATGAAGCAAGTGAAGGAAGAGGAGGACGTGGCCCTTGCATCAAAGGGGCAGCAGGAGCAATGCAGAAGAAAGAAGGATATTCCGAAGATCAAGTGCTTCAGGTGTGGTGAGTTGGTGCAAAGACAGAGTGATGCTTCAGTAGGTTGCAGCACTAGAGCACATTCCTCGCTAAGAAGGAGTGTTGATTTCTGTAATATCGGATGTGATCTTGCCTCAAGATTTTGTAGAGAGGCTAAGACACATGCATTCTCCAATACCCAAAAATCGTTTGGGAAATTTCCACCTAGAGATGATTTAATTAAAAAAATTAACTTTTTTAAATGATTCCCTAAGTCTAAACTTAGGAACTCTGGTTAATTAAAGCAGGTGTGAATCTTCTAAAAGAAGCTGAGGATCAACTCCCCGTTAACCTTAGCCCTTGATTATGTTTTAGTCTTGGTCGTTGGAGCTCCAACAAGAGATTATAAGGAGTTCGATGCGCATTTGGATAACACATCGAATGAGCGATCAAAGATCGAATTTCTCAAGAGTAGGAGCGTTGAGTTGTCGGAATGAGATCGAGTGATCTTCCTGCAATGAGGGGCAGGGATATTAGTCTAGAGGAGAGTTTACCAGATCCAGAGAGTGCAAGGCAGAGAAGGCATAGAGTAGTTCAGAGAGGTAGTGCAATGCCATGCAGAGGCAGCGCAGAGCTTCAAAGGGAGTCTGAGATTCAGCTGGGTAGTCGAATTCCTGAGCCAGAAGTCAGGGTGTGAGACCGGAAGGCCAGAAGAATGAAGTTCCAGACAGCAGGAGATTAGAGGAGGAGATGACGCAGACCCCAGAGAGGTTCACACAAATCTGCATAAGTTGACATAGCGGTTGCGCAGAGCTAGCGTGGCGCCAATCATCCAGAGCCTGGATCAGATTCAAATTGCCTGACATGTGTGAGATTTTTTCTCACTATTTCCTCGTCATTATTTCTCTGTATCAGATTTCCAGTTTGGGCATCTAATGATTTGTACTCAGATTACTATAGCATAATAAATAAAACCCTCAGCTGCTGCACTGTTTTTCCCACATTGGGTTTTTCTGGGGACATTTGTCCAAAAACAACAGTGTATATGTGTTTGTTTATTTCTCTCCTGTGCAATATTTAGTTTCCGCATTATTTTATTTTGTGTAGGCTGCAGTGTATATATTTCAGTATTTGTCGTAGAAAACTGCATGTAACTTGTTCAAGTAATTAACAAGTAGGAGAAATATTATCAGTTCACTATAGTAGGAATCGGGTAACCAATTTTTCACATGGTATCAGAGCACAGATTGTGATCAGAAGAGCTCAGTTGCAGAAGGAAGAGGGAATTCAAAATTACTACAGGGGCAGGAATTCGAAACCCCAGAGGCAACACAGTCCTTGGGCCAAGGAGATTGAAGTTCTGAGAAATCGATTTCTCTAAGTGAGTCGATAGAGAAATTCGATTCTCCATATCGAAGCATTCCAAAGGCAGAAGAGAGCAGCGTAGTTTCCTTGCAGAGCAGATCTTCAGCTAGGACGCAGTAATTGTGTAGCAGTTGCTGGCAGAATAGCATCAGAAGGAGAGAAGAGCACATATTGAGGGAATTCCTTCCTCAAAGGACTTCTAGGCAAGAAATTTGAATTTTCTTAGCAGAGCAGCAGTAGCTGTATGCAGGATTTCTCACTCCAAAAGGGAGTGCGAATAGCTGGGCAGCAACTGCGCATAAGAGAAGAGGAAGTAGTTCAATTTTTTCAGGAGAGATGGCATCAGTTGGGTCGAGAGATCAAGATCAATTGGATGGAGCCTCAAACTATGTGATCTGGACGGCCAGGATTCCCTGCCTTCTAGATGAGCATGATCTCAAGACGTATGTCGATGGTGTGGTAGTTGTACCCGCCAATGCAAATCCACTCAAGAAGTAGAAGGTTGAGATGGCAAGAGCTAAGAGGATCATTCTCGACGGAGTTCGAGATCATGTAGTATCCCATATAGCTAGCAAGGCTACTGCCACGCAAATGTGGGAAGCCTTAGCCACGTTGTACGAAGGATCTTCCGAGCAGTGGAAAATGTACTTGGAGGAGATGTTGAGATGCACGAGGATGCAAAAAGGGAAGCATGTAGACCCTTCGTTACTAGACTTTAGGATGTCCAGGATCAGCTAGCTTCAGTAGGATCATCGCCCCAGCCTACAGAGTTTGTTCGATTAGCGCTGAATAGCGTTTCTGAAGATTGGCAAGTTTTCGTCTAGAGTATCCTGGGCAGAGAAAAAAATGTCGGAATAGGAACGTGTGTGGGTTGACCTATAGTAGGAGGAGATGAGGCGTGATCTGATGAAGGCCACCATCAGTGGTAGTAGCAGCAGTGGGACGAGTAAGTGAAGGAAGAGGAGGATGTGGCCCTTGCGTCAAAGGGGCAATAGGAGCGTAGAAGAAAGAAGGATATTTCGAAGATCAAGTGCTTTAGGTGTGGTGAAGTGGGCCACTACATCACTCAGTGTCCTCTGAGAAAGAAGAGCAAGGAGGAGAAGCAGGATCTTTAGCAAGCTGCATCCACAAAGACCAACAAGTTTTCCTCCAGACTAGAGGAAGAGTTTGCCATGATAGTCGAGATGCCTCTAGGGGTGAGGTGGAGCAATCTAGAGTTGTAACCCCAAAGAGCTATAGGATGGGTACGATACTTGAGGAGTCCACGTCTTGGATCAAGACCTTGCTACGGGAGCCCATAGTGAGAAGTAGAAGGATGGACCAATGGCAGTTAGCGAAGTCAAGTTTCAGAGTGACAAATGCAGTAGCTAGTAGCGGTGTAAGACTAGGCAGCGCAAAGCAAAGTTGGCAGCAATGCAGTTGGCACAATGTAGAGTTAGCAGCAGTGTAGAAGCTTTAGTGACAGTGCAGAAGCAAGCAGTAGTAAGAACTCGAGCGACAGATGCATCATATTGAAAACAGTTGGTTTAGTGTATTAGATGTTTTTCTGTTGCAGATGTTGCAGTTGCAATAATAACAGATGGAGAGAGGGTTGCAATGTAGATGCAGTAGTTGACAGCAATTCAGCAGGGTCAGCAGCAACACAAATGCAACTCATATCAGAGTTGCGCAGTATTTGGTGGGCAGTAGAGCCAGACATGAACAACGCGGCAGGAGATGGTGCAAAGGCAGAGTGATGCTTCAGCAAGTTGCAGCACTAGAGCACATTCCTCCCTAAGAGGGAATGTTGATTTTTGTAGCATTGGATGTGCTCTTGCTTCGGGATTTTGCAGAGAGGCTAAGATACATGCATTCTCCAATACCCAAAAATCGTTTGGGAAAATTCCACCTAGAGATGGTTTAACTAAAATAATTAACTTTATTGAGGAGAGTTTTCGGCGAAACTCACATCGAAATTCATTTGTCGACGCGTTTTGAACCAGCAAGTGTGGTTCCCTAAGTCTAAACTTAGAAAATCTGGTTAATTAAAGGGTATTAATTAAATCAAGTGTGAATCTTCCAGAAGAAGATGAAGATCACCTCACAGTTAATCTTAACCCTTGATTATGTTTTAATCTTGGTCGTTGGAGCTCCAACAAGAGAATATAAGGAGTTCGATGGGCACTTGTAGAACACATCGAATGAGAGATTAGAGTTCGAATTTCTCAAGAGTAGCAGTGTTGAGTTGCCAGAGTGAGATCGAGTGATATTCTTGGAGTTAGGGGCAAGGATAGAAGTCTAGAGGGGAGCTTTCCAGATTCGGAGAGTGCAAGGAAGAGAAGGAATAGAGAAATTCAGAGAGGAAGCACAGTGCCATGCAGAGGCACTGCAAAGTTTCAATGGGAACCTGAGATTCAGCTAGGAAGTCGAATTCCTGAGCCAGAAGTCGAGGTGTGAGACTAGAAGGATAGAGGAGCGAAGTTCCAGACAGTAAGAGATCGGAGGAGGAGGTGAAGCAGACCCTAGAGAGGTTGACGTAAATTTGTGTAAGTTGACGCAGAGGTTGTGCAAAGCCAGCGTGGGGAGAGCCATCCAGAGCCTAGATCCGATTCGGATTGCCCGACAGTGTGAGATTTTTCCTCGCTATCTCCTTGTCAGTATTTCTCTGTACCAGATTGTCAATTTGGGCATCTAACAATTTGTACTCAGATTACTACTACATAATAAATAAAAATCTCAGTTGTTGCACCGGTTTTCTCACATTGGGTTTTTTGAGGGACATTTGTCCAAAAACAACAGTGTATGTGTGTGTGTTTATTTCTCTCCAGTGCAGTATGTTGACCACTACGTGTCAACGACCCATAGCAGTACACCCCCTTTTTTCGCAAAAGGGATAGCACCTGATCGATGTGTCTGTGTCGCCCAACTATCATCATCAACCTGATCATCGTGTTATAATGTAAACCCATTTTGCATGTATATGATGTAAATAATCTGAAGAGAATCGTGTCATGTATGTAACAACCTAGGTAACCTACCTTTCTAGTGATGATCTCCATTCTAGGATGTTTCTCATCTCACCGATCCATTCTTAGATGGTCGGCAGAGTTTTCTGCTTCAGTCTTACCCCAAAGCTGGAATGGATTTTGTCACTAGGATCTTAGGGGAGTCCTAATGTTCTAGATCGAGTCTTTGTAAAAGTGATTTGGGAATAATCCTAACTATTTGGTTAGTTTATTTTATTACAAACTGCTTGGTATGTTGGATTATATGTGTCGCAGAAATGCGCAGTCTGTGTGGGTCTATTACAAATGGGTTTCCCCCCTTATGATGTAAAAAATATGAAAACCATAATGTAAAGTGTCTTGAAGGTTGAAAAAATAATTTATCCCCTCATAGGTTAATTAAAATCATTAACCATAAATTTAATTAATTCTAGGTCCTAGGTAAATTTAAATTCTCCAAAGGCAAAATTCGTCAGTCCTAAAAAATTAAATTTTAAAAGGTCCTAGGACTAAGATAAATTAATTATTTTGTTAAATTTTAAACCTTTGATCCCTAGGGTTAAGTCAAAGTCAAATTTGTGGGGAAATTAACTCAAAAAATTTATTTTTGAGTTAACTAAAATGCATTTATATAAAAATTTCGAATTTCCTCAAATATTTAAATATTTCGATGGATAAGATTAAAAGAAATTTTAATATTCATCAACAATCGAGATTGTTTTGATGAGGATCACTCGAACTAGCCATTGGAGGATTTATCTTTAAATAGGAAGTCATTTGTCAGTTGATTCATCCGATCTTTGAATCGTGTGCTTAGCAAGAAGCTCTTGTGTAATCTTTTTTTTTTTCTGGATAATAAAGAAAGACTTTGGGGTTAAATTCTGCTAGTGTTACTCTTCATGGGAATACTGTAAGATGTTTTATTTCCATGCATGAGTTTTTCTAAAGCCATTGATGATAGCTTCTGAAGAGTGATTTGAGTACAAGTATCTCGCTCAATTGCTGGGGTTTGAATAATAATTTAAATTTTGAATGTAATAGCAGGTATCTCTATTTGTCTGAATTTTATTATTATTTTCTCGCTTTATTTTGATAGCTGGATTGAGTTTTGCAGAGAAATCTTGATTTTATAACCTCGGGCATTAGGGGAAGTTTTCAGTTGGACCAGCAAACTCTCGATATGTGTTTCTTGAAGAGCCCAACAAGATTAGCTTTGGGATTGTCATAAGAATTTTGTTGGTAATGCACAAAGGATTTCGAGTTAGCACCTCCTTTAAAATTTAAAAATTTAAATTTCTTGTGTGGCATAATGATAGATCTGGTTGATTAGAACTTGCAGTTTTTGAATTTTGTAATTATTTTTCTAACGTGGGTTCTTTCTGGGTTTTAGTCTTTTATCATTGTATATATCATTTGGGTGTTTTACTGTTGTCGTGCAACTACAGATCTGAGGAAGAAATTTGTGTAGAGTCCAGATCTAGGCCCTGGAGGGTAAGATCTAGATCTATGGGGTTTATCAACATAACTTTCCAGGGATATTATTCAAATTTTTTGCAGTCCAAGGGTTTAAAAAATTTTGGATCTGGAAATTTTCATAAGGGTTTCAAGGCCAAATCTGAAGCAAGAAGATTCAACATTTTAATCAGAATTTCTGAAAAAAAATTAAAGGGTTTTCTGGCTACCATTTATCTGTTGACTGAGTTTTCTAATCTGCCAACTGGGTTTTTCGATTCACTACAAAATTTCGAATTTTTTTTAGAAAACTCTTATCCCTCCATTATTCCAACCTTCATCTACTGCCTGCGGTTTTCCCATTGTCTGTTGTAATTTTAAAATCTATTGTTCCTCATCCTCGAAACCCCATCAAAATCACAGCTCCTTCAAAACCCAAGCCTGCAATCTCCAAACGTTGTCCCTCTTCTCCTCCTGTGTGTTGTTCGCACCTCCAACCCGCAACTCCATTCTCCATCGACTCTGCAAAAACCGCGGCTACCTTCATCAATGTTTCCCGCATCCCTAAGCTTGCTTCGTTCCCTAACCTACGTCCCTTTCTGTTGCTATTAGTGTCCTCTACAAACTCATCTGTGGCTTTCCTCACCCGCGTGCCCTCCTTTCTTGCTATCCCTCGCAAACCCGCAGTTCCTTCCTCCATCCAACATTGCCCCCCTTTGCATCCTGCATCAAGCCTGCAGTCTTCAGCTTCCTTCCCTCTGCTACAACCCACGTAAGTCCCTCCTGCCATCCGCTTAAGCTGCTTCTCGCTTCCCTCGACTCCATTTCGCAGACATTTCCACTGCCTACTCTCCCTCGCCTATGTACTGCCTCCTCCTTCAAGCTTTCTTCTCCGTCGTCACTGTCGTCTCCAAACTTGCAAAACCAAACATTCGATATACTCATAACAATTCAGTTTCTTATTTTTACTTTATGTTTTAATATGAGTTAGGGTTAGTGCGTTTTCATTTTTTTTTATTTGATTTTTTTTTTACCTCTGTTACTTTGGTTAGATTTATTTTACATTCGATATTTTTTTTTTATTTGTGTTATGTGTTAGGGTTTAGTTTAGTTTCTTTTTTTATTTTGTTCTAATTTGATTTATTTTTTTTTGTTGTTCTCCATTTCCTTTTCTTATTTTCGTTTTAATCTTTTTCTTTTTTTTAATTGACTTTAGTTTTGTTTTAATTCTTCTTCTTTTATTTTAATTTTGTTTCATAAACAAAATTCAAAAAACATTTTTAAATCTAAAAAGTTTTAAAAAATTCATTTTTGTGACTTTAGAATGGTTAAGGAATTAAATCAAAAGAGGAATCTGAGATTTTACATTTAAGAAATTTTTATTTTTATGTGGCCTACAGCCCATAAAAATTTAAATTTGACTAAGGTCTTTTGATTTGATTTTTAGTCATATTAAAAATTTGATTTCTTCATTTACCACATTAAATTAATTTCCTAAGGAATAATTAAATTGTTAATCTAAAGTTTCTTGGTATCCTTTCATTGTAGTGATTTCTCTATTGTCAAGTGCGATTAATGTTTTAAAATCATTGACTATTGGAGAATGATAAATTATTCTAGATCTAGGTTATTAATGAAAATCATTTTAAATATGGAATCATTTCTTAGCAGTTAAATTTTTCATGATATTTAATTGCCAGAACTCTTGCATGATAAAGTTTTGGGCGTTGACATTTAATTTTTCATGATCATCGCTTTGCCACATTTATAAATTAATCTATATAACTTGTTTTTATCTAGTTTATGGTTAATTAAATATAAGGCACTGGTCTAAAATCATTTATTTCTTATGATTGTGTCTTACTTGTCTTAATTGCTAGATCTATCAATCTCGATTAACCAGGATTTGTTTCACATCCATCAAGTTGTTCATCTTTAAGTCTCCTAGAGCCTGTGTTCCATAGGCTATTCTCATTCATTCACCTTAGGGACTACCCCCCTTGACTTGTCTAGGAGAGAGTCTAAACGGAGTGAGTAACGATTAGAGTGACAACCCTTATTCTGAGCGTTGTAGCGTTGTCGCGGTGCCTAAGCACTTTGTGCGACAACACAATATTTAGTTTCCGTAGTATTTTATTTTGTGTAGGCTGCAGTGTATGTATTTCAGTATTTTCCGTAGAAAACTGCAAGTAACTTGTTCAATTAATTTACCAAGTAGGAGAAATATTATCAGTTTGTTGTAGTAGGAATCGGGTAACCGATTTTTCACACTACCCCCCATAGTGTTGGAAATACTAGAAGGGGAGGGGTGAATCAGTTTTCCTTAGCAATTAGCACTTTTAAATCTTTTCAGAGCATTAGTTAATCTTCAATTATTATTAATGTTTATGCAATAATAACAGTAAATAAAAGAACACAGTAAACATAAGAATTTTTGGTGGAAAACCCCCTCCGGGTCAAAAACCACCAAACGCTTCTCTAATTAATTCTTTAATCTTTAGCCCCAATTGAAATGAAAGCAACAACTTCCTAGAATTCTAGAAAAGCATTCTTCTCTAGCTCTCACTGGAAGGACGTCCCAACCCCCTAGTTTCTTTAGTAGTCAACTGAATGGATGCCCCAACATCCTAGACCAACCTACCACCCTGAAGTGTTCACATGCTCCAACCTGTAGGTGACTTCATGCACCAGCCTAGCACCTTCCTGCCACCCTATAATGACTGAAATAAGGCAAGACTGTGGATTCCCAAACCAGGGACAACAATCCACGATACAATAAGATGTACAATGATTTTCGTGTACTTCACAAAATACCCAATCTCTCTATGACCTGCAACCCAACCATGACATCATCCCAACAGTGACTCCTATACCTCCTAACATTGCCTATTCAACTCTAAGCAGAATGACTCTTTCACAAATGACTCTTTTACAATCTTTACAATGATGACTCTTTTACAATTTTATAATGATGACTCTTTTACAAATGACTCTGTTACAATGATGAATCTTTTATAAATGACTATTTTACAACTTTACTATAATGACTCTTGGCCTTGACACTTCTTCAAAATATATGGATGGTTGCCATGTCTTCAAAGGATGTCCCGCTACAATGCTTCCTTTAATTTGATACTTCTGCTCTTGAATTCTTGCTTGAAGTTGTACTTAAATCTTCTTCTACCTCCATGCAAAATTTGCCCGGCAAAACCAATCACAAAACAAAACAAAATACCCTTCAACTTACCTCTGCCTGCAAAACACATGTAAGTGCATAATAATGAATAAAAACAAATTAAAATTACAATGCGTACCTGAAGTGTGCTTGTCACTTTTTTTGTTGACTTGTTGCAGCAGTAGACAAAGACTCCCACTCTTGACATAGGCATGGACTGTATGCAAGACTATATCCAAAACTGACCTAAAGATATATACAATAAAAACTGATGACAGACCCTAGACTTGTGATGGACCAAGTTCTAAGTACAACAACAGAGAGCATCCTATCAACTATGACAAGACAAGTAACATGAACTTACAACATCATATAGATTTAGCAGACTTGGTGTAGCATCAAAATATGTAGCATCAAGTGTGTAGTATCAAGAATAGGACATCCAAAATGTGCTATCAAAACTAGTTGTGACATATAGAGACATAAAGATATAACCGAGACCTTGTATGTACTTACATTGTCCTATAAAAACATATGTCAGAGATGATACTCATATTTCAAGTGTAAACACTAATCATATATACCTTGTTGTAGGAGACTTACCCTTGACTATTGATGTGTGGTCCTTACTGCAGTAATCCTTGAATGCATGCCTTTTCTTGCCTTCTGGGAGCTCGATATTGAATCTGTTGTTTCTATGCAATTTCAGATCTCCAGGGTTTGAAAGTTTGTCCTGTGGTATCCCTCTAAGTCCTCTTTCCAACCTCACAAGTCTGATCAAGATTGGATTCTTCAAGAAAGAGTTATGCCCAATCTTCCACGATGACTTGATTATAGATTGGTTCAGTAGAGAGAACTTGTACGAAGTGCCACGTGTCACTGCTGCGACCTTCGACCCTGAAAACGCTACTCAACAAACTACAGTCTGTCCTCTTTCTGTGACTATTTAAGAAATTTGAATCCAATACTCAGAGATAAAGTTATGACAATTTTCCCAACATCACTTGTTTGACATGGAATTCGGGAGCCTGCAAAAACCCTAACTTCCTCAGATCATATCTCCGAAAATATAGCGAACCAAGATCTGAAATTCAGTCACAAGGTTCGTCATGATTTCTGATCAAATGGGTTTTAATTTCAGCTTCTGAAGCTTCGCAGAAATAAAAATAAAAATAAAAAATAAAAAAATTAATTAATTAATTATAGCAAAAATGCCACGATGACCTGTTTGAAGCCACAAAATCCCTACTAGAAGAGAATATGAGGGTCATTATTTATATGAATGTCTTGAGTTGAGAGGGTCCTCAACAAGTGAACGTTGGAGGGATTTTAGGAGCAAAAAAAAATAATTAATTATTGACTATTCAATGACCACAACCAATTATGAGTGCCATGCCACAACCCCATAGGGTTTTAGCCCACTAACTGGGGTTACTAACCTCAAACATGAATATCTCTCAAACCGTGAAGAATTACATGGTGTGCCATATATCAATGGAAGCATCTCGACGAGTAGAATCCATCTAGAAGATCCTTGACTTAGAATAGAGTAAGTTGCCAAATTAAATGCCCATGGGAGATCGAGGTAACCCCTGGTGCTGCCTAGGTTGACATCAATTACAACCATTGATTAACACATAGTTTATTGTAGGGAGACAACTAGAACGGAGAGGGCGGGGATCAGAGTGATAGCTTCTGCCTTGAGTCGTTGTCGCATTTGAGGTCTTCAATTCACGTGACAACAAGTGCCATAGATAAGGTCCTTGTCAAAACGATGCCCATGAACCTCCCATTTCCCCTCTTCAATATGTAAGTAATCATTGATATCAAAGTCCAAAGAGGTAGCAGATCATTTCTTCCAAGATCTTCATGACATTCAATGAAGGCTTCCTCTTGAATATCTAATGGCTGGCATGCTTGAAAATGTTCAAGAAAGCCATCAAAGAATGCTTCGATAGATGAGATGCTCCTAGGTTTGTGATTTTGTAGCCATGAATTATGACCTTGGAGGGATCTCATGAATAGAAATATGAGGACATCCTAGTGAATCACTTCACCCTTTGATGCATATGCAACGAACCTTGCTACATGGTTTATTGCAGAGAGTGGATGATCATCAAACTTGAGCGTTCCATGTATGGTATTCTAGGTGACATGATTAGGGTTTACAGGGATGGAAGTGATATCCAAAGAAAGGAACTCGTCAAAACAAGATCTCCTATTAGGTTTACACACCAAATATGTAGGAGTTTCCAAGGTGAAATTAGAGATGCCTAGAGAGATGCTAGTTTCAGCCTACAAGCATTGAGCTTAAAATTTAATGAAGAACTAGGGCTTCTTTCTTCCAATGGATTCAACAGGAATGATATGTCAATATTGTCGTATGTGGAAAAAGACACACGTCTCATGTACCCGTAAACGGCCAAAAATGTTACCACTCAATCTAGCAGGGGTCCTACTCTTTACAGATTTTCACTGATGGGAGGAGTCTCAGTATAAGAGAAATCACTTGAATGATAAGATCAATAGCAAAGTATGATGTGATTTCTTAGGCCCATTGAAAGGAGAGGCACAAATAATGGCTCAATGCCTCAAGAAGAAGTTAATGGCTCTCCAAGAAAGCCCTATGAGGAGACTTAGACCTAGGAGGAATGTTAAAATTGGCAACTACGGCCAAACTCCATGTGGGTCATCTTATTTATGGCAGCTGATATTTTTCTTGGATCTCTCTCATTGAGAGGTGTAGAATTGATCTAAAGATCATCAAATTCCGACAAGTATTCATGGAGTTATGAATTTATTTGTGTTATAAGACAAATTGTCAAGTCGGCCAACAACTTATGTAGGCTTAGAAGCCCAATAGTCATGTCTATTCATCATCTGCGTTTTAGTATAAATAGGAGAGGACTTGAAGTCATTTGAGGGACACACTCTTCATGTGATCTCCTCCTCTCCGCGTCTTTGGGTTTTTGGTGAAGGAGAAACACTAAGAGTACACTGGGCTAAGTAGATGATGCCCTAGCCGCAGTAGCTGATGCCCTAGCCACAATAATCCGCAGACTTATGAGGAGACCTACACGCAGAAAAGAGGAGACTTATGGGTAGCATGTCTCAAGAGGCTCAATACGCAGATGAAAGGAGGGCTAATATAGGCCCTAAATGAAGGCCTGAATCTGTTGTCTATTGACCCTATGCACAGCTCCTTATCCACAGTCATAATCTGCCTTATCCGCAGTCAAAGAAGGAGGTTCCAGCCACCGAAAATGGAGGTCTCAAGCAGCTGTCAAACTGTGCCTTAAACTGCAGTCCAAACAAGGAGTTTAAGCTGCAGTTCAGGTGTGCCCTAATCCGCTATCAAGGTAGGGCTAGTGCTGCCCTAGTCACAGGCCTAAAGGAGGTCATAATCAGCAGCAAATGAAGGAGGAAGGTCATAGTTAAAGGAGACCTTATCACAGTATGAAAGGACCCTTAGACGCAGCAGAAAAGTGAATCTAAAATGTAGCAAGGGTAACTATATTACAGCATGAAGGATCAATGATAATGTCACATAGCTGTAGGTGACAGCAAGGCTGTTTGGGCATGTTAGTATTGCTCCTAAGCTCAATTTAAAGGGAAGGAGAACCCGCGATAAGGAGGAGATTGAGGCTGCTATGTAAGGGCCGTTTGAATCACTGTTTGAAGGAACCTAGTTGCAGTCCACTGCTGGGCTAGACCGCAGGCCATAGCCAGCAGTTGGAGACCATTTTAGGAGCTGTGTTCATAAGGTAGGCAGTCCTATAATGCAGCAAATCATTGGAGGATCGTATGAAGGCTAGCCGCAGTAAACAGGTGAACTGTGGGGTATGTTTAAGGTGTTGTGACTCTCAGAGTTTGTGCCCTAACCAATGTCCAGGTCTGCCATGAAATGCACCAGTCCTTGCTGCATATGAAAGGTACCAGATTAGCAGCCTTGACATGATCAGTGAAGCAGCAAAGGAAGGAGAGTCTCATGGAAGGAAAGCTTCAGTAATCTGGGTAATTGACTGAGTTGTTCATCTGCTGCATATCTTCAGTCCTTGGTATCAAATCTGCAACCTCATTGTGTCATCTTCATGGTGAAGATCTCTGATGTCTGATCTCCTATTTGGAAAGTCAAGTATTGACTTAAAATCATTGTACTCTATCTCTCTCTCTGCTGAACTATTGAAGAACATAGAAGAAGAATTTATCAAGGGTTTCCCCACATTGGGGTTTGTCCCTAGCTAGCGCCACATCTTGTGTCCTCTTGTCTTGGCTTGTCTTCTGCGATTTACGTTTATGTTCTATCTGCAGTTTACTTTAATGCTGATGTGATTGCTAATCTGAAAAAGATATGGAGCTAACTGTAGAAATTGAAATGAATTTCTCTAAGCATAGAACATACCTAAAATTAACAAGGAAGGATTATTCAATTACAAGGGGATTCTCCTAGGCCTAAGGCTTCATAAAGGGAAGATCTCTCTAAAGGCTTTATAAGATGATTACCATACAAGGCTTTAACACCAATAGAGAGACCTAGCGAAAATCCAAGCAAGGCCTAGAACTTGAAGAGAATGAACTTCAATGTGATTGCTTGGTCAAGCAAGGAGAAAGGAGAAGGTCCAAATGGTTAACTTCCTTTCGATTTTGAAGTGCAAATGACCTTTCGAGTGCCACTAACCTAAAAGGTTCAAAACAAATTAAAATAGGGCTTGATATTTCTCCCAAACTAACCACGAGAATTGCTTCAAATTTTGAAGGTAGCTAGAGGAAACTATAGCGCAGTACCCTACCGACTCGCTCCTCAAGCTGACCTTCCTAATGCAATTCATACTAGGCAGATTCTAGGAAAAAGGTGAAAAAGAAAGTCAAGTATTGCTAGGCACTAGTCTTAATCCTAGGTTGATCACCTAGGAGTAAGACTAGTGCCTAGCAATTGGGAAGATCCCACGACATTAGGATACAAGATTAACCACCAAGTTGGGACAAGGGAACAAGAGTACAATCCAAGACCAATCTTTCCGCCGAATCCCCCCACTAATCCATGTCCAAATGTATCCAAGAAAAGGAAGCATAAACACCCAATTACATAATGAAAACCCGGACCTTTGGGGTTGGAAGTCCCACCTTCAAACATACGATTATAACAGATGAGCGAAGGCACACAATGGTTGGCTCAGGTAGCGGAGAATGGTGACACATCGAGCTATTTGGTGGTTGTAAGGGGCTAGGGCTGCTGGCTGCCAGCTAAAGACAAATCTAGGAGAAAATTTCTCCTATAGGGGTCACCCACTGGTGGTGGGTAACAGGCCACACCTCATTGTTGTCCCTTAGTCGAGTTTTTTCTTTGTAGGTTACCCTCTACAAGAGATGATAGATTTTGAGACAACAGAAATGGCATAGTTAAGAGCCTGAGAAATGAGCTATGAGGCTAAAGCGGCAACACAAAGCTAAGAAGTAGAGGACTAGGATACTGGTTTGTTAAATGAAATGGCCAGCTTTTTTCTTTGAAAAGATGCATCATGTATTACTTCACATAACCCTCTATTTCATGAAATAATACATGATACAATATTTCAAAAACAAAAAGGCTTTGGGGAGAGCTAGAGATCATGTGAGAATTTTGAATGTTTTGGTTGATAGTTTTGTAAGCCAAGTCAAACGTGGTCACTCAGCTAAGCTAGCCTGGGGGAGATATTAGCACAACAAATTGTAACTAGCCTATTTGAGATGTGAGATTATTGTCAGTGCAGTTTTTGTAATAGATAACAACATAGGTCTTTGATGAAAGAATAAGTTACTCAACTGATGCTTAGCAGTATGCAATTACTACTAAATATTGTCATGGTTAAGAAGTAGTTAAGGATTGTCTATAAAACAATAAAGATTTAAAAATGTGACAGGCGAACATTTGTTGAGTTACTGCTTGATATTCTTTTAGGAAGTTGATATATTTGTATGTAAAGAAAAATAATGATGTTCTGCATATGAGGTAGGGTCGGTTTGGTTCAAGTGTGAACAGCCTCATATATTTTACATTTGATGAGTTGTGTTTCTTTCATATCGTAGTTCTTAATATTTTAATTGAGGGCATGCCTTCCTTACTTGTACAGCTACAATGCATTTACCTAATTCAAGATATATCATATGGGGGATTTGCAATTTCAACAGATGAAACATGCTGTCAGTTTTTAGTGGTAGTTCACTTTTAGATATGTAGATAATGCAAAGGTTTCGATTTGCAGTTTCCATTTTTTTATTACACCTGGCAGAGCTTTAGTACAGAGAATGTATGAGTAAACAGGTTCTCTATATGATTCTAATTGAAAATTACTTGTTTTAACAGAGATATTTAACATTTGTGATTACTAAAACTATAATCATGAAAATCTCACTTTTCTTGTAATGGATTATAAATGAAAATGGTGGGATTCATTTATTTCATTTGGAAGGCATTGAAGCCTCACCAGTCTACCGTCACCCTCATGTAAGTTTTCAACAACTGCTTTTCCAGCAAAAAATCCACGTCCAAGAGGACTATAAGGTACAATGCCTATTCCCAAATCCCTGCAGAATTTCGAGAAGAGTTAGAAAGAGATGCATTATCAGTGGTTCAACGGTGAAAAAAGACATGCATGGACCATAATGGCAAGATAAAAAGGATCTCTACATTATAAGTTCACTTATCCGTCAATCACCTCTCTCATTGCTATCTTGATTATCTCTATTAGGTATCAAATAACATTAATTTATTCCCTATTCCTTTCAAGCTCGTATCAAATAACATTAATTTATTCCCTATTCCTTTCAAGCTCCTAAGAGATACGACCAAGATATGAACAAAAGAATTGCCACAATAACAAGACTATTACATCTAGTGCTTGGCTTCCAAAATTTCAACTTTGAATCTGGGTTCATAACAAGCTAGAGACTATCATATCAATGCTAGGAATCTTCATAACAAATGTACGATGTGCGATTAGACAAGAAAAACAAATGGTCGGATTTAATAGCTGTCATGTTACAAACTTCAAAGTCAAGAAAATGATTTGACAAAATTAAAATGTCTCGAGTGACTGATTAAATACATTTTTTATTGAAGAATTCAAGTTCACAAAATGAACAACTAAGTTGTAAGGCAAAGGCATAAGATATGCAGCAGAATATTATATGCTGTGAATAGCGCTTCATGTAAATAGGCCTTGAACCCTTCATTTCATTTAATCCTATAATCAGAGTTTTCCAAAATCAATGTCTCAGTAATATATGGATTTCTAGTCTCACTGTCAATTGGGTTTAGCTTGGGGGATTGGGAGAAATGGTTGTTATCCTCTCCACCCAAGTTCAATTTCCACAAGTAACATGTTCAGCTCTTAATGAGTATATTGTTGTAATCAATGTTGTGAGACTTTTCGGATTACCATGTCTTGCCAAGTTTCACCAAACCACCGCTGACAAGAGTTACTACTGTAAACTCTTCTATAATACTCCCCACTCCCCAAAACTCAACTGAAACTCCTTAAGACTCACCAAACTCCTCTAAAAATCCTCAATACTTTCCCTTAAGTTTCTGAACATAAGGGAACATGAATATGTCACAGCAGTTAGGGGTTTGGAATAACATGTCAATGAAGCTTGCATTAACAAAGCTTCAAGGTTACCTATGGGCTTTCCTTGGGATAAAAAAGAGAGGCAAGAGACCATAGATGCCAAGAAACTGTTCTTTCTCAGCTATGGGGAGCTTGTGGAAGATAAGAATGCATAAGGGTGTGGTGAAAATGGAGAGCCTGCCAGAGCCTTGGCCTGAAGTGGCCTATCCTTTACTTAGGTAAATTAGTTGTGAGTGGAGACTACGTATAATATATGCATACCACTTTAGATTTTTGCACCATCTGAGGCACTTGTCTCACCAAAAGCCTGCGCAAAATCTATGCATGCCATATTTTCTCCTAAGTCCCTTAGAGAAAAAGGTACAAAGGTAAAAAGAGGCAAGAATGAGATCTGTTAGAGTAAAATCTAGCATGCCTAATGCAAAGCCTTAAAGAGATTCAAGCACACATAGGCCTTATTATTGATGTATCTGTCATGTTCCCATTTTTATTCTTCTTCATAGTATAGCCAGGGTGGATTTCTAGGGCAGGAGATGGCTAGGTCAGTGAAGCAGATTTATGTCATCAGGGGTCCCGATAGAGTTCTGAGGAGTTTTTATGGGATTTGATGGCATTCGCTTGGCATATTTCATCATCCGCACAATTTGCCTTTCGTTCCATCACATTCTGACAACTTTCAAAAATCAATGTTATTATTGAACATAACTTAATTAATTATGCTCGAGGTGGCATTCCGAGGAGATTAATTGATGGAACACCTCAGCGTAACAGCTCATTGGAACCAGAACGAGAAGATCTACAAGATGGGATGCTGAGAAGAGACTTCCAGTGGCCAAAGAGTGTATGGTGGGCAATTTTCCATTTTCCTTAGTTAAAAATGACTTTAATTAGTCATTTAATTAAGGAAAAATAATTAATTGGAGAAAAGGGGCCAAAAGTGACTTAAGTGAAATAAAATAAAATTAAAGGTCACTTAAGACAAAGTCAATGTTGGAGTTTCTAGAACAATGTTGCACGAAGCGCCCCACCCCCCCCACGGTTCCAAGCCCCGAAGCGCGTCCCGTACAGAAGCGCCTAGGAAGCTTGGCCGGAAGCGCGCTTCGGGTGTCGGAAGCGTGGCGCTTTGGAGGAGGAAGCGTACGCTTCCGGAAAAGTGTGTAGAAAATCGTTTTTTTTTTCAATTTTTTTTAATTTTAGGTGAGTTTGCTTGTTGGGGGTGGGTCCACCTTGGGTTAGGGTGATGAATGAAGGCAAAAAAAAAATATAAATATAGCAGATGCTCCCTCATGGTAATGTTAAATTCTTAAAGTAAAAGTAACATTCTCCTTTATTTTTCATTTTCATCATTTTACTTAAATTTTTAACATTACCATGAAATGACTCAGGATGTTTGAGAGTGGTTCCAGCCTCATTGGACTTCATATGGAGAAAATAGAATTTCATATCCTATTCAAAATTCAGCAGACTTAACAGTTTTCAGGAATTCAGGATCAATGGGATTGTGGCATTTCATTAGATTATACCAAGTATGAAGGTACGCGATTAGCATTTAATCAAGAGCACCAAGCCCTATATGTACCCTAGTGTTGGTGGTGTTAATTATTGAACTCCTTTGTCACGCGGCACGCCCTTAGCAAAAAATTACCTTTCAATCAAGTCAAAATCATCGATCAAGCATGTTAAGCTTTTTCTACCATATTTTAAGTCTTGAATTAGGTAGTTTGAAAAAAATTGGGCAATGTTGACTAATATCTCTAGACAATCGAGGTAGAGGCAAAGGCTAGACAAGAGGAGAAGAATCTAGATTCTAGATGGTTGATGCATCTAAATGGTTGATGCTCGAATAATTAATCATTATTGTACAATGGATGTTATATCTATCTTGATTTATGCAAAAATATGCATGTTTTCATGTCTTCTACAATTAATTTGCTATTTGGGATGTTTGTTTTGAGTATAAATGCAAAAAAATATAAATATATATATATATAGCAGACGCTTCCGCGGACACTTCGCTTCCTATATTTTTGGAAAATGACGCTTCCATGTCCCCGCTTCCAAAAAACGCTTCCGCGGACGCTTCGCTTCCTAGATTTTTGGAAAATGACGCTTCCACGTCCCCGCTTCCAAAAAACGCTTCCGCTTCGTGCAACATTGTTCTAGAATAATAATAACATAATAGAATAAGATGCTTCTAGAGGCTTGGTGATCTATCCATTGGATCTATAAAAGGGGAGGAGGAGATCATTTGGAGACATCTTGGAGTTGATATTGTTTCTTGTATGAGAGGTTGAGAACCAGATTCTCTACTCCATTAGTAGCCCCAGGACGAAAATCCTCGGGTGATTTAGAGAGATTGGGCGAACACCCATCTCCCCTTGGTGGATTCATTCATAATTCACAAGAGCTCTTATTGGCTGCAATTTCATTTTGAAAGGCCAGATCCAGCGCCATAGCAGACCCATTTTGAGGTCGGATCTAGTTTGCAGTACTTGTTTGAGCTTCTCAACTATTTCATATTGTTATGTACTCATGTTTTCGGTTGATATAACAAAGTTGAGATTTCCTTCGGCTCATCATCGTTATTTGCATGTTCTATGTTATAAAATTTTACATGGCGATCTTTTGTTTTTGAAAGGAATTTTTAATTGAAGTGAATGATAATTTTAAGGAGAGGGTTTGTTCCAAATTTTCTTCCCTTGGGACATTACAATGTCCTTGTTTTGGTTTGTAATCAAACACAAGGGAAGAGTACACAGCTTTGAGAAGATGCTTCGATGGTTGCATTGTCTATTTGGTTTCACTAAGCCTCTTAATTCATTTTAAGTTAGAGTAGGGTAGGATGAATAAGATTAACATTTATGAGAATTGGGTCAGCTATCTTGTTATTATGGTATTGTGAGGTCAATTCCAAGCTTGATTGATATAATATGAACACAAAATAAGTATGTGGTGTTTAGGGATGTGAATATCTATCCATCCCACCACATGGTTTTGCTTCCACTTTCTTTTTGAAAGCATTTTTGATAGATCAGCCAGATATGTATGAGGTTCTCCTGCACCTTGTTCCAAAGCACATATCATCAATTGGAGCATGTTACCTATACAACTTGTGTGTTAAAATGATAAAAGCTCCAAACCATGCCGCACAATTTGAGTTGAAATTGAATAGGTCACCCAGTTACCGCAATAACTTACCTTGCCTCTTCAAGACAGCTCTCCTTTGACTTCAACATTGCTTTTAATAATAATTAAGTGGTAAAAAAAGCAAGATCGTGAACATGCAACCAAAATAGACATACATGTAGAACACATCAGTGAACACCCAAAAGAATCTCCAAAAACTAAGCCATTTTATTACTGAAGCAAAATGGAGTACATCAAGTGGAAATAGGGGAACTTGGGCTTGCTACAACAAGAAAGCAAAACCCAGGTGGTAATAGTGTAGCCCAACTGTTGGATATGTTGAGAAACTATGTTGCACGAAACTTCTACGAACCCGACATTTCGGGCCATACTCGTACCCGAAACTATGAAACATGGCCGAAACTTGACCGTCATGTAATCATCTATGAGCATTAATATAGACTTGTTTTTCCTTCTAAATTGTCATTTATGAGTCGTATTCCCTTTTTTCTTGTAAAGATAATGTGTTATTCACTTATTTATTTATATATATGACGTTTCGGCTGATGTTTCGACTGACGTTTCCATTTTTTGGAGGTGACGTTTCTAAACATACCCATTTCAAAAACTCCGAAACATTTCGGTGTTTCGTGCAACTTAGTTGAGAAATCTAGGGCATTAATGATTAAGAGATTTCTCTTCTTGATAATTTCTTGTGATATACTCTTACTTCTTTTAATATGATCTTTTCTTCATTATATTATCAATGTGTTCTTTTCATCAAGTCAATTACCAAATGAACAATAGAAGACAAGAGACACAGTATGTAGGCTTGTCAGCCAAGGCCAAAACCTCTCACTCTTTGAGAGGAAAACCGAATCAGAAAATTGTTCTTATAGATCTTGAATTGACGAGTACCAAGACCATGACAAAGACCCTTGACTCTAGTGTCCTCCCAAGACCCTTGTCATCAACCATGATGCTCTGCTTCTTCCCTTTCTCGGCTTCTTCTAGATCTCAAACTTCTCTCCTCGGATTCTTCTAGAGAATCTTAGTCTCTACACTCTGTCCTCGGCTTCTTCTAGAGAATCTCGATATCTATTCTTTCTCCTGGGCCTCTTATAGAGAATCTCGGTCTCTATTCTTCCATACTTCTCTTCTCGGCTTCCCTAGAGAATCTCGGTCTCTTAGTTTAACCCTACTTCAGAAACCCTAGGATAGTCTATGCTCCTTAATTAGTCTCTTCAAGAGAGAGACCTATAGCACCTCTCCTCGGCTCTCCTTCTGCGAGATCTTGTACCCAAACAAGGTCACTTCAATGCAGCAACAAGTTCTTAGATCTTCTATCTATGCCTTCGGTCCTTCTTCTTTCGCACGTGGGAGAGTATATAACCCAAATCACAATCCCAAAAGAATCTCTTCCTTCGCTATCCTTACTTTGTTCTTCGCTCTTCTCTTCTAATCCTTTCTTTGCACTTATGTTTGGAGGCTCTTCTTCACCGAGTGTGGCTATATATACACGTTACCTCATGTCCTTTAGGCTGACATGATCATAAGGAGGAGAGCCGACATCATCTTCTAAGTTCTTCATTCATTGTAGGCCGACTTGGAGAGGGTTAGTGGCAAGGTCTTCGAGGAATACTTTACATAGATAAGTGTGACTCTTTACAATGTGTAACATGACTTCATTATATGACAATGACGCTTATATTCTTTTAATACTAGATGACAAAATTCCTAAAGGCTCTCAATGGGAGCCTTGACTCAAAAATAAAATCTCTTGTTCATGAAACCCATGATGCAAGCATTACAATATATTATTTTTATTCTTTACATCTCTTTACATAAAATCACAATTACATGTCATTATGAAGACCGAACCTAGTTACACTTTTCAACACTCCCTCTTAACTAGGGAGGTATTCATAATGGTACTTGGTCATTCTCAATCTGAAGAATTTCTCATAAGAAGAATTGAATTGGTAACCCATTTGTTTAGCATCATATCAACCAGCATTGTTACATAGCAAGGCCTTGAATAACAACTCTATCTCTCCACAAGATCTGAGTTCAATGCTGGCAAGACCAATGATTTATAGACACTCTCATCATTGTCTCTCTCGGAACATATCCTACCCAGGTACTCAAGATATGTTCCATGAGGACTATTCTTATCTTGGACTCCCCAGCCCTCGAAGAATATTGGTCCTCCACAACTACTCTGCCCTATCTTATCCTCAAAGAGTATTAGATGCCAAATGATTACCCAAACATCTCATTTTGTCTTCTTGAGTGAAGACCAGAATGATGTGTCTATCTCTCCCTCTCAATTAGGGAGGACATATCTATTCCATTAAAGGAATCTACTCATTCCTACACAAGGAATGTACCTAAGCTCCCTCTGGGTTTAGGAATTTCCAAGTTTCTTACAAGTAAGAAACTTTCCAGGCTCCCTCTCAAAATAGGGACCTTCAACAGCTCCTTAGGTGGAGATGATGGGTCAACTAGCTGCTTGAAGAACTCCTTTCTTCGATGTCATGAATTTTCTTCTTTGTTGTGGAGGCTTCATCTTTTGGGGACTTCTTCATAGGGCATAGACCACCCATCACTTTCATCAATTAGTCATGTTATCATTCCTTTCATCAGAAAGTGTTCCATAAGTCTTCATCTAGCACTGCTTCATGTTATGCTACCTTCATCAGACTTTCTTTTTTGAAAGGTTCTTGCATCCTTCTACTGTTGATATGGGGTAACATCGGATGTGCTCTAGCCATGAAATTTGGTGGAGACGTTGGGGCACATGAGATCTCCAATACCCAGAAAGGGTTTGGGCAAATTCTAAACAGATCAGGAGATATTAAAATAATTAATATTTTTAATGGAGTCCCTAAGTTTATAAGTCTAAACTTAGGGAAAATAAAATATTAATGTGTATTAATATGAATCTGTGTTAAAAGGGTCAAAAGACATGGATCAAGCCAGATCTAATCTTAGTCGTTGATTAGGGACTTAATCTCGGTCGTTGAGATGTCAACAGAAAAAGTATAAGAGAAGGCTTGAGGGTCACTTGGAGAATACACCAGATGATCAGTCATTCTATTCTCTAGAGCGGGCTTTCTTAAGAGAGATAGAATCAGTGATCGAGAGAGCAGCTAAGGGGCATTGAGTACAAAGAAACAAAGAAGGTAGAGATTGTGTCGGGAGAGCAGTGCAGCAGCCAAGGAGGGTGATGCAAAGCCAGCAAGGGCTCATGCAGAGCCACGCAGAGGCAGCCAAGTGTTGCGCAGAGCACCAGAGGAGCCAGTGCAACTAACGCAGAGGCTCCCAGAGCTGACGCAGGGCCTCCTGGGGCTAACACGGGCCTAGAAAGGCTGACGCAGGGCCAACATGAGACAAAGAGGGGCTGACGCAATCCAGATTGGGCAGACGCTGGGTTTGCAGGAGCAATTTTGTGCTAAGGACTTGCCGAAAGGATTTTTCCAGGGTTCCAGCCAGGAGATTTCTCTTAGACTATGAGGTATAGCTGCTAAGGAAGATCTCTGTTGGGTAGGCCAGTTTCAGCACCCAGATTGTACTCTGATATTGCTTAATAAGAAAACCCTCAGATAGCTGCATCGGTTTTCCCGCATTGGGTTTTTCCAGGGACATTGGTCCAAAAATAATGGTGTCATGTGGTGTGTTTATTCTTGTTTCTTTTAGTTGTTGATCTGTAATATGTTGAGCATGAACTGGTGTTTATTTTCAGTATTTACTTTCTAAATAACTTCTAAGCTAAGTAAACTTAGAAACTTCAACATCTACATGTTTCTTCATGGAAGACATTCATAGTTCTTTCCTTCGGTAGCCCTACATAAGCCCATCTAGATACTAGTTCATAATTAATGAATAATTAAAACATAATTACCTTGCGATGGTCTTTCATCATGACATCTTCTTGTAGGCATCAGCATCCTGCATACATGTTGACACATCCCTTAAAGATATGTATTGTCAGGGGTCTCCATCTTTTTCCAGACTTTTATTAGATTCTTCATATCTAGGAGATATCATAGTCAAATATTTCTTGGTTCTTTGGATGTTGACTTCCTTTACCATAGCTTCATGATCTCTTCCTTCCTTTCTTCACATATTTCATTCCCAGGAGCTTCAGAGTTCCTCAGTTGTAATCAGAACACCTCATACTTTCATATGAGGACATATTATGTTGATTTCATCTAATAAGTATGTGACTCATGCATTCTAGCATTCTTTTGAGGGAGGAAATTCCTTCTTTGATCATGTCTCTTAAGAGCAATGATTCATGTTGATTGTAACCATATGACTTGACTTCCACAATATTAAATTTGAGCATACATACCTAATATTTCCTTTGGGCCATCCATATTTCCTGTAGCAGCTTCCTTTGAATGAAGGAATTTCATTCCCTTGATCTGCTTCACTGTCATGTTATCATAACATCATTCTTATCAATTCCACAAGATTGGAATTCTTGAAGAAACACTTACCTTTTCTTTTGATCGATGAATCTTACATTGAAGATTCCATCAGAGAATCTTTGAGGATTTTGCATATCCTATCCTATCAATGCTACCTTTTTGTATGATAACCCTTTATCCAAATGACTTCTATAACTATCACTTGATCCTTTAATGAGGTTTCCTGAAGCTATATCCTACATAGTTGAATTTCATAGGTTTTGTTCCAGACATCCATCATATTACATGTGTCGTGAGCTCTTACTTCTAATGCTTCTACCATGATGCCATTCTCTAATATGATGCATCCTATCTTATTTACAATGTTTCCTATCTACAACAGAAGAGTACCTTCTAATGAAGGAGATTCTTTTAGTCATATTGGAGATCTTTCATTTCCTCCTTCTTAGGGTTCTTTGTCTCAGGCTCTTCTACTTCTTCGATAATATGGGTTTCTTCCTTATTTATCTTGTTATTGTTGCTTTTAGGACAATCTCTTCTATAGTGCCCATATTATTGACATCTATAGCACTGATCCTTAGCCATGTTCTTCTTTTTCCTTTGAGGGCCAAATTTACCAAGACTCCCTTTTCTTTTCGTCACTAATTTATCCCTTTCATTTGATCTTTTGTCACTAACTTTCTTTAACCTGTCTTCTTCTGCCTTCCATAGAGACCATAATTTGATGAATGGGAAGGCTTCCTCTTCCTTAGTAGATATGAGGTTACCTTGTTCATCAATCAGTGCACTTAGAATAATGGAGATCATTTCTTTATCAGATACAATCTCTCCTAGATTTTGCAATTGAGTTTTTATTTGAGATGCTTTTGAAAGGCATGAGTATATCCCTTTATCCTTTGATACCTTCAATTTATATAGATCAGATCTAAGTCATATGATCTTTTCTATCATACTTTTAGAGAAAAGTTCTACTAGCTCATTATATATCTCTTTTGACGTCTCCAGCTCGGCTACATAGGGAATGAGAGTATCTTTGATAGATTCCTTAAGAATCTTTTGAGCCTTTAGATCCCTTTCTATGTATTCAGATAATGCTTGTTCTTCGGATGGCTTGGAGACCTTTCCATGGACATGATCAATGACTTCATTTACCTCGAGGACTATGTCTATCCTTCTTTTCCATTCAAGGAAGTTTGATATCCCAACCAGCTTACGGTTCTCCTTGAAACATGAAGTCATTTTTACTAGATTAGATTATAAGAAAAAGGTACTTGTGAAGATAGAAGCTTCAACTTGATTATAATGACGAACTTGATGCTTCTCAGATGATCCTTTTAAGAAGGTTCTTACTTTGACGAGGCAAGACTTCCTTCTTTAGGATGATCTTCTTCCAAATGAGATCCATTCTTCAACAAAGAGAAGATTTCCCTTTATTACAATGCCTTTCGATCTAGCCTTCCTTAGTTTTGAAGAGATTTCACTCCTTTGGTGATGTATGAGTGATAGAAGTGCTTCTAGGATTTTGGTCTTTCTTCCTGCTTCCTTCTTGAAGATAATTTCAAGACTCTTGCTAGAGTATATTTCTTCGATCTAGGGTTTTGGTTTGATGAAGATCTTGATCTCTTGCTTAGAGTTCTTTGACTCACTTTGATCCTCTTTGAAGCTTGATTCTCGTGTGTCTTCTTGCTTGAATGCCCCTTCTTGACTTTAGCACCTGAGCTCTGAAACCATGTTGAGAAAACTAGGGCATTAGTGATTAAGATATTCTCTTCTTGATAATTGCTTATGATATGCTCTTACTTCTTGTGTTATGATCTCTTCTTCGTTATATTATCAATGTGTTCTTTTCATTAAGACAATTACCAAATAAACAATAGAAGACAAGAGACATAGTATGTAGGTTTGTCAGCAAGGGCCAAAACCTCTCACTCTTTGAGAGGAAAACCCAATCAGAAAATTATTCTTATAGATCTTCAATTGACGAATACCAAGACCATGACAATGTGAAAATTCCTAAATCTAACACATCATAAACCCCTACTACAATTACTGGTTTACAATCTCCTACTCGTTCTTTACATTAATAAGTTATTTAATTGCATAAACATCGAAGTAAACACTATTGCAGCCTTCACAGATGTACAGATCATGCACTAAAGTAAACAGAAACAATAACACAAGGGACACCGTTAATTTTGGACAATCGTCCCCAGAAAAAACCAATTCGGGAAAACTGGTGCAACATATAGAGGGTTTGTATTATTAAGCAGATTTCATGAATACAACTAGTGTGCCAGAAATGGCTCACCCAACAGAGAATTTCCTCAACAGTAGTACCTCTATCCGGAGACAGATATTCTAGCAAATCAACAACTGGATGATCAAACCCCACAATGACTCCAGTTGTTCCCTATGTTGGACAGCGAAAACTGCTCCAAGCACTGCTCAGGAACTGCGTCACTCCTCCAGGAGCTGCGTCACCCTATCCCGACTCAGAATCTGTTTATCTTCTCCAAGTCTGCCCCACAGAATCTCCCAATGCTGCCTCTGAAGCCCTCTACGACTTTTGCGTCATCCTCTATGGCTTCTGCATCAACCTCTATGGCCCTTTGCGTCCTCTCCATCATCTCCTACGGCCTTTGCGTCAACCCTTCTAGGACCTGTGATGTCTCTCCCGGTACTGCACTACCTCTCTACTATGTATTCTTTAGCCTCCTATCGAACTAACCCTCACTGCCACTGATCACTTGCTCGATTTCCTCAACAAAGCTCGCCCAAGAAAATCGAACTGACAGATCTCTCTTCGTGTGTCTCCAACTAACCCTCAAACCTCCTCTTATATTTTTCCTGTTGACGAATCAACAACCGAGATTAAGTCCCTAATCAACGGCTAAGATTAGAACTAGCTTCATCCTTGTTACTTACAACCTTCTCACCCATATTTTATTAATACACATTAATATTTTTATTTTCCTAAGTTTAGACTTGGGAACCCATTAAAAATATTAATTATTTTAATAACTCCTCATCTGGGTGGAATTTCTCCAAACGATTTCTGAGTCTTGGAGATCTCATGTGCCTTAGCCTCTCCACCTATTTTCAAGGCAAGAGCACATCTGATGCTACCCAAAATCAACACTCCCTCTTAGCGAGGAATGTGCTCTAGCAATGCTTCACCACAGAAAAATCACACTCATCCTCCGCATCGATCCTCTGTGCTGATGCTTGGCCTGTTGCCCCACATCCACTGCACTACTGCTTCCTGTACTGCTGCCCATGACACTGCCACTGCCACTGCTACATCTGTACTGCAGCTCCCTCTCAACATGCTACATCATGTTGCCCATAGCATTGCCACTGCTAACTACTGCACTGCAACTCAGTTACCAAGAAGTAAGTAACTGACTTCACCCAATCGCTGACATTCTGGTCAGTCTGGAAGCCTCGTGATGCTGAAGCTAACTCTATTGCTATCCTGTGCTCCCTCTGTTGCCACTGTGCTGCTGCAACCTCTTTTGTGCCTCTCGCGCTGCTACAACCTTCATTGTGCTACTATAGACTTCTGTACTCTAGCACTGCCTTGTCGTTTCATCACACTTTTCTCCACTCGACACCTGTCACCATGCTACTGTTGTTAAGGGCTCCTGTAGCCAAATGTGATCCAATCGTTTGGGCACCTCAAGGATCCTGCCCCCCTTCTGTAGTCCTCTCGACTACAGCTCTATGTCTCCCCACCTCTTCCCTAGAGGCACATGAGCACTCATGGCACAATCGTCATCAGTCTCAACATCCTTCTCCGCCTTTGCTGGAGCAGCCTTTGAGTCGGAAGTTTCTCCCTTGCCTTTCTTCTTGGGGCACTGGGAGGCATAATGTCCCAACTCCCCACAGTTGAAGCACTTGACCTTGGAGAGTTGCATCCTCCTCCTTCCCTTTCTTGATTCGAACTCCCTTATCGCTACTCCCCGCCTTGGTCAATCTCTTGAGCTCTTCCTGTCGAAGAGTTGCTCACATCTCCTCCCAATTGGGGAGAGTCACTCTACCCAAAATGCTTTGGACAAATGTCTCCCACTCCTCAGAGACTACATTCAAGGCAGTCCTGACCATGAACTCTGGATCCGGTGTAGACCCCACAAATGTAGGCTAGTCGTGAATTCCTAGCAACCTAAGAAGGAACAGATCTATCTCCTCTCCTTTCTGCATCTGATATGTCCTCAGCTGATTCTCCAGTAACATCTTCCACTACACAGAAGAGCCCTAGTATAAGGTGGTCAGCATCTGCCACATCTCCCTTGCTGCGTTCTTCTCAGCAATATGTGGTATGACATGATTTTTTACCACGTCTAGGATCATCTATCTCACCTTCGCCTCAGCTTCCTCATACTTCTCATTTGCATTAGGGTCAACTAGGACAGCTACTGTTTTCAAGGCATAGTCCTTGATGCGATGTTTATCCAGGATTGCCAGAATCCTAGCCTTCTAGATGACAAAATTAGAAGTCCCGTCCAATCTGTCTTGATCCCTCAATCCGTCCACTACCATCTCTGCTCCTCTTCTCTAGACTCCCTTTGAGTCCTGATTCCCTTCTCGGAAATCCTCTGGCCAACTGTCGAATCACTCCTCTCTAATCCTCCTTTGCAGCTGCAACCCGGATCTAGATTTCTTGGCTAGAAATTTGTCGAGGTAGTGCTTCCCTCTACGTGGGTTCAGTCTCCTTAGACATTGTTCTACACTGACAGACATAGGATCCCACCAGCTCCATAAATCAAAATCTGCACAGCTCCCTTAGCCCTGACAACTCGAAGAATCTAAGCCCTTCAGGCTCTACGCAATCTCTGTGTGGGTTCAATCTGCTCCTCTCGACCAACTTCATCAATCCTCCTTGGCTCAGAAATATGACATGGCTCTATGTGAGCCTAATCTGCCCTCCTTTACCTTTGCACTGGCCCTTATGACTGACACAACTACTGCGTGGGCTCTTCCCAGCAACTGCGTCTTCCTCTCCGGACTTAGAATGCTGACGCAGGCACTGCGTGAACCTCTACATAACACTCTCTACACCACGTCACTCCTCTCACCTCTTCAGCTCTGGAACATCGTTATCTCTCGAGACAGCTACTTCTCTGCTGCAATTTCTCAAATTTTCTCGACTGGTGTCTTTAGCCTCCTCTGATCTTCAATCCCTCTGATACCATGTGAAAAATCTTGAATCTAACACATTAGAAACCCCTACTGCAATTATTGTTTTACAATCTCCTACTTTTTCTTTACATTAACAGGTTATTTAATTGCATAAATATCGAAGTAAACACTATTGCAGCCTTCACAGATATGTGTACCATGCACTGAAGTAAACAGAAACAATAACACAAGGGACACCGTTATTTTTGGACAATCGTCCCGGAAAACCCCAATTTGGGAAAACCGGTGCAGCATATAGAGGGTTTGTATTATTAAGAAGATTTCGTGAAAACAACTAGGGTGCCAGAAATGGCTCACCCAACAGAGAATTTCCTCGGCAGTAATACCTCTATCCAGAAATAGATATTCCAGAAAATCAGCAACCGGATGATCAAACCCCAGCAACTCTGGTTGTTCCCTATGTTGGACAGCGAAAGCTGCTCCAAGCACTGCTCAGGAACTGCATCACTCCTCCAAGAGTTGCACCACCCTATCCCGGCTCAAAATCTGTTGATCTGCTCCCAGTCTGCCCCACAAAATCTCCAAGAGCTACCTCTGACGCCCTCTACGACTTCTGTGTCAGTCTCTACGACAACAGCGTCAGCCTCTACGGCTCTCTACGTCCTTTGCGTCAACTCCTACGACCTTTGTGTCATCCCTTCTAGGGCCTACGCTGTCTCTCTCGACACTGCACTGCCTCTCTGTTATGTATCCTTCGGCCTCCTATCAAACTGACACTCACTGCAACTGATCACTTGCTCGATTTCCTCAACAAACCTCGCCCCAAAAAATCGAACTGATTGATCTCTCTTCATGTGTCTCCAACTGACCCTCAAGCCTCCTCTTATACTTTTCCTGTTGATAAATCAACGGCCAAGATTAAGTCCCTAATGAACAACTAAGATTAGGACTAGCTTGATCCTCGTCACTTAGAACCTTCTCACCCATATTTCTATTAATACACATTAATATTTTTATTTTCCTAAGTTTAGACTTAGGAACCCATTAAAAATATTAATTATTTTAATAGCTCCTCATCTAGGTGGAATTTCTCCAAATGATTTCTGGGTCTTGGAGATCTCATATGCCTTAGCCTCTCCACCAATTTTCAAGGCTAGAGCACATCCGATGCTACCCAAAATCAACATACAAAGACCCTTGACTCTAGTGTCCTCCCAAGACCCTTGTCACTAGCCTCGATGCTCTGCTTCTTCCCTTTCTCGACTTCTTCTAGATCTCGAACTGCACTCCTTGGCTTCTTCTAGAGAATCCCGGTCTCTACTCTCTCTCTTCGTCTTCTTCTAGAGAATCTCAGTCTCTATTCTTTCTCCTCTGCTTCTTCTAAAGAATCTCGGTCTCTATTCTTGCACATTGCTCTTCTCGGATTCCCTAGAGAATCTCGGTCTCTTAGATTAACCCTAGTTGAGAAACGCTAGGATAGTTTATGCTCCTTGATTAGTCTCTTCAAGAGAGAGACCTATAGCACTTATCCTCGACTTCCTTCTGCGAGATCTTATACCCAAACAAGGTCATTTCAATGCAGCAACAAGTTCTTAGATCTTCTCTCTATATCTTCGGTCCTTGTTCTTTCGCAAGTGGGAGAGTATATAACCCAAATCAAAAACCTAGAAGAATCTCTCCCTTCGCTATCCTTACTTTGTCCTTCGCTCTTCTCTTCTAATCCTTTCTTTGCACTTATGTTTGGAGGTTCTTCACCTAATTGCTTGACTCTAAGTGAGGCCGAGTGTGGTTATATATACATGCTACCTCATGTCCTTCAGGCCGACATGATCATAAGGAGGAGAGCCGACATCATCTTCTAGTTTCTTCATTTGCTGTAGGCCGACTTGGAGAGGGTTAGTGACAAGGTCTTGGAGGAATACTTTACATAAATAAGTGTGACTCTTTACAATGTGTAACATGACTTCATTATATGGCAATGAATTTAATTCTTTTATGACTAGATGACAAAATTCCTAAAGGCTCTCAATGGGAGTCATGACTCAAAAATAAAATCTCTTGCTCATGAAACTCATGATGCAAGCATTACAATATTTTATTTTTCCTCTTTACATCTCTTTACATAAAATCCCAATTACATGTCATTATGAAGACCCAATGTAGTTACACTTTTCAGCAGGATATGCCCCTCTCCAAAGACTGTACTGGGCCAAGAACTGCTAATTGTTCTCGTTGTTGGTGAATTGCACTTTCTGCCCTCTAAACAGCTCAAAAAATTATGAGATTCTAGTCATGTTCTCCCCATGGCATCTCCATCAAAACCCAGAAATATTTCTGCCCAACTCTCCATCTCTAGAAAACCCACAAAATTGGGCATAATTGCCCACTCTCCCAGCTAGTACGCACCTCCAAAAATTGTTGTAGAATCCATCCCCAAATTTCCCTATGTTAAGTTATGGTATGTTCTATGCTTATAACAGTTTACTTCTTTTTCTTATTATATTCCACCGAATAGCAATCACATGTACATAAAGTAAAGTGCAGATAGAACATTAAACGATCGACAGAAAACAAGCCAAGACAAGAGACACAAGATGTGGCGGCTAGCCAGGGACAAACCCCACAATGTGTGGGGAAACCCTTTGATCAAATCTTCTTTTATCTTCAATAATTCAGCAGAGAGAAATAGTACAATAAATCTGATTCATATCAGCAGTAGCAAACCCTAGATCAGTAGCATCAGCGTTAGCAGCTTCATTATCAAACTAGGGCAGACCATATCTCACAAACCGACAGTCGGATTGACTTCATTCCACCACCAAAAGTTTCGGCTTCCAGAGGAGGTTCAGATGAACCTACAGCGCAGTTCAGATGAGGAGATCTTCTAGGCCACGCAAGTCAATCTTTACTTCTGCAGTTGCAGCTTCAGTTTCAGCAGTTTCCGGCTTCAAACTAGGGCAGTCGATATCTTGCAAACCGTTCGTCGGATTGACTTCATTCCACCACCAAAAGTTGCGGCTTTCAAAGGAGGTTCAGATGAACCTACAGCGCAGTTCCAAAGAGGAGATATTCTAGGCCACGCAAGTCAATCTTTACTTCTGCAGTTGCAGCTTCAATTTCAGTAGTTTCCGGCTTCAAACTAGGGCAGTCGATATCTTGCAAACCGTTCGTCGGATTGACTTCATTCCACCACCAAAAGTTGCGGCTTTCAAAGGAGATTCAGATGAACCTACAGCGTAGTTCCAAAGAGGAGATCTTCTAGGCCACGCAAGTCAATCTTTACTTCTGCAGTTGCAGCTTCAGTTTCAGCAGTTTCCAGCTTCAAACTAGGGCAGTCGATATCTTGCAAACCGTTCGTTGGATTGACTTCATTCCACCACCAAAAGTTGCGGCTTTCAAAGGAGATTCAGATGAACCTACAGCGCAGTTCCAAAGAAGAGATCTTCTAGGCCACGCAAGTCAATCTTTACTTATGCAGTTGCAGCTTCAAATTCAACAGCTTCCGGCTTCACATGTGTGAGAGAGAGAGACCCATTTCAGCGCAGTACAGAAGAGACTCATATCTGCGCAGTAGAGAGAGAGAGAGATGTGATGAGATGAGTGAGTCCAAATAAGGAAAAGTCCTCTTATATTTGTACACAACGTTGGTGGGTGAATACATGTGACTGTTGGGCTTCTGAGCCTACATGAATTGCAGGTCGGCTTGATAATAATTCCATAATCAAAATAAATTCATATCTCCATGAATACTTATCGGAATTGGATGATCTTTATATCAATCTATAAAAATATTATTAGCCATGAATAAGATGACCCACATGAAGTTTTACCCTGGTTGCCAATTTTAACACTCCCTCTCAACCATGGAGAACTTCATCTGCAATCTGTCTATCGGTCGTTACTATTCATCCATCAAATGCACTGCCTTGTACAGCCTGACCCTTGCCCTGCTCTGCTCTATTTTGCCTGCTCTGCTTTGTCTTGTTCTGCCCTGCACTGATCTGTACTGTTTTGTTCTGTTCTGCTCTGCTCTTGCATTGTTCTGTTCTACTCTGCTTTTGTCCAAATTATGAAGAAGAAGAAATGATCAAGGATGTATCATACTGACTCAAAGTCAGTCTTAGAGTATGTACCACTGGTCTCAGACCAGTCTCAACCAACCCAAAGTCAGCGTCATATTGAGTACAACTCCAATGGTCCCAGACCAATATCATCCTCCACTGACTCAAAGTCAGTCTCAGAGTATGTACCACTGATCCCAGACCAGTCTCAACCGACCCGAAGTCAGCGTCATAGTATGGTACAACTCCTACCACTGGTCCCAGACCAGTATCATTGATCCCAGATCAATGGAGGTCATCGTAGCGTAGGGAGTACGGTAGTTACAACGATGCGTCCATCGGTACTACGATGGTCCCTAACTTCATTTCCCTGCTCATTGATCAGATGAGAGGTACTTCCCATGAGTCCCAGACTGCATGGGTAGGATGCCTCGATAGGAGAACTAATCAATCCTGTCCTCACAGGAGAACACATCAATCCTACTACAATTGCCATGGAGAACACATCAATCCAGGCCTCACAGGAGAACACATCAATCCTGCTACAATTGCCATGGAGAACACATCAATCCAGGCCTCACAGGAGAACACATCAATCCTGCTACAATCGTCGTGGAGAACACATAAATCCAGGCTGCCATGGAGAACACATCAATCCAGGCCTCACAGGAGAACTAATCATCCTGCTACACAGGAGAGCGAATCATCTTGTTCCATAAGAGAGCGAATCATCTTGTCCCACAAGAGAGCGAATCATCTTGTTCCAGTGTGCACCACCAGGGGAGGGTGAGTCGCCCTGTGGTCATATGTTGCTCCAGTAGGAACCGCAAGCCCTCAGAGCTCCCAGAGCTCAATGTATGCAACATGCAGGACCCTTGTACAAGGGTTTCTTGCCGACTCCAAGTCGTTTGGGAAAATCACAGATTAGATCTTTCCTCGGGGCTTTGACAAGGTGTATCAACCTGCACATCATCTTAATGTGATGGAGCTTCCTTGCTCATCAACTTACCATATCCCAGATGATGTCTATCTGCTGGAGCAATTGACGAATATGGGATTCCTCAATAATCGAATCCCACCACTGGTTGTTACAGAGAATCACAGTGGTATCCAATGTAAATCCAAACAGCTCACTGAAGAGCTTTCGCAACCAGATTGCCTCACACGAGGTTATGCTAGCAACAATATATCCTGCTTCGGCGGTGCTCAAAGCCACCGACTTCTGCTTCCTACTCATCCAGGATATCGAAGCAGATCCCAAGGTGAAACAGTACCCGGAAGTGCTCTTATGGTCCACCACACTGCCTGCCCAATCAACATCAGTATATCCAGGTAGTCTCACATCTCCAGCAGTGTATCTTAATCCATGAGAGATTGTGTCCTGAAGACATCTCAGAAGATTCCTGGCATCAATCCAGTGAGGCTCAACCAACTATGAGCTCACAATGCTAACTGCAAAACATATGTTCGGACGGAGGTTCACCAAGAACATCAATGTGAATGAGTTTTTGAAACTCAGAGGCATTTCCCAAGTCTAGTCCGACATCACTACCATATAACTTCTAAAAGTTAAGATCCTCGAGGTAGTCACAGGCTTGTAGTCCATCATACCGAATCTTTCCAATATATTTACCACATATTTTCCTTGAGATAGGAAAATTTCCCTTGGCTTCTGCCACTCTTCAAGTCCATGGTCCTTCATTTCAAATTCAGAAGCCATCTCCCTCTTACATTTGTGAATGAGAGGGTCTGCACCTGTTAGAGAGAGGTCATCCACATACAACACCAGTATGAGAGGCTTGTCATCTTCAACCTTAAAGTAAAGGTTAGGATCGGCTTCACTCCTAGTGAATCCCAGCTTCATCAAGTAGCTATCGATCCTCTCATACCATGCTCGAGGTGCTTGCTTCAGCCCATAGAGAGCTTTCTTCAACCTGCATACATGAGATTTTCGATCATAAATCTCAAATCCTTTGGGTTGCTCCACGTAGACCTCTTCTTTGATCGAGCCATGCAAGAACGCAGTCTTGACATCCATCTGATGTAGGTTCCTTCCTTGTGAAGCGGCAAGGGCTATGATCGAGCGGATGGTCGTATATCTGGCAACAGGGGCAAATATCTCATCATAGTCTATACTTTCCTTTTGAGAGAAACCTCGAGCGACAAAACGAACCTTATACTTTTCCGTGCTTCCATCTGCTGCATGCTTTATCTTGTAAATCCATTTGGAAGTAACAACAGGCTTGTCCTGGGGTCTGGGAACTACTTCCCAGACATCATTCTCTATGATAGACTCATATTCTTCGGTCATAGCATCCTTCCACACTTGATGCTTGACGTCATCTGAGAATGACGAAGGCTCATTTTGTATGATCGTGCTCATGATGGTCAGGTATCCTTGATACCTATTAGGTTTCTTACTTTCACGAAAGGTTCCTTGGGGTGCAGCATGTCCTTCAGCATCATCAAGTAACCCCTTAAGCCATGAAGGCCTCTTCCTAGAAGAGGAAGGCTCATGTGGATGAGAATCAATTAGATCCATGGTTTCTTCTATATCAAGCATTGATTCATCATCCTTTTCTTTCGGTTCCCTGGTGTCGGCTTCTTAAGAGCTACTCAAAGTCAGCAGATTGTCCACCTTGCTAAGAGCCATATCTTTGTCAAAGGTGACATCATGACTAATCACGACTTCCCTTTGACCGGTGGTGAACATTTCTTCAGGAGTTTAGGAACCCAATGCTTGATGAGGGCATCAGTTTTGTACATATACGACGGTGATTGTAGTTTCAGCCCATAGAAACTTTGGAAGTCTTTGATCGTAGCATGGCCCGGACAACTTCCATCATCGTGTGGTTCTTCCTTCCTGCCACACCATTTTGTTCAAGAGTATGTGGTGTATTAGTCTCCCTCTTAATGCCAGCCTCAGATATGCCTGAGTGAACCAACTGTAATACATCGGAGGTCTTGCTTTGGCTTGAGGGGAATAGTCCCCTTTTGAGCTTTCCTTCGACACATCCCAGACATACACCTTCTTTCTC